>OX388347.1:78850375-80171956 GCA_947579665.1 Sympetrum striolatum | reverse complement strand
CCACCAGAATTAATGGGGATCGATTTTGAGCAATTTTAAATTTGCGATTTTTCAAATTTTCAAACGCTTATATCTCGCTTATTTGCAATGATAGCGCAAAACGAATTCTTATTTAGTATCAACAATAATTATACCTACCACCAGAATTAATGGGGATCGATTTTGAGCAATTTTATATTTGCGATTTTTCAAATTTTCAAACGCTTATATCTCGCTTATTTGCAATGATAGCGCAAAACGAATGCTTATTTAGTATCAACAATAATTATACCTACCACCAGAATTAATGGGGATCGATTTTGAGCAATTTTAAATTTGCGATTTTTCAAATTTTCAAACGCTTATATCTCGCTTATTTGCAATGATAGCGCAAAACGAATGCTTATTTAGTATCAACAATAATTATACCTACCACCAGAATTAATGGGGATCGATTTTGAGCAATTTTAAATTTGCGATTTTTCAAATTTTCAAACGCTTATATCTCGCTTATTTGCAATGATAGCGCAAAACGAATGCTTATTTAGTATCAACAATAATTATACCTACCACCAGAATTAATGGGGATCGATTTTGAGCAATTTTAAATTTGCGATTTTTCAAATTTTCAAACGCTTATATCTCGCTTATTTGCAATGATAGCGCAAAACGAATGCTTATTTAGTATCAACAATAATTATACCTACCACCAGAATTAATGGGGATCGATTTTGAGCAATTTTAAATTTGCGATTTTTCAAATTTTCAAACGCTTATATCTCGCTTATTTGCAATGATAGCGCAAAACGAATGCTTATTTAGTATCAACAATAATTATACCTACCACCAGAATTAATGGGGATCGATTTTGAGCAATTTTAAATTTGCGATTTTTCAAATTTTCAAACGCTTATATCTCGCTTATTTGCAATGATAGCGCAAAACGAATGCTTATTTAGTATCAACAATAATTATACCTACCACCAGAATTAATGGGGATCGATTTTGAGCAATTTTAAATATGCGATTTTTCAAATTTTCAAACGCTTATATCTCGCTTATTTGCAATGATAGCGCAAAACGAATGCTTATTTAGTATCAACAATAATTATACCTACCACCAGAATTAATGGGGATCGATTTTGAGCAATTTTAAATTTGCGATTTTTCAAATTTTCAAACGCTTATATCTCGCTTATTTGCAATGATAGCGCAAAACGAATGCTTATTTAGTATCAACAATAATTATACCTACCACCAGAATTAATGGGGATCGATTTTGAGCAATTTTAAATTTGCGATTTTTCAAATTTTCAAACGCTTATATCTCGCTTATTTGCAATGATAGCGCAAAACGAATGCTTATTTAGTATCAACAATAATTATACCTACCACCAGAATTAATGGGGATCGATTTTTGGCAATTTTAAATTTGCGATTTTTCAAATTTTCAAACGCTTATATCTCGCTTATTTGCAATGATAGCGCAAAACGAATGCTTATTTAGTATCAACAATAATTATACCTACCACCAGAATTAATGGGGATCGATTTTGAGCAATTTTAAATTTGCGATTTTCAAATTTTCAAACGCTTATATCTCGCTTATTTGCAATGATAGCGCAAAACGAATGCTTATTTAGTATCAACAATAATTATACCTACCACCAGAATTAATGGGGATCGATTTTGAGCAATTTTAAATTTGCGATTTTTCCAATTTTCAAACGCTTATATCTCGCTTATTTGCAATGATAGCGCAAAACGAATGCTTATTTAGTATCAACAATAATTATACCTACCACCAGAATTAATAGGGATCGATTTTGAGCAATTTTAAATTTGCGATTTTTCAAATTTTCAAACGCTAATATCTCGCTTATTTGCAATGATAGCGCAAAACGAATGCTTATTTAGTATCAACAATAATTATACCTACCACCAGAATTAATGGGGATCGATTTTTGGCAATTTTTAATTTGCGATTTTTCAAATTTTCAAACGCTTATATCTCGCTTATTTGCAATGATAGCGCAAAACGAATGCTTATTTAGTATCAACAATAATTATACCTACCACCAGAATTAATGGGGATCGATTTTGAGCAATTTTAAATTTGCGATTTTCAAATTTTCAAACGCTTATATCTCGCTTATTTGCAATGATAGCGCAAAACGAATGCTTATTTAGTATCAACAATAATTATACCTACCACCAGAATTAATGGGGATCGATTTTGAGCAATTTTAAATTTGCGATTTTTCCAATTTTCAAACGCTTATATCTCGCTTATTTGCAATGATAGCGCAAAACGAATGCTTATTTAGTATCAACAATAAATATACCTACCACCAGAATTAATAAGGATCGATTTTGAGCAATTTTAAATTTGCGATTTTTCAAATTTTCAAACGCTTATATCTCGCTTATTTGCAATGATAGCGCAAAACGAATGCTTATTTAGTATCAACAATAATTATACCTACCACCAGAATTAATGGGGATCGATTTTGAGCAATTTTAAATTTGCGATTTTTCAAATTTTCAAACGCTTATATCTCGCTTATTTGCAATGATAGCGCATAACGAATGCTTATTTAGTATCAACAATAATTATACCTACCAGCAGAATTAATGGGGATCGATTTTGAGCAATTTTAAATTTGCGATTTTTCAAATTTTCAAACGCTTATATCTCGCTTATTTGCAATGATAGCGCCAAACGAATGCTTATTTAGTATCAACAATAATTATACCTACCACCAGAATTAATGGGGATCGATTTTGAGCAATTTTAAATTTGCGATTTTTCAAATTTTCAAACGCTTATATCTCGCTTATTTGCAATGATAGCGCAAAACGAATGCTTATTAAGTATCAACAACAAATATACCTACTACTAGAATTAATGGGGATCGATTTTGAGCAATTTTAAATTTGCGATTTTTCAAATTTTCAAACGCTTATATCTCGCTTATTTGCAATGATAGCGCAAAACGAATGCTTATTTAGTATCAACAATAATTATACCTACCACCAGAATTAATGGGGATCGATTTTGAGCAATTTTAAATTTGCGATTTTTCAAATTTTCAAACGCTTATACCTCGCTTATTTGCAATGATAGCGCAAAACGAATGCTTATTTAGTATCAACAATAATTATACCTACCACCAGAATTAATGGGGATCGATTTTGAGCAATTTTAAATTTGCGATTTTTCAGATTTTCAAACGCTTATATCTCGCTTATTTGCAATGATAGCGCAAAACGAATGCTTATTTAGTATCAACAATAATTATACCTACCACCAGAATTAATGGGGATTGATTTTGAGCAATTTTAAATTTGCGATTTTTCAAATTTTCAAACGCTTATATCTCGCTTATTTGCAATGATAGCGCAAAACGAATGCTTATTTAGTATCAACAATAATTATACCTACCACCAGAATTAATAGGGATCGATTTTGGGCAATTTTAAATTTGCGATTTTTCAAATTTTCAAACGCTTATATCTCGCTTATTTGCAATGATAGCGCAAAACGAATGCTTATTTAGTATCAACAATAATTATACCTACCACCAGAATTAATGGGGATCGATTTTGAGCAATTTTAAATTTGCGATTTTTCCAATTTTCAAACGCTTATATCTCGCTTATTTGCAATGATAGCGCAAAACGAATGCTTATTTAGTATCAACAATAAATATACCTACCACCAGAATTAATGGGGATCGATTTTGAGCAATTTTAAATTTGCGATTTTTCAAATTTTCAAACGCTTATATCTCGCTTATTTGCAATGATAGCGCAAAACGAATGCTTATTTAGTATCAACAATAATTATACCTACCACCAGAATTAATGGTGATCGATTTTGAGCAATTTTAAATTTTTCGATTTTTCAAATTTTCAAACGCTTATATCTCGCTTATTTGCAATGATAGCGCAAACCGAATGCTTATTTAGTATCAACAATAATTATACCTACCAGCAGAATTAATGGGGATCGATTTTGAGCAATTTTAAATTTGCGATTTTTCAAATTTTCAAACGCTTATATCTCGCTTATTTGCAATGATAGCGCAAAACGAATGCTTATTTAGTATCAACAATAATTATACCTACCAGCAGAATTAATGGGGATCGATTTTGAGCAATTTTAAATTTGCGATTTTTCAAATTTTCAAACGCTTATATCTCGCTTATTTGCAATGATAGCGCCAAACGAATGCTTATTTAGTATCAACAATAATTATACCTACCACCAGAATTAATGGGGATCGATTTTGAGCAATTTTAAATTTGCGATTTTTCAAATTTTCAAACGCTTATATCTCGCTTATTTGCAATGATAGCGCAAAACGAATGCTTATTAAGTATCAACAATAATAATACCTACCACCAGAATTAATGGGGATCGATTTTGAGCAATTTTAAATTTGCGATTTTTCAAATTTTCAAACGCTTATATCTCGCTTATTTGCAATGATAGCGCAAAACGAATGCTTATTTAGTATCAACAATAATTATACCTACCACCAGAATTAATGGGGATCGATTTTGAGCAATTTTAAATTTGCGATTTTTCAAATTTTCAAACGCTTATACCTCGCTTATTTGCAATGATAGCGCAAAACGAATGCTTATTTAGTATCAACAATAATTATACCTACCACCAGAATTAATGGGGATCGATTTTGAGCAATTTAAAATTTGCGATTTTTTAAATTTTCAAACGCTTATATCTCGCTTATTTGCAATGATAGCGCAAAACGAATGCTTATTTAGTATCAACAATAATTATACCTACCACCTGAATTAATGGGGATCGATTTTGAGCAATTTTAAATTTGCGATTTTTCAAATTTTCAAACGCTTATATCTCGCTTATTTGCAATGATAGCGCAAAACGAATGCTTATTTAGTATCAACAATAATTATTCCTACCACCAGAATTAATGGGGATCGATTTTGAGCAATTTTAAATTTGCGATTTTTCAAATTTTCAAACGCTTATATCTCGCTTATTTGCAATGATAGCGCAAAACGAATGCTTATTTAGTATCAACAATAATTATACCTACCACCAGAATTAATGGGGATCGATTTTGAGCAATTTTAAATTTGCGATTTTTCAAATTTTCAAACGCTTATTTGCAATGATAGCGCAAAACGAATGCTTATTTAGTATCAACAATAATTATACCTACCACCAGAATTAATGGGGATCGATTTTGAGCAATTTTAAATTTGCGATTTTTCAAATTTTCAAACGCTTATATCTCGCTTATTTGCAATGATAGCGCAAAACGAATGCTTATTAAGTATCAACAACAAATATACCTACTACCAGAATTAATGGGGATCGATTTTGAGCAATTTTAAATTTGCGATTTTTCAAATTTTCAAACGCTTATATCTCGCTTATTTGCAATGATAGCGCAAAACGAATGCTTATTTAGTATCAACAATAATTATACCTACCACCAGAATTAATGGGGATCGATTTTGAGCAATTTTAAATTTGCGATTTTTCAAATTTTCAAACGCTTATACCTCGCTTATTTGCAATGATAGCGCAAAACGAATGCTTATTTAGTATCAACAATAATTATACCTACCACCAGAATTAATGGGGATCGATTTTGAGCAATTTTAAATTTGCGATTTTTCAAATTTTCAAACGCTTATATCTCGCTTATTTGCAATGATAGCGCAAAACGAATGCTTATTTAGTATCAACAATAATTATACCTACCACCAGAATTAATGGGGATCGATTTTGAGCAATTTTAAATTTGCGATTTTTCAAATTTTCAAACGCTTATATCTCGCTTATTTGCAATGATAGCGCAAAACGAATGCTTATTTAGTATCAACAATAATTATACCTTCCACCAGAATTAATGGGGATCGATTTTGAGCAATTTTATATTTGCGATTTTTCAAATTTTCAAACGCTCATATCTCGCTTATTTGCAATGATAGCGCAAAACGAATGCTAATTTAGTATCAACAATAATTATACCTACCACCAGAATTAATAAGGATCGATTTTGAGCAATTTTAAATTTGCGATTTTTCAAATTTTCAAACGCTTATATCTCGCTTATTTGCAATGATAGCGCAAAACGAATGCTTATTTAGTATCAACAATATTTATACCTACCACCAGAATTAATGGGGATCGATTTTGAGCAATTTTAAATTTGCGATTTTTCAAATTTTCAAACGCTTATATCTCGCTTATTTGCAATGATAGCGCAAAACGAATGCTTATTTAGTATCAACAATAATTATTCCTACCACCAGAATTAATGGGGATCGATTTTGAGCAATTTTAAATTTGCGATTTTTCAAATTTTCAAACGCTTATATCTCGCTTATTTGCAATGATAGCGCAAAACGAATGCTTATTTAGTATCAACAATAATTATACCTACCACCAGAATTAATGGGGATCGATTTTGAGCAATTTTAAATTTGCGATTTTTCAAATTTTCAAACGCTTATATCTCGCTTATTTGCAATGATAGCGCAAAACGAATGCTTATTTAGTATCAACAATAATTATACCTACCACCAGAATTAATGGGGATCGATTTTGAGCAATTTTAAATTTGCGATTTTTCAAATTTTCAAACTTTTATACCTCGCTTATTTGCAATGATAGCGCAAAACGAATGCTTATTTAGTATCAACAATAATTATACCTACCACCAGAATTAATGGGGATCGATTTTGAGCAATTTTAAATTTGCGATTTTTCAAATTTTCAAACGCTTATATCTCGCTTTTTTGCAATGATAGCGCAAAACGAATGCTTATTTAGTATCAACAATAATTATACCTACCACCAGAATTAATGGGGATCGATTTTGAGCAATTTTAAATTTGCGATTTTTCAAATTTTCAAACGCTTATATCTCGCTTATTTGCAATGATAGCGCAAAACGAACGCTTATTTAGTATCAACAATAATTATACCTACCACCAGAATTAATGGGGATCGATTTTGAGCAATTTTAAATTTGCGATTTTCAAATTTTCAAACGCTTATATCTCGCTTACTTGCAATGATAGCGCAAAACGAATGCTTATTTAGTATCAACAATAATTATACCTACCACCAGAATTAATGGGGATCGATTTTGAGCAATTTTAAATTTGCGATTTTTCAAATTTTCAAACGCTTATATCTCGCTTATTTGCAATGATAGCGCAAAACGAATGCTTATTTAGTATCAACAATAATTATACCTACCACCAGAATTAATGGGGATTGATTTTGAGCAATTTTAAATTTGCGATTTTTCAAATTTTCAAACGCTTATATCTCGCTTATTTGCAATGATAGCGCAAAACGAATGCTTATTTAGTATCAACAATAATTATACCTACCACCAGAATTAATAGGGATCGATTTTGGGCAATTTTAAATTTGCGATTTTTCAAATTTTCAAACGCTTATATCTCGCTTATTTGCAATGATAGCGCAAAACGAATGCTTATTTAGTATCAACAATAATTATACCTACCACCAGAATTAATGGGGATCGATTTTGAGCAATTTTAAATTTGCGATTTTTCCAATTTTCAAACGCTTATATCTCGCTTATTTGCAATGATAGCGCAAAACGAATGCTTATTTAGTATCAACAATAAATATACCTACCACCAGAATTAATGGGGATCGATTTTGAGCAATTTTAAATTTGCGATTTTTCAAATTTTCAAACGCTTATATCTCGCTTATTTGCAATGATAGCGCAAAACGAATGCTTATTTAGTATCAACAATAATTATACCTACCACCAGAATTAATGGTGATCGATTTTGAGCAATTTTAAATTTTTCGATTTTTCAAATTTTCAAACGCTTATATCTCGCTTATTTGCAATGATAGCGCAAACCGAATGCTTATTTAGTATCAACAATAATTATACCTACCAGCAGAATTAATAAGGATCGATTTTGAGCAATTTTAAATTTGCGATTTTTCAAATTTTCAAACGCTTATATCTCGCTTATTTGCAATGATAGCGCAAAACGAATGCTTATTTAGTATCAACAATAATTATACCTACCAGCAGAATGAATGGGGATCGATTTTGAGCAATTTTAAATTTGCGATTTTTCAAATTTTCAAACGCTTATATCTCGCTTATTTGCAATGATAGCGCCAAACGAATGCTTATTTAGTATCAACAATAATTATACCTACCACCAGAATTAATGGGGATCGATTTTGAGCAATTTTAAATTTGCGATTTTTCAAATTTTCAAACGCTTATATCTCGCTTATTTGCAATGATAGCGCAAAACGAATGCTTATTAAGTATCAACAATAATAATACCTACCACCAGAATTAATGGGGATCGATTTTGAGCAATTTTAAATTTGCGATTTTTCAAATTTTCAAACGCTTATATCTCGCTTATTTGCAATGATAGCGCAAAACGAATGCTTATTTAGTATCAACAATAATTATACCTACCACCAGAATTAATGGGGATCGATTTTGAGCAATTTTAAATTTGCGATTTTTCAAATTTTCAAACGCTTATACCTCGCTTATTTGCAATGATAGCGCAAAACGAATGCTTATTTAGTATCAACAATAATTATACCTACCACCAGAATTAATGGGGATCGATTTTGAGCAATTTTAAATTTGCGATTTTTTAAATTTTCAAACGCTTATATCTCGCTTATTTGCAATGATAGCGCAAAACGAATGCTTATTTAGTATCAACAATAATTATACCTACCACCTGAATTAATGGGGATCGATTTTGAGCAATTTTAAATTTGCGATTTTTCAAATTTTCAAACGCTTATATCTCGCTTATTTGCAATGATAGCGCAAAACGAATGCTTATTTAGTATCAACAATAATTATTCCTACCACCAGAATTAATGGGGATCGATTTTGAGCAATTTTAAATTTGCGATTTTTCAAATTTTCAAACGCTTATATCTCGCTTATTTGCAATGATAGCGCAAAACGAATGCTTATTTAGTATCAACAATAATTATACCTACCACCAGAATTAATGGGGATCGATTTTGAGCAATTTTAAATTTGCGATTTTTCAAATTTTCAAACGCTTATATCTCGCTTATTTGCAATGATAGCGCAAAACGAATGCTTATTTAGTATCAACAATAATTATACCTACCACCAGAATTAATGGGGATCGATTTTGAGCAATTTTAAATTTGCGATTTTTCAAATTTTCAAACGCTTATACCTCGCTTATTTGCAATGATAGCGCAAAACGAATGCTTATTTAGTATCAACAATAATTATACCTACCACCAGAATTAATGGGGATCGATTTTGAGCAATTATAAATTTGCGATTTTTCAAATTTTCAAACGCTTATATCTCGCTTATTTGCAATGATAGCGCAAAACGAATGCTTATTTAGTATCAACAATAATTATACCTACCACCAGAATTAATGGGGATCGATTTTGAGCAATTTTAAATTTGCGATTTTTCAAATTTTCAAACGCTTATATCTCGCTTATTTGCAATGATAGCGCAAAACGAATGCTTATTTAGTATCAACAATAATTATACCTACCACCAGAATTAATGGGGATCGATTTTGAGCAATTTTATATTTACGATTTTTCAAATTTTCAAACGCTCATATCTCGCTTATTTGCAATGATAGCGCAAAACGAATGCTAATTTAGTATCAACAATAATTATACCTACCACCAGAATTAATGGGGATCGATTTTGAGCAATTTTAAATTTGCGATTTTTAAAATTTTCAAACGCTTATATCTCGCTTATTTGCAATGATAGCGCAAAACGAATGCTTATTTAGTATCAACAATAATTATTCCTACCACCAGAATTAATGGGGATCGATTTTGAGCAATTTTAAATTTGCGATTTTTCAAATTTTCAAACGCTTATATCTCGCTTATTTGCAATGATAGCGCAAAACGAATGCTTATTTAGTATCAACAATAATTATTCCTACCACCAGAATTAATGGGGATCGATTTTGAGCAATTTTAAATTTGCGATTTTTCAAATTTTCAAACGCTTATATCTCGCTTATTTGCAATGATAGCGCAAAACGAATGCTTATTTAGTATCAACAATAATTATACCTACCACCAGAATTAATGGGGATTGATTTTGAGCAATTTTAAATTTGCGATTTTTCAAATTTTCAAACGCTTATATCTCGCTTATTTGCAATGATAGCGCAAAACGAATGCTTATTTAGTATCAACAATAATTATACCTACCACCAGAATTAATAGGGATCGATTTTGGGCAATTTTAAATTTGCGATTTTTCAAATTTTCAAACGCTTATATATATCGCTTATTTGCAATGATAGCGCAAAACGAATGCTTATTTAGTATCAACAATAATTATACCTACCACCAGAATTAATGCTGATCGATTTTGAGCAATTTTAAATTTGATATTTTTCAAATTTTCAAACGCTTATATCTCGCTTATTTGCAATGATAGCGCAAAACGAATGCTTATTTAGTATCAACAATAATTATACCTACCACCAGAATTAATGGGGATCGATTTTGAGCAATTTTTTAATTTGCGATTTTTCAAATTTTCAAACGCTTATATCTCGCTTATTTGCAATGATAGCGCAAAACGAATGCTTATTTAGTATCAACAATAATTATACCTACCAGCAGAATTAATGGGGATCGATTTTGAGCAATTTTAAATTTGCGATTTTTCAAATTTTCAAACGCTTATATCTCGCTTATTTGCAATGATAGCGCCAAACGAATGCTTATTTAGTATCAACAATAAATATACCTACCACCAGAATTAATGGGGATCGATTTTGAGCAATTTTAAATTTGCGATTTTTCAAATTTTCAAACGCTTATATCTCGCTTATTTGCAATGATAGCGCAAAACGAATGCTTATTTAGTATCAACAATAATTATACCTACCACCAGAATTAATAAGAATCGATTTTGAGCAATTTTAAATTTGCGATTTTTCAAATTTTCAAACGCTTATATCTCGCTTATTTGCAATGATAGCGCAAAACGAATGCTTATTTAGTATCAACAATAATTATACCTACCACCAGAATTAATGGGGATCGATTTTGAGCAATTTTATATTTACGATTTTTCAAATTTTCAAACGCTCATATCTCGCTTATTTGCAATGATAGCGCAAAACGAATGCTAATTTAGTATCAACAATAATTATACCTACCACCAGAATTAATGGGGATCGATTTTGAGCAATTTTAAATTTGCGATTTTTAAAATTTTCAAACGCTTATATCTCGCTTATTTGCAATGATAGCGCAAACGAATGCTTATTTAGTATCAACAATATTTATACCTACCACCAGAATTAATGGGGATCGATTTTGAGCAATTTTAAATTTGCGATTTTTCAAATTTTCAAACGCTTATATCTCGCTTATTTGCAATGATAGCGCAAAACGAATGCTTATTTAGTATCAACAATAATTATTCCTACCACCAGAATTAATGGGGATCGATTTTGAGCAATTTTAAATTTGCGATTTTTCAAATTTTCAAACGCTTATATCTCGCTTATTTGCAATGATAGCGCAAAACGAATGCTTATTTAGTATCAACAATAATTATACCTACCACCAGAATTAATGGGGATTGATTTTGAGCAATTTTAAATTTGCGATTTTTCAAATTTTCAAACGCTTATATCTCGCTTATTTGCAATGATAGCGCAAAACGAATGCTTATTTAGTATCAACAATAATTATACCTACCACCAGAATTAATAGGGATCGATTTTGGGCAATTTTAAATTTGCGATTTTTCAAATTTTCAAACGCTTATATCTCGCTTATTTGCAATGATAGCGCAAAACGAATGCTTATTTAGTATCAACAATAATTATACCTACCACCAGAATTAATGCTGATCGATTTTGAGCAATTTTAAATTTGATATTTTTCAAATTTTCAAACGCTTATATCTCGCTTATTTGCAATGATAGCGCAAAACGAATGCTTATTTAGTATCAACAATAATTATACCTACCACCAGAATTAATGGGGATCGATTTTGAGCAATTTCTTAATTTGCGATTTTTCAAATTTTCAAACGCTTATATCTCGCTTATTTGCAATGATAGCGCAAAACGAATGCTTATTTAGTATCAACAATAATTATACCTACCAGCAGAATTAATGGGGATCGATTTTGAGCAATTTTAAATTTGCGATTTTTCAAATTTTCAAACGCTTATATCTCGCTTATTTGCAATGATAGCGCCAAACGAATGCTTATTTAGTATCAACAATAAATATACCTACCACCAGAATTAATGGGGATCGATTTTGAGCAATTTTAAATTTGCGATTTTTCAAATTTTCAAACGCTTATATCTCGCTTATTTGCAATGATAGCGCAAAACGAATGCTTATTTAGTATCAACAATAATTATACCTACCACCAGAATTAATGGGGATCGATTTTGAGCAATTTTAAATTTTACGATTTTTCAAATTTTCAAACGCTTATATCTCGCTTATTTGCAATGATAGCGCAAAACGAATGCTTATTTAGTATCAACAATAATTATACCTACCACCAGAATTAATGGGGATCGATTTTGAGCAATTTTAAATTTGCGATTTTTCAAATTTTCAAACGCTTATATCTCGCTTATTTGCAACGATAGCGCAAAACGAATGCTTATTTAGTATCAACAATAATTATACCTACCACCAGAATTAATGGGGATCGATTTTGAGCAATTTTAAATTTGCGATTTTCAAATTTTCAAACGCTTATATCTCGCTTATTTGCAATGATAGCGCAAAACGAATGCTTATTTAGTATCAACAATAATTATACCTACCACCAGAATTAATGTGGATCGATTTTGAGCAATTTTAAATTTGCGATTTTTCAAATTTTCAAACGCTTATATCTCGCTTATTTGCAATGATAGCGCAAAACGAATGCTTATTTAGTATCAACAATAATTATACCTACCACCAGAATTAATGGGGATCGATTTTGGGCAATTTTAAATTTGCGATTTTTCAAATATTCAAACGCTTATATCTCGCTTATTTGCAATGATAGCGCAAAACGAATGCTTATTTAGTATCAACAATAATTATATCTACCACCAGAATTAATGGGGATCGATTTTGAGCAATTTTAAATTTGCGATTTTTCAAATTTTCAAACGCTTATATCTCGCTTATTTGCAATGATAGCGCAAAACGAATGCTTATTTAGTATCAACAATAATTATACCTACCACCAGAATTAATGGGGATCGATTTTGAGCAATTTTAAATTTGCGATTTTTCAAATTTTCAAACGCTTATATCTCGCTTATTTGCAATGATAGCGCAAAACGAATGCTTATTTAGTATCAACAATAATTATACCTACCACCAGAATTAATAAGGATCGATTTTGAGCAATTTGAAATTTGCGATTTTTCAAATTTTGAAACGCTTATATCTAGCTAATTTGTAATGATAGCGCAAAACGAATGCTTATTTAGTATCAACAATAATTATACCTACCACCAGAATTAATGGGGATCGATTTTGAGCAATTTTAAATTTGCGATTTTTCAAATTTTCAAACGCTTATATCTCGCTTATTTGCAATGATAGCGCAAAACGAATGCTTATTTAGTATCAACAATAATTATACCTACCACCAGAATTAATATGGATCGATTTTGAGCAATTTTAAATTTGCGATTTTTCAAATTTTCAAACGCTTATATCTCGCTTATTTGCAATGATAGCGCAAAACGAATGCTTATTTAGTATCAACAATAATTATACCTACCACCAGAATTAATAGGGATCGATTTTGGGCAATTTTAAATTTGCGATTTTTCAAATTTTCAAACGCTTATATCTCGCTTATTTGCAATGATAGCGCAAAACGAATGCTTATTTAGTATCAACAATAATTATACCTACCACCAGAATTAATGGGGATCGATTTTGAGCAATTTTAAATTTGCGATTTTTCAAATTTTCAAACGCTTATACCTCGCTTATTTGCAATGATAGCGCAAAACGAATGCTTATTTAGTATCAACAATAATTATACCTACCACCAGAATTAATGGGGATCGATTTTGAGCAATTTTAAATTTGCGATTTTTCAAATTTTCAAACGCTTATATCTCGCTTATTTGCAATGATAGCGCAAAACGAATGCTTATTTAGTATCAACAATAATTATACCTACCACCAGAATTAATGGGGATCGATTTTGAGCAATTTTAAATTTGCGATTTTTCAAATTTTCAAACGCTTATATCTCGCTTATTTGCAATGATAGCGCAAAACGAATGCTTATTTAGTATCAACAATAATTATACCTTCCACCAGAATTAATGGGGATCGATTTTGAGCAATTTTATATTTGCGATTTTTCAAATTTTCAAACGCTCATATCTCGCTTATTTGCAATGATAGCGCAAAACGAATGCTAATTTAGTATCAACAATAATTATACCTACCACCAGAATTAATGGGGATCGATTTTGAGCAATTTTAAATTTGCGATTTTTCAAATTTTCAAACGCTTATATCTCGCTTATTTGCAATGATAGCGCAAAACGAATGCTTATTTAGTATCAACAATATTTATACCTACCACCAGAATTAATGGGGATCGATTTTGAGCAATTTTAAATTTGCGATTTTTCAAATTTTCAAACGCTTATATCTCGCTTATTTGCAATGATAGCGCAAAACGAATGCTTATTTAGTATCAACAATAATTATTCCTACCACCAGAATTAATGGGGATCGATTTTGAGCAATTTTAAATTTGCGATTTTTCAAATTTTCAAACGCTTATATCTCGCTTATTTGCAATGATAGCGCAAAACGAATGCTTATTTAGTATCAACAATAATTATACCTACCACCAGAATTAATGGGGATCGATTTTGAGCAATTTTAGATTTGCGATTTTTCAAATTTTCAAACGCTTATATCTCGCTTATTTGCAATGATAGCGCAAAACGAATGCTTATTTAGTATCAACAATAATTATACCTACCACCAGAATTAATGGGGATCGATTTTGAGCAATTTTAAATTTGCGATTTTTCAAATTTTCAAACTTTTATACCTCGCTTATTTGCAATGATAGCGCAAAACGAATGCTTATTTAGTATCAACAATAATTATACCTACCACCAGAATTAATGGGGATCGATTTTGAGCAATTTTAAATTTGCGATTTTTCAAATTTTCAAACGCTTATATCTCGCTTTTTTGCAATGATAGCGCAAAACGAATGCTTATTTAGTATCAACAATAATTATACCTACCACCAGAATTAATGGGGATCGATTTTGAGCAATTTTAAATTTGCGATTTTTCAAATTTTCAAACGCTTATATCTCGCTTATTTGCAATGATAGCGCAAAACGAACGCTTATTTAGTATCAACAATAATTATACCTACCACCAGAATTAATGGGGATCGATTTTGAGCAATTTTAAATTTGCGATTTTCAAATTTTCAAACGCTTATATCTCGCTTACTTGCAATGATAGCGCAAAACGAATGCTTATTTAGTATCAACAATAATTATACCTACCACCAGAATTAATGGGGATCGATTTTGAGCAATTTTAAATTTGCGATTTTTCAAATTTTCAAACGCTTATATCTCGCTTATTTGCAATGATAGCGCAAAACGAATGCTTATTTAGTATCAACAATAATTATCCCTACCACCAGAATTAATGGGGATCGATTTTGGTTAATTTTAAATTTGCGATTTTTCAAATTTTCAAACGCTTATATCTCGCTTATTTGCAATGATAGCGCAAAACGAATGCTTATTTAGTATCAACAATAATTATACCTACCACCAGAATTAATGGGGATCGATTTTGAGCAATTTTAAATTTGCGATTTTTCAAATTTTCAAACGCTTATATCTCGCTTATTTGCAATGATAGCGCAAAACGAATGCTTATTTAGTATCAACAATAATTATACCTACCACCAGAATTAATGGGGATCGATTTTGAGCAATTTTAAATTTGCGATTTTTCAAATTTTCAAACGCTTATATCTCGCTTATTTGCAATGATAGCGCAAAACGAATGCTTATTTAGTATCAACAATAATTATACCTACCACCAGAATTAATGGGGATTGATTTTGAGCAATTTTAAATTTGCGATTTTTCAAATTTTCAAACGCTTATATCTCGCTTATTTGCAATGATAGCGCAAAACGAATGCTTATTTAGTATCAACAATAATTATACCTACCACCAGAATTAATAGGGATCGATTTTGGGCAATTTTAAATTTGCGATTTTTCAAATTTTCAAACGCTTATATCTCGCTTATTTGCAATGATAGCGCAAAACGAATGCTTATTTAGTATCAACAATAATTATACCTACCACCAGAATTAATGGGGATCGATTTTGAGCAATTTTAAATTTGCGATTTTTCCAATTTTCAAACGCTTATATCTCGCTTATTTGCAATGATAGCGCAAAACGAATGCTTATTTAGTATCAACAATAAATATACCTACCACCAGAATTAATGGGGATCGATTTTGAGCAATTTTAAATTTGCGATTTTTCAAATTTTCAAACGCTTATATCTCGCTTATTTGCAATGATAGCGCAAAACGAATGCTTATTTAGTATCAACAATAATTATACCTACCACCAGAATTAATGGTGATCGATTTTGAGCAATTTTAAATTTTTCGATTTTTCAAATTTTCAAACGCTTATATCTCGCTTATTTGCAATGATAGCGCAAAACGAATGCTTATTTAGTATCAACAATAATTATACCTACCAGCAGAATTAATGGGGATCGATTTTGAGCAATTTTAAATTTGCGATTTTTCAAATTTTCAAACGCTTATATCTCGCTTATTTGCAATGATAGCGCAAAACGAATGCTTATTTAGTATCAACAATAATTATACCTACCAGCAGAATTAATGGGGATCGATTTTGAGCAATTTTAAATTTGCGATTTTTCAAATTTTCAAACGCTTATATCTCGCTTATTTGCAATGATAGCGCCAAACGAATGCTTATTTAGTATCAACAATAATTATACCTACCACCAGAATTAATGGGGATCGATTTTGAGCAATTTTAAATTTGCGATTTTTCAAATTTTCAAACGCTTATATCTCGCTTATTTGCAATGATAGCGCAAAACGAATGCTTATTAAGTATCAACAATAATAATACCTACCACCAGAATTAATGGGGATCGATTTTGAGCAATTTTAAATTTGCGATTTTTCAAATTTTCAAACGCTTATATCTCGCTTATTTGCAATGATAGCGCAAAACGAATGCTTATTTAGTATCAACAATAATTATACCTACCACCAGAATTAATGGGGATCGATTTTGAGCAATTTTAAATTTGCGATTTTTCAAATTTTCAAACGCTTATACCTCGCTTATTTGCAATGATAGCGCAAAACGAATGCTTATTTAGTATCAACAATAATTATACCTACCACCAGAATTAATGGGGATCGATTTTGAGCAATTTTAAATTTGCGATTTTTTAAATTTTCAAACGCTTATATCTCGCTTATTTGCAATGATAGCGCAAAACGAATGCTTATTTAGTATCAACAATAATTATACCTACCACCTGAATTAATGGGGATCGATTTTGAGCAATTTTAAATTTGCGATTTTTCAAATTTTCAAACGCTTATATCTCGCTTATTTGCAATGATAGCGCAAAACGAATGCTTATTTAGTATCAACAATAATTATTCCTACCACCAGAATTAATGGGGATCGATTTTGAGCAATTTTAAATTTGCGATTTTTCAAATTTTCAAACGCTTATATCTCGCTTATTTGCAATGATAGCGCAAAACGAATGCTTATTTAGTATCAACAATAATTATACCTACCACCAGAATTAATGGGGATCGATTTTGAGCAATTTTAAATTTGCGATTTTTCAAATTTTCAAACGCTTATATCTTGCTTATTTGCAATGATAGCGCAAAACGAATGCTTATTTAGTATCAACAATAATTATACCTACCACCAGATTTAATGGGGATCGATTTTGAGCAATTTTAAATTTGCGATTTTTCAAATTTTCAAACGCTTATACCTCGCTTATTTGCAATGATAGCGCAAAACGAATGCTTATTTAGTATCAACAATAAGTATACCTACCACCAGAATTAATGGGGATCGATTTTGAGCAATTATAAATTTGCGATTTTTCAAATTTTCAAACGCTTATATCTCGCTTATTTGCAATGATAGCGCAAAACGAATGCTTATTTAGTATCAACAATAATTATACCTACCACCAGAATTAATGGGGATCGATTTTGAGCAATTTTAAATTTGCGATTTTTCAAATTTTCAAACGCTTATATCTCGCTTATTTGCAATGATAGCGCAAAACGAATGCTTATTTAGTATCAACAATAATTATACCTACCACCAGAATTAATAAGAATCGATTTTGAGCAATTTTAAATTTGCGATTTTTCAAATTTTCAAACGCTTATATCTCGCTTATTTGCAATGATAGCGCAAAACGAATGCTTATTTAGTATCAACAATAATTATACCTACCACCAGAATTAATGGGGATCGATTTTGAGCAATTTTATATTTACGATTTTTCAAATTTTCAAACGCTCATATCTCGCTTATTTGCAATGATAGCGCAAAACGAATGCTAATTTAGTAT
Source organism: Sympetrum striolatum (assembly GCA_947579665.1). Taxonomy (NCBI): domain Eukaryota; kingdom Metazoa; phylum Arthropoda; class Insecta; order Odonata; family Libellulidae; genus Sympetrum; species Sympetrum striolatum. Next base: position 80,153,214 of record OX388347.1, on the reverse strand, counting down.
CAACAATAATTATACCTACCACCAGAATTAATGGGGATCGATTTTGAGCAATTTTAAATTTGCGATTTTTAAAATTTTCAAACGCTTATATCTCGCTTATTTGCAATGATAGCGCAAACGAATGCTTATTTAGTATCAACAATATTTATACCTACCACCAGAATTAATGGGGATCGATTTTGAGCAATTTTAAATTTGCGATTTTTCAAATTTTCAAACGCTTATATCTCGCTTATTTGCAATGATAGCGCAAAACGAATGCTTATTTAGTATCAACAATAATTATTCCTACCACCAGAATTAATGGGGATCGATTTTGAGCAATTTTAAATTTGCGATTTTTCAAATTTTCAAACGCTTATATCTCGCTTATTTGCAATGATAGCGCAAAACGAATGCTTATTTAGTATCAACAATAATTATACCTACCACCAGAATTAATGGGGATTGATTTTGAGCAATTTTAAATTTGCGATTTTTCAAATTTTCAAACGCTTATATCTCGCTTATTTGCAATGATAGCGCAAAACGAATGCTTATTTAGTATCAACAATAATTATACCTACCACCAGAATTAATAGGGATCGATTTTGGGCAATTTTAAATTTGCGATTTTTCAAATTTTCAAACGCTTATATCTCGCTTATTTGCAATGATAGCGCAAAACGAATGCTTATTTAGTATCAACAATAATTATACCTACCACCAGAATTAATGCTGATCGATTTTGAGCAATTTTAAATTTGATATTTTTCAAATTTTCAAACGCTTATATCTCGCTTATTTGCAATGATAGCGCAAAACGAATGCTTATTTAGTATCAACAATAATTATACCTACCACCAGAATTAATGGGGATCGATTTTGAGCAATTTTTTAATTTGCGATTTTTCAAATTTTCAAACGCTTATATCTCGCTTATTTGCAATGATAGCGCAAAACGAATGCTTATTTAGTATCAACAATAATTATACCTACCAGCAGAATTAATGGAGATCGATTTTGAGCAATTTTAAATTTGCGATTTTTCAAATTTTCAAACGCTTATATCTCGCTTATTTGCAATGATAGCGCCAAACGAATGCTTATTTAGTATCAACAATAAATATACCTACCACCAGAATTAATGGGGATCGATTTTGAGCAATTTTAAATTTGCGATTTTTCAAATTTTCAAACGCTTATATCTCGCTTATTTGCAATGATAGCGCAAAACGAATGCTTATTTAGTATCAACAATAATTATACCTACCACCAGAATTAATAAGAATCGATTTTGAGCAATTTTAAATTTGCGATTTTTCAAATTTTCAAACGCTTATATCTCGCTTATTTGCAATGATAGCGCAAAACGAATGCTTATTTAGTATCAACAATAATTATACCTACCACCAGAATTAATGGGGATCGATTTTGAGCAATTTTATATTTACGATTTTTCAAATTTTCAAACGCTCATATCTCGCTTATTTGCAATGATAGCGCAAAACGAATGCTAATTTAGTATCAACAATAATTATACCTACCACCAGAATTAATATGGATCGATTTTGAGCAATTTTAAATTTGCGATTTTTAAAATTTTCAAACGCTTATATCTCGCTTATTTGCAATGATAGCGCAAACGAATGCTTATTTAGTATCAACAATATTTATACCTACCACCAGAATTAATGGGGATCGATTTTGAGCAATTTTAAATTTGCGATTTTTCAAATTTTCAAACGCTTATATCTCGCTTATTTGCAATGATAGCGCAAAACGAATACTTATTTAGTATCAACAATAATTATTCCTACCACCAGAATTAATGGGGATCGATTTTGAGCAATTTTAAATTTGCGATTTTTCAAATTTTCAAACGCTTATATCTCGCTTATTTGCAATGATAGCGCAAAACGAATGCTTATTTAGTATCAACAATAATTATACCTACCACCAGAATTAATGGGGATTGATTTTGAGCAATTTTAAATTTGCGATTTTTCAAATTTTCAAACGCTTATATCTCGCTTATTTGCAATGATAGCGCAAAACGAATGCTTATTTAGTATCAACAATAATTATACCTACCACCAGAATTAATAGGGATCGATTTTGGGCAATTTTAAATTTGCGATTTTTCAAATTTTCAAACGCTTATATCTCGCTTATTTGCAATGATAGCGCAAAACGAATGCTTATTTAGTATCAACAATAATTATACCTACCACCAGAATTAATGCTGATCGATTTTGAGCAATTTTAAATTTGATATTTTTCAAATTTTCAAACGCTTATATCTCGCTTATTTGCAATGATAGCGCAAAACGAATGCTTATTTAGTATCAACAATAATTATACCTACCACCAGAATTAATGGGGATCGATTTTGAGCAATTTTTTAATTTGCGATTTTTCAAATTTTCAAACGCTTATATCTCGCTTATTTGCAATGATAGCGCAAAACGAATGCTTATTTAGTATCAACAATAATTATACCTACCAGCAGAATTAATGGGGATCGATTTTGAGCAATTTTAAATTTGCGATTTTTCAAATTTTCAAACGCTTAAATCTCGCTTATTTGCAATGATAGCGCCAAACGAATGCTTATTTAGTATCAACAATAAATATACCTACCACCAGAATTAATGGGGATCGATTTTGAGCAATTTTAAATTTGCGATTTTTCAAATTTTCAAACGCTTATATCTCGCTTATTTGCAATGATAGCGCAAAACGAATGCTTATTTAGTATCAACAATAATTATACCTACCACCAGAATTAATGGGGATCGATTTTGAGCAATTTTATATTTTACGATTTTTCAAATTTTCAAACGCTTATATCTCGCTTATTTGCAATGATAGCGCAAAACGAATGCTTATTTAGTATCAACAATAATTATACCTACCACCAGAATTAATGGGGATCGATTTTGAGCAATTTTAAATTTGCGATTTTTCAAATTTTCAAACGCTTATATCTCGCTTATTTGCAATGATAGCGCAAAACGAATGCTTATTTAGTATCAACAATAATTATACCTACCACCAGAATTAATGGGGATCGATTTTGAGCAATTTTAAATTTGCGATTTTCAAATTTTCAAACGCTTATATCTCGCTTATTTGCAATGATAGCGCAAAACGAATGCTTATTTAGTATCAACAATAATTATACCTACCACCAGATTTAATTGGGATCGATTTTGAGCAATTTTAAATTTGCGATTTTTCAAATTTTCAAACGCTTATATCTCGCTTATTTGCAATGATAGCGCAAAACGAATGCTTATTTAGTATCAACAATAATTATACCTACCACCAGAATTAATGGGGATCGATTTTGGGCAATTTTAAATTTGCGATTTTTCAAATATTCAAACGCTTATATCTCGCTTATTTGCAATGATAGCGCAAAACGAATGCTTATTTAGTATCAACAATAATTATACCTACCACCAGAATTAATGGGGATCGATTTTGAGCAATTTTAAATTTGCGATTTTTCAAATTTTCAAACGCTTATATCTCGCTTATTTGCAATGATAGCGCAAAACGAATGCTTATTTAGTATCAACAATAATTATACCTACCACCAGAATTAATGGGGATCGATTTTGAGCAATTTTAAATTTGCGATTTTTCAAATTTTCAAACGCTTATATCTCGCTTATTTGCAATGATAGCGCAAAACGAATGCTTATTTAGTATCAACAATAATTATACCTACCACCAGAATTAATAAGGATCGATTTTGAGCAATTTGAAATTTGCGATTTTTCAAATTTTGAAACGCTTATATCTAGCTAATTTGTAATGATAGCGCAAAACGAATGCTTATTTAGTATCAACAATAATTATACCTACCACCAGAATTAATGGGGATCGATTTTGAGCAATTTTAAATTTGCGATTTTTCAAATTTTCAAACGCTTATATCTCGCTTATTTGCAATGATAGCGCAAAACGAATGCTTATTTAGTATCAACAATAATTATACCTACCACCAGAATTAATATGGATCGATTTTGAGCAATTTTAAATTTGCGATTTTTCAAATTTTCAAACGCTTATATCTCGCTTATTTGCAATGATAGCGCAAAACGAATGCTTATTTAGTATCAACAATAATTATACCTACCACCAGAATTAATAGGGATCGATTTTGGGCAATTTTAAATTTGCGATTTTTCAAATTTTCAAACGCTTATATCTCGCTTATTTGCAATGATAGCGCAAAACGAATGCTTATTTAGTATCAACAATAATTATACCTACCACCAGAATTAATGCTGATCGATTTTGAGCAATTTTAAATTTGATATTTTTCAAATTTTCAAACGCTTATATCTCGCTTATTTGCAATGATAGCGCAAAACGAATGCTTATTTAGTATCAACAATAATTATACCTACCACCAGAATTAATGGGGATCGATTTTGAGCAATTTTTTAATTTGCGATTTTTCAAATTTTCAAACGCTTATATCTCGCTTATTTGCAATGATAGCGCAAAACGAATGCTTATTTAGTATCAACAATAATTATACCTACCAGCAGAATTAATGGGGATCGATTTTGATTAATTTTAAATTTGCGATTTTTCAAATTTTCAAACGCTTATATCTCGCTTATTTGCAATGATAGCGCCAAACGAATGCTTATTTAGTATCAACAATAATTATACCTACCACCAGAATTAATGGGGATCGATTTTGAGCAATTTTAAATTTGCGATTTTTCAAATTTTCAAACGCTTATATCTCGCTTATTTGCAATGATAGCGCAAAACGAATGCTTATTTAGTATCAACAATAATTATACCTACCACCAGAATTAATGGGGATCGATTTTGAGCAATTTTAAATTTGCGATTTTTCAAATTTTCAAACGCTTATATCTCGCTTATTTGCAATGATAGCGCAAAACGAATGCTTATTTAGTATCAACAATAATTATACCTACCACCAGAATTAATGGGGATCGATTTTGAGCAATTTTAAATTTGCGATTTTTCAAATTTTCAAACGCTTATATCTCGCTTATTTGCAATGATAGCGCAAAACGAATGCTTATTTAGTATCAACAATAATTATACCTACCACCAGAATTAATGGGGATCGATTTTGAGCAATTTTAAATTTGCGATTTTCAAATTTTCAAACGCTTATATCTCGCTTATTTGCAATGATAGCGCAAAACGAATGCTTATTTAGTATCAACAATAATTATACCTACCACCAGAATTAATGGGGATCGATTTTGAGCAATTTTAAATTTGCGATTTTTCAAATTTTCAAACGCTTATATCTCGCTTATTTACAATGATAGCGCAAAACGAATGCTTATTTAGTATCAACAATAATTATACCTACCACCAGAATTAATGGGGATCGATTTTGGGCAATTTTAAATTTGCGATTTTTCAAATATTCAAACGCTTATATCTCGCTTATTTGCAATGATAGCGCAAAACGAATGCTTATTTAGTATCAACAATAATTATACCTACCACCAGAATTAATGGGGATCGATTTTGAGCAATTTTAAATTTGCGATTTTTCAAATTTTCAAACGCTTATATCTCGCTTATTTGCAATGATAGCGCAAAACGAATGCTTATTTAGTATCAACAATAATTATACCTACCACCAGAATTAATGGGGATCGATTTTGAGCAATTTTAAATTTGCGATTTTTCAAATTTTCAAACGCTTATATCTCGCTTATTTGCAATGATAGCGCAAAACGAATGCTTATTTAGTATCAACAATAATTATACCTACCACCAGAATTAATAAGGATCGATTTTGAGCAATTTGAAATTTGCGATTTTTCAAATTTTGAAACGCTTATATCTAGCTAATTTGTAATGATAGCGCAAAACGAATGCTTATTTAGTATCAACAATAATTATACCTACCACCAGAATTAATGGGGATCGATTTTGAGCAATTTTAAATTTGCGATTTTTCAAATTTTCAAACGCTTATATCTCGCTTATTTGCAATGATAGCGCAAAACGAATGCTTATTTAGTATCAACAATAATTATACCTACCACCAGAATTAATGGGGATCGATTTTGAGCAATTTTAAATTTGCGATTTTTCAAATTTTCAAACGCTTATATCTCGCTTATTTGCAATGATAGCGCAAAACGAATGCTTATTTAGTATCAACAATAATTATACCTACCACCAGAATTAATGGGGATCGATTTCGAGCAATTTAAAATTTGCGATTTTTCAAATTTTCAAACGCTTATATCTCGCTTATTTGCAATGATAGCGCAAAACGAATGCTTATTTAGTATCAACAATAATTATACCTACCACCAGAATTAATGGGGATCGATTTTGAGCAATTTTAAATTTGCGATTTTTCAAATTTTCAAACGCTTATATCTCGCTTATTTGCAATGATAGCGCAAAACGAATGCTTATTTAGTATCAACAATAATTATACCTACCACCAGAATTAATGGGGATCGATTTTGAGCAATTTTAAATTTGCGATTTTTCAAATTTTCAAACGCTTATATCTCGCTTATTTGCAATGATAGCGCAAAACGAATGCTTATTTAGTATCAACAATAATTATACCTACCACCAGAATTAATGGGGATCGATTTTGAGCAATTTTAAATTTGCGATTTTTCAAATTTTCAAACGCTTATATCTCGCTTATTTGCAATGATAGCGCAAAACGAATGCTTATTTAGCATCAACAATAATTATACCTACCACCAGAATTAATGGGGATCGATTTTGAGCAATTTTAAATTTGCGATTTTTCAAATTTTCAAACGCTTATATCTCGCTTATTTGCAATGATAGCGCAAAACGAATGCTTATTTATATAAATAATATATCGTAAATAAATATATATATAAATAATATATCGATAATAAATCGTAAATAAATGCTATAAAATCGTCTAAAATAGCTTAAAAATCGTCAAAGTAGCTAAAACTTGTCAGTTACTGCTTAAAGATCGTCAAACCAGCTGGAAAATCGTAAAACAAAAGTCGAAATCGTCAAAAACAGCTAAAAAGTCACCAAAACAGCTAAACATCGTAATAAAAGTAGCTATAAATCGTCAAACCATCTAATAAATTAGTCTAAACCATCGAAAAAATCATCAAAGCAGCTAAAAAAAGGTCTCAAACAGCTATAAATCGGTAAAAACAGCTAAAAAATCGTTCAAAACAGGAAATGGATCATAAAAAAATGATATATCGTAAAAATAGCTAAACAAAACATTAACAACAGCTTAAAAATCGTTAAAACAGATAAAAAATACAAATTGTCAAAGCAGCTGCAAAAGATCTCAAACAGCTAAAAATTCGTCAAAACAGCCAAAAATCAGTAAAAACAGCTAAAAAATCGTTAAAAACACGAAGAAATTCGTAAAAACAGATGAAAAATCGTCCAAAACTGCTAAAAGATCGACAAAATAGCTTAAAATCGTCATGAACAGCTAAAAATCAACAAAAATGATAAAAAAATCGTAAAACATTCTTTGAAATAGTCAAAAACAGCTGCAAAATTCGTCTAAAATAGCTAAAAAAAACATAAGGAACAGTTAAAATATCGTCAAATAGCTAATCAATCGACAAAATAGCTAAACAATCGTCAAAATAGGTAATATTCGTTAAGAAAATTAAATTGATCGTTAAAAAAGCAGAAAAATTGTAAATAAATGCTAAAAAATCGTCTTAAACAGATAAAAAAACGTCAGACTGGATAAACAATCGTCAAAATAGCTAAAAATCGCTAGGAAGAGCTAACAAAATTTCAAAACAGCTACAAATTCGCCAAAATAGCTAAAAATCGTCAAAACAGATAAAAAAATCGTAAAAGAACGTAAGAAATAGTCAAAAACAAACAAAAATTCGCAAAAACAGCTAAAAAATCGTGAAAAAGCAGAAAATCGTTTAGAACAGCTAAAAAATCGTTCAAAACAGAAATAAGTCGTAAAGACTGATAAAAAATCGACAAAATAGCTATGAATCGTTAAGAACAAAATAAGAAATCGTCAAAAACGTCAAAAAAGAAATGGTCAAAACAGCCAAAACATTTGTAAATTAATGCTAAAAAATCGTAAATAAAAGCTGAAAAATCGTCAAAAACAGATATAAAATAGTCAAAATTGCTAGATATCGTTAAGAACAGCTAAAAAAACGTCAAAACAGCTAAAATATCGAAAATAAATGCTAAAAAATCGTCCAAAACTGCTAAAAGATCGTCAAAATACGTAAAAATCGTCAGGAACAGCTAAAAATCATCAAAACAGGTAAAAACATCGTAAAACATCCTTTGAAATAGTCAAAAACAGCTGCAAATTCGTCTAAAATAGCTAAAAAATTCGAGATACAGCTAAAAATCGTTTAGAACAGCTAAAAAATTGCCAAAATAGCTAAAAATCGTTTAGAACAGCTAAAAAATCGTCAGAACGATAATAAATCGTTAATACATGCTACAAAATCGTAAAAATAGCTAAATTTGTCAGTTACTGCTTAAAGATCGTCAAACCAGTTGGAAAATCGTAAAACAAAAGTAGAAATCGTCAAAAACAGCTAAAAAGTCACCAAAACAGCTAAACATCGTAAAAAAGAAACTAAAAATCGTCAAACCTTCTAAAACATTAGTCTAAACCAACGAAAAAATCATCAAAGCAGCTGAAAAAGGTCGGCTCAAACAGCTATAAATCGGTGAAAACAGCTAAAAACTCCTTCAAAACAGGAAATGGATCATAAAAAAATGATATATCGTAAAAATAGCTGAACAAAACAATAAGAACAGCTTAAAAATCGTTTAAAACAGATAAAAAATGGTAAAAAAACAATACAAATAGTCAAAAACAGCTGCAAATTCGTCTAAAATAGCTAAAAAATTCGAGATACAGCTAAAAATCGTTTAGAACAGCTAAAAAATTGCCAAAATAGCTAAAAATCGTTTAGAACAGCTAAAAAATCGTCAGAACAGATTTTAAATCGTAATTAAATGCTACAAAATCGTCTAAAATAGCTTAAAAATCATTCAAAACAGGAAATGGATCATAAAAAAATGATATATCGTAAAAATAGCTAAACAAAACATTAAGAACAGCTTAAAAATCGTTAAAACAGATAAAAAAAGGTAAAAAAAATAGAAATCCTCAAAGCAGCTGCAAAAGATCTCAAACAGCTAAAAATTCGTCAAAACAGCCAAAAATCAGTAAAAACAGCTAAAAAATCGTTAAAAACACGAAAAAATTCGTAAAAACAGATGAAATATCGTCCAAAACTGCTTAAGGATCGTCAAAATAGCTTAAAATCGTCATGAACAGCTAAAAAACAGCAGCAAATTCGTCTTAAATAGCTCAAAAATCGAGATACAGCTAAAAATCGTTTAGAACAGCTGAAAAATTGCCAAAATAGCTAAAAATCGTTTAGAACAGCTAAAAAATTGCCAAAATCGCTAAAAATCGTTTAGAACAGCTAAAAAATCGTCAGAACAGATAAAAAATCGTAAATAAATGCTACAAAATCGTCTAAAATAGCTAAACAATCGTCAAAATAGGTAATAATCGTTAAGAAAATTAAATTAATCGCTAAGAAGAGCTAACAAATCTTCAAAACAGCTACAAATTCGCCAAAATAGCTAAAAATCGTCAAAACAGATAAAAAAATCGTAAAAGAACGTAAGAAATAGTCAAAAACAAACAAAATTTCGCAAAAACAGCTAAGAAATCGTGAAAAAGCAGAAAATCGTTTAGAACAGCTAAAAAATGTTAAAAACAGAAATAAGTCGTAAAGACTGATAAAATCGACAAAATAGCTATGAATCGTAAAGAACAAAATATGAAATCGTCAAAAACAGCAAGGAATTCGTCAAAACAGCTCAAAATCATTTTAACACAACATAAAAAAGGTAAAAACTGCTAGAAAACCGTTAAAAACAGGATAAACATCGTAAAAAATGATAAATCGTCAAAATATCTAAACAAAAAATTAAGAACAGCTTCAAAATCGTTATAACAGCTAAATAATCTTAAATAAATGCTAAAAAATCGTATTTAAATTCTAAAAATTCTTCAAAAAAAGCTAAAAAAAAAATCGTCAAAACAGATTAAAATCGATAAGAACAGCTAAAAAATCGTCAAAATAGCTAAACAATTGTCAAAATAGCTAAAAATCGTTAAGAACAGCTAAGAAATGGTCAAAACAGCCAAAATATTTTTAAATTAATGTTAAAAAAAATCGTAAATAAAATCGTAAATAAAAGCTGAAAAATCTTCAAAAACAGATATAAAATCGTCAAAATAGCTAGTTATCGTTAAGAACAGCTAAAAAAATCGTCAAAACAGCTAAAAGATCGGAAATAAATTCTAAAAAATCGTCCAAAACTGCTAAAAGATCGTCAAAATACGTAAAAATCGTCAGGAACAGCTAAAAATCATCAAAACAGATAAAAAAATCTTAAAACATCCTTTGAAATAGTCAAAAACAGCTGCAAATTCGACTAAAATTGCTAAAAAAAATCGAGATATAGCTAAAAATCATTTAGAACAGCTAAAAAATTTCCAAAATAGCTAAAAATCGTTTAGAACAGCTAAAAAATCGTCAGAACTGATAATAAATCGTAAATAAATGCTACAAAATCGTCTAATAAAAAAGCAGAAAAATTGTAAATAAATGCTAAAAAATCGTCTTAAACAGCTAAAAAAACGTCAGAATGGATAAACAATCGTCAAAATAGCTAAAAATCGTCAAAACAGATAAAAAAAAATCGTAAAAGAACGTAAGAAATAGTCAAAAACAAACAAAAATTCGCAAAAACAGCTAAAAAATCGTGAAAAATCAGAAAATCGTTTAGAACAGCTAAAAAATCGTTCAAAACAGAAATAAATCGTAAAGACTGATAAAAAATCGTCAAAATAGCTATTAATCCTTAAGAACAAAATAAGAAATCGTCAAAAACAGCTAGGAATTCGTCAAAACAGCTCAAAAATTGTCAAAACAGCTCAAAATAATTTTAACACAACATAATAAAAGGTAAAAACAGCTAAAAAAAACCGTTAAAAACAGGAAAAAATCGTAAAAAATGATAAATCGTCAAAATATATAAAAAAAAAATTAAGAACAGCTTAAAAATCGTTATAACAGCTAAATAATCTTAAATTAATGCTAAAAAATCTTATTTAAATTCTAAAAATACGTCAAGAACAGCTAAAAAAATCGTCAAAACAGCTAAAAATCGATAAGAACAGCTAAAAAAACGTCAAAATAGCTAAACAATTGTCAAAATAGCTAAAAATCGTTAAGACCAGCTAAGAAATGGTCAAAACAGCTAAAACATTTGTAAATTAATGCTAAAAAATCGTAAATAAAAGCTGAATAATCGTCAAAAACAGATATAAAATCGTCAAAATTGCTAGATATCATTAAGAACAGCTAAAAAAACGTCAAAACAGCTAAAAGATCGGAAATAAATGCTAAAAAATCGTCCAAACCTGCTAAAAGATTGACAAAATAGCTAAAAATCGTAAAACATTCTTTGAAATAGTCAAAAACAGCTGCAAATTCGTCTTAAATAGCTAAAAAAAATCGAGATACAGCTAAAAATCGTTTAGAACAGCTGAAAAATTGCCAAAATAGCTAAAAATCGTTTAGAACAGCTACAAAATTGCCAAAATCGCTAAAAATCGTTTAGAACAGCTAAAAAATCGTCAGAACTGATAATAAATCGTAAATAAATGCTACAAAATCGTCTAATAAAAAAGCAGAAAAATTGTAAATAAATGCTAAAAAATCGTCTTAAACAGCTAAAAAAACGTCAGAATGGATAAACAATCGTCAAAATAGCTAAAAATCGTCAAAACAGATAAAAAAAAATCGTAAAAGAACGTAAGAAATAGTCAAAAACAAACAAAAATTCGCAAAAACAGCTAAAAAATCGTGAAAAATCAGAAAATCGTTTAGAACAGCTAAAAAATCGTTCAAAACAGAAATAAATCGTAAAGACTGATAAAAAATCGTCAAAATAGCTATTAATCCTTAAGAACAAAATAAGAAATCGTCAAAAACAGCTAGGAATTCGTCAAAACAGCTCAAAAATTGTCAAAACAGCTCAAAATAATTTTAACACAACATAAAAAAAGGTAAAAACAGCTAAAAAAAACCGTTAAAAACAGGAAAAAATCGTAAAAAATGATAAATCGTCAAAATATATAAAAAAAAAATTAAGAACAGCTTAAAAATCGTTATAACAGCTAAATAATCTTAAATTAATGCTAAAAAATCTTATTTAAATTCTAAAAATACGTCAAGAACAGCTAAAAAAATCGTCAAAACAGCTAAAAATCGATAAGAACAGCTAAAAAAACGTCAAAATAGCTAAACAATTGTCAAAATAGCTAAAAATCGTTAAGACCAGCTAAGAAATGGTCAAAACAGCTAAAACATTTGTAAATTAATGCTAAAAAATCGTAAATAAAAGCTGAATAATCGTCAAAAACAGATATAAAATCGTCAAAATTGCTAGATATCATTAAGAACAGCTAAAAAAACGTCAAAACAGCTAAAAGATCGGAAATAAATGCTAAAAAATCGTCCAAACCTGCTAAAAGATTGACAAAATAGCTAAAAATCGTAAAACATTCTTTGAAATAGTCAAAAACAGCTGCAAATTCGTCTTAAATAGCTAAAAAAAATCGAGATACAGCTAAAAATCGTTTAGAACAGCTGAAAAATTGCCAAAATAGCTAAAAATCGTTTAGAACAGCTACAAAATTGCCAAAATCGCTAAAAATCGTTTAGAACAGCTAAAAAATCGTCAGAACTGATAATAAATCGTAAATAAATGCTACAAAATCGTCTAATAAAAAAGCAGAAAAATTGTAAATAAATGCTAAAAAATCGTCTTAAACAGCTAAAAAAACGTCAGAATGGATAAACAATCGTCAAAATAGCTAAAAATCGTCAAAACAGATTAAAAAAAATCGTAAAAGAACGTAAGAAATAGTCAAAAACAAACAAAAATTCGCAAAAACAGCTAAAAAATCGTGAAAAATCAGAAAATCGTTTAGAACAGCTAAAAAATCGTTCAAAACAGAAATAAATCGTAAAGACTGATAAAAAATCGTCAAAATAGCTATTAATCCTTAAGAACAAAATAAGAAATCGTCAAAAACAGCTAGGAATTCGTCAAAACAGCTCAAAAATTGTCAAAACAGCTCAAAATAATTTTAACACAACATAAAAAAAGGTAAAAACAGCTAAAAAAAACCGTTAAAAACAGGAAAAAATCGTAAAAAATGATAAATCGTCAAAATATATAAAAAAAAAATTAAGAACAGCTTAAAAATCGTTATAACAGCTAAATAATCTTAAATTAATGCTAAAAAATCTTATTTAAATTCTAAAAATACGTCAAGAACAGCTAAAAAAATCGTCAAAACAGCTAAAAATCGATAAGAACAGCTAAAAAAACGTCAAAATAGCTAAACAATTGTCAAAATAGCTAAAAATCGTTAAGACCAGCTAAGAAATGGTCAAAACAGCTAAAACATTTGTAAATTAATGCTAAAAAATCGTAAATAAAAGCTGAATAATCGTCAAAAACAGATATAAAATCGTCAAAATTGCTAGATATCATTAAGAACAGCTAAAAAAACGTCAAAACAGCTAAAAGATCGGAAATAAATGCTAAAAAATCGTCCAAACCTGCTAAAAGATTGACAAAATAGCTAAAAATCGTAAAACATTCTTTGAAATAGTCAAAAACAGCTGCAAATTCGTCTTAAATAGCTAAAAAAAATCGAGATACAGCTAAAAATCGTTTAGAACAGCTGAAAAATTGCCAAAATAGCTAAAAATCGTTTAGAACAGCTACAAAATTGCCAAAATCGCTAAAAATCGTTTAGAACAGCTAAAAAATCGTCAGAACAGATAATAAATCGTAAATTAATGCTACAAAATCGTCTAAAATAGCTTAAAAATCGTCAAAATAGCTAAAACTTGTCAGTTACTATTTAAAGATCGTCAAACCAGCTGGAAAATCGTAAAACATAATTAGAAATCGTCAAAAACAGCTAAAAATACACCAAAACAGCTAAACATCGTAAAACAAAAGTAGCTAAAAATCGTCAAACCATCTAAAACATTAGTCAAAACCAGTGAACAAATCATCAAAGCAGCTAAAAAAAGACTCAAACAGCTATATATCGGTAAAAACAGCTAAAAAATCGTTCAAAACAGGAAATGAATCATAAAAAAATGATATATCGTAAAAATAGCAAAAAAAAAATTAAGAACAGCTTAAAAATCGTTAAAACAGATAAAAAATCGTAATAAAAACAATAAAAATCGTCAAAAAAAGGTAAAAATTCGTTAAAAATTAGCTAAAAAATCGTTAAAAACACCTTACAGATCGTCAAATCAGATAAGAAAATCATAATAAAACGTTACAAATCGTCAGAAACAGCTAAAAATTCATCAAAAACAGCTAAAAAGTCGTGAAAAATCAGAAAATCGTTTAGTACAGCTAAAAACTCGTTAAAAACAGAAATAAATCGTAAAGACTGATAAAAAATCGTCAAAATAGCTATGAATCATTAAGAACAAAATAAGAAATCGTCAAAAACAGCTAGGAATTCGTCAAAACAGCTAAAAAATTGTCAAAACAGCTCAAAATCATTTTAACACAACATAAAAAAGGTAAAAACTGCTAGAAAACCGTTAAAAACAGGAAAAACATCGTAAAAAATGATAAATCGTCAAAATATCTAAACAAAAAATTTAAAACAGCTTATAAATCGTTATAACAGCTAAATAATCTTAAATTAATGCTAAAAAATCTTATTTAAATTCTAAAAATACGTCAAGAACAACTAAAAAAAATCGTCAAAACAGCTTAAAATCGATAAGAACAGCTAAAAAATCGTCAAAATAGCTAAACAATTGTCAAAATAGCTAAAAATCGTTAAGACCAGCTAAGAAATGGTCAAAACAGCTAAAACATTTGTAAATTAATGCTAAAAAATCGTAAATAAAAGCTGAAAAATCGTCAAAAACAGATATAAAATCGTCAAAATTGCTAGATATCGTTAAGAAGAGCTAAAAAAAACGTCAAAACAGCTAACAGATCGGAAATAAATGCTAAGAAATCGTCCAGAACTGCTAAAAGATCGTCAAAATAGCTAATAATCGTCAGGAACAGCTAAAAATTATCAAAACAGATAAAACAATCGTAAACCATCCTTTGAAATAGTCAAAAACAGCTGCAAATTCGACTAAAATAGCTAAAAAAAATCGAGATATAGCTAAAAATCATTTAGAACAGCTAAAAAATTTCCAAAATAGCTAAGAATCGTTTAGAACAGCTAAAAAATTGTCAGAACAGATAATAAATCGTAAATAAATGCTACAAAATCGTCTACAATAGCTTAAAAATTGTCAAAATAGCTAAAACTTGTCAGTTACTGCTTAAAGATCGTCAAACCAGCTGGAAAATCGTAAAACATAAGCAGGCAACATCGTCAAAAACAGCTAAAAAGTCAACAAAAAAGCTAAACATCGTAAAAAAAGTAGCCAAAAATCGTCAAACCATCTAAAACATTAGTCAAAACCAGCAAAGAAATCAGCAAAGCAGCTGAAAAACGTCTCAAACAGCTATAAATCGGTAAAAACAGCTAAAAAATCGTTCAAAAAACGGAAGAATTCGTAAAAAAAGATGAAAAATCGTCAAAATAGCTGAAAATCGTTAAAAACACCTTACAGATCGTCAAATCAGATAAGAAAATCGTAAATTAAACGTTACAAATCGTCAAAAACAGCTAAAAATTCGTCAAAAACAGCTAAAAAGTCGTTAAAAACACGAAAAATTCGTAAAAACAGATGAAAAATCGTCAAAATAGCTGAATATCGTTAAAAACATCTTACAGATCGTCAAATCAGATAAGAAAATCGTAAATAAAACGTTCCAAATCGTCAAAATAGCTAAACAATCGTCCAAATAGCTAATAATCGTAAAGAACATTAAATTAATCGTTAAAAAAGCAGAAAAATTGTATAAATCGTAAGAAAATTATAAGTCATGAATTTAGCTAAAAAAAACATAAGGAACAGTTAAAATATCGTCAAATAGCTAATCAATCGTCAAAATAGCTTAACAATCGTCAAAATAGCTAATAATCGTTAAGAACATTAAATTAATCGTTAAAAAAGCAGGAAAATTGTAAATAAATGCTAAAAAATCGTCTTAAACAGCTAAAAAAAACGTCAGAATGGATAAACAATCGTCAAAATAGCTAAAAATCGTCAAAACAGATAAAACAATCGTAAAAAAAAACGTAAGAAATAGTCAAAAACAAACAAAAATTCGCAAAAACGGCTAAAAAATCGTGAAAAAACAGAAAATCGTTTAGAACAGCAAAAAAAATCGTTAAAAACAGAATTAAGTCGTAATGACTGATAAAAAATCGTCAAAATAGCTATGAATCGTTAAGAACAAAATAAGAAATCGTCAAAAACAGCTAGGAATTCGTCAAAACAGCTAACAAATTGTCAAAACAGCTCAAAATCATTTAAACACAATATAAAAGGTAAAAACTGCTAAAAAACCGTTAAAAACAGAAAAAACATCATAAAAAATGATAAATCGTCAAATATCTAAACAAAAAATTAAGAACAGCTTAAAAATCGTTATAACAGCTAAATAATCTTAAATAAATGCTAAAAAATCGTATTTAAATTCTAAAAATACGTCAAGAACAGCTAAAAAAAATCGTCAAAACAGCTTGAAATCGATAAGAACAGCTAAGAAATGGTCAAAACAGCCAAAAAATTTGTAAATTAATGCTAAAAAATCGTAAATAAAAGCTGAAAAATCTTAAAAAAAAGATATAAAATCGTCAAAATAGCTAGATAACGTTAAGAACAGCTAAAAAAATCGTCAAAACAGCTAAAAGATCGGAAATAAATGCTAAGAAATCGTCCAAAACTGCTAAAAGATCGTCAAAATAGCTAAAAATCGTCAGGAACAGCTAAAAATCATCAAAACAGATAAAAAAATCGTAAAACATCCTTTGAAATAGTCAAAAACAGCTGCAAATTCGACTAAAATAGCTAAAAAAAATCGAGATATAGCTAAAAATCATTTAGAACAGCTAAAAAATTTCAAAAATAGCTAAAAATCGTTTTGAACAGCTAAAAAATCGTCAGAACAGATAATAAATCGTAAATAAATGCTACAAAATCGTCTAAAATAGCTTAAAAACTGTCAAAATAGCTAAAACTTGTCAGTTACTGCTTAAAGATCGTCAAACCAGCTGGAAAATCGTAAAACATAAGTAGGCATCATCGTCAAAAACAGCTAAAAAGTCACCAAAAAAGCTAAACATCGTAAAAAAAGTATATAAAAATCGTCAAACCATCTAAAACATTAGGCAAAACCAGCGAAAAATTCATCAAAGCAGCTGAAAAAGGTCTCAAACAGCTATAAATTGGTAAAAACAGCTAAAAAATCGTTTAAAACAGGAAATGAATCATAAAAAAATGATATATCGTAAAAATAGCTAAAAAAAAATTAAGAACAGCTTAAAAATCTCTAAAACAGATAAAAAAAAGGAAAAAAAAAACAATACAAATCGTCAAAAACAGCTAAAAATTCGTCAAAATTTGCTAAAAAATCGTCAAAGCAGCTGCAAAAGGTCTCAAACAACTAAAGATTCGTCATAACAGCTAGAAATCATTAAAACAGCTAACAAATCGTTAAAAACACGAAAAATTTCGTAAAAACAGATGAAAAGTAGTCAAAATAGCTGAAAATCGTTAAAAACACCTAATAGATCGTCAAATCAGATAAGAAAATAATAAATAAAACGTTACAAATCGTTAGAAACAGCTAAAAATTCGTAAAATACGGCTAAAAAGTCGTTAAAAACACGAAAAAAATCGTAAAAACAGAAGAAAAATCGTCAAAATAGCTGAAAATTGTTATGAACACCTTACAGATCGTCAAATCAGATAAGAAAATCGTAAATAAAACGTTACAAATCGTCCAAATAGCTAATAATCGTTAAGAACATTAAATTAATCGTTAAAAAAGCAGAAAAAATTGTATAAATCGTAAGAAAATTATAAGTCATGAAATTAGCTAAAAAAATACATAAGGAAGAGTTAAAATATCGTCAAATAGCTAATCAATCGTCAAAATAGCTAAACAATCGTCAAAATAGCTAATAATCGTTAAGAACATTAAATTAATCGTTAAAAAAGCAGAAAAATTGTAAATAAATGCTAAAAAATCGTCTTAAACAGCTAAAAAAAACGTCAGAATGGATAAACAATCGTCAAAATAGCTAAAAATCGCTAAGAAGAGATAACAAATCTTCATAACAGCTACAAATTCGCCAAAATAGCTAACAATCGTCAAAACAGATAAAAAAATCGTAAAAGAACGTAAGAAATAGTCAAAAACAAACAAAAATTCGCAAAAACAGCTAAAAAATCGTGAAAAATCAGAAAATCGTTTAGAACAGCTAAAAAATCGTTCAAAACAGAAATAAATCGTAAAGACTGATAAAAAATCGTCAAAATAGCTATGAATCGTTAAGAACAAAATAAGAAATCGTCAAAAACAGCTAGGAATTCGACAAAACAGCTAAAAAATTGTAAAAACAGCTCAAAATCATTTTTACACAACATAAAAAAGGTAAAAACTGCTAGAAAACCGTTAAAAACAGGAAAAACATCGTAAAAAATGATAAATCGTCAAAATATCTAAACAAAAAATTTAAAACAGCTTATAAATCGTTATAACAGCTAAATAATCTTAAATTAATGCTAAAAAATCTTATTTAAATTCTAAAAATACGTCAAGAACAGCTAAAAAAAATCGTCAAAACAGCTTTAAATCGATAAGAACAGCTAAAAAATCGTCAAAAAAGCTAAACAATTGTCAAAATAGCTAAAAATCGTTAAGACCAGCTAAAAAATGGTCAAAACAGCTAAAACATTTGTAAATTAATGCTAAAAAATCGTAAATAAAAGCTGAAAAATCGTCAAAAACAGATATAAAATCGTCAAAATGCTAGATATCGTTAAGAACAGCTAAAAAAAATTCAAAACAGCTAAAAGATCGGAAATAAATGCTAAAAAATCGTCCAAAACTGCTAAAAGATCGTCAAAATAGCTAAAAAAATCGTCAGAACAGATAATAAATCGTAAATAAATGCTACAAAATCGTCTAAAATAGGTTAAAAAATCGTCAAAATAGCTAAAACTTGTCAGTTACTACTTAAAGATCGTCAAACCAGCTGGAAAATCGTAAAACATAATTATAAATCGTCAAAAACAGCTAAAAATACACCAAAACCGCTAAACATCGTAAAACAAAAGTAGCTAAAAATCGTCAAATCATCTAAAACATTAGTCAAAACCAGCGAAAAAATCATCAAAGCAGCTGAAACACGTCTCAAACAGCTATAAATCGGTAAAAACAGCTAAAAAATCGTTCAAAACAGGAAATGAATCATAAAAAATGATATATCGAAAAATAGCTAAAAAAAAACATTAAGAACAGCTTAAAAATCGTTAAAACAGATAAAAAATGGTAAAAAAAATACAAATCGTCAAAGCAGCTGCAAAAGATCTCAAACAGCTAAAAATTCGTCAAAACAGCCAAAAATCAGTAAAAACAGCTAAAAAATCGTTAGAAACACGAAAAAATTCGTAAAAACAGATGAAAAGTCGTCCAAAACTGCTAAAAGATCGTCAAAATAGCTTAAAATCGTCATGAACAGCTAAAAATCATCAAAACTGATAAAAAAATTGTAAAACATTCTTCGATATAGTCAAAAAAGCTGCAAATTCGTCTAAAATAGCTAAAAAAAACATAAGGAACAGTTAAAATATCGTCAAATAGCTAATCAATCGTCAAAATAGCTAAAAATCGTTAAGACCAGCTAAGAAATGGTCAAAACAGACAAAAAATTTGTAAATTAATGCTAAAAAATCGTAATTTAAAGCTGAAAAATTCGCAAAAACAGCTAAAAAATCGTGAAAAATCAGAAAATCGTTTAGAACAGCTAAAAAATCGTTCAAAACAGAAATAAATCGTAAAGACTGATAAAAAATCGTCAAAATAGCTATGAATCGTTAAGAACAAAATAAGAAATCGTCAAAAACAGCTAGGAATTCGTCAAAACAGCTAAAAAATTGTAAAAACAGCTCAAAATCATTTTTACACAGCATTAAAAAAGGTAAAAACAGCTAAAAAACCGTTAAAAACAGGAAAAAATCGTAAAAAATGATAAATCGTCAAAATATCTAAACAAAAAATTAAGAATAGCTTAAAAATCGTTATAACAGCTAAATAATCTTAAATTAATGCTAAAAAATCTTATTTAAATTCTAAAAATACGTCAAGAACAGCTAAAAAAAAATCGTCAAAACAGCTTAAAATCGTTAAGAACAGCTAAGAAATGGTCAAAACAGCGAAAAAATTTGTAAATTAATGCTAAAAAATCGTAAATAAAAGCTGAAAAATCGTCAAAAACAGATATAAAATCGTCAAAAGAGCTAGACATCGTTAAAAAAAGAAAAAAAAAAGGTCAAAACAGCTAAAAGATCGTAAATACATGCTAAAAAATCGTCCAAAACTGCTAAAAGATCGTCAAAATAGCTAAAAATCGTCAGGAACAGCTAAAAATCATCAAAACATGTAAAAAAATCGTAAAACATCCTTTGAAATAGTCAAAAACAGCTGCAAATTCGTCTAAAATAGCTAAAAAAAATCGTGATATAGCTCAAAATCGTTTAAACATTAGTCTAAACGAGCAAAAAAATCATCAAAGCAGCTGAAAAAGGTCTCAAACAGCTAGAAATCGGTAGAAACAGCTAAAAAATCGTTCAAAACAGGAAATGAATCATAAAAAAATGTCAAATTAAAAAAATAAAAATTACGGCAAAATAGATGAAAAGAAATTAAAAATTTTGTTAAAGTTATCGGATTTCGTTGCTTTTTTCGATCATATCTCGAGAAAATGACGAAAATTAAGGCAAAATAGAGGTAAGAAGTTTAAATTTCGCTAAAATGATCCGTGTTCGATTCTTTTATTCGATCATATCTCGATAAAATTACGAATTTAAGGCAAAATATAGGAACAAATATGAAAATTTCGCTCAAATTATCCGTTTTCGTTGCTTTTTTCGGTCATATGTCGATAAAATGATGAAAATAAAGGCAAAATCGTGGAAACAATTTGATAATTCGCTAAAATCATCCGTTTTTGTTGCTTTTTTAGATCAAATCTCGATAAAATGATGAAAACTAAGGCAAAATAATGGAAAAAATTTAACATTTCGCTAGAATTATCCCTTTTCTTTGCTTTTTTTCTATCATATCCTGATAAATGGCGAAAATTATGGTAAAATAGATGAAAAAAATTGAAATTTCGGTGAAATTTTCCGTTTTCATACCTTTTTTTATCAAATCTCGATAAAATGAAGAAACTTAAACAGTAAAATAGTGGAAAAAAATTGAAGTTTCACTAAGATTTCATTACATTTTTCGATAATATCTCGATAAAATGACGAAAATTAAGGTAAAATGGAGGAAAAAAATTGAAAATGCTGTGAAATTATCCGGTTTCGTAGCTTTAATCGATCATATCTCGATAAAATAATGAAAATTAAGGCCAAATAGTGGAAAAAATTTGAAATTTCGCTAGAATTAACCGTTTTCGCTACTTTTTTTAGATCATATCCTGATAAAATGACGAAAATTAAGGTAAATAAGGGGAAAAATTGAAGTTTTGCTAAGATTATCCTTTATCGTTTTATTTTTCGATCATATCTCGATAGAATGACAAAAATTAAGGTATTATAGTGAAAAATTGAGATTTCGCTAAAATTATCTGCATTTCGTTGCTATTTTCGATCATATCTCGATTCATTGATGAAAACTAAGGCAAATACTGGAAAACATTTTAAATTTCGCTAGAATTTCGTTTTCTTTAATTTTTTTCTATCGTATCCTGATAAAATGATGAATATTAAGGTAAAATAGATGAAAAAATTGAAATTTCGCTAAATTTATCCGTTTTCGTGTCTTTTCTCGATCATATCTCGATAAAATGACGAAGATTACAGCAAAATTGAGGAAAAAAGATTAAAATTTTGATACAATTATGCGTTAATGTTGCTTTTTCCGATCATATCTCGATGAAATACGAGAATTAAGGTAGAATAGAGGAAAAAAATTGAAATTTCGGTAAAATTATCCGTTTTCTTAGCTATTTTTGATCACATCTTGATTTAATGTCGAACATTACGGCAAATTTGATGAAAATAAATTTAAATTTCGCTAAATATTATCCGTTTCCGTTGCTTTCTTTGATCATATCTCGAAAAAAAGACGAAAATTAAGGAAAAAAGGGACAAAAATTGAAATTTCGGTGAAATTATCCATTTTCATTGCTGCTTTCGGTCGTATCTAGATAAAATAACGAGAATTAAAGTAGAATAGAGGGACAAAATTAAAGTATCACAAAGTTTTTCCGTTTTATTTTCATTTTTCGATAAAATCTCGATAAAATGACGAAAATTACGGTAAAATAGAGGAAAAAAATTAATTTTGGTGATATTATCCGTTTTCGTTGCTTTTTTCGATCATACCTCGATAAAATGTTGAAACATAAGGCAAAATAGTGGAAATTATTTGAAAATTCGCTAGATTTCCGTTTTCGCTGCTTTTTTTCGATCATATCTCGATAAAATTAGGAAAATTAAGGTAAAATCGAGGAAAAAAATTGAAAATTCTGTGAAATTATCCATTTTCGTTGCTTTTTGATCATGTCTTGATTAAATGATAAAAATTAAGGGAAAATTGTGGAAACGTTTTGAAATTTCGCTAGAATTATACAGCTCTTTGCTTTTTTCTATCATATCTCTATATAATGACAAAAAATAAGGCAAAATAGAGGAAAAATACTCTAATTTCGGTGAAATTATACATTTTCATTGCTGCTTTCGGTCGTATCTAGATAAAATAACGAGAATTAAAGTAGAATAGAGGAACAAAATTGAAGTTTCACTACGTTTTTCCGTTTTATTTTCATTTTTCGATAAAATCTCGATAAAATGACGAAAATTACGGTAAAATAGAGGAAAAAAATTAATTTTGGTGATATTATCCGTTTTCGTTGCTTTTGTCGATCATATCTCGATAAAATGTTGAAACATAAGGCAAAATAGTGGAAACAATTTCAAAATTCGCTAGAATTCCGTTTTCGCTGCTTTTTTTCGATCATATCTCGATAAAATTACGAAAATTAAGGTAAGATCGAGGAAAAAAATTGAAAATTCTGTGAAATTATCCATTTTCGTTGCTTTTTTGATCATGTCTTGATTAAATGATAAAACTTAAGGGAAAATAGTGGAAACATTTTGAAATTTCGCTAGAATTATCCATTTCTTTGCTTTTATTCGATCATATCTCGATAAAATTACAAAAATTACGGCAAAATAGAGGAAAATAATTTAAATTTCGCAAAAAGTATCCGTTTTCGTTGATTTTTTCGATCATATCTTGATAAAATAACGAAAATTACGGCAAAATAGAGAAAAAAAATTGAAATTTCGATAAAATTATCCGTTTTTGTTGTTTTTCCGATCATATCTCGAGAAAATTACGAAAATTAAGGTAGAACAGTTGTAAAAAATTGCAATTTCGGTAGAATTATCCGTTTTCCTTGCTTTTTTGATCGCATCTGGATTTAATGACGAACATTAAGGGAAAATAGAGGACAAGAATTGAAATTTCGGTGAAGTTATCCATTTTCATTGCTTCTTTCGGTCGTATCTAGATGAAATGACGAGAATTTAAGTAGAATAGAGGAAACAATTGAAGTTTCACTAAGATTTTCCGTTTCAATATTCATTTTTCGATCATATCTCGATAAAATGACGAAAATTACGGTAAAATAGAAGAAAAAAATAAACTTTGGTGATATTATCCGTTTTCGTTGCTTTTTCCGATCATACCTCGATAAAATTATGAAACTTTAGGCAAAATAGTGGAAACAATTTGAAAATTCGCTAGAATCATCCGTTTTCGCTGCTTTTTTTCGATCATATCTCGATAAAATTACGAAAATTAAGGTAAAATCGAGGAAAAAAATTGAAAATTCTGTGAAATTATCCATTTTCGTTGCTTTTTTCGATCATATCTTGATAAAATGATGAAAATTAAGGGAAAATAGTGGAAACATTTTGAAATTTCGCTAGAATTATACATTTCCTTGCTTTTTTCTATCATATCTTGATATAATGACAAAAAATAAGGCAAAATAGAGGAAAAATACTGAAATTTTGGTGAAATTATCGGTTTTCATCAGAATTCGGTAGAATTATCCGTTTCCGTTGTTTTTTTCGATCATATTTCGTTCAAATGATGAATATTAAGGCAAGTAGAGGCTAGAAATTGAAATTTCGCTAAAATTGTTCGTTTTCGTTGCTTTTTTTCTATCATATCTCGATAAAACGACGAATATTTAGGTAAAATAGAGGAAAAAAAGTGAAATTTCGCTAAAATTATACGTTTTCCTAGCTTTTTTCAATCATATCTCGTTAAAATTATGAAAATTAAGGCAAGAAATGGGCCAGAAATTGAAATATCGCTACAATTATCCGTATTACTTGTTTTCGATCAAATCTCTATAAAATGACGAAGATTAAGACAAGATAAAGGAAAAAAAATAAATTTCGGTGAAATTATCCGTATTTCTTGGTTTTTTAGACCATATTTCGATTATATTTCGGAAATAAGGTCAAAATCTAGGAAAAAAATAAAATTTCGCTATAATTATCTGTTTTCGTTGCTTTTTTCATTAATATCTCGGTAAAAGGACAAAAATTACGGCAAAATAGATGAAAAAAAATTGAAGTTTCGCTAAGATTATCCGTTATCGTTTCATTTTTCGATCATATCTCGATAGAATGACAAAAATTAAGGTATTATAGTGAAAAATTGAGATTTCGCTAAAATTATCTGCATTTCGTTCTATTTTCTATCATATCTCGATTCATTGATGAAAACTAAGGCAAATACACGAAAACATTTTAAATTTCGCTAGAATTATCCGTTTTCTTTAATTTTCTTCTATCATATCCTGATAAAATAACGAATATTAAAGTAAAATAGATGAAAAAATTGAAATTTCGCTAAAATTATCCGTTTTCGTGTCTTTTCTCGATCATATCTCGATAAAATGACGAAGATTACAGCAAAATTGAGAAAAAAAGATTGAAATTTTGATACAATTATGCGTTAATGTTGCTTTTTCCGATCATATCTCGATGAAATACGAGAATTAAGGTAGAATAGAGGAAAAAAATTGAAATTTCGGTAAAATTATCCGTTTTCTTAGCTTTTTTTGATCACATCTTGATTTAATGTCGAACATTACGACAAATTTGATGAAAATAAATTTAAATTTCTCTAAATATTATCCGTTTCCGTTGCTTTCTTTGATCATATCTCGAAAAAATGACGAAAATTAAGGGAAGAAGGGACAAAAATTGAAATTTCGGTGAAATTATCCATTTTCATTGCTTCTTTCGGTCGTATCTAGATAAAATGACGAGAATTAAAGTAGAATGGAGGAACAAAATTGAAGTTTCACTAAGATTTTCCGTTTTATTTTCATTTTTCGATAAAATCTCGATACAATGACGAAAATTACGGTAAAATAGAGGAAAAAAATTAATTTTGGTGATATTGTCCGTTTTCGTTGCTTTTTTCGATCATACCTCGAAATATGTTGAAACATAAGGCAAAATAGTGGAAAAAATTTGAAAATCCGCTAGAATTCCGTTTTCGTTTTTTTTTTCGATCATATCTTGATAAAATTACGAAAATTAAGGTGAAATCGAGAAAAAATTGAAAATTCTGTGAAATTATCCATTTTCGTAGCTTTTTGATCATGTCTCGATTAAATGATAAAAATTAAGGGAAAATAGTGGAAACATTTTGAAATTTCGCTAGAATTATACATTTCTTTGCTTTTTTCTATCATATCTCGATATAATGACAAAAAATAAGGCAAAATAGAGGAAAAATACTGAAATTTCGTTGAAATTATCCGTTTTAATTGCTTTTTTCGATCATATCTCGATAAAATGTTGAAAGGAGGCTGAAATAGAGGAAAAAGATAAATTTCGGAGAAATTATATGTTCTCGTAGCTTTTTTCGATCATATCTCGATTAAATGATGAACATCAATGGAAAATAGTGGAAAAAATTTGTTTTTTCTCTAGAATTATCCGTTTCTTTGCTTTTTTCTATCATATCTCGATAAAATGACGAAAATTAACGTAAAATAGAGGAAAATAATTGAAATTTCGGTGAAATTATCCGTTTTCAATGCTTTTATTCGATCATATCTCGATAAAATTACAAAAATTACGGCAAAATAGAGGAAAAAAATTTAAATTTCGCTAAAATTATCCGTTTTCGTTGATTTTTTCGATCACATCTTGATAAAATAACAAAAATTACGGCAAAATAGAGAAAAAAAATTGGAATTTCGATAAAATTATCCGTTTTTGTTGCTTTTTCCGATCATATCTCGAGAAAATTTCGAAAATTAAGGTAGAATAGTTGTAAAAAATTGCAATTTCGGTAGAATTATCCGTTTTCTTACCTTTTTTGATCACATCTGGATTAAATGACGAACATTAAGGGAAAATAGAGGACAAGAATTGAAATTTCGGTGAAGTTATCCATTTTCATTGCTTCTTTCGGTCGTATCTAGATGAAATGACGATGACGAATAGAGATATTTAATTAAAATTTCGCTAATATTATCCGTTTTCGTTGCTTTTACCGATCATATCTTGATAAAATGACTCATATTAAGTCAAAATAGAGGTAAGAAATTGAAATTTCGCTAAAATTATCCGTTTTCGTTGCTTTTGTTCGATCATATCTCGATAATATTACGAAAATTACGGCAAGATAGATGAAAAAAATTGAAATTTCGATAAAATTATCCGTTTTCGTTGCTTTTTTCGATCATATCTCGATAAAGTGACGAATATTGAGGGAAATGGGAGAATTAAGAGAGACAGCAGTAAAGTATCCTCCTTGCAAAAAAATTTACTCCAGTATAGTTTGTGACATTGCTAGATATAAGTATCATCCTGAAAAAGAAATTGTTTTATTCTTTTGCTTTCATCTATTTCAAATGCTTGTAATGCCATCGTTGAGGTCTAACGGTGTCCTTTGTCTTAGTGATCCTTACTTCATTTAGTTTTCTCTTAGATAGGAACTATGCTTTTTTTCTACTCTTTTAGCCTCTGATTAAAATGTATCCCTCTTAAATATTGCATTGATAAATACGTCTCGTGTTTCAATTCCATAACGGATCGCAGCTATCTTATTTGAGTACATCGAATTTATGGCGTTTTCAATATTTATCTCTATCCCTGGAAATTCATACTTAAATTATCCGTTTGTTGGTATTCCACCTGTCCTTACCTGATAATTAACACCATAGATGGCGCGAAAATAGTAGTTTCATATAACGGAAATCCCAATATGAAAATTATCGGCTAAGCAGTTAGTTCGATTTCAAATCCAACCGACTGGAGAGGAAACCGTGATCTCTCACCGACTCGGCCTCTAAATCCTATTCTGGGGGCTTATTCTATAACTTTGGCTTTCGATCGGAATGGCGTTTTTGGTCGGAATGGTCGGCCATATTGCCCCAAATTACGATCGGAATCATGAAAGTTATTCTATAGCTCGCTATTCGATCTCGAGCGGGTTTTTACTATCGGAATCCTCACGCGACCTAAAAGCTCGCGTTACGGCGGCCATATTGATCGGAATTCTAAAAGTAAACAATAAATATGGCGGTTCGTCTGGCAGCGGCGATATTCCTAGCAGAGGAAATGGAAGAAGGAGATATATTAATTGATCGCAGAACCCTAAGGGACTTGACAAATCCCTTTGCGATGTCCGCCGGAGAATTCCGGGATAAATTTAGATTACTCCAAGAAGGGTTTATGTATTTAATACAAAGGTTAACTCCTCAGCTGAGGTAGCCAAGGAGAATCACTGGCATTCTAGTACATTTACGGGTAAAGTTTCACTGAATATTAATTTTCTGGAAGCATGAGTAAATGACGTATACTCTATATTAAATTAATGATAGTTGTACGTTATATATGAGCGATGTCTACTTATGCAAATCCTGTGTGCCCGTAACTTTTTCGCTAGTGGAACGTATAAAAAGAGTCTTTATCAGAGAAGAGTTACATAATGTTATATTAAGCTGTCCGCTTGATGTCTTCGTTTCTCTTCTTCAGGTAAGAGGGAAGAAGGGATTTATCAATTTATTCTTTAGTTCAAGTGCCAGTTGATCTCATAAAACTTTCATTTTCATTCATGCAGCAATCTTGTTACCCATAAAATTCACTCTTGGTCACTAAATAACTATTTTAAACTTGATGCTGATAAATCTCAAGTTATTCATTTATCTTATAAAAACAAACCAGCACAAGCACTAAACATCCTCTTAGACGGCAACATCTTACCTCAGGTTGACTCTTGCAAATTTTTTGGATCTCATCTTTACTGGGATTTACATGTCGATAAGCTCTTGCATAAACTCAGTCCTCTTTGTTTTCTTTTTCGGACCATTTTTTCTACTATCTCATTTAAAGTCATTCTTTCACTCTATTATGGTTTATTTTATTCACATATTGTATACAGTGTTATTCTTTTCTGGGGCTCATCCTCCCAAGCTCTTAAATTTTAAAATTACAAAAGAAAGTTCTAAGACTGATGGCTAATGCAAGGTATGATGCACCGAGCCTTCCACTTTTCAGGAAAATCAATATTTTACCTATTCCATGTATTTTTATACTTACTATTGTTGTACATACAAGATGTAATTTGAAGCACTTTGTTACAAATGCTGATGTTCATCATCATAGGACTCGGAATGTTAGTAACTTGCATGTTCCTTTTGTACGTACTAGATCTAACTATCTTGGACCCAGGCACATGGGCCTTATACTGTACAATAAAATCCCTGACTATCTTAAGAATAATATGTCAATTACCACTTTTAAGTGCAAATTTAAGTCTTTCTTAATTGAGAGAATGTTTTGTGGTATTGAAGATCTCTCCTACTGTTAATTTTCTTTGTACTGACAAAACCTATATCCTGTACTGGATCTTTGGCTGAATAAAATATTATTATTATTTATGTACATGCTCCAAGTTGAAAGTTACTGAATATTAAGACAACGTTTCGGAAACTTGCCGCCTTCAGTGAAATTATTTCTTATGAATTTTGTTATAGAAAATAACAATGTTATTGTATGTTATTAACCATTAATAACGAAGTTTCAAGAATACAGTTATAATAAGCATTAAGCTTGTGAATTGCCGCATCACATATGCATGTATCACTCTTCAATAAAAGATATTTTCAGATGAATTTTACTTGTAGTTGCGTGTAAATTGATTGAAATATGCTCAAAGGAAAATGAGAACGGCTTCTTCTGCTACTATAAACCTATTTTGTCATGATTACCCTACCTATAATCGTAAGAATTTGTTTAAAAAAGATAAGCTGTCACTCATAAAAGGTCTATTAGTTTCGTCTCAGCACCATTCAGTCGAGTATACCGTAGCAATTACATGGTTGATTGAATGGATAAAACAGAAACTAACAACCCTCGGTGAAATTTCTCTTCAAAAAATGTTTAACCATGAAGTTTCGGGATTAAAGAGAAAAGGCATAATTTCACAAATTACCGCACTTTAAAATAAATACTGTACATCATTATAGGTAACCTGAAATAATCGCTGAGAATCTGCAATTATTGCAAAGCCAAGAGAGGATTTTGAAACCAATCCAACAAAGCAATGTGCATCGCAGAAAAGCGATACACAACTTTTTGTCCAAGGAATCATGAAAAACTATATCAATGTACTATATGAATATATAAATATTATAAAATTCCATTATAATGGATTTAAAATGGTCTTAAATGTAACTTTTTTTACAAATAATGTACAAAAGGGCACATAGACAGTGCTATGGACTAAGCAAATGCTTTGGCTGGCGAAGAAGCAGCTACTTCGCTAATTTAATCATAACCTTTATGTCCTTTAATTGTTTTCTGTCTTTAACCATAATTACTAACAACGCCATCCTGTCTTTCTCTTACTATTAAGAATATTTTCTCTCGAACCGCCTTCTGAATACTGCCAAGCAGACGAGAAAACGACGTAAATACGCATGCGCGAGTATGAGAAAGTAGTAAAGCATGTCAGTTGAGTGCAGAAATCTGGCTACACCGTTTCCGATTCCACAGTCAGCTATGATAGTACGTATAGAATACCGTTTTCAGCGGAATTACTATTACGATCGTTATGAGTCCACTTGGGTGGAATTCTGGGTGAGTTCATTCCGATCGAAAGCCAAAGTTATAGAATGAGCCCCCTGTAGCATGGTCGGGTTTGGGTTTCCTTTGGTTCAATAGAAAGTTAACTTCTTATATATTGGCCATTTTCTACATATGGACCTAAAAAGAATGGTGTTTAGTGCTAATAATGTAAGATTCAGAGGGAAACTAATGGGTTAAGGTAATGTAAAAGGACTTTCACTGCAGTACAAATGCATTTTGTTTATTGGGATAGACATGGGTAATAGTTACAAGAATTCACAAATGCTCAAAAAGAAAAATAAACATCACAATGCCCATGTCATTTTCTTATTATTGTTTTGTAATTAAGCCCATTAACACACAAATGACAAAAATCATATGAAAACAGTGGACAGCTATCTGTCAGCACTTTAGACAAAGATGTAGAGAGATGTATATATTTATATATGTTATTGAGAGTACAAAAGTAATGGGAAGTGAAATTTCAAGATGAACTTCCTTGTCAACAATGACTCATAAAATAGGAGTCTAGTAGCTAAAGGGGACAAAATTCTATCTACAATGTAGGGCATGTATATATTCTTATTTTCATAATCTACAAACAACAGCGATCATCAACATCATAATCTGCATAAAATCTACAACCCAATATGCAATTGGGTATATTTTAGGGGGTGAGTCAAGAGGCAATGGAGGGAGAAATTATTTATCATGGGTAGCTGACTGCATATCAAACCTGGATGATACTTGTTGCCAAATTACACAAGGAGAACTTTTTCTTGCTGAAATCATGTTGATGGATGGTTAATCCAACCATTTTGGAAATATAATTTGAAAGGTATGCTATTTTGATACATCTGTATTGTCAGAACTGTTCTATAATTTTTCAAAAGTTAATCTCCTGTGACAGAAATTTACTTATTAATCAGCTTTTGGATACTTGATCACAAATATAAACATAACCAAAAAGGTTTTGTAAATCAAAATTGCAAGCAGGCTCTCTGCCAGAAGCAACACCTAGTGTAATTGCTAAAGTTACATGTTATAAACAAATCCAGTTAAACTTTTTCAACCTCTTTTCAAACATTAATTAATCAAAATGCAGTCTTTAACAGCTACAGGGAAGCATGTTTTTTTTCAATCCCAACATACCTCTCACCATATAAAACACTTTAACAATTTCAACTAGTGCCATCAACAATATTTAAGTATTCAAGATTGAGTGATAATGTACACATTTTTGCCATGATATGAAAACCCAAATCTTTAGTTAACTGTAATAGAAGTGATGAGGCTTTCAATAGCAATAGTTTTAACATTAAGCATGTTGAGTTTGAAGAGGTCACAAATTCATACAGATTCACTCCCGCTTTTACAATTTATCATAGCCATTTAAAATGGTAATTAATACCAAAACTTCAAACACACATGCATTTGAGATTGATATTAATTAGTCTCAATACATTGAAGTTCATTACAACAATGAGCAAGTTGGCAAGTTCCCATTTGGCAATCTTTCACTCATACATATATAATGTGGTTACGTATAAAAATTTTCACAGGCATGCACACATACAACTGCTCGCATGTACATGAAAAAATGCACTGTTCCCAAGCAAAAAAACAAGATTTGACACTTTCACATTAGTTTTAGATGCTTTCTGTAAAATAAACAAGGTAAAACATCTAAAAAATAAAAATATTGTAACATACTTGTTGAAATAAGTGGTTTGCAGTTTGAAATCATACTCCTTTGATCTGAGGAAAGGGGTTAGAGTAAGAAAGAGAAGAAGGTAATAACTGCCTAATACAGGATTTAAACATGGATATTAGTTATATAAAATTGTGAACTTTGCACTAATGATATGTTATTTTTCTGAAGAAACATTTCAGCAAAAACATATACAAATTTCAAGCAACACTAACAGCTTTTCATAGTAAATTTCAACATACAAAAGAATTATCCATCAAATAAAATGAAAACACTTGGCATAGAATTATTATTACACATATATGGAAGCAATATATGTTATTATGAAACACACACATTAGGATTGGACGTGTAATATATTTAGTAGATTTGGGGAATAAAAAAAGGAAACCATAATGTATCTAAAAGCCTTGATACTGTGACTTTACAGGAGGGATATCAATGAGGTAAGATTACTATTCGTATGATAATGAGATATGAATATGACAACCTTTTTTTAATGACCTAGAGTAACTGCCATTAGCTACACTGTAAGGATACCTTCTTTTCTTAAATTGAGAATCAAAATGAAGTATCCACCAAGCAACACTTTGCTCTAAATTGGTATAATTTTCTTCATTCAGGTATAAAAACACCAAAAATAAAAAATAACACAGAGGGAAATGTAAGAGACAGATGCCACAGGGGACATGAGAGCACCGTGGGATGAAGTATCTCTTCTCCCCCACTCCAAAGACCCACCCACCCAATTTCAGCTCTTCTCCCATCCTATCTACAATAAGTCATTTTTTGTCACTTCCCCATGCCCATCAAACTCCTTTTATGGGCCAAGCATCAAAAGCTTATATGATACCAAAATAAATTATTTAATTGTAACTGTACCTCGTCCCTCTGTTGTATTTTTTTATCTTACTCGTCCTATGATATAATAGCCCTATTGTTGCCTATTGCATACACACTAGAATGTCTGATTTACTTCAATTAACTTTATTTAATAATTATTTTTGGTTGAATTGGAAGACTCATGTTTTGCAGTTACCCCATGAAATGACATAGGCTCACATATAAGGCATTCCCAACCTGCTCACCAGTTTTTTAATTTAAAAATCTTATCTCCATCTCCCTGATTGAGTTGGCGCTGTTGGCTACCCTCAAGCCACCATCTATATAAACTTTTGCTATGAGATATAATGACATAGCATATACCTGCCCTGTGTAACATAGTAAGCACATATTGGATCATGTACACCTGGCAGTGGAAGACCAGGACCATTGCTCATGCAATATTTTCCATTCACTATACACAGTCCCTTCTCATTTGTTACACCCAAAACCACGTTCTGATCACTTCTTCCCCAAAAATATATATTTCTTGGAAAGAGTGAGACTTGAAGAAAGCGATAGGGCACAAGAAACAAAAAGACAAACATTCAGAATTCATTTGCACTCTAATTTTCTTGTCCATCATAACCAGACCCATCGACACCATATCATAAATTTGGAGCAAACTCATCCAAATATCTTTGTACTAGAACAAGCACCTCCCCTTGCATCTTTTGCTGCTCAGATTTGCTTCAACCTTAGAAAATCTTGTGAGACAAAAGATTTTTTTCCAAATGTTTCGCCCAATCAAAAATCAAGAAAAATCTTTCGTTTAATTGTAGCAAGTTAATGCAGATTTAAGAGAGAGATATACATACATATTGATAGATATGGGGAAATATTGCATTAAAGCTATCTCTTTGCAAGTTCTTGTTTACGCAAAAGTTACAAAAAATATTAAAATAACGCATGCACTCCTAAGATGTCTCATTCATACATACATAGGATTCACACATTTATTTAAATACCCAAACACTGAAGCCAGGATATGGGTTAATCCTTTAGGCCAGGGATGAAATCGAAAAAATAATAAAATTTGTTCCATGGTAATTTGTGCAGTCCACTTCTTCAAATTGTGAGGTAGGCGTTATTATCAATGATGTAAATTTTTCACATTTTCTCTGCCTCAAAGAGTCTCCCGATGTACTTTGCACAAGCTAACATGCATTAACCTTTATCACATAAACAAATTGGACTCAGAAAATTACACATTATGGAGAGATATGTTCTGCCACATTGATAATAATTTCATTGTTTAATTTTTGATGTCCTGAATCCTATGGTTAACTCATTGAATGTGGCCAAATAAATAACGTTAACTGTATATTTAAAACTCCTCATGAAAAAATTCATCCCAATTGTTATTAACTTACTTAATAGGTACAAGATTCCTTGATATACAACGCCTGACATAAAACATCAAAACATTTAAAAAAGATTATCCACTTGAGATTTTCACCATTCAAAGAATATATATCCAAAGCTCTTTTTACTGCCTTCATAAGATTTGAATTAAATTCAAATAAATTTAATCTGCACAGCTCAAAAAAATGGATTGTATAAAATAAAACTGCACAATTTTACAGATGGAGCAAATTGAAGAAACCATGACAGAGCTTATATTAGGAACTTCTACATTAAAAGCAGAAAAAGAAAATCTTAGCTCTTCAATAAATGTCAGTCAATTTAAAATGCTTTTCAAATTTAACTCTACTCAATTGTTAGAATAAATTTTCGTGATCATAAAGAGTCAGGACAACAGCTGAGAATTTCCTATTTAATCTTCATCCTTTTAAAGGTCAGTTCAGAAAATATTGATTATCTACTAAAAAGGAACAAGCCAATTATTTGAGGAGGTGTATATAAAAAAGAGACGGGGAATGGTGCTGGCCAGTTTAAAAGGATACTTCCAAAATTACTTGCTGAGTGTCTACGACAAAATATTTTAGGTCCCGTATACTCATCACTTGCCAAATCATCGGCACAAAGTGAAATACCATTACATTCTTGTTATTCTACTAAAGCAGCTAGAACTGTGCTTTAGAATTGTCAGCACTCAAACCCATATTTTACCATGATCTGCCCACAAACTTGTAAGCTTTTACTTACATTCATCCTAAAAGAAAATTTATAATTGTTCACCTTATCACCTCCAAATATTTTCCTAGATATTTTAACCAATCATTCCCTAGCATCTCAATCATAGTTAAAGTGCCATTTTTTGGTGGTCATTGTGCATAGTGCATGAAAAAGTCAGATTGCACAGTCTGCAGGTGTATTATGTCCATACTTCATTATACTTCAAAATCATTAAGTTTCAAAAAAGAATTTCCTTGAAGGGTTGCCATTTAACACTTCAAATGATGAATAACAACTGGTAGAGGGTGAAAGGGAGGTTTTTCACAAGTAAACACCCAAACACACACACAAATCACTCTTATTCCTCAGTATGAGGAATGGATCCAAAACACAACATGAAAACTATAACTGCTGTTGTGTTTTATGTTTTTCCATAACTACTCCTAACCTGGTAGCTTTTCATCATGTTTACAGAGAATTATTTTCATTCTGAGGCATTCTTTCACACTAATTTTTAATTACCATTCAAAATACTTTTGTTTTGTCCATGTCACTTGTGCAGCCTTGGAGGAGGTGCCAACAATGCAAAATGGCACACCAAAAGCCAGCAATGATTTGCACCATTGTGATAATAGCATCAAAACAGTCACTCCCACAGGTGATCATTTTTAATAATGCTTCCTTGTAAATTACACACTCACCTATACCCTATGTTAGAGTTCTTTAAGAGGATGTGCATGCCCATAAGTGACTCATGATCGCACTCCAAATGATGACTGTGGCAGATATCAGAGCAGCTGTCGGTCTTAAGCTACCACTACCACCACAGAGTCGTATCTCACTTTCCTAAAATAAAAGATTCAGTCTTATGTATACCAGTCACTAACTTCAGAGGGCTAACAGTTATTACGCTAGCCTTCCAAAACAGAGGTATTTAGGTTGAATTCTACTAAAGCATGAATGATCATACTCATCCTTGTTTATATTTATCCAAAATTATTAAAATGGACATAATTGGGAAAACCTGCTTTCTTCATAAAATAAAATAATTTTAAGAAGGTAAGTATGATTAACATATGAAATTTCTCACATTTCTTTACTTAAGATTTTGTCACCAAGGATTTTAGCCATTTTAAAATTAGGAAAATCAGTCTAAAGCATTGAAATATTCCAATATGCTTTTAGATGAAGCACTCTTTGTCATAAGTTCCATTTTGAAAGCTTCAGTTATTGAAGATCATACGTGAAACACCCATTATGGTGTAAGTACTTTCCAAAGTGACTTTCCTGAATAGGCACTATCAGTAAACCACTTGGAAAAGTGAGATATTTATTTTCTGTCTTTTCCGAAAGTGCTCCAAAAAATGTCCAAATATCCGAACAATGCATTCTCATAGAAAAAATCTGATGTGGCCAGCACATGACTTTCTCCATATATATAAGATGTAAATATTTATCTACCGCAGTAATTTCGAACTCTATATTCCATCTAAACTTGGAATATGAGTGATTAATATATACATATTATTATCTTTGACGCCAAAAACATGAATAATAATGTTTTACGGGACATGATCGATGAAAAACGATGAAATTGGCATTTCGCCCATAGAGCCCAGAGCACCCACAAAGTACATAATCAGCAACTTCCGGTTTATCAGTATTTCATGAATAACTCCTACACAATCAGTGATACAAAAATATGTTTCAACCAAAGGTTATAGTAAATTTTATTTTCTAAAACTTTTATTAATAATAGTATATACCTAAATATCATATTTATGGTGATATTTTGAAAACCGGAAATGAGCTTTGAAGAATACAGCTCGACTTCCGGTAAACCGATTTACTCCAAAAACTAATCAACTCTTAAGAAACTAAATAAAGTACTATGTATGAAATTTGGTGTTGATATAATGCATCGTTTTTAAGTTAGAGCGCCCACAAAGTACATAACGGCTACTTCCGGTTTATCGGTATTTCACGAATAACTCCTAATCAACCGGTGATACAAAAATATGTTAAATACAAAAGTTATAGTAAATTACATTATCTAAAACTTTTATAAGTAATACAATGCACGTATATATCATATTTATGGAGATATTTTGAAAACCGGAAATG
This sequence comes from Sympetrum striolatum, assembly GCA_947579665.1. Classification (NCBI taxonomy): domain Eukaryota; kingdom Metazoa; phylum Arthropoda; class Insecta; order Odonata; family Libellulidae; genus Sympetrum; species Sympetrum striolatum. The sequence goes on along the minus strand of OX388347.1, from coordinate 80,115,975 downwards.
AGCTATAATGAATGAAGCTCGACTTCCGGTCAACCGATTTACTCCAAAAACTAATCAACTCTGACAGCACACACCACAGTACTATATACGAAGTTTGGTATTAATACGACCAATAGTTTTTACGATAGAGCGCCCACTAACACACACACACATACAGACACACACACACACACACACACACACACACACACACACACACACATACACACAGACATCATTCCGAAAATAGTAAAAACGTGTTCTAGGGGACCCAAAACATGTATTTCCGTTGAAATCTCGAAGTCGAATTTTTTCATGAAAACAATACTTTCTCTATACTTCGTATATGGAGAAAGTAAAAATGGAAATTTGGGACCTAATGGCAAATAATGGCATAGTTGCCTAACTGAAATTTTCAAATGTTAATATGATCAACATTGATCAAATATTGATCAATGACATTGATGCAAATATTAAGTAAACTAAGGCCTAGTGGCATCAAGTTTGGGTTTCTGTTATTTCAGGGCAAGGATGTTACCCTGAAAGTCTTAAGCAAACCTATGTTATACACTGCTGGTGTTCCCTTTGTAAGAGCCATAAGAGAGAAATTTAAATGCAATTTAGGAGAAAATTGGCAGACAGCAGTATACTCATCCAATAAAATCTGAAAATAATCAATAATTCATAGCTAGATTTCATCAATGTGAATATTTAATACCAATTATTGCCCAATTACAATAACCTAAGACTTTATCTAAGGCTATGGCTAGCATGTTACTCTCTTATTTCATATAATTTATCATTTGTTCTACTGGACATTAGCCATCAATGCCTTAGGAAGCTTATACTTAATCACAGCAAAATAATAAATTAAGAGAATCAAGATGAAAAGAGCTTACTTCTGGGTGATAATTCATGCACTTTGGTGGTCTTCGTCTGTAAAGAGTATCTTTGGGCCTAGGGCAATGAGAGCCTCCTGAGCCTCCGTTGGCAGGACTGGATGTAGGTGGTGTGGAGGGAGAAGAGGATGGTGACGGCACTTCATTGCCACCTGCAGATGTGGCACCACTCATACTCGCTCCAGCACCAGGCACCACTTCCCGAGGAACAATGCTAAGAAGTTTACTTCCACATGGACAAAGGGTGTCCACCACAAGCAAGATTAAGTTGCTGTGAGGAATCTTCTGGACACTGAAGGGTCTGTGTAACAAAAACATGTGATAACTTTATTAATTTACACAATGGAAAACTAATATGAAGAAGAAATTACATTTTAGCAATTTAAGTAGTATGATACTAAGTTATAGCTCATAACAGTGAAAAATATTGACTATTATTTGAAGAATTTTCATAGTCAAATTAGATAAATATTTCAACTGTTTGAATGTGATTAATATCACGAATTTATAATTTCATTTTACTGGGAGTATTTTTATACTTGATAATCACAAAGAAGAAAAGGAACTTTTGAAAAAACATTGGAAAATAAATTCTTTGAAAGAGTTTCAAGACTGATGAAATAATTTAACTTGAATATTCCAGCTATACAGAGTAATTCTACTTCTATAGTAGATAGTAGTAGTAGTTGCATATAAACTGCAGTGGATGGAACAAACAATGGAAAAAATCTCAAATTTCAAAATAAAATGACTATCAAATCATGGTAAATAGAAACAGGCAAAAACTACAAGTTCTTCCACTGAAATTAGAAAGTAAAAGAAGAAATATTAGCTGAATGAGCTGAATTAGACCTCAAATTTTGCCAGTACAGGCTTCCATTACCTTTCACATCCTGTGACATGGCAATTAGTTAATTTTCCCTTGAGAGGATTAAATAGTCCACTAGTATTAAGCCTCTCAGGTTGAAGTATATACAGATCTGTCCGTTTGTTGCATGGTCTTGCATCACTAGAGCTTGGTCCGTCACTGAAGGTGGCATGATTGATCTGAGGCCATTTCCTTGGATAGTGCTGGTTTCCCCACCCAGAAGAACCACTTCCCCAACCTCTGCCATTGCCCCAGTGGCCACTGCGGTTTGTAGTGGAGGTAGGCATTGGTGGAGGAGGAGGGGGAGGAGGCAAGGCAACCGGAGGAGGAGGTGGAGGGAGAGCTGAGCCTCCTCCAATTCCATCAATGCCTTCTTCTCCCTCTCCCCCTCCTTCACTATCTTCATCATCTTCCTCTTCTTCATCCTCACCAATGTCCCCTTCTTCCTCCTCATTGTAGCTGTCATAGTCATCAACATCTTAAAAGTATAAAAGTATAGATAAATATCATACCATAAGATTATACCTTGGGATACATATCCCTTGGCATCCAAACTGTGGCCAAGGGGACAAGCATCATATAAGAGTGTGCATAACAATTTTGAGTGATTGAGATGAATTATATGCTTAAGAGAGAAGAGTAATGAATTTTAAATAACAGAACAAAATGTAAGAAATTATGTATGATGAGAAATAGCCAGCTTGAACCCTGGTCTTCCGGAATCTATGAACTATCATGTCCAAATCATATTGCTATTTTATTATTCTGTTTATACTAGGGTTTATAAGGTTTACTCTTGTAATTGATAAGATACATCCTTCCCCTCATCCTTACACATTGAGTTCTAGAGAAAGCAAGGATAGAAAAGTATCGGAATGAGCTAAAACTCAAAAAGGCCATTAATTTACTTATTCTATAAAAAACAGCTTTATTGATGCATGTGTACCTCTGGAATGATTCCTTAACTTGATCCTCTTAGGCTTATTCATTTCATAAAAAAATATAGATTTAATGCTAGATATTCTTGTATAGTAACTCATAATGATTTTCAATTTCATTACCTGGTGGTTCATCTCCTGTTGGATAAGCTTTTGTTTCAACAGGATACCAAAGTTGAGGTAATCCTAAATACACAGCAAACCAGGAAATCCTTGAGAATGCCCATGATAGAAAGTGCTGCAAAAGAAACGCAAAGGATATTTGAGTCAAGAAAATTGGGATTCTGTAACATGAAAACAATCTTAGAATAGTTCATATTTCGAGATGAGACAACCTCATTCTCATCATAAAAATCAGACAATCCTCAAATTTATTGAATGCTTAGTCCTATGATTTGAGATGGAATTATTGGCAACATTTAGAGTTACTCCATCTTTTGGAATTCAAAATCACTACTCTGCATATATTTTAACAATTCACTTCAATTCTACAAGATTTTATGAATACCTCAGAGTAAAATTTCAAATATTTTATTACCAATGAGGGAGGTGACAAGCGGCAAGAGGAAGCGCTAAAAGGTGAATGGTCATCTGTGCACGCTCCTTGGTGATCCCAAACTCCAACTTTTCTATATATTCTATCCTGTACAAGTGAGTCCATGATTGTTCCATCAATTTCACCAAAAAATTTTCCTGTGTGGGAAGCTTCCTCTGAGAGTATAACAAAGCCATTGCTGTCAAGTACATAACAATCCAATTCTTCAGATGCACAAGTCTTACGGCAACCCAAAGGACCTAAGCACTATAAAAGACAACAAAATTGTGAGAAAGATTCCATAATGAGAAAAAAATTCCATTAATGAAATTTTTCAGAGGTTCTAATTACTTTTTTAAAGCTATACTTATGCACTAAAAATATTTTTAAATACAGATATTAAAAGTTTCTATCCAACCAGGCAATGACTTTAAAACAATTTATAAATCAATGAAACACAGGCAAAGTATTTCATCGGTCAGTATATTACCAACTCAAATGATATAAGGGTTAATAAATTACTAACATAGAATATTATTTGTCACTATCCCTTTAGCTAGTAACACTTTAGCTTTAAGAGCCACATTTTGGCATTTTGTCCAAACAGAAAATAGAATTTACTTCCTAAAAAAATGGATATTGAGAAATATTTAGCAAATTAAGTGTATGGATAAAAGAATAATATCACATTAATATTAATGCTGCACTTTTAAAAATAAAGTTATTTCAAATTATTTTTTTAATAGAAAAAGTCACCCAACAGTAATTTGAGTCTGATTCATAAGGTCTAATTTATGTTTTAATGAAAGGGTTGAAGTATCTTTGCACATAATGGCATACATCCAGGTAAGATCTCAAGGAAAAATGGACTTGAAAAAAGTCCATTTTTCTTTGGGATCTAAGTTAAGTCTTGCTGGGTAACTTATGACCATAGGATTCCTCTCATCTATTTCATTAATTTTTAATTTTATGATATACATTACTCAATCAAATATGATAAATATATTCACAACTTCTAGCTTACAGTGGAAGTTATGTTGAGAAACTGTGAGGCAAGAGCTGAATGTTTGAACTGCAGTCCTACAACAGCAGCTGGAGCACGGTACCCTTTATGCTCAACAAAAACTGCATGAGTTGCTGTGACTAAAGTCTGGTGAACTCGACTTGGGTCTCCTAAAATCAAAATATATTAACATTAAAGTATATGCAACAATGTAACTATAAAAATTAAACTATCCATATAATAATTGAAATGATGAATAAGATTCTTTCTTAATGATACCTGTCTTATCACTTATCGAGCATTTAAAGGTAGATTTAGATTTTAATACTGAAACAAAATCTGAAAACATAGGTAAGCTTAATAAGTTCCTATTTGTTCAATTTTGTTTGAATGAAAAATTAGAGTATGTATATAACGCACAGATAGAATTTCAACTCTTAATTTTAGGAAAAAGTCTGTTATACGTCAATAAGTACAGATTACATCAATAATATTTAAATTGAACTTATATATTTTCAACAGACAGCAAATTCAAGATGCAAAATGGAATCCTCCTGAATTTCAAACATCTTCCAACATGGAGCAGCACTATAAACCTATTTTAATAAGTTTTCATGGAACATTTATTGGCTATTTAAACTTTAGCATTCCACAAACCATAGATTGAAAAGTGATGATCTAGAAAGGTTCTCTGAAGGAGCTAGTATAAGAAAGATCTGGGTAAATTTCTAGCTTCATACCGGAATTCCTAGGAACCATCAAAAATGGCCAAAAAGCAGACGAAAAACGTCAAAAAAATGCTCTTCTTTGGAGTAAAATTCCTAAGAAATGGCACTAGTTAGAAGGGATTTCTCATCATATATATCAGCCGCCATCCTTATTCTACGAAATGGTTTAGGAATTACATGATTATCTCCAGTAATAAGGGAGATATAGAATTTCTCCCTGACTGTGTGAAACTAGAAATTTACCAATATCTGAAATAGAAAATAACTTGTGAAACAATGAAAATGAATGCAGTCATAAGGTTTACATGAACTGATAGAAATACAGTGGAACCTCGATCTGTCGTTTTTCAAGGGGATGGACGAAAAAAAAGATGAATGCGAGAAAACGAATTATCCGGGAAACTACTACTAGGGTGTCCTATGAGAGGAAATTTACAGGAAATGTTAGTTCTCTCGGGTATTATACGGGGATATTCTTCTAAAATTGGAAATTTTTAGCTTTATGTCCGTAAATTTTGCATTTACTAAATAAAATTCCCAAGTCGGCAGTCGGAAACAATAGTTCGGAGTTTTGTGTTCAGTGAACTCTTACCTGGTTTAATTTAACTTTGATTTTTTATAGAACATATTTCTAATTTACGTAAAAAACTATATAATATAACTATTTTCGCACATATTACGTCAGTTTAGACTGCTTTTAGGAATCGACGAGTCCTCTTCACTCGATCGCGGATTCTTTTAGCAGCTACATAATCATTGTACTCGTGTTCCCATTACGCCCTACTTAGCAACTTTTTCTAGAATTTTACCGGTCCCACGTGTCTAGCAGCTCACGTCACTCGTCGTAAATAAATAGCACACTCAGAAATGATATCCTCGTTTTTTTATTTTCAGCAAGAATAAGCTTTAAACATTACATTTAATATTTTAAATCATCTTTATATTAGAAGTCAAACATGGTCTTTTGCCTCTTGGCGAATTTTAGTCTTAGTTCAAAATCTGTTTTCACGATCCCCTTCGCTTCCACTATGAGCATAGAAAAACGCTTTAACTTTCGGCAAAGCTTCGTAAGCCTCGACGAAGCCTGGAACTGGTTCGCTTTCATCCTCTTCTTCTGCATTATCTGAAGGTTTCAATACTTCGCACAATTCCTCGACGGTTTCATTACCACTTGTCACCACGTGAAACATAGCTCGAAAATCGCATTACAGCAAAAAGTGAATAAATCGATGGGAGAGTGCAATCACAACCGCTTATTACAACGGAATGAACTTGTGGAATGACGCTACTGCGGACATGGAGTCGACTAGAAAGTGTACAACGTGATTGTGTGACTGTTTCTATAACATTTTAGTTTTAAGAGATGACTACGAAAATTAAACTATGTAAATTCTTCGTATTATTTTTTTTTCAAACGCAGCAACCGGGAAATTTTGCGGTGGGACCGTGATATACTAACGACCGTTGCGGGAAAACGATACTTCCGAGAACGATGTATGCGGGAATAAATTACGTTATCTACATGGAGCTTGGCGTCAATTTTGTAATAATTCCATTACGAACGGAATGGAATTTCCGAAATTCCGCCACCAGGCAATATTCCGAATGGGATGGAGTTTGTGGAATTTAACGAATTTGTAAGCGATTTCCGCGTACGAGCGGGAGGAGTAATTCCACTCGGAGGGATATCGCTTAGTTTCTCCAGTTTTTCCACTTCGGTGTCTTGCTTGACTAATTTCTCATCCATGCGCATGCACATTGACGAGAATTGGTAGTCTGCTAGCTCTTAGTTCGTTTATTTTGATTTCTTTAACATCGTAATATAGTCGAGGGGAGACAATGACAGCTAATAATTTCATGCAGGATTATTCATAAATGCACATAGAAGCAATTTAGCGTATAACCAGTGAATGGGTTGCACTTCAATAATTTATGGCGATGATTGAATCTTTCATGTGCGATTGTTATATGGATATTTTCCATGTTTCATGCAAAAGAAAAGGCATTATTGGGTGAACTTGAGTACCATGATAATTGTTGGTAATATTGTGAAATGAGGAGGGTATACTTCCCTTTATAATGACAAAATACTTTCGGAGACTGAATGAATATAGTTTCAAAGTGTAGCCCATGTTGCACTTTCGATAACATGTCGTTTTTGGAGTTACTTTGTTCGTATTTTGACGAAGACATAGCAAGAAACTTATAGAAAGTCTATAACGCATTACATCCAGTTATTGTGTAGTCAATAGCTATACTTCATTCATTGCAAAATGAGAGACTTTTCGGTTAAATTTTTCATTTTGCAGGGCAAAATACAGCTTTTCCATCTTTTTTATGAATGAGCAGACTGCAATATTGTTTTAGTTATTTGTGTCATTTATGAATATTGTAGAGTAATTTTGCGAATGCGGAAATATATGTATTTACTTTATTGTAAACATGTTTACTATATGTTTATTAAGGATAGCTCTTAGCAGATAGTTTGATTCTGCAACCAATTATTATGTTACTGTTTCATCTTGCAGAACTTACTTCGGTGGATTTTAGTATTGTAGCATGGCATTAAATACATCAATTCATCACCTATGCACCAAAAAGAAGTTTCATGTACCCTTAACCGATAACGCAATAGATGCGAATTTGCAGTCAATGCAAGGCGGGTTCTCCAATTTAGTGTGAATTTCTGTATCAGTTTGGTATAGTTTATAACATGGCAGCGTAAGTATTGATGAAAAAGTATTGAAAATAACGAGTTATGTAGTATTCAGCGGGTGGATCTCTTTACATGATGTAATTAGATCGTTTGGTCCCTTGCATCGTTAAGAAAACCTTTCATCAAGAATGTTTATTATGTTATTTGTTTTTATTTAATGGGCATATTTTTAGTAATAGAATAATTGTGTATTTGAAATGTATTGTAGATTATGAATTTAGTCCCAACCGTTGGATTTCTAATACGATTAATATGTGTTCTTTGTATTTGCAATTGAAACTTCTCTTTGAGGTTTATTTCTCTTCCTTTATATAACTATTTCGTCGGAAAGCCTTGGAAATTATAAAAGATGCCATTTCCTCCTACTACAATGTAATTTGAATATATCTAAGTCGTAATTTCGAGATTTATAAACAATCCTATAACTTTTCCCCACAAATTTATTTGGAAACCACACAGGGCATTTCATTCATTCCATTATGAAAGTTCTCTTTTTGTTCATTGAGTCATCCAGTTTCTTTTGGTATGATATTAAAGTTAAAATTGCTAAAACTTATTGGTTAGGGTATACACAAAAATAGGCAGCACATCTTCTTTGAGGGCTTGTTAGCATTGAATGACTTATAGTGTAATTCATTAATTGAAGTGACATATTCTAGTAATTTGATAAGTCACGGGTTTTTGTTTGCTATTTTAAATATAACGTATATCTAATGAATAACTGCAATAATAAATCAGTCAGGTAACTATTATTCTTAGAATCCAACCCATTTCAACTCTCTCTCTCCACACCTGCATGATTTTTGTTTACTAAAAATTCCGCCTTGGAATTCCACCTACTTTTTGTAGGCGGAAGAAATTTTACCCGCCTGCGGAATTTAATTCCGGCGGAAACCGGAATTATGGGTTAAAAAATCGTTCCAGCAATTCCACTCGGAGAAAGCGCCATGATGACGTATAATTCCGAAGAAAACTGAATTCCATTCGGGTCGGAATTATTACAAAATTGACGCCCTTCTTACGGGACTTAGAAAAGTGAACGATAGTTACGGGAAAACGATCCTTGCGAGATCGATGGATCGAGGTTCCACTGTATAAAATGTTACTTTTTCCTGTTTTTGTTCAATTAAACTTCATATTTACATCACTAAACATACCACTATTATTATTGTTAACTAAATTATAAAACTAACCAGTCACTATTGCATCTCCTGCTTCAAAATCAACAGTGAAAACAAAACTCTCTGGTTCTACTGCATACTGCTCAACAGCTCGTTTATACCAAACTTCATCAGTTGCTCTTCTATTACTTTCTCCAAAAAGACTGCTGTAATAGAAAAATACATCAGTTCATTAATAAAAATTCTTATCACATTTTGAAACAGTTATTTTATACAACTGATGCTTAATTCTCTTAATGGCAAGACATTTTCTGCTGTAAAGCTACAAAGCTTTCTTGGGATTTCCTTTTCTATTACCCCAGTAGCAGAGAAAGTTGTCACAACGTTGTATCAACGTTACAATGGAAAAAATGTAACGTTGTCTCAACGTTGACAAATGTTGTCACAACGTTACGTAACGTTGATGCAACGTTGATACAACGTCAAAGTTCCCAGGAATCAACGTTGCCACAACGTTACCACAATGTTGTCTTAACGTTGCTACAACATTGTCACAACGTTAATGTTGATGTCACAAAGACAATGTTGTATCAACGTTACAAAGAGAAAAACCAAATCTTGTCATAACCTTACCAAATGTTGTCACAAGGTTGCATAATGTTAATGCAACGTTGATACAACGTCAACGTTGCCACAACGTTACCATAATGTTGTCTTAATGTTGATACAATGTTGTCACAACGTTAACATTGATGTCACAAAGACAACATTGTATCAACGTTGATACAACGTCAAAGTTCCCAGGAATCAACGTTGCAACAACAGTACCACAATGTTGTCTTAACGTTGCTACATTGTTGTCACAATGCTAACATTGATGTCACAAAGTTTATAATGTTAATATTTCTTTTCTTCTTTCTCTCATTTCTGAATTTACCATACTTTAGCCACTCCTGAACGTATGCTGTAATATTTGCTTGTGTTTCTTCCTCTCTCCATTTTGATATCCTTACTGTATAAAAAAGCAATATTTTAGATAAAGTTGTGGGCACATCATAAGTTTTGATTTGGCACAGTACATACAAGAACACACAAAATTCCTTGGTCAAATTCAAAGTAGCTGTCCAGATAGAAATTCCTTGTTGCTGGTGTGGAACATGGCCATATGGAACTTAAGTGGACAGCCACAAGACATTTGCCACAGTCCATGAGGACGATGTAGAACAATGTGGATGCTAACATGAAACCAATGTGGAACAAAAGGTCACCTCTGCCTATTTTCAACCTAGGCTCTTGCTATAGGTTATAACCTATTGGGAATCTTCAAATACCAAAGTGTCGTCCATAAAAACAAATTTATTTCAAGTATTTTTGAAATAACATATCTAAAAGAAGTAATAAATAAAAAAATCAATTAAAAGCATGCATAGCTTATGTGCTACTATTCATTTCTTGGGTCATATTATTATATCATACTCATTATTTGCGCTGTTAAGATTTCTTAGTAAGTGAAAGAAAAATAAAAATTATATTAATGAAATGTCATGGAAGGGGTACAAAAATGAGCCACTTAAGTTTTCAGCATTAAATTAGGTTAAGCCAATTACATTGTTTTAAATAATTGATAACGAATTTCCTATTTAATTTCCAGTGTCTTGAAGAAGGTAATAGAAAAAAACCTCTTATCTCGTGAATCAAAATACGTCATCTGCAGCATTATTATTTGAACATAGAGAGAAATATAAATAGTTGGCAATATACATTAAAAAGTTAACCAGTATACAGATACTCATATGAGGTGCTTGCAATACAATAATCACAGAATTTAACAAGAAACCAAAATAAATTAAGCAATAAGAAAGTTGCGGCTAATCTGGATGCTCCTTAGTAATTAGGGACTGATATTTGATGGAACTTTCTGAAACATACTACTTTTGTAATGCCATATAAGTGTACAAAAGATAGGGAATGAGGTGCAATAGTTTATGCTACATCCATAACCTTTACTGAATTATAACATTTTTCACAAACCTTTTCGGGATTTAAGTTTTGATTAAACTATTTGGAATAACAAAATTATTTTTCGGAATCTCTATTACTTTTCAATTAACAGCTACATATTTCTAGCAAACTGTTAGGAGCCAAGTGAACTGTGATGTAAGAAAGATCAACCACTTTATATCGAAAGTATTTTCACATACCATATCCGATCTCTTCCTGTATTTCCTAGTCACATAATTCCGTTTCTTCGAGAAATATGGTTGAGTCTTTTAATTCTGGAATCACATTCTTCCATGCGAAATCGTTGGACACGAATAAAATCCTGGTACAATTGTTTTTAATTTCACTTTAGCTGTTAAAGTACTCAAATACTTCGCATTGGCAAGGTGTACTTAGTGGAATAAGGCGGTTCATAGGTAGTATCAGATTAATTTATTTAAGCAGGGTATGCGAATTGTACAATTTATATAAATAGTGCTTCACAATGAATATAAAGGCCGTCATACACCAGGAAATATTTCCCCGTGTATGACGGCCTTAAGATTAGAAAGTATTCAACAAAAATTCAAAGATTGCTTAGTAGTTGCTATTCAAACTGATAACTTTGATAGACATTATACTTGCCTAAACAGGATAACAATTTAGAGACACAGTAGTATCCATCATAATTTCGTACAACCATTTGCTCTGCTTACCAAGTAAGTGCAACAAAGAACAGCAATCACAGTCCGCTACCAACAACAGTTCTTAACAAACCTTTACGAGACGAAAGAAACAACCACATAATTAGTTGGAAAGCAAAGTGTTTCAAAATGGCACAGTATTTAAGAACAATTCGAAGACTTCTTGAGAGGTTAATATACAAACAAAACATGGTGCAGTACTTTAGAGAGATTTAAAACACATCGGAGAAACTTTTTGTTTTGCTTAAAAACGGGCTGCGATAAAAAACGGAAATAGTTGAACTTCAATGAAGTTGAAACGTGCTCGGAAGGCTGTATAAGATGTAAGAGTCTTCTCGATCTTAATATCTGCAACGAAATAATACCAATCTGGAGAGCAATCTATCTAGCAATTCTATATCCCTTACATTGTTTACATTCTTAAAACGCCATGACAGTATCTATCGATTATGACTTAAAGTCGACTTCGAAGTATCGATCCCGGAGTCTACCGTTTTTGAATGAGGGCGGCTGAAAAACCTTTCTATTTTTTCTTCTTCTTCAGTGTTCAAGATATCGATTGATTTTCAAGAACTCGCCGTTCTTCTCGTATGTTTGCCTTCCTCTTCATTTCCGCGTAGTTTTTAAGATATCCTTGCTAAGGATGATGGAAGAATTCGCGCCCCTCCTTCAGACAACACAAATACTTCTGATTAAAACTTCATTGAGGTAATTAGGTAATTATTGAATATTTTCCTATAAAATTATGAATTCTTTAAGACTTAAATTAAGAGGCTGTGACATTTTTTATCCATCTATTAGATATTCCCTATAATAGCCAATATATAAAAGTTACTTATCTCAGTTGAAAAGTCCATGCTATATCATTTTCATCTAAAAAACAATGTTCCCGTATTTTTATCTTTCTAGTATCATTTAAGTGAGAGTAGGAGAGTGAGCATTAGAATAAGCAGCGCTTGGTTAGGGGGTGGTTCGTATAAAATAAAGGACCACGCACTGTCCTATGTCGGCTTTCAGTAGATCCATTCCGTCACTATATGTTTCACTGATGAAATTTCACTGTTAAGGGCTACTCCAAAATCCGCTACGAGGTTTTTAACTGTCGAAGAAATGAGGGATGAGGAGGTGCAAACTTTAAACCGAAATTGAGGATGTCCTTGACGTATTTAGGAAGCACAGTCACACAGTATAAAGCTGTTATACCAGGGATGGAGTGGAGAAAATATTTTTGAACTGACCTCGAATACAAAAGGGATACAGCAAAGGAATACCGATTTGCTCCCATCTTGCAGCTCGTGATTCCTTAGTTTTAATTAGCCACGAATTTAACACATGACGACCAGGTCTAACCTCCAAGTCAGTCAGTCAGTCAGAGTCTCCAATAACCTGGTTGCCCCTCTTCCTCACTTTTCCCTTTTTCGTAGAATGTACAAGCAATGAGCAGTTTGCACCTAAAAACAGAGTGCATGTGATTGTAGCCCTAGTAACGCGAAATTGTCTGCATCCATCGCCGGTTCTCTGCCGCCTTCGCTCTTTTGGCTTGCAGCTCTCTTTTTCCGCCGGTCGTCCTTAAAGGTAAATAAAGCTCTTTCGTTTTCAAAAACCTCCTATCATTATTCGCAAGAGTAACTCTGAAAACCTGGCAAGAACTCCCTTCTAGGAGTGTGGTATAACAACTTTAACACTGGGAGTGACCACACAATTTTAAAATGCCAAATGATGTTTAATCCCCGAACGGAACTGAAGAAGTTCATTTCTTGTGGGAAGCAGGAAATAAACATAGATAAGCTTGCAAATAACAAGGAGTTTTAGCTGGAACATAGGAATATTCTCAGCCCTTCATGAGAAAGAACTCGGAGCCAAAGCAATGGAAGTCGTCAAAACCCAGCGAATGATGAAACGACAGAAGGAACTGAAGATTTGAGACATTCCAAGGGATAATACTGAATTTACCCAGAATTCAAGATTGAGAAGAAAGTTCGAAAAGGTGACAGTCTATCTCCCATCTTATTCCCAGCAGTTTTGGAAGAAGTTTTTATATCCATTAATTAATGGATGCAGGAACTCATTAAAAAATACATTTTTCATGGTACCCCTACTTAAATACCAACTCATATACATATATGCGTGCAAGTTGCAACGTTGTCACAAAGTTCCCACAACGTTGTCACAATGTTGTGACAACTAGCAAGTAACATTTTCCTTTTGGACGTTCATTACAGCGACTATGTTATAAAAATGTCAGTTAAAACCTCATGTAGCATCGTTGAATAAAATTTTTCTGTAACATGAAAAATTAATGTTGCAGTATAACGTTGATGCAACGTTGTCACAATGTTGACGTTGCAATTTAACATTTAGGTTGATGCAGCAACGTTGATACAACGTTGTGACAACATTCTCTGCTACTGGGGTAGTGGTAGACCAGTCTTTTCCTCACTTGATATTCTTACCTCTCATAACTCCAATATATTGATATGATAAATTTAATTTAATTGAAGACCAACTTTCCTTTCCTAACTAACTAATTTCAGTATTTTTTTGTTTCTACCAAGCTTTATTTAACATTTATGGTTAGGACTAATTGTATGTACTTATTGGCATCTAAGGACTGTATCATTCTGTATCTATCATCATAGATACCAATTGATTTCTGAAAGTGTTGCTAGATACACCCTGAAAGGTAGCTAAAAATTGCTAATCTCAGAGAATAACATAGTTGGAAGTAGTTCCAAATAAAACAGCTTGAATTTGTCTCTATAAATAGAGTATCAGACCAGGAATTACACAAATGAAAAACATAACATGAATTTTTATCCTTTTATCAACTGAATGTATTACTGTTTTAATTTTAGCATAAGCCAAACCTGTTTTGTTACATATAGGAGAGTTTCATAAAAGATTATGCTCCATAGAGTGCAAAAAAGAGGAATAAAGGTCCCTAAGAGGAGAAGAAAGTTGTTAAATTAAGGAAGAAAATGCTAAATTGTTAAATATGTTTATAAACAACCCACATGAGGTTTTTATGCAGCTCATGAGCTAATTCGATGTTGTGCAGTCAGTTGTTGGCTTAAGACCTATTTGACTAAAAACGGTCTAACTTATGATGATGATTGACTTATGACCGAGCATCTAGAAGGGGCATGAATAGTGCTGATCAGCTGGGTAACTCGGTTACAAATGCTCACAACTATCACTTTGGTATCAGTAGCTGTTGCAACTACATTCTTTTTCATTTGTCATAAATAAACGTTAAAAAAAGTTTAAAATATAATTATAAATTGAGCAGCCTCCATCCTAAAACACAATGGCATGCATTGAATGTACTTCTACTGAAATCTACCAAAAAACTATGAATATCTGACTTATATTCAAATCGACCTACATCCAGTCTGTTGGAGCCAAATGTGGTCATAAGTCAACAACTGACTGTACTTAGGGCACAATGAAGACTTTTCTTATGCCTATTTCAGGGACGGATCCAGGGGGGTGGTCCTGGGGGTCCGGACCCCCCCGAAACATCACTTGTGCCTATTTTTCGAAAATGAAACTCAAATAACGCAAATAAACATACACTTTTTTAAGCAATCACTAGCGAAAAAATTCGAGTTTGTCTAACACAATTCTAACATCACGTTTTGTGAAAGCCGAAATATCTTTTATTTTTAAATTTTGCGATCGGACCCCCCCCAAATATTTTTTCTAGATCCGTCCCTGGCCTATTTATTTAATTTTTTCAAGCATATTTATTTCATTTAAAGTATATGTATTCTTAGAAATATAACATACCTCACTAGTTACTTTATTAGCTAGATAAATTATACTTTTGATGAGTTATGTATGAAAATCCTCTAGATCTGGCCCTCTAAGCATTTTCTATGAACTTCCAGTGTGTAGAAAGATCAAAAATGCAATAAAATCTTTAAATCCAAGATTAGGTATTATGTATCTGAGTTTATACATAGATTGTGAATACTTTTAGTGGTCAGCAGTGATGCATTTATCTAAACTCTCTTTGATATTACCTTCTTTTTTGCTTTATTTGTTAGGTTTTGTAATCTTCATCTGTTTCAGCTTTTATTACTTCCAAGCAGAAGTCATTGTTGCATACTACATAATTAGCAAATACTGTAATAATTAGAATTAATTGACATAGGAGGCAAAAATTGGGGTAGAGAACTCTCTTCTCAGTCCAAATTCAGTCATCATTTAAGTAAAACTAATACTTTTCATATTGAATCTAGTTTGGAAACTTATGGGTGAATCTTTAATTCCTGGAAATAGCTCATACTTACGAGGCACCATCTGTTGTTTCCTCAACATTAGTGGTGGGAGAGCCTCCCCTTCCTGCATTAGTTTCTTTGTGGTCTTGCCACCTCAAGAGTCCACTTCTAGTCGCAATAAATGACTTAGTAACTCCAAACATTGGGTATCCTTGTCTGGAATGATAAATTTTTGGTGTGGGTTGGAGTTACGGGCGATTAAAGGTTTCCAAGGTTATGAGGCCAATATAGGGGAAATTTAGGTACACGGTTAAATATAGAGGTCAAGAGGATAAGGAAAGGAGCCCAGGAATGGAAGTGAAATTAGACATTAATTTCACCTTCATTTTTTTATCCTTGATATATTTTCAAGGAAAAGGAAACTTGAAAATAATGGTATTTGACAATGAAAGTTTTTAATGTTCTTTGAAAATGAAGGATGAATTCTCTATTCTCCAAATCTTAAATATTACTTGTTTTAATTTTATGAGTGGGTTTTATTAATCATTGTCTAATTACTTATGAATAATTGAGTTGACCTTTACATGAAAGATTACACCTATATTTTGAACCTTCACGGAAGAAACACAGCTAACTCCAGATACATTCTCCTCCAGATATTTTTTCCTGTATGGAAAAAGTAAGTTTAGTTGTACTTAAAATCTCCACATAAAATTTTGATTGCATGTAAAAAATAAATTTGAATTAATATCCTTGCCATCTATGAGAGAAAATGAGAAAATAATAAGAATTAGTAAGCATGTATGGAGAAACAAAGTTGCATTTGTTGTTCTTCCTGGCAGAGATACCCATAAGACAACCTGTAAAAAAATATAGGAATTCTAATTAGTAATTTATTCATGAAAAGGCCAACTACAGATAACAATGAAACATAAAAAGTAAAAACTTCTACCTCAAGAATTTCCTAAGAGAAAAATGAATTTTTATCATATATTTCATTTAAAGAGAGATTTTCTTCAAAAGCCTTGATGTATTAAAAATAAAATATTGACAAAAACTTAATTACATCAATAATATAGGCAATAGTAAGTGAATATGAATTCCTTATTTATAATATATTTCACAGTTCTTATATCAAACAGAACAACAAAAAGTATACACTTCAAGATGGTCTAAAGATTAAGGAAGTGGATAACATATAAAAGCACCTGAAGCCCTTATGTTGTTGAACTTAAGCTTTGCAAATAAGCGTGAAACAATGTGCTTCTTTTGCCAAAACATACACTGTGAATGACAATGGACGGCTACACACAAATAACAAAATGCAATCTGTGTACTTTACCTGCGCAACAGAGCCATCAGCGTGGCTATAGGGCTTATTGCATAAAACAGGAGTCACACAGTTAGTGAAAAATCAATTAATGTGCATAAGTGATATAATATATATATATATACAGTAAACATATCAAAAGTGCAAGTTAATCCTCTACAATCAGTACTAGTCTCTCTTTTGGTCATGCTCAACCTATACCTCTTATCCTGCTCAAATATTTAAGAGTATGTATACAAATTCTAGTGATATTTAATTATGGATTATCTTAAAACCTATATGATAACTTAACACTTAATTCTAGCAGTCATACAACTTACCTTATTTTCCACTAGCTGCAAAAAATGTTATTTTATAAAAGTGGCAAACCTAAGTGTCTGTTAAAATAATCTAATTGATGTTAGGACTCAAATTTCGTATGCATAAATGTTCAGCAAGATAATCATATTCAAGCTCACCTTAAGATTTAAGTCTATTTGCTGGGAATTTCTAATAAATATAATTCTGAAGATTTTAAACAAAATGCCTCCTTATGGTCAATTTGTTGGAAAACTTTGCAGAAGAGCTGTTTTGCTAAAATCTTAGATATTTAAGTTATGTTAATATATTCACGAATTCTATTAGCTATATTTCAAATAATTCCACAGACTAATTCCACATTTGAAAAACTAAACAATGAAATGCTGATGCGCTAGGCATAATATCACAAATATTAAATATCGTAAAGGAGAAAATATTATATCTTAAGGTTTGTAGCAGGGAAGGTATCTCAAATCTAAATAATAACAGTCTCTGAATTCCAAAATCTTATGTAATTCTTAATAAATGTTTGATTAGAGGAAAAACTAATCAAATAGGATGTGAATATCTTAGTTCAGTAAGAATATATTCTTTGAGAAATTTAAAAAAATTAATTTTTGAAATATACTGAAAACTTTATTTTCAAATTAGAAGCATGTCATTAATATACACTGTGCCTACTAAATTCTTCTTCAAAAATTTAATTATCTTCGCATAAGGAGACATGTGCCTTAAAACAAAAGTTAAACAAGCAATGAAAAATAGTGACATGACTGGGACTTGAAACCCAAGTCTCCCACTTTCCAGGCAGGTGTTCTAACCAAATTAACTACACATCCTTTCACTTCAGTTAAAGTAATGCTTTATGCACAAGATAGTGTTGTTCCACACAGTGGCACAGACCACAACGAGAGGTCTTATTGATGCAAATTAACCACAAATTGACCGATGGAGGAATGCCCTCAAAGGAAACAAGAAAGATCTTCAGAATAAAATTTGTATTTGCTCAAGGATGGCTTTAGGGATTTAAAATCTCCAATGGCTATTTTTGTCGGTATTCCTCTTCTCATTCCCTGGTATTCCAAGAAAACAAGAATGAAAACCACACTTTTAGCAGTGTCCTTTCTTGTTTTCTCAGATACCGGGGAATGAAAATCAGAACGCTGACAAAAACGGCTATTGGATATTTTAAACCTCTAATTCCTTAACAGCCGTGTCCCAACTTTCCTTTCTTCACACAAGGATGCCTGTGTTTTTGCAGAGATAAATTTAATTTCAAAGATTTTTCTTGTTTCCTTTGAGGGGATCCCTTCATATATGCTTTATGGGTCAGTTACTAAACTATGTACCTAATTGAAACATATTTGTGAATTCACAACAGAATTTTGACCACAAACAAAAAGGTTTTGAAATTATCTTTATTGTGCTGCCTACAGTAATGTGATAAATTCTGGAATCACAGTTATAAACCATTCCTCATCAAACAAAATATCCCAATATGAATTTCTAAGCTACATCACCATATTAATTAACAATGTTCAAATGAAAATATTCACTTATTCCTTTTCCAATCAAATTGGTTATAATATTAGGCCCAAGATTACACAGTCTTGTGAAAAATCCCAAGACTGGTATCAGAAATTAAATCTAAAGTTAAAAAGTTTGGATAATTTCTGATAATCTTTTAAAATATATGAAAAATATTAGGTCTCTTCAACCATTTAAGTAGGCCCGAATCATCCTCAGATATTTTAGTGCAATAAACTTAACCTTCAGAATAGTTTACTCACAAAAGAACTTGTTAATATTCTCTAAATCAGGGTTTACCAAACTTTTTCTGCAATGGAACACTTCGCAAACCTGGGAAGTTTAACAGAACACTGAGCTTATATTTAGGTTAGGTAATTCTACTTGTAAAATTAAAATAATCATGTAATCAAAACAAATTATTTATTTGGTAATTATTTTTAAATATAAAACTATAATATTGTAATAAAAACTTAAAATATGAATCAATAAAGCATTTAATGACTTTTATTCTCCAATTCTCCATTGACACTCCAAATTGTTGCGGAACACCAGTGTTCCGTGGAATATAGTTTGGGAAACTCTGCTCTAAATCATTGTTAACAACCTTGTGTTTATATCTGATACAAGAATAACAACCTTTCCAAATAATTTGTGCATTTCATAAACAATCGCTGACATGCAAATGAAGCTATCAAATTTTAACATTGAATTCTAATCAATATAAGACAAGGCTACTTATTCATTCATACATTCACTTGTATTATCTTGGGGCAGAGATGAACTTCCAATTCTTAATGCCCAATTTATTTTATTGGTTTGATAAAGTAAATGAGCAGAAGAGTTTCTAATAATAATGAGATAAAAAGAACCAAGGTTTCATATACTGATGATACCTATGCTGTCTAATAAGATCCAGGAGGAAAAATCTTTCAAGGAAAATATAATTTATATAGATTTTGAGAACTATATGCTTGAATCATAAATAGGAAATAATACCTGCAATTAGAACAAAATGAATTGAAAGCAATGTTTAAAAGGGAGATAATTGGTTGATTTGTACATAAATAGAATGTCTTCAACTAAGATTTTGAAATATTTGATCAGTAACCTTAATAAGATAAGATATATACCTTGAAATAATACATTTAAAATAAAAGATGCATTCCAGTGCATTTATTTAATTTAAAAGGTAATGATGAAGCTATTTGTCATTTTATAAATTGTTTTTGCATAGTTATCATGTTATAATTATGGTGTCTCACACATTTTTGTATTTTTGTTTTTTTATTGAGTCCTTCTTTTAATTTGTATAAAACATATAATTTATTTTTGGTTTATCAGTATTTGAATAATGTCAATTCTTTTCTGAGATATTTAGCTTCTCAGTTATAATAACTAAGCCCAAACAATAGCTATTCCACAGGGGATAGGGCGATCTTCGTCTATGTCTAATATTAGAAGGTATTACTGCAGTATCATAATTAATTTTAGAGAAACTTAAAATATAATATTGGTACTCTCCAATGAAACAATTATGAGATACACAAGGATAAACAGAAAAGAAAGATAGAAACGCTACCAATACCCAAACACAGTTAGAGGTTTAGAATCTCCAAATGCCATATTTATCGGCGCTCCTTGTCTCACTCCCCAGATGTTTGAAAAAGGAATGCTGCACTTTTATGTTACAGCAGAAGTCCGTTATAACGAGTACGGCATCGAACGAGAGTTGCGCTATAGCGAGTGATTTTTTGGCAGTTGTCCATCTTACTGCAGAAAGGATAGGGAGTTACGTCCATTATAACAAGTGGTAATATCTGAAGTATCGTTATAACGAGTGCCACGTTTCTATCTATATCTCAGAATCGTCAATTGAAATGTGAGACGAAGTCCGACAAGCTAACGATAATCTGAGGCGCGTTTTATCTTCAAACGGCAGAAAAATATTGAATGCAAAAATTATCGTCACCTAATTCATGCATTTGTTTTCCACAAGTCGCCTAACCCTTCCTCGGCAAAGATGCTTCAAGGAGCTTTGATTAGAAACTTCTCACGAGTTTCACTCTCCCCTTTATCCCTCTCTTGTCACCTCGTCTCTTGTTTCTTTTCGGAGACGACCTCTCTAATCAGTTCCGGAATTTTTAATTGAGTTCCCATCATATTGGCATCCACCCGAGATATTTGTTTTCATACGAAACTTGGCACCAAATCATTTGATCCAGGATCGGTGGGAATATAGTAGGTAGTGCTGATTTGGATTCTCAGGGTAACCTCTTCCCCTTCCTCGCGACTCAGTCATTGCTTATGAAGCGTGCAAACGAAAAATATCTTGAGAAATCATTTTGATATGAATTAAGATTATCAAATGATACACCATTATTTTTCGACGATTATTGAGCAATAATTTTCCACATTTTATATTAGAGGACGCTGTTTCGTTATGATGCATGAATCAATAAAATAATGCCGCATTTACTCGAAATTACGGAATTACGCGGCATCAAAAGAAATCGGCACCCCGAAATTCGAGCGTTGGATATTGAAATATCATTTGCCCGCGATTGTAATGCGCACCTTAAGACATGCGGTAACGCCTTTCGCTGCACCTTATACGTCTTATACTGTACAGGCATATGCTAATACATGCGTATATCTATACGCGTATTTTGAACTGTATACAAAATGCCGGTAGTCGTCTATACCGAAAGTCCTACGTAAGTGCCAATTCAAAATCGTTCATTTATCATATACGAGTTTGATGGACTAGCCAATCTCCTTTCAATTAACAACAACATTAATTCAAAAACTATCTGCCTACAGTTTCGTATATAGTGCAAACATCGATACAGTATAAACACATGTTTACAGTCCAAACATCGATAGCGGATTTATGGAACGTTTGACGAGTTATATGGAACCAGGGTAAGCCAAGAATGCGGCCTCCTTGCGCTAAGGGAAATGCCAACGAGTAGTATTGTACCCGAATCTAGCGTGCCGTCGATTCTAACAATTACCCAGATTTTTGAGCCGAAAAAAAAATCCAAAAAGGTGCGCCTTATTTTCTAGTAAATGTGGTATTTTTGACGAGAAAGTACTGTTTTACGCATCATGAAGCATTAGCGTAAGGATTAAAAACCCCACAGTTCCATTCTGCCACTCTCGCTGCTCTTGAATTCAAGATGACGGACTTAGTTAGACTT
This sequence comes from Sympetrum striolatum, assembly GCA_947579665.1. Lineage (NCBI taxonomy): Eukaryota > Metazoa > Arthropoda > Insecta > Odonata > Libellulidae > Sympetrum > Sympetrum striolatum. Next base: position 80,093,921 of record OX388347.1, on the reverse strand, counting down.
TGCGTTAGAAATCGGCTGTAACGAGTTTGAGTTATAACGAGTAATATTCCGATTTTTTCAGCTCTCGTTATAATGGACTTCTGTACTTTCGAAAATAATGTCTTCAAAAAGCGTTTTGGGTATCATAAAAGTGCGGCATTCCTTTCTTTCTTTCTCGAACTTCTGGGGAGTAAGATGAGGATCACCAATAAAGATGGCTTTTGGAGATTTTCCATTAACAGCCACGTTCCAAAATTTCTTTTCTTTACACACAAACAGATCTCCCACTTTCCAGTATTCTAATACTGAACTTCCATGCCAGTGGTGGATAGAATAACTGCTCAAAAAGTGAGATACCAAGCTTCAAGTCCCAGTTTTTCTTTATTTTTCACTTCTGCTTATTCTTGAGTTTTTTCAGAAGCATAATTTTAAGTGCAAAAGTAATTTCCTTTCTCTGATATTAACAATGAGATAATTTTGTGTCTCAATTTTTTTGATAAATTTTGATGTGCTCAACCAAAAGGTTTGTTTGCCACTTTTAATTATATTATCATAAATATAAAAATATTAAGATAATATTTACAGTATCTGTGAATCATATCAATGTTATAATTAACAATTAATGATAGTTATCGACCTTACTAGACAAAAGTAATTCTGTATTTTAAAAAGTACTTAAGACGTATTTTGTAATCAATATTTAAATGTACCACTATTTTTCTTTTCATTGAGAAGTGTAAATAAAATAATTTTCTAAAAGTACGTTTTTTCATATATTTAGACTTACAACTGAAGTAGCTTCATGAATTACAACTTTTAGACAGTGAAGTAAATGAATGATCTTATATGAGATTAAATTGAGTCATTACAGAATGTTTTCCAAGTAATAATAATTATAACATCCCTTCAGTAATTTACTTCAAGAAGTTTAATGGTTGAGCATGAGCTTCATTTGGCAAGAATTGCCAGAAATTTACTATTCAAATTTTTTCTGTTAGATTTTTTTCAACAAGATTGAAATTCTTAATTTAATCATTTCCTCCTTATACCTGAAAAAAATTATGAAACCCTTTGATTTAACATTTAAATTGAATTTAACTTATTGAGACTAGTTCTGCTTTTACTCTTAAATAAAAAAATTGTGACATGCATCTTTAAATATTTTTTCTTTGGAAAGCTCTGTAAATCAAAAGCTCATGATCTTAATTGTAATACTACATGCAATTAGTAGTGCCTGGAGTGCAAGTGCTTATTGCATCAAATGACAAGTGTTGACAGACAGAAATAGTGCACCATATCTACCGTGAGTCCCATCTACATTTCTTGTTTCTCTCTCTCGCATTCCTAATCAACTACGATGTATGAATTTAAACATAAAATAATCAATTTATGTGTACTTATAACAAAATTTTTAATCTAATACATATATTATGCAGAAAATTCACACATTGCAAAATCCACAGGTGTTATCATTTAAATTTTCATAACTTAGGAATATTTTTTTAATTACAGTAGGGAAAAAAATAAAAATTAAGCTATTTGTAGAAAAAATGTACAAAACCTTAATGAATCCTTATATGTAAATTAAATCAATCAGTATCATCATATTAAGAATTACACATCCCAATTTTAAAAGTTATATAAATTGTTTCCTAATTTGAAATTTAATATTTTTAAATCAGCTTATAATGTATAGATTAATGTAAGTTGTCCTTTCATACCAAAAATATTCTTTGAGGTGAGACTACATATAATATATATATTTTAGTTGTATCCTCATGCTTACAATATAATGAAATATGATTGCTTTCAACAACAGAACATATTATTTAATTAAAAGGCTTGACATTAAGTGAGTGATATACATATCATTAATAGTTTACAAAACAAAAGGTACAAATAGTTTATTGTGAGTGATTTGAAAAAAAATCATTAAAATTGATTAAATTATCAAGTAAAATAAATAAGGCATGAAACAATAAGAAAGGTGAGATATTTCAATTTTCCAAAATTTAAATATTTATTACATTATAACTATTGAGTTTATATGCCCAAGAGGGGACAATTTGTGAAAGTGACTTTAGCATTATCAACATACCAAATATCACAAAATTGTAGTGTCAAATGTCTTGACCTTCTCTTGAAACAGAAAAGAAAAATGTGAAAATCACGACTTAACACACCTTTTTAAATTAATAAATTAAATTCAGATCAAATGAGAGCTAATCAGAAGAAATTTTGTGGAAAATAAGCTTCCAAGGATGTTCACCCATTTATAGCAAAGAACCAAATTAATGATTTAATGATTGAAATGAATATTATAGGAAAACCAACTCCTCAATAAGCATTATAGAGGAATATATATGAATAAGCCAAAGAAGAGAGTTTCAATGAAATGAACTAGGTTGCATACATTCCACAGAATTTAAGTTGTACTCAAAGTCCAACAAACATTATATAGGTCTTATAGGCAGCAATTACTCAAACATGATTTGTATATTGGAAAGATTATTAAATATACTAAATTAAACATATGCTAAAGTAATGGAGATTAGTTGTGAAGAGCGTTTTCATAATAGGAAAATGATTATTCTGACTGAAAATTTACATGTACTAAAGAGGATATTGATTGAACTGATGACATTCTAAGTTCAAAATAGGGAAACAGAGCACGATTGGTAAATTACTACCAACAATAGTCCTCACTATTGGCATGACCAGCACAAAAATGTCAACATGATGTAATAGAGTATTTACCATTTCTAAATGTACTCAATAACAGAAAGGTTAAAACTCTTAGCAAACTTATTCCATTGAGTCCAAACAATAACCAAGGCTTTTAATAAATATAATAAGTAAACACATTCTAATCCTTGGTTGATTGAATGAAGAATTTTTATAATTTTTGAAAGATGTGTTTAGAGGCAATTTTGAGTTCATTTGTGAAACAGTTTCATGATATAATAAGCCTAAAAATAACTTAAGAATGTAAAATTTTACAGAAAAATATGACACAATGATTAATCTAGTTTTACTTATGTGTAATATTATTGAATAGTTAACTTAATTTAATAGTTAACTTGGCTCAACTTACTTTAATTTAAAAAAATTCATTTCCTGCTCTGTTATAAATAATGTGTTTAGAACTCATACTACGTAAGACTTATACATGTACATAAACATTATGGATAAAAATGAATCTTTATTCTATTCTATCTGGATTTTACTACTAAAATACATGTATAAAGAGTCTTCAAGTAAATAAATTATAGAAAAATCTAAAAAGGATGTCATGGCTTTCATACTGAAAGTTAATTGAAGGACAAGAAGCTCTCAAGCTAAAACGTAATTCCTATGTTTCTGAATCTTTTGTTTCTAATTCTAAAATGGTTATTCTTTCAAGTAATACTATTTGTAAAAAAATATGATATACCTTAAAAACCTCTCTTTACAACGCTGGAGGCCTTTCCTTTCACTGAAAATATCATCAAAATATCTTGTCATTCATTGTAGATATTAAATTTAAATTCATAAATTAATGGTTACAATAAGGATGTAATGCTTTAAAAAAGTAAGGTAATTAGATGACTAAATGAAAAATGATGAGTTTCACAAACATAGTTATGACTCCAGAACAATAAACAAAGCTTAAAAATTTTACAGATTAGTATAAAAATATAAAAGTTTTAATCAGTTAGTCATACTACCAAAATAAACATACTTGAAAGTCTCAATGTTAGGTGATAAAGAGGAGAAGCTCTTCATTTTAATTCAGTCCAAATATTGTAGCAGCTGAGTTTAGGAAACTTATATATGAAATATGTGATGGTTATTTCATCTCTGAAGTTAATAAGTGAAAAAAGATTGCTGATAGTATTAACAGTATGATTTAAATAATACTCCAAATAAAAATGAACATCAGGTAGTGATAGTATCACATATTACTAATGACTAATAAACCAATTGAAGAACTTAAAGCAAAGCTATCTGAGGATCAATGCAGATGTAGAAGCAACTGAGGCATCACTTAGAAAAGCACTTTTAACTTTATGACTGATAACAGAAAAAAATATATAATATAGCATGCCTAAAAGCATATAGAAAGAACCTTATTAAGGAATACATCTCTTGAAGAAAGCTGGGAATAGCTACAGAGACTCAAAGATGATGTAGAAATTATCGGCAAGTTAAGATCATAGATGATATTGATATTTGTAAAGAAAAGAAGGCAACCTCAACATATGCACAGGAAAACTTTTTTGTTTAAGAATGAAGATCATGAGAGGTAGTGGGAGTATAGATGTAGTATTATTACAAATTTAAAAATGAAGATATTACTTTCAGTAATAACAAAAGTTATGGCTATCTAACAAAATAAAAAATACTACACAAATTGTGGGGTGTAGTTTTATATAGATATGAGAACTTGATGAAGAAAAGTGGGGATTTTCTCTCATCAAGCCTTCCAAATGATTTCACAGGAAATAGATGATTGAAATGTAAAAATGATGAAATACATATTTCATTAGTAAATCTTGTAAAAAAGAAGAATTTTCAGGGTAAATATGAAGAATTCTTAGAGAGAAAAATGAATCAGTAAAATTGTTTCATCATTGCCAGAAGGAAGACAAAGAAAATGATTTAATAAGATATGGACTATTAACAAAACCCTATATACACATTAGTTTTATTTTTACAACATATGTATGTGAAGAGATGACTGTCATTATAAAACTGTTATTCAACTTGTTTTAACTTTGATTACAATGTTGGAGATTTCCCATTTGTGAAGAAATAATCTTTTAAAATCTGCAGAAAACTTGAAGAGCCAAGAGTTGGAATACATACGATGTTTATTTCAATTATTAACCAATACAAATTGAATATGATGATAAAGAATGGGCTAGAGTCCTTTTTAGTAAAAATATGTGCAATTATTCTTTTTATTTAGATATTCAATCAAGTGTATCTTTTTAAAGGAATTATGACATCACCACAATTTTCTTCCTCCTTCAGCAAAAGAGTTAGATTCATATTTTTCCTTAATTCATCCATACTTCATTTATTTATGGCTCGAAGCTTGAAGAATATTGCCTGCATATTTTTATTTACAATCAGTTAACATTAAAGATGAAGTTTTCTGTGTGCAATCTTCATTTAAGGTGTTTTAAAAGTTGAGAATTATGATTAAATCTTCATAAAAAAACATATCAGGAAACGATGCCATTTGTTACATAGCCTACCAATATCATTTAACATTATAGTACTTATGTGGTTATTATATCGCATATGAGAGAGAGAAGCAGAGAAATGTATTGTGACAGGATTAATTTAAGTGCTCACATTTTAAAATTAGGTATTTCTTTTTGAATGATCCATTTAAAGAAGAAGGCCTTAGCAATTGTGCCTTTGTAGCAATGATTCAATCACTGAGCAAAATGCATCATGATGCTTGGTGCCATGAACGGAGTTACTGGGAATGACTAATTAGCATAAATTAACTCACTGTAACTCCTCCTTCACAGGGAGGGACCTTTCAAGACCCTCTGTTACCAATGCATCAAACACTAAGGACTGCAGAAGGGTCTTATCACCTGGAATATGAAATAAATAATGTAAAGATATTATAAATGTAATAAGTATCATCAAGAGACAATTTTGATAACATTATTTTTAGTTTTGAGAAATGGAGGCTATAAAGCTAAAACAGCATAAACATCAGAAACAAGTAATGAATTAGAGTACTTAGATTGGTCTCTTTTATGCTTAATGAATTACTGAAGGTTGATTGATATTTAAATTAAATATTTACAATGTCATTATAATAGAATGCAATGTATAATTTAAAATAGTATTCAAATACAAACATAAATCATCACATGAAATATTTGACATGTATGACCTTCATGGCAGTTCATTTTATTTTCTAACAGTGTAAAATCATACATGTACTTGTAAACAAAAGTTAGGTAGCTCCCATCTTAATATTCAGTTAGATAAACACATTTCATAAAAGAAATTGGCTATTATATTCATCATCTACTCACAGTAGTAGGAGTCCCTCTCAACTTTTTTCATGCTGTTGTGACCTTGAAAGTGAGAAAAACACAACAATTATAGAACTAAAACATTAATATGTTCAAAGCAAAATATACGATACTGAAAAAATACTACTTATATTTAGGATGAGAATTAAGTTACTTCGTAAAGTTTCACTAATTTATTTTATGAATGCAATTTATTATTCATAATACAAATTAATGGAACTTAGTTAAATTAACAATAACAAAATTAGAAAATTAGTTATTTAATTCTTATTCTTGTTATGGAGTTCCACAAAATTACGGCTTCAACCATTGAAATTACATACTGTGAAAGCAACAAAGTTTAATTTTGTTAAGACGGTTATAATACCATTCCACAAAGTGAAGATTGAACATTTTGATTTTGCTTTTATTAAGTTTATGGCAAAATTTATGACAGATAGTTATATATTTTGGTTTCTCAATAGGGTTCTCATTTAAGAATAAAATGGAAAACAGATTAAATATGGCAACATAATAGGTTTTGTTGATTATTTTTCCTTGGAACTAATTTCTAAAATATTTCAAATTTCTTATCTAGAATATAAATCAAAGAATTTTTCATCTGGGAAGAAAACATCTTTAAACTCTCTTGTAGTTTTTCATTAACTGATGACTCTGAAAGATTTCATAGAAATAGACACAATTATCTGATAAATACTTGGCAGCTGAATTTAATGTAGCCATTTACCTAATTCCTTGTCTCGCTGAGGAGATCTTGGTCGGAGAGACATCCATTTCCAACCAGGCTTTCTAGTTCGAGCTATAAAGTGGAGCACTTGCTCTTCAGGGCTATGAAATACATGTTCTGATTCATGGTTATATTCACAGTAAACCCTGAAAAATTAAGACAAATGATTTAAGTAGACATTATATATTTCTGTTGGGGAAACAAAAAAGGAATAAAAATAGAATTGCGCTATACTGACCAGTCTGGGTGAACTTTCCAGTTTGAACCTTTGAAGTACTCTGTTACTGTAATACAGAAAGGAGAAAATTAAGACAATAATTCACATTGATAATCATTATTTTATACTTGAGAATTAGCGCTAAAATATTTGTTCAGACAAAGCATTGAAAGTAACTATTTATTTTACAAAATAGATCCAATAGAATTTACTTAGTTCCTCCATTATTCAGGAATGAAAGCAATTTACATTTTTTCAAAATTAATTATTAAACTTAAATTACATGTATCTGTTTTAAACTTTCAACAAATATCTCAAACCTAGTCAAGCATAATTATAACAGCTCCACAACATGTAGTTTGTAAAAGAATTTATTGAATATGTAATGTATCTAAAAAATAAGCTTTACGAATTCTAAATAGTGAATTTCTTATTTGAACCCAAATTAAATTTAAATCTTGCAGGCAAAATAATTGCTGTTGTATCAGAAAACTACAAACAGAATTTCATTTGGCAAGCTATGAATACCACTGGAAATATGTATAAATTTTGAAAGGAGTTGAACATGAAGTGAAGTTAGAACACCTTTAAGTGGGAGACCTGGGCTCGAGTCCCAGTCACGTCATAATTTTTCACTCCTTGTTTAACCATGTATAAATTAATTATAAGACTTATTAATATCAGGTCATAACTATCAAAATGGTTAAAATGTTTATAATTATAAATTTAACAAGGTAACTGAATATATTCATATAATAATTTAATTCAATTATATATTTTGAATAGCTGTCTGAGATTATTTTTAGTTATTAAAACATTGTAAAAATTGAAGAATTTTCAAAATAAACCAAAAGTGATAAAAGTATTGTTCAAAATAAATTATAAAATAATGAGATATTAACTACACACCTAAGAGTGTGCTAACGCTAACGTTCGATGTTTTACCAAAGATGGTAAAACATTGAACCCTAGACAGTATGTCAACTGGCTTATGATGCACAAAATTATTTTCAGTTTTGTTACAGCTGAATTTGAATCTTTTACTTTCTCCATCATGAGTTTCTTCTTGAAGGAACAATGATTGTGACTTATAATGGTTTTAAGTTGTCATCTAAATTTTATACTTGAATGAAAAATTCAATTATCTAAACATTCACATATTTTGTGGATTCTATATTACCAGGAAAATAGAGCAAATTACCACAACATTCAAGACATCAAAATTCTTATTTAATGTTAAATTTTTCATAACAGTGCAAACAACACTTGATTTTCAACTTATATTTGGTGAATTTTAGTCTAATAATAATAATAATGCCATCTTATTTTCGTTATTATTATTAGAATAAAATTCACCTAATAAAAGTCGAAAATCAAGTGTTGTTTGCACTGATATGAAAAAATTGATGAGACTAATCTTACAATAAACCTTTTATAGACAAACACAAACAACCATGACTTGACCAAGATTCAATCCTGGGACCTTGGTATTTCTAGGCTAGCATGCTAACCCCTATGCCACAGAAACTGACTTTTGATCAGCAAAAAATCAAATTACTATTTTTAATCTAAAATAATGCACACCCTTTTGGGTCCATTTTTGGCTAAAAAATCAGTGTGTGCATTAGAATCGAAAGAGCACTAGATTCGAACACAATATTATTCATGCACATGTCCTTTTCCTTGGCTAAATCCTTGGCTCACCCTGGTTCTATATAACTCTTCAAATGTTCCACCAATGTACACTCCTGGCCAAAATTAACGCAGAACCGGCCGTAAGGATCGCTAGGGAGGTGCTGCGTTAATTTTGGCCAGGAATGTACTATCGATGTTTTCACTGTAAGAGCCCCTGAAGACTACAGACAATTGTTGGGCAATGATTTTTAATAGAAAGGGATTTGGCTTGCCCATCAAACTCTTAAATGACTGATTTGAGTTGGTTAATGTGTGCACTTACTTTCAGCATAGATGACTATCGGCATTACAAATACAGTGTATATGGGTGTAAGTATACATACATATATTGAATCATAAACGTGCATCGTAAACATGTATACTGTGCTTTGAATAGTGTGACCATGTGTCTTAAGGTGCCCATTAGATTCGCAGGCAAATGGATTTTCAATTACTAATGCTCGAATTCTTGGGTGTGCATTTAATTTGATGGTGTGTTATTTTCGAGTAAATACAGTCGTTGAAGATTTTTCAGAAGACAAAAAATATTTTACCATTGAAGGGGCTGTGTTTGATTTCCTCTTCCCCTTGTACTTCATAAATCCCATATCCATCAGGTAAGGCAATCCCAAGTGTAAATGGGGTACCTTCTATGGGGTGGTAAAAGTATTTCTGGCGCCTGGTGGTTACCCGTTTCTGAATAGAAAAGTATTTAAAGATCAACACAAAGTCAACAAAATATGATAAAATAGCTTCATGCAGGCCATCATCCTCAAGTATCCAGAAAAGGAAGAATGATGTCTAACATACTCAGAGAATAGTACAAGGATTTATTCAAAACAATGTCAGCAAATAGGAGTTGAAAATGAAAACAAATCTCATTGAGAACCAGTCTTTTTAAATATTATTATTAGCAATAAAAACTCTTAAAATAGATTTTAGATAATATTGATATTATTTTATAAGTCAAATACAAGATTACAATTATTCAATGATATAGTTGTTGAAAGAAAATACTCGGCATAAATTTATAAATCTTTTCTTACCATATTGTCACAGTGGACCTTTACATTGAGCTCAGTCTCTCCTTCCTTTTGGTCAATCATTTCATGGCGCATCTGTAAAATGCAAATTAAATCCAATTCAAACAAACCAATCTTCAATTTAGGTTTCTAAGGGAAATCATACTGCCTCATACTAAACTAGACAAGTACATATTCAGGTATACAGTGTTTGCTCATCTCTCTTTTAATCTTACATAAAATCTTGATACAAAATGATTAGAAATGCTATCAAAACATGAATAATTTAATGTAATACATATTGTAGCCTATATGTTTAATATGAAAAGGCCTCAATTTACTTTCACAGTTATTGTTTTCACATGATTTTCACCCAGGTTTCCTTGAGATTTGCAAATATTGGTATATACTACCCATTTTTACTAAGATTATTATAAGTTACTTTGTGATCAATGGCATGATTTTAGCTAGTAATTAATAAGTGAAATAACTACAACCAACACAAACCCAATCAAAATTAGTTCAGTAAGGTATGATACAAGGTATGAATGCAAGCAAGTCATACAGAAATCCCTCAGGCTTGACAAGTTAATAAATTACACTTCATTGTGAGCTTATTTTTTAAAAAAAGGCGACAAAAATGTTTTAGAATAATAACATTATTTTAGTTTTTTGATCTGACCATTAGAAATATAATTAACATATATGGGATTATTCTAAAGTACCCTCCAACCTGAGGCAATGTAATGACTTTTATTTATGTTTAATTTTTTTAGAATTTAGTGAGACGCTCAAAATCTTCTTACACCTAGTTAGCAAAACGTTACTTTTAAGGAACTCTTACAGCATCTCCTCTTCCAACTTACATCTAAGAGGAGTGAATTATTCTCCCTCAAGCTCCCTTTGTCACCATCGTGACTCACTCCATTATCAATTAGCTCCACTTCAGTTAAATCCACCCCTGATGACTCTGGTCTCAACGAATTCTGAAATAATTTCTATTTATAAGTCAACAAGAAAAGTTAAAACAATTCATTAAAATAATAAATGAGATAAGTAACTATTTATAAAAGTTTTAATAATATCAATAATTTATATTCATGAATATAGATCTTCGAGCAATTTTATGAAGTAATTATAACTATTTCATTCTAGCTTCTCATTTTACAAAAACAGTATCTTAGAAACAAGACATAATTAAAACTCAGTCTCAACAAGAAAATATATTTAACTAATCTCTCAAATTACTTTATACTATATTGGATGGTTACCTTAATTAAAAACATCTTTAAATGACAGAGCAAGAAGAATTATCACAGTAGTGATATAAGGTAATCATAAAGTAGAGGTTAAAATTGGAATCAATTAATGAGATTAGGGTTAATAGAGTAAATGTTTGCTCAATAGAAACAATATCTCATTGAATTTTAGATTCATTTTTAATAAAGGTTTAATAGGTAAAGCAAATTATTTTCTGTACACACCCCTGTATAAGATGTAGTTGGGTTTTTGTGACTATACTGAATAATTATAATACCAATACATATATTCAATTCCATGGAAAAAGTATATCTTCATATAAATGCCCTGCATAATCTTAAACTTAAAAGAATGTGTCCTTCACAGGGGCTTATTCAGTAATTAAATTTGAAATTTCTATTAAATTTAGAATGAACTTACCTGTCTATTACTTCCTCTAACCTGAATTCATGAAAGTAGAAATAATTCTAATTAGAAAATTCAATGCTGATATAAAATTATACATATGTGAGAAATTTAACTCCCCAATGCCCTAGAAACACATACCAATAAAAATTTATAAAGAAGTGTTAATATCATTAATGTAATAAGTAGGTTTTTAGTAGAATTTTTAGGTAATGTTTTAAGAGTCATATATTCAATGAATAGTCTTAATACTAGAAACATTGTTCTTTAAAGTGCAATAAATATAATGAATTCCACCTTGGCTATTCAAGAGAAGATCATTTTTCAGGATTTATTAAAAAGACGAGATTAAAAAACTACTTAATTGCTGCATCACTGATTAAAATTGGCAATCAATATCTAATTTGGTAAGCAAGACCTGAGACTTCATTAATATGGATTTGAACAAGATATAATCCTAAAATTAAATTATTTTCTTACCAATGGCCGCAAATCTGGATGATAAAGTACATTCCCATTGTTATCAACAATAAATGAATATCCATTTACTCCAAGCTGAAAGAAGAATTGCAAATTTAAATAGAATAAAAGTATGAATATACCTCATACAAAAATCATTGCATAAGTTAAAACATCTTCACAAATTCATAATAAATTAAATAATCACAGTGTTACCTTGTAGGGTGGGACCAATTTCTTAATTTGTTGGATAGGAACATCTACACCAACCACACCAAGCAAGTTGGCCACACGGACCTGATTAAGGAATATATAATTAGAGTTTTTCACAGAAGCAACAAAAGCCAACATTATTTGTTGTTCTGATGGTTATTGAATAAATCAATTTCTAGAAAATCAGCATACCGAGTAATTGCGGCGATCAAAAATTGGTGTTGAGACAGAGGTCATCAATTGATAATCAGGACACCCACTTCCAGTGTTTTGCAGACATCCTCCCTGAAAAATAAGCAAAGGGTTTGAAGGTTTAAAAGAATTCAGAATGAAGCATCAAGTGTATTATGAAATAAATTTAAAAACTATATCCTTTAACAACTACTATGGCATAAAAATTGTGAATGCTTAGTATGTCATAATATAAGATTATGATTCTATAGAAGGTTTGCAAGCATAAGCTGTAGATTTTCAGTAGAAAAATACCTTTGTATCAGCAAAGACAGGACTCCACTGAATGGGGTGATCATTTTGGTACATAACCATGGGGCGAGCCATCACTTCAATGTACTGCAAGACTTTCTCTCTGATTTCATAATTGCTTCCTACTTGCACAAAGTAGCCTAAAAAGATATTATAATAATTAAAATTATGGTCAATTTGAAGAATAATTATTTTATGAAATAAATAAGTTCCATTGATCTAATACTATGAGTGAAATTAAAATAATGATATAGGTGTGTGTAACCATTTATCTAGACACCTAATATGAGTGTTAAATAATAATGAGTGACAATAATATGAGTGTTGTCAAAGAGGATTTTCTATGAAATGGGAAGGAAGGAAATGCTTATAATATCAACTAAAATTCAAATAACAGAAAGTCTTTTATGACCTATTTATTATTAACAATGCAAATGAGATTTAACTTAGCACAGGACTTAACTTGACCCTTGTATACCCTTTTCTTTAGATTTGATATTTCTGTTATTTGGAATCATCAAAAGTTTTGGGAACATATAGCTGACAAATAACTTCAGAAGTAGAAGATTAGGACATGATGAGTCATTTTTATGACAAAAATTTATGCCATGAAGAAATATAGCAAGAATTTTAATTGCCTCTCTTAAATTTTTAAGGGATATTAGAAGAAATGCTACCTCATTGTACCCCCAAGGGAAAATGTATGCTAAATTTTAGGTAAACCTCAATACGTAACATTTTATCTTAAAGATTTAATCTTACCTTTGTTGGCACATGCCATCCAGTTAAGATCAGGCGCATTAACAGCATCTTTTCCAACAAGATAAGTGAATACCCTTACAGGCATATGAGGCCAATTATATTCCTTGAAGATTTCACGGAAGCTGTGAGGGGCTCCATCAGTTATTATCATGATTGCTTGGTTGCATTGAGATCCTTGTCCAGTGCGATTATACTGGAAGAATCCAAATATAATATCATATCACCATGCCATGCCAGGGGAAAATATATCCTTAATAATATTTAGTATTTAAGAGATGATTTAATTACATCTAATTTAATTCACGTTAACCAGTGAATACATATTTGAGTAGAAATCAACTGAGATTCTAGACATCAATTCAAATAGTGATGTTCTATAGGCTAGTCAAAAATGAGTAGAATTTCTTGTTCATAACTTTGACATCGTCACAATGAAATAGTTACAGTGAATGATTAATTAAAAATGCAGAAGAGCAAAAAAGTATCAACTTACCCTATGCAACAGTTGGAATGCTGTGATAAGGGCAGATGAAAAATTGGCAATGTTTTCTGGTTTTACATTGTCAAGTGCATTTCTTAGTTCCCTGATATTGGCTCTATTTCCCTGAAAATACAAATAAAATGCAAATGATTAAATAACATGATTCCTCAGAACAGATTCATAATCTAAGTGCAAAATGAACATCACAACATTTATATCATCAAAGGATGATCCCACATTTTATTTTACTAAGGCTTAATTAGAAATCATGGAGTGTGTAACAATAGAATTTCCATTTCTATGTAAAAACTGGAATTTTATGTGATTGTAATTGAAAAATGGTAGCACATTTAAAACATTGTCTCACCTGCACCAGCATATCCTTAAAGCATGGGACAATGCTTTCAGTGGTATCTGCAAACCTGAGTATGTTCACAAAGTCATCAGGTCCAAGCGTGTCAAGAATAGCAGATGCTGTGGATCTAGCCAAGTCTCTTCGGGATCCACTCATTGATCCTGATCCATCAACGAGTATCACAAGATCCTTTGGACTTGTAGCAGCAGAGAGGTACCATGGTCCAGTTCTGAAGTCTTCATCCCCACCAGACGATCCACCAATAGGCCATTTACTCGCTAAAAATATAAAAAGCATGAATAATATCAGATAAAAATTAAATTTTTGTCACTCATGAGAATGGAATAATTTTATTTGTTAAATGATGTAATGATTACTAATAGGTAATCCTTGATTAAAATAGTTATTCTATGACTATAGTGTAACTATTGAGCTCGGAATTAAAAACAGGAAAACCAGGTAATAAATGGTGCCATTTAAAATGACATTCGTCCATAAGAATTGTTAGAGAAATTAAAGGAAAACAAGAAAGTTGAAAGCAGAAACTGACCAAAAGAAAGCTTGTTGAATAAAGTAGATACCAAAGCAAAGTGAATGTACATGGACTATGGATTCTCAAGCGGGATCCCGTACGAAAAATTCATCCGGAAATTTCCTGAGAATCCACTGCAATTCCCGGGAAAATATCAGAATTTAACAAACTGATTTTTTATGAACTTATAAGTCTTAATGGTGAATATGTTCTACTTAGGAAACAAATATACACAGGAAAATAACAAATTACATTAGTGCGGTAGATAATTGTGAACATTCTCTATATAAGACATATATAAAATCCTTTCATCTACAGCTATGCAAATACCCTGCTAGCCACCTTACTGCTTGAGGCAAGGGGAATATTTTTTTGCAAATCTCAAAATTACTTACTTACTATGCACAACACAAAGATATTGTATGAACGGAATATAAAAGCATATTAACTTGAGTTTATTTTCATTTAGTCCTTCAAAGTTTAAGCTAAAACGTTATAAATATATGGCTTCTTTAAATTATCTTGCAGTTAATTGAAAATCATGATAAGCTTAACTCAAGTTTGCCTGCTAGAAGGGAGGTTTATAATAGTTCCTGCTCGTGTAAATTCCACGAATTGAGCTGTGAGTCTTCTACCAATAGCTGTAAGGCATTTTAAATCTGCTTCCATGTCACACAATGTGTCTTTCAAAATTTGATTCGAAAACCAGGTGGAATAGCTTATTAGATATGTTAGAGAGATTTTTATCATTAAAGGAATGTATTTTTAAAGCTATGGTTGATATAAAGATAACTATAAACATTTCAGAAGAGGAATTTAATGTAGTTAATGCAATTGTGTCATCACTGCGTACTGTCAAGATAGCATTGGACCGACTTGGTCAAAGAGATTCATCACCGCCAACAGCGGAAGGTATATTAAAATTTATACTGGATGATTTGTCTGAACAGAATACCTATTTTTCCGCTCAAGTGAAAAAAGCCTTACAAAAAGGATAGAAGAACGTAGAAATAAGAATCTAGTCGGCTTGTTAAAGTACTTAAACAGTCATCAACATTATAAACAAAATGCGAACTTTACGCTACCTAAGGAATGTGAATGTAAAATGGAAATGGATGTCTTTGTAATAACCGGAGAGCGTACATCTAGGATATATTATTCATTTGAAGCTTTGTTAACTATTCCACCAACGTCTGTTAAAGCAGAACGTGCATTTTCTGAGACAGGTCTCTGTGTTATAAAACTACGAACAGATTTAAGTGACTATAGTGTAAATAATTTATGTTTTTTGAAAAATTAATTTAACTATTTTTCTGTTTTATCATAATTTGGTAATAAAAATTTATTATTAACATACATTTTGTAATAACTTGCTCTATTTGTTTTGATGCTGTATCCGGTTAATCAGTAATGACTATTAATATTCAAGAATATATTATTTATTACTAACTATACTGCTTTTTACGTTTCAATTAATGAATCCCGGGAAATTACCGGGATCCCGAGATTGGATAATTTAAATCCCGGAATACAGGGATCGAGAAAAACCCGGGAAACGTTAATCCCTAACATGGACTAAGTAATAAAATGAAATGTATGTAAAATTGCATAATCATGCCCAAAGTGTAAAAGAATGGAAGTACAGTAAGTACATGAGATTGGAATGCACTTAAATACTACTTTATGCTCATACATTATTTTTATGTAAACATAATTTTATATTATGTTAAATACAAAAAATAGTCATAAGAGAAGGATTAATTCCAAATTAAATCAGTTGCTATCCTTTACTTAACTTACCAGGATAGCGCCTTAGGAATCCCTGAGCGCTTCCAAAGTACTGCCAAGTCAGAGTGGGGTCTAATTCATAGTTTCCAATGAACACCTGATCTAAATATTCTGACCATTTGATGGCATTTCTCACTTCAGCAGCTAGATTGAGAAAGATAATGAATACAAATTAATACTGCAATATAGTTCTTAATATTCTAAAGAATAAATCAAAACTGTATAAGTATTTATAGAAGAAAATATGTATGCAAACTAAAGGAAATTTCTTCATCAGATGAAAATGAAAGAACAATATGAAATGAGTAAAAGCAGATTAAGTAAACATTAATTTTGAAAATTTATGATATGAGAGAGAAGACAAAGCTTTATGCAAATATCAAGTTTCATCTTTTGTTAATTCCCTCATGACCAACATCAGCATGCTAATCATGATTATTTAAACATACTCAAACTTAAAATTATGATAATGAAAGAAAACTTTACATATTATCATAAAATATAACTCCTTTCAAAAGAAAGTATTAAGTATTTACAATAGAAATCTCTAAGTACAGTAAGTCTTGGACTTTGCAAATTAATAGACAATAATTATTTTGAATTCTCAGGAGAAGTAAGGCTATAATATTGCCAACAGTTTTATTTTCTTATATCTTTCCTCAACTACTTATTTCTGTTTAGTAGCATGACATTAATACAGTTTGATGCCAAAAGACAGGACAGACATTGGGGGAACTAAAACAAAAAAAATCGAGATTTTCTTGCAATTAGGTAGATGAATGAAAATTTAAAATATTTGGAAAAGAAAATGGTCTATTCAACTCGGAGAAATACGTAAGTTCCACCAGAAGAAACAGTTAACCGTTTAAAATATTTAAAATAGATTTACTGTTATGTGAATCAACTCGAGAACAAGTTTGGGATGGTGTTGCTTTTCGTTGATCGGCTCAGCTCGAGATATTTTTAATATTAGATATAAAAAGAAGGAATTGTTAGATATTACGAAAAACTAAAAAAATTCTGTGGGGCTAAGCTTAATTTTATCACTATGCTTCCAAAGAAGGGGTTGATTTAGGGATGTAACTCACCCCTGTCGTGTATTCCGGAAGGCAGCAGGACACAGCTGAAGTTTGTGTTAACAGGGAGGTATCCGAAATGCGGATCCATCATCAAGTCTATATCCCCCTCGTCCACCCCTGGACCTCTAGCCGCGCCTTCTCCTTCCCCATCGGAGGACCCTCCTGGTCCGTCGCTCTGTCCTCCCGTCCTTCCCATGCCAAGGAATAAGTCACTCAAACGACGAGAGTTGATATAATTTAGGGAAGAATGACGATCGAATTTATGTGCCAGGGCGGCTTGCTCCGCGGCCTCCATTAGTCTCTGCAAAATACAGTAACAGATATATAATACATTAATAGACATAAAACTGAAATGGCAAATAAAGGAAGGGTATTTTTGGAACAGGATTAGGATTGGAACAGAAAAATCGCCTTTTTTCTTGAAGGAAAACTGACCCCGAATTGAAAAATTTCGATTCTTGAACCAGACACCTTTACTTGTTTCTGTTCGCATTCTAATTAGGAATAAGCAGTTGTATTTACTAATGATGTCTAAAGGTGAATTGACTTGGGCTTTATTTAACCTGGGGGAGATGAAGCCAAACGGCTCCCTCTTTCCCTTCCCCAGGGCTCTCAAACAAGTACAATAAATAAATAAATATAGGAAAATAACATATAAACAGTTGATAAAGGTTCATAAAGTCACTATATACAGATTAAATATTTCCAATTCACTTCACAACACTTACACACAACTCACACTTAGGCTTCAACAATCACACTCAAGAATAGTTTTGTTAATCTATAAATCACGTATTTTTTTCGGGCATCTTTTATAAGTCAACTTTATATTTCGAGCATTTCTTGAATATTGCGAGTTGTATTCAATAATGTAATAAAACATAACTTTTTTAATAGTGGTAAATAAAATTAAGTTTGCGTAACTATGTACGGTACTAGGTAAAAATTATACATGAAGACCGTTCAGAGGAATTGCGATATTATACGTATATTCGGAGCAGAGAGGACCAATTCGATAGTGGTTGCAGGATCAAAACTGGTGAAATGTGACTAATTGCGACTCGAGGGATAATTGAGGTTAAAATAAGCACAAAATCTCACTTGCCTTCAAAGTTAATAATTCTTAGAGCAATGTATGTATTATTTATACAAAACAAGAGCTCCGAGATAGGAAAGTGCGCAGCGCGTCCGGATTCGGGTTTGATCCCCGTTGGAGCCAATGTGCGAAATAACCTTCGATGTCGAATAACTTTTAACAGTACCACTGTTTATCATATAGAAGGTAAATTTTGATCCCGCAGTTTTTTCGACTTTTAGAACGTTCAGAATGATGTTTTTAGGCTTTCAAATTTAAATATACGAACAGTTCGAGTCATAAAAGACATGGAACATGAGTTCCATTTATAAATTAATTGGATCACTAAATTATTGGGTAATCTCTTTGTAATCCGAAAAGAATCTACAACTCTCTGGGAGACCTCCTCGTAAGCATTTGCCTTCGTTACTTTGCGTATTTTTGCCAACGAATGCAGTGGAAGTAACGTGGTAATTGGGAATCTTCGAGAAATGGTCAGAGTAATAGGATGAAATAAACGTGGCTTATATGAAGGAGAATACTTATTCTAGAATACAAAATTTTCGAGAGTAGAGCGTTAAATCCAAGGATTGATCGGAAAGAAAGGCAGGAGAACCGTCGCATCGGTAGAAAAGATTTGAGAAGATAGAAGAGGCTGAGAAACTTAGAGATTTCTCTAGATCTGAAGGCGATCAGAATAATGGGAAAAACGGAAAGTTGGGAATAGGAGATAGTGAGGGAGCCGTCAAAGAACAGAAAACTTATAATGACGATCTATCGACTACCTTTCACTGGGAAGTGCTCCACCGGCCATTTCTTTATCGGCAGTATTTTCAATGAGGTCCTTTCCCTCTGACAGCTTTCTCGTTGAAATCCCATAAAAAAGGACTGAGAAAGACTTATAACAAGAAAGCATTGCTCGAAAGTGAACCAACTTACCGGTCTAAGTCGCGGGCTCGTGAATTACGTAATCAGCGCCGCTTATGGATTTTATCTGCAAAGCACACTCTCGATTCTCTCCAACTGGTAATACATACATAGAAAGACTACCGGGTTCACAAAAGTTATACGTTTCTACCATAGAGAGGAAGAATATACAAATATATATGTATATATAAACAAGAAAAAACGGTAATTGTAAGTGGCACCATGGGGAGCAATTACATCATGAGTATTCATAAACTAGCTAAAATGTAAAGCTTCGTAAACAACTGGTGACTTCAGAGAAATGGATGCATTTCATCCACAAATGATTATTGTTGGAATTGGATATGGATGTTTGACCGAAGTTATTCGATAATTAGTCAGCATATTTGTGAAGAGGAACACGCTTTGGCATTGGCAATCACAATACAAAGCTGACATGCATATTGTCATGGCGAGAAGAGTTAGGAAGAAGAATTAAGGATAAATGAGGTGTAATAAAAGCTCTTGCTGCTATTATTGCATAATTTCAATTTAAATTACGATTTGGATGATATATACGACGATGAAGGCGAAAATGGTAGATAAAAAACCAATGCTGATATATGGGCTTTGAAAGTTCGAACCCTTTTGAGGAAATAAGGCGTAGTTGCTTCAGGATATCAGATGATAGGATGATAGGAGAGTTTCTAGGAAGAGACTTAGAGAAAATATGATCCAAATAAAATGTTTGCATTTTTCAATGGAAATATACTCAACTCTAAAAGTGAATTTTTACGAAACAGCACTTGATTTTCACTTGCTGCCTGTTGATAAATCTAAAACCAAAGTCGTGCCTTTTAATTTCCCTAGTTATAATTCAGAGTTCAAATAAATTTGTTTGCTTCACTTGTTTGTTGTCAATTGAGCTGTGTCAGAAGAAGCAAACAAGATAAGGACAAAGAATATGCTGGAGTAGTTAGGGACGAATTACTTATGGAGGCGTTGCAGGGGAGAAAATCCTGTATGAAGGCATCAGGGTCGAGTTTGCAAAATGAAAGAAAGGTTTCAAAGGGAAAGGAAAGAAGTCAATATAATTTAAATATCCACTACATTTGGACGTAGAGACATTCTAAGTTGAGGTTTTAATTACCTCAAAATACGGCAGGTCATTTAATAAAGGAAAGGAAATTCTAAATTTTGAACACAAATGAATCTAGTTAAAATATTAAGAGAAAGAGAGAAATATATAAGACGATGAAATGTATTGCATATAAAAGAAAACTATTCAATATAGGATATAAAAGATTATTTTACATTAATTATCAGGTGAAAACCTTTTTTTCTAGTATTTTTTATGTATCAAACATGCTAGTCAGCCATTTTAAAGTCTTATTCCCTTTTCTTATAAATATTCTCTTTAGCTGGCTTATTCGCATTTTCCCAATTCTTTCCCATTTCTCAAATACCTATTCTTTCCGTACCGTAATGCATATTTTAATATAATGTCATTATTTTTCATATCCAGATATTCTAATATCTGCCACAACCACACCCCAAAGGCTTCAAATCTCGAGATTTCTTCCTCTTTGATAAACTATATTTCACAACCACACCATAAATCGCTCCAAACCAAACGTCTGCAGCTACTTTAAAAGACTTGGTCCCTTTTTACTACTCCTTTTCGTTCCATATCCTTCCCCATTCCCGGTTTATTTTGTCATGTATTCAGTACTACTCCTAAAACAGTGTTGCACATGCTCTCGCCTTTCACGGCTGCGATAAACGTTCAGACACACTTCGCGGGGCGTACGCAATCTCTCCTACCTATTTACATCAACTGTATTTAATTAGCGTTGCAGATTTATTGGTTTAGTCGTTGATTAAAAATCATGATTTTACATTCAATAATACATGACATACATGTAATATTTCAAGATTTACTGCTAGAGAGTTCAACCTTATGAAGCATAGTAACCAACAAAAATAATTCCATCAACGTTTATATATGTTCAGGTAGTCATGCTTTCATATATAGAAGATAGATCGGTATAGTAATTCAATATTTAGGAATAGAGAGACATTTTACGTGTGGCATGTCCTGTTTATTATCTCTTAGTTTTGCAGAATTTATTATAGTTTAGAGTTAGTTTCGCAGATCCACAACATTCATCATCTTATGGTCTTTTGAATGTGGTGGTGGATTTCTTTTCTTTAGCATTTTATTTTTCTGTGAAAGCATGTAGTATTTTCTTCTATCACTTATTTACTAGCTGTCTATTTAAGTAACAGTTGTTTATCTATTTAATTACTCAATACGCCGATAGGTTGGATGTAAAAAGAGCTTCTATAATCACAATTTCGCCCAAATAAATAACTTATCTAATCCAATCTATGCTAATCGATGCGATTCAGACGCAGATCAGATAGTTCTATTCATAGCAGAAATTTCCATAGAAAAAGAATGCTGTCTATTTTATGTAGGTTTAGGCAGTCAGAATTCGTTAAATCTCCATTTCTTCTTATCGATGTTAGTCTTTCCATATACCTTCATTTTGTCATTCAATGAACTGCATATAGAGGGCTGTTTCATTATCGCCAACCCGAAGCCACCTCTCTACGCAGTGACTCTATCGTCGACATTCCTATTTCTCCCCTAATTTGTTGCCGGGCCCATTTTACCGCGCGTTCAATACATACGCGGCTTCGGGAACGTCTTATTTTTTTATCGGAGGCCCATCTGCAGCTTCTCCATCGACCACCGAAGGAGGATTTAGATATAAATCTCCGGAGTCAATATTTCCAGTATATTCCGAGAAATTATTCCCGATCCGAAAAAAACGCCTCGGACGAAAAAATCAACGGCCATTTTTTAACCTGTGGAAATGAAAAAAACGGATATTCATTGTGGCACCACTCATTTCCTATTCAAGTCCATATTCACGCCACCGAAAAAACCCAGAGAGAACATTGGATCACCTCCAAGCCACTAATTTGCGACGGATGGTCCGCTACCTGTCTTCGCGAATTTCAATAATCGATAATTGAAGGAAGGGTTCTTAAAGGCGGGAGATATGGGGGGGAATTCGAGTGTGAGAAAGGGCTCCGTTACGTTCTTTGAAGTCTCGAGATTTTCATTAATGGTGTCGTTGTTTCGATCGACGCCTTCAATGAAAACCAGCGCCGGGGATCGATCGGGAATCCCCGCGTTGCCGTGCTGTTACTACCGTCGGCCGAGGGCGCCGGCGCTCTTTGGCCCTTCTTCGCGGGGAATTCGTGGTTATCGCAGGGTCAGGCGCAATAAGAAAGCACATCGCCGAGGGGGAGAGGAGCAAGCAAGGAGAAGACGGGGGGTCTCGGATCTCTCCATAAATGCAGCGCATTTTCACGGGATTTTCCCCTGTGGCTTTACAGGTAGTCCAGGATGCTTTACATTTGTCCCTCGGTACATGAGTGAGAAAAATACACCTTTTGTTCACTCTCCCCATGTTTTCTACGAGGCTGTGACAATACGAAGGCAACTGAGGCATGAACGATGCTTATTAACGACCTTTGTTTACTCTTTTCTTATTCCTACGTACTCGTACACACCTAAAAACATTATTTCATCTCGTTCTCAGCAACTTTCTGAAGGATGTTTCTTAGAAAGTTGGTAATTCAAGCCTTCCTGTTGTTTCATTAAACTTAAACTTCCTCTAATTTATTAAAAGCCGTGTTCCAGTTTTTTTCTTCTTGACTATTGTCTCATCTGTTTCTTATGCCTATTTAGGAATATCTTAATGTAAAAGCATTATATAATTTTGACTGTATGCTGTATGTATTATATTGACGATCTATTACATGTATACATTTGTGTGAAATTTTATTGTATAGTTGTGAATTATTTTCTGCATTTTTGATATTTTTATACTGATTTTTATTGATGTACCTCATAAATCAACTTTGGTGTAATAAATAAATTGGTGGTGTATTCATATATTTTGTCATGTTTCTTCTCATCTTTCAGTTATTACTATCGGTAGGGATGGGCAGGTTTTTCACGCCAACCTTCTTGCTGTAAATAACGTTTTCCTAAGAATCTATTACGTTTTTTACATTCTCAATTCTTCTCATTTTTTCTCATACTATCTTTTTAAACTAATAATGAAACAATGAATTAAAATAACAATGAACTAATGAAAGACTGAGTTAGATGGAAGAGGAGACTTTTAGTCCTAATAAAGACTTATTATAATTGTTACCTCTGAGATTATAAATGGATATATAAATGAGGTACTTAAAATATTATGTGCATAATTTACCTATGAAATACAGAAATATATATTAATACCAGGATTCAAAGTTGAGATCCTATAGTGTAATATGCTTTTATCGCTAACTTCTGCGTTACCTAGAACAAAACTCTGAATTTTACCGAGATTGCGTTTCTTAGAATATACTTGTTTTTCTCTTATCCCTATTGGATACAAATCACCAGAAAATGTTTTCACTAAAAGTTAATATTCGTCATCTTAAATGTTACTATTATGGAAAGACGCTATGTGATTTCGTTATTTCTATAATATGGGATAAAATATCCATGGCAGGATCTACTCATGGTTATTGGAATTTGATTGTTTTATCAATAATCAAATCAAGTCAATATAATCTTTTCCAAATTTATTAATATTTACATGAAAGAGATTATATGCCGTGTTTACGTTACAGGTTGCAATAACAAGGTGGTTCAATCCCAACCTAGCAATCCAGGAGATTACGTTCCGAAAGTTTGGACACCAGTATTCAAAATATTGTTTCCGCGATGGAATAGTCTTCCTTATCGGAAACCGAAGGAAAAGTTTTCTTCCGTAGAAATAAATTTCACTTAAGACTTGCTCATCTCTTTCAAGAAAGGTAGTACTTAAAATGTGCGCATAAACCAATTCAAAATACGGTATTATTCATAGTATTATTCTTGACGATGATACCATCGTCATACCAAAGCCATAGACTTAAACATTCTTAACGATATTGGAGTAACTCTTGTTTATTTTATTTCCTTGGATGTACAGAATTCTGTCAATCATCGGCGAGAGTCATTTATTTCGAAACGTAATTGTCACCATCCAGCTTGACTTTTAAATATTACTCCAAAACAAAAAACGCGATCGCTGCCTTTTGCCTTCATCCGAACGATATAATGGTCACCATTTTATCCGTTTGGGGTGACCCACGGAGGATTCCTCTTTCAGCTAATTTGTCGAGCTCCTCGTCTCGAAGTCTTTTTTCAGTTTTTGCTCCGACTTGGATGGAATGTCACGCAAGCATTTGTTTCCGATGCGACCGTTTTTCAAGCATGTCATAACAGCCCCGGGCGTAGTACAGGCATCCGTATTTTCTCCCCGACCTCCGCCGTAAATCCCTTCCCATAAGCGAGTGGAAAAAAACGACGCGGGGATGAAAAAATAGCGTAACCCCGACTATTTATTCGGTCGCGAAACCCTTTTTCCGGGCTGATGACAGGGGAGGGAGAGGCTTTTTAATTCGCTCGAGCTTCACGCTAACTGAAGGTTCGTCCCTATCCATCCCGTAGGGAATCAAATTTTCTTGTTCGGGCATGATGTCGGTCTTTCCCCGTTCATTCGTTTCTTATATTTGTGCTCGACCCACTGAACGCCCCCTTTCAATGCGCTAACGTTCGTGAAATTGGTCCCTAACCTGCGCCGGACCTCGTCGAGGGTCGCCCCGACCTCAACGTTGGAGGTCCGTGAAAGCTTTTCCCAATCAATGGGACGAGTCCCCGTAATGGGGAGGCATTTAGGTGGCGCTATTAATTACTTAATTTGCAGTTAATTGAGTAGACATTCAGACCTTGAGAAGGGCCACGCTCATTCGCGTGAACTTGAAAATGCATACAGAGGTTGATCAACCTTTCTGTGCATGCACAATTCTTGTATCGAGCTACCTCAAGCTCTAAAGGAAATAATTAAAACATCGAGTACTCCCATTTAAATTTGCCGATATTAGTGCCGAAACGGTAGCCTACTAACACTGTTGCTCTGGGTTTGAGTGCCGGTTAAATGTATTTTTCCTATTAGGTAAGTTTTTAATTCCTCAAGGGATACTTAAAAGAGGGATTTTCAGGATGAGAGAAGGGAAAAAGCTGTCTGAAAATAAATATGATAAGAATGAGGGAAAGAAAAGTATGAAGGAGAGTATTTCAGCACGTAAGGGCGTGTGCATTGAAAACTAAAGATAAAGGGGTATAAATAAGATAGATACGATTGGTGCTCAATCCCAGGTCTTCCACTTTCCGCTCTGGTATAAAAAGTGGTGGACTTGGTTCAATCCCAGTAATATCGCTATTTTTATTCCTTGCATTGAACTAATTGTTGTATTTATACTCCTCTTCTATCTTTGCGAATAGCCTGGAAATTTCAAAGAAACACTTCCGAAACTAGAGGGGTGAATACTGTGGGTGAATATCTAATTCTGTATTCCGAATCCCTCTTAAATAACGTCAAACTTTCACAATGAATTTGTAAAGGAAAATGATTATAAATTTACAAATTAAGGATTACCAATTCTTTAAAGTCTTCAATTTTTATGAAATTTAAGCATTTTAAAATAAAGTCCTGTAAATGATTAAGATGTCTTGGATAGTCGCAATAAACCAATCCTCGGTTTGGTCACTTTTTATATTGGATAATAAACATTTCTTGATACGCTTGCAATTCTTTGAAATATTTTAATTTTTATTCATTATTAATTCTCCATAATAAAATATCATTAAAAAACGCGGTAACCTATTTTTGACTTTTTCGTAGTAATGTAGCAGTAATTTTTTAGGCAAAATTTAGACATCTTGGTCCCCGATAAAAAGTAGCCGAGGGAAATAAAATAAACTTATACATTCATTTTGGGGTTCAATATTATGATCTCTAAGTCCTCAGACTGTACTCCTCCTCTCAGGCTGTCCTCAACTCTGCCATCTCGACCGAGATTTGTGATAGGAACTTTGAAGGATGAAAATAACAAATTTACTCTTTATACTATCGCTTGAATATCACATCACAGCGCCCTAACGTTAGGCACATATGCTAATTATTATCTCCGAAAGATAAAATATACGGAGAGCTGCAGTCAAGATGTATATGGTACCAAATAACGCATTCATCAGCCCTTCTAACGGCTTTTATTTTTGTCTTGGTGTGTTCGGGGACATAACCGTCACAAGGTGAAAATTGACAAAAGGCGGCAACTTAGGGCCATAAGTTGATGCATGTGGAAGTCACGCAAGTGCATCCCTTTGTGCATCAGCTCGTCGTGGCACTTCGCGCCATCTACATACGAGCCCTGCAACCTCTATTACTTCGCCGTCTGAACACGCCACTCGGCCACTGCTCCTTTGGTATGCCCTCACCTCCCGAAGTTCCTTTCTTTTAGACAATTTGCGACGTTCTCACCAACCAAGACGTAGGCGAACTTCCCAACTTCCCAGTCTCTCCGCACTTCCAGTCGACCTAGCTGCACCACCACCCTTTGTCACCCACGATGCACTCAAAGGCACCCCCTTCTGCTCCCTCGGCAAGAGTTAGATCCTAAACTATTTGAAAACTGCGTGGATAATTCGAGGCAAAGTTTAACGGTTGATTTTTCGATCCCACGTACGTTGAGAGAGTTCTAAACTTTACGTGAGTCTGGATTTTTGGCGGTTGATACTAAATCTGCGGGCGTGGATTTGAGTAAACCAATATCGAACGAATTCTCTTGAGAAATTAGAACAAATAATGTTACACCCTAATTTCATGTTTCCTCTAAAATTATGACAATCGATTTTTTCTAGAATAATCAGGTTAACTAAAATAGAAACGAACAGCCAAATTTCAACTCCATCTCCATCAAGTTTGGTTTTAAAATATTAATTTGCAAAAACTCCTACGAGAATTAATTGAATAATATTTAATGAAATTTTATTAAAATGAATGCTATTTAATATAAATTAAATGAGTGAAACACGCTCTCATGTTTGGCAATCATATTTTGGAAAATCCTTTCAGATAGGTAATATAATAAATTAGCAGGAGCGATATCACGAATAGAAAATTTCATGAAAACAGTTTTATAAGGAAATTTAATTTATGTTGAGATTAATTAGACTAAAAATATTTTGACGAAATTATACGGATTGTTATGCAAATCAGCATACTTCTTTTATTATGGGCAAGCGTTACTAATGAGTTTAATTTATTTCATGAATCCTGAATTCAATGTAACTTATTGCTACTGTTAAATTCAACATTTCATCTACTAGCTCTGATTCACATCAGTGGATCGAAACCTAAGGACCAATTTAAATAAATTTTACCTCGGAGAGTACCCTTTTTAAAAATCTTAACTTCATCTAAATAAACTGACATCTTAAGTAAACAGCTCAAGAAATGCATCTTTGAAAATAATGAAAATATCCAACATGAGAACGGAATTATACCATTGTCTCCGAGCGGACTTTGAGGAAACTGACCAAAAGTCGTGACAAGAGTCGTGTGAAAAGTTCCGTGACGGACATGGAAAAATTTCAATAGCAATTTCCTTTCATTCTTTCTCCCTATGTTACGAATGCCTTTTCCTTATATTCGGAGGAAAACTTCCGAGGAAGGATAAAAATATTCTTTCCGTAACATGCTACCTTCTCTACGCCTTGTTTCTTCCATTTTGAGAAACACAAGGAAGTCTGGATGTACGGCTCAGAACTTGGGCGGAATTATTCCAAAGCGTGAGAGAGCAGTTTGCGCTGCCAACGCTCTGATTCAAAACCACAAAATAAACATCCATCCACTCTGCCCACTCCTGTGACGGTAACTTTAGCTTCAATCCGGAAACATATTTTATTATTTTTAACAAGAAATACAGAGGGGGAAGATTCTATGCAGTCAATTTGGGTAACAAATCAAATTTTAACATTTATAAACGTGGATGGCTCGGTTTTCGTAAAGACAAGTATTGAATAAAGGCTAAAGATTGCATTTTCATAATATATCTCACAAACAAGAAGTTCCTTGCCCGAAAATCTAAAGTAGTGAAAATACATTCAGGTAAAGATATTTTAAACATTTTCATGATCGTACAAGAGAAAATACATTCATTTTGTAATTTTATGCATGGAAATGATTCCTGTAGAATTTCAAGTTGGTCTATACCATGTTGTGAAATGTAATTATTAACGGTACAACTCTTTTTGAGAGCCTTCAAGCAGGTATGTTTATATTATTTTAATATTTTAAATACTCCTGTGCTTTTGAAATTAAAATGTAATAATTTATGTTGCTATATATCTCTTGCAAAGGCAGGATTGATATGATAGGATGATTTATCAAAGGCTAAACAAAATATTTACAACCGATTTTATCAATGTTTTCAAAGTTTAACCTGACAAGCTATTAAGTTTGGTAGGAGTTCTCGCTCTCGCTGGTAATGCTGGGTTGAAGAAGGAATACAGTATGTATTTCTTTAGCCTGATGGTACAGAGTAGTCCTGTTATTCTTATCCTCTTAAATACTTTTGAGGGATAAAGATTGAGATCTTTCGTCTTCCAGGCTGAATATTTTATAAACAGGCTGGCATAAACAAGTAGCTCGTGTATTTATATGCTGCATTTTAGCTATGTTTGAAAAATGTTGGAATTTTGAAGAAAAATCTTAAATAGATCGAATGGAAATAATTATTTCTTTGCAGCAAATATATAAATATTTTTGTCCAATTCTTGGCATGTATTTCTTTTGGATTAGTGGATGAATGCGTACTTCAATTCTACAGAGAAGATAACGCAAAAGAAGAAGATATGAAAACAGAAATTAAAGGAAACAGCGAGGCAGAAGGAGAAATTGGATAAATTAAATGAAAGGATCATTATTGAATACAAACTCACTGTGAGAATAGTCGTAGTGTCGAGCAAAGCCATTGAGCCCCGTGAATACAGGCAACGTGCGGCACAGAAGTGTACACACGGTTGTCTGAATCTACGGGGCTCCACTCCAGCGCAGAGAAGTGGCCGAAGGTTTGCAAGGGCCATTTCATGCAGCGTAAAAACGTAGAAATTCTGCAGTCCAACTGAGCAAGATTCGAACCCCTTTCCTAAGGATCGCCCGGCTTCCAATCGAGGTCGGCACGAAATTCATTCCTGCCCTCTTTTCCTCAGCTCTCAAGTTTAAACAATGAACTCCTTTGTTCTGAGTCGTGGAAAATGATACCCAAAACTTTTGAACTATGACGGGATACATAACTCCAGCTCTCTCGAACCGAGTAAAGATTTTTCGCTTCCAACAAGTTCCAAATATTTTCATCCTTAACTCCTTCTGTCTTTGGGATTTAACAAGGGAGAAAAAAGTGTCGGTTTTTGAGGGCAAAAGTCGAGAGTAAGGGAAAAGAGGGACAGCTGCTAATGGTGTCCGTCTGTCGGAAAGGGGTGAAGAAAAAGATGGGAAGAAGCGGGAAAAGGAGGAAGTAGACGTGGTTTCGGGAGTGGGGGAGGGTCGATCGATGGCAGCCGGGGGATTGGAAGGAAAGGAAATGGATAAAGAAAGAAGGTGGGATGAAGAACGATGAAGGTAGACGGAGTGGGGGTGGACACAGAAGCTAAGGAGAGGGGAAAATATTGCCGGGAATCGCAACAAGGGGATGGTCACGGATCAATTATCGTGTATACTCGTGTTCAAGCCGAGTATATCAGCATATTTTATACTGAAAAATCCCGCCTCGGCTTATACTCGAGAGAGGGCCCCACTTACCTGTTCTCTGGAGGAAAAACTCTGCCGTAGCCGGAAATCGGCTTGTAAATTCCTCACCAACTGAATTAACAACTCTTTATCAATGAATCACCGTGTTTTCTTCGAAATAAATATTTTAAAATTTTAAACTACTGATTTTTCAATTACTGTTAATTTATTGGTACCTATTTTTATTTCGAAATTTATCGTCAGCTGCTGTATTTTCCACCATAGGCATATGCTCGAGTCAATAAGTTTCCCAGTTTTTGAGGTAAAATTAAGCACCTCGGCATATGCTCGAGCATATACAGTAGGCTTAAATGTAAGAATGAGACATTTTCTTCGCAGTGTTGCTTTAGAACGGAAGCTTTGGATGAAAGGGATGAGGTTTGAGGAAACTTAGCACATAAGAGCATCTAGGATGATTTCTTAAAAAAATGGAAACCAAAACATCTGACAAAATCGGGATTCGAACTAGGATTTTGTACTTGTAGGGTGGCTGCTCTAATCATTTGATATATCATGCAGAGCATTTATTAGCCAGGGTAGTCTTCGGAGGCTCGGGATACTTAACAATAAAGTTTGATTAGTTATAGTACTCGTTTATGCTGGACAAATGG
Source organism: Sympetrum striolatum (assembly GCA_947579665.1). Taxonomy (NCBI): domain Eukaryota; kingdom Metazoa; phylum Arthropoda; class Insecta; order Odonata; family Libellulidae; genus Sympetrum; species Sympetrum striolatum. The sequence goes on along the minus strand of OX388347.1, from coordinate 80,063,095 downwards.
AAGATTCGGGTACAAGTTCCGGTTTTGCCAGAATTAGATTTGTGGAAATTAGAAGAAAAGAATTTTGGTAATAGCTTTTCAAGAAAACCCGAGCGAAAGAAACAAATCAAGGTATAAATTAAGGTGAATACGTGACTGGGAATCGAACTATCGATTTTGAACAGTAACATAGATCTTCTTTATCTACCAAAGGGTCATCCAACCCGTAGTTCTAGCGCAGAGTTGCTACGGCCCTAATATGTCAACTAATTTATCCTAAAAAGTCTTGTTCATTTTTCTACTCTAAAGCCTTTTAACCAAAGGGTACGAACATATTCACTTACATAAAACAAAAAATTTAAATGTTACTGCAATATATTAATTTAATATTTTAAAAGCATTCTCGGTATTAAGAAATACGGCGAAGTGCATTGCTAGGTACTTACAAAAGTTCGTTATTTACCTAGTTTCGACTAATAGAAGCGAAGAAAAAATACAGCCATATACTGTTACAGTTATCTATGAATTATAGACAACGATAGGAAACGATTACATACAGACTAATTCCGTATTTTACTCAACAAAAATAAGTCGATTTCTCATGCGTGAGTTGCATCAAAAGAAACGTGAATAGTGAAGGATTTTATCCTTGGAATAGGATACGAAAAATAGGGCTAAATTTTATAGTCTAGTGACATCAAATGAATCCAGTTAAGACACATTACATCATTAGATGTGTTTAGGAAACAAAAACTATTAGTTTTTTCAGTTTTCCTTATCTGAAAGTAATTGGCAGCAAAATATGAACTATATTTTCATTTGAGAGCACCTGATGCTAAGTCATAAGAATTAAGAAATTTTATGGCAAACTAAGAAAATAAATTTCCAACCCTTAACTTTTCCCATCGTGTATTAATGATATCTTATTATTTCCGAATCTAATTGATTATATTATTCGTGTATTTAACCCGTCAAGATGAGGTTTATCCGCAGCCATCGTTTCGTCAACGCGAATTTCGCTCTAATAAACAAAACGCAATAACTAAAGTTTCATTCAATACATTGGATTGAAACTAGCTACAAATGAAAACTCCAACATAAATCTCAATTTTACTTGCAACAAGTTCTTTTTCACGGGAGAAATGATAATATAAGTTTTAGGCGAAACATAAATTGGGTTGCATGTACAAAATTCTCTGAAGACACACTGCACTTAAACAATTTTTTGCTAAGTTTTGGTATCCCTAAACTAAATAGCATGTGGTTTTTTTTCTTGAGAAGGATACAAATAACAACTGAGAGAAAAAAAATGGAATATAATATGTGACTGCTCGAAAGAATTGGCAGTTTTAACAATGATACCAGGTGAAAATTCGGGGAAAATGTTATCAAAATTAACATTATTGAATGTCATACGAGCTAATAATACAAAGAGCAACTGAGGGAAACAAACGGAATATTATATTGGGTTTGTAGACAGTATTTGTCGTTTTAAAAATGATTACGGGTGAAAAACTCCGAATATATGTTCTTAACATGTAAGATGATATATGATATAATTAAGACAAAATCTGCATAATATACGATTTAAAAAAAGCTTCAATAAGATGAAGAAAAGAAGAATTACGCTAGATGTATTAGTACGTCAGATTAAATTGAGGGGTTAATTATTTCGTAAGAAAAATCTCTCTTACTTGGATGGAAAATCGTAAGGGAAACATTGATAAAGAGCGCGTTATGAATCTCTTCAGTATAGTATTGGTTCGTGCAGAGGAAGTAGATCGAAGCCATTACTCCGGTTATTCGGTATTCCGGTCGATCATGTGAATACAAAACAACGGAGAACGCGGGTGGAATAAGCATTCTCCTCAATATAGAGCGCGTATGAAAGTGAACATTTCTTGTATTCCAAAAGAAAGAACGGAATACGAAAGTGGGAGAGTAGAAAGAGAAATCTCTGGACGCCATCGCAGATGGGAAGAAATTTCTTAAGACTTTGGTGAAGGTGACAGTAAATAACTAACAAAATGGTAAGTACATTTCCATTCTTAAGTAAAACTCGGAAACCAACAAGAAATTTTCGTCCAAAAGTTAAAACAGCAGCCTAATGGAAATTCATTATTGGTAATATCCAGTTGTATGTTAATTTTCATACTAACCAATTAGATAACCCAAAAATGGTTAAGAGTGTTATGTCTTATGATCGTTTTCCAGTGAATTTGAGGTTAAATCGCTATTTGAAATATAATTCTTAATTTGAAAAGTTTCACCTTCACACACCTATTAATGTATAGGCTTAGCGCTTTATTTTGATAAATATTCCCGAGGCATGACTAAAGTAAGGTGGCAGCCTTTATCCTTTCCACTACAATGTTTAAGACATTTGAAGATATTCGCATAAAAGTTTTAGATTACGTGCAAGTACTATTTTCACAGTACATGCATGCAATACAAATTTTCAATAACCATCGCTTCTAACGCACATGATAACGTGTAACCTACCGTATTACATTAATATTTACCGATACTTTCACAGTCAAAGGTTTAAATTATTACCTAACATCAAAATTTATATATTTATCAAACGATTCGGAACATAGAATTTGTATCATTTTGTTACACTACCCTTTGTAGTAAGTTTATTCAACACATCCTTTACCAATTTTTTTCAGCCTCTTCCTCAATTTTCAATGCTTACGTTGACACCGTATTCTATTAAAAAATCTTCCGAGTGATAACACTATGATTCATTTTATTGGGAAAGAAAACACCAATTTGAGGACTAAAGTTTGGAAGAAACTAAAAAATAATAGAGTGAATTGAAATTTTCCATTTCAAATATTTCAATATCACATACTATGGGAGTGGAATTGGTAAATATAAGATAGAAGAGAAACTATAAACTTACCGTTAAGGCGCTCATCTTGATCTCCATCATATTCTTCACTTCCTGCGCCATATCGCGAATCAGGAGCAGTCCATCTTTCCTAGCAACTTGCACCTCCCGATCCTGATATTTCTGTAATACAAGAGATAGGTTCAATTTTATGGGCCGATCTTCACGCATATACCAAATATATAAATTCAATAGCGCACAAATAATAAAATTTTGGGCTCCAGGTACAGACATTAATATAAATTTTTCATTCACAGGGTTCAGAATTAATTATTGATTTCTATAAAAGAAAGAATTTTTCGCAGGTGGAGAAATTGTGAACATTTGATGTGCATTCATAAATAGAGAATTTGTATAGATATTGCTTTCCTATTGGGATGTTTTACTCTTTACAATAGGCTGATTGAATTACAAAAACGACCGTGATCCAAGATGATTTTAATTATTAAATCAGTTTGTATCGAGTTATAAAGCCTATGTTACATAAGAACGATCTTGAGAAAGTAGGGAATAAAAAATATTTTCCTTGAGGTGATAAAAAAGACAGCAAAACAGAGTATGCAAAAAATTGACCTTTAAATACCCTTATTTCAAGAATTGAAGATAAAGTCGCCCTGAACATTCTGAAAAGACTCAGGTTTTTAATCTGAATTATAGCAAGATTTTACAGAATTCTTGTGATTTAAGCCTCCCAAACATCTAGTTTCTGGTTCAGATCTTTAGCTTGACAACCTGATTTCATTGCTCCGTGGAAGCTATCGACGAACGGATTGTGTAACAAATAATTTAACTAAATTAAACGTCAGATAATGATATAACAGTTTGCATTTTGCATCTTGAATGAATGTATATTCTGTGTGGGAAAAAAACCATCAAAAAATAAGTCAGATTATTATTTACCAATGATTGGCGTAAGTATTTTTCTAATATAACACAGCCTTTTTCTTAAAAAAAAGTAACTTCAAACCCCGGGAATTACTTCTGTACTTAAACGAAAAATGTTAATCGGTACTAAGGGACGGCCAGTGTATCTCCGAAGAAATTCCGTTTTTCTTGAAGAAAACTCTTAATCGTTCGTAATTCCGTTAATCCTTCGCGGGAAGAGAATCTTGACGGCAAAAACTCCAAGTACATGCACAATTAAGTTGTATAGGGGGAATCGAAGTGTGGGAGAGGGGGGCGGAGGGGCGAGGGAGTGGGGAGGGGGCGTGGTACGAGTTGGGAAGGACCAATCCCAACCTCGAATCACGACCGTCCCACTTGGACCACATTACGTTTCCGTATCTGGTGCTCTTATCGACCGAGAGAAGGCACGCATAGCGGGAAAACAGAAGACGTGCTTCCAATGGACCCATTGATAGGGAGGTGAACTCGGGGGCGATTAATGAGACTTTTAAAAGGCGAGCAGATGTTACGCACGTAAGCTCGTTCCGCTTCAGTAACTTCCGAGAGGCATTGAGTGAGAATATTTGGGGGATTAATTATCGCGGGGAAAAGAAGGAACTCCAGCCGCCCTATCGAGGAAAATTGAAAAGTAAATGCTGCGAAGGAACGGGGCGTGCATTTTAAACGGCTTCTCCCTTATTAAAAAGTGTAGCACTTCCGTTCTTTGTGGAGGATACTAAGCAATGAAATTAAATTTTAATGTAAGTTACGGGGGAAGATAGGCGTTCAAATTACAAGCTATTTATTAAGAAATATATAACGCTTGAAAAGAAAAGAATTGAAGATCGATATCTATATCTCCTTAAAGAATACACATCACCGTACTTTCACATTTATTTATATTTTTAATAATTATCATTATTTCATGATACACAATAGGTAGATCAAAAATCCAAGTGGTGGTGTGTCGGCACATTGAAATATTCAGTGAAATAAAAATCTCTGACAGTAATAATAATTACACTGATAGTTTAAATTATAAAATTAACAATTCGTGAGTGAGCTTGCATCAAATATAATCCATGGTTACTAGTAAAAAATTTCCAACTACCACTCAACCCATATGATCCAAACGAAATTGTATAGAAACGAAATTATAGTGCAGGAGTAATAGAATCTAAATGATAATATTAGATATTTACAAATGTAACGATGCAACTTCTCTGTCATTTGGGGATGTGCTTCCTTGCATCTTTCAGCTGAATCACGGAGTAGAAGTTGCATTCTGGGTAATATTTCTCATTGTATGGTATGTTCGCTCTTTTCTTTTGCTTGGAATATAATTTTATCTAATTTGCCGTAATTGAAGCTCAGCAAAATGCTACGTAAGGGAGTTTAAGTTATACTGAAAGGAATTATCTTAAAATCAACTGCTTGGGTTGTGACTCCGTGGTAAGACCTAATCTAACTGAGAAGTACTATTCAATGCTATAATTAGCAACAAATAAAATATTTTAAATTTTCACCAAGAAAATGATTATCTACAATAGCAATATCTATATAAATAAAAATCTCGCATTAAAATTTCTTTCTGAATCCACTTCTCTATCCAAAACAACGATTCAACAACAGAAGAATAGCCTCAGTTTAGAAAGTAAAAAGATTCAAAGATGATCAGCTTAAGGACTTTGATGAAAAAGAATAAATGTATTATTTTCTCATCCCGCAATTCACTTAAACTTGAGTGTTGAAAGAAGTGACTAGGAGAAAAATAACGCAGCAATGGTTTTATGTGACACATCGGACCTTATCGAGGCGTAGAAATCAATTATCGGCTAATTCTAACTGGAATATCTTTGAACATTAATACTTCATATATTTACGAAATAGACATATATCTCATCTCGTTTCAACAAAATGGAGTAACTCAGTCTGAGTTATGTGAAATCACCATCGAACTTAGCATCATTTTCGAGATAGAAAACAGTATTTAGTTGGACAGAAATACAAAATGACAGAAGTAGACATTTCGCCCTAATTAGCATACAACATTGTCTTCCCAACCTCAATATGAGAATTATTGTTAAAAAAATTTAAGGGGTAAAACGGGGCGCAAATGTAGGTTCAAAACCCCCGAATTTACTCGCACCCGAAGCGACTTCATTTAAAGATTAAAGGAAATTTAAGTCGAGACAGCCGCGATCCGGACTTATCCCGGCGAAAGTTTCAGCCAAACCGCCGAATAAAATATCTTTCACTTTTTCTCAGATGGAGAGGGGGAAAAGGTGTACGACCCTCGTTAAGGGAGGAAAAAAGTCATGCCCTTTGAGAAGATACATTCGGCTCTTGTGTATTTAGCCAAGCGAAACTGTCTCTCGCAAAATGCAACCTCTATTCCGACTGACGTTCGTTAGGGAGAATTTCAAAACTTCAAAATTGGCTTTTGAAGAAAGCAAGAGCGCGAGTACTGCCTAATGTAAAAGGTTTCGGGGACTAGATCTAATTTGGCATTCGGGGCAAAGACCACGTATGTCGCATGCACTACCATTTCTCTTACCCTTTGGATCTCGTTCATCTTCGTGAACTGTCTCCCGAACTCCCACAGGTCAACTCCGAACTTCAGCGCCCAATTTTTGACCCTGAAAATAAAATTTCGTGGATGAGAAGAGATTCAGAACCGTTTATACAATAGCTTTCATAATTAGAATAAGATAAATGTTTTTTCAATTTCCAGACACTCGACCATCTGGCATATAAAAATACATATGTATTTCTATTAATGAAGTTATATTCCACAGAATTAATATTTACACTCTGTATGTCAAAAATTACGCTGCATGCAATAACTCTATAATTCAAGGTAATGTAGCAATTACGAATAAAAATGTTTTCTTAAATATAAGGAGTAATTCAATTATAAGATTTTCTATAAGATAGAATCTTTCCTCTAACATACTTAGTCTGACTTTAACATATATTTTTGTATTATTAATGTTAAAATCAATATGCTTTGACAAAACTAAGTATAACACCATATTTTCTTATACATTAACCTTCTTGGGAGGTAATGAACATATTTTGAAGGATATTAAAAAAGTTGGAATTTCATAAGTTTTATCGTCCTTATCGTCTGCACATGCTAATCCTTCCGCAAAACGTAATTAATATAAAAATACTAGTTGGCTGAAAAATAAAGCCATGATAATTGGATGCATTTAATTAAAATTTTTGTTTTCCTTTTCCAAGATTTTTCCCTCTGGATTTGTGCATAATTATTTTCCTGTATGAATATGCATCATCTTTCCTCCCTTAGGGGGCATCCTTAAAGTGGCTGAGAATACAATAACAAGGAACAAATAGAGTTAAAAGGAACCGGAGCCTTGACTGGGCTTGGTTCTTATTAGAGTCGTCAGAGGGCAGAATATAAAGCAGAAAGAGGGGAGAGGAAGAAGAAAGTAATACAAATTGCTGAGCGCGGCTCTTAAGGGATACGGCAACCAAAGAGAACGGAGAGCGATTGCGAGAAGAGCGGTGGGAGGGTGAGGAAGGATAAATGGCGGGAAATTGAAAGAAAAAGGCGGGAAAGAGGAAGCGAAATGGCGGGAGAAAGGGAAAAGGCGGGAAAACTTAGATGAACGATGAAAACGGTAAGGAATGGTGGAGAAGCGGGAAAAGGGGGCGCGAGAAGGCAGATGGGAGGATAATGGAGGAAAGGAGTTCGCGAAAATGAGATGGGAGGAAATGAAGAGGTCAAATTGGGGACGGAAGGAAGAGGGAGCGCACGCCTCGGGTAGGTTGACGAATGGCGAGCTCTGCGTGGAATAAATGGAGTGCTTTCTCTGCCAATGGTAAGTGGAAAACAAGGTGGAGCACATCGGCTGGGGTCACCTTAAAGAAAGAGAATTGAGAAAGAGCGTCTGGAGCTTATTTCGGAGGGCAGAAATTGTGCGAAGAAAGGAGGAGAGTACCTTCGGTGGTGGCGATTTTAACGGAAGAGATGCGCGCCAAGATAGGGTCGTTATTCAGCGGTGGAAATGTTTTCATTATCGTGTTCATCAGCTTTTAAAACTAGGACGTAATGCACATTTTCAGTCGCCATTCACTTTATGGCTTCATGTTTGGACAAGAATTTTACACATAAAATATTTTTCATTAAATGTGAACTTGGTTCGTGTCATTCCTCCTGTAAGAGTATGAACTACGCACGAATTTTTTCGTGTGATTAAAATTCACACAGATTTGGTAAATAAGGAGCACCATCCTATATGGAGGCATCGAAGAATTAAAACGAGGAGAGAATTGAACTGACAATCAATTTTTTTTAGTGTAATAACATTATTACATTGGATAACACCATATTTATATACAGTAATTACTTTATAGATGTGATATACAATGATTTGGCATGAAATGTAAGTAAATGATGTATATTTCATTTTGTTAAAGTGGCAGATCGATCATTGTATAAGAAATATTAATTGTCATAGTTATATGTGCATATCAGTGTGCTTTCGACGAGACAATACCGCATTTTGGCTGCGTTCTACCTGGAGCTTCACACTAATGCTGTTCAGTTACATGCTCAAATTTCCGTTTCGTACAATTTTTTCGATATGTATGAGCAGTCGAAAGAACGAAACGTTCTTGTCATTATACAAAAAGTTATACATTTCATAGAATTGAAATAAATAACAGTTAAATTCCAATGAAAAAACGCACTGTTGTTTCCATGTTTAAAGGGATAATCGGTGAAATTTTCAGGAAAGAACTCCAACGCATTCCCTTCCATCCTGTCCGTCGACTCGGCTTAGTTTTGCGGCCACGCAAAGGTGTAATTCCCGCGTTAATCCACAGGGGCGCTGAAATCTTTCCCTAAATATTTACCATGCCGCCGAGTGATAAATAAGTGAAAGAATTAGCCTCGAAGAAGGGACCCGATTAATAGAGCTCGTTTTCCTTCTACTAGCTGGGGGAACTCGTTAATAATTGACGCCCTTTCCACACGGGTCGAAGTCCCGCTTAAAGGGATGAAAGTACTCGAAAAAGGGTGAGATAATGGAGAGGTGAAAGGGCGGATGGATCCAAGGGGCAAAGTGAAAGGTTTGATAGGAAAGATCTGTATCGAATAAAACCACTCTTATGTTCGATACAATCTCCACTATCTGCACATTCCGATCCTATATTGCAATGTCTTGCACCCTCAATGCATTTTCCCAAGCGATCCGTACCTCTTCGTTCTGATCTCATCCGGATATTTATTTCCAGACGACGAGAGAATTCAATACAGTCTCCTGCGGATGGACTTGCGAACGAAATTTTCATAGTGTAAGAAGCATGGGCAGATATTGTAGATACGGCACAATACATCTGTGAATTTTAAATAGGAACAACGTTCCCGAGGAAATGGGATAACTTTTCCCCATTGATTACAAAGGAATATGCAAATTTATAATGGACGGACTAACAGCACTGTATTAACAGGGTAATTAGCTCGTAGTTCAATGAAACTACATCTTCGCTTACTACTTTGCTTCGGCAAATGGAGAAAACAAAAACTACTTAAAATACTTCAATAAACGATGCAGAGATAAAGAATTCTTCGTAATTTGTTTTAGATACAAATTACGAAGAATTCTCGAGCGTGTTATTCCATCTATTTATATATACTTGAGGGTTTGGTAGAAGACTAAATGCGTTTGTTCATTGATAAATTTATTTCTTAATGACCCAGCAAACATCTAGTTATAGGACAACAGTATTGTAACCAACAATGATTGATGACATACATCAATTCCCTAAACGATAAGTTATAGTTGATCCAGCTCAGGACCTCGGCGTTTAAAGGCTAGTTATCCGACCACTCTGCCACCGAGGCCGGCTCATAAGATAAATTCCTTTCTTCATTAGTTCTAGTAAATCATTCTAGAAATAGTAAGATCATAGGGTTAGATGTAAGATGAGATTTTTACGTTTCAATCTCTTCAATATGCAATATCTTAACTAAAAATGTATGTATGAGCGTGCAGTATATATTGATAGATGGAATATATATTCCTCACAATATTTCCAGTTTAAATGTAGTTACTATTGAAGCAATCGGGTACGACGTGCTGAGACTATAAAAAATAATGAGAAGTGCTCTTCTGCAGGGCATCGAACCTTAATTCCCTAACCTGGAATTTTCTCCGTCTTCAAACGCAAGATTACGATGCGGCTGGAACTTCTTTCCAGCTACAGTGCCTTAATGGATGGAATAAATTTCATTTTTCTTTTGTTGTCAGTTTTAAAGATACATTTTCCTTAATCTTGCACACATTCTGACTGTGATAATATAAGGGTCTTTCAGATTTGAGTGAGCAGAATAATGATTTTCATCTTGGTCTCTTCTCATTGAATATCTTAGGATGTTCTAATCGGATACTGCACCCTTATGTACGTAGACTTTTCCCGATTACAATAATCTAGTTCAGTGAGGTAAGCATTCTACCTCACTTCTCATCATAAGGTATTATATGCTATTCCTAGAGGTTTTGGTGACTTATGTTGCAGAGTTTGAGGATCCAACAAGCCATCAAGATAAAAGCTTTACAGACAAACATAAAGAGAAGTATACAAAATACTGTAATCATCATTAAAATGAATCTTTCGTGAGACAGGTTTCAGCCAAACATATCCAGCCTTCTACATCCTGCGCTGGCTCCTTTAATTGCTTATAACTCCGTTTTTCCTTCAAATCTGAGAGCATGTCAAAACTTTTTCTACCCTTTCTGCTCTTTCCCTTATTTTTTCCTTCAATAATCCTGCCCATTATGCTGTCGTTTCTCATGTTGTATCCCTTCCAATTTGCCTTCCTCCTTCATATTGTATTAGCAATCGCTCATCATCTTCCATAGCCACATTTCAAAGCTCTCAAGACGTTAGGCAAATCTCTCCCTTGAAAATATCGACATTCTCTTGGCAGTAATCAAAGTTCTGACCATTTGAAATTCTCTCTTATCTCTCTTATGATACTGTGGTATTCATAAAAAAGAAACTAAATCAGCTATACGTGCTAACTATAATAAGTTATGCTTCGAATAAATCTTATAAAGCCTACCAGATCAAAACAAGCCGTTCTCTGATCTAAATCGAAAGGTTTCAAGAATTACGGAAATTAAATACTGATTACTAATTAATGCAATATTACCGATTGGGTGTGGGAATTATATGTGGCATCTTTTTCGGAGAATTTGTTATTCAAATAATTTGCGTTCGAAGAATTCGTTTTTGAGGAATATGCCTGTAACCGCGAAACATTGCGGTGTCCTGGAGAGAAAATAAACCAAAGCTGCAAAATGTACTATCCGCTATATAGTAAGTATCACATATTTCTCAGAGAAACTGCATAGCACTACCAAACCATCCTCTGATGTATATCAGGAAATTTCAAGAATTAAGGAAATTAAAACTTGACCCCGTTCTACTAATTGATGCGAGATCACCGATAAACAATCGCTGACGTGGGCCGAATCTGCAAATGGCTCCGATTGCCTTTAAAAGGACACCGTCCTGAGTCATTTTCCACTCCGACTGCGAGCGCATATTCTTGCATCGATTCGACTTAATTGGAATCAGTTGAGTGGATCGAATGTTATTATAGCCGTGAGAGAACTGGATTTTCATCCCGGTGGGAAAAATAGCCTTAAGTGGGTTAGGCGCCGCTTAATCGAGCAAAACGAATTAAATCAGGACTTTTGTGGCGTTTCCTCGCCTACCGCTTCGAATCCTACGACTCTCGATACAATATCATTTTTCCCATCAGCGTGGGCGTTTCAGCACGCGTTGAAATTCCCGATAGCCGTGGAAAAAAATCGTTTTGAAAACGTTAAATCCGGCGCGGTATTTCTTGAGAGGAGGGAGATGGTGATATGGCGTTATGGATGGCTTTGCTTCTTCTGTGCTGATCCTATCGGGAGAATTAAGGCGCAGATAAGAGGAGGGCGAGGAATTAAGGGTATGAGGGGTGGGAGGGAGATTAGTACGGTTAGTGAACAAAAGAGGGGGCGAGAGAGGATTAAGAGAGGAGCGGGAAATGGAGGAATGTAGAGAAGAGTTAGGGAGTACAGCAGAAAGCGTTTGTTAGAGTGAATTGAGGAAATGGAGAGGCTGATGTTTAAAATAAATAAAAGCAAGACTTCAAAGAGGAACGGGTATGGAAGTTATATATGCATGGACTAAGCCTTGTGCAAATTGTGGTTGCGTCGCTTCGGAAGAAATTAATCATTTATGAATTGAAGATTCAAATGCCTAGTGGTTATGTAAAAGTTGCGTTCTTAAGTGATTGCCTTCAATATATGTGAACTTATAGCATGGGTGGATCAAGAAAATTTTCCAAGGGAGGTTATAAAATAATCTTAATGGAACACCAACGTTGGTGTCTTAATTTTCTTCAGTTTAAGAATAAGATGCGATCATTTAGCCAAACATCCTATAGTAAAAGTTATCGTAAAAATGCTTTGCTGTTACCTTTCAGTTTGAGACGTCATCACATAAGAAAATTGCTTGTTTGGAAGGAAGATGGTGATGTGTTTGGGCGTATCTCAAAAAAAATCTAAATTGTTATTGTTCCCTTCTGGATCCGCAGATAGCTATTATTTACATCTATTCGCAAAAGAAGATAAATCAGGAAAACGGTGCAGATTATATAGAAATGTTTCGGCCGTCGAATGACATGATAAGGAGTTTATATAATTACTAATAATAATAATTGTCGTACATTTTAATTTAATTTTAAATTCAAAATACGAAAGAGTAGCGCATTTATAAGTTGATAAGCTAGTGAAGGAGCAGTGAAGCTAAACACGAGAAATTTGGTGCCAAAATCGGTTGGTCAAGTATTACGTTTGTGTATAATCTTAGAGCTTGATAACTGAACTTGAATAAAAATTCGAACATGCCGTAAAAGTTAAACTTGTAAAATACTTTAAGAAAGAAATTTTAGATGAACCATTATAATATTAAAAATATCTGAGTGCATTATCTGCGGAAATTCTGGTCCTCATAGCATCTATTTGAGACAACTGGAGGTAAAAGCTTGCAGACTTATATCTTAACATGTTTCCGTTGGTGTAAATATTTTAGGTAGAGTACGAAACTTTTGAGAATCTTATGGTGCCACAAAACGCTTAAAACTCAAGGATCAAGATATATTTAGAACATGAGAATGGAAAGGAAGAACAATGGAGGAAAAGTAGAAAGACCTATGAAAGAAAGTGCAAGGAAAAGAGAAGGTTTATGAAACGACCAAGGAAGACAACGACTAAAGGAAGCGGATGAGAAGAAGGCGCCGAAATGTGAGGAAGGAAAAGAAAGCCCTCGCGGGTGAGAAGATAAGGGAATTTATTGGTCTAGATTGAGACTTCTTACATCCGACCCATAAACGAAGGAAAGAACGCCGGTGGGAGAGGATCACTGGGTAGTTATGGAGGCAACGGGGGAGAAGATTTGGGAGGCGACGGATGGGAATGTTAAGGTGAGGGTCGCAGGAATGTATTGAAGATTGGTCGGATTCAACCCCACCCTCGCAGACATATGGGTCATGCCGAAAGCCAATCCCATGCGTCCGCCATTAGGATAATCGATGCCAATAGTGCTACTCGTAGACGAGAGGACCGCCAAAACAACCCGACGCTAACTGCCTCCTTGACGAGGCGCCCCACAGCCCTAATTTTTTCCTCCGATAAAGGAAAACGTCGTTTGTCATCTCGCGAGACGTAAGGGAGTCTCCATCATTCCCCTCTTTTTTTCTCCATCTGGAACGTAATTGTTTTTCGTCCCACCGAGAGCCACGCAGCTTCCTACGGGTGCGAGAATTCAATCAGTCTGATCGCAGATCGTCTCGTCTGCTTCGTTTTCGCTCGGGGGAGCGAAATTTCGCTCGCCGGATGATTTAATTTCGGGATTCCACGGTGTGGGAATTTTGTGACCCGATAACGGTAACGGAAAAGCAGCGAGAATTTTTGAAGATGAGATGGGGACGTTAAAACATTTCAGTGGGAATAACTATAAAAGATAGTAACTTAAAACATGAACTGAAAGGTTTGTAAAAGAATAGCCTTGACCAAGGAAACCTTTATGAAGCGAAGGGAATTGATGATCAAAAGACTTGATAAAGGAATCGGGAAAAGATTGGTAAAATCCTTGGTTTGGAGTATGAATGTGAAATGTTGACATTAAGAAAGGAGGAAGTCAAACATTTGGAGGCCTATGAGATGTGGGTTTGGGGTAGATTGGAGAAAGTGAGTTTGGATAATAATAATATAGATATATACAATAATATAAGAATAGATAAAAATCTCACGACATAAATAGAATTTACCTTGTATAATGAAATGGTGTAGATTGCTTAAAAGGCTGGCAGTTTGAAGGCGTGGCTGCAACAAGGCCATACCTTTAGATAATGACTGAGTAAAGTTGATCATTTTCTTAAATTAATGCCAACCGAATCATATATCGACGAATCAGCTTCGAGAATAAGTGAGAGGATAAGGAAAAGGTAAAAAATTTTATTTACTTTTAATTTAAGCGAGATCTGTCTAGCACATTTTACATTTTAAATCCTTAGTACGATTAGGCGTGTGTATTAAAGCTCAAGGGCTACACAGAGGTGAAAATTTTCTACGTAGCCCGTTGGCTAGAGCATCTGTCCGGAAAGAGCTGATGGATTTAAGATGGGGATAAAAACTGCCATAAATCACTCACAGACGCACGCAAGATTGTGCTTAGTTCAGTGGATTTTTAAGCAATCGATCTCAGCAAATTGTTACGGATACCAAATTGAATTTTTATCAACGGAGACGCGGAAGCGACTTGTTGGGTCAAAACAAGATATAATATACTCAGTTCAATAGCTGTTGCTAGCGGAATTTAAACAACGGAAAATAAAGATGAAAGTGATAAAATTCTGGACACTTTAAGGAGGATATGGTTAAATCTTATCCACTGAAATAAATAGCTCCTATATTCGACTTCACAGAAAATGTTAAATTCAAGAGTTCCGTTTGATCATTGATGAGTTAATGGATTGCTTAATTAAAATCTCACCGATGGAAAGAGATTAAATACATTAGATGTCAATATGATGTAAATTTAATTATGACAATCAAAAAGGGTTCCCGTAAGATACAGTGTATTTTTTCATCCACTTGAAGATTGATTTTTCCTCGAATATTTCTACTTATATCTTTGTTTATATATTATGCCGATATACGAGGTTAGGTGTAAGAGACGTTCACATGTGCCTAACCTTGCCAATAACGGGTACATCTATCCATCTTATAATGCGTTCTAAACCTTCTTTCCACAGAAGCAGTATATTTTAGCCCCTCTAAGCGAGCATGTATCACGATTTTCTCTCTCCAATTGAAGCTCTGTTGCACAGGAGTTACAAAATTGATTAATTTTATAATTGAATTCCTTTGAAAAAAATTAAGAGAGAAAAATCTTTACAAATTAAGCATTTAAATTCATAATCATTTTTTGTAGATATGCAAACAAAGCTACAATAACAGGATTAACAGGATACAAATTCACAGGATTATAATTAATTAAGTCAAACGATATCTAGTGGAACCTATCCATAAATATTTCAAATAAGACAATATGACTACGTCCACAAACAATGTATTTACGAATAAATACGTCTAATATAAAATATAAAATAAATACGAAAAAAACACAAAACTGTCGCTGAGATAGAACTCTAAGAAACCGGTCGTGGTGTTTTGTATATATTTTTAGTGGACCTAGTCATATTGTCTTATTTGTACGATGACTGCTCAGGAACCTTATGGACACCCTTTATACCTATTGTCATAGTTAGACAATTTGAAGAAGCTATCGTATTAAAATTTATTGAGTAATAGATAAAAAATCAGGGAAATAAAATTTTCCTCTATGTTCCAAAATGAGGAAAATGGATCGTGTGAGGATGAAGTTGTATGCTAACACGTTATGAGCCGACGAAAGATACGGCGGAGAGAGACGGGTTTCAGATGTTCTATTCCGTAACAGAGCCCTGAAGCTGAAAGGTGGATTAAAGCGTTGTTACGTTGTTCAATTTATAACTGATGGTGAGGGCGAAACAGCGCGGATTTCGAGGGCCCCTTGCCGCTTCACGAGCAGAAAAAGCTTTCCATTAAATCTCAACAACTCTCGCGCGACGCCTTCAAAAGTAATTTATGAATCGAAACAGTGTTAAGTGTTTCTTTACTTAATTTGCGCAGGAAATTTAAGGCCCATTCGACACACTTAGAGAAATGATTTTCATTTCTTTAAACGACCCATGATCACTCCATCCTAATCGATATCCTCGTTTAGCCAGAACTTGTGAATTGCAAGGATGCAAAGATAATAAGTAAGGCCTTAATTTTAAACATTTTAACTCAGTTTGCGGAATATAAATAAATATTGATTTTATCTTAATTGGAAATATGTTTACAAGTAGAATTTCCGGGAACGGAAAATATGGGGCATAATGGGGAAAATGCATGGTTCTATTTTTATTTAGTTTTTGGTGTTGATATTTTATAGCATGATGGCTTACCTAAATGTAAACATAGATAACGCAGGCTTTGTATGCAACGTTGGTTGCGAGTTGATTCAAAAAGAAATTTTTTATTACTATTTTATGTTTATTTTCGAAGTTACGATGAACTATGGAAACAAGCTCATGTATATCTGAGCCTCTTGGAGATTTTTTTACATTAGGATCATTAGAATCTTTAAAATATTAAAACAAAAAATTTAAAAAATGAGAACGACATAAGTTGGAGAGTTATTTTTCAATTGAATCATGCTAATCAAGCAGTTAAAGCAGAGCTAAGGTGCAGGAAAATTTTTCTTTAGAATGTTAAAATGAACTTGAGCGCCCAAAATGAAAATGAAGACCATTTACGCCAGTTTTTTAACCTATGTAGAATTTGGTACGTGAATTATAGTATATTTCAGAGTGATTTGCTTATCTTTACTGATCGTTTTTTCGCGTTAAAGCTAACGTCCTTTACCTTCCATTTAAATACTATACAAAAACTGTTCTATGAAGTCTAGCTCATGAAAGTGAATTTAGTTTTCAAATACAGGCTTAAAAATGAATTATTATTGGATATTATAGCATAAAAATATGTACACCATAATTTAATGATAGTTTTAAATATAATAATATCTTCTTAAGAGATATGAA
Source organism: Sympetrum striolatum (assembly GCA_947579665.1). NCBI lineage: Eukaryota > Metazoa > Arthropoda > Insecta > Odonata > Libellulidae > Sympetrum > Sympetrum striolatum. The sequence goes on along the minus strand of OX388347.1, from coordinate 80,046,116 downwards.
ATCAATAGTTGGTACATAAAAGACTACTAAAAAACGACATTACCCTTTATAAATTTACATGAAGCTAATTTGAGAACGAATACCAAGGTGTTTGTAGTGAGCAAGACATTTGGCACATTAAAGGGGCAAACAATAGCGGCTACTGATTGCTAAAAATAATTTAACATAAAAAATCCAGTAAATATTGTGAATGGGAATTCTAATGTGGCAAATCTAAAATCGGCATGTCTAAGAATAAGTTATTGATACCTAAGATAAAATCAATAGAAGAAGACAGCGAGATGAAAAATTACCGAATTTCAATGAATAAAACTCCGAATAAAAGTACATGAAATTTTAAAGATAAAGCTGGAAATCATGATAAATGTAGTATCAAAAAATAAAGACAGTGTATGGTAAAAATAAAAGTACGGCTCATTGAATAGAAGAACTTCTGTTAATAATAATAATACACGATATCAAATCAACTGATTGACGAGTTACTTTGAGGAAACTCATGGTGAAAGAACAAAACAGGAAGAACTTTTCCAAAGGTAACTAATTGCGTTTTTCAATAACTAAGCAAATTACACACTAAATAGAAGACATCGAAATGTTTAAATGCTTAGCATTGAAATATGTTGTGCGTAATTTGCTTGATTATTAAGAAACGGAATTTGCTCCCTTCGGAAAAGTTGTACCTGTTTTGCTCTTTTGCTAATGATGTAGCGGGTGCACTGTGCGTAGGGAAGGAAAATTAATCATAAATCCACGTAGGATCGCAACTACAAAGAAACATAAGAAAGGAGCAACTAGGGTATAACGAGGAGAAAAGAAGCACTGGGAAGTACGAGATGGCTGCTGGCTCGGATATAGTTTCTCTCCCTTCGTCTTGTAGGATCGGAAAGTTATTCTAGAGTGGAATTAACTGCTGCAGCAAGAGAGGGAAAAGGGAAGAAGGAACATAAGCGTCCATGAGAGAGGGTTTTGTGGGCAGAGTTTAGATGGGTGCAAATGAGGTCCAATTAACTGGAGCACAATGGCAGGGGTCGATCTGACCATGGGCAGAAAGGGATTTCAAACAGAGCGGGGACTTCGCGACTCACCGTTCGTTGATTGGTAGGAACGAAAAGGTCAAAGTGGCACTAGAGGGAGAGAGGCTGGAGCGTGACTCGAGAGAGGGAAGGGGCGACGAATGGAAGCAATTAAGGGAAGGAGAATCGCTCGGAAGGAGGCGAATCGAAGAATGGGGGAAATGGAAAAAGCGGAGGAAATTTCCACTACCGCTGTTATTGCTCAACGCGAAGATTTTCGCGGAGAGAACAGGTCGCAAGAATATTGAATATGATGGATTTGAGGAGGAAATGCTACTTATATAGTTTTTGGTGCTCCAAGAGTTTTCCTTAATGCGTCAGAGACTACCAAACGGAAGAGAACAACTTCTTGTAGAAATAAATTGTAATTTTATGTAGTGGACTATAGAGTGGAGGCAATGACCATTTTAGGTGGTTTTCTTATGCCCTTAAATTATTTCACAGAATAAGGCAAAATATTGTGGATATTCTTATGGAAAGACACTAGGAAATTGTAAGGAAGTGAAAAGAAACTTGTAAATATCCACACGCGTTTATTGAGACGAACAGTTTCGGCTTCACAGTCACCATCAGCTACAAGAAAAAAGGCATGTATTTTACTGTATTTTATACTGTACAGGTGTAGAGGTTTTTTACAGAAAGAATGAAACCGTGCTGGGAGAGCTTTAAATTCCTAAATGCATTAAATGCAAGAGGTCATCACTCCATTTCAGAAGAAAAAGAAAATTTAGGTAGGTAACTTTAGGACGGAAGTACTTCGTACTTAGTATCTAATGCACAACATTTTTCTAGTGGAGTAAAACATTTTCAACCTGTTAGTGACTAGTCTCAAATACTATTTTACAATTACTTTATAATTTTTGCAGGCCTCGAAATATTTTTTATTTAACTATACGAGGCTATCTTCAATACGGTATGGTTGAAATGTCGGAAACATGATCGTCGGTGACGAACGACTTGAGAATTTTAAGCTTAAGAGACTTGAAGCTACTTCGACAGCTCGTTCCTGTACTACCCAACCATTATGCTTCAGTAGAACGTCTTAGATAATTACTGGCTTTGGACCTATTTACAAAGCGATTAAAGTTCCAACCTGTAATCCAAGTTTTAATCTAAACTAAAGGAAAAAGTCCGGTACCGCGAAACTCTTAAGTCAAAGTTGAAATATTCGTTAGTGATATTCTCGGAAAACAAGTTCGGCTAGAGAAATGCTTCGCAAGAAAACGGACTTCAAATTCAAAATGGCCTACTCTCCGACTACTTCAACGTTTGGAAGAGGAATGTTCTCGTGAAAGATGATTTTTGAGCTGGAGAGATTCGTTCTCCAATCTGCTAAAATCATTACTATCTGAATCATCTGCTTGCATACATCTCAGTTGGAAATCGCTTTAAGATTTCAATCAGTGCATGGCACTCCAGACATTATTCCAAATAATTTTCTGATTACTTGTATCCCGGATTTTTCAGCGTTAGAGATAAGTCGTAATTCCACACATTTTTCCTCTTAAAACGGAAAGGCAAGGCGACCGAGGATTACGGGCCTTTACTTCAACATCAGTTAGCTTTGAGTTATTACTCAGAATAGACAAATTAGATAGGAAAATATGCATCAGAAGAGAAGACCAAAATCAATTTTGATCTAAAGAATGATGAACCTGAAACAACCAAACCGAATAACAAACGAAGTAATACTTTTAAATGCAAATAAAGAGAGAATTCCACGGAAAACATTGACAAAAGAAGAACAACCGGGACAACAAAGTACAGTCAGTTCAAAAACATCGAACGGGTGCCCCGAATCTTATGCAGTCAGTGATACACAAGTTTACAATCTAGCGCTACCGCAGACAATACCGTATGCAACGGCTTTCTGAAGAGAGTATTGGAAGGAATGGTGAACGGAAGAAACTATAGGGGAAGACCAGGGTCAGGTTAGTTTCATTAGTGCTAATTTCAACAATTATGAACGATTAAAGCAATGACCACCCGGGAAAGCTACAACACACTAGCTCATTGAATTGGCAGTTGTTAACCCATGATGATGATAATAATAATGAAGGACTTTATTCAGGGCGAGATTGAGACTATCAAGTCTCTTCTTACACCTAACCCTTTTAACAATTACACAACTAACAGTTACATGTTAAATTATATGAACATAATAGACATACTGAACATATAAACATTATAAACATAATTTCGCTTGGTAAAAGCTCGTTAAGTAATGATGTAATGTAAGTGCGGATGAAAAAAATTACTGTTCTTACAAAGATCGATACAATTATATAGATGGGCCTCAACACATTATACTTAAAAAGAAGGTCGTCCTAAGATACGTGAAAATAACGCGCTGAATTGTGAAGAGATCTTTCTAGTATTAAAAAGATCGATAGTGATACTTACATAAATTAGCATTAAAATTAACATCGCTAATGAAATAGGAGATACAGAGGGAATGCTGAGAAGAGACGCAGGGAAGAGATTTCACGGGAAAAAAGAAAGGATAGGGAGGCGAGGTTTACACACAGTTCGCCTTTTGGCTGAGGAATTGCAGGTTATCCAGGGAGCGGAAAGACAGTCGGGCGGAGCGAGGGGAAGAAGATCTCTTCTACAACCCCTTTCTTCGCCAAACCCCGCGGCGGCAGTTTGGAGCGAAGTCTACGTTCTCTCCTGGAAACCATCTCTCCCTTTCACAATATCCCCGAAACCCAAGCAACATCCTCCATCTCATTGACTACTCATCACGCCCTCCTCGACATGGGAGTTGAGGTAAAAGTTTACGCCCCGAAACAACGCGATTCTTTTCTAATGAACGACTAACGTTTTCATTCTTTCGCGCGCAGACAAGGTGATGCTGATGGTTTACGCGGTGTCGCTCCATCCCTGAGAGTCGACTGGGAGGGCTCGGTTTTTAATAAGGGAAACGAATGGCGGGAATAAATCAGCGGAGACACGCGGTTATGAGATCGTTCATTTGCGACTTCCGGAAGCGCATCTTCAGCCGTGAATGTGATGGACGTCGTTCAGGGCATCGAACGGGAGCTGAACCAAAAAACTAGGAAAGAGAAAAACCGATGTTTTTGGAAGGGAAATCAATCTGCTGTAAATAACTTAGCCCGGAGAATGGTTTGAAGTTCACACCCTCCACCATTATACCGCTATAGTAATACTAAATATAATGAAGAAACACACTGTATTTCGCAACTTCCACAAGATATTTTATTCCAGGATCACCTTCGGCCTAACCAAGGCCATCTTATAGTACATTTATGCAGAAAATAATAATTGTACTTGAAGATGGTCGTGCTTAGGCCGAAACCGGTTGTGAAATAAAATATTTTGTGAAAGTTACGAAGCACAGTTTCTTTATCATGGTCATGGCTTATCAGGATTCCCAACTAACTCATATTGATTAAATATTTAATATGTTACATTGTATCTCCTTCTTTATGAAGTAGTATTTATAAGTTATGAAAGATTGATGTGATTCATACTTGCGACGCCTTATTGTATGCGATGAAGGAGGTAATTCATTATGTAATAATGATGTAATAAGAGAGACTCTTTAGCTCATACGTAGCTATATGTAGTGAAGAGTTATTTTAATTTTAATTTGTACTGAATTTTAAGTTTTTCCTTTCTATATTGAACTGCATTTTTTATACCTTCATTGTTTTTTCTTTAGATGCTTGCTGTCGGAAAATGCCCACTCCTGATTTGCTGGTTAAATTTTGTTTATGTCATTATTACTAATGAAAGGGTGAAATACCCCACTCCTCATCTTGCCTAGGGAGCATTTTTCTCCCTCAGGAACCTTTGTAGGCTAATGGCGCAGGGGTTATGCTTCTTTACTTTAGAGACAGGCACTATTTTACTCGAGAAATAAACTTTATTTTTCATCCGAGAAACGCCAGGTAATTCAGGTAGTACAAAATAAATGAATCGTAATGAGGGTAGCGTAAGGAATCGTAGCATTAAAAGGAGCAGTAAATGAAAACCAGAGCATCCCAGGGAAAACGGAAGCGTAACCCGGGGAGAAGATGCACTCGGCGGGAAAATAAGAAGAGGGATAAGAGAAAGACGAGGGAAGGAAGCATAATCTTCACGTGCAATAAATAAAGCAGAACGAGTGAAAGGTAGAGAATGAGGGGTGGAAAAAAAGAAGCGACGGTGCGATGTGATACCTTAAAAAAGGACGAAGGAAATATTAAAGGATACTTTGAGGGGAGGGGAATGTGGGATAGGAGGATGGAGTGAATCAGATAGGGCGTGGAGATGGTGAAGCGAGAAAAAGGAGGAGCTGAAGAAAAAAGTAAAACAGATAGCAAAACAAGAGTTTAAGAGACAACCAAAAGTAGCTGGTTAATTGAGGTTTACAATAGTATACACTTGAATAAACGAAGATTATACATTTAACCGAACCGATAAATGTTTAAACTTGAAGATTTAAACATATCACAAACAAATAAAAACGTTTTATGAAAATATATTTTAAATTTTCATTGATTTCTATATTCTGTTTACATATTCTATAGCTTTATCAATATGCTTCGAAAATATCTAGTTGTTTTAGTTCTCAACTACTGTAAAAAATATAAACAGGGCAAATTTTCAGTGATTTCATCGGCCTTTCACAAGAATGGATATCTATAATAAAGAAATAAAAAATGACGAGGGTTCTCAACAATGTTCGTTTATTTTTCCATACACAGTTCATTCCTATGCATGAATTCTTCTATTGGAAATAATCTGAATGATAACTGATTCACTATTTTTATGCCGATATAAGTGCAAGAATATCACACTAGGGTTGAAATATATCAGTTTGATGGCACGGGGCAGAGCATGATGTTTATAAATGAAATACGGAACATTAGAGAGACATTCAGAATTTTTGAATATAATAAAAATACATAATTGTATAGGCGCATAATAAATTGACATAGTAAAGCACAACAAGCGTTGCTCTTAAATTACTGGCTATTCTAACACGAAATGGGATATGCTTTTCACACCGTAAAGTATTAGCAGGATATTAGGAAATTAAACTGAAATAATGGGCTTTCTCATATAATATGTGACATTTGGCAGTCATATGCTACACGAGACTCGGTACTAGTGGTACGAATTACACATGTATTTATACATACCTGCATCATCATTATTTCCAACAGCCAAATGCTATTTGACATCAGGTAATAACCTTCTCATTCTTTTGTTATAGTTAAATGGTGTGCATATATAGTAATTTTATGGAAGAAATGAAATCCTTTAACGAAATCAATATTAAATTAGACTTCAGATAGAAGCGTAACTCTTGAGAGATCTAGGTTTTAGCTAGAAAACACATACCGTTTGAATCCTGAATAAACGTCGAGAAGGAAGACACCGAAGAAAAAGGAGAAGAAATGAAAAGGAGAAGAAGATAGGAAGTTTGAGAAATTAAAAGGGCAGAAGGAAGAAGGGTTACGTCACAAGATTGAAGAGAAGACGAGGAAGGAAGAAGGAGGAAAGAGAGAGTGGAGAAAGCGGTGATAGATGAGGAAAGTGTTAAGGAAGAAGAGAATGAAAGAGTTAGCGAGATAAGGCATTGCGTTATTGGGCGGAGGGAAGTTGGGAGAGAAAGAAGGAAGACGGTGTCGCAAACATGCTAGGAATACAACTTCTAATCGATACGTGGGAGGGGCGGACGACCCAGATGACTTGTGACGCAGGGGAAGAGGGATTGGACAATAGTTGGCTCTAATGAGCACTGATGGCTCCGGAGTAATAAATTGCATAGAGAAATGGAGGACCAACTGGAAGGAGGTCGCGCACTCTCGTCATACGGTAAAATCCTATCTCCTGTACCAACATCCTTGTATTTTTCCTTTTCCGTGATTATACAGGCAATTTTACCGGCTTTGGTGGCACAAGGAAGTAGTATGGCATACCGAGATCGAATCCGGGAAGGACATGGCTATCTATGTTCATTAAAATGACTTAATTTTACAATTGGTCTTAATGGACAAAAATTCGAACAGTAATAAATACATTGTTACAACTAATTAAACGTGAGCATCCATAGTAATGCCTATAACCAAGATTATTTTTTAATAGAATTTTGGAAAAAAATTGGAACTCATGACTCGGTAGTGAGGAGAGTAATTGAAAAAATTCCAACTCAGAATAATAGTTTTCCAATAAACACATGTATAGAAAAGCTAAAAGCAAAGAATGAAAAAATATTTGACAATCATCTCGAGCAAGAATATAAAGTTGGATAATTAACCAATAAACGAATCCTCAAGAGATGAGAGAGAGAGAGATGCTGTAATGGGTAGCCTTCATTATTATTTCTCGTTTTTAAATTAGCCTCATTATTGTATTTAAGTCTTTCTTCTGCTCTCTTTTAGATTATCAATCACTATTATTTCTTGTAACGTGATATCTCCACACTACTCCAACACTCCATTACATTACGGATATAAGTGTTTTTAGAATATTCTGGATTTCAGAATTTTTCTTTGGTGCCACTCTGCCTACACTCGCCGACAAGTCCGTATAATGTGATGGTAAATAACAATAATGAACCTTCTTTATTTACGCGAAATCAAGAATGAGAGATCTCTTATTGTCTATACCCGATGGATAACCGGGGCGACAATAGCGTGAGATGCTTACGTGTATTTAATTATATCAATAATTGCCTAAAGACATTATTATGGCCGAGAGAATTATTAACAAAATTTATCAATTAAGTCCAATCTAATTTACTGTAGAGGTTACAAATTGAATTGAATATTCAAAAGCAAGGATAAAACTTATCTTCTCGCATGCCATTGATTCTCCACCTCAGATCAAACACATCGTCTTAACTTCTCAACTAGAGGTGTAAGATCCAAGAGGATTTATGAGCTACCCGTTGGGGATCAGGGAGTTCTAGTAAGCTAATTTTTAAGCAACTTGCTTTTCAAAACAAGTTTACCTCGCACTTCAAATAAAAATTCACAGAATTCTAATCCGAATTCAAACTTAACTCTAACAAGACTTACAAACATATGCAATTATTAATTATAATTAAATTGTGGTAAAGAGACTCTTCTACAGCAAGAGTACTCAACAAGACGTCTGTAAGAGATTGACAATGACTTCATTTTTGTGTTTGGAAAGAAATAGGTAGCAATTTCAATAATTAAGTGTTAAAAAGAAAACAACAAAAGCTACAATTAGGAAAATATCCACCAAGAATGAATTTTGCAACGCACGAAACGTAGCGACAGTGGAAGCACGTCTAAAGAGAAAATACGTTTAAGTTAATCTATATGAGTTCTAAAAGCTAACGGGAATATAGGCAGGTACCTACTAATATAAAAAACAAATTTTAACACATATACAATATATTTAAGAAAAAATGATAATTAACTGAATATAATTTCATTTTTAAGATAAAAATTTCAAGATGTCCTCGCTCACGCAAAATTAATCTCATTCGGAAATGGACCTGCTATTCTTGCATGTAGAGACGAAAGCATCTCAAGATTTCTTAATCTTGAAAGTTGCTACGAATATGTTGATCTAGATGAGCAGCGTATCAATTAGAGAGACAACTTTTGAAAGGATTAGAAAGTGCCGAGAACGACTGTTTTACAAATGGCGCGAGGGAGAGCTGGAGGCTGTGGGAAGACATTGAGCGGAGGTTTCATTTCCTATCCTAATCGCGGGGGAATCGTCAATACCACTGACATTCCTCTCTCAGCCGATGAATCGGAACAGACTGCGCTCTTCAGGTCAACGAAGTCGCTTTCGACGATTCGGTACTGTTTTAAAAACGCTCCATTGAAAATTCGAAACGTTTTGGAAATATATACATGACGCTTGAAGCAATAACTTTTCAATATTTTTATCACCTATTTTCCAAAGTTACTTGAAATAATGAAGGTAGTCAAGCAATTGCTTAGCTATGGTTAAAATTGTTCATGATGACTCACGAAGACAAATATTTCAACCAATAGAACGCAAATGCTCACTAACTCAATATTTTTTACTTGTATACCATAACCGGATATCAAAACTTGTTATTGACCATAAATAAATTAAAAATTCGGCTCATTTCGATTTTACGTTTTAGAAATTTATACAGGGTTTCACTACTTTTACCTAGCGAGGTTAGTGTAAACAATATATCTAGAAAGCTAAACTGAAAACCTAAGTGAATAGCTATTCCTTTATGGAATAGGGACGGTTAAGTCACTACTTATGTTTCATATCAGAATTACACTTGTATAGCTCAGTAGCGATGATGAACTCAGCGAAAGAGATATGAAAAAACGTGAATATTATGGGTTTAGTTTACATTTGTATGAGTGAACTATGTCAAGCAGGTAGAACAGAATCGTAATGTAAGACTTTCTATATATTTGAAAAAATAGAGTGACAGTTAACTGAACAAATTTTAAATCTGATTGTCCTGAGTTGGTTTAAGGATAAGTTTCTGTTCCCGTATATATAACACTTTATCATTAATTCATTCAAATATGCACAGATATATCTACTGATTTAAATATCACTTTACTGTTATATAGTCAACCAGTGTTTCTCTACCACGTCGAGTTTCCTGTACGATTAGTAGACTCTCTCCCAGCCGCCACATTTATATAAAATTAAAAATATGCAGAATGAGACATTAATAGCTCTACGTTTGGCTATTAAGAAGAAATATATACTTTAATCGTTCTTTCGCTCTTTGAATATCCTTCCATCGTTCTTTCCACTCTCATTTTGAAATACTAATACTATGCTGGAGGTCAATTTTTAATTTACCCCATCGCTTCTGCTCGAAACGCGACCGCCAACATTTACACAAACCGCAGAAGTCAACACTCGCGAAATGATGAAAACGCTCGCCTCTCGATGATTTTAATGTCAAACGAAATCGCTCTCATTAAGCAAACACCGTTTTTAATCATTTTCGCCGAGCAAACAAGAATGCTTAGAGGTAAACAAGGTGGAGATCAAAACCTTTTCGATCAAAGTTTTAATAGAGGGCAAATAGAGTGTATAACACTCACAATTAGTAGGATATGGTTAGACAGCGAAGATCTCTTTTAATTACCGCCGGGAAAGTGAACAAAGGGGACGATTGATCATTGGAGAGTGTAATAAGCGAAGGAGCTGATGGAATTTGCTCTCTTCGACTTGAGTAACCCTTAGCCGCGTTGACTGACTCCTCAACTCGCATACTCGCAATCAAATGATGCGAGAAACGGCTGCTTCCGGTACCCAATAATTCGCGATCCGTCCATTTTGATGAGAAAGAAAGTGGATGCGGAACCACTTGGAGAATCAATAGCGGATATTTAGGTATTCGAAAAAATCACAAACGGACATTGTTTATTATTTCTAATCATATAAATAAATATCAATAACGTATAAATGAATCCGAAATAAAAAGACCCACATGGAGTTTAATTCGTGACCCATTATTCCACATGGAGTTTGATTCGCGACTGGTTTCGTAATCGTGCTTACATCTTCAGGATGATTCAAGCTTGCTTAAGAAAGTCACCTCAAATATGAATCCATATGGAAAAATGCAGTGTCTTTTTATTTCGGATTTGCCTTTACACGAAGTCACGCCTTTCAATGTCGATTTCAATATAAATGAATATTTCAATAGATTTGTAAATAAACGTATGTAATTCAATATCTAAACTTATTTATAATAAATATGCAAATTAAAATATACACAGACAATCATTTAAAAAAGAATCCTCTTAAAATGGAAGTATGTGAAAAAATGTTAAAAATCGCTTTCATTGGTTATGAAGAATGAAAAATGACCTATACTTCAAGTAGCTCCATGAAATAGCTAGATAAGAAGGATACACATAAATATAGATTAAATAATTTTGACTCAGAATATAACCTTACTTTAATATAATAATGCTTATATCCGCACATAATAACGCATATGTGTCCATATATATAAGATATGAAATGACCAAGAAAATATCGAAAGGAAGATGGGGCACAGAATCACAGAGATTGTCTATGGTATAATGACAAAAAGAATTTGCAAATGGAGGATCGGAAACGTTGGGGAAAACCTGGATAAGATACCTATAACGTTTTAACTCCGAAATCGTTGTGAATTAGGATGTAAGGAAAGAATGTACTGCCCTGGTATTTACACATATTAGTACAACAAGCTCCGTTTCAACTTTTACAACAACTTAAACGGGACGGTTCTCTGCTGTTCCATCTTTATTATCCGTTTTATTACCAGAGTGAAAGTAAATCCCGTTAAATGCGCGTACATTGATGGATATTTTTTTAATTTGTGCTTTATAATTCTAATTTACGAAAATATATTTTTGCATTTATTTACTATTTTTCTATTTATGTTTTCTTTAGTATCTATGAATTTTTATATTTTATGTAGTTGGTTAGAAATGTCGTTTTTAATCGGATATTCTGTAATTGTGCATATATTTAAAGCTTTTACGAACTCTTAAAACGATTGATAAATTTAGATGCTGTGTATAGTGCTTGTAGATTTTTACCTAGGCTGAATAGAAAATTATTGTAGTTTTAATACTGTATTGATTAATTGAAGTATTGTTTGAATTGATTTTGGTAAAAGTTAACTTCGCCACCTATCCTTGCTGCTAACTGCGGCGGGAATGTGTAGTAAATGAATATGTTTATGATGTTTCATTTGAACGATACTCAGACTATTTTTGAGGTTTCGTTACAATGAAGACGGTAAAGGTCTCCTCATAAACTTCGTGCATATAGCTGCTTTCACACTGATTAAAATGAAGTATGATGTAAATTTCCGAATGTACTATTCAGTTGCTTTTTAAAAAGGAATAGGAACATGTGCTCTCTAAACATATGATACCCACTCAGTTTCTCATGTATGTATCATTTACGAGCTTTACTTTCCATAAGCAAAACCTTTCATGCTTCAGTCGGATCTAAAATTAAACTTCTCCTTTCCCAACTCAGGAAAATTAAAATCAAAAACCTATATATGGCATTTAAAACCCGTTGCACGCAGTTATCCCTTCTCATGCTGATTCTTAAGTCTATCTATAAATATTTTTGATGGTATGCGTTCCACAGTACTATAGCGAAGTGTTTCAAACAAATGAAATGCGTGGTAGAACACGTGGCAAAGGTCACGCATCTGCGTCATGAATAGAACTGAGTTCCACACATTTGTAATACATTATCATGAAAAAAGTATTGAATGTACAAACATTTGGTTAGAGATGAAGATAATATTAAGAAAGTTCACAGAAAGTAAGGAAAAGGCGTGGGTTGAGAGAGGCCTTAATATGCTAAAATGAAAACTTCAGTTATTCACCGCAATGTGTTCCGAGGGAACTAAAACTACTAATTTTCGACTAAAAGTGCTTTTCGCGGAATTTTCATTCATCAAATGACATTTAATATTGATTCAACTCAAAGTTTAGATACCTACCCTCGTTTATATCTTTCAATTCTTAGAGAACTTGAGTGGGAGAGGGCCTTGAGCACATCTTAATAAATATCAGAGAGGTGAACGTAATCTCTCATGCATGCGCTAAAATAACCATTGAAAACATAGATAAGTCTACTAAAAATACAGTCAACCCGTTTGCGCTAGTATAACTTCTCCATAAATCAAAGATGAAACAAGGTTGCTAAAATTCAACCTTTATTATGCAGAAACACTATATAAATTTATAAAAATCATAAAGAAGGAGATTTTCAAAGATATTGTTTCATATCGAGGATATAATACAGGCTTATTTTACTATATTAATTTGTTTTGCATTGCTTAAGCTTTTAGTTATTCCACTAATGGCTGGCAACTGCCCTAGCTTCCCGTTTCGAAAAGGTCACGGAACTACCACAAGAAACTAAGGACTTAAGGGTTATAGGAACAACTTGGTCAGCTAGGAGCGTTTAAATATAAATTAGTCAAAATGTTTTCATAATACGATATAATAAAATGAATAAATCATAATTATATGAATTAGGATATCTAAATAGCTGCAAATCTTAAAACAAATCTCAACAATATTCCTTTATTGATTTTAGCAGACGTTATGTTCGCAAGTACCATTTCTGAACAGGGAAAATATTTCCTAAAACATTAATCAATAGAAAATTATCACGCAATAAAGCTGTTCAACTCACAGTTTCATTAAATTAGCATCCTATTAGCTATCAATACCCCTGGAGAGGGAATGAGGTACACTAGAAATGATGAATTTTCTTTAGCTTTCCTCAAATTTACAGAATTCTATAAATAAAAAACGTTCATGTAAATAAGACGAAATAAATGCAGTATATTTGGTAAAAACCCTCTTCCTTCGCCTTAAACATTTAAAAACGTCGAGGGAAAATTGATTCCACAAGAAAATCCGAATATCCATGAAAAAATCAAACTTTAAAATTTGAAGCATGCAATAACGCAAGTAAATGCACCCCATTGAATTCAAATACAAAAGACTTAAAGTGAATGTTAGAATAAGCGTTATTCTAAAGAGAAATCCACGTAAATGACTAAAATTTATACATTTCCATTTTTTGTAGCATGTTCTGAAGCTAGACGTCTGCGAAACGGAACTCGAGAGCCCAAATGGCCGCGTTCTTTCCCTCTAATGTTTGCGTTTAAGTCAAAATGTAAATTGAATGTAATTACGGAGGAATTCAATCTTCGCCTCCCAACAACCAGATTATTCTTCATACTTTCGTTAAAAGAGAGAAATGGGGGAACATTTTTGCGCGAAACAAATGCGTCATTCTTTTGCAGTCTACAGTTGCCAATTAATCAGCCCATGCGGAAGAGAATCTTAGAGGTTGATGGGGAATTAATGTGAGACGGTTAAGGGTAAACAGTTGAAAGTCGGGGGATTTAGGGCTCGTCGCGCGGATAGAGTCGAGGAATCGATTTGGCAAGTGTAAAAGGGGGGATTAGGGGAGAAGGGGGAGAAGATCAATTAATTAAAGGAGAAGTGAGACGGATGAATTTAATAAACGAATTTAATCGATTCCTGCGGGACGCTATCGGAAGAGCTCCCCAGAGATGGAGGGAAAAGGATATCGTCGCACGCGTTGGAGCATCCGCTAGAGTTTAAACGAGAAATGCAATCTTTCGTGAGGTAGCCGTACGTTTTAGTAACACTGGAGATTTGGATTTTAGTCCTACGTTGCCACGGTTCTACATTGTCGAGTATAAACTTCCATTTTTCAACAAACTCACCATGGGTATGGCCAAACGATTGCTTTCTTGAGACTCAACACTATTACAGACATTTACAACCATTAAAGTCTATGATAATGTTCTACCGAAGCTACAACCAAGTAAAACCTATCCCTCCTAGTTTTGATTCCGCAAACATAACCGATTACTAACCTACAGTTTTACTGAAGAAAAAGCGAAGCTTGTTCAGTAAGAACGGTAAAAAGATATGTAAGTACGTATACCTAAACATAGGTAATTTCGTAATACATTTTTAAACATCCGTTGTGCAATTCCCAGCGGTTATATTGACTTAAATTTGGCGTAGAGAAGTCAAATTAATGTAGAATTGGAGCCAGTAGAACTACTGGAAACTGCGCGTGTTTACCATAGTTGTTTCCACATAACTTTCCTGCAATTGAAAGAAGGTAATGTTTCATAATATGAATCTGCTATAACACATTTTATCGGTGGTTTATTATCAATGTTGTCCCTATGACGAACAAGTGGCACTAGATAATTCACTTCAAAGTCTAGAAGATTATGGGTACCACAAATGCAGGGAACCTCTGCCCTGCGTCGCTATCTTCGATGCTCAGGCCATCAAAGACTCAGGGATCTTTATTTCTGCATCAATGTAAATCCAAGAGATCCACTTCAGTAACTTATAATGTGCATAATCTGGAAGATATATTCAACCCGAAGGGCTTATCAAACAGCCACATATTTAAATTGCAAGCATACAGAAGAATCATTAGCATATGGCCATATCTCACTGAGCATTTATGAAGAGACCCCCCGGATATGTTGTCTGGGGGCGAATGAAAAATATTTGGAGATTCCACTCACGTATCATCATTGCCCATCAAATTAAATCAAAATGAATTTTTTATTGATAATAAGAATAACTAATTACTAAAAACGCAATTCATTTCACTTAATAGCAGCAGCTCGGGACAATTCTAAAATAAACTCGCTTCGAATGTGAGAATGGGGGACTGATGCCCACACCGCAGCAACTTTCAAGGGAATACACAATTTTAATCGCATATCCACATTCCCCTCCTCTAAACATCCTATTAATTCGGGGAAAGATATCCGAATTAACTGTGGAAACTTGTTAAAATTTTTGGGGTGAATTTATGATGGCCCTCGTCCGATATTTTACACGACACATGAAGTGTGCCCCAGGGAAATGTCCTAGCGCCATTTCTGTTTCTAGTCTACATTGGAGTAAAGACAACCTGAAAGGCAATGTTGGGCTTTCCTTGAATTATATCCTCAACGTTAGACGATAGAGATTCATGAAAAATTCTATTTCATTAGAGTTGCATGGAATGAATATTTTAATATATTTTCATTCACTGCCTAAAAATTCTTATTCTGGACTCCCGGCTGGCTAAGTGGGCAATGATTTCGGCTTCGATGGAAGCGGTCCTGGGTTCGATTCCCGGTGGGAACCCATGAGCGAAATGACCTCAGATGTCGAAGCACTTTTAACCAATACAACAACAAAAATTCTTATTCTACCATTGGACATGACTTTTTACATGTGGGCATTAGGCAATAGCCAATACTTCAATTCTTCTACCGCTTTAGTATTTTTCCGTTGAAGATTGGGCTAATTTGGTTTGGTTGTGAATTTTGTATTCTTACTATGTTTTCTTTACAGTTACCATGGTGGATTCCTATTAGACTTTTCGCCAAAACAACCGTTTTTAGAACTATGGGAATATTGATAATGTTGCCAATTTTTCGAATACTCGATAAGACTTAGTACATAGTACATTAGGCCAGTAGATAGTACATCAATGTTGACAAAGGAATAAGAATCGTTCAGTTACATAAGACTGAGAAAATTGAGATACATTCTTCTAAAAGACAATTAGGATGATTACTTATGAAACTAAATCCACGCACGTATCGTGTACAATGCCTTTATGGTAGGAAGGGCATTCACTATGTATCTACTTCCCTAGACGGTTACTACTGTTGGCTATCTTTAGCGGAAAAGGTGGTTTATGAAACGACGGTTCAACTCCTCGGAACGAGGAAAACAATTTCACAAGAATGAAATGTCTGTGAGTGAGTATAACGTGCAAACTATTTAACTAACATGTAGTTTTTAAAAGCTATGCGTTTTCGGTGTTAAACTCTTCATTTGATAATGGCCCATCTTGGCCGAAACAGATGAAGTTTTCGTTAAATATTGCAGAAATTATATAACAGTATTGGCTACTACTAGTTTGTTACCTTATATTGCCTTTTATTGGTTTCCACAAAGTTAAGCCTTTTCCTAGCGTAAAAATAAATAAAAGAACCAAAAACCATCGAAAACATACTTAAAGTACTGCTGATACATATTTCACTAGGTAAGAGAGCATCTTCAAAACTACCAAAAGCAAAAAATCGCAAGTTAGAGAGTAAAATGCTCATTAACAAAGTAAAATGAGTATAAATGGAACCGTAGGTCTGTTTATAATGGTCCTTGGTGCATATATTTATTATTATAACACAACTATCAACGAACTACTCTCTATTATTCCTATTCTTATTGATCTTAAGATATTTATAATTTATCTATCAAATTTATTTTAATATCACTCTCCATTGATCATCATCACGTGCTTACAGTCATGGTGACTAGCGGGATGACCATGAAAAAAACACCCAAAATTTCGTCCGTGATTAGAACAAGAAAGGAGTTAAAAATACAAAGCCGCGGTTACAATTCGTGAAAAAAATTAAACCTCTTTTTGGTCACGCCTTTAAGTTGGAATTAAAAAGAACTGCATTTTCCCCCTCGCTATCGATGTAGGAATCCTCGGCTGAGCCCTCTCTCTCTCAGGAATTACAGCCATAATTCACTTTCATACGTTTTCACTTTTTAAAGAGCTTTAAAAAGGAAAAAGGACGTTGGATCCGTCGCTGCTTAACGCAGATCTTCGCGGAAAAAAACGAGGGAAAATAACGCGGAGGAAGTCGGCTGGGTTTGTGTATTCTGGGCTTTTCCCTTTCTTCGTCCGGGAAGAGGGATAACTCTGGCGTTATTTCACGCTCTCGTACGGCTCCTTATCACGATACACAACTCGTGAATAGCTCTGCAAGTTTACACTTTCTCCCCGGATTCTTTGAGCACCTACATCGTGACAATGCCATCTCCTGGCACTTTGCCACCCTTCAACTTCTTGATTACATAGGCAAGATCCTCCAGAATCACGCCTGGTGTTTTGACGAGCCCTCTTGCGTACTCTTCCATTTATTTCTCTTTGGGTTTTCAGCAAAGCTCTTTCATCGGGGGACGAGTCCACTCCGCGGTGCCTCATGCCCACTTGTTATCTTCGATCATTACGACTGCCGTATGAATCAAATTCAAAGAAAGCTGTTTTGAAAACCTCGTCCGGGTGCAATTATTTTCCCCTGCGTATGCACGAAAAATTTCGCTGGCGCGCGAGACAAGTGCTTCTTAGCATCAATGAGGCTTTGCAGAACATACGAGAATAAACTAGATAGAAGAGGATAGGATCCCCAACTCCCTCATAAGTACACTCCTGGCCAAAATTAACGCAGCACCTCCCTAGCGATCCTTACGGCCGGTGCTGATTTAATTTTGGCCAGGAGTGTACATACTTTTTTAAATATTTTCGATTTTATACTATATGTATGCATTGAACATGTTAATATTATATATAAAAATTGTGTACCATTGAACTGTACAATTGTAATATTTTGTCTTCAATTTTCATATACTTATTGCTGTTGTAAATAAATTTCTCTCTTCTTTATTCTAGTAATAAGAAATCTTTTCTCACCTGTTTCCTATCCCTATTTTTTGTTAATATCTACGTTTTACGTAATATTGACTATGTACTGAATTAATGGTATATATGCTTTAAAATATG
The DNA here is from genome assembly GCA_947579665.1 of Sympetrum striolatum. Taxonomy (NCBI): domain Eukaryota; kingdom Metazoa; phylum Arthropoda; class Insecta; order Odonata; family Libellulidae; genus Sympetrum; species Sympetrum striolatum. The sequence continues at coordinate 80,027,922 of OX388347.1, read as the reverse complement.
TATACCCTTATTATTTAATGTTCTTATGTAAATGGTTGGCATTCATTTAAATGTCAACATGACTATGTTTATTGATGTATCCCATATGTGTACTTATTGATATTTTATTTATAAAAAGTAATCATGTTTCTTACCATCTTTTTAGTTATGACTATCGGTAGGTTTGCGCAGGTTTTTCACTCCCCCTTCTTAGTGGGTGTTTTCCTGCAGTGGATAAACTTTTTTCCTAAGAATTTCTTAGGTTTTTTGCATCCACAATTCTTCTCCTATCTTTTTCATACTATCTCTTTAAATGAATTATTTATGTATTGTATGACGATGGGTTGGGTGGAAGAGGAGACTTTTAGTCTTAATCTCGCCTGAATAAAGACGTATTATTATTATTATTACTGTTACGTTATTCCTCATTCCTTCGTCTTACAGAAGTCCAATATTTGTATAAAGGTGTACATGATTTACATATATTCTCATTTTGGAAGAGTTGCTTTTTGCTTATATGTATATATTGTTTTATATTTTTTGTTAAGTACACTACATAATCTTCACGTTTAAGAACATTAATCACGACTTTTTCACCTTTGATAATTTTTCAAACTACTAATTCTTTCGAACAATTTCATATAATAATCTGAATTTTCCTCTCAGTTGTTCTTTGTATTATTAGCACAAATAAAAACCACATGCTATTTAGTTTAGAGAAACCAAAACTTAGCAAAGAGAGTGTTGTTTAAGCGGAGCGAAACCTCAGAAAAATTTATTCTTGCAAACAAATTTATGTGTCGTCTAAAACGTTTTTATTTCTATCGTACACACGTACAGTATGTATTGGTATTTAAATCAATATCTAAAAATGTATTGAAAAATTACTATGAATTGTTTTTATAAAGGACCAAGAAATATAGTACCAACCAAGCTCGTTTAAGTAAGTGGTTCTAAAATGTTCCTGCTACTTTCACTTCTACATCTACAATAATACCCTACAATCCATCTTTCATCGTGTGACAAGAGGCAGGTGGAACCCTAACAACCCTGAAAGTAAGATTTCGCATCCATTTGCAAAAATCTCTAATTTTTTCAAATTAAAGTAAATACTTATAATAGCCTCTCGGTCCACTAGTAGTATACAATAGATTTCTCAGCCAAATTTTCAATGAAAACAAGCGTGATATGCTATGTTCTCTGCTGTCCTCACAGATCGCACATACCAATCATCCATAATCTATATTTTCCTAACCACTCGATCTATTTCACACGCTCATAAAAAGACTATATATCTCGTATTGCTCCAAACCAAAAGCACGCCATCGGACTAACAAGTGCTATTTAGCAATACATGTTTTGTTTAACAAGGGGCTGCAAAACGCTCGCTGTGAAAGCTCGCATTATATGCAGAGGAAGAAAAAGGGGAGCGACATCATTGGATAGGGGTAAGAGTAGTGACGCCATGCACCCCTTTTTGGCAGTCAACCAAAGAGCTCTTCAGTACGTATGATAAACAATAGAACATATCCCAACGTTGGGTCATAGCTCTGCGTTCACAGCGGTGAGACCCTTCTCCCTCTATGATACGCAAGGCGTCTTGGAGCCCTCCATTTTCCATCCGCCATTTGAGTGATCGGAGGTCGGAAAAAGCTAAACCTCTCCCCTTTTATCTCCATAACCCGCTTTGGGCTCCCCTTCCGTCTGTGTCCCCCTTGAACCTCATCCGATTCACCAGTATTCACTTTCTGACTATCCCCACCTCACCATGATCCGAGGGAATGCTAACAGAGGGTGATGCGTACGAACCCTAGAGTTGATATCCAATCGTAAAGAAAACAATACGCCTTATTTGCACAGATCTGATGCGACCCTTATTGTGATTTCTTTCTGCGGAGGAAATTACCGTATTTATCGGCGCATAACGCGCAAGTTTTTCCTGAAAATTTAGGCCTGAAATATACGCGTATATAACACGTTCGTATTTAAACTTAGTTTAATAAAAAGAATCGCATTCAATTTAGCTCAGTTTGAAAGATCTTTTCATATATTTAATTTGAAAATTCTGGTCTCCTGAAAACAGCTTCCTGCGAAACTTTTCAAATCAGCTCATCAAATTTCTTATATGTGCTTATCTATACACGACAACGCATTTTCCCGATTATGCCCAATAAATAAGTTTGATTGTTCCACAATTGACTGGAATTACAATATTTCAATTGTGGAAACTAGGGGAATAGAGAAGCAATCATCAGAATACCTACTTATTGCATATTAATATTCAACCTAGTGGAACAAACGGCACAAATATGTTACCATCTGAAATTATTCTTTGTTATAAAAAATTTAAAAAAGATTTTTAACTATTAATTTCTATTAATTACTATTTCAATTCCTAATCAACTTTTTTCTTAGCAAAATGTAATACTAGACTATAGTAGTCGTTGATAGCTGATCTGCAGAGTGAGTGGTGACCTGTGTTATTTCCCGTCTTTAATTTTAAATTTTAGTTTTTTTTAAATTCATATTTCCTTCTTCAAATCATGGTGTGTGTTATACACCGATAAATACGGTATTGATATTTAGTAATAATGATTGTAATATGCATAAAATAATGTCCTTGCTCGTATGACCTCCCGTTTACAGAAGTGAAATTGACGTGGCATGCTAGTTCAGTGGTTAGAATACCAGTCCGGAAAGTAAGAGACCTTGGTTCGAACCATTCCCTATCGCCACTTTTCAAATTTGAGTTAATTTTATTCGCTTATCACTTTCATCTTATGTGCTTTCTCGGTGTATCTGCTACAGGAATATTCCTCGGGTTTCCAACCGGGTTAAGAGTTACTTCTCTTAGCTCGGTTGGTAACCCGAGAAATATTCCTGCAACATTAAGTGGATTTGGTGAAAAATACTTGGAGAGCTTTGAAATGTGGCTATGGCGAAGGATGGAGAGAATAAGTTGGACAGACAAGATCAAAGATGAAGAGGTACTGAGGAGGGTTGGAGAAGAATTTAGGAAAACATAAGGAAAAGGAAAGCAAGATGGATAGGCCATACCCATACTAAGAGCAGAATGCCTACTGAAGAAGATTTTTGATGGAAAGATGAATGGGAAACGAGGAAGAGGAAGAAGAAAATTCGGAATGCTGACCAATTTAAAAAAAGGAAAAGAATATCAAGCTCTAAAAAGGGAGGCACAGGATAGAGATGCCTGGAGGAGCAAGTTCCGTTGAGACCTGTCCGCGGACAGAAGTACAATGATGATGGTGGATTACATTCACAGATACACACAGTTACAAAAGCTTAAAAAGCCAATGAGGAGAACGACTGTAAACTGCGTTACAAGCGGGTTGGTTAGCGCCAACTTCTTTTCTTATGGTTCCTGTATTCTGACTGGGTCCGCTCCTTTATTTATGCAGAAATATGGCGATGCAGCATTTTCGTCATGGCTTTTGGGAATAAGCTAGATAAATAACCTCCGGGAAATAAACGTGGACTCTGAGGAAAACCACCTCTAGGGAAATAAATATTGGATATGAATATCAATTACACGGGGAGTCCGTAAAGGAGTGTATTTATTCAGGCGAGATTGAGACATCAAATTCTCATCATTCGTCCGAGGGGGAGGAGAAGTATGCAAACAGGGAAAGAGGAAGATGGCGATACTCGAGGAGGTTCGAAAAAGAGAAGGGAAGATCGAAAGAAGACAAAGGGGATACAGAGACAAGAGGGATGATGACAAGTAGGGAGAGTCGGGCCAAGGAACAGGTATATATTTAGCGATGGGAGAGAGATTCTGAAACATTTAGAGAGTAAAGAAACTGGAATAAATCCTCTCCATTCTCCTTCCATCGCCTCCTCGGAAAATATTATCCTCTTTCCCCGAGGGGAGGATACCTATGCCCCCCACTCAACCCCTGAATCCTTTTGCAGCGGCTGTTCCACACGTCCGATGCTTCTACAGGAAGAGCCACACCTTCTTCAGACCACCCTCTCCCCTCAACTTTACCCATACTCCTTGCCTCTTCCATCACTACTCACACCGTTCCTTATTTCCCTTGTTATCATTGTACTGAAGCCAGTTAATCCTTAACAACTTTCCTACAAGTGAGTAGCTTTCCAAAAACTGAATGACCTTATACACTTATTATTTACCTTCTGTTTTTCCTTTTCCTACTGGTATATCTACGTAACTAGTTATAACAATATATTACTATATTTGGTTTATGAATGCATTATTCTCTGCTATCATTTTAACTTGTGCCATTTCATTTTTTATGACCTTATGGAATGAATAATAATAATTATTATTATTATCCATTTTATTCCATTTTTTCTCAGCACTGCTGGATTACACTACGGTACGGGTATAAATAACAAGTACTCCCAGAGAACAATATTTCTGATATTATGATAATTAATTGCAAACTAAAATTTAAAAATTTCCTTGCAATATGGCATTTTGAAATAATAACAGCCTTTCCAATTTTTATATAAATGTTCTTTTTTAAACTTAAAGTTTCCTGGCTATGAAAGAGTTCATTTGGGATTACACCTGAGGCCGATAACACTATTGGCACTATTATAACTAGTTTCATACCCCATATCCTTCAAATTTCATTCGCTAGTTCTAGGTATTTGTTTCTTTTTTCATGAATTGTTTTTTGTATGTTATCCGTTATATCCAACAGAAAAACGATTTTGTTTTCTTTGTCTGTTTATTATAATTATTTGTTTATTTATCATAATTTTTGCAAGCCAATCTCTGGCAGATTTCATATGATATGATTATTCAACACTGTGATTTGCATTGTAAATGGAATAAATTGGATTGAATTATTATTATTACTTGAGTATAAGCCGACTCGGATATAAGCCGAGGCACCTGTTTTATCATAAAAAACTGGGAAAACTAATTGAGTAGAGTACGTGCCTAAGATGGTAATTGCAGCAGCTACTGGCAAATTTCGAAATAAAAATTGGTGCCAATAACATTGCAGTAACTGAGATATTAGTTAGTTAAATGAAAAAATAATTCTTGATTGAGCAATGGAAGAATTAAAAAGCCAATTTCCGGCTACATCAGACCCTTTTCCTTAGAAAACAGGTAAGAGGAATTTCAATTCTATTATAAACTGAGTAGGGCTTTTTCAGTACCAAAAATGGGTTGATAAACTTGGCTTATATACGAGTATATACAGTATTTATAATACATCTAAAATCGGGTATTTTAAAAACCAGTTTTTTTAATATAATCACCTTGGAAATAGAACTTGTAAATGATTTAGGCCGTGGAGCGTTTGAACCTAAGATCCTCCACAATTAGCTATCAAAAACCCTATAGAGGAATGAGACTTGCTGAAGACGATGAGGTAGATATTTTGTGGGCCTATCTGAGACATTGTAAAATTACTTAATTAATTAATTAGAAAAAAAATGTAGATATTCCTCGTAAGTACAACACAATGACCCTATGAATAATGGTCCTCTAATAATAACTCTATGGGTTATGAAACCGTTCTATAATGTGTGTGACTACCATTTCCTTATCGTTATACTCAAAATTTAATGAATTAGATGTAATTAAATGCCCATGGACTTGCAGAATGAAACCCAAAGGTAATTAAGTCATGGGAACGAAAATTTTAGGATATATAGAACTGAAGGATACGTCTGTTATTTTCGCAAGTAGGGCTATTAAAGTAAAATTGCGAGATGCGTACGTACATCGCGAAATATTATTCCATTTCTCTTCCTGCAATTACCCATGAAAACGTTTTAGTGATAGCTGAAATATTAATGGCCTGATAGATAATGATAGTAATTCAGAAATTTTATAAATGATCGTATGCTTGGACTCTCCGAAAAGCAACCCCAGGAAAGCGGGAGTGTGATTGAACGTGATGACATGTTGAAAAATGTCGGCAAATCGGGACGCTTAGAAACCCTAGACCAGGGGTCGGCAACCTGAGACCCCAGAGCCACTTGCGGCTCCTTATGGAATTATCTCCCCGCTTCAGGGCTCAAATATCCTCATTTTCTCCAACTTCACTTGCGAATATACTAAGTAAGATTTGCCTAAAAGTCATTAAAAATAAAAACGTCATTATTGCTTAAAAAGTTTAAACTGGGGGTACCAAATTACAAAAACTCACACGATGAGTTATCTGATTATAACGGGAATACAGAGATGGCGATACAGATATACGTTTTCAAATAGTACCGAAATTAAGAAAAGAAGATACTTGAGTGTAGATACGGAGTCAAGCCATGATTTGATATACTGACAATTTCAGGTATTTTAAAATCTAAGACTTAGGAACCTTTTTAGTAATTTCAGAATTTCTAAAAATCGTGTTCCTCTTGGTTTTGATTGATTTTTATTCCAAATTATATTATTAAAAAGCAGGTATCACAAAGAAAAGTAACTTTAATTATAGCGTTTAATGCCTTAACTCAGTCTTTCCCCTGTCAATTTACGTCGTCGTCGTCGTAAGCAATCATAAACACTCGCATCCTCCATTAGCACGCCGTTTGGTTTTGATAAATAAAGAACATTTTTTTGTAATACAGTTAATACCTGCTGATCTATTGCCATTCTTACCAGATTTGTTATGACTCCTAGCGACACCACAGCGAATAGCATGTCACTGTTATTTTTCTCCTACATGACATTCAAAACTTTAGTGTGTCTTAAATATGAAAATATATAGTAATTCCATCAACATTAATACATAGCAGAAGAGAAATATATTCATTTTGCAATTGTGAAGTTTAAAATGAAGAGCATATAGCAAACCCCGATTCCGCTTCTCGAAAACTTCCCTCGTATGCCACTTATGTTACTCGTGTCATAGATCCTCCATTCCATCACTAAAATCAACTAAATATCTAACTAAAATCTAAACAAAATAAGCTAACTGTTATCTTCTTATGACGCAAGAAGCAGAATAGTTCTTCTTCATTATGTACTTCTCATATTTTTTCATATTCCCTCACTGTTAATTGTGCTTTTTACTTACTTTCTAAGTTCGTGAATACAACACATCTATGTGGGAGTTTATCCTTTATGTGTTAAATAAATTATTATTATTATTAATAGTTAATTATTCTATAAAAGAGGTGTACTGAAGATGACGCCAATCCGAAGTTCGCCAGTCGATCCTCTTAAATCCGATTTGAATTCGAATCATCATCACCGACCCGAAATCAATATTTTGCAGATCCTTGATACAGACGTAGGCCTATCTGAAAGAATCGGTAGGTAAAAATTAGGAGTCTAGCTGAGGAAAAAGGTAGCTCCATCCCGCATGTCCCTTATGTCGTCCATTCCCCCCTGAGGGCCCTGGGAGCCGCCAACAATCGATGATTCAATCTAAAGGGAGAGGGGAGGAAAGAGAGGAGATGAAGACGCATTAGGTGCAAGTGGTAGGGAAAATGGGTAGTCGCTCTCGAGAGGGGGTTTTGATAGCGGAGGAAGAAACAGGTTTTCTTGACCCCTCGACGGGGGGATACGGAGAAGGCGTTATGTGTATATTTCTGCCGTTACAACTGCCGTGAACGGGTATTTAATTGATGCAAAAATCATTATCCTTCTTGCTATTTTTTCCCACTGCTATAGCTCGGTGTGTTTAATATTTTCATTTGTCTTTCGGAGTAGGGGAGAAATGTATCTTTTATTGATTATTGTCCCAGACTCGCTCAAGGATTAGATAATACGAAAACTGCTGAGGTATGATTGATACGCTATAATATCATTTGTATACATTACTCCTTTTTGAATGCTATGGAAGTGTTAATCATATGGTCATTGTACTGATTTTACCTGTACTTATTCCTCACATAGCAATCTGGCTCATAGAGGAGATGATAGATGACCCAGACTGCTAGTTATTAATCCTTATCTATTCAATTAATCTGTTTTAAAAGCTCTCTATTGATATTCGTAATAGTATTAACAAAAATTTCTATCTCTCTTCCAATGCACCCTTTAGCATAAGTGCAAATGCGAATTGAAACCAATAGGAAAAACAAATTTCATTCTCCGAAATACCTACCTACACATCATGCAAGCATCTAGCACCATGCAGTATTTATATTATTAAATTAAAAACTGTTAAGTAACTTTCAGAAAAATAACACAAAGAAAATATCACGAGGAAAACAATTAAACTCGATTTATTCGGGACATTTTTAAAATTCTCAATGAAGAGCAGAATATATAGATGAAGCATATACGTAGTTTAAAATGAAAAGAATTCTGCTCGAGGACATTGCGCAGTAAAATAAATACTTTCAGCACACCAGTACGTCGCGTCCCATCGGCTGGGAAGCACTGCCGTAGACCATGAGAAACAAAGAAGTGTCGGGAAGCGTAGGCGTATGTGATACGCCAATGCGCCGCTGAACACAGATTGAAAATATCCTCTGTAGAATACCAACAGAATAAAAGTAGGAATCTTGGCCGTCAACTTCCCACCGCAGGAGCTAGTTTGTTTAGATTTGTCGAGGAAAGGGTCCAGCGGAGAGTGTGATCACTGATTCGATTTCGGCACGAGGGATGCATTCCCAAGGAAGGGGACTGTTTAGCAGTCGAATGGCGTGGGGGTGAAGGATTTATAGAAGGGGGAGAACCGTTCAAATGGAAGTTATGGCGCCTATTTTCCGTCCCCTTGGTGACGCTCTCCAAATGAGCGATAAAACATAAACGAGTTTGCAGCCGTTTATAAAACGATGATTAAATGTTAAGTGCCTTTTCTAGCTTACATTTGGAGAAGGATTAGAGCACTGGCCTAACGCTGCTTGGATGGGGGCCTCCGCCTGTAAAGCATTCAGACCAAGAGACCGGTTGAACTTTCCACAATGAGGTATGAAAGCTCCGGAGAGAGAATTATGCTTAATAGGCAAGATGAGGGGTGAGGTAGTTTACCCTTTTCTCGGAGACTTCTGATTTTGACATATACAAAGGTAATCCTATAAATTATACAAGCAAGATTTTTTAGAGCTCATAGTTAGTATCTGCAGTTTTTATGTACTTATGGGACTTATTTTAGTCAAGGATGATAAACCAAATCATCATAGTTGCGACTTAACCAAGATTCGAAACCACGATCTTAAAGACTAGCAAGAATATCATGCCTTCCACTACGTCACTTGCCTTAAGCCTTAAATAGTTCAAAATTTTATACTCCTAAGGAGGTATACGACAGTTAATACTCATTTCACTTCATTGCGTAATTTTACCAGTTGATGAACTTAATATAAGATTGATTTATCTTTACTTTAAGATAAGATTTATTTAGGCCTCTTATACTCTACAAGAAGGTCTCACCGTACAGTGTGACGCAGGGGCTCTTTAAATGTATATTGCAAGTATCGCTACCCATTCAAATTTCAATCAGACAAGTAACGAGCTAAAATTATTATCGCTTCATCATTAGATTGTTTTCTAACAGCCAATTTAAAAGGTAAATTTTGAACCAAAAAATATCAATAACCATAGTGCAGTCAAACGTTTGCGAAGGATCTCATTTCTCAAGGAAATCTCCGTGATTTCCCCAGCATCCTCCATTCAATCACTTTCTTCAGCAACCCAACCCATACCGATATCTAATCCACCCACTCTTTCAGCCTCCCTTCCCTTATAAAACCTTTCTTATTATCATCTCCATCGATGCCTTCCTTTTCCAATCGAGTTAACATGCTTTTCCCATTACACACCTTTTCCGTACCTCAAAAGCATCGTGCGATTAGATATCGTATTTTTCCCTCTCACGCCCATTTCACAATATATTTCGAATCACGTTTTCAACCAAACTTCTCCCACGAAATTATTCATCGAGCTTTGCTAAAGTCGAAGATTCGATTATAAAGCCAGAGACAGACGACAAAATATTCCCCATCGAGATACTTAGATAGGATGTGAGTAAGAAAGAAACTATATGTATTTGCAGCAACATATACGTATATAGGGTCTACCTTGTTTGATTGATACACAATTTTTCGGCACGATAATTAAACAACCGCTTCACCAACGCCTAATTTAGCCAGCAACTTCCATACTTATTTCAGTAAAACATAAGGTGTTATAAAGCTTTAAAAATCACATATTTCAGAAAAAATACTCGCTACTATGCTCCACGAAGAATCTAATCAGGTAGACTTGAGCAATGACGAATGACGATGCTATAACCTCTTCTATATATGCAGGGTTACTTAATTTGTTGTAAGTACTCTACTCAATGACCAATTCTGTTCAAACTGAAGTAAACCTCAGAAAACAGAATGCTAGTGCTTCTTAACAGTCAATAATATATTTGAATGTTATACAGAATAATCTTATCTTATCTTATATATATATAAAAATGGATGTTTGTTTGTATGTTTGTATGTTTGTATGTTTGTATGTTCCAGATAATCTCGAAAACTAGACGTCACACGATGTTCTAACTTTTAACATCATTAAATGTATTCCCTGGGATGATCAAGTGGTACTTTTAATTTTCCTAAAGTCCACGGTTCGAATCCAGACGAGTAAAACAGTTTGCATAAGAAATACACGTAAAGTTCATTTTTTTCGTTGCATGATTCGTTTCTTTTGCAAAACTAAATTAGAAAGAACAGTCGTAGGAAGTCGAAACTAGCATCAAAAGAAGGGAAATAGAATAAAGATTCTTATTTTGGTCGTGAAATATCGTTTGCGACTCGAAATTGCGAGAATTTTGATAAAATATACGAAAATTTTGTCTAAATTTCCATGTAGTAAACAACTCATTCCCTTGACGATATCATTTTTTTTTAATTCGAATTTTGTTGACGAGTCTGTAGCAACCAAGTTTTATTTACATCAACTTAATTGTTTACCGTCTTTTTCGTAAAATGAAATGAAATTTATAACAGTGGTTTACTGAAAATGGATTTCTGTCGATCAATTCAACTGGTTGCGTATAAATATCCTGGTACGTTGCGTAAGTTTTGAAGTATATTCTTCTGAATTAAGTACTAGATCTAATCTCTTTGCAATGATGTATTTAGCGATTGACGGGAATGGAGTTAGAGAAGAACGTAAAGATTTCCCAGATTCGGTGTTTGTAATCTTTGAAGAGTTGAACGGCGAGTTGTAAAGTTGTAGCAAACCTCGAGCATCGTATGATAGACCAAAAAGGTGAAGAAATTTTATTTTATTACATGCAGAATATAAAAATTGATTCAATCGTTGTTTTAAAGTGCTTCCACTCCATATTCATTTACTATCCTTCTGTTATTGGTGTTTAATTTTTGTTTCTATTTTGACATTGCGATTACTTTTGTGGTTCGTGTTTATGTTACACATTTTAAGATTGAGATACCAGTCAGTTCCAAAATAGATTTACTTTCCGAGTAGAATATTCATCGTTGGTTATTTGAGTGAAATGTAATTTATTTCTGTCATTTACGTTTAATGCTTGATTCATTTGGCCCCTTTGTACCTGTATGAAAATGTAACTTTAAACGTGGTACTGCTTATCATAATGTGATCTAAGAATATATACATATATATATTTCAAAACAAGGGAAATAGAATAAAGATTTAGATATTTTGGCTGAGAAATATCATATGCGATTTGAAATTGCAAGAATTTTATAAAATATACGAAAATTCCGTCTAAATTTTCATGTTATAAACAAACCCTTGACAATCAAGGCGATTGTTGATTCCGAACTCATGTGTTAGAAGAAGAAGACATGGCGGATTAAACTGAACATGGCCAGTTAAAATAAATTTTGAAAATAAGAGTTGAAGATTTATGATGAAGAAAAAATTGAAAGGCATTTTAAATTTTTTTTGTGACAAACAATATCCTGTTAAGAAACGCACGTTGAAAGGTACGAAAATTTTTTCATTGATTTTTTCAATTTTCTTTAAGCGTCTGTGAAAACCGAGTTTTATTTATGGTAACGTAATTGTTAACTGAATTTTCAGTGAAATAAAACGATTTTGAAATTCGTACGTTGATAGAATTTGCATTCTCGCTGTCAATTCCAGTGATTTAAAATAATAATGTGGTAAGTTGTGGACATCTCTCATATTATTTTTGAGTTTTGACGGAAATTACGGACGTCCTTATTTCTTATGTTTAATCGGTCTTTGTTTTCTTTTAAATTTTGAGCGACGAGTGGTCAGGAGCGAATAAGTAACATTTCAAAGCCTAAAAAGGTAAAGGGATTTCAGTTATCTGTAGACCGCAAAAAATCTACGATATTGTAGTAGAATGGGTAATCCGTTACTTCAATCCAAATCCAAACTACTGCCCGCGGGCCGCATCTGCTGTTTGATAGTTAATAAAGCTGAAAAGTTTGGAGACCCCTACTTGAAACGCAGTATATTGTGGATATCATAGACACAAGTATAATAGTTTTTGAAATCATTTCTCAGTTTTTCAATCACAAATGAATAAAGTCTATTCTACTGCACTAGAATACTATGCTATTTTGTGTTGAAAATTCTTACTGCAACAGATGTAAAAACGTTTAAAAAACTTATGTAACATTAATGGCCGGTATTGTAATGTATATTTTGCGTTGTTTATAACTTTAATCTTCATATAAATGGCTTTGTCTTTTCGTCATATTGTTTATCAGTTTCAATATTATGAAATTGCATGATTTTATGTGTTGTTAATTGTTGAAAGTGAAAAATTCCGTTTTTTTCCGAAACCGTATAGAAATAACTAATGCTGCGTAAATTATAGCTGCAGTAGCAATATCAACGTTCAATTGTAATTACGAGCATCGTGATCAACTTACTGATTTATGCATTTCGTTATGAATATATAGTATGATTTACTTAGGTGTTTACTGGACGGAGTGCCATGTCGAAATAAAACTCTGATATTGAAAACAGCTAACCCAAATGACAATACATATTTAACATACTGTACGCTGAAATTTATTAATTTGACCTCAGCCGAAGAATAGGTTATAATTCTTAAACATCTTGAACATAAGTTTGTTTTCGGGATAAGAAACTATACAGATAACCACAAAATGTAAATTTACTTAAGCCACTATGCACCTTCTCAACGGAGGTAGGTGGTGTCTGTATTTATTGATTACTGTGAAGATTCTACGCTGAATATATTTTGTGGGTCCAGGAAATTATTTTAGAAGTTTTTCATTAGTTACTGGAGAAGGAATTAATATATCAGATCATTTACACTGCTAATATTTTCCCCAGCCATACGTCACTCGCAGAGTACATAAATCTAAAAATCTTAACCAAGTCCCGTACACAGACATATCGGCAAAGTGTTTACCGAGATCAAACTAGCATTTTTCGAAGCCTTATCACTTGGATCCAAAAGGAACTTTCCTGACATATTTCTGAGTGAGACTGCCAATGTTATTATTCGATCGAAAATATTTTCAGCTATAAAATAATTGCAAATATTTATTAGGTTTTTAATCAAATACTTTTCTGCTCACTTAACCCAATGCACTTATCATATAATGAATTTCGACTTACGAGCATAGCTCCACAGACTGATTTCGGTAAAGTTGTCCCTCTATTGTCATGGCTTTTATCGTTTCATCCTAAAATGGCGCTGTGTCTTGCATTTAATCATTCCCAAGATCTACGACTACGTTTTTGGGCATTAATTAACATACCACTACATTTTATACGAGTCACGAATTCTCACTAACAACCTCATGTTATAAGTATAGCCAAGATAAAACAATGAAACATACCTTCTGGTTCCATGATACGCCATTTCTTATTTAATGTCTATAGTTTTTTCTTCACGTAAGAAATACAACAATGACGTCTTTGTCCATTCTCGGAATTACACTTATTCAGTTACTGACGATACCCTCTCAATGATGACCAGTCGAAAGTTTGCGGCTTCAGTCGGCGTAGAAAGAAGAAAATTGCTCCTTTAGGAGATAAAAGTCAGAGGGGAAGAAGCTATTATGTATGCCCCTTTTCATACGTAGATACATTTTCATACATTGTTACCGAAAAGCTCATTCAGATACTAGAACCTGCCTTTAGATATAAAGAAGATGTAAGCCAAGGGAGAAGAAGCTATATGTAAGCCTCACTTTCATATGTAGATACATTTTGACACATTGTCACGGAAAAGATCATCAACCTGCGTAAAATTGAATGTTGAGTTAGAGTGGATTTGTAGACTTAATTGTGACTTACATTTCTTGGTATATTGGTTTCGAAAGTCTGGTATTCGCTATTTAACAACAATTATGAAGAATTTGTTACGATCAAGGTTATTACACTGATATTCATGAAATTAAAAATCCCCGTTGAGAATCAACGGGTACTTCTGCTAGTATATATATAAAAATGGATGTTTGTTTGTATGTTTGTATGTTTGTATGTTTGTATGTTTGTATGTTCCAGATAATCTCGAAAACTAGATGTTGCACAATGTTCAAACTTTTAACATCATTAAATGTATTCCCTGGGATGATCAAGTGGTACTTTTAATTTTCCTAAAGTCCACGGTTCGAATCCAGACGAGTAAAACAATTTGCATAAGAAATACACGTAAAGTTGATTTTTTTCGTTGCATGATTCGTTTCTTTTGCAAAACTAAATTAGAAAGAACAGTCGTAGGAAGTCGAAACTAGCATCAAAAGAAGGGAAATAGAATAAAGATCCTTATTTTGGTCGTGAAATATCGTTTGCGACTCGAAATTGCGAGAATTTTGATAAAATATACGAAAATTTTGTCTAAATTTCCATGTAGTAAACAACTCATTCCCTTGACGATATAATTTTTTTTAAATTCGGATTTTATTGACGAGTCTGTAGCAACCAAGTTTTATTTACATCAACTTAATTGTTTACCGTCTTTTTCGTAAAATGAAATGAGATTTATAACAGTGGTTCACTGAAAATGGATATCTGTCGATCAATTCAACTGGTTGCGTATAAATATCCTGGTACGTTGCGTAAGTTTTGTAGTATATTCTTCTGAATTAAGTACTAGATCTAATCTCTATGCAATGATGTATTTAGCGATTGACGGGAATGGAGTTAGAGAAGAACGTAAAGATTTCCCAGATTCGGTATTTGTAATCTTTGAAGAGTTGAACGGCGAGTTGTTAAGTTGTAGCAAACCTCGAGCATCGTATGATAGACCAAAAAGGTAAAGAAATTTTATTTTATTACATGCAGAGTATAAAAATTGATTCAATCGTTGTTTTTAAGTGCTTCCACTCCATATTCATTTACTATCCTTCTGTTATTGGTGTTTAATTTTTGTTTCTATTTTGACATTGCGATTACTTTTGTGGTTCGTGTTTATGTTACACATTTTAAGATTGAGATACCAGTCAGTTCCAAAATACATTTACTTTCCGAGTAGAATATTCATCGTTGGTTATTTGAGTGAAATGTAATTTATTTCTGTCATTTACGTTTAATGCTTGATTCATTTGGCCCCTTTGTACCTGTATGAAAATGTAACTTTAAACGTGGTACTGCTTATCCTAATGTGATCTAAGAATATATACATATATATATTTCAAAACAAGGGAAATAGAATAAAGATTTAGATATTTTGGCTGAGATATCTCGTATGCGATTTGAAATTGCAAGAATTTTGATAAAATATACGAAAATTCCGTCTAAATTTTCATGTTATAAACAAACCCTTGACGATCAAGGTGATTATTGATTCCGAACTCATGTGTAATTCTATAAGAAGACATGGCGGATCAATGGCCAGTTAAAATAAATTTTGAAAATAAGAGTTGAAGATTTTATGATGAAGAAAAAATTAAATGGCATTTTAAAATTTGTTGTGACAAACCTGTGAAGAAACGCACGTTGAAAGGTACGGACATTTTTCCATTGATTTTTACAATTTTCTTTAAGCGTCTTTGAAAACCGTGTGTGAGTTTTGTTTTTGGTAACGTGATTGTTAACTGAATATTCAGTGAAATAAAACGATTTTGAAATTCGTACGTTGATAGAATTTGCATTCTCGCTGTCAATTCCACTGATTTAAAATAATAACGTGGTAAGTTGTGGACATCTCTCATATTATTTTTGAGTTTTGACGGAAATTACGGACGTCCTTATTTCTTATGTTTTATCGGTCTTTGTTTTCTTTTAAGTTTTGAGCGACGAGTGGTCAGGAGCGAATAAGTAACATTTCAAAGTCTAAAAAGGTAAAGGGATTTCAGTTATCTATAGAGCGCAAAAAATCTACGATATTGTAGTAGAATGGGTAATCTCTTACTTCAGTCCAAATCCAAACTACTGCCCGCAGGACGCATCTACTGTTTGATAGTTAATAAAGCTGAAAAGTTTGGAGACCCCTACTTGAAACGCAGTATATTGTGGATATCATAGACACGAGTATAATAGTTTTTGAAATCATTTCTCAGTTTTTCAATCACAAATGAATAAAGTCTATTCTACTGCACTATAATACTATGCTATTTTATGTTGAAAATTCTTACTGCAACAGATGTAAAAACGTTTAAAAAACTTATGTAACATTAATGGCCGGTATTTTAATGTATATTTTGCGTTGTTTATAACTTTAATCTTCATATAAATGGCTTTGTCTTTTCGTCATATTGTTTATTAGTTTCAATATTATGAAATTGCATGATTTTATGTATTGTTAATTGTTGAAAGTGAAAAATTCTGTTTTTTTTCGAAACCGTATAGAAATAACTAATGCTGCGTAAATATAGCTGCAGTAGCAATATCAACGTTCAATTATAATTACGAGCATCGTGATCAACTTACTGATTCATGCATTTCGTTATGAATATATAGTATGATTTACCTAGGTGTTTACTGGACGTAGTGCCATGTCGAAATAAAACTCTGATATTGAAAACAGCTAACCCAAATGACAATACGTATTTAACATACTGTACGCTGAAATTTATTAATTTGACCTCAGCCGAAGAATAGGTTATAATTCTTAAACATCTTGAACATAAGTTTGTTTTCGGGATAAGAAACTATACAGATAACCACAAAATGTAAATTTACTTAGCCACTATGCACCTTCTCAACGGAGGTAGGTGGTGTCTGTCTTTATTGATTACTGTGAAGATTCTACGCTGAATATATTTTGTGGGTCCAGGAAATAATTTATTTTAGAAGTTTTTCATTAGTTACTGGAGAAGGAATTAGTATATCAGATCATTTACACTGCTAATATTTTCCCCAGCCATACGTCACTCGCAGAGTACATAAATCTAAAAATCTTAACCAAGTCCCGTACACTGAAATATCGGCAGAGTGTTTACCGAGATCAAACTAGCATTTTTCGAAGCCTTATCACTTGGATCCAAAAGGAACTTTCCTGACATATTTCTGAGTGAGACTGCCAATGTTATTATTCGATCGAAAATATTTTCAGCAATAAAATAATTGCAAATATTTATTAGGTTTGTAATCAAATACTTTTCTGCTCACTTAACCCAATGCACTTATCATATAATGCATTTAGACTTACGAGCATAGCTCCACAGACTGATTTCGGTAAAGTTGTCCCTCTATTGTCATGGCTTTTATCGTTTCATCCTAAAATGGCGCTGTGTCTTGCACTTGATCATTCCCAAGATCTACGACTACGTTTTTGGGCATTAATTAACATACCACTTCATTTTATACGAGTCACGAATTCTCACTAACAACCTCATGTTATAAGTATAGCCAAGATAAAACAATGAAACATACCTTCTGGTTCCATGATACACAATTTCTTATTTAATGTCTATAGTTTTTTCTTCACGTAAGAAATACAACAATGACGTCTTTGTCCATTCTCGGAATTACACTTATTCAGTTACTGACGATATCCTCTCAATGATGACCAGTCGAAAGTTTGCGGCTTCAGTCGGCGTAGAAGAAGAAAATTGCTCCTTTAGGAGATAAAAGTCAGAGGGGAAGAAGCTATTATGTATGCCTCTTTTCATACGTAGATACATTTGATACATTGTTACCAAAAAGCTCATTCAGATACTAGAACCTGCCTTTAGATATAAAGAAGATGTAAGCCAAGGGAGAAGAAGCTAAAGTAAGCCTCACTTTCATATGTAGATACATTTTGACACATTGTCACGGAAAAGATCATCAACCTGCGTAAAATTGAATATTGAGTTAGAGTGGATTTGTAGACTTAATTGTGACTTACATTTCTTGGTATATTGGTTTCGAAAGTCTGGTATTCGCTATTTAACAACAATTATGAAGAATTTGTTACGATCAAGGTTATTACACTGATATTCATGAAATTAAAAATCCCCGTTGAGAATCAACGGGTACTTCTACTAGTATATATATAAAAATGGATGTTTGTTTGTATGTTTGTATGTTTGTATGTTTGTATGTTCCAGATAATCTCGAAAACTAGATGTTGCACAATGTTCAAACTTTTAACATCGTTAAATGTATTCCCTGGGATGATCAAGTGGTACTTTAAATTTGCCTAAAGTCCACGGTTCGAACCCAGACGAGTAAAACAGTTTGCATAAGAAATACACGTAAAGTTCATTTTTTTCGTTGCATGATTCGTTTCTTTTGCAAAACTAAATTAGAAAGAACAGTCGTTGGAAGTCCAAACTAGCATCAAAAGAAGGGAAATAGAATAAAGATTCTTATTTTGGTCGTGAAATATCGTTTGCGACTCGAAATTGCGAGAAATTTGATAAAATATACGAAAATTTTGTCTAAATTTCCATGTAGTAAACAACTCATTCCCTTGACGATCAAGGCGATTGTTGATTCCGAGCTCAAGCGTAATTCCATAGAAGACTTGGAAAATTTTTAAAATTTCGAATTTTGTTGACGAGTCTCTAGCAACCAAGTTTTATTTATAGCAACATAATTGTTTACCGTCTTTTTCGTAAATTAAATGAGTTTTATATTTGTGGTTTACCAAAAATTGATTTTAATCGATCAATTCAACAGGCTGCGTATAAATATCTTGGTAAGTTGCGGATGTATTAAATATATAATCTTCTGAATTAAGTATTAAATCTAATCTATTTGCAATGATGTATATTTAGCGATTTACGGAAATGGAGTTAGCGAAGAACGTAAAGATTTCCCAGATTCGGTGTTTGTAATCTTTGAAGAGTTAAATGGCGAGCTGTAAATTTGTAGCAAACCTCCTGCATCGTATGATAGACCAAAAAGGTAAAGAATTTTATTTTGTTATATGCAGAATGTAAAAATTGATTTAATCGTTGCTTTTAAGTGCTTCCACTCCATATTCATTTACTATCCTTCTGTTATTGGTGTTTAATTTTTGTTCCTATTTTTATATTGCGATAACTTTTGTGTTATTTGTCTTCCGTGTATATGTTGCACGTACTAAGATGGAGAAGCAAGTCAGCTCCATAATACACTTACCTTCCGCAAAGTATATTCATCGGTGCTTATTAGAGCGATATATAATTTATTTCTGTCATTTAGGTTTGATTCATTAGTACCCCTGTACCTGTCGGAAAATTTCTCTTTAAACGTGGTACCTATTATCTTAATGTGATATTACAATATATCTTTATATTGCCTCAGTTGGAGATATTTTTTATTCAGATTATTTGAGATTGAATATTGAGTTGGTGCGGCTTCGTACTTCATTGTAACTTAAATTTATTGATATTTTGGATTGAAAAGTCTGGTATTTGCTATCTATCAAAAATTGTGAAGTATGTGTTACGATCATGATGTTTATGAAATGTAACATCCCCGTTGAGAATCAACGGGCACTTCAGCTAGTACTATATAAAATACAATATTATTCTGTGCTATTTGAAAGTAATTGACATGAAAAAGGTTTGAAAATCGATGGGTGTCTGAATAAATTTGCAAACTATATCAAAATAAATGTAATGAAACACTATTTAAGCGCTATTTAAGTTAATAATGCATGGCTTTTATGAAAGACTTACACTCGTAAGCACACGTAATACTAGAAAAGGAGCTCCTGCATATTAAGTGTCGGCCAAGTGGATTTCGGTAGAGTGAACGTCGGCCAAGTGGGTGTCTGTCAAACGAGTGGGTCACAAAGAAACAATATCCGACAGCGGGAAAAAGGTCATCCCTCAGCATTGAAAACAAATGACTGATCCGCGTCGACGATTTTGATACATCGCTACAACTTGAATGAACAACAAACCGTGAAGAACGAGGAAAAACCTTTTTCGCGATGAAAAGGACAATTTTTCGGTCTTGATCACATTTTGATGGAAAAGTGGCCCCGCAAGTTTATCGCTCATCAGCAGTTCACCGAAGCAAACTGGAAGAATTTAACGGTCATGAAGGAGCGAACAAATAACGGGAGCCTCTTTTTCGAAACTCGAACCGGCGTAAAAGAATTAGACTCCGAAAATTGCAAGCAGCTGCAACCGAAACTTTGCTCCCATTGTGAGCTCTGCCATCCGCCATTGAAAAAATGAAAACGGCAGAGTGCGAGAGTAGTTGGAATAAAAAATGTGACGCCGGGAATAAAAGGGGGGTCTAGTAGAGATGGGGGGAGACAGGGGGAATCAGGGGAGGGCAAAAAAGAGAAGCTTCACAGAGGACACTCGCAGTGATGGAAATTGTGATAAGCAAGCACGTGGCAAATTATGGCGGAGAAAGGCGGTACAGAGAGATGGGATAAATACTGAGGAAGATAGACGGTAAAATCTCAAGGAGGAGAGCGAGGAAAGAGGTCATTAAAGGAAAGGATGAAAAGCAAAAGAAATGATAAAGGCTCAAGCACGAACAAAAAGTAGATTTTTCGTATTTTATTTGCTCCGTGCCCTGAATCAGGGTTGCGTAACTTAAATCGATAAACTCGAGTTGTGAAATTAGCGATTCGGATGCGCAATTAATTATTACAGGAGGATAGCAAAGTCGTCTTTGGGCTCAAATATATTTATCTGATTTTAAAATATAATAAGCTAAATATGTAAAAGATGTTTCTGCCACTATATCTTGATGAAATTAATATTTTCATTCGCCTTTGGTTGAAAGTTCATGAAAATATATATTTCATTTTATACTCCGTTTTTTATTCTCTGAAAGAATGAAAGCTTTTGAGATGTGAGATATGTTAAGTGATTCGATAAAATTTGTAAGTATTAATATTTTACTTTTAATTGCGTAGTTTTGCTGACGTTTTCGTTACGGGAAGGTAACATGGGAATTATAAAACCTATATGGTTTCCATAAATGTTAAATATAACATAAGGGTACTTTTTAATCCATTGTTAATCAATAATTTTAGTAAAGCATACTACTTACAAAACTGCAAAATCGCTATTAGTTCCTTAGATTAGAGCATAGAAGAATAAATGTGTAAAATTTTCCTATGAAAATTCAGTTTAGTTGTAAAATAAGCTGGATTGGCAACCGGTTGAAACGTTGGACATGAGAGGTTTGTAGAGGGCAAGAGTAAGAAAGTTGGGTTAATTGGGAACAAGAGAACTCAAAGGGGGCGTAACCGGACCGGGGATTCCTGGAAGGAAATGATGGCCAAAAAAATAAGGAGAAAAAGGAAGAAGAAGAGAAAGCCACTTTTCAATCACGAATTAGTCCCCATTAACTACCTTTTCAGTGGAGCATTTTTTTTAAATTGCCAGAATTCGCTAGTTTCCACTTCCACAAAACACGAGAGGTTCTCAAGTTCTTCTACTCTGCACGAAATTTAAAGACTTTCGAAATCGTTTCCAAGAGGCTTTGTTATTTTTTCAATTTAATTTTAATTAAAAAAATCCCTTCCAGCGATAAAGATAGATGGAAGTAGATTTTAAAATAAAAGGTCTTGACGTAGAATTGAATTTAAAACGATTTAATATAATACAAAGAATATAAAATAACGATGATAAGATAAACTGAATAAAATAAAAAGTAGCCTATTATTCGTAAGATATCGACATCTTATAAAATACATAATTTAAAAGCTATGGGAACTTTAATTTTCGTGTTTGAGGCAAACCTCTATACAATGTTAAACTAAATTACAATACTTACATACATACAAAACAAACACTATTAATAATGTTATTACGTGTTTCCATTTATACCAATGAAATAGCAATGAAGTTAGGATTCTGTAAAATTCAGTACAACCAGAATATAAAAGGTAAATAGATTGAGATTTGCTATCAATTCCTTTACATAAAGGATCTGGCGCTTTCCCGGTGTATTAGCTGCAGGAATTCTTCACGGGTTTCCAACGGGGTCGAATGTATGGACGACCGAACGACGGACCAACTAGACCGACATTTCGACGGCGGTCTCTGTAGCTATCTTCAGGGCAAAATATATCGCTGCGGAGATATAAGCCGAAACGTCGGTCTTCTCCTTATATATGATCCTATTGGGGCTCGTGAAGAGCGCCTACAATTCCTTCATATATTGTAAAACTATTGATAGGCCGCCAAGATAAAAGTCTAATTGATGTTGGTGTAATTCAATAAATTTAATTCAATTAAAATAAAAATTTGGTAACTTTTGCTGAGAAGAATCTTTTCATAGAAAGAATAGAAGGGAAGAAAAGACTTCGATTCTTAAAAATACTGTATACATATTTAGCTATCGTGGCCGGCGAATTGATCCGGGGGGAATTCGTACGCGGGGAATTCGTACGCGGGGAATTCGACCACGGGGAATTGATCTCCCGACAGATTGGTACGTGGGGAATTGATCCCCGCGCTGATGTTGTACTACTCTTATTCAGTCTTATGTCATTATAATCTACACGCCCTGATTATTGGTTAATGTTATAAATAAATTAATCAGGGGTGTTGGGTTGGGTTGGTAGTACAACATCAGCGTGGGGGATCAATTCCCCGCGTACCTATCTATCGGGAGATCAATTCCCCGCGTACGTATTCCCAGCGTAAAAATTCCCCGCGTACGAATTCCCCGCGTACGAATTCCCCCCAGACCAATTCACCGGGTACCATTTAGCTATATCGAAATCTCGTCGAAAATCTGTTTAAGGATTGGAATGAAGCAATAAGTGTACCTATGGAAAGCACCGGAAAATAGAGGCAAAAGAACAACTGAAACTCGTAAAGAGTCCTGGGATGAAGCGGCAAGGGAGGGCAATAAAATGGAGAAGAGATTTTGAGGGACGAAGAGAACTGCTGAGGGTGGAAATGAAGTGATGCCGATGGGATTACGAACAAGATTACAAATGGCAAACCTCGCATTAAGATAGACAATGAAGAGACACTGCAGCGAAACCTTAGGGTAAAGAAACGCCACGCAATGCCACAAAGATAAACCTCTGGCTCAATTACATTTAGGACTACTCCCGGAAAATAAACCTAGTTTTTCCTATGCTCCGAGTGGACGCACATTTCGAGGACTGAGCGTTCCGTTCTTATCGGCCAGCAAACCTTAATAGGTCTACACTTCCCCTTTAGTATCGTGTTACTATTTATTCTAAAATTATTTTAAATGCATGAGAAGCGAAGTGTTTAATCAAAAGAGAGAAAAGTAATGAACAGTGCTCCTCAGCATGCGAGATGCGAGAAGACTCATTCTTGAATGGATTGCTACACCAATGTGAAACCTAAATGGGAGCATAGATGGCTAAATAATGTGATTAAAGGAAGAATGACAGAGCTTTAACTGGTAATAATAATTGTGGTTAAGGATAAGTTTAGGTAAGTAAATGATTAAATATAATGGATAATCAGTACACTGTACAGCATATTAATCTATTGAGACTATAATGGGAATGTTTCATACATATCGAATTCAATGGCAAAATAATGAAACACAGATACATGAGAATATAATAATATTGAAAATTTGATCATTCGCGATGAAGAAAAATCATGATGTGTCTGGAATTAATGCTATAACAATTGACAGTTTGGTAATCATAATAAAAGAGGGAAAAAGTAAAATAAAAATAATTAATTTAAAGAGCTATTGACTTATGATTAAAGTATTTGTAATCCCGGTAAATTGTTCTCTTTTTTCAAAGGTAAAATAATAAAGCAAAATTTATACCTTAGCTTGTGTTGATTTTAATTGAGCTGCAGAAAATTTAGCTCGGAACTTTATTTGAAAATATCTTCAAAAACACTTTACAATGGGCTAAAATTTTCAAACATAATAGCTTTGTCAAACGTATAAGAACTGGTAAAGTCTCTTATCTCAGGCATGAGCTCAGTCTTTTGTTTGAGCGCTCCATTGTCTACAAACAAAGGAGACTTTAAAGATAGGCAGTTTATAGAATTACACTGCTGGATACACAAGAGTATAAACGGTAAGACTATTAGATGAAGATTACATCAAGAAATGTATATTCGGAAACATTGAAGAATAAAAATGACTAAAGATCTTAAACGTGCCTGATTGATGATCTTAGAACGAAAACGTGGAAAGGAAAAATGTCTAAATTCCATTACATCCTCGATTAGCATAGAGATTAGCTCTTCTCCAATAAATATAAAGCATTAATTAGTCAATAAGGTAATTTACTACAGATTTTAATATGACGATATACTTGATAAGCCAGATAAAAAATAGATCGGGAAATATCATAGCCCCAAATTTTAAAAATCGTATCGTTACGCCTAATCTAAGCGACTAGCAAAATCAACGAGAAATCATAATATTTTAATAGGATGGTAGCATTTACTTTTACAAGCGTTTACTCATGTAGTGAAAAAATCAAATACACTTTATGCAACCCTTATATTGTTATCTGCCTCAAAACATATTTATAATCTCTACGCAACGCCTAATTTACTGATAATAGACTACTTTAAAAATAATTTTTGTTTGAATATTTAGGAAATGACTCTGTCTATATATTAAAATTATAAATATCCAGTAAAGCTTCAACTTGAGGAAAAAAGGTATAACATCTGAATAAAGAGGTCTACTTTGTAATTATCGAGTCTTTCTGGCCCAGTTTCAGTCTAATGAAACCACATTTATGTTAACCTTCAATAAACATAACCATGCTCTAACCTGGATCCAAACCCAGGCCCTAAGCGTAGTTAAGATACAAGGATAAATCGTACATTGGCAACGGACTGCCTATGACATTGAGTCAAAATCTGATATTCAGATATGATTGATAGACAGACATTTTTTATATTTGACAGATTAGCATCAAACGGATACATGGGCGACGGAATTCATTTCAAATTCAAGAAAAAAACATATTGATGATAGATATTTTCTATACATGGCATGATGAGATGCATTCTAGAGCATTATATACATATAAACGTACATAGACAAGTACATATACCCATGCATATACACTGCATATGTAAGGGACATGCGAATCCCAGAAATGCGATCTCCATACATACATCAGTTCATAGATACATATGCACACGGATACTTGTAAATACATTGGGTGACGTTCGACGGGAGAAAAGATAAAAGAGCGGGAATCGTCAGGGGAAACGGAACGGGAATAATAAACGAGAAAATTGTTATCGGAGTCGACAGCCGTACACGTATTCCTCCCGTGTCGCACAAAACGGACAATCTGACACGGAGCGGAACATGATCGGAGAATTCTATTCTTCCCTAGCCGCTCGCAATGGATAATCGAGAAGCGATGTACGCACGCCCCTTGCGATGGATGGAGTCTCTTCGGGAGATCGAATTGGGAGCTTTTTCGCCGGTCGATGGAGCGAGATGTCACCTCTCCGGGTGGCGGATACGCGGCGATAATTTCCGCCGGATATTATATGGGATGTTATGAAAGTAAGGCGAGGATTTTAGTATCGAGTGGAAACCTCTTTATGTCCGTCGCATCTTCGCCCACTGATAAAATTTCGGCTTAATGGCCCGTAATATTTCCTCCGATAATGCTGGTCAACTTTCCGCTGCCTCCGAACCGAGTTTTATACTTGACGGGGTTTCGACGCCCCCGTGCTTGCGACGGGGGTTATTGTTTTATCGATGAAAGTCACGCTTTGGTGTTTCGTGTAATATATATTCGATGCCCATCGATGACGCGTAAGTGACGGCTCTCGAGCTTCATGCGGCGACTTTCTGCGGTTGCAATTATGGTTTTAACTTTTGTCGAAATTTTCCTAAATTCTCATAATAACGAACGACAGCGGTAAGGACGTGTGAAATAAACGCGGTCACTAATATGAAAACATTTTATCTATAAGAAATATGTGTTTAATATACTCTATCTATTATTTTTTCGTGGGATATCCAAGTGAGCAGCGCATTCATCTTCGGTGAAATTAGCTTCGGTTCGATTCCCAGGGGTTACCCACGTGCAAAATAACCTAATTCGTTACTTTCAATAACGCTACAACTAACATTTTCATAGAACAGTTTCTTTTCGAGGAAACCTATCCTATTTTTCTTACTTCTTTTTTATAATTTTTCTCATCTCTTCAACTCTTAACAACATTCCCACAATCTATCTTATCACTTGTTATGTGAATTTGACATATCGTACGTTTTTTTAATTACTGTAATCTATTTTGTTTTTCTTCTGCGTACAATTGCAATGTCCACGTTTCCCATTTATATAGCATAACACTCCGTTCAAAACGTTTGGTAAAATGCTTTCGTAATTCCATTTCTAATGCGTGTATGGACATGAAGTCAATGATGTTATGGAATAAGCAGAAACTTTGATAACAACATCATTTCCCTACACTTTCCATCCACAGCGTTGTTTGCCTACTAATGCAAAACACGTACATCTTTCCATTATATAAAAATTAAGTTTTCTCATTCTTATAGTGACAGTTATAACTATTTATAGCAGAGAAGAAATTATAACTGAGTTATCGGTAAATGCAGAAGATTTATATTTTATATTATTATATTTAATTTCTGGCAATAGGGAAAATTCGTAATCAGTATTCGTATTTGTATATTCGTAGATGGAAAAGAGATATGCAGGGTGCTGAATATTCCAGATTGAGACGTATTTCACGAAATTCATGTATAGCAGACGATACCCACTTGATTTTACAGTATCGTAAATTAGGCCAAATTGAGATTCAAAATGCTTCAGAATATTCCTTTATAACGAAATAACGCCAAAAATTAATAACGAAAAAATAAGAGTTTCACATTCTTTATACGCTCTGGGATATATCACACGGTCAATTGACAGCTCTCAGCATCTTTTCGAGTTCGAATTAGAGATCTTTGATGTTATCCTTAGGAGGTACTTGATACTTCGAGTTGAGAACGTTACGCTGACTGCCAAGTGAATGACTTCAGTAAAGAGAGGGGAATCGAGAGGAGCCTTCGTAAAAGCCTTTACGCCTTGGACCAAGCGAAAGGGTTCAAATTAGCCAGAGGAGATAAGATTTCGTAACATCTCTTTCCGGAATGGGTACCACTTACGAAAGAGAAGCTGACGGAGTTGATTAAGTAATTACGAAGACAATTAATGCCCCATAATAATATTAAAGCTAATTGTGTCTTGTTAGAGGTCTAAAGCCAATAAAGAGCGGGGATATCTCCTGGAAAATCAACTTTCGACTTCACCCCGAGACGCGAAAGGGAGAGGATTAAGGACGAATCTCGTAAAGTAATATTTTCTTCGATAGGTTTATGGCTCTAAAGTAATAACCGAGTTTGACTTCATAACTACATCTTTAAAGGTGAACATCCTCCCCTTTTTAAGTCGGAGAAACGATTAACTCGGATTTTATCGTCTGTACGTTTGACGAGGCCTCAAAGTCGCTAATTAGAAAGTTAAAATATTTTATTAATCAGAGCGTCGCTTTGGTACTGTAAAGGATTTCGTCCCACACTAAAGTGAATTCGTAGAAAATGGTGATTATGGTGATGCGCTGAGTGATAGTTAATAGTAAAATGAACTTCGTTAATGTAAACAGCGCGCTTCACCACATTGAGGAAAGTATACAAGAAGAAATTATATGCTCTAGGCATAATTTCCTCTTATATTAATAATTAATTAATTAATAATTTCATAATAGGCTCTCTCCAAAAATTATCAAATTGTATAATTATAATCTCTTATAATTTTAATGAGGTGAAAGCACGCAACGAGGGCTCACAGATACTACAAACAAATTCAAAATCCAATGTCCTTGGGTATAATAGATATACTTCACGTCTTATTTATAACACACGTTGAAAGCCTTTGCATTGAATCAAAGATAATCATATGTTATTTTCTGTAATTACAATTGAAATTGAAGAATAGGAACTTCATTTACTAGTGTAAGCATTTACTCCGGGATCCTACTCGAAAATCGAAACAATTCTATGAGATGAAATTTATTCGCGGTCCTTCAATTTAATTTCCAAAGCAACAAGACATCTTGTGGGAACGTTATAATATCCAAAGCTACTTATGTAACGGGCAAGTAATGTGATACTTTTAAAATTTTTAAAGGTCAAAACGATGGTAATCATCAGGCAAGCCTTAAGTTATATTCATTAATTCCAGGGGTAAATCACTTAAATTGTTAGAATACTTAGTTCTTTGCATAACCAGCAAATGAATGAAACTAACAGAGCTCCTGAATGTAATCGATATGAAGAGGTACAAAGGGGGTACTGTTGAGTTGTGCTTCCCAACCGATATGCTGCAGTACGGTTCTTCAGTACAAAAGTTCTTGGTTTACCGCACAATATCATACGATTTTATCTATTGCTACGCATATACTTTTGTCATAAAAAATAATCTAAAATTAAAAATATATATGGAGCAATATATTTTTCTAATTCAGGGGTACAAATTGAAGGGGGCTAAGTCAAGTTTGTTTTACGCGATTAGATATCCCTTCGTTTTCAATGGGTTAGTAGGCTACTAGCTTAGTGTACGGCGAAATTTGAGCCAATAAATTAGTGAGTCACATCATATAGCACTAGTGAAGAGAGCTAAGGGTTAGAAAGGTTTGTAACAGAGAAATTTTCACTTTGACCTTAGGGTGAAATGACATTAGCTCCACACGTACGAACAAGGATCGAATGAAACGCAGGAAGGATACGCGCTGAAATAAGGAGGAAATATCCTGGGCGATAAATTTAAAGATGCGGAGAAAGAGGAGAAGATTTTGAGAGAGTCACAGGAAAGAGTGTTAGCAGAGTGTGAGGGATTAGGCCCAAGGAGGTCGAGAGTGAGATATGGGTTATGAGATGGGGTCGTCCAAAAGGAGTCAGCCTGTTAAATTAGGGTGGGGAGAGGGTCAGCCGAGGGAAAGAGAACAGTTAAAATTACCCTATACTTGCCACTTCTATTTATCATCCGTGGACGCCATGTCTCCGACAACGCTTCCCCACCCTAATTGATACCTCTCCCTTCTCTTCCTTTCTCCCGCAGATTTCCTATCCCATAATGCATCTCCCCATCCTTCATATGCGCATTTGCGATACTGCGTCATTATAAATTGACTTTCTGAGTAAATATTCAAATTCTAACATTAAGTACTGAGACTTCCAAAGTGCATTCTAAGCTCCATAACTGACTTAATGATTTATTTTGAGTGATAATTTCTGAGTCGCTATTTGATGTTTCTTTTGTTATTGGGTAGATAAATTATATTCTAACTTTACTTTTTAAAGCTCTGGCGTAACTTAGTACAAAACATCTTAAGAAGATAAAGAATAAATACTTATGTGCAAAGGACCTTTAACCCCTTCCTTAATAATTACTTCGTAAATTTCCTCTCTGTTTATTTGAGGCCGGTTTCACTACCAAAATAGCATCATCGGGTACAGAAAGTAAAGAGTACTAGGTATAAATTATATCCTCTATTTTTGTTTTCCATGCCGGACGATGCTACTATGACAACGAAACCGGTCGCAAATAAACAAAACGGAAAATTACGAAGTCTTTATTATCCTTCTTACTTTGATATTGAACCAATGGACTTCATGGCTGTGATAATAAGAAAAATATAGAAGTTACGCTATGATACAGAAGCTATGGCGTTTATTTTGGACACTTATTAATTGTATTTTGAAAATTTTATTAACAGAGCCCACGTATATGATGCATATATGTGGGCTTCCAACACACGAAGCAAACTAGCTCACTGAGGTCACGCACTCAATGTCAAACTACGTCACTCCTCATCTTGGCTAGTAAACCTCATTCTCCCTTTAGGACTGTTTAGCTAATAGTGGAGATGTTGAGTATCTCACAATCTACGGGCTGATAGAGACAGACACATCTATCATTTCCCGCCCGTTATGACGTACTAACATTACGTCATAACGGATGGAAGAACATTACGTCATAACATCAAAAATTCGTCCTACTCTAATTTTGTTATGATGTCACTCTAAATAGATCGCTTATCTGAATGTAAAACCTTGCATAAATGATAAAACATCAATTGCCCGCAATTAATTTGAAATGACTTCTAGTTGAAAGGCCTCGAGTAAATAATTAACTCTACGAAAACTTGCGCGAAGGATTTATTAGCTACTAGTTCCACCGACAAGCTTCTTGATGTTGATGTTCAAACACAGCTAATGTCCTGCTCAGTGGAAGTTTGCCTGGCGTATTCGCGAGCAAGCTAAGCTCTTAGGCGAAACACGACTACCTCCTCAAAAGTCTACTAATTACAAATTAATCTGAAAACTGAAATAGGCACTTCCTAAAATCAAAATTTATCGAAGGATTCATTGTTCTCATCTCTTATAAGTCAAGTCAGGTTGAAAGTTGAAAATAAGTTGCAATTGGTGTATTTTTCAGCATTAATAACACAAGATTCATTATTTATTTTCATTTTTATCGAAAATTTATTTGTATGCATTTATGCTCTATTTATAGTTACATTTCAATTAATGTTTATTTTTACGCGTTTGATGTCCTTTGAATGCATTACGTATTTCATATTTACTGTAATATTCATAGCTTACATTCGTGGTTTCTTTTAACATCTTTCAGGTAATCGTGTATTTTAAGTTGAGAAGATTTAACCACCCAAACCTAAATATATTTGTGTTGTCAATGTATCCTTTCTTCTAACTATAAACATTGAGTATAATACATGTAATAACGATTTAGGTTTGAGAGAAGATAAACGCAGCATATTCTAAATAAAAAGTATATAGAAATGATATAATTCACTAAAGTAACAGTTGACTTGTGCAGATTTTAACGACCTCTATAGCGCATATTTTCTAGGTTTTTGTACCACGAAATCTTCCAATCCATTTCCAATCAATTTATTTTCAAATATTCTCTATTTCAGAAGTATGTCGGGTGAGGCTACACGATATAGGAGACCTTTTGTCTTAATTTTCTTCAAATGCATAAATATTCGTTAATTCACTCTTTCAAACGTCATCATAACTTTAGCGATTCCCCATCTCTTCAACCTTCAAAGCCATTCCTTCCTCTTCTAACTCTCTAGCCTTTGTCATTTCCTACTCACATCCACTTCCC
This sequence comes from Sympetrum striolatum, assembly GCA_947579665.1. Lineage (NCBI taxonomy): Eukaryota > Metazoa > Arthropoda > Insecta > Odonata > Libellulidae > Sympetrum > Sympetrum striolatum. The sequence goes on along the minus strand of OX388347.1, from coordinate 79,996,579 downwards.
GATACAGGCCTACAACGGCGCCTCGAGAGTTGTGTATTGTGCGCACGTAATCCCGAGTAGAAGAAGAAGACGAAAAAATTCTCGCTTTGCGTGGATTACATTAAAGCGATGGATGTTGGAGAGGGAGCTCTAGGCATTGTCTGGACTCGTAATGATTGCGTTAAGATGTAAGGGACGATGTTTGCCTTCTTGGTGCGGAAGGGGCGGGCAAATATCCTCCCCTTCAACTCGGTAAATAGCTCTTGAGAATTGTGCCTAAGCTCTTCACCCCTTCCGAATGAAAAATTGAATCTCCAGCATTACGAGAGCGATTAAATCACGTTGGTTTGCGCTCTTGAACCGGGAGCGCTTAATCTTTGACTGCCGGCGAAAAAATATCGCTCTCGCGAGTTTTTCCACCTAATGATCTCATAAAATGATTCCCGCTCGGATAAATAAGATTGCACTCATTTATCGTGAAGTGACTCATGATATCTTCAATTACGAGATGCTTCATTGCGTTATTTTTTAAATAGACGCGAAATATACCTGTTAAATAACGAAACCGAACCGTATCCGTGAAGCTATGCAATCAAGTGCGCATCGCCCCTGCATCTTATGCAGCACAAAATACACGAAATTAGAAAGATTGGGTTCTCAAGGGGTCGAGTGCAAGACCAACCACTGTTTCGGTCGTGTACTCCTCGTGTAGGCAGTCGAGTGGCTTATGCGTGCCAAAACGTATACAAAGGCAAAATGTCAATTTATAAAATAAACTGCGCTCAAAGGAGAAATCTATCGCGAAAAAGAGTCTGTAAAAAAATCAACGGCAAAAATTAACAAACGAGATTCACGAATGTAACTCTGACATATTCTTTTACTCATCTCCATATGTTGTTGAGACAATGACGGAAGAACCTCATGAGCCGTGCACAACTACCACACCCTTGCTAGTCGTACATGCAAGGCGATTTTCCGGTCATACACTCTATCCCAATGGAACCTATCCGAGAAATGTAATGTAAATGCTCCATGTTATAGCTCCATAATCGAACGGATCATCCACTAGTAGATAGAGTATTCTTTGAGCCCAGGGTTTGAATCCCAGTCATAACACTATTTATTTAATCTTTAAGAAATTAATCAACTCATGTTAGCTTAACAATGTATTATAAAACTAGCCGTGAGAAAACTAGAAATATTAAATCAAATCCAATGAGTTATCTATACCGGACTATAGGTGGTAATTCATGTACTCTCCGAAGACCATAAACAAAATGTTATAGTTCAAACGTTCCTCCATTCACCAAAGACTTGCCGAGCAATTAGCATTGATGAAAAGTTAATTATTTCATACCCAAAATTCTTCTTCTACATTTTCCTGATACGCCTCTCTCTCTCTCTTACATCTCTTCCGTCTTGGCGTATTTCTCCAACCACCAGCCCCTTTCCTTGGCAATTCTCTTACATCTTCTTCTTTCGCTCCTAGCAATCCGATACTGAGCGTCGCTTGCTCCGTAGATGTCTCTGACCGGATTCTAATTACCTTCCTCTTTCTCTCCAATTCTTCCTATAAGCCCTTTCTCTTCCTATCCCTCCTCCGCAACAGAAGAACGTCACATTGCGCAACGGATTTTGCAAACGAGAAGTCATTTTGCGGTGGTCCATTGAACAAGAATAAGTCACGTCCGAAAAATAGAGGAGCTTCTCGAGGAGGTGATGGGAGAATCGCTTTGGGATGTCGCAGTTGTCACTGTAATAATCTGTCCTCTTCTTGAGAGGCGACAAGCGATTGCGAGAGAAATGGACTAATATTGAGGTAATATTATATATATGAGGTAATATATATGAGGTAAATTGATTCGGAATTCATAATATATGAGGTAATATTGATTCGGAAACGAGGCGCGTTAACAGGTTTGTTTGAAATAAACAGCGGAATAACACGCAGCGGACCTTTTCTGATTCACCAGAGGGGTGTGATTGAGAGTTTAAATATTTAAATGGTGAGGGTCGACAGTGGAACTGAACTAATTTGTTAATAATTTATAACGTTTGCATGAATCAGTGGCCAGTGGACGAAGGGAAATTGGTTTAAAAGCAACTCTGCAACAGTTAACTGGTCAAAAAGACAACTCGACGATAGCCAACTGGTCATAAAGACAATTCAGTGATAATCAACTGGTCTAGAAGACAACATAACGACAGACAACTAGTCGAGGAGATAATTCGGTGACAGACAAATGTTCGAGAGGACAATACGCCGACAGACAACAGATCGAAAAGACAACTAGGCAACGGCTGATTATACAAAATGAAACACCGAATATTGTTACAACTGATGAACTCGTAAATTCCAAAGAGAAGTCGTTGTATCACTTTAGGAGATTCTCTAGATATAAGTAGCCTTCAATCGCATCCAAACCAAATTCGACTTAATCCTTTTTACAGTTAACTATTGCACTACTTCTTCATAGATAATACTTTCGGACATCTGCATTACAAAGCAACTTCCTAGATTATATAAACTTCATTTCAACATATGAATTTTCATTATTTCATATGGTTTTTCCCGGTTAGGTCGGCATCGGGATGGCCCTATATCCCTTCCCTTTTATATGTTCTTCATCATACAGTATCTAGGTGTACGGAATATATTCTCTGCGCATAATTTATTTCAAATGTGGTGAAATAATTACTATAAGTGTTAACCTAAGGATTCATGAACGACCGGGAGCTTTTAATTAAAGTACTCTTTCCTTTCGTATCTACTTATTCAATTGGATCGGTATAATGTACACTGATTATTGTAGTTTAGTGCTCTGTAACCTCTTCTATTGCACTCTACCGAGAAAGTATTCATTAACATTGCAACTGTTAGCTTGTAACTACAACAGAATGATTTGCGATGAGAGCTGGATCTAGAGACTATGCAAAGGAAAGCAAAGCATCAAGGCGCATGCCTACTAAAACGCCCTAAGCAGAGTTGTAACGGATACAGAAATACGAAGGCGAAACCGCCATTGTATGATTTTGCATAGAGACATTTGAAAAAAAAACTTGAGCCTGTTTACAATACACTTTTACTTTTCTAATAATCTAGGTCTCTTTGTAGCATATTACGGGCCGTTCAACCCGATGAAAACCACTCGATAATTAATTTTTTCCGTTTGCTTTTTTGCCGGCTTGACGCTAAGAAGCTCTCAGTGTTCACCGCGATCTCCAACTTTTTTAATAATCGCGTGGTAATTCGAGATTTTTTCTCGTTCAATGAGAAATGGTCGTAATAGAAGAAAGAAACTTGATATGCGCTCGGAGATTAAGAGTCTCACTAAACATGATTTTAAAGCAAGTGCAGTACTCAGGTAGTTTAGTTTACCATAAAACATGCGCTATTTTGAGAGTGCATAAGGTTCTGCAGTGTAGGTAAGTTTTGTCAGGCCCTGGGGTGCTCAATAAGATTGACTAATTTCTGAACGCCTCCAAATATATTTGATTGAAAAATAAATTGTGAGTATGATACTGTACCTAAGGAAGACAAAACTTTCAGTGTTTTGATCTAGGGAATATAATAATTCTCATACCAACCATAAGGTCCAAATAGTTAAATAATAATTATACATGTGATTGAATTTGACCAAAGAATCGATACATTAGTTTTTATCATTAATTCGTAACTAAATTTCCTTAAATTATCATATCCATTAAACAGAACTTGATTTAGTTAAATAATCAAAATATATTATTAGATTGAAATTCGATTGTAATTAAATAATTATTGGCGAAGATTGCATGTCCATAGAAAATTTCAAAGAACTAAGAAGTCAAGCCGATGATAATCAAATAATACATCCATACATGAATATATAAATTATTGAACGAATACAATGCAGGGAATTAAAATTAAGATTTAATTACTTCATCGATACTCACTTGGTGGAACCAGATATGTACTTCGTTCGTCTGAAAGTCTTGTAAGTGAACATACTAGTTAAGTAAGAGAAACCGCGAACAAAGAAATCTCAAGCCAGTATCCAATTTAATTACATCCCTTACAAATACAACCAATGAAAAATGGCTAAAATTTATTGAAACGATTATGACTTTCAACAGTTACAATCATGGTACTACTGTTGATATCCTGATACATATGATAGAAAATTTTTGTTAGGTGCAGGTTTAAGAAAAATATATCTTTCATTTACTTTTGCCTAAGTCTTGTTCATGTCTGTGATCGTGTGATAGTTACCGAGAGAATGATGCTGAATAATATCACCGATTAAATTAGTTGTGAATTTCTAAGGCAAGTTCTACAGCATTCTGGCTTGGTAAGGAGAGCAAAGTATACTACCTCACTCCTCATCTTGTCTAGTAAGCCTCATCTCAATCTCTAACGCTTTTGGTAGAGGGAATGATGCTCAAACCAGATGCGCTGAAGACTGCACAGAGAGTAAAAATCAATTGCTTGAAGTTATCCGTAATTTAAACATCTCGTGACCAAGATTTTTGGCAATCGGTAAAATTGGAGACAAGGAGCACCCCCAAGTGCACTCCGCAGTTTAGATTATTCCGTGGCCTCGGCGATAACGATTAGTCAAAGGAGAAAATTCGAGCTAACTGGAGAGCGGAGTATTTACTCCCCCATTTCGACTGCAACGACCCGCTCATTTTATCACACTCCCAGATTTATCAATTCAATCTCCGAATCCGTATTTCACACCAACAAGGCCGCTCTCGTTTCGGCGCAGAAACGCAGAAATAAATAACGAGCGCAACTAAATTCGAGCCGATAAAAACCTCAATTTGAACGTGGAATTTTCTCCTCGGGAGGCACGGGACTCCCGCATCCCGATGACCACGTTCCCCCCACGTTCCCGCCACGTATGACACACGGTTTTTCGGATTTGAATATGGGGCATCCGATCGATTCCTACAAGACTTGAACGAAGACATTTCTCCTCCCCCACCCCCGGGCAGGAACATTACGTTTTCAATTGCACCGACAACAGGGAAGGTGGGGGAGGAGCAAGTAGTTCCTCTCGCTTCCACCCCCGCCACACCTAATCCCTACCCTCTCCAAATCCACCCCTCCCCATCTCCCCCACACACACACACACACTAGTTTATCGATCGATTCCGCCAGGCCAGCGCTCTTATTCCTTGGCTTCGCCTGGTTCCCAGCCCGGCCTGGTCCAGCAGAACGCTGCTGCCACGCAGCTCGGTACCGCACACCGCCGCCGATGTCGCTGCCTGCGCCTTCTCCACATCTTTCCCTGCTCTTTTCGCCTGAAATTCGAAAACGGGAGTCTGCGAGGACGCGGTGCTCACGATTTGGGAGATGGTGAGGAAAAAGAGGATCATATTACATTATTGGATCGGAGGACGCTATTGCGCCCGACTGCGGTTAATCCGTTTTGGGGGATTCCTTAAGGCGTCTGGATGTTCATGCTCGTACTACAAAATTGCCGTTGGCTAAAAATTGTCACGGAACCGCACCTTTGACGGCTTAAGTTAGATGCAAATCTATTTCGAATGTAATTACGAGGTTTCGTTCGCGATTTGCAGGTGAGAGAGAGAGTGGTCCATGAGAATTGCGTTGCGTTCACAAATTTCTCATTTCGAGCAGCTATGTTATTTAAACATAACCACATTAGCGTTAAACGAGAAGTGAAAAACAGCAACATAACTCGGACTCGAACCAAGGTCTCCCACTTTCCGGGAAGGTATTCAAACAAACTTAACCACCACTCCGCGTCAATCCCATTTCGTTCAAATATTGATTTATTACATAATTATTATATTAGAATCATCCATACAATTATTTTACTACAATCTTTACTTCTACTGCATATACAATTGCACGCCATATTCTTTTAAAATGCTAATATTTTGCAAAATATCAGCACACAATATTTACACACATATTTAGCAAATATGTAAAATCAATTTTTTCGTAATATGATAGTTCTAAACCTATATCTAAGATGCACAAATTAAGGCCCGCGGACACTATTCCGAGACATAAGTAACGTTAGTCATGATTAGGTCCTATCGTAAGTCATTATTAAACTATTAAGAATTTTGTGCATTTTGCAATTTTCCGTCCCAACCGTTGCTGATTTGAATTCAGGCAACCCATGGGTGGATGAGGAAGAACGTTTTCGAGATATGGAAGAATTTTCTAAAATATACCATTTTCTTGAAGTATGAACAAACACCTAAATACGCCTAATAGACCCACCTGTAGTATTTACGTGGCACAGAGAGTTAAATGTGGATACCCCACTTATATATGTACAACTACTATGAGCTACATAGATTTTCTTCTTCTAAATTTATATTATTCTATTTATTCTTCCTTATCTTCTATAGTTATGGATAAATATTATCAGCCGATTGTCTTCAGAGAAATATGATAACCCAAAATGTCAAATTTGTGCTATTGTGTATTTTCCCGTAAGTAAGCTGATTTAAATCATTAATTAAAAATGATAATATTCTTAAATTTCCATTTTATAAGCAAGTAAAACCAATCCATGCAAATCTACTATGTAAAATCAAGAAGAATGTGGATAGAATAACGTTCAAATGTACTTAATTTTGGAAAAGGTAAAGATATAGTTGCGTTTTATATCCGAAGAGGTTTTGCAGCATACGAATTCATAATAAAAACATAAATGTATATTGTTGAAAACAATTTGTATTGAATTGCTGTTATTGGTGTCCGCGGGTGGAAATTGAAGCCAAGGATTTTATTTACGATACATTATTTAATTAACCTTTCCAAATAAAATCACGGAAAAAACACAATTGAAAAATCATTACTGGAGTAATGGAGATGGGCAACTTATAATACCGAAAAAGCTCGCACCGACCGGGGTCCGACGTCATTAATTCAAACGTCCTGAATTTATTGTAACCAGTGAATGCATGATCAAACCGTCTACGGATAAGAACTGCTTTTTCTTGCGGAATGAAAAGGAATGAGGGATTATGTATTTGTGAGAACCATGAGTGCAGGGAGCATTATCAAAGCGAGAGACAATAGGGGTATAAATCTTGCGTGCGTCCATTATAATTCCTCTGTTCTTCTGGGAAAGGGATCATCTCCCGTCCGACAGAATTTCACAAGTCTCGTGCTTTCATCCTCTGTCTTGCGGGCCATCGTCGGGATATCGAGCAAAATAAAACTGGATATTTCCCTCTGTCCCCTGCCCCTGTTTGGACACCTCGAAACAAGTCTTTAGTTTCTACTCCATCGAATTTGCATTTAATTATATAATTTGGTAACCATCATCTAAGAATGGAATACAGAAAAGAGAAAAAGTAAATTAATTGACTAGGTCGCATTTGTAATATTACTGTAGGTATGGTTGGGAAATGGTTAATTTAATTGAGTTGCCTGAGTTCGTTAGCAAAGATTATCTTCGATATAAAATTAAATTTAGGCAGAAAAGAAAAATTGTTTTCTTTACAGCACCTTTAGGGACAGATTTATTAGCCTGAATCATTCTCTAAGCTTTAATTATTAAATATTTCAGAAGGAACTGTTGCGCTGTTTTTAGGTAATATAATACTTGGAATTTTTAAAGTGATGACGAAGATTCTGGAGGAAGTAAGGGGTTGTTTGACGTGGTGAATCACGGTGGGGTTTTTTCCCATTACAGCTACGGCAGCCGTGAAAGTGTATCATGTAAACCGAAAATATAAAAGCAAGTGAATCATTTGATAAATCGTGCCACGTGTAGTGAGGGATAACGTTGAATTCTTCACTTAATGATAATAATGTTATATAGTTAAGCGATATTGATAAATGTTTTAGTCATCAAATTTAATTTCTCAATCTAACCTATCTACAAAGATAATACATTATTGTACTTAATGTAAATATTGGTCAATATAAAATACTATAGGGACCATTTAAACAACCCACCCCCGCAATACTTTTGATGTGTGACGAAAATCCTTCTAAAAAATAGTTTAATTCATGCTGTTACTAATGTAATTAAATAACAAAAAATAATTTATTTATTTTATTGTGATTTTTAGAAACAAAATATTTCCGTAATATTGAGCGTAAAAATACAGAAAAACCAGAACGTTTAGTCCCTTTAACACAAATTCTAATTATCAGATAAATGTTTTCGAGAGTATGTACATAGACAGTCCACCGCATGACATCACATTGAAACTTACAATACTAACTCGAAGACATGCAAACTAAAAATACTATTGGCACGACCCAGCACCTCCTATTCATCCTTTCCAACGCAATCCGAAACATGGTATTCCCCAATCAAAACCATGTTCCTTCGTCGCCGTACTAAGATTGGAATATTTCCTTGCTCCTTCACCACATCAAAGCTAAGGATTTTTTCCTTATAGAAGTCACAATTTCCTCCCTGACTACTTCCATTGATTCCGATGGAATTCATAAACATCAAAATAACAAAACTTTTCCCCTCTGCATTTCGAAGCACGATTGGAGTATGGAGGTGATCGTGGTACCTCTGGGTGATGGTAAGAATGAAGTGAACATCAGCAGAAAGAAGGAGAACTATGATTGAAAGTATTGAATATATCCAACAGAAGGGGGAAAAATTAAAGATCAAAGCAGTGCCTCAGGCTAAGAACGTTTGGTTGGTCCAGTCAGTTGCCCACTCATATCCTAATTGATGACTGTGGATGTGGCCTGATCTCTTAACGAATGCCGTAGCGCTGGTGTACAACGAGATTTGGGCATGGAATAAATTGAGTCAAAGAAGGTTAAAAAGAAACAAACTCCATCTAATATAAAAATGATTTTGCAACCAGCAAACATCAAGGTTCAATTTTCAATGAAATGCATGGGTGAAAATGAAATATAAGTTCTTTAACTTTTTGTGGTGTTTTTGACAACAATCTTCTGCGATTTACATGAATACTTTATTTTACAATATTTTCATGAATATTTTATTAACTGTTGCAACATTTTAATATCTTTTGAGTCTGAATCAGCCTTAAATATTTATTTATAAAGACTCAAGTAAGTGACACTCAATAAGGATTCTTCTGATAATCATGCTAGCATCAGCCAATCACCCTTGTAAAAATGAGAATTAGAGAGTTTTCTCTGTCACGATTTCGAATTAATTTCATGAATATTTTATTTAATGAGATCTATGCCATTTGTATAAAAGGTTCTGCATCATTTTAATATTCTTTGAGTTCCTATCATCCCTAATTATTTATTTATATTGACTCAGGATATAAATAATAAATTTGAGTTATATTAATGACGATGCAATGAACGAGCTAATCACCCTTTTAGTAATAGATAAAAATTCAAACAGGGTTAAATTTAAAACGTAGGTTAACACAATAAAATAAGGGCTAATCGTTCTAATTGTCATTTTTATGGTCTCTATGTCTATGTCTATGTCTATGTAAGAACCCTGCAAGCCGCCTTTCGGCGTGTGGCAGGGGGTGCAAGCACCTTGACTCTATTTTCCTAAACGGTTGCTTTCGCGTATACTTCGCGGAAAAAATGAATTTTTGAAACGATTCGTTTTAGCATCTATTTCCCTAATCTTTCGGGCAGTATCAGCACGGCCCATCTATCAAGAAGTTATCAAACAGAATTATTGCCATCCCGCTAATAGTAGTAAGGGAGATAGGAAACAATAGGAACGAAGCAAAATAATGGGAATCAAGCGAAATCGATTAATCTGGAATAAAACAAATAATCGAGTGGTTTCCATCCCGTCCGATATCAGGTTTCAATATGTTGACCGATATTTTCTTCATAACCACACGTCCTTTCGCTGAAACCATCGAAAGTATCGATTCTAATCGATGATTGAAATCTTTAAATATAAATTTTGAAGCGTCCATCCTCCACGCATTCAAATCGGTTTATTCAAGAGATATTCGACGTATTGCGTTGGATTAGTGTATGGTTCAAAATCCAAATGGCGTTGAATAGCAAGATTTGAATTTTGATGAACATGAACCTATCGAATTGTAGAACACTCATTTAAATCAAGAAAACCCCAAATTACTGCGTTCATCAAGTGAAGTCCTAGGAAAAGTAAAATCCCTCCACAATTTTACATGTCATTCGCATTTTTATGAGAGCAAGATATTTCTTAGCCGTATCTTGCCGGCTATGGTGGTGGAGTGGTTAGCGTGCTAGCGCTTTAACGCTCCAACACCGTGGCCCCGGGTTCGAATCCCGGATAATCGGACTTTTCCGGATAGGGATTGGTTTTCTGTGTATGTTGTGTGTGTGTGTGTGTTATTAATAAAAAAATCAAAAAATGAATAAAATTTAATAAAAAGGGGTTAATTGGAGGAATAGCCTTCAAAGGCTAAAATTCGCCCTTAAAAAGACGACATTATTACTATTATTATCTCCATTACCCTGACTATACTTGACAGCTACAATACTAATCTATATCATTCATTATGCTTGCAACTTGAAAGAAAATATGCTAAGCAGTACGGTATTCATGCGCATTAGAGATAAATTTTAATACTTAGCGCATTTTATTTCACCAGGAATGAAATAGTAGGGTTCCCCAAAGGATGAGGCAGTGTACTCATTCCTGCGACTTTTTTGCTTTATGCGGTAGATTATGACGCAAGAATTTCGCAGTGAATTTGTTTTGAAATTCATAAAATATTCTTACTAATCTCAGTGAGGGGGTTGCGAGTATGCTAACCTATCAACGTCAAAGTCCCGGTCTCAAATTCCTACTAGCGTGGTTTTCCTTGGTTAGGGAATGGTTTTGTGTTTGTATAATGCTACGCTCCAGTTGTCAAGATTAAATAATTATTTTGAGTAGAAATTTTCAAATAAGGGAACATGATTTAATTATTAAATAAACATTAAGTCGTCTACATTTTTGAGTATGATTCAGTAACAGCAAAGAAGACTAGTTAAATAAAAATAGAGTGCTTAAAACTATATTGGCAAGACAAAATGTTTAGACAGGTTTTTGCTAAAAGATTGGATATAGAAATGCCGTTCAAAAGTGTGACTACTTATTATCAATTATTACGAATATTTTAATGCTATTATGATTGCAGTGTAAGTGGTGTAAATACAAATTCTTTTATGATTTTCATACAACTTTCTATCTATAAGATTACTGAGATGAAAAAACCTAATTTTAGTCAGTCTAAACAGGGGAGCTTCACAATGAAATTAGTATCACCGCAAACAAAAGCAGTCAAAATTACAATATCTAATGAGTTGAGATTGAAATTGAACTGTACGGAAAAGTACCTTATTTACAGCTTTTGATATCTTCAAAGAATCTCAAGTATTTCATTGAAGGTAAAGGGCTTAATGCCATGCAAGTTTTTCACTTTGCTTTTTCTAATTAATGATCATAGTGTCAGTATACGAGCATTTCATCATCTGGGCTTCATTGTTAGGCGGAGGAAATTACCTTCGTAATCCTTGCTCTTATACCCTCTTGTGCCCTTAATGAGTTAACAAGATTTCGCCCTATGATTTCGGGATTAATTCGACTTAGTTTACGAGCTAGCGCCTTACTTACGTCGCAATCGAATATTTTACCAACAGAAATTTTCTAAGAATCTCTTCCGTATTTTACGTCCCAGGCACATATTAATTTGCCTCTTTCACAAAATCTGGTGAAAGAGAAACTGAATACCTTGAACTTGAAATTAATATCATTCATATTTCCTCTTTTCAACCTTTTGCGTAACCTAACTTTAAGCGCTTTCTTTCTTCACATAATTTATGCAAGGACTTATACTTAGTAGGACTGAAAGTGGATTATGAATATGATAGGTTACGACTGTCCATCCTATTACTGTCCGATAAATGAAAGAACTGTTTTCTCTGAATCTTTTAATCGACCATTGTGCATCATTATGTCGGTATATTTGATTTTTTTAAAGAATAATTGAAAGGTTTCTTCTTGAAAATGGAATGGTAAAAATTATTAGATAAATTCGGAATTTTTTAGTTATATTTTACATGAAACTTTTAATAGACAAAATAGACGTAGATGCAATAAGCTTGCCGTTTCTCCTTTCAAATTTTTACACGTATACTTACAAAGTTACCACTTTATGTAAAATATATATACCGCAAACTAAATTTATAGATATAGCATCCTAAACCATGAGTTGGTGTCAGTTTTTCAAGCTTTATAATACTGTTTAAGTATTTTCTTTATAGAATATACCTATAACGCTTCCAAAATAAGAAATTCCACGTAAACTATACAAATATACAGTACGACACGTGCAACAAGATGGCGATTTGAAATAATTGCACACGAGAAAGCGTGCAACTTAAACCCGAGGCTGATCAAGAAGTGAATGATATTACCGGAACTCGAACCCAGGTATCCCACTTATTAGTATCGCTCAGTCTTTCTCTACTTTACTATTGTTCACTTCTTATTCAAAATTTATATGTAACTCTTCTCTTATTCCTTGAAACCAAATAATATCTGCGATAGAAAAACTAAGCTTTAACTACCAGCGTAGTTAAAGGTTAAGGTAAGGTATAGTTTGCACTATCTCTGCTTTGCCATTAGCAAACACACACATCCTAAGCCTATCCCTCATCCCTAGCCTCACCTTCCATATAATAAATCCATTCCTTTCGTCCCAATCCTCCTCATAACATTTGGCAGATCTTTGCCAAAAAAGCGGAAGGGATATTTTTTTCGAAAAAAGCAAAATTGTGATGAGAAAAATTGGTGGAAGAATAAAAAAGGAGGAACTCCTCCGAACTTTCTTATTAACGAATACCTTCGAGATAGGTAGCCCCGTTATATTTCATATCCTCCCACTGTGTGTCGGTTAGAGGAAGAGAAATTAAGTTCCATCATGCTTTTAAGTATTCTCCAGGCCCTCCGCCTCCCCTTCAGACTCTCTCCTTTGCAGAGCGTTGGTGCTTCCCTAATCCCGAAAACGAGGAGATCTCGGAGGGGAGGGGGAGGAGAAAGGGGGAAGGAGGGGGGGGAGAAGACAGGAGACGGAAGGAGATGTTGGCAAACAATTGACGAACGCTGAGAGAGAGATGGCGAAAAGGGATTACGGAATAAAGCCGAGTACTCTGGGATATTTTCTTTCCTCGTCACAATTAATTTACGGACAAAAGTCGTTTGAATTACCTCACCGCGGGAATGTGTTTTCGCTTTTTTTCCCTCCCCGGCCATTAAGGGAAGATTTGGCACAATGGATCGTCTTTCCTCATTGAGATGAGTGCGTTCTCCGACCGACCTGTTCTGCCCCCTTTTTTTGATTCTCTCGATCGTGCTCGTGTTATTAATTTCGGAATCGGTTTCCAGATTTCTTTCGAATCTTCCTTTTACGGCGGAGGAGTGTTACTCGGAGAAGCTTTGCGGGATGAGGTATCAATTGCGTCTTAAATTTTTTGAGAAAATCCACCTGATTGATGCGTGGCGCCGGACTACTTAAGCGTACTGAGATGCTTTTATCGGTGATTCTTATGAGCAACGGAGATCTTTGGCTTAGAAAAATCCCACCTTCGTCTGATTATATTCTCGGAATCGAACCGAAACTGAAACGATCACCGAAAAAGAAAAAAGAACGTTATTTTTTCGGATCGGAAAAAACGGGACAGAGAGATTGAAAGTCTTTAACATGAAATTAAATCAAAAAACAGTCATTTATTCTGCTACTATTTTTGGTAACCGAAAAAAAATGTATTTTACTTATATACCTGCTTAAAAATTAAATCTTCAGCGGCATGATATCGATACGCAACATACAAAAATAAAAGCTCGAAAAACCATTACCGAACCTCTTATTATGATATTATTCATTATATATAATTATTATTGACTTATAAAATATATTACAATTACTATTTATTTCGCGGCAGAAACAGCAATTGACAAGTACTTTAGAAAATAATTGACAAGTCATTTAGATGCAGTTTCTGGTTTATTTCTATTGTAATTTGTAATTCTAATAAAACGTATAGTTTTATGTGAGCGCTAATTATTTAAATATTAATGTGTACATATTTTTTATATATATACATTTTTGTATTTATGTATGACTATTATTATAATATAGGTTAACATCGCTACTTGTCCTTGCGACAAAAAGCGGCGGTCTTATGTAATAAATTAATAAAATATAATGTTATTGAACAATGCTTAAAATTACAAAAGCTTCTTAAGGATAAAATATTAATAATTGGAGGGAAAATAAGCTGTTTGATCAGGACCGATAGTGCCATCCGAAGAGAAACCTCTTTATTTATATATTTTTTCGTTGATGTGAGAGCATTCTCCAAAACGTTCCATAGCCGGAACTAAATTCGCTGTAACATTCCTTAAACAGCAAAATGATTTTTAGAGCTAAAATTTTGTTAGAACTCGCTAACCAATGCCAAAGAGCTTTAAAAAATTTCTAGGTTGATAGTGACTTTAATTGCGATATGCAATGGAGGCTTAACGTAATACGTATCGCATAATGTATAATAAGATTATTATGTTACATGATATTAATATTTTTTCAAATATACCATGATTTTTTCAGCTATTAATTTTTACAAATTACAATTTTAAAATTATATTAATACGTATTTATTCGATATTCAGACTTTGAAATATGTAAGTATGGAGACTAAAAATTTTAAAACAAATTAAAGTATTTTAACGAAACATTCTGAGAACAGCGGTTTGGTCATCCATCGTGAATAAGCAAGTGTGAAATAATTCATGTAAAATGAAACATGTAAACTGAAATCGTATTGCGCCGCATATATCTACGTGAATAGGTCATTGCACAAACACCTAGTAAACAGGTCGGATGAAGCCAGTTAAGAAGATTTATACCGCGGCTGTACATTTTAAACCACTGAATTTAAGACACGCGTCATAATAAAGCCGTTGGTTCCGGAAAACTTAACAATTACCTCCGTGTACCCAGCCTCCTCACAAAACCTACGAGGACATTTACGACCACTTCGGATATTAAATCAAAAAAATAAATTCTATGGGCTCGAAGGTTAAACCCGAAAAATATAGGCAAACTTTTGCAATCTCCGATCTTCTCCTATGCTATAAAATTAACACCCTATCGATTGGGTCCTCAAACCGGAGCTAAAAAGTATCGCAGCTCGCATTTCTCATCCTCCAGCACGCGCTTAGCGCATTTCCGCAGGATATCCTTATCTAACGCCCGCGCTTTGCACTGCGCGAAATCCCGAAAAAGTAAAACACCGATATCAGTCAAACACCTGGCAATAAATCGCGATCTGGAGGCGATGTTTCCCCCACCGGAAAAATGACCTTATTTTTTATTATTAATTCCCTGGCGAAAGTTTTTGATAAGAGGGTGCGTACGCACGTTTCTGGAATATTCGGAAAATGACGTCACACAAAAATCGTTCCGACGGACGTCCCTTGGGGCAATCCTCTCACGTTCCTCTAAGGAAAGGAGGCAAAGGGAGGTGAGGAAAGAGAATGGCCATGGGGGAAAAGTGGAATGCGAGCGAGTAGAAAAACAAGGGTGGACGGTAGGAGAGGAAAATAAGAAGAAAATGGGATGGAGGATAGGGAATAGCGGGCAGGATAAGGCAAGGGAGATGATGTAGAATAAGATATGAGGCGGGAATTGAAACGAATAGAAAGACCAAAAATATAAGACAGGAATTGCAATGGTGGACCAAAACTTCACTTCTGTTCAACTGGGGAGAACTAATTGTTTCCAGGAGCATGAAGTTTGACATTTCCTTTCGTTTACGTATTCGATATATTCATTTTTCATTAAGTGTAGGATACAGAAAATGTAACTTTTAGATAAATTAGGTGATGATAAGATGTGAATAACTGTTGTAGAAATATAAAATGATCAATATTTTTGTATTTTTTAATGATTTTTTATTTTACTATTAATGATATTTGGATTTCGATAATGCGTTTTATTTTAATACTTGCCCTTTTCTGTTTTATCGTGTTTATTCATTATTTGTAGATATTATGACCAACCTCGTGAAATAGTATCGTTTACTCAAACCCAGTCACCTGGTGCAAACCTATCTGCAGATTTATGCATTAATAGTAATATATGTTTTTGTAAGGTAATGCCAAGAATTTAAGGTATCAACACGCTAAATAGTGGAACTAATTAAGGTATCTCTCTATTATATTTCCCATAATCATTAGATGATAATTTACCACTACTGATTAAGTTATATCTCTTCGGCCTACAGTCATTTTTATAACTAGAATTTTCAGATCGAAATCGACGAAACCCGAAATCCAAGACGAAGTCGATGGTCTTCAATGGAACAGAAGTTGGTATGAAAGATTTAAATAAGGAAATCTACGAGGCACTTACGAACCGGAAACGACAAAATAATCAAGAGAACAAATGAATTTGATACGTTTGTTAGACATGGAAATTCTACAGTATCGCCAAGAAATGGGTAATTTTACGTTTACTCCATTTGACAAACTTTTCACTGGTAAATTTGGAAATGTTCTCTGCGAACAGATTATTCTAGTTTAATAAAGATTCCTGAAGGGTAGAAGGAAATGGACCGGCTAGATATTAGATGTAGGCATCTAGATCATAAAAATACCATACACCGTGTGATTTGAAAGTAAATTTTTGCTTCTATCTACGTCCGTTTGTGTAACTTTGTTAAGCAACTTGTTAGAAACTATTGGTAACTAAACTTTCTAGATTGTCAAGAAACTATTCGTCGAGAAAAAACTATGTACTTAAAATTTACAAATATATGAATATTCTTTGTTCCTACTCATTTACCTTATCTTGATGAGTGGAATATTTATCATTTGAATATTGGTGCAGATGGAGAAAAATGTATCTTTCATTTAATTTAGTCACAGTCTTACTCACGGCTGTGATGACATGAAACCTACTTAGGTATGAATGATGCTGAATAGATTAAGGTTTCCCCTTACAGAATGGTAAAAGCCTAAATTGTTGCTCGTAGAATCAGTGTGCTTCACTTACGTGGATATGGCCCATTTATATCATACTAGCGTTGTGAGGAAATTAAGGGCAAACTACCTCACTCCTCATCCTGCCTAGTAAGCCTCATTCCCCCTATTAGCTCTTGATAACTGACGTTAGAGAGGGGTTAGGTACCAACCTTCCTTAGGGCTGAAAACCTCACAGACATCCGATATATTGCTTTTTGTAAATTAATTACGTAAAAAGAGAAAGGATTATGAGCTTCTAGATTAATATGTCGCATCAGAATGAAAATTAAATGAAATTTTGTAATAAATGAGTCGAGAATGATTAGAAATATTAAAATAAAGGAAGAACGTTTGTGAAGCAGTATAATAAAATATGAGTGTATGATGTAACGTTCATTGTAGGAATAATGGACAAAGAGGCTCAAATTTCAGGATTTGTTGAGATACGTAGTTAAGATTAAATTGACATCGTGAATTAACCAAGGCTGGGTTCATGATAATAAATATTTTCCGATGGAACTTGTACGTGTAAAAAGGCTTGATCCGTAAAATTCTATAAACTAGAAATGCATTTGCCATAAAACGATGTAAACGAAGAAAAAAGTCTAGTTCAGTATATATAGGCCGAAGTCTGGTCCGATCAGACGTCCTATCAGACTTGATTCTTTTCATTCCGACATCTCCCGATGGACGGCACGCGATTGCGGAGAAAATTTACAAAGATTTTCTAAGTGAGCAAGTGAGGAATTTACAAGCCGATTTCCAACAACAACAGACTCTTTACACCGGAAAACAGATAAGTGAAGCCCTTGATCGAGTACTAGCTGGTGGGTGCTTTTGTGGCATAAAAAATATGTTAAAAACTCCGCTTAAAGACGAGGGTAAACTTGGCTCATACACGAGTATATGCTCGAGTTAAACACGAGTATATACTCGACTTGTAACCAGTATGTATTCGGCTTACACACGAGTATACGGTATTAAGTCAACTTGAACAGCGTGAGCCTTATTATTTTGAATTATAACACAGTAATAATGACATTCTACAGCCAAAACCAAGCAGACAGATGCTTGAATATATTTCGCGAGACAAAACCTGGAACAAGACAGGAAAATACGGGGAAAGAAACCGGGAGACGAACGACAATGGACCGGAAGGTGCGAGAAAACGAGCTGAAAGATCTAGAAAGAAGGTGACGCTGAGAGAAAACGCGTCTACGGCAGGGGAAAAACGGACGATGAGCTCTCGGTACATCTCCTCCTACAACTCGGATGGCATTGTTCCGCTCCACCATTCCCCTCCGATCCGTGTTCCACGTATCTTATCCTTTAATTCCTCACCACACCGAGAGAGGGACCGTAAAAACAGCGCCGCCGCAGTAGCTGAGGTAGTAGTAGTCGTAGGAAAGAAGGGAGATGGACGGAGAGGGAGGGTCTAGACAGTTAATTCGCGGCCCGTTCGATTTGGGATATGCTAACGAGGAAGCACCTGCCATCTGGATTATGATCACTTCATCGAGTCGGATGGTAAACGGAGGAATGATGGGCGGAAAAATGTGAAGAGGGGTGTTTGTGTAAACGAAATCCTCTGTTTGCCTTGGGAGTGCCGAGAGGTTACAAATCTCATCGATTGAGACGGTAAAAAGGGTGGTAGTATTGTCTGCTCCCTCCGCTGACTCTATCGCTCTTTAATCACTAGGCATGAATGGTCTCGTCTTCGTACCAGGGTGTCCCCAAAGTGACGCTGAACGAAAAAATGCGCCTAGATTCCCTTCGCTCAATGGATTAGTCTCCTCGTTTCGCTTTCGAAATTTTTCCACCCATTCATTCCTTTGTCTGCAACTACATTCCCTCTTGCGTTACGCTGCAATATTTCGCTCCATTGGAACTGATACGTCCGTGGATTGTGTATGAATAGTTGATTCTTTTTGACGTTATTACTCAGATCCTTTATTGAACATCAAAAATAATCAATTCTTTACACATAAGAAACTCATTCTTGACATTGTAACTAGCTAACAAATTCTTTCAAATCATTCCAGGAGTTGAACACAAGACTTTGGGAGCTAAACAAACAATCCCACCATCAAAGCTGATATGATAACTAGGTCTTATTTATTTTTGTTTTCTTTCTACGCCTTTAAGTAAAAGAAACATCGATGATGATGCCTAGGTCTGCTCTTTCCAACGAATTTCTCGTCTTACCAGTACTCTGAAAAGTACTGGCGTGTAGCTCTTAAATTTTCTATCTAGATATAATAGGTGATTCAAAACAGAACGTTTCCCTTAACAATCCGTTGGAATACAGTTTGAAAAGAAATTGCAAATGACTAGCATTTCTCGCAAAATTACGTTTCGAAATGTAGTAATATTCTTATATAAAAATACATTATAGATTTTAGACACTTTTAATTAACTAAATTGATAGATTCAATTTGTTTAAGACAATTAAATCCTGTAATATGCCAAATGTTCCTTTAATATAGAGAATAAGAAGCTCATGGAAGAAACAGCGCACAAATTCATCTACCATAACATCATCGCTTTTATTTACAACGTTTCTAGATTGCGAGCGACCAATCAGCTTCTTCGAGCCCCAGAAACTAAATTTTCCATCTCCAACACCCAAATTACCAACCACGCAACTCTACTCCCCCCACGAACTCGAATCTAATTCCGCAAGAACAATTTGAAATCGTTTAGCCCAAGTCCTCCATTGACGAAACTTCGAAGTAAACAGACAATACGTACGACCAAAATCTCAGCATATTCATGTATCGCAGATATACGTCGACCTACAGCATGCCGGGTATCCAAGAGAGAGAGAAACGTAGAGAAAGCGAGAGATAAGGAGATCTGTGCGCCGCCCTCGTGGAAGGCGGAGTTACTCGCCCAATCGATAGAGGGCAGCAAAGGCGGCGGTGTCCTCTCCTTTTACTATACATCTTCCCTCGCACCCCTTTCCTCCCCCCTTCTTTCTTTCCTCCTTCTTCACCTCTCCCTTTTGCCCCGTTAATTTGCGACATATCCTCCGCGGAGGGAAATATGCATCATCCACTGTATTCCCTGACGCCCCCCGCCCCCCATCATCCTTTTCACATTCCCTCAGATTTCCCCCAAACCCGGCGCTCACGCAGCTCGTCACCCTCCCCCCAGAGACCACCTTGCCCTCCTGAAGGCCTCCTCGCCCGCTTTCCAAGGTCAAATCCACCCTTGCATCCATCCAGCCGTCCGTCTCCGCCCCTCTCGGCCCTCATTCTCATCCCCTATCCCTCATCACCGTCCCACAGCCCTCAACCCCATCACCCATACCCATACCATCCCCCATAACCCATGCCATCCCCCTCTTACCCATGTCCTCCCCATACCCATGCACTCTTCCCGTACCCATTCCCTCCCCCCACACCCATGCCCCCATCTCCCACACCCATGCCCTCCCCCCACACCCATGCCCCCATCTCCCACACCCATGCCCTCCACCCATACCCATGCCCTCCCCCATTACCCTCCCCCACACCCATTCCCTCCCAAGCCCTCTCCCGCACCCTTTAACCGGGCCGAACGATTCCTACCGAAACCACCCTCGGAAAGGCCCCCAATGTACCCTCCTTACCCCCTTTCTTCCTCGGAAAGATGTTAGAAGGAGTGGGGGGAGTCGCGGGGGGGCGAAGCGCAGTGGGCTTGCGGAGGAGAGGAATGAGCGTAGGAAAGAAAGGCGGTGGCGCTCAAAAGGGTATGGAATTTGGGCTACACCGGAATTAGGGTATGGCCGGTGGGGAGTGCAGAAAGGTAGGGAGGCGAAGGAATGAGGGGATGCGGAGGATCTAAGGAGTGCCGGATGAACGGGTTCGTTCCGGATGGGAGGACCTGATGGAAGCATAAACAGGATGTCTTGAGGGAGTAAGAGAGGTCCGAGGTGTACTTCATGAATTGGGTACTAACCTTTGGACTTTGGAAAAGACGAGGTACCTTCCGCTTTTCTGGGGAGTTCAATGCGACCTTTTCTTAACTACTTACAAGAATCTGAAGCATTTAAGTTACTATTTTTCATAGTCTTATTTGTTTGTATGTTTAGAATTCAACCCGGAGGCCAGTTTGAAGGCTATCCAAACCTCCATCAGTAGTGGCTAATTGAAGGGTGGTGTCTTTTATCTCTCTTTCCTACCTCATATCATCACAGCCATCAACAACTCTACGAAAAACTATATAAAAGATGCGTTTTATTTCTCTCTCCCTCTACTGAAAGACAAATTAAAAAACTGCTTTCGTGAAATATGGAAGCAATCACTCGTATTTACCAAAACCTCTGAAAATAAAACATGTTCCCATTCATATAGAGAAAATATGAATTTTTATCCGAGCAATTTTTGTCAAACTCATTTCACATGCAGACGGACGAATCAATCGAAGGCCTAAAACGGGAATATTTTGGTTTATAAGTATTTTGGTTCCGGAAAGACTCTGAGAGGCGTGGGTCCAATCAAAAATGAATTATAGTTAATAGATATGATGAGATACCAAGATGGGACTGGAACAACCACCATAAATTATCTCAGTGATAATGTACATTACTCTCGTTCAGGATTAAAATGCTTATGTATGTATGAACATAACGTATAAAAAATAATCTTTAACCCCCACTTCGAAAATAATTGAATTATGAGTTTTAATTTTATTAAATTTTGTCAGTTATGGATAACGTCTAGAATAACCAAGGCATATAGGTTACGTAACATAATATACAAATTTACTCAGGACGAATTACTCTAAAAATATTAAACTCCCTTGGAGTAGATCCTCAGCTAGCGCCTAGTGCTCCTAATTATACATCCACTCGTTAGAGGAATATGTCCATCAAGAATTAAATGGAAGGTGCAAGGGTTAGATTGCTGCATGTGGGAAGATTCATTTGACGCCGCCGAATTTGAAGAGACATTCAAATTATACAACAGTATCCATGCCAATGATTGAGAAGGAAGAAAAATAACAGAATGGAGACAATGGACTCAGGTTTTAGTAAATTTTGATACGAAAGTTTAGTATGTTAAATACTCGGAAGGAACCATAGAAGTGTTAGAGAAGAATGCAAAGTGATTCGTGAATCAGGAAAATGTAGAAATATAAGTAAAAGGGATGGAAAATGGTAGTGTATAAGAGGGAAACGTGGGAGAAGCGAGAGTGCAAAATGGGATGGAGATAGAGGAAGGTGTGTCTGGGAGGAGATGTCGCAGGTCGGGAAGGATATGGGAAAGGGTGCAGAGCTCGTCGTCGATGCCAATCCTTTCGGAAACAAAACATGGAGATGGGAGATTTTGACAAATTGGATGATTGGAAGGTAGCGCGTTGAAGGTTGTATTCCCAGATAGAATGAATGCGAGCCTCGTTGCTGCCGGCTGAAAATCCTAATCAAAGAAAGACAGTAATATTATTTTATCTCTCGATTTTCGAATTGAACTTAAAGCACTGAATCATAAATATTTTACCAGTTAATCAAAAAAGTCATATTGGATCTTGAGGATTTTGTTGCTCGATTAATATATTTTTGTTGTGTATTACTAAGGAATCTATTGAGTATTATTGTAGATAACATTGGATAGGTAAATGATTTTGTGGAAGGACAGAATATGCATAACTGTAGATGAAGCCTCAACTACGTGGAATTCCATTACTGGGTAGGAATAACATCACCGAGTCAATATTCCCCTTAACGAGATGACCAGTTTCGGACAAATATATCCACCAGCACGTCCTGATCAGGACAGAATTGTCCAAAATCGGTCGTCCCATTAAAATCCAAGTAGAATATTGACTTAGTTATTTTATTTATACCCAGGATACAGAAATTGTAAAATTCTTAGGTAGAATGTTTTCTAAAAATGAATGGATAGATAAAGAAATGGAAAGTATGCAATTTCTGCAAAAAATATTACCGGAACTCGTTTAATATTAAGTTTCTAATAAATGGTTTCTGGGACGTTAAATCGAGAAGTTGGAAGAAATAAAATAATTCTGTATGGCTTTTGTTTCGACGCCGCAAATTTTCGCTATCATTTTCCGTAGGGTTTTCTCGTGATTCAGTGGGGACAACGCGAGGGAAGGGTCTAACGCGACATAACCAAAAAACCATGGCCTGAGCATCTGAGGGGAAATGGGGTCCGTTTCAATTTGAGGATTGTAATTCTGAGAGAGAGCCCATGAGAGAGGGTGGTCCGTAGTTGGTCAGGTAAGTAGGGAAGTGGAGACAGTGAAAAAAGGAGTGAAATTAAAAGAGGGAAGGTTTGTAAAAGATTAATGATCAGGATACGTCTCTTGCTTCATTTAGTCATGCAGTTTCCGTATAATTACATGAAATTGGTTTTCTGAGTTCTTTTACGCCATTTGTGAAATTTAACTCAACACTAATAGTAACATGAAGCTTGAGACTAGAAAGAATTTTCTCTCATTTAGCGAAAATTTTAGAAAAGAAGGCCTCGGCGGATTAGTTGTTCTCGTCTACCAGGCATACGTTAGGTGTTCAATTCCCACCTACGGTACTTTATCTGACACAACGTTTAGGGAATTTGAGTCCTAAAATGGCATCAGCCAGTAAGGATGTGTAACGGAAGTAAAGTTCTGGTTAGTGGTAGGCGGTAGAAGCATAGTGTAACCTTCATATCATACTGCTACGCTCGAATATTGGCAGCTTTTGAAGGCAACGACACTTATAACTATCAAGCTATTGATATGCGATAAAAGGATTATTATGATTCAAACTGATAAATCATTAACTGTCATAGATTTCCTTTCCTCTCGAAATGTTATCGCTTGTTAGTTATAATTTTTGCGAAGAAAGACGAAGAGTTATACAACTCTCTCCGTTTTTAGTACTATTTCCAAAATAAAAAAAATTATGATTTTTAAATACCATCTTCAATAATTAAATCTGGAATTATTTTAACAATAATTCGTCTTACTATCAACTGTATCGTAAAACTACTATCATATTACCTTCTTCTTTTGATCATAAAATTTCTTATCCAATTTAAAATAGATGTCTCTCATCTTTTCAATCTCCAATCACCACTAATTACGAAATTTTAGAAGTGGCCACTAAAGAAAAGTATCATAAACAGTGGATTTTAGAGTTTTAGCAAATTCATACAAGATTTTATTTTTCGTGTAGTTATATCATAAAGGTCAATATCGTAAGTTAGTAAATGTTTTCAGCACTTATATTTTCATAATTAAAAAAAGTTAAAAACTATATTATTTTAAACATCACACATTATGACATTCTAGCGAACATCAGAATTATGTACACGTTTATTTCTAGGCTGAGATCCATCTTGGACCCCTCCGCAATTTCTCCCACCATCCTCCACAGCGC
Organism: Sympetrum striolatum; assembly: GCA_947579665.1. Classification (NCBI taxonomy): domain Eukaryota; kingdom Metazoa; phylum Arthropoda; class Insecta; order Odonata; family Libellulidae; genus Sympetrum; species Sympetrum striolatum. The sequence continues at coordinate 79,972,276 of OX388347.1, read as the reverse complement.
TATCACTTTTCCCGAGCAGAAATAGATATTTGGAACCGAGCCATATTAAAATCAAACTTGGTTCACCCCCTTTTGTAGGTCAACATAACCTTTAGATTCCGAGCAAACTGAAGCATTTCACTTGTCTTTCGAAAACCATCGAGTTTGTTACCCCGCTGGCCACGGCCCTCTTGCAACATTGTCAAAGCCCTCGAAGAAAAAGAACCGGCTTTCCTGTTAACAAAAACCTTGAGATCACGTAATCCTGACGTAAACCCATCAGCACATCCACGGGGGCATTCCGTCTTGCCCACACGAATCACATATACAATCAAGTGGAGGAAAAGGCAAAAACAAAGCGGAGCAACAAGGTGTTGGAGAAGCTCCAGTGGCCACGTATCGACACGGAGGTCACCGAAGTCGTTTGAAGAAAATAAATGCGGGACGAGGTCGAGTGGGGCAGAAGGTCGATCGAGGGAAAAGTCGAACGGATGCAACAAAGGGAATCGAAACGGGTAATGAACAGAGGAAGAGGAATTTCTTTAAATGCGAAACAGTGTCATTGGTCTCGTGAGCCGCAATGCAAGTCATTTATCCTTCAACGTTTTAAAATACGCGGAAAACGTAAGCGATGGCACGACTACTACTTTCTATAATTCCCACTGGCAAACTGCAAAGATCTCTCCTCCTCTCTGCTTTTATATATTCCCCGGATTCTTCGCCCTCTTTGGTTTTCTTTTTCCCTCTGGCGCTCGGGGAGTTTTGGGGAAGGAAAGAAGAAGGGGAGGGAGATAAAGTATTGGGGCAAAAAGGAGGGGAAAAGATGAGGAAGAAATCGTGGGGGAAAGATGCCATCGGGAATACGAAGAGGTTTACGCTGAATAAGCTGGCATCGAGACTTTTAAGTACCAGTTTGAGTAGAAGGGATTCGAGTATCGTATAGTGGAGGCAAAGGCGGAGAGAGCTATGGCTACAGAGAGCCTGTTTCAGTAAAATGTTGGTGCTGGTACTTCGAAGTACCATAATAAATGTGTCCGTACGAATTATTATGATAAGTCTTCAGTTTATGTTGAAAGAGTTCGAGTACCGAACAGAGTAGAGAAGGGCGGAGAGAGAATTGGTCACAGAGAGACCGTCGAGTTTCTCACAGATAAGTATAATGTGAACTGGCACTTCGAAGTACCACAATAAATTCGCCCACTCGAATTAAGAGGAAAATGCAAATGCCATTACAAATGTGTGCATAAGAATTAATAGGAAAGGGCATTATTTATCTATGTATATATGTGAAATGCAAGGATAGTGGGGAAGATTCAAGAGCGATAAAAATATGGTTACAGAGAGACTGACAAAGTAAATGTAAATTGGTGAAATTGGGGAATTCAAAGAAGGATAATAAATTTTCAAGCATGATTCAGAGTAAAAGACTTTTATGTAATAGTTCATATTGTTTGGGGCACTGGAGAGTAAAGCAGTGGCAAGATCGGGAAAACAGGTGCTCATAGTGCAAATTCGTTAAAAAGAAAGATTTGGGATTTTAAAATACCACAAAAGATTATCAAATTTAAATCAAGAGATAGAGGAAAAATTTGGCATCGGTATATATACATACGTGAAATACGATATATATAATATACCGATATATACACTTATTCTGACATCGATACTTTATGTTACCTGATTTTGTTTTACCACTATGGTATATAACGGATGAAAACTGGACGAATATCAGCAAATTCTGTCCATGACAATACAAAATTGAGGCATATGAATAGTTGTACATATTTCCACAAGCAATAAAATAAATGGTGTAAATCTGAGAGCAAATACAAACAAGAAGTAAAAGGCAAGCAATAGTAAGAATAGGAAGGAGATGCTAGGCCGGAAGGAACTCTCTTGTTTTGAACGTAGAAGTACAGATGTTTTGAGAAAGCACCAATGCTAGGAGATGGAAGTGATGATCAAAAGACGATAATTTCCATAGGAATCAGATATTGAGACTCAGAAATGCCAATTTACGTTTAAGAGGAGAGGATAAAGCCAGGGAGGTACCGGAAATAAATGATTACGCATCAAGAGGAAGACATTCAGAGCACTTAAAGTCGAAGATGAGACATATTAGTACCATATAAGAATCAGAAGACGCTAATAGATTGAGGGGGGTGGAGGAAGGGATAGGAACAGGTGTTCAGGGCGGTGGACGCAATGATAAGAAAAACGGAAGGGGAGTGAGATTGGGAAGGAAAGTGGAAAAAGAATGAAGAAGAGGAAAGGAAAGAACACTGCAAGGAAAATACAGGAATGGGAAGAAAAGGAAGAGGAAAGCAGGAAGAGAAAATACAGGGAGGAACGTGATGTGAGGAAAGGGAGCGAAAGGGAAACGAAATGAAAGTAAAAATAAAGAAACGGATGGAGGGAGAAAGAAATGGAAGGTGGGTGGCAAATGGGGATTAGGAGGGCAGGAGGGGGGAGCGAGTTAAAATGGCGGATGGGGCAGAGATGTGAGGCAGACACAGCTGTCCAAATCGACCGGCACTTGCCCCGTCTCCTGCCCCGGCAAAACCCTATTCCTCCATACCTCCAACACTCATAATCCGCCCAAAACCTTGCGCAAACCAATATTAATCTATTCCAAACCGAGATAAACCGCAGTTTTCTCTTTCTAAAAGGATTTCTTTCGTTTTTTCATCTTCTTTGCGTCTATTCCTTCCCATCCATCCTCGTTTCAAAATTATACGTACAGTGTGAACGGGAGTGATCATTGGAGTTTTAAGTACGTATATGTTCTCAATAATATTTAGCTCAGAGATTAGAATAATCTGTTGAAAACTTGGTTAAAGAGCAAAAAATCATCCGTTATTCATTTTCATTGCTGTATGGGATAATAGTGATGCTTAGTACTAAATTTGGAATAATGCTGGTAAATTATGGTACAGCATAAATTACACACACGCGAAGCTCCTATAGTATTTGTTTCAATTCTGTAAAGATATTTCAAAATCAAATTCCCACAGTCTCTAATCAAAAAGCTGAAAGGTTTTTGGATACACTCTAAGACCACAGTATCCGTTGAAGAGCCTACGTCTCATTAAAGTAACTTCTCATAACCTAGAATCTTATTAGTCATGAGGACCATTGCAGATTATCGACTTGAAACTGGGTGATTAGAAGGTAAACTTTCGAAAGACAGGAAAAGGTGGGGTGGTTATGAATGTGCATCTGTACAAAGAAGCAATCCTGTGATCCCAATTTTCTTTTCCTAGTATATCACTGAATCATTTTCTAAATTCTTCAGAAGGTTTTGTCGACGTGAAACATTAAAATATGACATTACGACATGGATCAAGTAAGTCCATAGCAAACCAGTAGAAGATTTCATCAGCTCTCTAATTACATAGTTGCAATTGTAGAAGAAATAGAAATATTTCTAATTGGTAAATGGAGTAGATCGCAATCAGAAACGATAAAACCGCTAATCTCTCATATTAACAGGAGTAAAATCCTATGTTCTCCAAATTTAAAAAAAAAACATTAAATTTTAGGGGGAATGTCATTTTTATTATTTTCATATATTTTTGCCTGTTTACAAAAACAATCTTTTCAATGGGTCTTTGCGTAGTTTTCACATTACTACAGCCGTGAAAAAATTAAACGATATCAAACGAAAGATATATTATTCTCCAACCCTATGCCAAGACACAAATGAAAAATGATTTTCTCACATATGTTTGAAAATGTACAATTAATTCTTTTCGGAACTATTTCCAATGACACAAACAACCATGCCCTGAACAGGATTCAAAGCCCACGAGCGTGCTAACTCCTTCACCGACCGTCAAACGGAGTTAATTAACGAGAATAGGGTAAACGGGTTAAAGGGTGCCTAATCACCGGAGAGAACGATCGAAAAGTGGATTTTAATACGTGGCCAGAAAGTGCCGTTCCCAACCTTCCTATCAATATCATTTTCTCCCCATAAACGCCTCTCCGTCCTTTTTCCCTCCTTAAATCTCCTGCTGCACCTCCTGATATTTATTGCCCAAGAAACGAGGGGAGAAAAGAAGACTGTGCCCCGCGAAGAGCATGTTGGGAATAGAGCGATTTGGGAGAGATTTTTGAAGTCAATTTCTCAATGCGTTCCACTCCCTCTTCAATCATCCGCTCGGATGAAAATCCTCTTTTTATTTCTGGGGGAGATAGAAAGCGTAGAATTGGGTCAAAAGAACTTAATGATCGTCAGGAGTACTGGTTGGGAGAAGAAAAAAGCCCACTTTGAAAGGATTTCCGAAGATGTTTCCCCCGAAAAAGCTTTCATATCGAAAACGCTGTTTTGAAAATTTTAAGCCTTATTGGCATGATCGTCTTCTCTATTGCGCCCTTTAGGTTTGAGAGGGATTCGCTGAGAAGATGTTCAGGGGAAGAAAGCTTTTTGAATTCAATTCTAGACCGAGCGAAAGCAAAGGGAAGGCAAAACAGAATTAATCAGAGAATTTGATGAGGTCGGACTACGCATGTGTATGTCCGCCAATCTTAGTGTTTAAGAAAAACTGGAGGTTTCCAATTTTATTTAAGGGAGCCTACACTCTTCCAAGCTGAATTTATATCACCTCATATTAATCTTTACTATTCCTTGTTAAACCCCAAACATAAATTTATTATTCAATTACTAAAATGAACAATAATAATACAAGTAATCTTAATCATATTTGATATACGTAAGATATAAAACAAAAGAATCTTAAAGACAAGGTTAAAAACACGGTATTTTTTACCAACAGCAGCGATGTTGGATCTGATTAAATGACATAAAGTTAATATATTTCTCCAGAGGGAAATGGACTCAATTGATGGTTTCAGCTAAAAGGTGTTACTAGTTTATCACAGGGAATATTAAGGATAATCAGGAGAACACATTGATGTTACTTAGCGAGATGACAATTAAAACAGTGAAAATTAAATAGTGGAATTTACAACGTTTTCTTTATTTCAATTTTCATCATGTGTTTCTTCCACAAAGTGAATTTTTTTATAATTTGATTATACTTTACTTAGCGAGTCTGTATTAATTCCATGGTAAGTATCATTATTACTAAAATTGATGATTTGAATTTGTATTGTAAGATGTAAGATTTTAATTGTAAGATGAAATAAACCGTGAGACCTAATTTTAAAATTTTAAATCGACTGTAAAATCAATCCTTCAGGTAGTGTTTGAGCGTACGTCGTAACAGCTTAAAGAAAAAAGAATTTATTCCCTCTATAACCTAAGTAAATAACTTGCGATATAATTTTCACTTCACATTTCACTAATGAACGAATCTGGAAAACAAAGTTTTGCAGATGAATGGAACAATTGCACAATTACAGAAAACGACTCATTGAAAGACCGAGAAAGCTGCAAGTATTCTACTTCTGGCATAACATATGCTAATACTAGCCGTCTTATTTTAAATTTACCGTAATCAGTCGCAAGAGAGAGAAAAATTCAATGTACTTCTGCAATGTACAATCCCGAAATAAGTTATTCTGCTTCACTACGAAAGAGGAAACAACACGAGCTTGTTTCTGTACCTTGTTTTCTATCAGAATGTGTATTCCGTTGAAAAATAAAAGCGACGAGTGAGATTTTACGCTCAATTCCAACGAGAATTGCATAAAGGTGGTCGTTTTCAATAGCGGTGGCAAGTCGTGAGGTTTGCCGGTGGTAATCGCTGATTGTTTACCGACCATCGTGTGGCCGAGGAAAATGGAATTGGAATTATACTGGCTCTAGGAAAGTACACACGGAGAAAAAACAAGCCGTTAGCAATCCGATTCTTTCTCTCTATGTTTACTTTTCTCATCATTCTCGGTCGGCGGAGAAAGCTAAAGAGAAGAACTGCCTCCATTTATGTGTTTCACGGAGCTTGTTAGCTAACGCTAGAGTTACGTATCACGAGAAATGTTGAATTGTACTTCCAATTTAGATTCAAATAAATCAAGAAAGGTATTGAGTTAACACTGGCTTCGGTTTCTACCATCATTTTATGAGTGAATTGAGGATTTGAGCGTTTTTTAGTGATAAAATGATCAAAAACTGAAAACTGTAGAGTTATGCAAGGAGAAAAGAGCATTATCAAAACTATCATTGTACCTTCCAAAAAGAATGCTTCTTATAGGATGAAGAATAATTTCTAGACAGTTCTTTCTCAGCCATGTATAAACAATGAATTCAGTATGAATTTTTATCTTCTCATTCTTATGAATTAATTGACAATATCTATAAATCTTTCAGTTCGTTTCCTACCAATTTGTCTTGAGTAAAGTGAGGATATATGTGTTATTTAGTAAGAAAATCCCAAAAATTTTATTGTGGAGAGTTTCACAAGGAAGAAATAGCATCTTCAAGCTGATTATTACAAGACGGTCTTCTAAAGAGAATAGGTCATTTCGCACATTGGATCCCACCGGGAATCGAACCCGGGACCGCTTTCACCAAAGGCAAACGCGCTGTCCACATGACTATACGGGAGCCCCTAAAGAGAATACTTCCTATCTGACCAAACCTTAGACACCTATCTTCAGGCAATATTAAAACGAAGAATTTCATATGAGTTTTTTCCTCATGTTAACCCTTATAAACGAATTAGCAATTCTATAACTAATATTATTAATAATATATATTCTAACAATAATATTCCGAATATTTCTCTACGGTAAAGGAAAACTGCTAGAGAGCTATTTCTGAGAAACGTTAAATCTATGAATCCTTCTTGATATTTTATAGCCCCATCACATCTTATAAATGAATTGATAATATATATTAGTACACTATTAGTAACAATATGTGTTCAGTATTTAACACAAACGATCGTAGCGAGAAAAATTTCGTCAAAGAGAAAAGGAATTAAAACAACAAATAGAGCGAGAGCAACTACTTCCCCATTCGGATGGAAGAAAATCGGGCACAAACCAAGCTCTAGAACATTGACATTCGGAGCGGTGAAAAAACGAAACCTTGCGGCACACATCAGATGCATGAAAAATGTAGCGATGGAGAGAAAGTGCAAGCCATGGAGATCGAGATGCATCGTAACATGGAATATATATTGCGTGTTTCGACAACCGAGGACACTGGAGAATCGAGAGAGGGGGAAAAATATAAAAAACCTTAAGATTCCCTCGAGATATGTTCCCCTCCCTGGCTTTCCCTCTGCTATCTCTGCCCACGTATCTTTCCCCTCCAGAGCGTCCAATCTGCTCTCCTCTCCACCCCACCCTTCCATCCACCACACCCATGCCATACCTTCTCAAAGACCATCTCCACGGTCGCAAGGGCGTAAACCTTTGCCTCTGGGACTACAGTTAGAGTCTTAAGAGAAGGATTCGATGGCACAAACTCTTTCTCGAGGAACTCGGGAAAAGAAGGAAACAATGCCGAAGGGAGTCAATGCCTGCTAAATGTTTTCCCTCTGACTCCATCTTTTCTAAAGAATAAATACGTTCATGAACAACGACAAGAATTCAGAAAGTTTGCAAAATTCCTAATTCTAGAAGGCACTGGTTTCAAGTAAGTGAAGACAACGAAATTCCTCTTTGCGTTCACGTACATATCGTTAATTTTAATACCAGAGTACCGATTTGTGCTATACAAAGCATTTAAAGTTTCGCTTTTTAATTCTGATTTTCTCCCGGCTCAAATTTATTGAGTTATAATAATAGGTACCCGCGTTTTAATTATGATCGAATGGTATTTATAAAGGACAAAAAACTCCCAAAAACAATCAAAAATACCTTACAGTATTATACGCATTTCGCCCCCAAGGAGGGCATCTTCAGAGACCGGGAAGACAATGACTGAACAGATGAGAAACACGTAACACAGTGTACTGTCGAATCAACTATATAAAACATACAAGGAAAGAGGACTAGTTGACACAACTAAAAATACAAGAATTCCTATTAATAGAATATGCCACGTGGTTATACGAAGTATAAACCAACAACCAAGTAATAAAGTAACAAAAGGTCAAAGGTAGAATTCACCTTCAATATGATAAATTGAGTAAAGGCCACTGATGGCTAAACAGTAAATATAAAGGGCAAAAAAACCATCAAATATACCTTACCGTCTTATACGCATTTCGACCCCTGGTGTGGTATTACTAATACATCGATATTAACAAGCTTACACGAAAAATATTCCTGTAAATTAACTTTAAAGAAGATTATAAATACTAATAAACTTACCACTTGGAAGGGCAATGATGACACAGGTAAAAGCAGTAGAAATGGACTTACCTGAAAAGAAGAAAAGATAAAATTAGTGTCAGTTTCATTTACTGAAATTTCACCATGAATTGCAGCTTATTTTATATACTATCAAATTAATCTTCTTAATCTGCATTGAACTCTTGTTGTTGTGCTTAATTTTGAGCTATATATTGCAATTGAATAAACGATTATGAAAAGCAACAGAAAATTTTGATTTGCTTAAGGGAACACAGTATTTAGAGGCCATATGAGGCAAGGAAACCGCTGATTGTGGTCCTCTCGTCTTGAATGAAGAAAAAATATATCAAGAATGAGAGCAGCATGTTATTATTCTAATTTCTATGGGTTTACAATGAGGACAGTGTTAATATTTAGGAAAACTCCACGCTAAGATAAAGCATACATAAATATGATATAAAAATACATATATTTTTCTCATAAGGGATATTTGTACAAGATTAAACTGAATAGCCTTTAAAAAAACCATTTGTTTCTTCAAATTTATATCATCTCACAACAAATCCACAAGGATGAAACGAATTTTTCTACATAAAATATATCTTTAAAGATTTAAAAACTTCAATAGCCGTCTTTGTCGGGGTTCGTCGTTAAATTCAACGGTATTTGGAGAAAGCAAGAAAAGACACTGCACTTTAATAACAATCAATGCACATTTCGAAATCAATGCTATCTTCTTCAGGAGTGAATAGGTATAAGAAATCATTACTTTCAAAATGCGCATTGAGTGCTATTAAAGTGCTGCGTCATTTCTTGCTTTCTCCGTATACCGGTGAATGAGGCGATGAACGCCGACAAAGACGGCTATTGGAGAGTTTAAACTAATTCTTTAACAGCCGAGTTCCAAATTTTCTTTCTTTACATAAAACATATTGTCATTCGTTCGCTACTTTTCCTCCTATTCCTGTACCTTGAGCGTTACGAACCCTCAAGGTTGAATACCCTTTCCTGAGTTGAAGTCAAGAAACGCCGCCATGCACACACACACACATACACAAATGATACCGACGGAATAGGAATCGTATTATTCAGTGTTCGAATGCACCGAGGAACACACAGTCTACTAAAATTCCATAGCGATTCGGAGGTTGCAATAGCTCCCTCAACGTAAACACGTGGAGGAGTAGACTGAATAATCCATCAGCGCTTAGATTGAGGCCAAGGGATGGAAAGAGCAGCTCAATCACTGTTTGCCTAAAATCGGAGGTCAAAAGGAAAAGCTGTATTCTGATTGAAACATGAACTGGGAGCATACCAAATTAGGTTGTAAATGATACGAGTTAGTATGAAATAAACATATAAGAATCATTTAATCTCCATACATTCCAATTTTTCTTAAAACAAATTAAACAAAATATTATTTTCTCAGAAATTGATGGTCTCAACGTAAGAAAGATATGATTTAATTCAAGTTCCTAATCTTATTAACCTCTAGTAGTATTTAAGTAGTGCTTGGGAGCAAATCCATTTCAATGGCAAAATGGGAATCCCATAAAATTTTGTTTCTGGTAATATCTGTTCCTGCCACAATATCGTAACGATTGAACTTGATTTTTTGCACAGGGTCAAAAATGTGTGTTTCATTTACTTTAGTTTCACTTGGGATGTAGCAAACTAATGCGTCTCTAATTTTTATAACATTTTTCAGGGTGATAATACCCGAAATACAACATTTTAGATAAAGAATTACTACGCTATTCCTAGATGTTTTATTTGTATTAAACTTTTATTTGAATCAACTTTTTCAGTAACTGTGCTTGCTCACAATCCCGTCCCTTACTCTTCCCCTTATTTATTTTGGATCCGCATATGTGTATCAAGAATAATTTCGATTTTAGGTAATCTGATTGGAGTGAGGTAGATTAGTGATGACTGGACATCACAATCGACCACTGGGCTATAAGCAATAGATTCAGATCCTAGAGATAAGTAACATACTCTTTGTGTTGGCTATGAAAGGTACCACTTCTTATAATGATCTAGTACAATTAAAATTTTCCTGGTCCTATAAACTGATTATTTATTGGTGCAAATTTTCGTAGAATCTTCCGTAAAGACAACAGATATCCTATTATAACAACGTGGCTAAAAATTTAACAACTCCAACAAAACAACGTTTCCATTCCTCCTCCATCATAGCCCTCGGAAGTGAAGGGGAGATCGTTCTGCCGTGGTAGCTTAGTGGTTAGAGCAACCGACCGGCAATTGGGAGACCCGGGTTCGATCCCCGGCTACGGCAGACTTTTTCTCTTTCACTTCCATCTTGCAAAACAACGTTTGGAAGACTTTCACTTATGATTCCGCAACAAAACCAGACCAACTCAGCTATTGTTAGGTATCACAAAATTATTCTGTAAACTGAAAAGCGGATTGGGTTTGGCCAATTAGTTTGCTGTTGAGTAAGTCTGTTTCAAGGAGACTACGAAGGAAAAAGAAAGGAAAGTTGGGACACGGCTGTTAAGGAATTAGAGGTTTGAAATCTCCAATAGTGCAGCGTAAGGCGGCTCGTTTTGTTAAGAAATGCTACTATAAAAAAGCGTTACAAATATGCTCTCAGACGTAGGAAGAAAGACAGAAGATTGGAAGCAAGGCTGCGATTGCTTAATAAATTCAGGGAATCTACATTTTCGGAAGATACAATCGGTATCATGCAACCCCCCTGCTACCTCGGTCGATCCGATAATGAAAGTAAGTTAAGAGAAATAGATGCTAGGACGAATCGTTTTTAAATACATTCTTTCCGCGAACGATAAGTGACAATAACCGAGTAAAGAAGTAGTTAAATTCAACTGGTGTTTACATCCCCTGCCACAAGCCGAAAGGCGGCTTGCAGGGGATTAATCTAGATGTAGATGTAGAATAGCCGTTTTTGTCAGCGTTCCTCTTCTCATTCCCCGGTATTCCGAGAATAGTCAGGAGTAATTACTCCTGACAAAGAATGCATCGCATTCGAAGTACGTATTGAGTGCTCTCAAAAAGTGTGGTGTGCTGTCTTGTTTTCTCAGAATACCGGGGAATGAGAGGTGGAACGCCGACAAAAACGGCAACTGGAGATATTAAATCACTCATTCGAAGGAAAAGTTAAGCCTTTCTTAAGCATCAGCTAGGTGTGGGATAGTCAAAGTCAATAATTTTTTTCCACTTTATCCAGTTCAGATAATATTTTATTAACGGCAACCGAAAGAGGCTAGAAACAATAGATGTTTACTTGTCGCCCTAAAACATCGGAGCTGCAAAGTTATTATTATTTAACATTCACGACATGGTTTTCCTGTGAGCCATGTTCATAATCTCTACCAAATACACATTCAATAACGCGACACACTTCTCATTCCTACTCGATTCACATTCCTTTCCAAACACGGCTATTTCGCGCATTGTAATATATTTATATCACCTTATAAAAACCCAAAACGGCGGTATTTCTATTTAAAACGACCGGAAAGCGTCAAAGGCAAATGACAGCTTGCCTTATCGATTCCTGGAGAATCGGAATGGCAACGCAATACGGTTTTTTGTGTGGTTGCCGCCGCATTGCAAGAGACGGGGTGACCTACGTCAAGAAGGAGCACAATTCTCCATCATCTGTCAAAATCAGCCTCCTCCCACCTGCGCCCCTGGTCGATACCTTATTTGGCTCACTACGCCAATTCCTACAAGGAGCATTATTTCTGAAAATTCGGGCCACATGACAAACATATTCCCCAAATGCGGATCGGAAACAGTGCCAACTTTAGCTTACACGCGCACTGAAAACATAACCTGACCCATATTGCAGTTTTAGCAAGCGTGTTGCTGATGTTGCCGACGTGTATTAACGTTGAAATTTATATGATGAAGCGTTACTCGGATGAATTTCGGACACATCTTAAAAAAGAAGGAACACTAAGCAGCTTGCAGTTGCCACTGGTTTTGTTAACGGCTGCTCGACCTGAAGATCTAAGCCCTTTGACGAAACTGGCAGCAATAAATCTTATGTGGAAGCTACTTCGGGTTCCATCTTTGAAAATGTATATTCATATATACAAGTCTTATATTCCTTAACTGATTCACATCGATTCAAAATATTAGTTTCGTAATCATCTAATCAGTTCCTCTACAGGTGTAGTATTACTTATATTTGTAAGCTTCTTGGCTGAAATAAATAATGTGTTGATGTCCATTAATTTTCATTTATTTCTCAGTTATATGATAAGTATAGGAGGAATTTAAGTTTGAACTACTTCCGAACCATTTAAACCTGCTTAACCCAGTGATTAACAGGGACTCAGACTTGAACCGGAGACTTGGGTCCTGGTAGCCTACCATGCTAACCATTACCTAGCATTTTATCTACACAACATTTGATAATAATCCCAAAGAGATTAGATGCAGCTCTTAATTCTTCAATAAGACCGCATATAATATGAATATATAATTTCAAAAGCGTGATTAATTGATGCAATCAATATGTTTCGACCATGTCAAAAGGAGCCTTGGCAAATTTTGAAATCTAATTAATTCGACGCTCTTGCAAATATTTTATGCTAAAACTAATTTCTATCCATGTGGAGATCATTTTCAAATGCAAAGTACCTTTTAATATTAATATATGAATATTTAGAGGCGTAAGTAAAAAAATAAACTATTAAAACACTTTGTAGGTCATTGCCTCAAGTTTTACATGTTTAGCCCGTTACATCATATTATTGAAGAAAAATCTGATGTGGCCAGCACATGACTTTCTCCATATATAAGATGTAAATATTTATCTACGACAGTATTTTCGAACTCTATATTCAATCTAAACTTGGAAGATAAGTGATTAATTTATATCATATTATTTTTTTATGTCACAAACATTATAAATAATGTTTTTCGGGACATGTTCGATGAAAAACGATGAAATTGGCCTTTCACCCACGGCGCCCAGAGCGCCCACAAAGTACGTAATCAGCAACCTCGGTTTATCAGTATTTCATGAATTACTCATAAAAAATCAGTTATACAAAAATATGTTTCATGCATAAGTTATAGTAAATTACATTTTCTAAAACTTTTATAGATAATAATATATACTCAAATATCATATTTATGGAGATAGTTTGCAAAAACGGAAATTTGCTTCGAAGAATAAAGCTCGACTTCCGGTTAACCGATTTACTCCAAAAACTAATCAACTCTGACAGTACCAACCGCAATGCTATATATGAAGTTGGGTTTTAATACGACTAATAGATTTACGTTAGAGCGCCCACAAACACATATACATACATACACAAACACATACACACAGACATCATTCCGAAAATGGTCAAAACGTGTTCTAGGGACCCCAATATTTCCGTTTAAATCTCGAAGCCGATTTTTTCATGAAAACAATACTTTCTCTATACTACGTATATGGAGAAAGTAAAAAAAATGGAAGAAGAAAACTGGAAAACAGAAAACAGCTCTAAACGCGGCGGAACATAATTGAAGAATGTGATTCGATGATGCATGATAAAAAACGGGGACGACGCATTTCTAACATTTTCGATTAGGGGAGAACTGATTAGTTTTCAAGACACCTAATCATTCGGAACACAAGAGTACTGCATTCGGATGCTGAATACCCGTTCTCGCCTTCATCTTAACCCTCATAGATCTCTCGGGTCTCAACTCAATCTCTCCTCACCTATTCCCAAACAACGGATTAATCCTTAGTCTCCCTCCCCAAAGCCTCCAGAAACCAGAATCCATCGGTCCTCTCCGATTGTTGGGTCCGTTTCCTCAGATGCTCAATCACTTTGAGGTCGTTTTTGTGCTCGCATTGGAAGTTAGACCTCGAATACCAGTGATGCTGAGAGTTGATCCAGGAAGCGGTCTAAGTCTGAGAGGAAATCAAGCTCCGAATGAAGATTTCAGACACCGAAAGGAAAGACTCGAGGAATTAACTTCCTTGTAATGTACGATCGTATGTAACAATTTAACTAAATACAGGAAGAATGATTTAGTCTATCTCTTTTCCCCTCGTTTTCCTTCCCGTCCTACCTGATTAAACACTTCATTTCATTTTCATTTTTCTTTTAAACTTTCATTTCATTGCTTAACGCCTAGACATTCCATAGCTAAACGGTTTTACACCGAATATCTAATCTGTACAATAGTTTACTCCCACATTCTCCTTCTTCAGATCAATTTATACAGTTTGTCTCGACTTTGGCATATTTTCAGCTGTACTTATTGTTAATAAGAACCGGTAAATTTAGTTTTATGCTACTTTATATTTTTTTATTTTGTATTTATATATTTAAAAATATTTTCTATTAAAAGTACTTATACTTAAATATTTTAGACTAATGCTGATGCACTTTATGCAATGAGACTATAGATTCTAAGAATAAAACGAAATATTGTAAGAGTCAAGATAAAGGTCACTACTTCATAGTCAAAATAAAGGTCTGTGAGATAAAGTCTAATTGCTCATCTTGCATAGTAAGTCTTGTTCACTCTCCAGAGCTTCGGCAGCTGGTGGAGGAGGGTTTTAAACCAGTCTCAGGACTCAATACTGCATGAGAAGACAATTTCTGTTATTTGCTTCCATTCATCCTACTTACACTATCTAAATCCAAAGTTAAATTCCCATTTTAAACTCGTATAGCTTTCACTTCAGTCTACGTTTCCAATTAATGGTCACACAATTTATTTCTCGGGGTTATCTAAAATATAATCAATTATACCAATTCCCGTATAAATAAGGATAACCACAACAGTCAAGGTTGCAGATACTCAACCTAATCCTGATATTGATACAGATTTTCTGAAGATATCAACGATGACGAGGTGATCCCATTATCAGATTTGTAAGAAATTACGTTAAAGCGTTGTCAAATGTTTTTACCCTCTAAAAATTTTCAAAATATGGTAACTAATCCTAAAAATGAGGGATGAGCGAAAATAAAATGTAATTACGTTAGCAAGGCTTTTATGAATATCATTCTATGACCACACCCATGAGGAAAAACTTAGTCCGCTTCGATGCGTTCCTCTTCTTTAAAACGGCCATTTTCGGCGAAACTTGGCATCAGAATCGCTTTGAAGATCACCCTGCATTTTGGTGGTTCAGTTGCCTTAAACCCCATATTTATTATTCATGGTGGAATGTATTTAAAGGTGATGTAGCTCTACAGGTAACCTTGCCGTAGATGAGTACCTTTACAAACACACCAAGCACACGATTTTCGTGTGTGGATACGAAGCACCAGATTCTCATTCAATTAATGTATACCTTATATATAAATAAAGTTAATACCCTTTTAAATTTTATCATTGATTTTATCCACGTGAAGAAGACATAAATGATAACGGAAAATATAATTCCTGCATGAATAAATAAACTTATACTGCGTTAGCCTAAATCACTTCGCAGCCGGTTCGACTTTCTTCGTGAATGTTTAGTTTAAAAACCGTTCGACAGTAACACAAACATAAAACTAAATTACGAGGCTGATGAATCAATTACGTCGATTGATTAATTGCTTTATCATTTGATAAATATTCCGAGCGGGGTTTCAAAATTTTTGAATTTGGTTAGAGACAGACGAATTACATTTACGACTATGAAGTATACATGCGGAATTTTACCATTAAAATGTTGATGCTAATATTAACATTATAAGCACGGTATACTTAGAAAATATATTTACAGTACATAGAGGAGGCTTCAAATACCATATACGTGTAAAATGGTCTTTTTAGAAACATATATATACAAACTATTATCATTGGCAGCATAGTAAAATTTATAATTGATATCTAAACCACTTAGATGCGTCATTAATTGGAGTTTGGAGCCAATCAATACATATATTTACTCTACAATAAATAATAAACATGAATTATGAAGTATTTTTCAGTTTATCTGTTCTGTTAAGTTTCTTGAATAATATTAACTCATTCCCGAAATTGCTGTAGTCTTCCATGAAATTAACGAAAAGATCAACAGTGATAAAAGTAGTACAACAGTAACATGAAAGTGATATATCAGAATAATGAATCATAATAATGATAAATCATCTAACCAGGTTAAATTGAGACTAGAAGACTCCATTTCTGCCTAATCAATATACGAATGTGGAGAACAGGATGGTCAATCTTAAAATCACGGAATTCTATAAAGATAAAAAATCATAAGAACCACAGACATACCTGCTAATTAGAGATTTATCTTTTCGACAATCAGGTGCAAAGATTTGTCACAGTCTAGTAAAGACGATGAATCTATCAAAAATAATAAAGGCATAGCCGAGTGGAATACATGGATCACTCTTTAAGCCCTTTCCTAAGAATCCAAAACATTTTAAGAAAAAATGTAAAAGTCTAATTTAATGTGAGAGAATTGTAATTACTAATATAATTTTAAAATAACTGTGGTTAATTAAAGGCGAAATGTGAGGGAAGTAGAGGATTGCCTGGTAGAGTGATGTATGGTGAGAACTATGCGTGCCCCGGGATTGCAACGAAAACCAGGAACCATGAAAACCTTGCAAAAATGACTGTCTTTTTTCATTTTTTACTGTATAAACTATAAACTTATATAGCTAAATTGAACATTAATTTTAACTGTGACATAAATGTAATTGTAACTTTAAAATTATATTATAATAAAATTTCACAATTACGCTGCCACCAGACTGTGTAACTGCGGCGGAAATTCTAATCAATAAATCCTACTATTTATTAATACAATGAAAACGCCTCGTCCGGACGGCAGAATTGCGACTCACGTAGAGGCTTTACGGCGAGCGTAGATCTTCCGGGCAGATTGATGTTTCGCGTGAGTGAAATCAGCTCATTAAGATCACTTTATCGTCTGGACGAGTCAAACACATCGGCAGTAAGTTGGGACGCATTAGTTGGCAGAGTGAATGAGGCAGATAGCGGCGGAATTATCGTCCCGGGCCGCCATGATCCTAAAGCAGCGAAAACGACTGATGCCGACTACTCCCAGTCGATATTAACGATCCCGCTCCAGTAAATTACTCACAGATCGCGTGTCTATAGGTTATACTTGAATAAAAGAACCGTCTCGATCACGCGTGAGGACATCGGTTCCGGAAAACATTCAACAATTGGTATCCATCGCGTGCTCGTGTATTTCCATTTATGTATGGATAGGGAAGTCTGCGACGTTCGTCATTGATGATTTGATACAAGAGAAAGAGTGGTGTAACAGGCGGAGCGCACATCCGAGCGAGACACGAACTGGAGTGTATCCTACCTAGGCCTAACGCACTCTAGACCAGTCCCGGGAATATTCGAAAGGGTCTGATTGATTGAATATATATGAAAATAATGCTCGCCGGCCGAGGATGAAGAATTTCGGAAAAATAAACGCTATTTTTATAATTTACAAGGAATAATAATTTAATCATAAAAATATAGATACGGAGCTAAATTATAATATTTATAACTAGATGATTCATCAAAAAGCTTCCATTAATTTAAAATGGAATGTGAAGTCGTTAGTCTTCATAATATCTTCAAAATTCTCATTATTGAATAAAAACGTTGTTTACGTTCGATATTAAACTAGACATCAAGGTGTAGTCGTTCAAGAACCTATTTTTTATTCTTCTCATTCATTATTAGTTAATTAACTATCTATAGGATTACCAAATTATTTCAGATATTTACCCACATTTAAGAAGAAGTGTAATTTCAAAAATCCAGTGCCTTTAGAAGGGCAAACCCTCGCGAGCCGCATTTGGCCCTCACAGCGTTACGGTGAGGTGAGTGAACCCTGATGAAAGCAATTCCGTTCAAGTTGTGCTTCTGACTAGCACTACCTAAATATTCCCTTATATTCAAAACTTCATTGTTGAGATAGTTTGCGTATAGATCAATAAAATTCCTCTTTCTTCAGGTCCTTCATCCTTAATCTGCTAGATATTACTATCGAAAATTCTATCTTATTATCTTACACATATTCATTAGGCTTCCGAAAAAGAGTAATGACGCCTGCATCTTAGGCTAGAGCAATGCGTGAAGGCCGGGCGGGTTGTGTATGAACAAGGGGGGAAGGCATCCTAACCTTTGCCGACAGGGTAACGTGTATCGCTAAGCATCAACATTATCAATATCAATATGTTTTATGACTTAAGCATACATAATTTCTTCCTTTTATGTCGCAAAAAAGATGGCATATAAATAAATACCAACCAGTAAAGAATTTAGAGAAGCATCCATTCCTTCCAAATGTCAACAGGAAAAGAATTATTGACCTTTAACTTCGTTAAGAAATTTTAACTTGACTTGACTTGGTTTTTATTTAACCTGTGGGAGATGAAGCCAAATGGCTCCCTCTTCCCCTCCCCTAGGGATCTCAAACAAGTGCAATAAATAAATAAATATGCTATAAATACAATAAATATAGGATAAAAACAAACAAACAGTTGATTAGAGGTTCATACAGTCACTATACACAGATTAAATACGTCCACTTCACTTCACAACACTCACGCACAACTCACGCTTCAGCTTTAACACTCACACTACATAACGTCACATGCAAAACGACTACGGTTATAATAAACACCTAGGTAATGCGCTAATCAATTTTAATAATCTCTGATTTTACGAATAATGCTAAAAATATTACGGCTTAATTTTTGTGTGTTTTCATTCCTTTTGTAAGTTTTATACAATGAGGAGTTGTTTTATTTTAAGAGTTTTCAATCCTTCGCGGCTTATAAAATCACTAACGCGAATCCCCATTTAGTTGAATCCTACGTCTTCTATAGACGAAGGAATAAAAATCGAAAGAGCACTGCCAGCAGAAAGATGGAGCAGAAATTGAACTACGCTGCGAAGAGAAATAAATTCTAGCCTTTCTATGTGACGGAAGTACGAGTACTTAGGCGTCACAAAAAGCTTTCAAGAAAGTATTCAACCAGAAGGCTGGTTGATACCTCACCACCGCTAATATCAGCCACCCAGAGCTTAGTAGAGGGGACAGAGGCTTGCTACGTAAGATAGGGAGTGAATCAGTTTGACCGTACTTTCTACACAGATCCAGAATGCTGTAAGCGGAACATTTCCAAGTAAGTGGAGAACAATGAATCTACGAGTAATACTACTTTTCTTAGCGTTCCAGTAGGGGAGACATTAATTAGTTTTGTTATTTATCATCACTTATACCTCAGTAGTTTTTACTTTATCACAACCATTAATAAGACTGTGACAAAAGTATATGAAAGATACATTTTTCTCTATACAGCAGCAAGTGACGAATGGCAAATATTCCATTAATCAGGATATGATGGTTACAACTTTCAGAATACTAAGAGAGAAAATTGGTATGAGATAAAAATCATGTAAAACTGGTCCTTGCAGATATCCTCCCAACTATACAATGAGAGTAAACAAAACTGGTCTACAAATCAAGAAAGCATAGCTATCCAAAGGTTACTTCCGAACGTGACGGTGCTACCACTCGAACATCACTAATGCATATATTTCAACCCAACGGCGACTTGAAAACCACCTGAAAAAGTCAATACGCCTCCAAAATCGCGGGCTTTGAAAGTGGGGCTCATTGATTCCACCCCTAATCCCAAACGTTGAGTCAACTTCGGTCCGAAAAAAGCCGCTCGTTTTTAAATACCATAACTGACTAATCGAGAGCTTTTTTCGAAAGCGCAAACCTTTAACCCCATCCGCACGCAAACAAGGACCGAAAATGAGAAGAGAGATAGAGGGAGAGAGAGAAGGGAGAGGGCTGTGCGGTCGGGATTGGCCCGTTGTCATGGTAACCTTTGTCGGAGACCGTTTCGCTCCACTAACAGCAGTACATATTCCGCGGAACACAGGAAAAGGACCCCCGAAAGAGCTCGAATACTCCCAACTGCACACCCTTCAGCACTCCATCTGTCTCCCACACACCCACTTCAACATCCCCCTCGTGGTCGATCCTCCGGCAACCTTAAATCCCCCCAACAAGGAGGAAGAGCGACAAAAAACGGACGCTCGATGTTTTTCTTAAGGTCTGAAACCCCTTTGGGGGCTGTGCCCCTGCAGAAATTATCGCCAATCTTCGCCTCTCTCGTGCTTTGATTCGCTTAGGGGTCACGGAAGGTGAATACTACACATTTATGGGCGTGCTGCC
Source organism: Sympetrum striolatum (assembly GCA_947579665.1). Taxonomy (NCBI): domain Eukaryota; kingdom Metazoa; phylum Arthropoda; class Insecta; order Odonata; family Libellulidae; genus Sympetrum; species Sympetrum striolatum. The sequence goes on along the minus strand of OX388347.1, from coordinate 79,951,899 downwards.
TTAACTCCCGAGGGTGGACAGGAATTAAAAAAAGGGTGATTTGGACTCGAACCCGAGTCTTCTAAGTAATTAGCAGATGTTCATACCCAGCAATTGTCAAAATTTCATAATAAATGCGTCAATTGTATCCTTTTTATCAGAGATGCTTCACATAAAGTACAATAATATTGTTCTATAACGCTTTCCATAAACTACAATTTGATGAATTTAATATGATAATTAATATTTCTGTAGACCTTACATGGAGATTAAATTATACTATGTGTACAAGAATGTATATCTGTAAATTGTATGTGCATCTGTAATAGCATAAGAAATGTATTTTTAATAATCCTTTGGATTGAAAGATGCATTGAAAATCATCAGGTACAGCACTTGAAATTCCGACAGAATTTGTACTATTTTACATATATAATATGGAAATACTATAGCGTTTTACTTATTATAACTGTAAAAGAAGATAAACTCTGTCAATATTTCCAGGGGTGTACCTGATGATAGCTACAAGGGAAAAACTGTTAGTAGATTATAATAGTGTAAAATAAGAAGACCAGTTTTCATTAAGCCGAATATTTGTTACTCTAACCATCAAAGAATGTATATTAAGTAGTAAACGGTAAGAATTCCTTCAGCTCAGGTAAGCTGCGAGTTTAAAACCAGCCCTGGTTTCCAGGAATACTTTATAACAGCGTAGATTCTAGCGGTGAGATAGTTTAGCAGTTAAAACATCTGCCCTTAAAGTGAAAGACATAGGTTCGACCCCCAAATATTTTGATTTTTCTCCCTCCTGCTTATTCTTGGGCTATAATTCACTTATGTCAGTTTTTTGCCCGCGAATACGTGTAGCTCCTCCGGTGCGACCGCAAGGAAGAGAAAAAAATGCGATATTAAATCCCCGCAGATTCTTAGCGTGCCTCTTGCTGGATGCCACGCATCCTCCTCGCCGCAGCTGCACGCAGTCCGCTCCCTTCCGAATCAGGGACGGTCCCTCGCTCCCGGAGATTAAGCGCCATCCCTTCCACTGTTTTATTGTGCGGGACTTTGAAAATGAGGAAAAGATTTAGGCCCATTGGAAACTTTTCCCCCCATTGCGGAGCTGAAAAATTTGGGTATGGATCTGGTGGAAGGTTTCGAATCGAAACCAGAGGTGGTTTGCGAGGATGGTGAAGCGGTTAATGATGTTGGGAAGATGGCAATAAGTCAGTTGAGAAAAGAGTCCCTTCCGAAATATTTCACTTGCCCCGTTATTGGCCAATTTACGAACTTTCAGACGTTCTCCCCTTGTAAATTAACTAAACTAAACGCAGTAAAATAAGCCAAAACCTTGGAAAAGAGGACCGTAAAGTGTTTTACAAGATAGAGCTTCACAATGAGTCCTCCATCGAAACACTATCGATAGTGCATTGTGTAAATACGACAATCGTGGGTTACCGTAGAACCCTACAATACTGTACAGTTGGGTGAGAATAATGATGTATTTTATAAGTATGTTTTATATTAAAATTTTACGTTAATTCAAATAAATATGTATTTATAAATGTATGTATTTTTATATAGGTTTTATAGTATGAAATAATAATATGAAATTTATTTATAGATAATTATGCAGATTAGATGAAATTATGTATCCCTACGTATAATTTTATGATCACTTTGTATCTAACGAGACATCTGTTCACGTTCAGTGTATTATCTGAATATAATTGTGAACTTCTGCGTCATTAAATTACTATTACTATACCAGATGATAGGCCACTCTTTGGCGTATTGCAGAGTGGCCATGTAGATGTGTATCACATCTACGAGTACTATATCCTTCTAATTTTTTTATAAAATATTTGCTTTTTTTGACACGTGTCATCGTTTTATGCGATTTCAAAATCATTTAAACTTTCGATTCAAAAGAAATTTTTCTCCTTAATCTATTGCAATACTGAAAATGGATGGTTTACCATGAAAAAACATGGCTATGTGTGCGGATAACGAGCGGTCTGCTCGGAAGGAACATTAGTTAGGAGCGTAGCAACAAGAAATGCTGCAGGCACCGAAACCGGTCTTATGGTCGTACTTTTGTAATATAAATTGTAGTTTTAATATATAAAAAATCTGTTATTATCCCATATTTTTTTGTATAAAAGAAGATAAAGATCAAGAAAAACCCAAAAATTTTAAACATTTTAGTATTTCATTTATAAATTTTACCAAAAACTCGTCTAATGAAGAGCCTAAAGGAAGAAGTTTAAAAAATATGAGTAAATGTGACCTTATGGAACAATCCAGAAAATTCAGAGCTTACTCGTGGTTTAGCAGGTAGCAGTGGCACACAAATTGGAAAACACTAATCTAGATAACACCACTTGATAAATGATATATTCTTCAAAAATGAAATTAATAAGGCTGCTAGTCAGTTGAATGTATTAACAAATACTTGTTATCATTTAATGCAAGCAAAATGAATACGATTCCAGAATATAATATCTGTGATAAATAATGGACATTTGTTGATGCATTAGCAGACAGAAGAAATATATGAATCAAGAGTAACAAACCGTACTATTTTCTTTCCGGTCAAATGGAATTCCGGCTATGCTTCCTCTACACTTCAGAACCGGCTCAAACCGTTTTTTTGTTGAACGGGAGTTGTAAATCACCGCAACACGTAATTGGTACAATGTAGCACTACCACGCAATATTAGAACGGGAACTGAAAATTAGAACTGACCAAATAACCGTCGGTATTCTGTTTAAATTCAAGACTTAAAATCTTTTGGATCGGAATCTGCTTTTGATCCAAACGGTATTTCCTGTTTTGCCTTGCGGCTTGGATTCCGTAACTGACCATCACCAAAACCGTAAGAACCGTTTGAGAGAATATGAAGAAGAATTAATGGATTTGAGCGTTTGACTTCATTTTTAGCGGACGAAAAAAATCCCACACGGTTTATTCCGCCCATCTGAAGCGAAAATGAAAGTTCACGGATTAAACTTTTTAAAGCGAGATTACGCTTGTATGAGTAACCCACCTGAATCGTGGGAAAGCCTTACACATTTACGCCGTAAACTTTACGAGCGACTCCGGCGAGCCAACTTTTCCTCCATTGTTCGCAATAGCAAGCAGGATGTAATAAGATTACGTTAATGTGAGAGGCGGAAATTTTAAACTTGGGCTGAAAAGCAGGCGTAATACCTCACGGGATTAGGACGGTTCGAAAAGGTAGAATTGATGATACGATGGGGAACAAAAGACAGAAATTGAACGGAGAGGGGGTGGAGAAGTGTGGGCAGGAAGGGGGAGATGATGTCAGATTGGGGAATGAGTAATAGAGGGAAAAAGTGGATGGGAAAGGGATGGAAAACCACGAAAATGAAAAGCAGGAAAGGCGGTGAGAGCTGTGTACAGGAAATTCTGCACGGATAAAACAGAAAACAGCGATGAGAAATATGGGAGTCGCAAGCTGTAGCGGTCTTCGGGGAGGAAAGGGGTAACCTTGCTTATGCGCACGTCGAAGAGTCGTGCATCAGAAAGACTATAACGGAAGAAAAAGGGACTCGAATTCAAAACCTAAAAGTAGAGCATTCGTTTTGATCTTATGTGATAAAGATTAACACGTTTTTTTATTTTCTCTCCAAAGCCATTCTTCATCTCCAAACTTCTTCCTTATTTCCACATTACTAAATCAATCTGTATATGTATATATCTATATTAATTTTATGTTATGATTTTTATGTATATTTATGCTTTCATATATATAAGACAAAGATTAAGGGTTATTACTGTATTATACTTTATAGCATATACATCACATTTTATAGCGTTTTATGTAAATATATTTCGGTCCGCAGAATATTCTGATTGCAAAAATACTAATACATACTATATTTAAAAAGTTCCCGAATTGATTTTTCCAGCTTAAACGCCGAGCAGAAGAAATGTAAAATTCTGGTAGTAGACAGCTCCACATATTGCTGATACACTCCTGGCCAAAATTAACGCAGCACCTCCCTAGCGATTCTAACAGCCGGTGCTGCGTTAATTTTGGCCCGAAGTGTACAATGTACATGATACATCTATCTACCACTTACCTACATATCTACCGCCAGAATTTTACAATACTCCTGCTCGGCGTTTTCGCGGGAAAAGATACGTTCGGGAACTTTTTGAACGAAGTAATATATAGAATTAGGTAATGAAGTAAAGCATAGATAAAATTATATTAAAATAAAAGGAATAACACCATTGGTAAACCATAGGGCAACGCTGATACCAAGTATGTGCAGATAATGATACTATATAGACATAGAACCCAGACAATATAAACTGTCCCAGATTAAAGGGATATTATAGTATGTTCGAATGTATTTATAATATATTGAGAGCTAATTCTTTTTATTACCATTTTTAGAAAGAATACTGTTCCGGAAAGTAAATAAAATGACTCATAAGTAATAAAATGACTCAGGTAAATAAATGTACTCATATTCTGAATAGTAATTTTTTTCGGAGGAGAATTTTTTGTTAATGAATTATCTTTAGTCACTTTACGAGAATGAAACAAATATTCGTTTTCGCGGCCATACAGAGCAAAAAAGACTGAAAGATTGGTGAATATGAAAAAACCTAATTATTGGAAATAGCTCAACGCATAACTATCCGTCCGATAACGATTATAAGACCTATACCATAAATGTCAATCAGTAGTAAATTTCAGTCGCGCAAGATTAATATCCTATTGGAAAAATTAATGCAGAAATACATTATTTTTCCTGTTTCTCATTAAACGTAGGAATGAGAGGCCTAGCAACATTCCATTAAAAGGGTCAAAATTTGATATGGGCGTGGTTATATTTTCTGTGCGATTGTCCTTCAGTGTCACAGTAACACTTGGTCAATGATTGATGTAGATAACATTAAGGGAGGTACATAGTATATTAGGAATACTGATATAGTAATAGTGATGGGGAATTGAACGAAAATAAGAGGAAGAAAGCTTGAGGAAGAAACAATCGATGAGGTGAAATTGAAATGAATTTCGATATGAACTCGAAATGATACAGCGTAACTTTTACAAATGGAGTACATATTGCAGAAAGAATCTCACTTAGCTCTTAGACAAATTGAAAACACTCGAACCATAGAGAAAATCCCAACGATGATGGGGGAGATAGCGTCGTTATCGCGAAAAATACCCAGAATTCTTTGGACCATAAATATCGATAAACTACGAAAGAAATAAATCCGGCTGGTTGACGGGGCAGAGCACGTACGCCGTGGGAGGGAAATACAGAAAGCGGAAAATAATAGAATTCGTGCTTATAGAGAGGAATCAGTCGGAGAAAGGGGAGGGAAGATGAATGCCAGGAGGAGGCAGATGGTAAGACAGTGGAAAAGGAGGGATCGGGAAACGTGGGAAGGAAAACGAATGAATTGGAGAGAAAAGGTTTGCAGAGAGAGAAAGGGATAAAAATGAAAGGATACAAGAGGGAGGAGTGTGCGGTAGGTAGGAAAGGGAAGGTGAAGGAAGGAAGGGTGGAGTGGAGGAAGTTTGGAGAGAAAGCGGAGGAAGGGCGGAGAGGGGATTTGGAGGAAGTCCTTTCGGATTCGGATCGCCGTAGGTCTGCAAAACTCTTTTCCTCTCTCTCCCTCTTCGATCGAACGACTCTCAGCATCACTTGCTCCCCTCCGCCACTCTCTCTCCCCTCCCTTGCCACTCAGCATCCCCATCCTCACCGCCCGCCACGCGCTCGATACCCACGCCTTATGAACCTCCCCGCCCCGCACCCGCCCCGCTCCCACCCCGCTCCCGCCCCGCTCCCGCCCCACTCCCGCCCCACTCCCTCCGCCCACACCCCGTCTCGTCTCTCACTCCCCGCCCCCCCTGACACTCCTCACCTTACGTTTCACTAACCCCGTTTCTTCCACTCCCATATTCTCTCGCTTTGCTCCTGCACATCCTTTTCCATCCCTCAGGATCCACCCTCCGACGGAGGACTTTAACCCGTCCCCGCGTTCTTTTCTTCTCTCTCCGTACGTCGCTGTCCTATCCGTTCCATTTTCCTATCTGTCGCTTTCACTTTTCGCCGGGAAGAGGGGTGCGTGGTGGAAGGTGGGCAATGGTGGTGCTACTTTAGCAATGAATGTCCATCCGTTATCCTGAGAGACATTCTGCATGTAAACTCATCAGCACGGAGGCTAGTTGATTCCTCATCCTCTGGAGAGGTAATGAGTCTAGACAGGTAATCTGAGGAGTGAGGTACCTTATCTATCTCTACTAAAAAGAATTCTTACTGTGGAAAAAGTCCATAAAATAGTAGTCCCTATGTAACACACTTTCGAGAGAGTGAGTAAAGGGATAACGAGATAAATGTCACGATTTAGAATTACTCATACCTCAATAGTTTTGGTATCATCAAGGAAATTAAAGATACATTTTCTTCTATCCTTTATCAAAAGACAAGGTTAAAATATTCTATTCGTCCAGATATGGATGCAGGATTCCTCAGTCCCTACGAGAAAGAAATCATACACACAATCAGAGATAATTTCATAATAGACGCTTTTGTATGCATATCTGTGTATACAGACACCATACTGTGATAGCAATGCTAACAAAGGTAATTCGATGTTAAATATCCTTGATTAGAAGAAGTAAGATTTCCTATGAAGCCAATTGGGAGGTTTTGGTCAGTAATGCCAAATATAATAACACTTTTAGCTAACAAGCAAAATATCGCAGAGTCCAATCTGATTTGGTTATTGTAAATAACCTGTGCGTAAACTTCTACTATAACTAGAGACATAACGATAACTAAACATTTTTGCATAATATATGGATTGATGGAACGGAAATACTTCAATGAATTGAGCTGTAATAATCTTGAGTTTATAAGGATGCTTTAGCCCACAACTAAATAGGAATGGCGGATGGAACTCGATTTAAAATATCAAGTTTAGTTTTCTTATGGAATATTTCAACTTTGTATTTCCTTCCAAACATCGCAGTTTTACAAACGGTCGTAATGTCTGAAGGAGCGGTTCTATGTGTGACCTGGTTTTGAAATTGATTTTGTAATGATAAAAAGGAAATTAATACAAGTTTACTAACTGCTTAGTTAGTCAATAGTCTTCAGATTTTAGTCTGTCTCAATAGTTTAAAAATTGATTCCTTGAGAATTCTCATTCAGTTACAAATTTAGCGATGTATCATTGCACTATCTTATTAATTTGTCTTTCATTCGCATAGGTGTTATTCCTATTATCAGCGAATCTTTCCCCTGAAACAAAATTCATCCTAAAGCTGACCAACGAATTCCTTACCTCTTACGGGTATTAATACCGTACACCTAAGCTAACACGTTGGGCGCGCGTGGGAGTACTTCGCGATGGGTTAAACACCGTGATAGAGGCAGCACGGAGGCGAATATAACACCAAGAGGACAAATAGCCATTGGTCTCCCACGCGTATTCTGATGCTCGATTACATAACGTGGGAAGCAATTTCGTACGTTAAATTCCCGTCGGGTTCATTGTAATCGCCTCCCTCGCACGACCAGAGGGACAGTGGGTTGAGCCACCCACGCGTCGAAAGGGTAGACGGCCAACGAAGGACACACCGCGATCTGATAACGACTTTGAGGAAGTGCGGAGGGACGTGGAGAGGGATTTTGGGTGGAGAAGGAACGTTGAAGGATCATAAATCAACGGCCTGGATTATTAGCCACTCAGATTCGACGCTGTAAAAACGGTCGAAGGGAGAGGTGGATTGAAAATTGAGGGAATTGGACTTGGAGATCCATCCGTGCACATTATTCTACGCCGTACGAGGTTGAACAATCCGCGATATAGCTGGTAAAATAAATGTTAGATAATGGTAAGACTTGAGATATCCCCGGTGAACGGTGTGCTGAAAAAAAGTCTTCTAGAAATTCTAACTGGGTGGTACAGTGGAGCAATACCGACGTTTCGGCCGCACACATTGCTCCCATCCTCTGTGAGTAACCGGCCAAAATGTCGGTATAGCACCAAGAAACCACCCGGCTGGTATATCAAGAAGACTTCTTTCAACTAAATTTTACATTATTATTTAGGATAGGCATTAATAACCCAATGGAAATGAGTAAAGTATATCGATTTTACTTTCAGCTTACTAGAAAACTATGGAATCATTCTGCGATTGTACAGTCCTGGCCAAAATTAACGCAGCACCGGCCGTAAGGATCGTTAGGGAGGTGCTGCGTTAATTTTGGCCAGGAGTGTACCATTCAGAACTTCCTTTATTTCGAAGTTTGTCAATCAAGCCCGCAGACAGATCCTGAAAATGGATGAGAAAATTCGATTTGCATAGAAAAAAATCTGATGTGGCCAGCACATGACTTTCTCCATATATATAAGATGTAAATAATTATCTAAGACAGTATATTCGAACTCTATATTTAATCTAAACTTGGAAGATAAGTGTTTAATTTCCTTCATACTATCTTTGACGTCACAAACATTATAAATAATGTTTTTTGGGACATTTTCGATGAAAAACGATGAAATTGGCCTTTCGCCCCAGCGCCCAGAGCGCCCACAACGTACATAATCAGCAACTTCCGGTTTATCAGTATTTCACAAATAACTCCTACACAATCAGTGATACAGAAATATATTTCTTACAAAAATTATAGTAAAATTCATTTCCTAAAAATTTTATACATAATAGTATATACCTAAATATGATATTTATGGAGATATTTTGAATACCGGAAATGAGCATTGATGACTGAAGCTCGACTTCCGGTTAACCGATTTACTTCAAAAACTAATCAACTCTAACGACATCAACCAAAATACTATGTATGAAATTTGGTGTTGATGCAACAATTAGTTTTCATGATAGAGCGCCCACAAAGTACATAATCAGCTACTTCCGGTTTATCAGTATTTCACGAATAACTCCTAATCAACCGGTGATACAAAAATATGTTAAATCCAAAGGTTATAGTAAATTACATTTTCTAAAACTTTTATATGGTATACAATTTACCTATATATCATATTTATGGAGATATTTTGAAAACCGGAAATGAGCTTTGATGAATAAAGCTCGACTTCCGGTTAACCGATTTACTCCAAAAACTAATCAACTCTGGCAGCACACACGAAAGTACTATGTATGAAGTTTGGTATTGATACGACCAATACTTTTCACGTTAGAGCGCCCACTATCACACACACACACACACACACACACACACACACACACACACACATACACACAGACATCATTCCGAAAATGGTCAAAACGTGTTCTAGGGACCCCAAAACATGTATTTCCGTTGAAATCTCGAAGTTGATTTTTTTCATGAAAACAATACTTTCTCTATACTTCGTATATGGAGAAAGTAAAAAGCTATGCAAAGAGAGGATTCTAAATATTCATATTTACAATTTTCACAAAATTTTAATATCTTTCGAATTTTATCACATAGTGATTTCATAAATTCCTCATGTAATTTACTTATTGAATTGAGTTTAATATTTCACGTTAATGTGTTTACACGGTTTCATGCTCGCCCGTGAGTGTTTCGCAATGTGGGTTTTTTTTAACTATCAGTTGGGAAGATGATATTTTTACACTCTAATCCTCTTTTTTCATTTTATTTTTCAATAAAAGCGATATTGCAGTTTGACTGAAAGAAAGGTCCAATCGCGCCTACTCTTATCGTAGACAAGGTCAGTCTAATCTAATCTGAGATCTCTTTGCATTAAATGTACATTACATAAACCTGTAGTGAAGTTGATGCTTAGCATAGATAAGCATTTAGCATTGCTTAACGATTTCAAGTCTATAATAAATTTTAAAAACTAAGAATGAAATCATAACTGCGAAAAGAGCTGATGTACATAATACATAAGTCAACACTTCCGAAAGATCATAGTTCCTAGTTTTTTCATCATCATACTAATTCGAGAGTATTATATTCTATCATTAAATATATGATGAGTAATAATTAATTTTATCACTATAATTATCACATTATTATCATGAATAATTTTAAAAAATACCAAGAAACATTTTTCATGTATGTAGTAAAAATAATAACTGACAACGAATTCGTTAAAAAAAATCTTTTCGATAATTAAACTAATAAATATTTCCCCCTCCTAAACTGCACTGTCTTTAGATCAAAGATCACAATATTAGTGATGTAACTACACCAGTTTTACCAACTATATAAGTGACCGACATTTAACCATACACCTTTACTTTGATGTATAACTGCACAGTACCTACAATTAATCCTCCAATGTATTTCCGTTTTCGGAAATAAATACATACAAATTATAGGTGTAATTATTAAAACTAAATTAAATAATCCTCATTTAATCTACCTATAACTCCTCCAGCAGGGACTTTATTATATCACACTTTAATTTTGAATTTCCGTTTATATAAAAAGATAATATTTTATCGGCTGCAGTGAAAACGATTCAGAATAACAACAAAAGAGCGAGCACGACATAACAAAAATGTTTTGTAATTGGACATTTCCAACGTTTTTTGTAATGCTAGAAACTCGTGCCGTCAGAAATTACTGTAACATTTCCCGTGCAGAATGCTGTTTTGAACATTGTAAGAAGTCTCAGGAAAACTAATTTTCTCTTTTAAGAGATGTGTGTTCAAACCCGGGAATGAATTGCACGTTTTCGTGAGATACGACGTAATTATCTATTTTTCAAAGAGCAGGTCTATATCCTTTCATTAATTCAAATACAAAAAAAGACATCTTATTGTCCGTTACGGTGCACGCGTGGAAAACCCAAGGTTAAGTGAATTTGAAAAAAGTCGACGATTCGAGACTCGAATTCGGTTCTCCAACTTTCCAGGCGTTTGCTCTCAATATATGGATATCTGAGTTCGAGTCAACCTATTTTGTATTTGCTCATCATCAAAATAGATACATACGATTGGATTGTATATCTCGCCCGTTAAACATGATGCTTGAAATTGTAACGTATCTCATTCTTGAGATGTTTTAGCTTTTAAAAATTAAGCTTCTTTATTACTATATTGATTAACATTAAAAAATCGAAATTTTTAGTAAGGGTTTAACGGGAGAAAGTACATTTTTTGACGATGATGATGGAACAATGGCTAAAATGGGATTGTCACGGCGGAAACTAGACATTTGTCAATGCTACTTTTAACGCCGATTGTAGAAGCCTTGACTTGTTGGTATACCTTCACAACGGCAAGTGGAATAACAAATTCATTCATACAGAACCACACTTCAATGCAGAAAAACAACGACTTTGGTTTCGACTATAGTGGTTGATGATGATGCCATCGAAACCGTGGTCATTCTTCCTTTCCATTAAAGAGTGGTTTGGGAAAAAAGAAACTGTTATTCCTTTTGCTACACTAATTCTATTTCTGATTAAATTTAAAAAGAGAAAATATCTGCAACAAAAATAGATTAAGCTTAACGCGTATTTCTTGTAGAAGTTAATCACATAAAAAGTAAATAGAAACATGAATAAATACGTAAGCATAAATACACAACGGTGATTATCTTGATAGATTTTATATAATTCTCCTCTCCATCCTCAAAGGCTTCCAAGTCCCATTAGCGTGACGTGTCTCACCGATCGGGAAACTCTGATTTACATGCTTACTTGCGGTACTCACGTCGTAGGCAAAACACTCGAAGGAAAACCGCAATAAAGCGTAACCTTTTATCTCCGCGTCAGCCGCAAAGAGGGAGCGCTGGCAGTGGACCCATTGTTGTAATTCAAAAGAGCAAAAAGGGAAAAGAGACACACGAGGAAAGCGCAACGACGGAAACTTTGGCACACATCTTTCAGGTGCAGCGGAGAGATGGGGAAGAAGGAAAAAAATGACGAAGCCTTCCCCCGCAGAGCTTTATGATTTTGTTTTCCTATCTTACTTTGGATATTCCATTTGAAAACAAATCTCCGCCCGCCCGCCGAATCCCATATACTCATTCTTCCCTCTCTATCCCCCCTCTCAAACAACAACCCCGTTTGGATCAGATGCTTCTTTTTCCCCTCCCTCTTATCCGTACGCTAAATTCCCCAATCACTCACTGCGCCCACGGATCTATGGCCGCCCACGCCGCTACATATTCATGCTCATGCAGAATTAGAGCAAACTTATCCTCTCAATGGACGACACGTTTCGGATAAATTGTGCATACGTTCGTACTGTCAGAAGTATTCTGATGGGAGGTCGGTTTGAATCGCAGATTCTAACCGTAACTTTGCGTCCGGTTAACCGTTAGAAACCGTTGATTGAACTGGTATTTTTCGCTCCTAAGACATCTATAGCGATCGTCCAAAACGGCCGATGATAGCATATTTTATTCTCAAATATTAAGAATTTAAATATGATCGCAGAGATATGCTTTTTTCTGCATTTGTTAGTTAAAAGATTTAAAATTTGTGATCAATTTTTATAATTAAAATAAAGTGACAGAAATCTCGCAAAAGACGTTTTCAATAATTAAAAACAGCTACTTTTTGGCCTGTTTTATTTTCAATCTTTAAGACATTAAATATAATCGCAGAGATAAGCTGTTATCTGTATTTGGAAGTGAAAAGTTTGAAAAATTGCGCTCTATTATTGGAATTTTAAAATAAAGCGACAGATATCTTTCAAAAGACATTTTAAATTAGTAAAATATCTACTTTACTTTTTCAGCCAAATTCACTCACTTATTTTAGACAGAATTGAAGAAGTACATTGTTTTCGAACCTTGTTCTGGGGTGTGCTATGAAAATTTAAGGGGTCACTGATTAAAATCGGCAATAATCTTATGTTTAAGTTACCACTGTTTTCGTCTAAAGAGATAAGACATATGGGCGACCACTATGTAGTTGCGAAGGTAGAGGAAATAACATGAAAAAGTCTACAATGAGGAAGCCCTGCCCCTTCTCCACTTAGTTCTAAAAATCACCAATTCGTAAGCTCTGTGCTGCGACCGATAAAATCGGAAATCTAGGAGCACGACAGCTGCCTTAAATATAATAACCTTAAGACATGATACACTGAGTGCATATCTTTTCTGTTGCATTTCATTAAATTAAATGTTAGAGCAAAATTTGAGATATTGAAGGAAAATGCGTAAATGATACCGAATTCTCTGTAGCTAAAGTTGAGAGGAAGAGGTTATTCGCCGAACATGATGTAGAGAGCGCGGCAGGGAATTGGAAAGCCGCCTCGTGAAAGGTAATTACTGCAGTAATAAGAAAACTCCAAATCGAGTTTGAACCGAAAATAGGACCGTAATGAACAGCGGTTTCGAATCAGATTCAAAATGTCCTTTTTCTGTTCAGATTCCTTTTCTACTGCGGAAAATATGAAGGTTGGATTCAGTTTAGGCTGTCTTTTGGGTTCCGATTCGAAGTACTAATTTAAACCAAAAACGTGCATTATTAGACACCAAGATCTCTCGAAATGGATTGAGAACTAACTGAGAAGATGAGAAGTTTGCTTGCTTTCCTCGCTTCCCTTAGTAAGGATATTTATCGTAAACTCAGGGTTTCGATACTCTCAAGTTTTTCAAAAACTTTCCCTGATTTTATCCCGTGATGATGATCCTGTGAGATGAGTGTGATGATATTTTCAAGGAACCACTACATTCCCTAGTTTTGAGACACTACTAAGATGCTTTAATTATCTACTGAGAGATTGAAATATTTTATAAATGCTAAGTATCATAACTAAGTTATCAAAAGACATTACGTAATTTCTAGCGTAACTCACATTATGTAAATAAAGTGTGTCACTTAAATATAATAAAAAATTGCAATGGAAATAATGAAACTGTGATAAAAGCGGCTTAAAGAATAAAACGGAATGAATGGAAGAGGCCGATGACCTCCCCATATCCACAAGGCAAAGAAAAAACATATTCCCATTCTTTCACAATATCAAAATGAAACAGCTCTTCGTCGGCATAAAATCTCTCGATCCTCAAGAAAGATCTTACTTGGAATGATACTACTTTCCTTAAGTTACATCCCAGCAATTTTTGTCTGTTAGAAACAGCACATTTAGAAATACAGGATATTACATCAAACCAGTTCATTTTAGTGCAACAAGCACTTTCAATTAAAGCAGTGGTTTTTGGCCAAAACTGACAAGCATTGTGTTAAAAAATATTGTTCTATGTTATTACTTAGAGAATCACCGCAGCAGTATCTAAAGAATTGATTTTTCATATTGAATTCTTGAAATTTACAAAATAAAACTCGGATAAATTTATGGGTAATCTTATTTTGCATAAATGATAAACTTCCACGTAGTGTCGAGTTACCGATTTATGTTTAACTTTGTGTGCATTCTTAATATTAAATCCATTTTGCTCTAAATTATATATTGACTATATGTGATTCTAATTTCCATTTCTCGTCGGTATTGTATTTTATTGCTTGTAAAAGACTCAAAATTTAATAGATTCTGCCTGTATTGATGATCTACATTCTTTCAAAGGAATTCAATGAAACTATTCAAACATAATAAAAGATGTTCAAAATAGAAATGTATCACAAGAAGATAAGAAACTTCAACTGTATCTTGAATTTGAGGGAGAAACGAAAGTTTTTGGAATAAATTATTAACTACCACTTCAAATCAAAAACGAGATCTAAACCGCACTGAATTAAAATTGAAATTTATAATCCACTTTTACAGACGCGCTTATTTTTGTAATTAAAAACACCTACGTGATTATCTCGCTAAGGGAATCTCGATGACAGATCGAGCTCAATCCGAATAAAATAAATTGGCATTATTTCTTCACTAAAACCGATTCAAAATGGAAAAGGAAGGAAGATGTAGTGCTCCATGTTATGAGGAAGGATTTTTCTGCGGGGAATGGGGCAAAAACCTGAAAGCTCACCTCGCAGATTCATAGTTACCCAAGTGAATCGCATAAATTCCTCCCTTCGAGAAACATAACTCATCCTTTACTGTCAGGAAGACTACATCATCCTCACAACTCCACGATAGCGAATGTGGCCGCATCACAGACACCTCCGCTTCTTTGGTGAATGTAGTTTCTCTTAGTTACGCCCTCCGAGGATGCAGCCTGCACCACGTATCACCACCCAGCTCACTTCCGGCACATTCTGCGGAAACGGAGCTCCTACGCCTTCTTAGATACTGTACGACGCTCAAATTGTCAGCTTCTTCTCTTAGTCATTAAGGAAGAACTTAGCAGCTATTTCTCCGAAACAAATTCACGTGCTTTTCGTGACTATTCCCTGAACTGTGGGCCTAACCACAGTGCTTTAGAAATCTCTACTTATGATATTCCACCCGAAGAACCTTTAAACCAGAGATTTCCAAATACCCCGAGGATATAGATTTACAGTTCATGTCACGGAGAAGAAAACTGTTAATCCAAGATGTTTCTCTATTTTGGAGAGTATTTCAGAATTGTTGGAGGTCAAAGATCCCATTTTTAAAGATAATATAATCAAATGGAAACCAAATATGGCTTTTTAAGAGAAAAATTCTGTATGAGGTACATGAAAATTTTATCAAAAGGGTTTCACGGAGGAAAAAGTTTGAGAACCTATGGTTTAAACATGAAATCCTCCATCATTAAACACTGAGAGCTTTTCAAGGAGTATTGACTCTTCCATGAAAATACGAGGAGAGAGAAAATTTTCATACTATTTCATCGATGAGCTACAATGAGTGAATAATGTCCATGTGATTGCAATACAATGACCATTCAAATAACTGTTTTCCTAGCATTCAATAAGAAAAGACCTAAATGGATGTTAGAACTCAGCATTACTCATAACAAAGTAGCTTTCGTATTAGTAGAGCCAAGAAATAAACGGAAGGAAATTAAAGGCATTTTTTTCTTTATTCCCTGCCAAAAGATGAATGTGAGGAAAGTAAAGACAATCTACCTCACTCCTCATCTTGCCTAGTATGCCTCATTTCCCTCTGGTAGCGCAGATAGCTAATGTTACAGGGGGTGAAGTTCTTATTGGTCTTTTGGCTGAAAAATTCATAGAAAAAAGGCAAATATTCTGTATGCCGCACAAGATAATAATTCCAGATACTACTTTTAATGCAGTACACTTCCAATGTCAATTAATCAAAAAGCTCCATGCTTTCTCTCGCAAGAAAGAATCTTCCGAAGCGATACCTCTCCGTTTTCAGGTGTTTACTATACACAGCGCAACAGAATGTGTGTACAATGTAAGGAGAGAGAAAGAAAAACTATCATTACCGAGTTACCATGTAACCTCACCGTCACAGCTTGGTCTTGGTCGTTCCAATTAACGTTTTCCCGATAAAATTGGTTACGTTTTCCATTTCGATACGCTCAACCGCAAGATGTAATTGCACTCACTTTTTAGAGACAAATCAGTGGAACGAGCGAGTAGAAGGGAAAAAAAATTGACTCAGTGAATCGGAAAGTCTTGTGAGAGCATCGAAGTCCGACGCTCGAGGTAATATTGGATACCCACGTTCTCCGACCTTCGTCTGAACCACTCTCACTTTAGAGGACCCCATTTCAACAACATTCAATTGTAAGTAGTTGGCATTATTGTATGACTAGCGGCACTGCCACCTATCTATTTACCTACTTGCAGTGCTATTGTAAAAATTATAATAATAATAAATAAATTCTTTCACCGGCAAGACTACCTTTGTTTAAAGCATTCCTAATTTGAGCAATGACTGCCTTATTCTATTTTTATTTTCTCTGTGCAATATTTCGTTACCTATTGAAATATAGATTTTCTTTTTATTGATTTCTGATCAATTTTTATGTTATTAACCTCTTGATGAGCCTACTTTGGCTCAGGGGGACATGAAGGACATTTTTGCAGTCACAATGCATATTATTCTTAAAGTTGTAACTAGTAGGAAATTTTATGCATAACTTTTGTAATATCATATATTGCAACTTGCAAATTAAATTTTTAAACCTATCAATAAATAACTAATCCTATGTTAATTTTTAATATTTGATGTAGGGTATTATACATTTCAAAATTATTTCACGACTTAAATGTAAATCTATTGGCATAATTTTTAGTATTATTTATGAATTAAATAATTAATTGCCAGCCACAGTAATTAATTAACGGCCGAAAATTCTTCCGTAACTTTAATTTAAAACCAGCAAACGTGTGCGTTGTATTCTAAGAATGGATGGTTAAAATTTAATAAAAAAGCCCTCTGCATAGAGAAAAGAGTGTAGTATCAATCAACTCGCCTGTAGTGTTAAATATCTATTTAGTCAAATAATTCGAAGTAGCATAACAAAATATTCCTGATATTTTAAATGTTGAAAACTATAATCCAGAGTACTGGTACTGACGGCTGAAGGAGGCGTCGGTTAAAGTTGGTCGGCAAAGTGTACTACCGGCAAGTTGTACTGTCGGCAAGGTGTACCGTAGAACAACTGATTGTCGTCTAATCGAGGTATATCCCTGAACTATTAGTTCCATCGTTTACCCAAACAATTCCAGTCGATGCAGAAAACAGGCTTTACATGTGCGGAAGCTCTTCTCGAAGAATGGCAAACCCAAAACTATTTGGGACGTAAATAAAAAAATATCTAAGCCCCTGCGTCTTGCGACATTAATTTTCTAGAAAACACGGAACTGCATCGATTCCTGACCGTTTTCCCGTCGAGATGCACGATAAAGAATAGTCTGGAGCAGATTAAACGACTGCTTCTAAAGTGAATCATTTCTCTTCGTTCGCATCGACCCAATTGCGACGGCCCAAGGCGACAGGCAGTGCCATGACACGGACGCCATGTCGGCCAACCCTTTCAGGCCTCCTAAAAAACATCCGAAAATAATCATCATTTCTATTCTTTTTACCCATCGTCAAAAATGGATTCTCCCGTCTCGCGGAGTTGACGGGGGCCCTAATTTTTCTTCGACGCGAATCTTTGGCACGCACTCCCGTGTTACCCATTGTCACGGAGGAAGGCAATAGGACGTGCGTTATCGAGCGCCTCTTCAAGGTGCGGAATGACGTGCGCAACACATGACAGATTGAATAGGTTGGAAGTGTGTACACGACGCATAATTCTCTTGGAGCCGAAATATATCAGGTGTAAGAATGATGGTACTACGCGCTACAATATAAATGGTAATGAAAATCATCGGTTAATATGGACATTATTCAGCCCAAAGTCTAGTTTTAACCTCAAACACACCTCCGTAAACATACACTTTGGAAAGGGAATGAGAATTATTAGGTGAAATGAGGTATGAGGTAGTTAAGAATGATAGGACTACACGCTAAATTATAAAACCCAGGGCAACAGGAAGATTCAACATTTACCATGAGTTCCAGGTGTAACATCCTGCGTAACAATATGCGGTAGAGCTCCCGGATAGCCAAGCAGGGAACAATACAGTAGCAATATGCGGTAGAGTCGTAGTGCTGGCCATATTTCATTCACTCGCACAGGCTAAGTATTAGTATCCTTAATTCACTTATTTCACAAGACTGACTGTGAAACAGAGTCATGATTATCGTTATTATCTTTGTGTGCCTATAGTAACTGAACTGTATATTGATTGTGAGTTAAAGAATTCCTTACTGCCGTACTAAATCGGAAGCACCGAAACAAAAGGCAACAAATTATACGCAAAAATAGCTGCTATAAATTTAAAATCATCTAAAGCCGATATGCAGGTGTCCGAGAGACTACGCAGGATGACAGGGCAGGTTTTGGGGAACACTATAACTTCCGGACTAGTCACAGCGTAGCCTCTCGGCCTCAAGTATATCGGTTCAAGAAGAATTTAACATCTTTATTTCAATGGTAGCCTTATCAGTTTTCCTTTCTCACTACTATACTTTCTTATAAAAGCCCTGATATAAGCAATGGAAATACATCTCGTCTATCAAATAAATAATTTACTCGTTTGCTCTTCCTCTCAACGCATAAGATGCTATCTCTGTCTTTGTGTATAATAATTCTCATCTGTTAATTTTTTTCTTACTTAGAGTTACCTAAATGCCCATGTTGTTTGCAATTTTGACTACTGTATACTGTATGTATTATATTGATAATTTGTTTCATGATATGTATTTTCAAAATCCATGTACTTTTCCCGTTTTTTGTTTGTTTTATGTTATCTGTTATTATTATGTATATTGCTATGATTTTTTTAAATGTCAACTAATCTTTATAAATATATCGCTTACAGTTACTTACTGGTAGGCTATTTCTCCATCTTTTCATGCTCTCTTTTCTGATCTTTTAGTTATTGCTATCGGTCGGTTTGAGCAGGTTTTACACACCCTCTTCTTTTTGGATGTTTTCCTACAGTGGATTTTTTCCCTAAGAATCTCTTAGGTTTTTACATCCACAATTCTTCTAATTATTTCTCACACTATTCTCTTTAATTCAATTGTAATTCTATAACTAATAACGATGGGTTAGATTGAAGAAGAAACTTTTAGTCTCAATCTCGCTCAAATAAAGACGATTATTTCAGAAATATCTACTTCCTCCACATATTCGTAAAAATCTAGTTACGACTCTTGTTTTTCCTTACATCGATTACTGCTGCACGGTCTACAATAACCTTACGTTCAAACTGGACACTCAAATACAGCGGTTAATTAATGATTGTGTTCGATATGTTTGTGATGTTAAGAGGTATGAACATGTAAGCGCTTATCTACAAACTTTATGCTGGATGACAGCATCGAAAAGACGAAAATACTTAATTGGACTCCTCTTGTTTACTATTATGAATAACAATTAGCCTTTATATTTGCTTTATGATTTCACTCTACCTTCTCCTCACCTCTCCCGTCCTGATCTAAGAAAATAATTCCCTTACTTTTTACATTCCGTCACCTTCCACATTTACAGTATCTGCTATAAATTTCTGGAATCCCCTGCCAACTGCAATTCGTGATGCAAGAACCATAAATAGATTTAAAATTTTATTATTTGATTATTTGTTTAATCTAGTGTGTTTAATATTGTAATATTTCTTTGTTTTGACTGCTATGATTTCTTTGCTGTAATTTACTGTTGGCCTTAGGTGACTTGCCACAGGAAATAATAAAAATTAATTTAATTAATTTAATTTTATTTAAGTTAATTTTATTTAATTTAATTATCATTACTATACTATTCCCTCCACTGAAATGCGCGCTCAGTTGCAAGTCGGTCTAGTTCGGCCTCGCGAAAGGCTCAAGATAATCCGCAAACAACCGCGACGGAATCTCATTTACCGAAATTACAGCGACGGAAAGCGATACAGCGTAAACGCGTCGGCGAGGGGAATTTCTTCTTTTGTGCGCGACTTCTTTTTTATCCCCTCGCCGTGTATAATACCCTCGCGCCAAATTCCTGCCCTCCCCTCGGTTGCACCGGTGTTCGAGCCCAGCCATTGTTCCTCAGGTTGAAGAGGTTTCTAATTATGACCGCGGAAGGGACACTCAAAAGATTGTGGCCCATTGTTGTGTGAACCTCCCGACAAAAAGAGTCCTCACCCCGTCAATCCCGACTCCCCTCTCGTCCTCCCCTTTTCTCCCACTTGCCATTCTTTCCCCAAGAGCACTGTACTTGTTTACAGCATCCGCAAAACCCTTCTTGCGACTGCGAGGGCGTTGAGGTTTCCATTCGCTACTAGTGCTTCCAGTTTCCCGATTCTTCGGTGCAGCAAATTGCAGGTGCAGGACTTTTCGTAAGGATTTGCCTATGTTGCCGCGGCATTAATTTTTAGGTAATCATAATAACAATTGTGGTAGTAGTACGGATTATAAGGTACCGCGACAGCAAAAGTCATGTTGCACCGTATGCACTGTTGATATGTATCCGACTACGATAGTATTTTCTCTGATTTTATTAAGCAAATTAGGACTGAAGATAAATTTCCTTTATCAAATCATTCCCATGTTATATCGAGGAGAATTAAGGTTGAGCATATCGGTTGTTCTTAGCTGTGATTAACAAAACAAACGGAAACTGCAAGATACTGGATCTTTTTTTATTCATATTCAACTCTTGCCCTCAAGGATATTCGACAAACTAAATAATTTAAAATGAAAAATTTCAAAACGTACAACCGTATCAGTACCAGCACGGCAAGAACTCAGGTCCTACATATTTTATTCATGAATTTAGGTTACACTTATTCGTGCATTTAATAATTTCAAATGAAAATTTCCAAGAGAACGACCGCGGACATACTAGTGTGTATGGCATGAACTCAACTCCCATGGTCCGATATTTAGGATATCCCTTTACTTTTATTATTTTCTTGGTTATTGTTATGGATTTTTGAATATCCCGCCACGAGTTCATTGAAAGGCCATAAGAGCAGCGCCGCGCGTAATTTTATAGCAAAGCGTCCAACCGGAAATTTTTTCGCTCCCGTTTTTGCTCCAATACCCTTCGATGTCCATTTTATGTGTTTTTCTGTTCGTTTAGTGCTTCGGGTCAGCTCTGGTCCCACAAAATACGTACCTATTCTTTTATGCCTATTACTATTGAAGAATGTGATAACTGAATATATGTATAATCAATTTACTTGCTTTACTACGTGGAAATCCATAACAAGTAATCCAAGAAATAAAAATTCACAAATAATCTTTTCCATAGTATATAATAAAACAAAAAACGACTGGCTTTGGCCCAAACTTAGTCATCATTAGCTCATTCGTCGTTTTTGTAATATTCAGTGGAAAAAGTATTAGGGAATTTTATTTCTTAGATTACTCGGAATAATTGAATTTTCAGGTAGTATTTGAATGCCTCTCCCAAATCTGTTTCATACGGCTTGCATTAAGTAAATATAATTTTCAATAAACGTACGGTGGAGACTTGTCCCCGGTATTCCTACGGTAGCCGTATCAAGAACCCTGAAAAAGCTTGTATTATAAATAAATGGCATGAAGTAACGTTAACATACGTGAATTTCTAAAGGGTAACTTATCTATAACGAGAAGACGTATATGCTAGTATGAGAAAAAATACTTTGTAATAGTGAATCGTTGTAGCTAGATGATTGACGTATTGTGATAATTGTATCCTTGTAGCTAGATTATACATGCTCTATTTTAGTCAATAATGTTGCATTATTGTAATTAGAATTGTATATAGTATTATAACAGAGAACAGAATTGATACGTGTCAATGTAAAATAGTATTATTATGTTGTTATCACCGGAGTATTTGTAGTTCTGTGGCATTTTAATCAATTATAATAAATAATTAATCTCGTGTAAACTGGTCGTATATTTAACATTTGCAAGGCGTATTGATTTAAACTATTATTTATGAGCTGGCTATTTAATTTAATAATAATAATGCCGTATTTTTTCGTGGGCGAATTTTAGCCTTTGAAGGCTACTTTACCAATTAACCCCCTTTATATTTTATCATTTTTTTGCAGTTTTCGTTTATTAATAAACAAAAGACACGCACAACATACACAGACAACCATTCCCTAACCGGAAAAATCTGATTAGCCGGGATTCGAACCCGGGACCGTGAGGTTGGAGCGTTAATTTAATTCCTTGTTAATTTCGTTCCTTGTAACGGCAAAACCATAGCGGGTAACAATAAACAATATCGTGACCTAAATTAACTAAAGAATTAAATGATTGGCGAATATATCTCCCTAAAAGAAAAGGATATTATTCTTTGGATTTCAACAGAAAAAGCAGTTCGGTAGGTTTATGTGCCTCAAGATTCCCCATTTCGTTCTTTTCTTGGTGACTTACCCCACCTATTTCTTATGTGGACGACTAATTACTACAAATAAAATCTTCTTTCCCCAACCATCTCCAGCACCTCCGTGCTTGTTTTCCTCTCAAATAATCTTACATTTTCCATTCTACGCCAAACCCACATATCGAAGGCCTCCAATCGTTTGATTACCTCTGTTTTTGAAGACCACGTTTAACACCATTAGATTCAAATACTCAGCAACAAGGATGTTACCAATCTTTTCTTGCTTCCTTTAACAAGACCTTAATTTATCACTTGTATCCTCTTCATGAAGTTTTCTTTGACCTAATATATTCATTTTCAATCCTCATCTTTGCATCATACATCCCAAGAAAGAACATTATACAAGTACGAGAATCTATTCACCTAATCTAGATTTTTACGTGATCGTGAACATAGCTTTCAATCCTTTAGCAAATCTCAACTTTTTAGTTTTTCCACGTTAATCTTCATCCCAAACTCCAAATCGTTATTAACGTTTCGTACATTTAATAGAATTTTTACGCAATAGCTACGTCGATTGCATACGTCACTGACTTCACTACATCCCCACGGACCAAATACGAGCATATATCAATATCATGAAGAAGTTCCTTAAGCTCAAGGATAGGGATCCTCAACTTGAGGTGAATTCCTTCACAATTTTTCTCACGCCGCGTTCGGCGTCAAGGAATTTCCCTCAACAAGTGATTCCTTAATCCTAACGAACTGACCTGAATTTTAGTATTGTGTTACAACTTAAAAATTCCTCTTCTTTGAGCTCAAGTTTTACGCGGAGAGCCACACCTGACCTTGGATTCGCTAAGATTCCTCTCAAGGTCTCCATTCTCCATGCTTCCTTCTTTTCTCTAGATGTACTTGAGGGATTCTTGGGAATAATAAAACTTGGTCGGCTCAGTGTAGATGACTCAAGTGCCCTTCTTTTGTATCAGCGCCTACTTGAAACAAACAGTGTTCTAAATACTACGCCCACTCCCCTAACGTTTTTATGCATTTCGATGAGCTTCTGAGAGTGAAGGGATATTTCGTACGTACAGCGGGAAAGATGCGGAGGGAAAAATTCACTTTCTCGCGACAGAGATGTAAAGATGGAAATTTCTATTTTTTCTAAAAGGGAGGAATCCTAGCAGAAAGACTTTATCATATTCTAAGAAACGTCGCAGCTCTGTCAATCTTTTTTAAAGAAGAATTTAGCAGTCAAGCTGATTATTCCCTAATCAGCTTATGACTTTAAATTCTAATTTCGAAAAGGGAAAATTAATTTCAACAGGAAGCGCAAAACAGTAACATGGCTGGGTAGGTATTCTGATATAGTTATTGTAGGAGACCTGAGTTCGAACCTCATTCATGTCTCTATTTTCCACTTCTTGTTTAACCTTTGGTTTAAGGAGCACGCTTCCTCGTGCTAAGTTAACCCTCGACCTAATACGGATGCCATATGGCATCATCCGACACCTACTATTATTTCATATTGTTTCACAGAATGGGAGAGCTCTATGACAATGTTGCAATTTGGTAATTGTTTGGCTGTTTTTATAAATATGTTTGGCATAATATTTTATGGGTATTGTTTTCAGACAATCACAAAGCGAAATACGTAAGAAATTTGAAATAATTACAAAAAAAATAATTCCGGCCTTGGAGGATTAACTTTCATTTCCTTCATATTCAAATATGTGATTTGTTTCAGGTTTGGCATAAAAACAATTCATAATAACATAATATCGAGTTTGCTCATTTCAGCTTGTTTTCCACGGTCAACGCCAAATACAGTTAAAAACTTTCATCGTCGTTCGATATTTCTTTCAAGCTGCATAAATATGATGTTAGTAATGTTAAGGTTGATTTTTGATAATTTTTTCTCATTTCTTATTCATTAGCACAAAATATTATTTCAACTTCAAGGATTTACTTCCTTGCCTCGCAGGGCATATCTATTTTCTCTTCATTTTCATGCATCCTTTCTATGAACATATTCTACGAAGAAAATTGTTTTACGCCCAATAAATATGCGATGAGGACTTAAGTTTCTAAGCGTGACCTCATCATTCGGTTCGGTATTGAAGTCACGCTTGAAAACCTATGCCAATGCTGCGGTGTTTATATATTTCTCTCTACCTTTTTCTTAAAAAATGTGAATTTTGAAATATGAATTGAAGGAAAGAATGATTTTTAAAACGATTTGTCCTAGCATGTCTTAACTTACATTCATAATCAAAATAGAAGGGCGTATAATACAGATTCGAACTTCCGCAAATGTCTGCTTATTAAGTATTCAGCCGGAAGAGCGGTAGAAACCTATCTAACATTATTCACTGAAAGCTCATAAGGGGGAATGAGGTTTACTAGGCAACCTCAGGAATGAGGTATTTTGCTCTTGTGTTCCCCACCAAACCAAAATGCTATAAGAGAAACATGTCCACGCAAGTGAAGCACAATGGCTCTACGAGTAACACTTTTCCCGTAATTCCATAAGGAGGGACATTGATCAGCGCAATAATTCACTCATATCCTGTTTAGCATTCATTACATTACAGCCATAATGAAGACTATGACAAAAGTAAATGAAAGAATATTTTTCTCTATCCTGTACAAAATTACAGATGAATATATATCCCATTCCGCAGAATATGGTATCTGGAACCTATTCCATCTGCATAATAAAATTATCTACATTTCAAAAATCTCATTACAACAAATAAATTTTCGTTACCTAACTTCTCATTAACCGGTAAGCCGTCAATTAGGCTACTAAAAACCATGATAACATGATATGACGTAACTAAATACACTTCAAATGTCATATTACTATGAAAATTCTGAGTAATCACAGCTAGATTAAAGAGCAAACGAGTATAGACGCAATATTTTACCAAATTAATGCAAAGAGAGCCTTACTGATGATCAGGAAGAGGTTGGGCGTAAACCATTCCATTAAGAGATTAAAATAAGCGAGAGACACCCAGTCCGAAACCTGACGGTCCTACAACAAAAGTTCTAACAAATTAATGAAAAGCAGCGTTTCATTCCACTAATACGAGAGAAACACGCGATGCGGAAAGAGTGCGCGTGATGCGAGAGTTGGTCAGGAGGTTACACCCTTGAAGCATAAAGTGGGGAGAATGTCGTGATTTGTCTCGGATGAATAAGTAAAAGATCATTGATATTAATTGGGGTGTGGTATCTTCCGAATGTCAATCGGTACACGACATCGCATGTCTAGACCTAGAGTAGGTGAATGACTCTAGGACACCACCGGGATATTTACTACACCGAGTATGTTAGTAGTACTCGTATCAACATTAAATTTGTAGTTACTGTCATTTTACGGTTTGTAACAGCTTTTCGCGCTCATTTAGTCTAAAGAATAAAGACTTTCTTCGTATTATTTTATATCTTAATTTATTATTACAGACCTAGTGGCTAGCGTCTAGCTACGCTATCGTTCCGACCGCTTTCGGATTTTTCTGATCAGAGTGAGGTTTCATGTGCTTCTATTGTTGCCGTTGCCTCGGTGAAGCACTTATATAGGGTTCTTTAGAGGTTCTGTAGAAGAATGTAGAAGTTCTGTAGAGAGCTAACAAGGGCTTCACCAGATAATAATAATAATAAAAGGACTTTTTCTAGGGCGAGATTGAGACTATAAAGCCTCTTCTTACATCTAACCCTTCGTCATATAAATTTTAAAAAAGAGATCGCTTAAAAACAAAGTACAAAGAAGAAGTTTACTTTGTGCTTTTAATAAACCTTAGCTAAGAGCTTAGGAAAAAATTTCCACTGCTGGAAAACACTCACATGAAGACGGGTGTGAAAAACCTGCAAAACGTACAGATAGAAAACTATATTTAGTGCTGATATCAGATTAAATGAAATTTAAGACAAGAAGTCATACCAATAGTATCATACAAGAACAAACAGTTACACATTTACATGTAAGTAGGTAAAAATAGTGTAAATAGGTAAAGATAGTGGCAACAGCGGCACCGCAGCAAAATAAATCTCCTTCGATGTGCTTAGTCTGCACATGGGCTCTCACCGGGAATCGAATCCGGGACCGCTTCCACTAAAACCAAACGCTCTGCCCACTTGGCTATCCGGCAGCCAGACATTAAAATTTTATACTTCAGTTCTGTAATCACGAAGGTAGTTGATATTTTCACGGCGGGTACTGGTAATCAAATGAATTTTTGATGCCTCTTTAAATAATAAAGCAGGTATGGTAAACCTTCGGTAGGGAAAGTAGCGCAGTTGATGGAATAAAAGATTAGCGAGCCCATATAATGTCAAACCATAGAGAGTGAGGTCCTCAAATTGGTGTTATTGCGACAATAATGGGCTGAAGATGTTTCTATATGAAAAATTGTTGTACAAGAGTAATCTCATTACTTATTTCTTAGTTTCAATACTTAAGCTGAAGCAAATTAAGGAAAGACTGTGCCGCCAGAGCTTTGATAACCAAAAACCAAGAAGGCTGATACAGGCCACTAACGACTGCAGTGCTTCTAATTTGTTAGGAATGTACTAATTTGAAAAGTAATGGAGAATAACTAAATTATTTACCGAATATACTCGTGTATAAGCCGAGTTTTTCATCAATTTTTATGCAGTAAAAACCCCTCTCGGCTTACACTAGAGTGAGGGTCCCACTTCGTTCTCCGGAGGAAAACATTGAAGTAGGACCTAAGTAAATGAATAAATAAATTTTATAATTGAATAAATATTTAAAAAACATTTTAATATACTGATGCCTCAATTATTGCAATTTTGAAATTTATTGGTATCTGTTGCATTTCCCTCCTTAGAGAAATGCAACTCGATTCAATTATTTTTCCCAGTTTCTTGTAATAAAATTATGTATCTCTGCATGTATTCGGTTCGGCTTATCCTCGAGTTTATACTATTTTATATATATCTACATTGTACATATACCCTCAATCAATCCAACATGCTTCTAAGAAGCCTT
The DNA here is from genome assembly GCA_947579665.1 of Sympetrum striolatum. Lineage (NCBI taxonomy): Eukaryota > Metazoa > Arthropoda > Insecta > Odonata > Libellulidae > Sympetrum > Sympetrum striolatum. The sequence goes on along the minus strand of OX388347.1, from coordinate 79,924,178 downwards.
TATTTTTTTAACATAGATTGGGTAACCTATACCGAACTTAAGTCGCCCTCTCGTACGAAAGCTTCACCACTTAGGTATTACACTTCTACGCCTATAAGGTTCCCGAATTAATTTTTTCCCGCGAAAACGCCGAGCAGAAGAAATTTAAAATTGTGGTGGTAGATAGCGCCACATGTTGTGGGTACAGCTATCTACCGCCTACCTACCTACCTAACTATCTACCACCAGAATTTTACATTTCTCCTGTTCGGCGTTTTTGCGGGAAAAAATAACTTTGGGAACTTTTTGAACGTAGGCATTAGTAAAGAAAGAAAATTTGGAACATGGCTGTTAAAGAATTAGAGGCTAAAAATCTCCAATAGCCGTCTTTGTCGGCAATCCTCGACTAGTCAGCAGGTGTTCGGAGAAAACAAGAGAGGACACCGCACTTTAATAGCACTCAATGTACATTTCGAAAGCGATGGTTTCTTCTTCAGGAGAGAACGTTTCTCCTAGCGCAGACAGATGAGACGAGGATCGCCGACAGAGACAGCCATTGGAGATTTTTAACCTCTAACGCAGGTGGTAGTTTTCATGCAACATTATTTAGATTCTGCCTTTGCAAGGGAATGAAGAGCAGCAATCATGAGTTAACATTTGAGCTCCTGCTTCGGAATGGAAGCATGAGGAAAAGACGGGTTATTGCAAGGAGCAGAACGGGAGCAGTCCCTCATCCTTCAGTTCCCTCTGCCCTTTACGTGGACACACGAACGCTATCTCCTAGTGTGCACGCACGTTCGAGGCACATTAATCAGAATAGAAGGGAGAGAGATTACGCAGAGGGAAAGTGAGGATGAAAGGAAGATGGCAGTGAACCACTGCAAGCTATGAAAGGGAGGAGAAGGAAATTAAAAAGAAATTGGAGAAATGAAGGCGGAAACTGAGATAGAAGGAGAGAAAAGGCGAGGGTTGGAGCCGCGCGGATATTTTAAGCAGAGGAACACAAAAGAGAAGTGAGCCCAACTACTTTGCCGAATCCCTGGCATTTAAACTCCAAATGAGGGACTGCGTTAATCGGTTGGCTTAGAGCATATTCTATAGCGCTCTTTCGAAAGCCTGATTTTCTACTCCCGGCGAGGTCTTCATTTTAAGCCCTCGCGTGCGATAGGCTGTCGCTGATGATGTTTTAGGTAAAGGAATATCTAGATGTGTCTGCAAGAACTAATGGACTTAGACAGGAGAATAAACGATAGTAAAACAAGATTCACTGTAGGAGGAAAGGCAAATTTCTTTAAGGACGGTTTGAACCTCATTCTCCTCCCTGGCTGCCATGGTTAAGTAATGAGACTTAGCAAGGCTAGATGAGTAGTGAGGTACTACTTACTTTACCCTTTTAAACAGAAATTTGTGAATGGAAGATTTTAACGTGAGTGCATGGCAAAGATCCCATCAATGACATCTTTCGTTGTATTCATAAGCAGCGGACAAAATATATGCCATTACTGGGCATCATTCATACCTCATTAGCTTCCATGTCTTTTAAGCTATAAACAAGAATGAGATAAAAGTAAATGATACACATTTCTGAATCCTGAACCTAAAGAAAAGTGAGATATATTCCAGGCATCAAGAAATAGAATCCATTGAAACAATCTGTGTAATCGGGTAATAACTAGTATAGGAAGATCAATGCCGAGGCCAATATTTGACTAGTGCTCTTCCTTATGATACAAAGTGATTATTTCAGTTAGAAAGAAAAATATATTTAGGGAAGTGAGCTTTCGTAGGAAGGGAGTTGATGATAGAGGATCAGGAGACAGTTTTGAGGAAATTATTGTAAAATGTTTACACTAACGGAAATAAATTCATTCTCTAGAGGTCTCAATATAATTCCCTAAAAGCCTATATCGGATTCCCTTAATGTCTTCCACGAGGTAGCGCCATCTTATATTGATTAATCTTTACACTTTTTTGTCATTAGGGTATGAAACTTGGACCCAAAGGAAGGAGGACTGTGAACGGCCTTCAGGTCGTGGTTGTGGCGTAGAATATTAAAAAAATGGCCTGATAGAGGTGCAAGCAAACAATATCTGGAGATGGTGGGATTGAAAAAATGACTGGAAGAATAAATGGTGGGATAAGATGAAAAGTAAAGAAAGAATACAAAAAAGGCAGAATGTAGGTGGGAAATGGAGCCTATCAAAGTGATGTATTCGCTATAAACCAATTTTAAATAAATTAGATATTTTTTAATACAGATAGTTCAATGAAGGGTAAAAATATTAAATATTTCTCAAATGTATGCAAGAATAGACCTCAGTAGTGGAATAGCCAGCAATCGAGCCTTTCTACCACGAGGTTCCGGGTTCAAATACCGACTAGCCGGAATTCCCCCAAGGAACTATTCCTGACTACGGAATGTTCGTCTATGTTCATCATAGTGTTTGTGTTCAACCAAAGTTGAAACAGGTATAATTGGGGCTGCCATTTTCCAAAAATCTGGTTCCGTTACAGAAGCTTCATTGAATCGTCTGTATAGCTTCAGCTGCAGCCAATTAAGTCTATTATATTTTAAATTTGAATAACAAATATAACTTGCAAAGTATGTCTTAAATATAAGAAATGCATAATTTTCTAATTCTCACATCTGCCCTTAGACTTCTTGGGAATATAAAGACATATTATCATCGCATTATAAAACCTATTTTAATTATTCAAATCGAATTCCTTTGACAAATTAAACATAAATTATAGTAGAAATGAAAACATAAAAGATAACGAAAGAAAACCAAATATTGTATAAGAAATAATATATACGAGTAGAATATAGTGTGGAATGAATTAGAGTTTATGATAGAGAGAATAGAAACAATCATCATAATCATAAATAATACTGTTAACGCATTTTTGTTCAAATCAATCATGGTAGGCGGATCTTCGTAGAACGACATTACAAGGAGTGAAGAAAAACTTAGTTATTTCCTTAAAAAAAGCTTTTATTCGGACAACGAGTTACGGCTAAATAAACATAATCCGAAAGCCCCATCTATAAATCACTACTTTGCTGATGCAGCCAAAATCGGATGTCCAAATAAAACCTTTCTGCTGGAAATTCCTATTTTTTCTTTACTCTTTACACACCTTAAAGGTTTCTAGGGTTGCATCAGAAAATATTTAAACCCACCGATGTGTACCCTTACAATCGATTAAGAAAGTTAACCGGAAATTAACTTCCATTTGGAATAATGAAGATTTAAATGACAAAAATATTTACTTATATACACTTGATAGCCTAACTTTTAAGCTATTTTCCAACGTAATTCCCGTAGAAATTGGGGCACTTATTGCAGCGGTGCACCAGTTTGTAGATACCATCGTCATAGGGTTCTGCCGCCTGAGACTTCCACCACTCGTTGATCAAATGTAAATAACAAACTATTTTTTCTGTCACTAAGTTTGTTTTCATTCCAAAACGAAAGTTACTTTCTGGACAACCGTCGTATGATTATTAAAGTTGCAATCCAGACGTGGGTGATGTCGAGAGAAAAACAGGGCTTCTAATTAGCAGAAGCCAGAGATGGGAGAATAATAAGGCGACTGTTGACAAATCGTTAAGGGAAAAGTGATCAGGAGAAGAAGAGAAAGAAGGATAAAAGGATTCTTGAGAGAGATAAACACGTCTGGAGCATTTATGGCAGGAGAGTGTTGTTCGTGAGAGTGATAAAGGGTGGGATGAATAGGAGAGTAAGTTGAGATGGGAAGGGGTGCAGGAAACCAAGTAGAACCCCTCGCCTTTTTCCCCTCTTTTTCTCCGCCTTTGATCTCAAATGCAGCACTAATCGTCAGATGGGAAGCAGCGCTCAGGGGTCAAATGGGACTCCGTTAAGTGGATTGGGGGATTGCGTTACGTGCGGTGCCTTTTTCCCCCACCAGGCGGGGTAAGTGCGGCGACGAAAACGACTGGAAATTAGTTCATTTGGCTTATTTCTTTGGGACTTTAGTCGGTCATTGAATAACTCCCCCGAGGGGTGGGGGAAAGGAAAAACTCTTTCAACGGTTGTGACGCCCGTTGGTGAGTACACAACCAAATGGGTTGAGTGGGTTATTGAACCAAATTACCAAAACATTGGTGTTAACCCTTTAGCTGCGAGCGTCTCTGAACTAATTGGTAATGGTTCGATGTAACTGCTGCTGCAAACGCCTTAAGGCATTAAAACTAAAATCATCATAAGAGTTCTAACTTTCGGTGGGTTTTTATGCATATTATTCCCTATACAACGTCATTTATTTCGTTTCATGGTGACACACCCCACCCTTTATGTCATCTAGTATCTTTGTACTCCCCACTGTTATTTCCTTGTTTTCTACTCTCCGTTACTTTCTTTAGAAACTCCTCGGTTCTTAATATTTGACCCTCCCATTTTCTCTGCCGATGTTAAATTACTTCGATTAATCAATCCAGTGTGAGACTTGAAAACAGCTTATTATAGACAGAAATAAAAACTGAATACCGACGGGAGTAATTTCCATTTAATCCTCAACATGAAAAATTACAGAAATTCAGAACGAATGTAGCCATTAAGATGCCAAATACCGGTGTGAAACCTAACTTTCCCAAACCTGAAAGTATGGTACCATTTTTCATTTACAGCCAACAAATTAAACCAAACCTAGTCTCTATCATCCGGTCACCAAAACTGTGAGGAAACATTGAACATTCCTCATTCCAAGTACGTCAGGATTAAAGAACTAAATAGTCATACACCATCAAAGTCTCTTCCTCACTCTATCATATACAGTTTGATCATTACATTTTTCCAAGAATAACAAAACGATAAATTAAAGGAAAATGATAACTATCTCCACCAACCATGATAAATAATAAAGCTGTGAGTAGACAGGAATGCAAAAATGAAACAAAGAAGAAGTACTATCATACATTTCATGTATTATTATATGTATGTTTTATGCCGTACCTGGCTGTATTAATTTTCGTAAGTATCTTACATTTTTTTGTTTTATCCGTTTTTATTCTACTACTTATCTCTTCGTATTTACTGTATGGATGTTTAATCTTTGATTTCAGGTTTGTTCTTGTTAATTTAATTTTTCTCATTCGTCCCTTTCTTTTATTCCTTGTAAATGTAATTTGCTAAATAAATCTATTTAATTTATAAATAAATCTACTTATTCAACTACCCGCAACTTTCAATAAGATTCGCTGGTTTTTCACGCCCTTTTTACCATGGGTAATTTTCCTGTAGGGTTTCTATTTTTTTTAAGGTCTGACCTAGGTAATTATGTAAACCCACAAAATGGTTTCCTCTTTTTTCCTTTTCTTTTGTCCTATACCTAAAACTTCTTTCTTGAAATATTCAATAAAATAGAGATAGATGAAGGATGTGACTTGTAAGTATCATTCTCGCCCTTAGATAGAGTCGTAATTATTATTACTAAAATTCTGTTGGCAGAATAACTAATTTTGTAAAAGAATAATGAACCCCTTAGTAGCACGCAGGATGCGACAGACTAACCCACCCTTCGCCGTGCTCGTTTCCTCCGAGAATTTTGAAAGGCGCTCCCAGAGTGGAAAGCCTTCGACGCAGCCTCGATCGTCCTCAGCAAACTAGGCTTTTACGGCCCGAATTAATCGCGGCAGAAGAAGGTATAAAACACCTCGCCGCCGAGAGAATGCCTCCCGTCAATTAGGAGAAATTCGGCTTTAAAGCAAACAAGAGCGCCTCTCTCTTCACAAACCAACCATGCCCTCCATAAAGACGGATATTGAGATGGAAAAGGCTACGGAATTGCAGATGGAGAGAAAGTGACAATACGATAAAGCTCTCGGGAGCAGGGCTAACAACTCGGCAAGAAATTCGCAGACAGACGATAGGGGCGAGTTATGACAGTATTTAGAAAATAAACGGACCATTGCATGGAGAGGTTTCTGGGAAGCATACCCTGTTCGGTGCAGGATAGAGAAGATTTTACGTTCCATTTACATAGCTCTCTTGGCTATGATAATATGAAATATATTGAACTATGGCCGATTCTGAATATTAACATTCATTTTATCCTCCCCTTATTGAATTTCACGAAAAGATATTCATGGTTCATTCTGCTGGATTAAGATAGGAATTCTCCACTTGCTAATCTGGCTCAGAGCAGAATTAAACGCAAATTTCCTCTAACTTTCATTTCACCTAGAATACTATACCCTCGTAAAGTGTTATAGGTAACTAGCTAGGCTCAAATTGGCCATCAGGTTGAACATTTTTTCTTAATTCACCGAGCAATAAAAAATACGAAGTCAATAGGAATGGTTACAAGTAAGTAGGTGCTTCAATTCATGACAAACGAATTATTTTCCCGTATTTCCTTATTTTACAATGAGTACAAATCATAATTAGCTCACAAATTTGAATCAAACACAGTTAAAAAAAATATTTTCTCAGACAACGCGTAATAAAAATAATAATAAAAGGACTTTATTAAGGCGTACTGCGTCATTGTCGTTGGAATATAAGATCCTTTCAGAGGATCAATGATGACCTACATTGATCTAATATTATATAGATATTTATATACAAGATTAGGGTTCGGGTCCAGGATACAATGACGCCTCTCCTCAGAAGTACACGCGATATGAATTGTTTTGGCAATACTTAACTTTATTCCCTCATTCGTTAAAACACGTAGATATGAACTGATTTAAATCCCACTCGATGTATTTGATGGGCAAAACTAATAATTTTGCTGGTAAAATGTTTTATGTTCTTAAGTCGACTGTTTGAAATCTTATGGTGCTCTTACCCCACAGGTATATGAAGCAAGCGCTCCCCGTATGTGCCCCAATCACTCCATAACGGTTGGCGTCAGGAACTGCCATAAATATCAGAGCCAATGCCGTGAGTCACCATAATCATAACTAATCATCGCCGTAGGCGTCAGCTAATCCTCTAAGCCAGTGGTTCATAACCCGTAGCAAACGTATCACACATGGTACATCTAACCATATATTACGTACATACCTAATCAATTTTCACGATCCAATTAGATACATGAGAGTAAAATATTTTTAAATGCAATAGTCGTCAGATGTTGGTTACTGATAATCCTTTAATTTATCAATTTTTACCTTTTGAAAAAAAAGGTACTTGAAAAATTTCCTCACGGTGAAGAGCTACGTCATCGATTACAATATTCAGTATAGAGAGAAGGTAGTACGTCAAGTGATAAACACACAAAGTAAACTAACATTATCGTTTTCGTCGCTGTTACTTTCTGTTCAGATCGCTTCATTTATCGTCATTCCGTCATATTACGCACAAATTTTAAATGATGGAAGGTAACTAAGAAACCTCAAACAAATATTAATTAAAATAAATCAAATCTTGCTAAATCGTCCGGTAAACTTTTCCATAAACCTTATTCTATAATTCTGATGAACAAATGCTAGTATTGGTTTGTAAAATTTCAATCAGTACTGCACTTTTCATGAATCTTCCGTAAACCGAGGACAAAATGCGCTTAAAAAACGAATTTTTGGTACTTGAATTTTAAGTGATGATCTCAATGATTAAGACATTAATGAATCGTTCAAATTTCATGCAAGATAAACTGACAGGATGATAACACAGAGCGAATTTTATGTTTCTACAATATAAATAATGAAAAGGGCTGTAAAACGACTCGGAAATGATCTTTCGAGTCGGTGATACTATCCTAGCAAAGCCTCGAGAACTGACGGAACAGGGCTGCAGAATATATGCGTGAAGGCGGGACGGAAATAACCTGACGAGAAAGCATATCTGCGCGCTTAGAAAAACAGCAGCAGAAGAAAACTTGGAGGAAAATGAGAAGAATGCAAAACACGGAATACAATAGGAATCCCCTAATCGCGCGTCTCACCTACAGTAGGGAATAGTGCTAGGTGGAATCAAGTAGGCATATAAAAGGCATCGGAGCCGCACAAAGGGAGGGAGATTGATTGAGTTCTTTATTTAGTAAAGGTTTAATAGGAGTGGCAAATAAAAGGGAGAAAGTAAGGGAACAAAGGGAGGAAGGATTAAGGAGAAAATGAAGAGGAGAGGGATTGAAATGGGGAAGATATATTTTTTTCTCGAGGATAATAATTTGCTACGCTCGTGAGCTAAGTACGGATGGACTTCTCGCATACCTCCTTTCTCCGATTACAAAATTTGAGAGCCTTCTGGGGGTAAAACTGAAGAAACTGATAGTTCGTGGGGATTCTAATGTTTGTATTAATGAAAATGGTAATAGCCAAATGATGGAAATGAAGTTAAACTTAGCACAGGAAAGCGTGCGACTTGAGCCAAGGTTGTACAAGAAGTGAAAAACAGTGACCTGGTTGGGACTCATTGGTGTCCCGAGCAGGTGTTCTAGCCAGCTTGTTAGAACGCCTGCTCAGAAAGTGGAAGATTTGGGTTCGATCCCAGCCTGGTCACTATTTTATATATCAATAACCTACTAACCTGTTATAACCCTTTATGCTCATCATTAGGTTTAGAACGAGGAAATAACGGTGAACGCCTTTTTTTGAAGGAAAAATAGACAAAGAGGCTTATATAAAAGGCAAGGAAAATATACCTGGTGACTTGGCACAATATGGCGTCAATAAAAAGTTCTAGATGATAAATGGGAGAGAAAGGTTACGAGAGATCGGGACTCGAACTTCGAGACGGGCTTCCACTTGGCTGCTCCAATTCCAGTTCCCTTTCCGTCAGTTATTTTCATGTCCGTTTATACTAAAAAAAGGATTTTGTAGCTCGCTTAGTATATATTCAAAGGCCAAAATGAAATATTTTGAACAGTGTGACATAGTTAACTAAAGATAAATTTGAATTCTCAGTCATCGAGAAATTAGATTCCGAAGAACATGTCGATACGACTCCGTATCAAGGCAAATCTAACTGATTATTATTATTTAATTATTATTATTTAATTATTTTTATAGCATCCGTTTGAATATATATAGACCTTGGTTCGAAACCCACTCATGCTGGGTCTTTCACACCCGTTTGCGTTCACCGATCTCTACGAACGTCTCCAATTCACTAACTGAAGAGACGACCACAAAAACGGATCCATCCTATAAATCAATTTGACCATTGTAGAAATCTACAGTCCCCGAATGGAGCAAAATCACTAAAAGCGATATTTTTCGAGGTTGAAAATACTACCTTTATAAACCCATAATGTGAAAAGTAAAAATGTTGGCGAGGACAATTGAAGCTCGCCCTTGAAGGAGAAGAGATTTAGGGCGGGGTTAAATTCATCTCGAGGAAAGAAAGGATTCTTTGGTAATCGAAGACGGTAAGGGAAGAAAAGCCTTTTGTGGTGCCGAGGTAAGAAAAATGACCCCAGTAAATAAGTATAGGCCATTAAGTCACAGAAGGAGATTTTGATGGCTTCGGAAATTTCTCTTACTGAAGAACTTCGGTGGATCTGCTGATCAAGATATAAAATTTTACATAACCTATTGGAAATTATTGAATAGAAACCAGTCGCCTTTAAAATATTCATCAAGCAATGTCAGAGTACCATGCAGTATCAAAATCCTTGGACTGAGTTGTATGATTATTCATTATTCTATTCTTTCCACTATGTTCTCCACCGTTATGCAAATATTTATACTGATTGATTTGTGTGAATATGTATCTGCATTGTCTTGTTTGCCTTTCAGATCTCTCTTGGCCTGCCTTTCCATAAGAATTTACTTAACTATTAGTAGGTTTCGCAGGTTTTTCACTCCTCCCTTCTTGCGGGTGTTTTCCTGCTGCGGTGTATATTTTTTTCCTAAGCCTTAAACCTTAGGCACGTAAACCCGCAATGTAGTTTTCTTCTGTATACTTTTTCAAATGATCTGTTTCTTTAAAATTTATATGCCTGAGTGTTAGATGTAAGAATAAACATAAATGTCTCAATCTTGCCTTAATAAAAGACATATATTATTATTATGAAGAAACAAGATCAAACGTCGATTTATCCGATCCATAAAAATATATTCAAATATTTGGACGGATAATATTAGTAGTATCTTAGATCTCAGTATTTCGGGTGAAGAACTGCTGTCTAAATAGCCTTTAATTTTAGATTTATTTATTTTCATAACACCCTACAACAGGTAGCGTTGACAAATTTCTTTGAAGACGATAGGAACAAACGAACCCAGACTTCCATTCTGAACCGGGAGTCGAACCCGGGACCTCAGTACTGCTTTTGTAAGATATATAGGTACAAAATTGTCTTTCTGCATGGTAATTCTAATCGTTTAATTTCTTTATAAATTTATAATAGACACATTTACGCTTATTACACCAGTATCATAACGTTTTTTGATAACTTTGATCAGCAATAAAAAAATGACAATCGATTCTGATTCGATAATCGAGTCAATCAACACTGAAAACAATTTTAGAATTTTTTTAGAATAGTATTAATAAACATCTGCACACTGGGACAAGTGTGTAGATCAGAAAAGATTCTCGGAAAGCTGGGGCATCTAGATACAATGTGAGTTTATTTCCTCACAAGAAAAAGCAAGGGAAAACTGCCTCATTCCCTCCTAATAGTTTTTACCAGCGGTTTTGAGGCCCCGCTCATACGTTATCCAACCACAGCATTCTGGCTCAGTGAGAAAATAAAGTGGGAACTACCTCACTCCTCATCATTCCTAAAGCGCCTCATCCCCTATCCAAATCTATTGGCAGCTAATGGTGAAGGTGATGAGTTTCGAGCCGGCCTCTAGGTCACAGAAAATAAATTCACAACAAGAGGACTCATCCAGAGGCTCATCCCCTCGGATAACAACGCCCAATGGAGTAATTTTCCTTTCGAATATCAAATCTTTCAGGTGGTTAGATTCGAAGGGAGGATCCAATTTACGGCAAAAGCATACAGAATAAAACGGCGCAGTCGCTGTGACACGAGCTGCCTAATCGGTCGTGAGGCTTCTCGAAGCGGATGAGGCAGCGTAGCAGCGAGACAGGAGGGATCGACGAGATGAAGTAGACACTCCTTCTCGAACAATTTCCACTCTCAACTCGTTTATACCCCCATATATATTACGAGGATCTGCAAAGATTTTTGGTTTTTTCATCTGGGGAGTGCATGTTCCTTTTTCCTAGAATTCACTTTCCTAGAATTTGGCGTAGAAAAGTTTTGCTTCAGTAAAACCTCTCTAAGACGGAAGATTAAGGGACCTTAATTTTTCCCAAGGCTGGAAATGCGATAATCACAACACAAGGTAAAAATTTCACGGGTCACGCTAGAGTTTATGTAAGAACGATAACTCAACGGTAACAAGACTAACTACATTCAAGCGGCTATGCGCAAAAATACAGGATTTCAATCAAGGTGCTCTGTTTCGAGGTAATCAGACTATTTATCTCCAAGTTTGTGAAACTCCCCATACTTTCCTAACCTTGCATACTTTATTTGCATATTTTTCTCCGGAAAATTCGCTACATGTTTTCCTAAATTCTGTATTTCTTCATAATCTTCTCTTCTCTGCTTCTCTGTAGCATTTTAGCCTTCGAACTCCTTTTTACAAAATTTATGGTCGATCATGTCTTTATTATGTAGAAACTGAGGCAAGTCTATACTTCCATCTAATCTGTCATCAATAATATTAATAAAAACATTAATAACAAATGAATAATAGAAATAAAGATGGAAAATTTAGAAGAAGCGGATCCAAAAATACCTAGCGTAGGTATTATTTTAGGAAAAAGATCCACTGAAGAAAAACACCCACAGAGAACGAGGGTGTGAAAAACCTGCGCAAACCTACACAAAACAAGCTTAAATATGTGAATAAAAGCTGTGCATAACATGGAAATCACAGAAGCAGCACTATAACAAAAATTACTTCACACAATATATAATAACTGTACACTTTGAATCATTCATATAACACAATAAAAGTCACAAGGAGATTTTTATTTGCAAGTGCCACAAAAATACTTCCTCCTTTAGAGCCCTTCGCATTCATTTCGTGCAACACATGACTCTTCCTAATCGATGAATTTCTCTGAATAACAACGATGTGGAAAATATTAGCTCTATTTCTTCAATAACTAAACGTGGAAAATCTATGGAAATTAACCTAACCATATCAGAGCAAAGATCCTATCGAATACCCAACCAATACATACGCTTTCATATCGACGTTCGAACATTGGTGGCATAATTGGCGAAATTACTTGGATCTTGGTCCCGTGAAAAGTTCTTGGGAGCCCTCAGGGATACTTGAGACACTTTTTAAGAAACATAGCGGGTGATGAATAGGAAAAATGAGGGTATGCCGTTCGTTATTGCAATGATAATAAATGTGCATTAAACTGAGAGTGGCGAGGTTGAGAAAAAAGGGAATGAAAAGAGATTAAAATTTAATGAGTTCGACCTTAATGCACGGTGTGGATCATGGGATTGAAAATGTTGGGATACAGAATAAGCTAGGAAGTTCCCCTAAGAACCGTTACACATCTTATTTGTACCAAAACTACCGAAATATATGGATAACACTGTAGTTCGAAAATTAAACTTCTGAGATTTAGTGAAGCCGACAGAGGTCCATTCGTATTTCCGTTTTGTATTTATTATGAATTTTCTGTTTTTACTTGATTTTATCTATAATGAACTCACTTACTTGAATACCTTACTCATATCTTTGCGCTATTTAGACTTAAATCACTTCTTCTATTTCAATTCAATTTTTAATATCGTAATAATTTGACTTCATATTTAGGTTTGGTTTTATATTTCGGTATATCAAGGAGCATATTAAGCTTTTACGTCTTAGTTTGTTATGAGATTGGTTCATTGTAAGCCCTAGTTGACTATGAATTTTCCATCACTTTACAGTATCATGTGACTGTTGATATTACCTTAAATTAAAAACGAACGGACTAAAGAGTAATTATCATGACATTCACGGATAAAAGTTAAATTTTTACTTCATCAATAATATTTGTGGAAACAATCCCTAAAATTTTCGAATGTTTTCGATTAAAGAACTAAATCATAGGCCGATTTGTGAGTGCTTAATAACTTTGAACAATACAATGAAATAGTCCTAAGCTAAGTTTGGCCTTCATCTATGTCTGTGACCGCTAGCACGGTTAAGGTCATGTTAAGACACAATACAGTATAACCAAAGGCGGATTTAGAAATTTTCGAAGTGCTTCTATGAAGGGATGATATAAGGCAATTTATTGATGAACTCGTCTCCACTTAACCTTTATAATGCCATTTTGCAGTAAAATATGAAGAAAATACATAAGAATGGTGGGAAATTTTACAGTATAATTTTAATTAAAGCTCCTCGTTAGATTCTAGATGAATTTCCAGCACTATAGAGTCATCAAGTCGATCGTATCTTCGCTTCTCTAGATTCCTCTATGATCATCACAATTTTATCATTAATATGCAGATTCTGATTTTCTCTCGATTCCATGCCTCGTTATATAGAACAGACCTTAACGATATCCAAATATCTTACGACGAATTGACGCAGGATACTGATATGAAACATTTCACCACAAGGAATAATTTCAAATTCAATCTCTCAACCGTACAATCCTTGACTAAGAACATGAATGAAATGCCACAGAGAGTCAACTAAATCGAGTAAAATTAATCAGAAGATGGAAATATTTATAGAATTAGAATTTTCTGACAACGAGGTAAATAGATGATCGTTCCCTCATAAACAAAAGAGCGCCCAAGATAAATATTTAAAGAAAGCGCCATAAACCATATACATATATATAATCTGCGACCGGTTTTGTTAAAGTATTAACATCATCTGGCAAACATGTGCAGTAAATGTATTAACCCCAAGCCAAAAGGCATTGAGATTCATATTTTAGACAAAACACTTGACATAAAAAATGTATTGAGGGAGAAACAGCACGAGAGGTACACAGAAAAGCAGTGGTTCTGATATTATTAATGAAAGAGATTCTTCAGATTTCCCAGAAATGAAAAACTTAAACCGTGCGTTTCGAAGGATATATCGATTCAAATAGACTTGATAAATATATCGATCAAAATTTAGGACATTAGGCCAAAATTAAGATGCTGAGCGAGAATTTTTGTCTATAAAGATCGGTATCATGATCACCTCTCATCTCACGTACACAGCATGACCTAACTAGGATTCGTATTCGAGGCTTAAGTATTACCACAGTAGAATTCATAAAAAATAAGAGTATGAAACGTTTACGGGAAAGAGGTTGATAAATTTATAGTGCTAGCAATGGTTACGAGATATTTATCCTCAGGAAAAACCATTCGAAAATTGGAGACCTGATTCGGGTCTTATTAATGTAGCAATGTCTTAATTCTGTTTATCTTTGGACAAGATTATTAATTTACAGAGATATTTCAAATACTTTTATGTTGGTAAAAAAATTCCGCGAGCCGATTCAGGCAGGCGTACCATAGGTTGGCCACCCCTTTCTGGAATAAATTATGATTCCTAATTTAAGGGTATCTAAAAACGACGCATTCAGAAGACTCGAAAATATGCATTAATCTTGGCACTGTATATTATTGAGTTTTTGATTAAAATCGGTTTAAAACTTCAGCGTAATGTTAAGCTGATTTGTCAGAACAGTTTAAGCGAGAGACTAAGCATATTCTCGTTACCCTATAAGCTCCTTTTAGAAATAATCTCCAATCAAGTACATCGGTTGCATGCATCGGCTACAGGTTGCATATCTTACACCCGACATCAGCGAATCAATTTTAACGATATTATATCGCTGAGTGATGAAATTTTACATCTTTGGTCTGTGACCATTTGTTTAACTAGAGTTTTCAGGTTGTATTCGACAAAACTCCAAATCCAAGACGATTTCGATAACCATCAATGGCGCAGGAGCGGGAATAAAAGATACAAATTTGGAAAACTACGAGGCACTTACGAACCGAAAAAAGGCAAAATAATTAAGAGAACAAATGAATTTGATTCGCTAGAAAGAAGCGGATATTTTAGAATATCGCAAAGATATGGACAATTTTATGCTCACTCCAATTGGTTACAAATTTAAATTAATCTTGCAAATGTTCTCTACGAACAAATTACTCTAGTTTAAGATGAACTGTTTTGAGGGTAATAGTATTAGATGTAGCAGTCTAGATTACAAAGGACTATTAACTGTTTAACTTCAAAATAAATTTTTACCACTATCTATGACCGTCGATGTAACAGATTACTACGCAACTGTTCGCGGAGGGAAAGATAATATTTACATATAAATATAAATATATAGAATATGTTCCTGGCCATCTGGCTTATCTTGACAAATGGAGTATATATAATCTGTCTTTTGGTGCAGGATAGAGAATAATTGTATCTTCCAACTACTTTCGTCACAGTCTTGCTCAAGGCTGAGGTGAAATGAAAGCTACTGATGTATGAGTGATGCTGTATTATAGCTCTAATTAAGGTTTCTCCAAACGGAATGTTCAGAGGCATAAGCGTTATTCGTAGAGTCACTATGCTTCACTTAAGTAGAGATGTTACACTTTTCGCATACTGACTTAGGGAAGAAAGCAAGGGCAAACTACCTCACTCCTCATCTCGCTTAGTAAGCCTCATTCCCTTTTACTAACTCAGGTAGCTAATTTTTGACGGGATAAGGCTCCAACTGACTTTCCTGCTGAATGCTTCACAATCATATAGACTATGAATTATTATATTTATGGACATCTGTATCAAATATATTTACAGCCAAAGCAATGCGGTATTAGTAGATTAAGAACAATTAAACGAAACTAGATAGAGATTTAACGAGACTAAACGTCGAGGAGTGGGGATCCGCAGAGCGCGAATTGCAATGGCCACGAAGGAGGCTGTAAAACTGGAAGGGTGGAGTTAAAGGTTAGAGGAGGGTACAGAAGGATAGAGCTGCGAGAGGAAATATTTGCTCGAGAAAAGGACGGAGAAAAACGTTTGCCGTGTCAAGTGGATGTTAAGGAGCTCGAGTAGCCTCCACCGCAAATACTAGTTAAATTGCGTCTTAAGCTCGGGCTGTAATTTCTCGTACGAATCCATGCGCGGCGGCATTCGACCGGAGAAAAAGCTGCGCCCTCGAAACATAGAGCCTGGATTTCATAAAATATTATCGATACAACATGAACGCTGAACATAAAGAAATCATCTCCCGAGATTACAAATGAAAGTCTAAAAACATGAAATGAATCCAGAGTGAAGTGAGCAACCGAAATGAAATTTTGAGATTGCATAAGAAAAATAAATCTACTCATTACACAATATGAAAGATGCAATCTTTCACTTTTTACAGAACTACTCCTAGTGATCAAATAAATTTGTTAATTTTCAAGTAAAGGGAGTAGGTATTTCGCAACACGTAATGTAAGCCATAAGAATTACCGTAAACGGTAATTCTTACGGCTTACGTTACGTTTACGGTAATATATGTCACATAAATTACCGTAAACATTTTGCATACATGAAGAAAATATTCTGAATTTTCAATATAAACCATCATTCGAAATAAATCGATGATTAATAATGATAATCAAATAATCTTTGCTCTTATCCCGCTTCCAGAAGACAACAGCTTGTTTTCGAAGAAAAACTATAAAATATTCTTAAGACTTAAGTGAGCTTTCAAATATTACAAAAATTGACAATTAATCCAAATAACCTATATTCCTTGAAACGCCTATCATAATTGTTAAAATCAATTCAATTGTTTCATAAAACAAGCCTATATTCCGATGTTGATCCTCCCTGGGTTGAATGGGTCAAAGGGTGTTTACCAACACAAATTTGGCTTATTTCTTGGTCTTCGGATTCGAGATGCGACGCAGTTGCATGTATGACGTAATATGCTCTCAAGACATCTCTTTCGTCCTAATTCACGGGCGACAGCGAGGGAGCGACTACACTGAATAATTTCAAAGGGCAAATTCACTTAAACCTCAACCATGCTGAATACAGAGATACGGAGTGGTTTATGAGAACAATTGCTAATCAATCTAAAATGGGAACAACTACGTTCTATTCAGCAGAAATTCTCATCTTACGGATTTGAGAAGAGGGAAAGGTAATTCTTCGAAAATCAAAACTTGAAGAATTTCTTTCATTGTGGGTGTGAAAAATGGTGGAAGGAATAATTCGATGTTAAGAATGGGGACAATGAACACGCATGCTCCAGTGACATACAATACCGGCAAGAATAGATTTACGGCATAGCTATCAATCGTAAGATTTAGTGGTAATATTACCACCAAAAGCCTAAAAATCTCGCGTATTCTATCAATACACCTATCAATAAAATCCATTTCTCCTTCCAAAATATGAACAATCCTTCGGGTTGTAACGAACTGTTTTCTAACCGAATTTAGGCCTCGGTGAATCCAGTACCATCAGCGATTAAGTTAAGTCAACACCCCACTCGGCATCGGAAATAAGGCGGGATTCCAACGCAAACGGAACCCGTATTCCGTCCCGAAGCGGTTCAAAGGGAAGTTCTCTTTCGGCGGCGGATCGCGCGCTATCGACCGAGCAACTGCATCCGAGTCAATTTCATAAACGCGGATGCCATCGGCTCCATCCGAGAGAGAAGGCGTAACCGCATCATCCGCGGAAAGAGGCTGGAATGTTTGCGAGGGGAATTGAGCGTTGGAAGACCGTAACACTCGAACCAACCCAACCCCTTTCTAGCCATTGAATAAAGGTTCAAATGAATCTTACTCATTGTGAGGTATGTCCTCGTCCTGCTCCAGGGTGTACGGGACGAACGCAGACAGCACCAGCGCCGTAAGCGCCAACCACCGCGAGAGTACAACCATCCTCTTGCGGCTGTCCAACTCCCTTCAGAAGGGCTCACCACTTCCGTCCGGTCAACACCACCGTCACTGCACCGCCAACATCCTCCTACGAGGTTCTCCGCGGCCTAGCCGGATGGATTCCGGAAGGAACGTCGCGTCCTCCAGAGGGAGGCTTTGGTGCACGGCGGGACCGGACCAGAAGTTCACCACCCTTCTCTCGAGGGAGATATCAAGTCCTGCTTCGCGGGGGGTCACTGTTATCCTCCACCGGGAGATGCTCCTACGAGTCGCAACGTCTTTCACCCTGCGGTCCTCAGCTTCCTTCTTGGGCGGGGATCCGACGGGGGGGCAACATCCCCCACCTTAAAAGCGAAGTTAACGCTACCACGAGAGCGTCGTCCCAGCACTCCGCACTGCGATCGCGGACAGTTCCGTGGCGAGCGAATGTGAGGATCCGCCCGGCATAAGGGGTCTCGGTTCGAGGGATCGGGTGGGTGGGGGGCGGGAGGGGAGGGGGAGGGGAGTACGATCCCTCGTGACGTCTCGTACTACTACTCGACGTGGGCACGCCGGGGGGGGGATCCGAGGGGGAGGGGGGAGGTCACGCGTGTGGAGAGAGAAAGGTTTAACTATTTGTGTAGCGCCGACGGGGTGTAGGCGATGCACCGCGGGTTCGATGGCTAGCGGAAGAGGGCGCACCTTCGGATGCTGCAGCAGTGGCACACGGCGTGCCTTCTCTCCCGGCACGGAGGGTGTGGGAGGGGCCGAGGGGAGAGAACGGTCCCCCCCTTCGCGGCGAAGGTGGCGTTGCCGGCAGCTGCGACGGTGGCGCTCACGGCGGCGGGAGGAGCGAAATGAAATCGGTAAATGAAAGGAGTAGGGGAGGATGGTCGGGCTGTGTAGTGAGTGAAAATGGGATATAAAACACCCTCCCGATGCGATTCAAATACAAACGAGAAGGGATCGGGCATTGGGGCGAGGGCAAAAAAAAACGGAAAAATTCGCGCGAAAGCACTAACGATTGTCACGCCGCCTTTGCTATCCCGTTTCGCTCCACCCCATTTCTCTAGCACTTCGTAACTTCACCCCGCTCCATCTTTCCGTTCCGCCCACCACCGTTGATATTTCGGAGGGCTAATGATCGATAAGCGAAAGAACTCCGTACCTCTGCTCTGTGCAAGCATTGAACCAAGCTAAATCTTTTGAGGCCATCAAAATGAAAAGAGAGCAACCCATTCATTCTAAAAAGCTACTACAGGGTCTTGTTCTTTAACATCTTTAGCGTAATCACAAAGTAGTGATTTCTATGGTGGAGATGCATCGTTTTCATTCGTTTCCCTCAGCAGGGGATCGCGGGGCGTGAACCTTGGACTTTCCTGGAAAAATATCACATATCGTCATGTGGAGAAGATAGTCTGGTTGGGTCCACGCCCGGGCCGACGAAAAAACTCCTCTTGACATCCCCTCCATACGTTGCCGGTCCCTTCCCGCCACGACGGTGGCTCCCTCACCCCACGCGGCCGACGCTATCGATCCGGTAGAGGCGCCATCCCCTACTCTCGCGGAATTTGGGCTCCACCCCTTCCTCTATTTCGACGAAAGCGCCCTCCCTTGCCGTCGCCGCATAGTAAACCGCGCATCCTTCATCCTTACGCTTCGCAAAAGACGCGCGCTCTGGATCCGCGGGAAGTTTCCCAGTCTTCGTGCAGATGGCCTGATTGGGGTGGAATCCCTCCCCAGTGGAGGCAAAAGTACGAACGATTGCGATGGGTGGCAGCACTTGAGATACCTGCGACGCCATTCGACTTCGCGATCGTAATTAGCGGAAGCGTCAAATTGAAATTTCTCATTCGTTACCCTCTTCCTCGCTGCCTTCCATTAATATCATAGAATTAAAAAAATATATTTTCTGTGTTTTTCTCCAATTAAATAACACAAGCGTGCAATATAAACCACAGCTACGGCATCAAATTTCGATAAAAACGCTAAATATTTGACTTCCATGACTAAAACAATCGTTTTCAGTGAATCTCAATGGATAATCTTTAGTATTACACAAGAAAAAGAGGCCTCGCTAGATAATATCCAAATTCCCTGATGTTGCACCAAAAGAAAATGTTGTATGTTTTCTCAAGTATTTACCATAAAAATGTGCAAAATGCGTATTTTTGTTGCCTGAATTACCTCCAGGACAGCCAAAACTATTAGACGGACCTCGTAAAATTCAAAACGAAAAACTGAATGACAGCAGTAAATATTACACTGTCAGATGGTACACACCAAACAGGTTGATGGACAACCTTGATTTTCCTAAATTTTGTATTTCAAATTTCAGATGAATTTCAGTATTTTTGATTAAACCTCGTGAGTTAAAATTAAACTTTGTATTATTTTGTTTTGTAAGCCATTTATTAGCAGATGAGGTATTGGATTTTTATTTGTAATACTTGTTTTACTTTTTATTTTTTTTAATCAATCTGTATCATGTTTTATTTCTAAATACTTCTAATTATTTTTTGGATACTAATAAACTCAAGTATCATAGTTAAAAAAAAACATTAATTAATTAAAATGAATTATTAGTTCTTTGGATCATATATTAATGCCCCATCCAGAACCAAAGAGGAGTAGGCCTTGATACTTCAGGAAATCCCTTGGAGCTCGTGATGCATCATAAGTACCTAGATATTACACTCAGTAGTAATTTTTCCTTCAAAGAGCATATTCGAAATGTAATAGGAAAGGCAAATGGGATGCAAAGTTTAGCAAGTATAATTCTGAGGGGATGTTCATCGAGAGTGAAAGAAGTAGCGAACTTTTCTGATTCAATCTCTACTTGAGTATTGCTGTGCAATTTGGGATCCTCACGAAGTAGGATTAATTTCAGATCTTGAGATGGTTCAACATAGAGCAGCAACGTTCATCAAGAGAAATTTCAGGTTTGACAGCAGTGTTTCGGCTATGGTATAATCTCTAGGATGGAACTCTCTCAGTGATAGAAGACTTAAGTATTGACGGAAGCTTTTTGATAAATTTATTACTACCGATTTCGGGGAGGAGAGAGATTGTATCCCAGTTATTAACTTTCGCGGTCTTTGGGAGAAAACAAAAAAGCGATACAGGGAAGTAGTTGCCAGGACATAGATAGCTAATTTTTGTCGTTTTTCCCGCAAAGTATTAGAGAAGCTAAAACCTATTCAGGTTAGATAGGGATGTCAGTGTTTTACACCCCCTGCCATGCGCCAATGGCAGATTGCAGGGTTTAAATGTCAATGATACAGTAAATCCATTAGCTACTATTCTCATAAGCTCTATCCTATGTCTCACATGACATACAAGTATGTACTGTTGAAGCACGTCAGTTAAAGATCTGTAAATCTGATTCCTTGCACCTACCTTTCCTTTCCTTTTATTATCCACCTCCATCTCCTCTTCCCTCCATCATAGTCTTCAAATAAATTATTTCTCAATATGACTGAATAGTTTGCTCCTCCATCAAATCATTGTCTTCTAAATGCTTCAACCATCCCATTGAAGGAATTCTTGATATCTCTAGAGAAACAATCAGGAAAAGTATGGGAAATATACCCGAGCAAATAACTACAGGAACAAATTACTATGAAAAAATGGAACAAAGCCAGAGGATTTGATTGATTAATTTGGTAAAAGTCAACAAATAATTAAACAGGTTAATAAATGGAAATAGGAGTGAGGAAGAAGAGTGATATTGTTGATGGCCTAACATTAGTCCTACAAATTAACTAATTAAATGTGCAGGAATCTAAAGAAACATGAAAAAACTATACCTATCCTTTCCTACAGTTACTTTGAAGATACCGAAGGAGAGCTAAATGATTTCATAGGAATAATCACAAAATAAAATTCAAAAACCCTTCTGCAGACTTAAGGAGTAATACAGAAAATTATATAAAATTTTAATTATAAAAACCTTCATAAATGAAAACTGGGTGACCCAGAAGGCCGACTTAGAAAATTTTATAACTAGCACCTGCTGAGGACTGTAACAATGACAAAAGCTTTACCACATATTTAGGTGAATTATTTAGTTGATATTAATTACCACAAAGAACAATTTAAAATGAAGGAAATGTAAGGTATGTTAAAGGTTAAGGAATAGCAATAAACATTAAGATATTTAAGCTCAACGTCACTGATATAAAAGTCATGCCTAAGAACTTGTTAAACATTTATGTAGAAAAATAAGCAGAAACAAACTTCTCTGAATAAAAATTAGTCTTACAAACAGCCATTCAGGGAGTAAAACTCACAAACAGTAAACTGGATTTGTTAAGAGAACAGAGAGTAGGACAAAGAAAAATTCCAAGAAAGACGTATGTTACTTAGCACCATGCTAACTCCACCTAGTGCATTCTAACTACATGGGAACCTAGCAATAAGTGTTTATTTTAAGAATTCTAAATTGTATAGTGCAGGGTAAAACTTTTTTTTACCTAATAAAAAAATGAAAAATAGTACAGGAATCCCTAAAAGACAAGTTTTAAACCATAGCAGAAGTTACCCATACAAAACTAAGAAAATATATTTTTAGAAGACATAGTAGATACTAGGTACACTCTTAGTTACATGGCTCAAAGTGATACTACAAAAAAAAGTACTGATACAAAAATAAGATGTTACGCTATCCTAAAATTCATTCATTGGGTCAAGTTGCATGCTATCTGCACTAAGGTTAACTTCAATTCCATCATTTATGGCCACAATATTATGTTCTAAGGAATGAATAAACTCTGCAACAGATAGCATGAGCTAAAACATTAAAACAACATAAATATCAACAGGTTAAGTAAGAACTCTCAATTAAGGTGCTTTCCACTGTTACGTATGCTTTATTTTGAGCCCCCGTCATGCAAAACTAATGGTAAAAATACTGTTAACGATGCACTGATAATCTTAAAATGCAGACTAATGACTCCTCCTAGCCCTAAATCCTCCAAAATCTGCTTAAGCAGATCCTTAGCCTTGTGTGATACTCTATGAATTCTTAACATTATAAGCATTGCCTCATTTATAACTGCAAGTAGATTATTTTTGCTAATTTTCTAAACAGAAGATATTAAATTTGTAAATAATTGTACAATAATAGTGATAGATTAAAGGAAATTTAAGAAGACATATCTTGCTATAAAGCTTAAAGCACTTCTTTATGAACAAAATAGACAAAGAAGACAACTATATTTCTTTTGAACAAGCAAGAAATATATTGAAAACACTACCCAGCTTCAAATGAAGTTTATGGTCTGTCCCAAAAAAGTGTTTAAGCTAATTATGATAAAATTATTCTCTAATGATGACTTTACCAATGATTACAAAAAGTATTGAAATTTTTAAGCCGTCAGCAAAAACAAATCACACCTAGTATGAGAGCGAAAGAAAATTTCTTCCAACGGATATGTGAAACATGCAGCTTCAAGAACTCCAACAAGATTTCCTCCACAAGAATGATTTAATGACATTTATACAGACATGAATAGTCAATATTTACAGTGTGACTTGGAAGTTTTAAAAATAAAAATATGATCTTTGCTGGTTTGAGATATCACCTTCCATTGAGTAAGAACATTAAAGAGTGTTAATCTTGTTTTGATTCTTAATCATGTTCTTGGTCTACGATACCTTTAAACCATAATTCAGACGAGACATCCATGGGTATGCATTAAAATGCAATTCAAAGACAAAAATTTGAAGTGGCCATTTATGTTTTAACGTAGAATGCCATTTTAATACTTTCATTTAGGGGCCATACACAAACTACGTAACGCAAAATTCTCCAAATTTCGACCCCCCTCCCCCGCATGTAACACCTGGCCGGACCAATCCTACCCCAACGTACCAGGGCTGTAACGCCTGGCCGGACCCCCCCCTCCCCCCAAATTGCATTACATAATTTGTGTACGGCCCCTTAATAGATGGACTTGGATGATGAGATGAACAATGAAATGACTCCTTGCAACTTCACATTGTGTGTCTACAAATATTTTTCTACAACATCCACAAAAATCTGAGTGCTTTCTTGAGTAAAAATAAAGAGGAGATGAATGTGTACACCTTACAGACTTACATTGATAAAAATTTCCAGATCATAATTCTTTCATACTTCATCTAAATTATCAAGTACATCCGATGGAAATGTAAAATTGATGGCTTGAAATTTTCATAAAAGTTCTTCTTTTCCAAATGATTGAAATGATGGCTTGGAATTAAAGACAGTCGATTTCAGCAATGTGCTCAATAAAAACTGTAAATAAGCAAGGCTAAAGTAAGACTCTTAACCTCAATATTATATAACAATAAAAATTTCCATGAGATATAAGCTCATTTTCTCTCCAGCTTACAACAAGTGAGCAAGTTTGTTACACTCTTACTGAGTCATTCAAAATAACATCGTTCAAAGATAGAGACTGGCAGCAAACACGATGTCCCTCTTCATGATCTTGATGCCTTCACTGAATTTATTCTCTAATTCAGTGTTGCCAATATTCTTTGCTGCCTGACAAAGTTGCCTTAAAACTTCTTCCAACCTTCTCATACATCTGATGATATTACCTGAAACAAAAATAGAGACATAAAGAAACCATAAAAAAATGAAAAATCATAGAAATGATTGCCAGGCATAGAAATTAATAATTCTTGATGAATTTTGACTGAGGTGTGCACTGGTTGAAAGCAATGGTTCCCAGCAAAGTAAACTATAGCTAGAAGAGAAAAAATTAATTCCTTCGAAGATCGCAACATTAATGACCAAAGTCATAATTACAATAAGAAAAAGAGTCCAAAATGGTTGCAATGACACTATCTAACCACATTGATTGCCAAAAATCAGATAATTTAGAGAACTTCTTCAACAGGACTTTTTGCTGAAACAGGAGTGACAGTCCTTTAGCAATAGATGCAAAGATATCCCAATGAAGGATTTTCCTTTAGAAGTTATCACACCTACTTATCAGACAATTCTCTTTATTTCCTATCTTTTGATTACTTAAATAGGCATTACAGGAAAAAACTTTCAGATAAGATTGAGAAGTATCTACTTTCATGAGAAGACCTGGATTATTTTTATAACAATGAGGTGTTAATAGAAAAATTATCTCATAGCAGAATTCTGTATCAATTTGCTGAAAAGCAATATAGAAGGACAATACAGGGGTTTTATTTTGCATAAGGTAATAAGATGATGCTGTAATCAAGTTTAGATCTAAAAGAGACACGGTACTTTTTCGACAAATATTTTTCCTTTAATGGAGAAACACGAACAGGGTACCATTAGTAAACCAAAGTTAAAAGTGATTTAAGTTTCTCTATTAGATCCTCATTGAAACCTAGTCACGTTTCTCTGTCAAATAAAAACCATTTATGGAAACAGAATGCCTCTTAATTTCACACAATGAATTTCTACAATACCTGCCCTCTTACTGTGAATTTTTACAACTTTGTTCAATTTCAACCCAGATTATGTTAAAAAGAATTCAATAAACCAAAGAATGTCAAGATTTCATTCTAACTGAAATAAACTGTTAAAACCATAAAAAAGTTGCAGCGAATAAATATCTCTACCTTTTTATTCCATTATTCTGCTTACCAGAAACATTTTCTTAAGAAGAGTATGACATACCTTCAAAAATTTCGGTCATTTTACACAGCTGAGCAAAACTCGCTCCTTTGCACCATGCAAAAACTATGTCCATGAGAAAAGGTTTAAATTGGTCAACATAATTATCTTCGTTAACATCCAACTTAGCTTCTCTACTTATCACAGCAATTCTCCTCGCCAAGTCCTAGAAGAAATTGAATTTTATTAGGTTCATTATACTAAAATCCAAAACAAAATTATAACACCAATGACAAATGGCAACTTAAATTTTATCTATGAAAATATTTATTATATTAATGATCCTCTACAAAATTATTTTTATAAATTCAAGAACAAAACCTTTTAACCCAGTTTGGGAAATACACCATCTATATAATACCCATTGTCTAACAAGAAATATGGCCAAAGCAAACCAAGGAACATGAAAAAGCTTACAGAGCTTAACTTACATAAGTGAAAACTCAAGGAACACACTAAAACTCTTACCTGCATTTGACGCAAAGCCCCTGATAATTCAGTAGTTAACTTGGGTGCGTCATTACTTTTCTCTTCACAAACAAAACAACTCAAAAGGGCTACACATTGTGCTGGAGAAAGATTAGTAAACATTCCCTGGAACATCATCTCTGTCATCAAGAGTTCATCAGCACTGAAAAAAATATAATTGCTCACATCAACTTAATCTTGGAGAAATTCCATTTACCAATAAATTAATCTTCCTTGATTGAATACTAAGAATTCAAATGCCCTCTACAGTACCTGCTTAATTCACAAGCTACACGTCCCTTCAACTCAATTACATCTGAAGCAGTACAGTAACCAAGCCGCCTTAGAACACGTTTTCTGTGCTTTAGCTCATCCATTTGGAGAAGGGATTTAGCTTTCCTTAATTCAAGTTTTGTAGCTTTCATTTCATTTCCAACCTGAAATAAGATACCTCAAATATCATTACAGAAGATTCATGATCCGTAACGATAGTTAACCAGTCATCTGGGTATCCAAAACACGTTTGTCGAGTCCTACTGGAGGTGGGTATGCCCAAACAGTTAGGCAGTAGGACCACTTTCTCGTAGCAGTATCCTTAAATTACCTTTCTCAGCTTTATTTAATAGATAGGCTATTCATCCACAATTATTGATCTTTGCCACATTTAACTGTGAGATCACAGAATAAACTATATATAAAATGAAAATTACAGTATTTTCAGACCCATTAAACACACCACTATGTTCAAGTTAGAATTCACTAAATACTATTGATCAACATATTCTAATTTCAACACATTAGATGGTTGAGTTACAGTAAATCCCATTACATGAATTTCCTGTTTAGAAGCAATACTAAGAGTCAAAAATTGAAAAAAGCATCAACATAGGAAAGGATGAAATTAAACACAGTACACTGCATACATTCATAACTTCTTTTCAGTAAGTGCTGCTGAGAAAATATCGAAAATCTTTTGCTGACTAGGGGTTCTAAAAAGTGCAATTATTTTCATTTGTGATAAAATGAAACATTTTGTAGCTAGGTAAACATAAAAGAATACCAGTGAATCTGCATGCATTTAATACAAACTGTCTACCTTCAACCTATAAGACAGGCTGATTTCAGAGGACATCTTTATAGAATATTTTTATGGGCCAAAAAAGGTACAGTGAAAATAAAGTAAAATCAATCCTGACAGAGACAAGATTCTCTAGAATTCCTCCCATGAAGCAATTAAGCAATGTATTATTTCAGGTTTAATTGTTGCTAAAACCACTAATTACTGATATACATAAGATAATGATAAATATAAGTTGATATATTGAGAATGGAGTAGAGATAATAAAATAATAATATAATATGTTTTATAAGACAATAAAATTCCTGTAGGATAATGACGACAGAAATACACACACAAAAATGATCATCGAAATGGATGTTGGCTGGATGGACAAAAAAAAATTTTAAGAAGGTAAGTAAAGAACATCATCATACCCTTTGACTTAAGTTCTGAGATTATAAAACAAATCTTACTGAAATTTTAGTGTTTCCAAGAATACACATCAAAGGTTGACTAGAGTTCCCAACCAGTGGTATGGGTGATAGGCTAGTAAGGGCCCCTGAGTGCATGAGCTCTCACAATTGAAAAAAATAATCTATATATGTATATTAGGGTGGGCCAAAAAACTTTTTTTTTCCCAGATTAAATTTGCCCTATGTGGGACAGTTGTGTACTGATATGAGTTTAAAAATTTGCAGAAATGAGAAAAAACACCTATGCAGACTGAGGTATTGTAAATATTGACATTTTAGCAAGTATCAATGGTTAATTTATATCTCTGTATTAATTTTCTGAAAATTGTAAATTTATTTAACGCAATATATGGTTTTACGACGAATGGGAATGATCAACAAATTTTGGGTAAAGGCAACCCACAAAGCAATCAAAAATGTTGTCAAAATGGGACATCACCTTATATTTTTCCTTTTGAAAGCCATAATTGTCACAATTTTCCTATTTTCTAAATTTGTATTCCTTTAAAAATGTCTAGGGCATTGTTTGGCATAAAGAAATCCATGGCAAAAACCTAAAAAATTATAAATTTTGACATTATAGTCAACTTTGACAAATAATAACTATATGCATCTGATGATTTAATTCAATTAAAAAAATTTTTTAGTTCATCAAGGTGGCTTTTGAGTACAGTTTAATCTTCCAGTGCTTATCTAAGTAGCTCTCCACCAGTTTCGGAGCATAACCATCCAGAATTCACCACAAGGGGGGGGGCTACTATTAGAATACCACCTGAGTCCCCCTCCAACCACCATTCCATGAGGCTCATCCGTGTGCAATTTAGCATAAAGTCTTAGGAACCTCATTTTGTGCTTTATGTTGGTTGAATTTGGCGTCTCTGATACATGATTATACCTATCCATGCCTACTTTCTGGACCGCACACACAGATGATACAGACAAGTAAATTAATCATTGATACATAAGAAAATATCAATATTTACAATACCTCGGTCTGCAAAGGTGTTTTACATCTCCGCCTGAATTTTTGCAAATTTTTAAACTTAAGGGCTCAGGCGGCAGTGGTTAATATAAACAGATTTCAGAAAAACTTTGCATGTAAGATCCTCATATCAGTATACAACTTTCCCACATAGAGCAAATTTGATCTGGAAAAAAAGTTTTTTTGACCCACCCTAATGTATATTCATCATTGTATTGATAAAGGGTTGAAAGAAATACAGGTGAATTAATTATTAAATATGAAGTTTACTTAGTAATTTAACCAAAATAAAACAAGCCACAACATAAACAAATCCAAAACAACCTAAACAGTCAACCTCTCCGGCACCTAACTAACTAACTAACCTAGTTGCTAAAAGATTGGGAACCTCTGAACTAGAACATAAGATGAGAAAATTACCTTTGATTGCTAAGATATTCTTGATATATTATATGCCAGAATATGAAATACCAGAATATTCTATGGATAGTTAAGAAGATCTTATCATACCTTCATCTTTCTGGAATATAGGTCATACAGTACAGCCAGTTTTGGGTCTCCATGAAGTGGATGAGCAAACAACCTTTCCTCAAATGCACGAATCTTTTTTACCACTCCCAAAAAGTTGATATCGCTTATCTTCATATCTTTCTCGGGATCTAAAAGAGGTACACCCTTAGGAAACCTTTTGTGCACTTCCTGCAAAACAAAGCAATGTGGGCATAAAAAAAGTCTGTCATAATTTGAAATTATTCCATTTGCAATAAAGTTTTATCATTCAAAATAATTTCCTTACTTGTATGGCCTTCAGAACAGACATCCTGTTGTCAGAAGGTCTAAGGTCATTAGGGAAATACAACCTCACAGTGCTGATTTTGTGAATGAGAGTTAACAAGACAGGTACCACCTCCATTTCTCCAGTTTCGCCAAGAGGTGCTGGCCTTGGCTGAATCCCTATCGCACTAAAACACAAAATCAAGATTGCCATAAATTTTAAGAAATTCTAAAATGGTGTTATGGTAGGTTTGATACAGCTAATCTATTAAGTCAAATAAGAAATGTATACTTAAAACAAACAATGTAGATCCTGCAGATTAATTAATTATATAGAGTTAAACGTTTTCAATGCTAAAAAAAAGTTCCATGGATGATTTTCAATAATATTTAAATGATCAAGGGAGTGAATGTATCCAACATGGGCATAATTTTAATAATTAATTCAATATATAAAATTAAATTAACGAATACTGCTTTTCTGAAGATCTACTTACACAATCTGAATTTATTTTCATACCATCATCATGAGTGTTCTACCTTTCATGATCTTGAAAAGATGGTTTCTGTAGCATGAAATACTGTGTTTATTCAAAAATAACAAACACAATACTGGTAGTCGTCTAAGCCAAAGGTCCTACACAAGTGCACACATTAACCAATTAAAATTGCTAATTTAAGAATTTTGATGGGCTAGCCAACTCCCTGTAACTTAAAAACTGTCAGACGACAGTTAAGTCTGTAGTCTGCAGGGTCTCTTAGAGTAAAAACATAGTTAGTACATTGGAGGAACATTTGACATGTTACATGGAATCAGGGTGAGCTGAGGATTTGGTCTGTCATGGCTAATGGATATGTGCACATGTATTGTGCCTGAATCTAGAACACTGTTGATTAAAAGGACCCATAAGGATGCTTATTTTCCATTAAATATGATACATTTCATGTATCTGATAACTGTCCTCAAAGATGGTAACTATAATTACAGTATCAATTGGCAAATTTCAGTTCAATTAGACTGCTCTTACAGTTAACCTTTCTTTGACAAAAACAACCATGCCCTACCAGGAGTTGATCCCTGGACCTCCATGATGCTAAGCTAGCACACTATGGTTAACAGATAAAGGGAAAGTTGTGCACAAATTTTTAACAAATCGTTTACAAAGTAAAATATCACCGAATGTGAATTTTAAAATAAGTTTCACCTCTGATTTCCAGGACCAGTTCCCTTGGCAAGGTGCAGCAGCACATCAACAACATAAGTAGTAGTGCTTGCATCCCTTGGCCCCTTGCCTTTTCCTTTTTCCACCTTCTTTTTGAAATTAATCACTATGCCCCAATCAAAATCATCATCTTCATTTTTAACCTGAAAATTGATCAATTAATCAAATATTCAACATCCAGGAGAACTGACGGCAGACTGAAAATAAATTCTGATAAGAGAGGGATTTAAAAAACAACAATTTTTCTCTCATTATGTAGAGCTACCACAAAGTTGAAGCCAAAACTGAATTCTGGAAGTCCAACAAGATCCGCATTAAATTAAATTTCAATGATAAACTGCATTGGTATTTGAGATTAAAATTAATGAATTTTGAGTTGATACTATTTTGTTATGCATTTATATTGTTATCACTTATTTAATCAAAGAAACTATTAGTAAAAGAAGACCAATATTATGATAGTAATCTTAGACCAAAATTCGATTCTCCTTTGAGTGACCAAAGGATAACGTAAATTGCACTAATGCTGCTGTTATTAATGACAGTCATTGGAACAACAAGATGACAACAACGAAACTCAGCTATTGCTGGTATTTATATATAAGTTCTTGAAATCAGATACTTCCTTATTCTCAATCATTTTAAAAATACCTATCTATAAATTTGTAACCAAAATAAGATTAAGAAAATATCTTCTGAAACTAATTACCAATACACACTAATAATTCATTTTCACTGCCTTGGTAACTTCTTTTTGAAAACATTTTTATCACATTAAAATGATATTTTATTGAAGTGAATTGCTCATAGCTGCAAATTAAAATTTTCCTAATCCCTTTTCAAAGCAAACATGGGCATTGATGGAATAGTCTCATTTGATATCAAGGACATAATATTCTCAAATTTAATTAGGCAGCTATATGCAATATCAATGAAAATTACAACAAATTGGAATTATTATACAATTAAGATATTTATGGAAGAAAAGATTTTAATAATGCACAAGAATGAATTTAGGAGAAATCACTCATTTCTGTTGATCATCTAGCATGCAATTTTTCTCACTCATGGCATTACATTAAATGTTAAATAGTTTTCATTTTACATCCATATCTTTTATAGTTTTTAATGCTTGACTTCCTATGACCTTACAAGATTCACCTGAGGAAAAGGTTTTGACAATTTATGGAACTCAAAAACCTGTAGTTTATGAGCTAAATTTTAAAAGCAGAGATAGATAGCTGCGCAAAACATTAAGAAAATATAGACGATAAAAATGCTATAGCTGCATATACAGAGAAAATATTATCAAGACACAAAACATGAAAAAATAAATATTACGTATAAATACAAATATTATATGTACAAAATAATATCAAAATAAAATATATCATTCGAATGCAGTTCAAAGTGCAGATTTTTGTCATGCATTACGAGAAAAAATTGTTTAAGTCTCAATGGTTTGAAAACTAATGATAAATTGTAATATGTATAGTTTACCTTAACCATTCTACCAGGTTGTAAGAATGGTACAATATACTGAGGCTGCGTTATAAATTTTTGAAACTGGCTACTCAAACTATCCAACTGTGTTCTTATCCTGTAATATGATGCCACTTCTGCTTCCCGAGGGATTTCAATAGTATCAAAATCTTCCTGGATTGATTTTACTTCTACAAAACAAAATTATTTCAAGGAATTTAATCTTCAAATTATTATTTCCATGTCACAACAAAACTTTAAAATTTTCAGTCAATGAATATGCAACTGGCAGATCAAATGCATGACATAATTCTAGTATTGATATTAATTGAATTTAATACCTTAATCTATTCTAAGATTTCATAAATTCTTGTAAAAACACAAATTTCAAAATTCAGATTGACTTTCCGAATCAAAAACCAAGCTTTGATGTTATATTAGGATAAAGAATGGCTTATGAATGGTGTGTGTTGGAAGGAGCTAAAGCTAATGAGTCACCAAAGAGAGAAATCTATGTAAATTCTCAATGTGTGAAAGCCCTTTTAAATAAAACCCAAATTACATAACATAATGGAAATAACAGAAATTCAGCCCATTTCCAAGGTGAGAGTTAAATTCCTATGCACATGGTTTCCCTTACTTTCAACAAATTCTAAGATAACATGCAATGGGATAGTACAAGCCATTAGTTAAAACTTGGGTGATTTGGATCAAGAGATCTGATATTTACTGCATTTCCTGGCTAATAAGATGCATCAAGATTTTCTGGCTTCTAATTTACGAAAAACCATTGATTGATTACTTTCAACTATGGTACTTTATATGGTATGGTAAATCTCATGATATGAATGTAATGTTAAGAAGCATAATAAATAGTCAACATTCACCAAAGAGCACCACTGTATGTATTTTAGAGCACAAGAGAAAAATAAGTGTTGTAAGCTGGGAAATACAGTACATGATGGAACCTAACTAAAGAAAATGTTATACTTTCATACAAAATTAAAAAATACCAAAAATTGGGAAGCATAGAATAAAAGTTAAGATATAACAATACATTTCAAGGTTGCAAATCATATTGTTAACATTGGCAGTTTTATTAATATCTCCTAATTTAAGAGCAGGCCTGAGATGTGTGTAAGCCAGGCAGTCATCCAGGGTGCTGAGAGCATGACATAACTCCAAGATGTTTACGATGCAAGAGAACCTTCATGTAAGATCTTTTAACAGACAAATCAGTAATATGTCCCATCCAACATCATGTGAAGATTGTTCTTTGCATAGATTTCCCAAAGCTTTAGATTGTTTCTAGATATATTGGCATTATTTGTCAACAGAAGTTCACAGAATGTTTATAAGGGAATTTGCAGGTTAAATTTTTCCTTAGAAAGATTTTTAAATCCATTTAGATTAAGCATTTTTAGAGAGCATTTGCTATCTACAAATCAATCAAAATATAATAATGAAAAATAGTTTTGATGGGCCACAAGAGATTTCGCAAATCAGGTTAAGTATCCTTTTTCTCATTTACTTAATGGTTTTATCTATGCAATAATTATTAACTTCGATAGTTCTATGAAAGTTGATCAAGATACCACAGTTGAAATATAATTAATAAACAGCCATAAAAAAGCCTTGAACTAAATTATGAACATTGGAGGATAAAATGCCATTTTTACAGATTCAGCCACTTAAAAGTTTCTTTTTTCAAACCCAAAATGTCACAGGTAAAAAACTGGTTAGGCAACAGCAAGAAAATATGATTTAATCATAAGGAATAATCAGGGAGGAACATAATTGTTATTGATAAAGGCATCATGCTTAAATGCTCATCATGAACTTACTTTACATTACAGGAGGATATAGGATATTTAAGTACAAAACCAATAGTACTTAGCAGAACAATGTCCTTAAGCTAGGTATATCTAGATCATAGACTTCTAATTAAGAAAATTCAATAAATTACATCTCTTATCTTAAACAGGAAAGAGAGTGATCGTCATTATTTGTAAAGTGTTACAAAATATATCCTGAAAAACCATTATGCATTCAAGCTCTTTCCGCCAACTAGGAATAATAAGAACCACTAATAATTGAAAAAACAATGGATATCAAAGATGAAATTACGGTTCTAGGACTCTTATGACAAGCTCTTTGGAGAATTGTCACACAGATTAGTAGAACAATTTTCAGTCATGCAGACTCCTCACATCTTAGGGGCAACCTGTACTGTTAGAAACTACTGATCATAAGGTAATTCTTTCACTAAGTCTATAGGTATTTTTTTTATTTAATTTATTCCATATACCCCATAACATCAATTTTCTAGACTTTTACAGTGATAGGTATTAACAACAACAATCACACAAGACCTTTCCCTAGTCGGAAAAATCCGACTAAACGGGATTCGAACCCATGACCGTGGGGTTGGAGAGATACCGTGCAAGCACACTCACCACTCGGCCACCATGGCCAGTGAATGCATGCATACATACATTGATTAATTTACATAATACATGAATAAATGCAAATATGAATAATCCCTGACTGACATTCAAAATGACCTAGCTGAGCCCTAATGTTTCATTTTTGGGCAAAGAAAGCATTTATTTTAGAGTAATTTCAGTGGATCAGTAACCTATGACAGTAATTTCCAACAGTTACGCTGCGGTAAATTAGTGTGCTACATATAACCTCAGGCAACATACTTGTCAAATTCACATTTCCTACACACTAGCTATTGCAATATATTTCTGGAAGGTATTGCAATAATTATACTGAAATAATTTACTTTAAAATCAATATTCTCTTCTTTCTCAATTTGCATTCTACTCAAAATAATAAAGATGAAGTTTTGTGAGCTTTAACATTTGAGTTAATACAAGTATATATATTATATATATAAATGAATAGCAAAGGGCATAAATAAGGAAGCATCATAGATGAATGAATTGATAAACTAATATTCTACTGGAAATAATGAAAGAAAATTAAAGGGAAGATTTTTTCTGCATTAAAATTACTTACTTTCATACAAATTAGGAATGGCAGCATAGTTTTGGAACTGGAAAAACGATCGTTCCAACATATATTCTGGATTAATTTCTTCAACTCGCAGCAGATTTAAGACCATGTTGTAAGTAAGATGGAAAGCTGAATTGATGGGGTCTGGCAGCCCTTTTACAATATCTTTGCCAACGCTTGCACCCATCTGTTCATCGACCATCAAAATAACGATTCCCTTCTCATCCAAACCACGTCTGCCAGCTCTACCAGACATCTGAATGTATTCTCCTGATGTAAGCTAAAAAAGAAAAATTAAGGTAACAAAATGCATCATATGAAAAGAGTATGAAATGGAGAAATAAAACTTACCCATCTGAAATCTTTGCCATCAAATTTTCTAGCCCCTGTAAATAGAACAGTTCTGGCAGGCATGTTTAGACCCATGGCAAAGGTTTCTGTCGCAAAAAGAGCTTTAATAAGCCCTTCAGAAAACAATATCTCAATGGTTTCCTTGAGAATTGGCAACAAACCTGAGTAAAAAGAAAATTTTCAAATAAATATGTTATAATTAAGAAAGATATTCAGTGAAATAAAAGCCCAAAATCCAAGTAATTCACATTCCTGTCATCCCATAAAAAATGTTTATGGCAGTATTGTACAATGAAGCATCCATAGGCAATAAAGCAATCAGAAATGATTTTGGAAAATCTTACTTTTGTATAATAAAGATAAAATCATCGTAAATCCCAAAATTCCCTAACAAATTTCCCCATAAACTTACTCAAGTAGATGATAAATCACATGCAGTGAGCAAATTTAGGCAAAAATCAATTATTATATACTCCACAGAGGCAACCAGTCTCACATTATCATTACATTTCAATATCATTAAGAAGAATAAGTTGAACCGAGTAAGAAATCCATTATCAATTTGATATCCATTAAAAAATTGTGTGGATTAAATAAATTACATCTTAATTCTTACCTCCATGATGAATTCCTATTCCTCTCCTCAGCAAAGGCAAGACATTTTCTACTTGGGGGAGTTGACGATCTTCGTCAGACAGAACATCCATGGCATTGTTAAATACTTCATCCACTAAGCATTTTTCCTCAGCTAAAAATTGAGAAAAAGTCCCAGTCAAATTCTGCTTGGCGATAATATGAACTTCATAACCATTCAGTATTACAAAGAAATAAAATAGATTTCTTACAATTACATAAGTACACTTTGCCAAAAATTGAGTTCCAACCATAAAAGAATACATAATGATATTCACTCCTTTGACATGCAATCTTTCAAGAAATATTAAATATATAAGAATATTATTATAAATTACTTTTGATTAACTAGCATCCATAACCACAAAAGAAAAAGTAGCATGAAACATTTTATCTTTAATATAACAGATTGCGACTAATGCAAATAGTAAATAACAGGAGTAAGTTATTGACTTCTTAAGAATTCAACAGCAAGCAATACAGTGTTAAGTTATGACTTCTAAAGAAATCAAAAGCAACTGATACAATGTGATGTGTGCTATCATAAAGCTTAATACCACAAACATCTATCAGCTGCTAAGAGATTAGACAAACTACACTAACTCTATTGTATCAGTGCTAGGTATTTTTAATCTGTGAATACACCAGATTTACTAGAAAATACCTCGCCATTGAATGTAACACACCCCAAAATTAGAGCGTCAGAAATTGAAAAATCAGTTGCCCATGATTCTAAATTGCACCTGAAAACATGCGTCCATGCCACTCGCAGCACTGTATAAGTGTTTACTACACACATATACCCTGCTATATACGTATATAGATTGCCTATGTACGTATATAGATTGAGTCTCCCTAGTCTCAATCTCGCCCAAATAAAGACCTCTTATTATTATTATATTTATACGTGTAAACACTGAATATAAAATGTCGACAGTCACCTATGCCGAAAGTTCTATTTGTGCACATTAACCCATTCAAAATCGGTTGTTTAAAAAATTTGATGGACTAGCCTTTTCACTTTCAATTAATTAATGACAGTTGAGTTTGTGGGGACATGTACAGTGAAAACATCAACAGCACGTTGGTGGAACACTAAATATAGTGCACCGTCGATTCTAACAACCGATCCCCAATTCTTAGCAGAAAAAAGAGCCAAAATGTTGTACCTTTTTTTGAGTAGGTGTGATAAGATAAAAGCATTCAGCCTGATGACTTATTGGAACCTCAACCCCAGCACAACAAACTACCAAAAGCCATGGATAAGGAATGAGGTACTTAAGGTAAGATTTAGTGAAGTACATTTCCCTTACATTCTCACTTAGCCAGAATTGTATGAGCTAAACGAATGCCATTACTAAGTATGGATCATAATAGCGTAACTTTCAAACAATCACATCCATGAAACTTAAAATAATTGTTAATGAAAGATTCTTTCTATCCTACACCAAAAGAAAAATGAAAATTATCCATTCATTATAATAAGTTACCATGGAAAAGGTACCTCAATCTGCTATAGTGTACTCTATACTTCGGAAAATATAATCCAAAACCCTACACGAGGAATAAGAATCATCACAAAAATAACAACTTACCATTATTGAAATCCAAAGATGCCATCTGCACAGCATAGGCTTCACATTCTTTCTTGCTGAAACTGAAAACAATGACTGGTGCAAAATTCCTTTCCATTATCATCTTTACAATTTTAAAACAGTTGGTTTCGTTCCCTCCTTTATTACCCCCTCCCCTGCCTTTGCCCAGAACAGCATGATCTCCTTTCGCAGCATCACCAGCATTCTGAAGCACAGCCATAGCTGTATTGAAGTTATCTTCCTTGAACTGGCCCTATAAAAAGCAAGATTACATTAACATCCCATTTCAGTCCAACTGCGTAGCATTAGAATGAAAAATTGACTCCCACACCAAATTTTGAAAGCTATGAACAACTTTATTCATACAATTTTTTCAAATTATTACTTGCAATACTCTAAAATCATTGAGATTTATCTTAATTATTTCAAAATAAACTTTATAAAAATTTGGGTGCATATAATAAGGATAAAAATGAAATGTTTTTCCTTGAATGTTAAACTGCAAAATCTTAGAAGATCTAAACCAAAGACGTTTAACCATCAACTCAATTAAATAGCAACAATTTGTATAGTGGATATGTACTGCAAAAGTGGTACATACATCATAATTTTTAAAAACTAGACAAACATTTTTACATGAAATAAGACAATTACTTGACAGTGTTTGCTATACAGTTAATTAATTTCCATTGACCTTAATAAACTGGTCTTAATTATAAGCGCAAGACAAGAGAAACTAAATTAAAAATTAACCATTTCGCTACGGCGAGCGTGCCGGCACACTATCTGGTTCCTTACTGAGGTATGGAGAGCGTGCCGGGACGCTCATGACCATCAGTTTTAAATGAGTGTGGGAATGCTCCCGATACTCGGAAAGGTTTTCCTTTAGTCTGCCATTAACCACGAAGGAATACAATCTCATTCTCATACTATATCATTATAAATGCATGAAAATTGCCGATATGGCCGCCATAGTGAAAGCATTAATATGAACAAAAATTCTAATAATTCACTCAGCAACTTCATCATCTGCTATGATAAACAGTACAATTTCTAATCTATGTACTGTCATTAATATTTTTGGTGTTTACTTTCACATGAGGATATTCTTCATTTTTTCCCACTAGTATACCAACTTATAACTATGATAAAATACTAATAAACAACAATAATATATGTACTTTAGTATATTAATACTTAAATCAAATGTTCAAGTTGGAACTTAACATTCACAAATAGCAAAAATAACTGCAACTCCTCTACCATAGTAAACAAAAACCACACCAATCTGGTACTTGGAAAAACAATTGTAAAGGTGTATTTTATAATAATTATCACAAATATACTTTTTGAGACAAATAAAAATTGAAAATGGTTTACCTGTTCATCCACCACAAGATGAATTCCATCTCCTCCAGCAGGAAAGATATAATGTTGCAGAGGCACAGGTCGATATTCAGTGTACACGACATGACAAGGCTGTTTGTGCAGATACGCAACCCATTCAGCAAACTGCCGAGCATTAGGAATGGTTGCAGACAAGAAGACATAGCGAACATTATCTGGTAAAAGAATTAAAGTTTCCTCCCAAACCACTCCTCGCTCCTTATCACGCATGTAATGAATCTCATCAAATACTACCCAGCCAACTTCCCTCATCACCTCAGATCCTCTGTACAACATGTTTCTTAAAATCTGAAAGAGAAAATAGTAAACATGAAACATGTATCAGTTTTCATACCAAAAAAACAGTAAGATAACTGAAATACATTGGATTGTGATGGGTGAGGCCTTGGCAACTATTTGTTTATTTGTTGATTTCTGGCTGTATTGTTGTTCTTGGGACTGTGGTGGATCATTAAAGATCTTTGATAAAAAGCTTACAGAATTTATGTTCATTATCCGGACTGGGTGGCCCGGAACATGGTGTCAGAAGTGAAAGTTCTTCTTAAAGTGTTTCACTAAAACTTCTAATTAAAGAAATAACGTTTGAATTTTGAGAATATTTCATAATTCTGATATTCAAGATGGCAGTTGGGAGCGATTCCAAGATAGTTTATGTGCCTTCTAATCTGCAGGCACCTGCAGCTTTTGAGTTAGTTGGTGACATATCAAGCAAGTGGACCGATTACAGGAGTTGGGTATAATTGTTCCTGTGGATACACCTACCGACTGGATATCAGCACGAAATACATTGGATATTCTAAAAATAATTCCTAGCATTACATAATAATAATATACAAATACAAAACTCAATAAATATCTTTAAATGAATAAACAATTCCTTTGCTTATGTCACAATAAAACAGAATATTTCTAAAACCAACTCAAATAAAGAAGCAAACATACTATTAATAAATTATAAGCCTATCCATTATATACAGACACTCCTTCACATTCATATATATAGCCAGATACTAATTCACAGGCTAAACCACAGACATCACTGACTTGAAATTTTTATCACGTAATGGCCGTATTGTGCCGTGTTACCGGCAGAAAAAATGCGATTTTGAGCCTCAGTATCATGGGTTTGATTCCAGAGGACCCCAAAGTCCCGTTTTTCCCCTTAAATGTATTGCTTTGATTTTCGGGAATTTTTCTTAAATACTTCCCAGATAGGTAGAGAAACAAACTCAAGGAGCATCTCTATATATGGTCATGATCTATCAAAAATATATAAGACTTTTACGGAAAAATTCTTGGTTCGATGCTAGGACTAACCAAAAATCTGCCCTTTAAAATACATTGAGGTAGTCATTATTTTTTTAATGCACTTATCGAAATTATAGGAAGTTTTTGCTTACATGGAAAATGGATATTAAGCCTAGGGTTTTGAGAAAAATTTAGATAAGAGCGTACTGTTCCTGGGTTCGATGCCGGGGCAAATTACAATTTCTCTCATAAGGAATATATGTGAAAAGTGGGACGTCGTTTGAGGCAGTTGTAACCAATATTTTTTATAGTTAGAGATGGTGATCTTCTGTTGTGCTGCATAGGAAGTATCACCAGAAAGACCCGAGTTCGATGCCGGGTGGTAAATATATCTCCCATTTAAAACACATTAAGGTAGTTTTCATTATTTTTTTGATAAATTTATCGAAATGATAGGATGATCTTGCTTAAATAGAAGATGTATAATAAGACTCGGTTTGAGAAAATAAATTAGATGACCTATGACCTTGCTATGCCTGGGTTCGATACCAGAACACATTACATTTTCTCAGATAAGGAATACATGTGAAAAGTAGGACGTCGTTTGAGGCAGTTGCAGCCAATATTTCTGCTTGAGTTTTCACACATAGTTAGAGATGGTGATCTTCTGTTGGGCTGCATAGTAAGTATCACCAGGAAGGCCCGGGTTCTATGCAGGACGTAGATTAAGAATATCTTCAATCCTTTTTTTTCTTTGAGGACCCTCTCGATGTGATGCCGAATTGAAATTAGTGTTATTGATATGCTTGCAGTATGCAAGCAACATTTTACTCGTAACATATACAAAGTTGAGGTGAA
The DNA here is from genome assembly GCA_947579665.1 of Sympetrum striolatum. Classification (NCBI taxonomy): domain Eukaryota; kingdom Metazoa; phylum Arthropoda; class Insecta; order Odonata; family Libellulidae; genus Sympetrum; species Sympetrum striolatum. The sequence continues at coordinate 79,883,141 of OX388347.1, read as the reverse complement.
TTTCTGCTGACCCATAATATATCACAATCCACAAAAATTCAGACAGATTCTCTTCACTAAAAGCGAAACAACAACAATATTGACCTCTCTTGACTAAATTCTACCATGGTAATTTCTTTTCACAAGCTTAAAAAATCAATGGTCGCATATAATTGATCTAGGGTGGTAAATAACTAGTTTCCTATGAAATAACACAACACAGGAAATTAGTGATTGTGATTGAACACCTAAAAGCAATACATATAATGAATAATACTAAATCTGATTTAAACTGAAATCAGAGGATAAAGGGATTCAAAGGTAGGATTTCAAAATATGACAACTATATTTCATGGCATGCTTGTTATGTTGTAAGAGACTTCCTTTGAAAGTAATTAAAGAAGAAAAATCAAAATATGCTATGGAAAATGTGAAAATTCTTCTGAATATTCATATGCATTGAAATTCCACTTCAAATTTTGGTTATTTCAAACAGTTAAGAATTTGAAATAGAATAAACTAATCTTTTACCTCGGTGGTCATGATGAGACAACTTGCAGATGGATTTATGGTGACATCGCCTGTTATCAAACCTACATCCTTGAAATCTTCATAAAACTCTCGATATTTTTGGTTACTCAGAGCTTTGATTGGAGTAGTGTAGATGACTCTCTGTTTGTCACGCAGTGACATAGCTATACTGTACCTATAATGAAAAAATTGAACAATGAAACAAAGTTTTAATGATTAAAATCCTGAGTAAGTAATAACCAATATTCCAAATACCATCAAACATTGTTTGATGGTATTTGGAATATTGTTAATTACTTACTCATTTACAACCATCAGCGGAAATTCTCTTGTTGTGATTAAAATCCGGCATCAAGAGTTACAATAAACTCCAGTCAGTGAGTGATGTTTATCAGTATAATTAATTTTTTTTACAAACGTAAAAATGAGAAGAGAAAGAAAATAAAATATATCAAAATCATAATTTAAAATTACCACATCCACATAGTTCCAAGATTTATACTAAAAGTTAAAATAAAATGCAAACAAGAAAACACCATGGCATCAACAGGTATTTACAATTTACATTAAATAATTACCTAATGTAGTGAAAATGACGGTACACTCACTTCTCATGGGTTAAAAAAAAAAAAATTGTGGAAAAAGTACCAAATATCTCCTTCATTTTGCATGATGGATTTCCACCATATCTCGCCCGATTCTGTGAATTTTATTCTGTGAATTCTATCATGGGTTTAAGCTGCTTCAAGTTGACAAGAAAGTGACTTACTGTTAATTCTTCACAAAATACATTGTTCATAAAAGAAATTACTATGATGTATAAACAGATAATAATCTTCATAATAAATAGATTTCTGTAACATAACTAGCAATAGTAACATACTTTATAGCAACAAATTTGAATCGTTTTTAGTCACAATTGCAAAACATACGATAATTAACAATAAGCATTGAAACGTTCTGAGTATAGCTAGAGAGTTGACTGAGGAATAACATACAGAAAAATTATCAGAGTGCTTAAGATTTAACGATGACAAACCCAAATTCTGCAATCCATTCATACAGGCTCATTCATTCATATGCAACAGAAAATAATTTTAATTTGAAAATGAAGCTATTAATCAAAAACTTTTAAAGATTACATTGATTAAACAACAATTTGAAGTAATAAAATAAATACAATGCTTCTTTGTCATCAGCAAATAACAAGAGGACTTAGCTGAAACAAGATTCTTGATATTAAAATTGTATACATACTCAGCAACCACAGTTTTTCCAGCAGATGTATGAGCAGAAACAAGGACTGATTGAGAGTTATCAATGCATAAGATGGCCTCTTTCTGAAAAGGATCCAATATGAAAGGGTACTGCTTAGCAGGCTTTGCCCCAGGAGGTGGAGTGCGAAGAGGACCATATTCCATATTTGGTGGAACGGCAACTTCGTGGGTACATGCTTCCATAGTTTCAACAGTGTGCACTTTGATGCGAGCATGGACTTCCTCGGTACTGTATTGAAATTAGGGTTTTTGAATCATTTATTTATTACGCACATCACAAATATATAGTTATTTAATAGTATCACTTCTTCACGAATTTACAACAGCAAAATAAAGGTTTTTACTCTAACCATAATCGAATAAAATATAAATTGTGTTTTAGGCTATTAAGTTGAATAATTCTAAAGTTCAATTTACCTCATATTACATAAGTCAAAGAATCCAAAATTATCTTAAATCACTATGTTTGTATTATTTCAGTATATATCACATTTAATATTCGATGGAGGTTAGATTTATGATAATTCTCCATGAGTAAAAACAGATAACACGTTAATTGGTGATAGATAGGAATGATAGGAATTAACAGTGGAAGTTGAGGAAACGTTTAAATCACCAAGGGAAACAAAAAAGTTAATACATACATTATTTCGTCCAACGCTGATTCAGTTTTATGCTTCTTGTTCGTAAAATCATCTTCGTCTTCTAAATCTCTCTTCACTGCCGAAGCAACTGAAGAACTTGGTCTGAAAGGGATATGGTGATTTAAAAGAGAGGAGCAAAACGAAATACTCTTGTTTCAAAGAAAACTTACTTTGGCTCAGAAGAATCTGCATCATCGACCGGCTCAATTTTAATTTCTGCTGGAGTGCTTTTCTCAGTGAATACACTGAACAAGTCATCATCAAAATCAGCCATAACTGTCAATAAATGAAGTGTCAAAAAATATTTTTCTATTGACCAACCTCACGTTGGCCTCAACAAGCCTACCTCATGTGAAATGACAAAAGAATCGCTATGATCGCTATCGGCGGGGTTAATAAACGCTGCTTTGGCGTAAAGCGAAATACTAATTCGTAACTTATCCAGCGAATTTAGAAGTCTCAATCAGTAATAATTAGAAGATATGAAATATCGTATACATGTTATAACTGAGAGTATAATTTTTGCCTAATTATTTAGTACCATGTACATAAATACCTTTCTTTCCACATTTTCGGATAATAAATTATTCTAGTACTTTATGGAGAGCAGTTCTTACTTGATAAAGCCAAGCCATAAATTATACAGTGCCGGATTTAGGCAGTGCCCATAGGCCTCCATCAAGGTGACAAAATGTCAAAAAAAATTGAAAAAAATGGGAAACCCGAACACCCCGTTGAGTCGCGGAGAAAGAGGGAAATTTCTCAACAAGTCGAGACAGATTGGGGGGGGGGGGCGAGAGGCGATAAACGTCCAAAAAAGGCCTCCACCCGTTGGTTTGCCCATAGGCCTCATATACCCTAGATCCGGCACTGAAATTATACATGCACATCCTTGGATTCCCACCACATCTTACACAATAATACTTTGTATCATTCATCAGCATTTTACCAACTTTCGTTGAAACCCTCGAAAGAACTTAATTATAAATTATGGATGTGAATCTAATCTATATTGTGAAAATTAAAATATTTTTTATTTGATTCCTAATGAATATTCGATTAGCTCTTAACAAATCCATGCCCCACAGATTCTTCCCCAAGTTAGTAATCTTATTACAAATACTTTCCTCCATCCCAGTTGCTAAACAATAATGGATTAATGGCCCTTAATGTTAAAATCATGGGGCACAAACACATAACTTAAAAGATAAGTTGAAACCATGACCATCACCTGAATGATCATAATGGTAATTTCAGATTGCTCTGACAATGAATAACAACATCAGATGCGCGATCCCAACTCAAATACAGTTCAGCTGTCTAAAGCCTTTTAATAACAAAAATATATCCAATCCCTTGGTACAGTACAACATAATTCCTTAGAATGATGACATACAAATTTAATATTGTAATAGAAATGGGCCACTATAAATCTTTAAAAATAAAATTACAAGAAATAAGCCATTGTAAGTTAGTTTGTATTTTTGAAACTTTATTTTGTAATCAGTTATGTGACCAATTTTCTTGATTTAATTCATTCACATTATTTTATGTAACATCTTATAAGTGTACAAGCATACAAGTATCACCATCATTAGAAAAGATATATACATACTTATGCTTCTCAACTTGATGGCTTGAGTTAACATAAAAAGTAGAACTACTTCAAGAACATATCTAGATACTACATATCTTGTATAATGAGTCAATTAACTGAAAATATTCACCTTCATCTGTATATTTCTGGACATTAATGTGGAATGTTGAAAAATTCAAGTGTTGGATACAACAAATAAATGCCAGAAACTGAACACTGTCCATTAGAAGCCAGTATTCAAGAAGATGTACGATCCTTTCCTGCTTGCTAGGTTTTGATGAGGACTTCATTCAGTTTTGCCCACCATTTCTTGGCTGAAAAACCCACCTCCATATTGATTTCATATCAACATCTTCTGCAAGATCCTCAGCAATCAAGGAACCATTTCTGCTGGAGGCACAAAAGGTTTCATATTGCATTTCAGTAGTCTTTCTTCTGAATGGATTACAGGCACAAAACTTGCTCGTGCTATGAAGCTAAGGGGTTAATTGATGCACATGATGAAGTGAGTTGTGATAAATATGCAATTTATCGTATAGGAATGTATGAGGTAGATATCACGAGATTTGAAAGTGAAAATTTCTGTTACAGTGCCCAGCTTCAGTGGCTCAAATCACTGACCAGTTCAACAAAAGATAACATGAATATATCAACAGGGACTCTGTTATTATATGATCTACCAATGACATCTTCCACTCCACCCACTATCACCAGTTTCTTTCGTGTTTACACATACCTACATATACAGCACCTAACTGTTTTAAATACTTACCTATCATCCAAGGTTGTCAATTTAATTGCAACAATTTCACCTCTCACTTCAGTTCTCCATCCACTTAGGTGCCGAGATATAAAGAATGTTTATCTGACCAAGTTGGTGTCAATTCGATCTCCACAATTGGTTGATTATGACACATTATAGAATCAGACCATTACTAAAAGAATATCCTTGCTTGAATGCAATTTACGATTATCAAATCATTGGTAAAAAATCAATAAAAGTTACTTCTAAATTGTTATAAATTGATAATAATGAATCACAAAAGAAAATACTTTCAATCAGAAACTATCATATTTTTCACGGTATGAACCATGCCAACATTAGACTGCTTTCAATGAAATGTAAGTAAGATATCTTACAAAGATAAATTTTCCTAAAATAACACTCTGGCACAATCCAAAATTTTTATTTAACAAAGCAAATGCAGAGTAAAATAATGTAAGAAAAGTGAAGTGACATCATAGATATTCAATTCAAAATACATAGCTTAGTAGTAAATAATCAAAACATTTTTAATAATTAATTCTCGTCAAGTTTATGTATAAATATTCAATGAATAATTTACAGAGGAAAGACTTAGTAATTGTTGTTAACTTTCGAAAAGGGTACCAATTCATAACTTATTGTGACCCTAAGAAATTAATACTTCAGGAAAAATAAAGATATGGAAAGAGGGTCGATATATTTAGATCTAGTCAAATGCAAAATTGCAAATCACCAAATGGTAATACCTTGGTTAGTAAGCAACCCTGTGTTATCAGTTTCACCATTTTCCTGATTCATCGATTGATCTCAGGGTTCAAAGGCATACCCTGCTTTAGTAAAACTTCTTACCATCACCTTGCTGGAAATCTGCTCATTCTTACTTAGCGTGGTAGCCTTTTCAATAGTTATGCATTGATACGAAATCTCATGGAAAATTGTATTTTACCAAATGAATTAGACACAGAGGAAGTTACCAATGTTTGCAAATTCAATTCTCTATTTAGTTTCATAGAAGCATTATGAAGTCTAGCATATTATGTGGCAAAAAATTGTTTAAATTTCTTCTAAGTAATCTGCAGAAAATTTCTTCGGTATTGAAACTGCAAATCATGATCATTTCTCCTAAGTTAATATCATTATAATTAATATGATGGGAAATGGTAAACAAAAGATAAATAGCAGAACAATAAATCAACTAAATTGCCAATTTTCAACAAGAAATGAGAAGAAAACTAAACAAATAAAGGATAGATGTTTCTAGTAGGCCCGGATTACGATCTTTCAGGCCTTCAGGGCAAAAATAGTACCTGTACAATATTCAAGTCCAATTTCCATCGAAATGTCTACATAACAAAAAAAGGATTTAAAATATAGGGAAAATGATCTTTTTGTGTGAACATCAGGATGAGAGGTTAGAAAAGGAACTGCCATGAAGAATGGGATGTAAATTCATTCAACCTCTAAGCAAGGTGACCAGATTTCTGATCTGCTAAACCACGACAAACTGTCACTTCTCCTGAAGCATAGGCAATTTTACATGTATGAATACATGGCGAAATTGGGTCAAAAAATGTAATGCTTAGCAAAAAAAGGCCTTTTAAGCCAATTTCAAATACATAACCACAAAAAATGTTAAAACGTGAATTGAAAACAATAAAAAATTACAAGAAAATGACCAACAATTTTGTTGAAAAACTCAAGGAGTGACCAGGAGGGCATTTAGGAATGAACCAGTCATTAAATTACGTTGATACAGAAATGGGAAGCTAAACTTTATTATTATAGAAGGAAATCAGAATTGTCAAATTTTTCTGCTCAGCGAAAACAAACTTAAGTATTGGTAGGCTTATGACTTGTTCGGTTCATGATTAAAAGATAACATTCTGATAACTTTTGATGAAAATTGTCCAATGTATTACTTTGATTTTCAAAATAGTTCTCAATGTTATATACAGACTTTAAGTAAATAATTTTATTCTTTTTTGTTTTCGCAGTTACTGTATCAAACATACGTACGGATATTTCATTTAAGATGCAGTTTGAACCATTATTTTTACAATTGTTTAAAAAAAGACCAAAATTTAAAGAACTGATTATTTTGATAGCATAGATCCAACGACAAGTACAAATTAGTATTTTTGTTTAGTCTTTCAGGACACCTGGGCAAATGCCCCATAAACCGGTACTGTCCCGGCCAAACCAGTATGTATGGTCACCTTACCTATAAGGCTACTTTCTTCATTTTGATAAAAATGGAAGAAAATTCATCACACACTCCAATAATAACAATGTGAAAATTTTAATACACTGAATGGAAATTTACTGGGAGTAAATTCTATTTCATACAAATGTCATAGGAATTACAATGTTCCAAATTAATTTTGGCTGCCCAAACACGGAAAATTTGGTATACACATTCTGTATATTAAGAAAACCTTTTTAAAACACACAATGCATTAAAACAATGCTTAAGTCATGAGAAATTTTTATCAAATACAGCAACTTACACATTGCCTCACGCTAAGTCGTGCAAATCTTATCCATAGAAACACAAATTATTGAGTGCCAGTATAAACCAAATGACTCAAAATTGTCAGAGCAAATAACGGCTAACATTCAAGAATTGCAATATCAGACATACAAATCTGCATCCTCAAAACTATTTTCTCTCATTTTAGATTGATTTCACACAGTGATAAGCTAAATAAAAAAATATGCTATAGCTATTTGTACCTCTATATATTCTCACACAAAAGGTGACATCAATAAAATATGCCTTAGGTTAACTGTATGAAACGTTTTCAGGCTGGAAATGTGAATCTCTGCACCAGAAGGGTGCAAAGATTGAATATGAATCAATGTTACAATGAGAGAACATGTAATTAGCAGGAGATAAAAACTTAATTTACCCAAAATCCCACTCGTTAAAATATAGTTTGAGCTTAAGCTTTTACATTTGTGTTGCAAGATTGGGATTTCCTTGCGGAATACTTGATGACTCCTATCCCACAACAAGCTCTTTTTGGTGAAAATTTCAGTAGTCCTAATAGTTATAACACACAAGTGCCACAAATCTAACATTAAGATCAAGAGAGATTGCAGCACAAATTTGAAATATTTTGGCTAGAAAAGTCATAAAATAACTTAAATGCATGTTTAACTTTTACATCCTGAGACATCGGTATACTATTCCTGCACATCATGGTAACTTACATGAGAACGACACCTCTGAATCCTCAGGAGGCTTTTTGCAAGCTCAAACAATTATCAGGTGAATGTAAATATGATTGCAAGTACACAGAGCAGAGCGTAAAAGTTGTTTAGACACAAACAAAAGCATGAATGCTTCACAAACCAACTATGACTTAGCCTAAGATTCCTTACAACATGAAACACTAATTCAAAGGAAAAACATTTCACACTAGAACTATACCTATCAATTCAATAGGTTTGAAAATAATAGTAACCTATTTGCGAAAGTTACAGCCATCAAGCCAAACTAAGATCATGTCAACCAAAATGGTTCCAGGAATGCAAAAATCACTGAATTAGATCTTATGTACCTAATTCAGAAAAAAACGGAGGATATTAACAAAAAGTGAAAATGAAAAGCCCTTATTATCCTGAATTCATTTTTGTCCATCGTCATTTCCATTTTGATGAGCTGGAGATCCGCCTCTATTCCTGCCACCATTCTTAGGGCTCCTGTAAGGACAGAAAATGAAACATGCGTCAAAATTTGGAATAAAGTGCACATTCTCACATCAGCATCTGTTTAAATAGAAGATATTACACAAACATCAACAACAGTTAATATGCTAATATGCTTTCCATGCGATGCATATTTTTCTATACACTTAACATGCTTTCAAATTATAGGACAAGTGAACAAAAGGAGAAAAATTACAGCTGAACTACAATTGGCCCACCAAAAAATTATTGTCACACAGTTACCTAAATTAAAAACTCAGTTTCAAAAATATTTCCCATTTATGAAATTAAATTAAGCCAAAAGTAAATATAAAACAACAGTTGCATGACTCCATACCTTGAAAGGCAGTATGTGCTCCTTCATTGTTATTTTTCCACAAAGCTTTATGAATTGATATACAGGACCAAAATCAATTACTGACAGTATCACAAAAAAAGGGGTTCGTTCTTTCCTCAATTCAGAGCCTACCGTTATGATAATATATGGGACATAGAAAGTCTTTTGGGAAATTGAATAAAATCAGATGTTGCAAATTTAAAGACTAATTTTCAGACTAAACTAAAGAAGAGCTAATGAAAAAATTATGATTCCTCCAGGAAAAACATTGTGAACCATGGAGTTACTTCTTAATGTTACGTCTTTAATAAATGTTCTCAAGAACTCAGTTTAAATTGTTACCTTAAGAGTAGGATACAGTAAAAACTAATTCCTGAGGATTCCTAAACTCTTCACCAAAAATCTATCCTATAAGAATATTAAAATATTAACTACCATGAACTAAATACAGTAAGCTATTAGAGTTAAGCCTGCCCTAACGAAATTTATGGAATATGATGTACTAATTACTGGAATAGAAGATCAGCTACACACCCTCTCCGGTATCAATTTGAATGACAATCTGCTATTTTGACCAATTTAAGCAACGCAAAAACTTGGAAGGATTAGGAGTTGCCTTTTGTCAAAGTTAAAACGTTACCTACAAAACCTAGACTAGACCTAGATACAAAGAAATATAAATGGTCACTTAAGTGTGAATGGCTACCAAAAGATGAAGGTACACAATATATCCTTTGCAATTATCATTAAGTGATAGAAATACAGCTTGATCTTTGTTCGAGTCTTAATTCAAGTAGTTATTTAAGCGAAGAAAATATTACAATTTAAAAGGAATTACACCTCACATCAGAGTATTAAGAGTCCTCCGTTTATAAGAACATTAAGAAGCCCAGGAATTTTAAAGGAATTCAAGGAAAAACAATTATTTAATGAGAAAAAGCACAACCACCAACTGTGGATAAATATAGCACAGCTTTAAGCACCTATCTTAGAATAAAATTCATTCACTGCATTATAAATCAATCCCTAGCATTTATCACCTATGCCCTTCCACTGCTCTACATTTACATGTATGTGAAGAAGCTGGGTGTGTACTTCTAATATACTCTTCAATAAATTTATTTTCTTTTCCTTCTTATATAATTATTAAATATGCTGCACTAAAATTACTAAAGAATGGTAGAACAGGTAGATTTGAAATATAAATAACACTTTAACGATAGCTCATCAACTAGTTTAGGAAGAATAGATTTGGGTTTCTAAGGAGGAGTTCCTAAAATCTTGTAAGAGCCAATTTAGAGTTTTATCTATTTCATAATTGCTTTGAGAATTAACAGTCATTCATCAATAATATTAGATAGTTACTTATTAATAATTCTTAGGATTTCATCATCATTATCTCAAAATTAATTAGTATATCAAAAATCTAATCTATAAATTCAGCTGGAAGCTGAAATACAAACTTAAATGAAGGAAGTCAATGATATCTCTTTTAAGTAATGATACAAACAATTTGTAGAGGACTCCTGTAGATATACCTGCATTTGTTGATATCAGATTTCCATAAGACCTATTGACAGGAATAATAATCAACTGTACTTTACCGGTGACCTGATCAACTCCTAAAAAGAAAAGTTCCTAAGATGTGCAAGATAAAAAAAAACTTATACACAGTAGAACTTGGAAAAAATATACGCCAGATCCTGGATTCTTTGCTATTCCTGCAACTTGAAACTAAATAAAGCAGTAAGATTTCTGGATTAGTTTTCTATACAACAAACAAAGAATGAAAATGGTTGCTGAATATTATTTCATGAAGTTAAAACTAAACTTCCACACCTAAAATTATGATGAATGTCAAACTCAAATTTTACCTGAATTGTAACTAACTTTCAAAAACATGTAGTATAAATGAGATGAAGATGGACTTAGATTGTAATTACAACTTATTTTATACAATATCTTGATAACTGATATTACTTAAATAACTTTTGTTGAATTCAGATATAAGGCAAAGAATAAGCAATATGACAGAAGCAAGACTTTGAAAACCTACATCTTGCACATCTCCTGAGCAAATTCAACTCCTACAGGTATTTTAGGGTCAAAAGAGATAGCTATACTTCTTTCAACAAAATTTTCTACACATGAACATTAGATTCTGAAAATCGCACAAGTAAACTTTCAATTCAATTCCTAGTTTAATAATATTACCCTATTAAACTCAATTTCCTTCAATTGTATAAGATTCAACATGATAAAATGAACATGATAATACGTAATTAACATTAATACTTAATTGGCTTGTGCTTATATCACTACTTTAAGTTTTTGAGATCCACCAAAGAATTTAATGAGAAAGCTTTCTTCTTTGAAAGCCTTCTTAAGATATCTATTAATCAGAAATTTATCCAATTTAAAGCATAGCCCTAAATAGATGAGTTACAATTTCTGAACCAATTTTTAGAACACTTGTTCTTTGAGTGAGGTATATCTGAATGTAAAGAACTCATATTAAGCAAGCCCTATAATTTCCCACAAGAGAAACAAAAAATCATTCAATGGATTTAAATCTGGTAGAGCTGGAATTTGATATATCATTTGGAAGAGTGCCTAAAAAAATGTGCTTTAAGGCACAAAAACAGTATGGATATCTTTAATTTAAAGAAATGCAAAAGGTCTTCAACTTAAGTGGTAAAATGTAATTTATTGAAACTGCAAAATATATAGAGCTATTTTCACTCTCCATGTAAGCTCTTATCAACATCAAAACAAATAAAAAATCTTGGTTAAACATCTAATTCCATTCTATGCATTATTTACCCTGATTCACCTAGATACTTCTTTATATGCAGGCAGAGCCTTTAAAAATCGTTAAAACAAATCAATCTAATATATAGAAGAAATTTAGATAAAACCTGCATCTTTGAAGTTTACATTAGTACAAAAAGGAAATTATGCATATGTCCAGACCTAAATATTTTCATAAAACATATCGAAACAAAAACACGAAAGACCTAAATATGAACGATGATAATGAATGACTTTGAAGAATGCAAACAGACACCAAACTATAGTTTAAATGAAGAAAATAAATTAAAAATGATACACAATATTAAAACCATACAATTTATTGCAAATTAATGGTCCAGAACACACAGGAAGAGCCTTTACAGAACAAAATAATGACAAATCATAATCAATAAGCCCTAGGGAGATCTTTTGGTAATATTTACTACCGTATTTACCTAAAGATAAGATGGCTCCTATTTCTCAAATGGGTGTTCTGAAAAGAAGAACCAAACCAAAATGTTAGTGTTACTCAACATTAAATAATAAAACTTAAAAAATTAACATATGCGATCAACCTGATCAGTAACTATATGACAATTAGTCAGCCTCTATCAAAATAATGAAAGAAAATAAATCAGCATAATGAAATTTCGAGATAACTAATTTTTCATGAAAAATTAAATTTTAATGATCAAATCTAAGACAAAGGGAATTCAAACACCTTTAAAAGCAAGGACATTTGCAGAAAGTACTCAGAAATAACAAGGATTGCTTGGCAGATGACTAAAAATGGGTCCATGAATCTACCTAGCACTTGACTGGCAAACAAGCTTCTTCTTGTAAATGAGCAAACAGTAATTACTTGATGACATTAAACCAGTATTGTGAATCCACAATTTAGAATACATCAAATCTGTTTATTAACTTCATAAAGAGATATTAGGCAACAAATTGTGATATATGAACATGGAATGATAATCCTGAAGACAGCCCCATCTGCAAGTCAATCTCTTCACCTACCTCTTACTCAACTGAAAGAATCAATATAAAGGGAAAAAAAAACTCCAGAGAAAAAATCTTACCTAGAGCGGGATCCCGATCGTGAACCAGAGCGGGAACGAGAGTGCGATCTTCTGTCTCGAGTCCCAGACCTGGACCTAGACCTTGACCTCCTGGGCGAACGGGACCTGGAACGGGACCTTGAGCGGGACCTGGTTCTGCGATCACGGGAGCGGCTGCGGGACCTTGATCTGGACCTTGTCCTGCTGCTCTCAACAAAGCAGAAGGATGGAAGGGGTACAAACACATTTCAGAGCTCATGTGGAAAACAGAACCAGACAGTAGTAGACCATGCGTCTTGCATGCCTTGGTCAACCTCGGAAGCAAACCTTCCAATTACACAAATTATTATGGGTGACACACACAAAAACAAAGTATTCCGAACAAACAATTAGGTCGCCGTTGGGTATGGGGTCTGCCCATTCTAGGAAGAAATAGTGTAGGGGTGAGGAGTTTGGAGCAAAAAAATAATCAGTTGTTTAACGGTAACACTGATTTTTCTTGAAAACTTCTGAAAGGTAACTGGAAAAGGTAAGAAATCCCTCCCAGAAATCAATGGAACACCTTGATGGCTTAAATTAGATTTCATCAACAGAGAGTAACAGATAGCGTATGACACCCCATAGTAAGTTTCCCGATACACCTACCAAAAACCAGAGAACCTCTGAAATGCAATTGTGTATGAAATTGAGAAGAGGCTTCAAATGGGTGGGATCATGCATAACTTGTATCTTTTGTAAGTACAGACTTTTTTTTGCAGCTAGTTATTTGTATATTGATTATGAAGCGCATTTGGGCACACCACTCACTTCGATGCAAGTGAGACCTTCTAATGTATGGCTTGAAGTTGTTTCGGGTGAACAGCGCACCAAGGGCACACCAACTGACGCTAGGAGAAAACTCGACTTGTTTGAAGCGCTCTCATGATGTCGAAACGTGGCTACGAAGTTTTCGTCCGGGCAGCGAGGCCACCGGAAGGGGTGGGGAAGAAGGCATTGGAGTGACGTGGCTTCCCGATCTCCCCCAGGGGGTGCGGGGCAGGGAGAAATTGCGCGTGGTCAGGCCGGGCGCATGGGCAGGCCGTAGTTTCGACTCTCGATCAAGTGGCAGCAGAAACCGGCCGAGCAAACGGCTCGTCGGGAGCATGTCCACCAAACCGATCGACAAAGCGCCGGCTGCCCAGTGTGCCGCGGACAACGCCGTGCGGGTTCACGGGGAAAAGAAAGATGTCATGTCCGCCGGAGGCCGACGCGACGAAAAGCTACGACGTTTATTACTCGCTCAACGCTTGGCGGCGTGTCACAGAAGATCTTAGTAGTCACCCAAATTGTTGCTACTCTGAAGATTCTAGTTGTGTATTTTGAAGGCCATACTTTCAGCCGAACTTCCTATAAAAACGTCAGGAATAAATTATCACATTTCAGTAAAAAAAAAGTTCTACTTTAATTCCTGTTCAAGTTTGTAATAAAAATAAAAAGATTTTTTTTAAGAAACTTCTGAACATTGCCATGATGCAACTCTTTTTAACACTCCTCAATGAATGAATTGGACAACATGGACACATGAGTGAAAATTTTCTTTTTACCCAGTGGCTCAACAAGCAAGCCAGCACTGCTTACCTGCGGCGTCTCCTGTTGTATCGGAAACAGTCACGAGCATAGTGGCCTCTATCACCACATTCGTAGCATCTGTCTTCTGGATGGAATGGTCTGCCTCGTCGCACTGGAGGTCCCCTGAATCTCGACTTGCTCATGCCAGTGGACATTTCCACACGGACTCTTCGCCCACAAATAGTGCTTTAAATAAAAATAGAATAGTGCATATTTCAGGGAAAATATGTGCTGGTGCTACCAATCTCTTAGTGCATTGGTATCAAAATAATTAAAAAGATGTGTATACCAAGAATGATAGAAAACAAGATAAAGCAGAACCAAATTCTAAGTTCAGTAAATATAAAACAAGGTCATGGCATAAATTACCATACTACCAGAAACTTAAATGAATGTCCTTAGTTAAATAGTCAGAGGGGCCATAAACAATTTATGTAATGCAATTTGGGGGAGTGGGATCTGGCCAGGCATATGTGGGGGGTTAGCATTACGTCACAGTTTTAGAACTGCAAATAATAGCAAAATTTCTGCATGTTTTGAGTTTGAATTTAAAACTTGGGCACAATTTACCAGGGAAAATTAGCAGCTCTGATCCAAGTGAGTGCGAGTGTCGAACAGAAGTAGTCAGAGTGTAAGTAGTGAGTGGTAGGCTGCACAGGTATTCCTGTCTGTGTTTTATGCGATGCAAATTACCTATAGGTCATGGCATTGAATCTAGATGAAATGTATGAAAGGCCTTTAAAATTGAAATTGTTTATTAAAAAGTGAAGTATTTTTGCGAACTAAATATCTTTCTTCCCTGAATATAAGCCCAAACCTTTTCTGAAAGCACTCGTTAGGTAACAGAGCGGGAGGGTTCTGCCTGGTGTTACGTGGAGTGGTCAAAAATTGGAGAATTTTGTATTATGTAATTTGCGTACGACCCCAGATGACTTTCCTAGATTCCCAAAAAAATAATGCATTTACTTTCAAATAATATAAACAAGAGAATACTTCCGATTAGTTTGACATAACCAATTCTTCAAAAATTGGGTAGCTGAAATATAACAAGAAGAAATAGGAATAGCCATGAAAGAACAAAACCTAAATTAATAATTCCCTGAAACATGTTGAAATGCCAATAATCTTATACCATTTTAAATTTATGTGGAACTGAGTCTAAAGTAACACAGTACTATCAAACCTGTAACTGCACACCCATTCCTTAGGTAACACTGGAATAGATATCTTGAGAGAACTAAGATAGGATTATGAACAATGAATTAACTTGGAATGGCACCATAGCCTGAAAATTAAAAATGTAGAAGCCCCCAAAAATCAACTACCAAATCCAGTAAATCTAGCAAAACTCTAGATGTTACAGATGCTGCCAGGTGTCTTTTTTGCAGTTAATATTTTTTTAGATGTTTGTTAGTTTTTAAGCCTAGATCAAATGTCACAAAAAGTTATCTATATGAAGCATAATTTCTCTCAAATATAAAATATATCTCTTTTTTCTTATAAAAACTTACTCAACAATGAGTGTGCCAAAATATAATGGTTTGAGTGGTATATCCAAAAAAGCAAGATTAGTTTTGCTCCCATAGAGTTCACCAAATAAAATCTGAGAACAAAAGTTGGCAACAGGGAAGTTCTTGACATTCATGAAACGTTATAATCAATACATAAAAATATGAATATTAAGATCTGACTGCAGGAATCGAGGGGTTCAGAGAACGGCTTGGATTCAGTAAATACATCCATTATTTGAACGTCAGTATTCTACGAAGAAACTCACCGGCCATCCAACCCTCTTACTGCATCTTCAGCATCTCTGGGATCTTCGTATTCCACAAATGCAAAACCAGGGGGGTTCCTTGCCACCCAAACATTACGCAGAGGACCATAATAGGAGAACGATTCTTCCAATTCTTGTTTCGAAGCTCCCGATCCTACAATAAGAAAAACAAACTTTAGTTATCAATGAAGAGCATGGCGAGAAAAACAGGCACAGCCTTCCTTGATAAGTAGTGATCCTTTGAAAATCATGAAGTGAAGATTCATTTGAATTCCAAAGAGTACATATTCTTCATTTACTAATCTTGATGCATAAGCTATTACAAAACTATCTTGGATCCATAACTTTTGAAATCTAGAACTAGCAGGCCACCAGAGCCATGTAATGTAACAACACTTTCCTATGAACAATATCTTACCAGTAGGCAAGGGTTACAGCTAAAATTATCATCTAATCAGGAAACAATTTCACCACACTACTATTGCAACTGAAATGACAGCATGCAATCAATTCAAAGAGATATGGAGTACACTATATGTACAATAAACAGGATTGGCCAAGGGACGAACTCTATGGACATGAAGGATCCTCTTCTAAATATCGATTTTCATGCTTTTGCAGGAGGAATGCAATGTAACTAGTTAATAAATAATATCTAAAAATCGTGCTATTCCAAATACCGCAATATAATTACAAGCTACTGCCTGTCTCATGGGCATAGGATACCAGCACATATTTCCTAATGGAAATAATAGAGGTGTGTGCATTCATTGGGAAGTTATTCTTAGAGAATAGTTTTAAATAAATAGATTTGTTCACAAATTAGATGTTGCAAATCAAATGGGGACAAAATCTTAATTAGAAATGAACGTAATTCTCCTTTAAAATGCACAAATTCATATCAGATGCTAGAGTAAGTCATAACACAAGTCTAAGTCTTTCACGACAAATATTTTCAAGTAAAATGGAGGGGGTAGCAAAATCACAATGAATAAAGGTATATATAGCACAATAGAAATGATAATATAGTACTAACTTAAGTGGAGAGATTGATAGTTGTAAGTTTGTCTTGGTACGTTATCTACACCATAATCTAAATTGTGACTACTTAAATAAGAAACTCACCAACAAACTATTTCTGGCCATCCATAGCAAGATATGATCATTTTCACAAAAATTATCTCATTTTCTTCTAGTACTATCAGATTCACGTACTAAAATCCTTAGCATGATACATAGGCGGATTCTCTTAAGATTTAACATCAGAAAATGCAGTTTCATATTATTAAAAAGTTTTAAGGCTATACTTACTCTTAGTTACACTATGTTCTTAAATTCGAAAGGATAAAATTAGATACAGCTACATAAAATTAAAATTACGAGATATTGCACCAACTTGTGTTTAAAAGCTCCTTAGATTATAAAAATAAAAACAGAAATATAGCATAAAATTGCACTAAGAGATAACGATTATTAACAGGAACTCTGCTGTTGGTTAAGAGCAAAGTCTGTCAAAAAAATAATTGCTAAGGTTAACACGAAGATTACTAGAGTAATTTTATAAGTTCTGCAACGAATAATGCGCGGATTTAATATGTAAGCCGAGCCTCAATTCTGAACTTACGACTTCAGTGATGCTCAGGAGAAAACCCAGGTAGTTCTAATCTCGATAAAACGAGTGTGTCTATGAACTGTAATCGAATTCTGAAATTAAATATACGCTCCAGGAACGATAAATCAACCAATTTTAGTAAACTTGATAGGTGAATAAGTACGAACATCTAATATACGTGTATAGATTTCTTTCCGGAACGCAATGTTCAACAGTTCATTACGAATAATTGAAACTATTCAATTATTTACAACTACTATTTTCATTGCTTGATTAATATCCCAGAAATCTCCTTTAAACTGAAATAATTCAGCAGATATGGAAACATAGGAGAAGACCGATTTGCATAATCGAACATGAAAAGTAATCATAACAAAACTGTGTATGCACTTGCCACAATGTAGGCAAGTCGACTAGACATTTTACCATTTACAATAATTAAACAAACATTTAAAAATTGTACACCCTATAATTGATAAGCAAATTGGTGAAAATAATACTTGAGAAAATAGTTCGACGTATAAGACTCGATCCACAGAAAATTAATTATCCAACCTGTAAATGGGTCATCAGATTACTTTAACCAATTAAAATAAATTACATGAAAACATTCAACAATTATTGTGAAGTCGACTTCTATTACCAACTCAGATTTAACAATCCTAGGCGAAAATAGTCCAATAGCCTACTAAGAAAACTACAGAAAAGATACTCCGGAGATAAAATCCCAAAGAATCAAGGTCTAGGAAATATACTGAGCTTATATTAAATGAAACGTAATGAGCAAATAAAAAATAAAGAGTATAATAACGAACGTATCGGTATTCTGAAACACCTCTATAAAAACTAATTTGAGATGCCATTATGTTTCTGCGACTCGTACGGAGATAGAGGGACATCAATAGTAACACCCACACCCGGCTGTGAACATGTGACCAGATTCACTTAACTTTTCATTCAAATACGCAAAAACGTGTTTCCACGGAAAGAAACAATAAAACGATTAATTTTTAATATCGCCGTATCAGTACGAAGCATTACAATACATTTAGGACGACAACATCCGTTCCCAGACGAGAAAAAAAATACCACGCCGCTAGCTTATATAGCAACGCAATAGGAGCTTCCTTCAAGAATAGCACTAAGAGACATAATAATAACTCACCTAACTCACCGACATAAACTTTGCAATCCGTAGGACTGGAGTCCCGATACCGCGACATATTCGGTCTGAAAATGAAGTTCAGGATAAAATTCTTTGTCAAAACTAACACAGGCGTAAGGAAGGGATCAACACTTATACGGATGTATAAATATCCGCATATCAATCAAATTAAATCCAGTATAAAGTAAATGACGATTAAAACGGAAATGAAACGTAACAAGGCTAAAATCTATTACCTTACTCCCTCGAACCGACTAAGTCAAGATGGCTACGGAAATCAACGCGAACTCAATCCAAAGCGTTCATCTATGACGTCATTTTAACGTTTCAATGGTAATGCATTATGGGATACTGTCATTCCCTGACATCTATCGAATAAAATAAGTAAGTATGAAAACAAGTAAAATTTTGAGGTCTTTTCAAATAGTCTAATCATGACATTAGTAAACTTGAATATAAGTTTTATCAAATCATCTTATTGAAGAAATTATATTGTGCGAATATTACAGATAGACTTCATTTTTCTCCTAGGAACCAACTAGAGAGAAAGAAAATTCGTTTTCAATTATTAAAAACATTTCAAATGCATATCTATTATGTATATAAGTTTCTCCGGATATACCTACATTCACCACTTCGCTGAGGTTCAAAATTCTAACCATGTTCCACATATCACTGACTAGAAATTTTTACGACATACAGGCCATAACGTGTAATCACCAGAAACCGATTTTGAACCTCAGTGTCATGGGTTCGATGCCAGAAGGCCCCGAAGTCCCGATTTTTTCCATAAAATTGCATTGCGGGGATTTTCAAAAAATGTTTTGAGCCACTTCCCGGCTAATTAGAGTTGAAATTCGAGGGATTTCTGGAAGCCTTGCATACCCGACGAAAACCATAATATCTTTGGGGATTATACTTGGTTCAACGCTAGGTCAGGGCAAATATTTTCCTATTTAAAATGCATTGCGGTGATTTTTCAGAATTATTTTGAACCCTTTCCCGATGACACGAAAACTTGAAACCGGGCATATAAATTGAGATCATAAATACATTTCATATGAAATATATGTATAAAATAAATAGATATATGCTATTCAAGGTTTCCCTGATGGTCATTGGTTCAATCCCAGAGAGCCATTTACATTACCCTATGCATTTCAAATGGGGATAACGAAGTTTTATTTTAGGACCTTCCCGGTAAGATATCGACTTCAAAATTTGAACTAAGTAAGTTTTTATTTCTATATGGGCGGTATATATATTTACATCTTCCAAAAGATCCTGGGTTCGACACCAGGCATCTCTAATATTTGAAACGTGCAAGAATTTCAAATTATTTATGATACAGTTTCAAAAATATTTTAAGCTACATCCTTATTGTAGGATAGAGAATTCAAAATCATGGAGATCCCAGAAAACGTGCTTTTCTTTATTTATAATTATTTTATTGTCATCAAATGCCTGTGAGTTTGGCTCCAAGTGGGTGCAATTTGCTCCTATTTAAAATAAATCGCGGCGATTTTTGGGAATATATTCAATCCTTTTTCTTAGGACCTTCTCGATATGACATAAATTTGAAATGTGCATTATCAATATGATTGCAGAATGCAGGCTACTTTTACTCGTCTTAAGATATAGCTATATAGATCCCACATTTCAAATAAAATTGAGGTGAATAGTTATATTTAGAAAATCTAAAATTATCGAAATATTTATAAGCTCATCCGGTCAAAAATAAAAGTAATTTTCGATTTGATTAAAATGACAGATTTTACAGTTTCCAATCCAGAATTAATGATAACCCAAGGAAGATAATTTAAGGGACCCTATATATTAGGAGGAATAAAATATCTAATTATAGTAAACCTTATTGTTGTCTTTAACGTTTACTTCAAGAAAAGATATTTGGCAGCATCTGTAATTTCTTGAGAGTTCAGCTAGGCTGCTTGGTATTGGATATCCTATATAATTTAGGAAACTGCAACATTTTGAATTTTTAGATTTTGGTATCATTCCATGTTCATACGAAACCGTAACGTAATTCAAATCAAAGATGTCAAAATGATGATCTATTCATGTGAAACCTAATATTAGGTTTGTATCTAATATATCTATAATAATGTAATAATCTGTAATGTAATAATCTACTTATATAAAGATGGGTGAATGGTATTCTGCAGTTATGGGTTTTCATAGTGGTGCTGAAATAATCTTGTGTTTAGTTTGCTGTAGTCTCACTTTAATCTATTCTGAATAAATTGAAGATGAATCAATATAGGAAATTATCCTATTTATATTAATATTTATCATTATTACACTTCTCAATAATTTAATTTCCTTTTCCTCAAAGTATTATAATAAAATATCTTGAGCTCAAAATCACTATAGAAGGGTTGAACAAGAAGAATTTAAAATATAGCACTTTATATATATAGAACAATAGTTTATCAATTATCATGATAATATTGTTTAAATACATAACCTACAATACATGGAAAAGCAGGCATACATTAGGGTGTCCCAAAAAAATCAGTCATTTTTTTTTGAACGAATACCCTCCAATTTTTTTCTATTTGGCCTTACTTACTCAATAACTTACCTAATAAATATTAAGCTCGGTTCACATGGTGTATGTTTTCTAGCTTGATTTTTTGCGTGGATCTCTGCATGCTCACTAGCAATAAATAGTTCAGCTAGCAACACATAGCAACCAACCATCAGCGAAACATGCAGGAAAAATAGCACTTGTCCTATTCCTCATAATCCAGCAAGGGAGCATGCCCAGCAGCAGGCAGACATCGAATTTTCGTGCTAGCGAGCATGCAGGGCTCCACGCAATGAATCAAGCTAGAAAATATACACCGTGTGAACCGAGCTTAATTGCTATTGGATTATGGTAACCCGTGCCAACTTGATGCCAAACAATTTCGAGAAATGAAAATTTGTACAGACAAGGGGGACACCAGGTTAATGGGTAGTTAACTAACGGATTCTCAAAAATCTTTCAGGGCACGTTTTTTGCTTAAAAATAGTGGACATGTGTCCGGCTGTTTAACTCAATGTCAATGGACTGTTGTTTATAAAAAATAAGCAACTGAATATCGGAGCTAGGCAACCATGACATACACATATCTTCTATTAAGGCTGCCATACATGGGGAAATATTTCCAGTATAGAACATGTTCTAATTTCGACCAATCAGGAAAGAGTGTCAGCCATAACTGGAAATTATTTCCAGGAAATATTTCCCCATGTATGGCAGCCTTTATTTATAGATGCTTCTCCGGATTCATTCATGTATATAGATAGAGAGGATACAAATTCACAGGCAAAACTACAAGGGTCATTGAAGTGAAATTTTTACGACGTATTGGCCATAACGTGTAACCGCCAGAAAAAATGAGATTTTGAACCTCAGTGTCATGAGTTTGATTCCAGAGGGCCCCAAAGTCCCGATTTTTCCCCTTTAAATACATTGCTTTGATTTTCGGGAATTTTTAAAAAATACTTCCCGGATAGGTAGAGAATCAAAACTCAAGGAGCCTATATATATATGGTCATGATCTATTTTTCATTATTTTTTGATGCACTTATCGAAATTATAGGAAGTTCTTGCTCATATGGAAAATGGATATTAAGCCTAGGGTTTTGAGAAAAATTTAGATAAGAGCATACTGTTCCTGGGTTCGATGCCGGGGCATTAAAATTTCTCTCATAAGGAATATATGGGAAAAGTAGGACGTCGTTTGAGGCAGTTGCAGCCAATATTTTTGCCTGAATTTACACACATAGCTAGAGATGGTGATCTTCTATTGTGCTGCATAGGAAGTATCACCAGAAAGACCCGGGTTTGATGCCAGGCGGTAAATATATCTGCCATATAAAACACATTAGGATAGTTTTTCATTATTCCTTTCAGGCACTTATCTAAATAATAGATAATAATAATAGGAAGTTCTTGCTAAGATAGAAGATATATACTAAGACTCGGTTTAAAAAAAAAATTAGGTAAGACCATCATGTTCCTGGGTTCGATGACAGAGCACATTAACATTTCTCACATAAGGAATATAAGGGAAAATTAGGATGTCGTTTAAGGTAGTTACAGTAAATATTTCTGCTTGAGTTTTCACACATAGTTAGAGATTGTGAACGGCTGTTGTGCTGCATAATAAGTATCACTTGAAAGCCCCGGGTTCGATGCCGGACGACTAAATTGTAGATAATTTTAAGAATATTTTCAATCCTCTTTTTTCTTTTGAGTACACTCTAGATATGATGCCGACTTGAAATTAGTGTTATACATATGCTTGCAGTATGCAAGAAACATTTTACTCGTATTACTATATAGATCTTGAGTTAATATGAATTTATTTTCTTCCATTTCTTTCTCTGATAACTTATCTTTTTGCGATTTAATATCATTTTGATACCTTCCAAGCATTCTTTAATTTTAGTTTATATTTATTCTAATACATATAACTTTGTACCGTGGGCTAGGATTGAAAAAAGTTGGCCAAAAATAAAAAGTGGATTTTTTTGTGTGAACTTTGATACTTCGCTTAGCTAATGCTGAATAAAGTCCATATACAGCCATTACTATTATTATTAAGTAAATTACTTTGATTCCTGCAAATTAAATTTATTAAGGGGCTTGAAGTCGACCTAATTTTCTGAAAAGTGCCGGTCATAGATTTTTTGCAAAATTCTTAGTCAAAACCCAGCACCATTTACGAATAGGTAGCCTTTTTTGTATGGGTGCCTGCTATCAAATCCTAAATATTGAGCCCAAGTATCCATAAGTTCGACCTCGCATAAGAATATGCTCACAGATATTACCATAGCTTTCATTTAAATTTTCAAAGTTCAACTGTGTTCTTCCTTAACACGCAGTTCATTGTATGGTAAGTTAAATAATTAGATATAGCAGTTGTTTCCTTAGTTTTCTGTTTAGATCATAATTTTCTTGACTGAATTTCTCTTATTACTATTTTTAAGCAAAGAACATGCCCTGAAAGATTCGTGAGAATCTGTTAGTTAATTACCCATTAACCTGGTGTTCCCCCTTGTCGGTACAAATTTTCATTTCTCGAAATTGTTTGACATCAATTCGGCATGGGATACCATAATCCAATCGCAACAATATTTACTAGGTAAGTTTATAAGGCCAAATAGAAAAAATTAGAGGGTATGCATAATTGAATTCACAAAAAATTATTTCTCCATTACCTCTTGGGATACCCTAATGTATATACATAATCAAGCATTTGTTGTTAAGAATAATGTTATTCTAGAAAGATTCACTTCAATTAAATGTTGATTATAATATGAAATTTAATAGTATTCGTAGTTAAATACAGTAGAACCCCGGTAATCCGGACGAATTCAGGCACATAGGCGTCCGGATTAGCGGGGTTTCCGGATTAGCGAGGTTTTAAAAAAATAACCTAAAAAACATTTTTACCCAAAAATTATATTGTACAGATAATGCATGCATGCCCTGCTGCAACTGAAAATTTATTGTCTTTCGAAATTATTTAGTATCGCACATATTAAGCATTCCTCTAATTGAAAAATACTGTCTCGGAAAAGTATTACAACTTAGATGTGTTATCACAACAAACGAAATACTTCGCTCTCCATCATATCATTGCAGCCAATGGAGAAATTTTTCAAATAGTCTGTCCACCTCTCGTTTCTTGTTACTAATATGCGTATTTATATGTTCACAAGAAGAAGTTGCGGGTTTGCATAACTCCCAATGGACGGTCCGGATTACCGCGGGTTCCGGATTAGCGAGTGTCCGGATTACCGGGGTTGTACTGTATATAAGTATTCTTGAGTGAATAAAATTGACTCCTGTTTAACATCTATAAAATTATATTTCTTTTTTGTTTCTATAAAAAAACATTTAATTAGCCAATAGTGTTGATTATTATGATGATTATGCTAATATTAGCTCCCATTATAATGATTGTGAAAGATGGTACACTAAGATGGGGTTATAAAGACATTCTTACTAATTCCAGAGATTGAGCATCAGTTTCAAAGAAAAGTGATATCTTATTCATCAATATTTATCTAAAATGATTTATCCATAAATGTTCAAAAATCAATCTTCCAACTGCTTATTGCTGCAGTTTATTTATATTTAAATGTGCTGGATAAATATGTACAACTGTAAAAAATGAGGAAATGGAACATTAGCTTGTCACAACCATTGATTATCAAATCATCAGAATGCCAAATAAAATCTTCTATGAGATAACTCAACCTAATCATTGCAGCTTAAAAAATACTCATATTTAATTTATTATTGATGAACTAATTTCTATTATGGGATACAGCCGCAGTTCTCATCTTACTGTTCTATGTTACATTTTTTTCCTCAAAAAATCAAGCCCTCCCCAAAGGTATTAAAGGATATAAGATGGAAATTAAATTTTACTCAGCATGAGAAAGCATAAACCCAAAGTTGTACAAAGTATTAAAAATAGGGTAATGATTAGTTATTATTTTTAACTTCTTGTGAACTTTTTATTAATTTTTTGGATCTTATATAAGTATGAGTGGAAGTTGAATAAATTTTTGTATAGATAGGTACTTATGTTGACAATAGGGACTAACAATAGGCCAGGTAAGTCAAGCATAGGATACTGAGAAGTATGGGCAATATACATAAGTTTTTAAATAAGTATTTTATGACAATATTGTGACATTGCATCCAGGGCCGTGCGCAGGATTTGCTCGTGGGAGGGGTTTTTCAGTCAGGTGCGTGCTGGTAGCGTGGGCTTTTAGGCACTTTTGTTAGTGAAACTCGATTTCTGATTAGTGCGAAAGTGTGACTCACCGAGATGAAGGAGTCCTGATGGACGTTAATATGAGAGTTGAAAGAGGCACTAAATTTTGGGAGAAAAAGTTTACTAAATGAAACATTAAATAAAATAATTTCATTTTATCCTATCTTCAATTCATCATTAGTAGAAATTTTTGTATGAAGGATCCTCAGGGGGGGTTCGAACCCCCAAACCACCCCTGTGTGCACGGGCCTGATTGTATCAGAATAAATAAAGAAAATTCTGTTATTGTTCTTCATATTTATAGTTCTTCAGTTCTGGTGAAAATTAAAAGAACGATAAATAACTTAAATGGTACAATTCCTTGCACTCTTAGTTTTACAGTAATTGCATTGGTGAAACATGGAGGGTTATTTTAACCTAATTATTTTGCTAAGGGAAACTTGATTCTTTTTTATGCTGTCAAAGCTTCTCTATCCACTAAGGAGAATTAAGAAAGAGAGAAAATACATAGCAAAGTGGTCATGAAAAGTAAGAGATACCATAATTCAGAAATCATAAATTGGAAATTGATTTATTTATTTAATGTAATTGCTGCAATTTAGTATGATTACAAGGTGGCAATGGTCAAGGGGGATACAGTAACATAACAGTACAATCTGTCAGGCATGTGCCCAAGGATGGGAAGAAATCTCTCCAAAATCTCCCATGGACAGTACACATCTTAAGAATAACAATAAGCCCATTTAGAGCAATTTAGTCAATTGAATTAATATCTACTACATAATTAACATACATAAATTGTTCTACCTGGAACTATTTTCTTATACTAAAGGTAATAAGAAGATTTAAACTATACTATAGAGTAACTATACTAGAGGGCTAACCTTATGGGACTAAATGATATGAGTTTTTTCATTCTTTTCCTCCTCGATAGATGCCCTCAGCATAGTTCTTCTTCACCCGGCTGCCGAGCCAGAGCTTATCTCTCGCAGCTGTGTTTAGATTAAAACAATAAGAACACTGCCCAAAGCTGAACAGGTCCTCCTCAAGTTAGCAGTTCTTCGATTCATTCACATCGATGCTTCCGTGGATCCCCTATAAAAGTGGATGGCTAACCACGGCCCGCGAGCCTTATGCAGCTATTTGGCCCCTTGAGTGTGGCTTTTCGTGATGACTCTATTACTTACTAATAGTTACTCTATGACTATACATCACACAAACACACAGATATAATTTTTATTCTTTTAAGCTTATTTTCAAAAATTTTAAACTCTCTGGCATTGTGGTGAAAAGTTCTTTAAAAATCTGTAACAAAGGAGTGGTTTATATTTTCACCATTACTTAAAAGAATTGAATTTGAATTCCAATAAGAGTTAGTAGGACCTACAGAATAAAGCCACTTCATTAATCAAGTTTCCAAGAGGAACTATGTATCAGATAATGACATCATTTGTAATCATATGATTATCATATAATATGATATCACATGAATATTATATCACATGAGACAACATTTTGAAAATTTTATTTTAGTTTTATTCAATGATTGATGATGATATAGATTTAACATTTTTTGGCTGATTATTACTATAAGTGCCAAATTAAGTTATTGGGACACTGTTAGGTGGTATGAAAATAGTATACACCAGAGTTTCCCAAACTATGTTCCACGCAACACCAGCGTTCCGCTGAACCTGAAGAGGTGTTCCGCAACAATTTGGAGTGTCAGTGGAGAATTGGAGAATAAAAGACATTAAATGCTTTATTGATTCATATTTTAAGTTTTTATTACAATATTATAGTTTTATATTTAAAAATAATTACCAAATAAATAATTTGTTGTAATTAAATGATTTTTTTAATTTTACAAGTAGAATTAGCTAACCTAAATATAAGCTTAGTGTTCCGTTAAACTTCCCAGGTTTGCGAAGTGTTCCATTGCAGAAAAAGTTTGGGAAACCCTGGTATACACAAAGGAGGCGATTGTACTGTAGATTTGCAGTTAGTATAAAGTGGCTGGTTACCACTTACATAAATGGAGATTTCCTTTAGGCATAGCTTTTAAATCGCTCACTTTATAAATCCAGGTTATTTAAAACTAAATTTATAAACAAGTATAGCATTGTTTTTGACTAGATGCCTACATATTTCTCATCAAAGAACATTTATAGCACCCTTAAGTTGAACCAAGGGTTATTTAAGAAAAATCCAAGTTGTATATGTAAGTAAGCATAATCCAGCATTGTCATAAGGTGTGATAATCATCTGACATATTAGAAACTGCTTTAAAATAATTCTTAAATTCTTCACAATGTATTCACAGAATTATCAAAACGATATCGTCTCTCTTATCCTGCTAAGTACTACAAAATAAGTTCTGAAAATCCGTATTATGCATTCTTATTGAAAAAATTCAGGAAATTGTGGTCTTCAAGGGTAGAACATATGAGAGATACAGTTAACAACTCACTTTTACTGAGGATTTCCTATTAAGGTCGGTATGAGGTAAAAGGGTTGAGTCACTGGCGACTGTGATATAGGCTGAAGGGTTGCCTACCTTTGATTATTTTTAGTTGAAAATTTTGCATGAACAAAGACATAGTGCAATTAAGTTTTTCATTTCTACATATTGTATTTGAGCAAGAAGGTATCTTGAATGCCTCAATACTAAATTATTCAGCAATGGAAAAGTGTTGCTTACCCTAGCCTGGTGCCTTGATTTTCATAGAATTCACAAAAGAATGGCCATGGTTCATCATATTCGCAATAGATATCATGCAGTTTTCCTTATATATCCATAGCACCACAATCTTCACCTTTTGTGGCATTATCAGGTTGGCCCATTTGCCAGGAAGAATAACTAGTGATTTCAAGAGGTTGTCCTGAAATATTTTTGGTGATTATTTAATCAATCAAAAGAATATAAGAGAGTAATTGCTATATTTCAAAGTGTAAAAGTTTTAGATCTTTACAACGTGGAGGACCTCTTTTTTCCCAGTGAGTGATGTGTGGAAACATTTTTTGTATTTCCATCCATCAATCACTGCAATTTCTGTGATTATTTCGCATGCTTCCAAATATTTTTTAAACTTAAACAAATTTAAGCACTTATGATGAGAAGAAATTTTTGGGCAAAACCTTTCCCATTTATTGTCCATGGAATAAAGAATTTTACACTTAAGTGATGTGACAAATATTGAGAATTTGAAATAGAATCCTACAAAATGAATGTTAGAAATAAATAAATATTTTCTTAAATTTGAAAGTTAATATATCTAGTTGAAAAACAATTTATTTGTGAATACATATATTGTTTTATTAATGTTTATATTTTGTAATAAGGTAATTAATTTTTAGATAATCCTTTGTCAAAACTCGAAAAATAAACCAATGGTTATTTCTAACTATAGTGCTGTAGATGGGCTCTTAAACAAAATATGAAAAACTTACCAAATATTGTCTCGAAGCCTCCTTCAAAGCGAATATCATTGAATCCGAGCCATGCAAAATCCTTGGTATTTGTTATCTCTGAAAAAAGACATTGTAAGGTTATCCTTTCTCTCATCGAATTTATTGTTGCAAGGTTTCCTCCATCATTCCTACATGTTGCAAATGCTTGCTGATATGTCATGGAACCATCTCGATAAAACTTGAAATCTCCACCAACATACCCGATCACTCCCGGGATCCATTTTGAAGGACAATAGGGTTCCCTAGTGGCTATTAAAGATAAGTTTATCAAAACAGCCATACATATTTTCACCAGTAATTAAATAAAAGTAATAAAATTCGATCTGCACAAAAGGTATAAATAGGCTTTCTGAAAGTTAATACAGTGTTATTTATAAAAAAAAGAGAATATCATCTACTGAATGCAGTGTTTTGAGGGTTAAAAAACTTTAGGCACTTTATTTTGGAAAAATTCTATATTGTTCACCTTTAATAACAACTATAACAAGTTTACTAAATGTGATTAATATCAATTATTTTTATTCGAGAAGGAAGAGTCATAAAATGCTTGTGAAATAAAACTAAAAAAACTGGGGTTCAAACATGGAACCTCCTCAAAAGAGTCCCAAGATATAGTTTAAAATGTAGAAAAAGGATAAAACAATAATATGTGGTACAAAGAGCAACGTGTATATTTAAAAATTTTAAATGATTATAAAATAAAACGTTATTTAAAGAAATGCCTAGGTGTACGAGTAGTACGTTTTCAGAGGCCCCATGAAGGTTTTATCTAGGGGCTGCTGCCATTTGTGTAGAAAATGAGGAGGAAGTAATAGTCACAGGATCTTTTTGACCAAGTCAATCACATCTGGGTTATGAACGTGGGTAAAATGACCATCCAAGATGAATAGAAGAGGTCACAGAAAAGATGCTGTAATGATGTTCCCCTAATTTAAATGGGGGCCCATATTTATACCAACCCTACCTAAGCAAGATGGACACTATCACATGTAACCTAAAAGTGTACGTGACTAAAGGTATGCATCTAAAAGTATCTTAGGATCTCTGCTTCCCGGATATCCCTGAGAAATTACTTTTAACTAACCATAAGGACATGAATAAAAAACGATTTTACAAACCTGTGAGAAGTTTGCAGTCCAGAACAATTACTAATATACGTAATAACTGACGCTGCACCCACAATGACTTGAAGAAAGGTTCCAAATCCTCACTGCTATCTTATCTTAACAAGTAGCACCACTTAAAGTCTTAAACACCAGTCTGCACGACCTCCTATATCCCTTTTGGGAGAGGTGCCCATATTTACACCTGTGTCCGTTTTTTACCTTCTCCTCTACAATGACATATCGTTAGTTAACATTAGCAAATATAATAATGAATTTTATTACCTGACATCCATTTGGGACGATTCACTTTCTTTTGCCTGTTTGTTGAAGAACCCACAGATGAGGCTAGAACGCCTAGTAGTAAGACCCTCTAGACATCCCTGCGTATGCTGTAGATATTTTCGTTTAGGATATCAGTCTAAGCAAATCGCCAAGATTTCCGTAAGATACCGTATCTTCCGAATATTCCGTATATTTCGTACTCTATTTCCCCTCAGCAGTCCTGGTTTGTCAGATAAGTGCGGTAGATTTAATTTGGTTAAATTGAGGAAGCCGGATATTCCTTATTCATGTTATCATCAGCAAAGCACGCAGAGACATAATTAAAACGGAGGAAAAAGGGTTTATAAAGGTACGATAACTGTCTTTTTATGGGCGGAATGGAAAATAAACATAACTAATCCATAAGGATTTGCTCATATGATGCAGGATGGAAATTTTTAATATTCGCAAATTTGAAATTCCGGATATTATTATTAGGGGTCTTTATTACAGGTGAGATTGAGACTAAAAAGTCTCCTCTTCCATCCAGGCCCAGCCCGAATGTAAATGCAAATCTTTGTTCTCAAGCTCGACCCGAACCCGAACTCTCCGTAAATCGCCCTGTAATTAATCGTTGTGATTTGTGAGCATTTTACACCTTCACGAATACTGAGATTTTTTAAAAAATATTGCGTTACAACGGCTTTAAGAAGCTTTTTGCCCTTACGCAAGAAACTAATGCTTTTTAAGGACGAATAATTCTTTCCTTCCTTAGTTATCCTCGAGCACAAGCACGGCCCGAGCCCGATAGTCATGGTTACTCACAAGCCAAGGCCAAGCCCATGCAGACCTTAAGTAGCTACACATATTATAAAAATCGCTCCGAATAATGTCCATGCCCATCTTGATGATGGGAAGGTTTTTGTTTCCTACTTCCTATTTAAATCACTTTCCTGATGTACACTACTGGCCAAAATTAACGCAGCACTGGCCGGCGGCCGTTAGAATCGCTAGGGAGGTGCTGCGTTAATTTTGGCCAGGAGTGTACTTACAATTAGCAAACTTAACATATTTTTCTTGTCATGAAATCGATACTTTGAGCTTTTTGATACATGCATTCACAAAGTAAACCTCCCTAAAAACTAAATGGTTGTCAATATAGCTTTATAACTATCACAATGTTACTCAAAATGGAGGAGATGAATTCTGATAGTTATAAAGAAAGAAAATTTGGAACGTGGCTTTTCATAACTTTTTAGGGGGGTTTTAAATGGAGCGAAGGAGACGAGGAACGCCGACAAAGACTGCTTTTCAAGACTTAAAACCTCTAATTGTGAAAGATAATCAGACAATATATATGAATCACATTTTATTGAGAGTTTAACAATTTATATTGAATAATGAATGTTTTAATCGCTGATTGTTATTAATATTTTATAGCAAATATTCTAGAATGCATCTAAGAAAATCTAATTCACATTACTGAGTAGACGCTTTTCTCTTTGTTTTACTTTTCCAAGTCATTGGCCTTGATATAGCTCGTATTCACAAAAAAATGGCCATGGTGCAAGGTGTGTGCAAGAGAGATCATGCAGATTTCCTTCTCGATCCATAGAACCGCAATCTTCTCCTTTCGGTTCACCTTCAGGTTGACCACCACCCCATTTAGTGTAGCCAGTGGCTTCAAGAGGTTGTCCTGAAATTTTTGAGATGATTATCCAAACAATTGATTCAATATTTTTAAATAATTATCTAATAATATTAGTATATATAAATGAGTAATGGCTGCACTATAAAGTGTAACAGTAATGAGCTATTTATTACGTTAATAAAAGACATACCGAAAGTATATAAGCATGATATAATAATTTTTTTTCTGAGACCTTGAAGTAAATCTAAATTTATTACTTTAGAGTAGGAACTTCTTCTTCCACGTTGAATGATATTTAGAAATCTGTTTTTGGAATCCATCCATTTATCAATTTTATCAAAGGAAATATCTGTGGTGATTATCCAATCAATTGATTCAATATATTTAAAATATTTGTTAAATAACATGAGTATATAGAAATGAATAATGGCTGTACTTTAAAGTGCATCGGCAATCAGGTAATTATTACATAAATAAAGAGATACCACACGTACATAGTGCGAGCGAGATATAATTATTATTTTTACTGAGAGCTTGAGATAACTATTAAATAAGTTCATTAGAGAAGGAATTCCTTCTTTCCAAGTAAATGATGTTTATAAACAAGCTTTTGGAATCCATCCATATATTATAACATAGATTAGATGGGATAAGGGGCTTTTAGTATCAATCTCGCCCAAAAAAGTCGTTTTTTATCAATCACTCACATTTCTGCGACTGATGATTTTTCACATGCTTCCCAATCTTTAACAATTGAAGTATTCATGATGATAAAAAAATGCAAAGGACATTTTCCCATTAGTTGTTGATAAAATGCAGAACTTTGAAAAATATCGAGCTTTTGAAAGAGGCCCCTACAAAATGTACAGTATATTTATATTACTCGCAGTAGCAACAAAAATTGATTTGGAAATTGAAGGGTTGTTTTCAAGACAAACTTATGTTGTAGATTCAAACAGTAAACTTTGCTTGGAAAATCATGGATAGATTAAATTTAGACCTTCGAGTTCAAGTACTCCCGTTCAAGTATACCGGGGTACAGATCCACCATAAGAGTCCCAGTCAGGCCCTATCACATAGACGCAATGATTTGAATTTAAGTTTCGTTTATTAATTGTGTAAAAATTTTCCTCAGACAGTCAAAATATCACTGTCAAATCTCTTTATGGTAAGAAATAAGAATGCAAATTTACTTTGCGAACACATTTTATAATCGCGGATCTTCGATTATACTCCGTACTTCCAATAAAGCGACAGTTTCGATGCTATGGCTGATTTATACATGCGTTAAGCTAAATGGACGCCAATCGCCTTTACAAGTGGAAAATAACGGTTGGAATTTCCAATTTAATATCTTCCGGATTTTGGTGCAGCATTCAATGAATATTTAATTATTCCTCTCAGGAGTTAAGAAAATGTTGGGAATCCAGTCTTTCCCAATTAAACAGTGAAAGGAACTCCAAAACCGAATGTTAAAAACTTACCAAATATTGTTTCAAATTTTCCCTCCTTGGCGATGTCATTGAATCCGAGCCAGGCAAAGTACTTGGCATTGCCATACTTTTCATAAATACTTTTTAGAGCCAACATTTCCTGCTCGGAATTGATTATTGCAAGGTGTCCCCCATCATTCTTACAAGTTGAGAGTGCTTGGTAATATGACATCGCTCCCTCTGGGTAAAACTTGTAGTATCCGATACCGGGGAATAGTTCGTAGCTTGAAGGTCGAGGGGGTGGGACTATATTGGAAAGATAATTTTGTTAAAACAGCAAAATAACCGTATCAACTTTTGCAATAGCGAATAAACTTACATCTAATTCCCCACTGTTATATTAAAAAAAAATTAAAGTCGGAGTAAGTAAAATCAATTTTTTTATTTACAATAGCAAATATTATTGTGAGTTTAATTACCTCGCACTTCCACGTTCAGTTGATAATGTTTCATCCCGTTTTCCTCCTTTACGTTGCTTTTCATGTCGACCATATATTTTTCCGGCAACTGAGGTGCTTCATCATTCAGGCGCCATTTATTAAGGAATTCGCCCTGTTCATTCTGCTGTGAAGTGAAGGTGAAAGCCAAGTTCTTCCTTGAGTCTTCCCTCTGCCCATTTGGTGAAGAAGTCACAGACATGGCAAGAACCCCTAGTAGTAAAATGAGGATCGGGATTCGAGCCATCTCTGCGTATGCTGTAGTTACCACTCCGTTTATGAACCACAGTATGATAAAATTCCTAAGTTTACTAGGACTTTATATACCCCATTTTCCCACTGTCGTCATAATATACCGGATAAGTGCGGTAGATTTAATTTGCTTTCATTAAAGAAGCTGGAATTTCCATACAGTCACGGTTATGTCATCATCTGCAACGCACAATAAGATATAATTAAAACGGAAGAAAAGAGGTTTAAAAAATTCGAAATAGGGCTTTGTATGGGCGAAATTGTAACATTAGCGTAACTAAATCATTAGGATTTTCATTTATGATGCTGAATGCTAATTTTTAAAGTTCGTAAATTGGAAATTCCGGATATCCATGTTTAGCACATATTCAGGGTGTCTCACTACGTTTCAGATGTTGTAGGTGGGGTATGGTACACCCGATGACTCGGATCATATAGGGGAAGGGTGGGGGGCACCATAGAATTCCAGAATGGTGTAAGGGAAATAGAAAGTTACGGTATTATGATACTAAAAACACTACGATAGTTGTAAAAAAGTCATATACATTCATGTATATTTAGCATTTTTATATTATTAATGGTTGTTGAAAAAAGTGTAACCTTCTATGTTACAATAATTAGAATATAATACAAACTTAAAAATCTTTGAAAAATCACAAGATACCTTATGCAGAGCATGAAATACAAAAGTCATTAGCATAATAAGACAGTATTATATTAGTATTAATTTTTATTGTTTGGTATCATATTAAATAGACTTATAAATTTGTTTTTTATATAAGACTGTATCATACTAGTAATAATTTTTTATTTTTTTGTATCATATAAAATAGATTCATAGATTTGTACTTTGTAAAAGGATGTATTATAATAGTACTATTCATTTTCATTTTGTATCTTATTACATAGATTTATATAAGTGTATTTTTTAAATATTTTTATAGATTTGGACGTTATTTTTTTTATTGATTTGAAGTTTTTTATACTATGTAAATGTCTTGGTTAAATGGAAGTTTGGACTAAAAGTCCCAATTTCGCCAAATAAAGTCCCTTGTACGTATGTATGTATAATACGTACACTTATGTGGGTGGCCTCATCGTCTTCTCTATCTATTCCGGCACACCAATTCTTTGCCCACTTAAAGCGACTGACAAATCTTGTCTAGCCCTCCGCTAAATAGTCAGGAGAGTGGAGACAGTCGGTCTTTTCTTCATTGTCAGAAGGCAATGGAGGTTTAGTTACCTATCCTGGAGTTATCCCGGTAGTACCCCGTTCTACCCCACCCGTTCTGCCCCACAAATTCATTTTTAGGTAAACCAATTCCATCGCCACAGTATTATAGCCTAATAAACATTGAAAAAAGCAGAAACGTAGATTACGATTCATTTAACAGAATACTAGACATAATTATTAAGTGTTCCATTGAGTTACCTCTTACATGCATCAGTAATAGGTGCCCAAAATTATAATAACGATCACTGAAAATTCCACGCAGTGTTCTGAAACATAAGGGAGCACGGCATAGCGACAAATGTCACAGACTAGTCACAAATTTTATGTCCTTGTTGATGTCTCTAAATCCGAGCCAAGCAAATTCCATGGCGTTTTTATCCAATGCAAAAAGCGTTTTAATACTTCCATTTCATTCACCGAATTTATAATTGCAAGATGTCCAGTATTATTCCGACACGATGCGAGTGCTTCATCAAAAGTCAACGCTCCTGGTGGATAAAACTCATAATATCCGAGATTGGCGTAATAAATTCCATAGTTCTATGTATGATGTGGAGCTATAGAGGAAAAGAAGATAATAATTAAAAACAGCGATACAACCGAATCAAATTATGCAAGTGCGAACAAACGTACATGTAACTTCCTTCAGACAATTTGGACATAAATATAGTCGGTATACGTAAAATTAAACATCTTTAGTTACATTAGGATAAATTTTAATGAATTTTATTACCTGTAACCCTTTGCAAGTTTGATGAAGAACACACAGACGTGGCTAGAACGCCTAGTAGTAAAATAAGTCTCCAGATTTTCGCCATCCCTGCGTAAGCTGCAGGTTATACTTCTCTTAGGACCCACGGTATGATAACATTTTAAACAGATTCCCAAAACTTTATATACCCCATATCACCGCAGTCGGCCTAATTTACCGGATAAGAGCCGTGGATTTTATTTGCTTTCATTAAGGAAGCTGGACATTCCTTACAGCCACGATCAGGTTTTCATCAGCAACGCACAATGAGATAAAAAGAAAACGGAGCAAAAGGGGTTTAAAATATCAAAAACGGTCTTTGTATCGGCAAAATTGAAAATTAGCTGAATGGAAATGTTTTCAGCTTCGTCTGTCCATTAATTTCTAACTTTCCTGATTTACATACTTAGCTAACTTAACATTTTTTCTGTGCTAGGAATCAATTATCTCAGCTCTTAATTCTGTTTGATTTATTCATTCATAAAGAAGAATTCTCAAAACTGAAATGATAGTCAAGTCAGAAAATATCAGTCACGGAAATAGCACAACTAAAACGCAGAATTATTTGCTTCATAATTTTGAGATCACATGGACCCTAGGCGAGGAATCTTTCTCGTTTAATAGGCAATACTACCCAAAGAGGTCCAGGACATACTTTCAGTGCTAATGCATTTTCCCATAAGAGCATTATTAGGGAGTTAGGTAAATACATAACTTGCTTTACATATACATAAATGATAATACTTATTGTTAGCCACTTCGAAGTTGCGGCAGTTCCGTTCCACTCCGGTATTTAGAAATGTTGCATACAAATCGAAGAAACTACCATGCAGACTTATTCCATTTTGCCCCGATTTCTCTAATGAATAATTATGTATTGCTTTTTCACGTTTAAGGATAAAAAGACATCTGCACATTCACACTGCATTGTAAAGTTTTGCAAATTATTGCTATCAGTAGGTTTGCGCTGGTTTTGCGCTGATTGGAAAAGTAAAAGGACCATTTCACAAATCCCAAAAAAGAGGAGATATATATTTTGATAGTTAATAAGGCGATTCATGCATTTTGTTTTACAAACGGATTTATTATATGATGAATATTTCAATCAATGATGATTATTACCATTTTAAAGCAGACATTCTGAAATGCAACGAAGGAAATCAAATTCACATTATTGATTACAAGCTTTACCCCTTGATTTGCTTTGCAAGTCCTTGGTCTTCAAATAGCTCGATTTCACAAAAGAATGGCCAAGGTACATTTTCTTCGCAATAGAGATCATGTAGTTTTCCTTCTCGATCCATTGCTCCGCAATCTTCTCCTTTCTCCTCATTATCAGGTTGATCAATATCCCATTTAGTGTAGCCAGTGTCTTCAAGAGGTTGTCCTGAAATTATTGAGATAATTATTCAATCAATCGGTTCAAAATATTTAACATTATTATTTAGTACAATGAGTAATAGATGCAATCTGTCAAATGTTGGCTCCTTAACTGCGCACAAATTTTCCTTAGACATTTTTCCATAATATCCCCGTAAAGTTCCTTTATGGTGATGTATAAGGATGCAAATTTACTTCGAAGGTAATGAAACTAAAGGGAACACATTTTCTTATTGCAGCTCCTCGATTATACTCCGCACTTCCAATAAAGTGACAGTTTAATGTTATGGCTGGTTTGTACATACGAACAGCTAAATGGACGCCAATTGCATTTGCAAGTGGCAAAAAACGGTGGGAATTTCCAATTGAATATTCTCTGGATTTTGGTTACGCATTATTTTAATAAAACTTTAATTTCACCTTAGGAGTATTAAAAAAAGGGTGGGAATCTAGTTTTGTCTTTTAACTGGAAGAGGAACTCCAAAACCGAAGATAAAAAACTTACCAAATATTGAGTGAGAATAGTGAGAATATATTATAGAATACTTATTACCAAATATTGTTTCAAATTTTCCCTCCTCCTTGATGTCGTTGAATCCGAGCCAAGCAAAGTAATCTGCATCGCCATTCTTTTCATAAATACTCTTTAGGGCCAACATTTCCGCCTCGGAATTGATTATTGCAAGGTGTCCCCCATCATTCTTACAAGTTGAGAGTGCTTGGTAATATGACATCGCTCCCTCTGGGTAAAACTTGTAGTATCCGATACCGGGGACTAGCTCGTAGCTTGAAATTCCAGGGGGTGGGACTATATTGGTAAAAAAGATAATTTTTTTAAAACAGCGAAATAATCGTACCAACGTATGCAATTGTGATAAACATACATCTAATTTCTTATGTTAGCTTTGAAAAATAATTAAAGTCGGCGTAAGTAAAATCACACATTATTAGTTAACAGAAGCAAATATTAATATGAATTTTATTACCTTGCTTTTGCACCTCGTTGCACGGATAATCTTCCATTCCGTATTCGCTTGAGTCTTCCCTCTGCCCGTTTGGTGAAGAACTCACAGACATGGCAAGAACGCCTAGTAGTAAAATGAGGATCGGGATTCGAACCATCTCTGCGTATGCTGTAGTTACCACTCCGTTTACGAACCACAGTATGATAAAATTCCTAAGTTTACTAGGACTTTATATACCCCATTTTACCACTGTCGTCATAATATACCGGATAAGTGCGGTAGATTTAATTTGCTTTCTTTAAGAAAGCTGGATTTTCCATACAGTCACGGTTATGTCATCATCTGCAACGCACGCTGAGATATAATTAAAACGGTTGAGAAAAGGTTTAAAAAAACCGAAAAATGGCTTCGTATTTATGAAATTGTAAAATTAGCGTAACTAAATCATTAGGATTTGTTCATATGGTGCTGAATGCTTAAGGTTCGTAAATTAGAAATTCCGAATATGTTGTGTAGAACATAAGGAAAGGCGGGGCAATATGGAATAATTCATTTCCTCAGATTTTTTGGGGTATAAGGAAAGAAAAAAGAAAAAAGTACTTATAACTTTACCACAATATATAATATTTTCCATATATCATATGGTATCTATTAAATTACAGTTTGGTAAAGGTATGAGTGCTTTCTCATTTATTCTTTATAATGAAGGACTAAAACAAAGTAGAGTCGAGATTAGTTGTTTCTAGAATAAGGAAAGAAAAAAGTTCGATATCATGGTATGAAAAACTATAATAAAATGTGAACTTCGTAAAAATTCATATATTTCGTAACGCGGCTTTAGAATTTTTATATTATTGATGGTTTTTTTAAAACAGTGCAAGCTTAAACGGGGTGACCACGGTAGTACTACGTTCTGCCCCACAAACAGTATCTAGGCTTGCAATCATGGAAAAAGTACAGAAACGTAGATTTAAATTCATTTAACAGAATGCTAGACGAAATAATTAAGTATTCCAGTGAGTTACTACTCACATGCATTGATCCGACATAAGATGATGTGAATAATTCCGATGTAATTGAGTCATTTTTCCACATTTAATAGCATTAATTGGACTGAAAACGCACAGTATAACGTTTTGCCACTCTACCTCGTTTTGCCTTATTTTTCCGTATATAAAAGGTCAAGGATGGGTAAAACACTGTCTTTCATATATTACTTTTGTTCATGTAACTTCATTTAAAAGAAAAATATTTATATTTGGAATCTTTTTATTTCCGACATTTCTGTGTGCACCACCTCGTCAGGAAAGCATTTCCCACCCTACATTGCTGTGTGATTCTCAGTCATCGGGGTGCACATATTACGAAGAAAAGTTTTTTGAGAAAATTTTTAATTACCAATCTTTTATGGATGTTGAGATCATCATTATAACTGTCAAGAATATCTATCATATAACTTATGAACTGCCAAATCAAGTCGACATCTATCTTATGGATATATATATGTAATATCGTTAAGGTCATACACAAGATTTTAATTGCATAAGACTTAAATTTAAATTTAACCCCGTCACTCTTAGGAAATGGTACAATTAAAACTTAAATAAGAGTTTCCCGGTTACTTGCGGCATTTGCTCATTAATACTTTAATTGCCTTTCTAACTCAATCAAATTTTAATCAACCTTAAATTTAATTTCCTTTCATTTTCTCTAATAATGTTCCTTTTACGATGAAGTCAGTAATTCTTGGAAACTATAAACAAAAAAGTGCAACGTGGGATCAGTTAAAATAGCGAGCAAATATTAGGCATTTTACATGAATATCCCAAGTATTTCTTCAAATTCCTTTTTTCTAATAAAAAAAAATTGCATGACGTAAAAGATTCCTTAAAAATGAATCTTTTACATTTTCTCAACGAGCAGTTTGATGATATAACTTATTCAGTTTAAGTTTTTATATAAAGGAGAAAAATTGAGTCCTACTGAAATATTTCTCTTAAATAAAATGCGGTAGTAATTAATGTAATGGATTTTATCGTCAAGCAATCGTATACAAATTCTTTTATCTATAAAAATATTTTAACATTTGTTGCTGCGAACAAGTTGTTCTGTTACCATGAAATTTTAAATTATTTACTAAGCTGAAATAATATTCTACCACCTAAAGTGAATCTTTATCAATTTCCCATCTTTTATCGATTGCGTAAATATCCTAGGTCCTATGCTTGTAATTTTGTACTCAGATGTACGGAAAGCATGCTTTAAATTTAAAATAATAAAACCCTAATTGTATATTTTATAGAAGCCAAAGGACAAAAAAAAATAATGGAAATGGAATCCTTGGTGATCGTGGAGCGCAGGTTGGGCCCGTCTTCCTCCGACTGCCGCAATCCTCTTTCTCCTCTCGACTGCCTCTCTCCGTATTCACCTTTCCGACCGCTACTCTCACTTCGTCACCTGGGGTCAATGAGACCACACGTGCGGTGTTTTTCGAAAAAAAAAACAATTGAAAAAAGGGTAAAAGCTATTCTCTTGACAGTTATAACAACTATTTAGCATTCTTAGAAAAAAATTCAACAATGCATCTCAGATACGTCACCATGACCACAAATGTCTGGAAAGTCATGGTTTTCTCAGAAAATGTAAAAAAAAATTCGTAACTCGAAAACAAAAGAAGATCGGACACCAATATGGGATGCAAACCTGTAGCCCAGGTGATGTTCTATATCTGTGTTTCGTTTAGTCCATGACTTTTGGGACACTCTGTATCTAATATATATATAGATGCATCTCCGGATTCATTCATATATATACCCAGATACCCAGAAAGGGTACAAATTCACAGGCAAAACCACAAGCGTGATTGACTTGAAATTTTTACGACGCATTAACCATAACGTGTAACCGCCAGAAATATCAAGATTTTGAACCTCAGTGTCATGGGTTCGAATCCAGAAAGACCAAAAGTCCCGATTTTTCCCCTTTAAATGTATTGCTTTGATTTTCTGGAATTAAAAAATATGATTTCCGGCTAGGTAGAGAATCAAAACTCAAGGGGCCTATAGATATGGTTATAGTCTATAAAAAATAGTTATAACTTTTACAGAAAATGTTCGGGGTTCGATGCTAGGACGATGCAAAAATCTGCCCTTTAAAATACGTTGAGGTAGTTTTTAATTATTCTTTTCATGCACTTATCGAAATGATAGGAAGTTCTTGCTTAGATAGAAGATGTATATTAAGATACGGCTTAAGGAAAAAAAATAGATAAGACCATGCTGTTCCTGATGCCAGAGCACATTATAATTTCTCACATAAGGACGCCGTTTGAGGCAGTTGCAGCCAATATTTCTGCTTGAATATTCACACATTGTTAGAGATGGTGATCTTATGTTGTGCTGCATAGTAAGTATCACCGGGAAGACCCGGATTCAATGCCAGACGATTATATAGCAGCGAATTTTAAGAAAATATTTAATTCTTTTTTTTTCTTTTGAGGACCGTCCCGTTATGATGCCAACATAAATTAGTGTTGTCGATCTGCTTAGGTATGCTACATTTTATATTTTAAGTAGATGATAGTTCACCAAGTCGCATGCATGTCCTTTCAGTATTGTCAGATTAATTTTCTAAATTCATTACCTACATTTACTATATCTCCTAACAAAAATTCTGGCTTGCTGTTTTATGTAATCCGTTCGCTATTATTCTAGAAAATCACGATTCTTGGAGGAGGTGACAAAATATCTTCTTTACATAGAATATTGAAAAATCAATATATTTTGAAATTCCAGAAGTTGAGGATATAATTCAAACAAAATACGGTGAAGTTAACAAATAAAAGTTTTGTTTACCTAATTTAGAGATCCGCTCTCATTCCGCTGTCTTCGGTCATCATCATTGACGAATCCTTTCATTGTCCTTATCCTTCGAAAGGGTCTGACTTATACGGGATTCCATTCTGGAAATCCGAGAAACTTTCCCAAAAACAGTAAAATATTATAAATGCCAAATTAGTAAAATTCGTTGAATTAGGCAATCATTATGAAAAAATTAGGAAAGAGAATACTTTGACCTCCAACCATTAAGCTTTTAAAGGCATAAAGGAATTTGCATTTGGTCTGAGAAAATATTTAGCAAACTTTCAGCTGACTTCTCGGCTATTACAATGCACTGAGAGCAGAGGATAGGGAAAGCAAAATATCAATATGAATGTAACCAACATTCACTTGCTCACGGAAATTTACAGTAAATTTGAGGGCGGAAGAGATCCTTCAATCACATGGCATAATACGCTAAAGATTACTGGTACAATAGTCCTACATTATGAAGTTTTGTATCTCAAATTAATTAAGCCGAAGAACATATTTATTTCCGGATGATCATTAAAGTCTAAATTCCCCTATGTTTAAATTGCTTAAATGTTATTACAACAGATATGATTTAATGATAAAACAATACATCATTGAATATAATAAACTCATTAAATCTATGTCTAGTTATCTTACTCAAGATAAATCAATTATTTAATTCTCGAAATATGTATGAGGTACATGATCATGCAAACATTTGTTATCCAAAAATATTGATTCAGCAAGGAATCCCAAACCGCATGAACTGTAATATAGCAATGTAGATTATG
This sequence comes from Sympetrum striolatum, assembly GCA_947579665.1. NCBI lineage: Eukaryota > Metazoa > Arthropoda > Insecta > Odonata > Libellulidae > Sympetrum > Sympetrum striolatum. The sequence continues at coordinate 79,839,837 of OX388347.1, read as the reverse complement.
ATCTTTATCTTAATAACACCAACATGGTTTCCAGAGTCACATCATGCTGAAGTTATATTTGCATTTTTATTTTGATCCATAGGAAGTAAAAACTTCCTCTTTTAAAGAAGAAAAATTATTTCTTTACTGCCTAAAACAACTTGCGTTATAAAGTAATGGAACCTTTACTGATTTGGTCTTCCGCTGTTCTTTGGTGAGGAATGACCCTATTGACACATAATCTGAAGAAATTTAAACGTCGGAGCAATAAAATATACGTCTTCAAGCGGAAATTGATACCCTTTGACCATGGGCTTGAATGAAATTTAACGATAATTCTCTGACTAAACTTGAGCACCTAAATCGAAAAAGCAACATACTTTAAAATTCAGTATACTAAGAAACATTTTCAATTAAAATACGATGAGGCCTATGAATAAAATTTCCGCTTACCTAATTTAAGGGATCCAATCTTCCGCTGCCCTCGCGTATCATCGGGAACCAATCCTTTCGCAGTCCCTTTTTATCGAAAGGTAAATTACTTATGTGGCAGCCTACTGTAGAAACCAAAAAAAAAATTCAATTGCACTAAAATCTAAAAAAGACGTAATTATAATAAAATAACGTCAACTAAGTAAACGTTTTAGCCAACAGCCGCGGGTAGACATGAACTGTTTTTGACGAAGCTGCGAGACCGAATTCCACTTGAATATCAAATTTTTTCTTATATGCTTGGATTTTAAATATATCAGTGTAATAGAATTAAACTATAGCATCTCTAAAAGTCGTATGATTTAAATGTACTAAACAGTCAAACTTTGAAATGTTGCAAAAACTACTAATTGTACTCATATTGTACTATGTTGTGCGACCGGAAGATATGAAACAAATGTATAATAAGTGCATGTATATTGATTTAACATACTTTTAGTAGTTAATTCATGGTATAGGAACGCAATTAAAACCAGCTTGCGTGTTTAAAAAAATTATGAAGAATTAAGGTTTTTCACATATTTTTGCTAATTATGATGGCATTACGTTACCACAAGACAAATTAATAAAAAAATAATAATAAGTGCTATTTTAACGTCTATACTGATCGCAACTTTTGCGCACTATAGCGATCTGAAATTAAAAAAAAAACGTTTTTTTCGAACCACCCTACTCTAGATGCCACTGGGGCCAAACGACTCTCTTTCGTTTCCGTGGGTAGGGAGGGGCGGGTCCGTTACAGTACATTGAAATAATTGATAGTTAATCTCGTTTGAGGAAATTCATTCACTTTGAAGGCCGAAAAAGTATAGATAAAAGGGCAAAACGTTTCTTCTGACTGCAATATTAAAATTGATAAAAAGATAAATCATGTGAATCCGTGACCTGGTTTAAATGTATCACTACTAGATGACAGCACCAGTATTTTCCAGATGTTCGAGATAGTTTCTTCAAGTTGGAAAAATATGAATCATGTCACAGGTTTTTATATTCTTTTGACTGAAATATTACGAGGCATTAATTTACAGTGGAAAAAAATTACTTATAACTGATTGCCAAATAACATATCTGGAAAATATCATTCACAGCTATTTCACGCCGTGTAAATTTTGAGAAGAAAAATCTCGACAAATTTAACCCAACCTGTTGATCGCCTCTGATATTTTCAACTACAGTCCTTAAAGATGAGAAATAAGAATGAAATTATCTTACAAGGCAAATGGAAAAATATACAGAATTTATAGTCTTCCTCTCTAGGAAGCAAGGAGTGTAGTGAAAAGGATAAGAGTGAAAGAAGCTCTATCACTGAATATAAAAACATACCAAATATGGTCACAAATTTCCGTCCTTGTTTATGTCCCTAAATACGAGCCATGCAAATTCCATGGCATTTTTATCCAATGCAAGAAGCGTTATTAAGCATTCCAATTCTTTCAGCGAATTTATATTTGCAAGATGTCCAGTATTATTCCGAAACGTTGCGCGTGCTTCATCAAAAGTCAACGCTCCGCGTGGATAAAATTCCGAGATTGGCGTAATAAATTCCATAGTACATGTATAATGAGGAGCTATAGAGTCAAAGAAGATAATATTTAAAAACAGCGATACAACCGAATCAAATTATGCAAGTGCGAGAAAACTTACATGTAACTTCCTTCAGATAATTTGGACATGAATATAGTCGGTATATTCAAAATCACAATCTTTAATTGACATTAGTAATTATTTCAATGGATTTTATTACCTGATACCTTTGGCATGTTTAGTAAATAACTCACATACGTGGCTATAAAGCCTAATAGTAAAACAAGGCTCCAGGTTCTCGCCATCCCTGCGTATTTATTTATTTATTTTCATACCCTAAAAACATCCATTTTAAGGACTTTTAAAGTGGTAGGTATTAACAACATTAAACACACAAGACCATTCACTAATCAGAAAAATCCAACTAGCCGAGATTCGAACGCGAGACCGTGGGGCGATACCGTGTAAGCACGCTAACCACCCGGCCACACGGCCGGTATGCTGTAGGTTAAACTTCTTTTAGGACCCGCGGTATGACAACATAACCAAAAGTTTCCCAAACGTTAATGTACCCCATATCACCGCAGTCGTGTTAGTTTACCGCATAGGTTCCCAACCTTTTTTGAGTCAGGGCCCACTTTTTCAGTCAATAATTTGATAGCGCCCCCCTAAGGTTAACTACATTGTACATGCAATATATTGAAAAACAAGAACAAATTTTTAATTTTCTTTAATCTTAAGATAATGAAATATGGAAGTATTGTTGAAGATTGAAATATGTTATTAATAATTAATATAATATTATTAATGAGACAGCTGAGCTTGATGCGATGAAACTAATGTATTAATATTTGGTGTAATTTTTGTCATTAATAACCTTAAGTCACCGCGTTCCACTATTGAAAACCTGTTTCTTTTCTTAGTTAATAGATTGGTCACCATGCTAAACCCTCTTTCTGCTAAATATGAGGACGGAAAAGCAATGAAAAATTTCTTTACTGCAGCCCATAAGGCTGGATATAATATTGGAATTTGATGTTGAAGCCGAAATTCTTGATACCCATATTTAATTTAAATTTCAACTCTTCATTTGTTCACAATTCGATAAAATCCTCCTGAATTTTGATTTGAATGATCAAAGGGAAGGGAATGATTTGAATTTGATCAAATTTGATCAAATTCAAATAATTTCCTTGCAGTTTGTTTCATTAAATTTGTTGTATAAATCTGTCAAATAAGCAATATCGCTGTTACATTTCAATAAATTCACTCTCAATAAATCATCTTTGCTTTCAAAAAACTTAGTAACTGCTTCAAAGAGTTCAAAAATCGTTTTAGACAAGTACCTTTTGACAGCCAACGAACTTCTTTGTGCAATAGTAACCGATTAAAGTCTTAGTCGTTTTCATCACAACGCTTCCTAAATAATCTATCATCGAGAGCATTGCATCTGATCCTGTTAACTGAAGTAATTACATACTGTAGCGAGCGGTGAAGGCGATCACTAAGGTGTTTTGCTACCAAATGTTGTCGGTGAATTACGCAATGCACGGCGACTATATTTGGTACCGCTCTTTTCAAATATGAAATAAAACCACGTTGACGTCCAACCATTGCCGGAGCACCATCGGTAGCAACAGACAATATATTATTCAGAGGAATTCCTTTTTATTCAAAATAGTGTTCCAAAACGCCAAAAACAGATTTTCCTTTAGTGTCCATTTCTAACGTTCTTGCGAATAATAAGTTTTGACAAATCCTTTCATCTTTTATGAATCGAACGTACACCAGAAGTAAAGACTCGTTTTTTGGCAAAGTAGATTCAACAAGCTGTAATGAAAATTCGGTAGTCTTCAAAAACTCAGCTAGAGAACTCTCCACATCCTCGGACATTTCGTCTATTTGCCTCTGCACTGTATTATTGCTCAACGGAATTTTTTTAATTATATCAGACGGTGACTTATGCAGCACGGTACGCAGAACTTCACTCAAAGCTGGAATTATCAATTCTTCACCAATTGTGTGTGGTTTTCCCGATTTAGCAATGAGTAAGGAAATATTATATGACGCACGTAATCCATCATTTTCTTCTTTTGATGCGGCCGAAAACATATCACCCAAAGTAGGACGTCTCGAATGTTGATCTCTGAGTATTTGAAAGTAAGATATATTTTTATATTTTTTCTCAGGATGTATTTCGCTCAAGTGCTCTTCATATCGCGAAGGTTTCATAGCTTCATTGGAAAACACCTCATTACCAATGAGGCACTTTAGTAATGTCTTGTTTGTGGGTGATTGAATTAAACCATATTTTAAATATTCGACATTGTATTGCCTACATTTTTTCTTTGGTTCCGACATGGATCTATCTGTAGAAACAAAACAATAATATGATTGATAGATACGTACGGAAACATTGTAATTATTAAGAAAATATGTTTCGGAGATAAAAATTTCCGTATTTACTTATGTAAAAATCTACGTAAGGTGAATAATTAATTTGGCAACAATTTGCGTCAGAGCGCGTCAGAGCAGAAATCATAAAAAGTTTTGTTATTATTATTTTCTATTCTCTGTGTCAGTCATTGTTAAACTTCATTAACCAAACTACGAGTAAAAGCCGATGATGTTATCAGTGTTAACCAAATTCGATACAGTGAAGGTGTTAAGGGTCGAAGTTAATCCTTCGACCTGAAGACGCTGACAGGAAAGTCAGCGAAACTTTAGTTACCAAGCCATCCTACGCGGACGGACACCCGAAAAATGCAGAGAGCATGTACAATGTAATGTCTGCTCCGTCCCTACGCCTTGTTGCCTTTAAGTCTGGTTCTAATCCTCATGGTTATTAAACAGATCATTTTAGAACTCCCCCACCTTCTTATTTTCACTTCCAATTCATTGCCCTGTACTTATTTTCATTCCATTTAATCATTACCACATTTTCCTCTCCTTCCGTCATATTCCTACATTCATTTTTCCTATAATTTTCAATTACAAATAACGAACTATCCAAAATTGGGAATCTGAAAGCGCTTCACAGCCAAGAACGAAAATTAATTTACAACGTCATTAAGTGTATGTGGAAGGAGGCCGATGAAGAAATTCAATAAAAGTTTATAAAAGCTTTTGATAGGGTGGTGTCATCAACAGAAAAAATCCTTGGGACTACCATGAATATTCCTAAGTAGAGAGATGATTTAAAACAATCGCTCGGGGAGATGTGTGTTTTTTAATCGGGTTGAGTTTCATTCTCCTTTTGCCAAATAACCTTTATGCAGAATTTTAACGGCAGTTACAATGTCCGTATTTCCATTGTAAACGCACTATTAGCCGCCCTGCAAACAGCGTTTCCGCCCCTCTCCTCCGTACCCCTCCCCTCCATTCCATCAGTATTCCGAGGATTAGGTCAACCCCATTCGTGACGCATCCTTCTGTCACAAGCTTTTGCGAGAGCTGAGAAAGCATTTATAACAATGTTTCTGACACCTGGCACCAAAAGGCAGTAGCGTCATAAGTTAAAGAATCGAAACAAAGATGTCAGTAATGCCGTCAGTGGCTATTAAATACGCCAAATGCTCAAAGGGGCGGCGGCTGGACCTCAACGCCCCCTCAATATGACTTGGGCACTGAACGCCCCCCTCAGACTTCTCAGCGCCCACCGGGGGGCGGTAGCGCCCCCGTTGGGAACCACTGGTTTACCGGATAAGTGCGGTGGATTTAATTTGCATTCATTAATGAAGCTGGACATTCCTTACAGCCACGGTCATGTCATCATCAGCAAAGCACAATGAGATAAACAGAAACGGAGCAAAAGGGGTTTAAAATATCAAAAACGGTCTTTCTATGGGGAAAATTGAAAATTAGTTCAATGGAAATGTTTTCGGCTTCTTCTGTCCATTAATTTCTAACTATTCTGATTTACATACTTAGCTAACTGAACATTTTTCCTGTGCTAGTAATCAGTTCTTTGTGCTCTTAATTCTGTTTGATTTATTAATTCACAAAGCAGAACTCTCGAAAAAGAAATGATAGTCAAGTATGAAAAAATCAGTCAAGGAAATAGCACAACTAAAACGCAGAATTATTTGCTTCGTAATTTTGACATCAGATGGACCCTAGGCGGGGAATCTTTCTCGTTTGGTAGGCCACACTACCCAAAGAGTTCCAGGACATGCCTTCAGTGCTAATGCAGTTCCGCATAAGAGCCTTATTAGGGAGTAAGGTAAATACATCAATTGCTTTACATATACATAAATAATAATACTTATCGATAGCCACATCGAAGTGCCGGCAGTTCTCTTACACTCCGGTATTTAAAAATATCACATAAATATCGAAGAAACAAACATGAAGACTTATTTCTTTTTGGCCTGATATCTCAAATAAATAGTTATGTATTGCTTTGTCACGTTTAATGATGAAAAACATCTCCACATTTATATTGCATTGTAAAGTTATGCAAAATTTGACTATCGGTTGGTTAGTGCTGGTTTTGCGCTGATTGGAAAAGAAAAACGACCATTAAAGGGTTCACAAATCCCAAAATAGACGAAATTTATTGATATAGTTAATCAGACAATACTTGCATTTTATTTTACATACGGATTTATTATATGATGAACATTAAAATCAATGATGATTATTACCATTTCAAACCAGACATTCTGGAGTGCAACGAAGGAAACCAAATTCACGTAATTGATTACAGGCTTTTCTCCTCGCTTTACTCTTCTAGTTCTTTGTCTTCATCTAGCTCGATTTCACAAAAGAAAGGCCATGGTGCATTTTCTGTGCACCAGAGATCATGCAGTTTTCCTTCTCGATCCATTGCTCCGCAATCTTCTCCTTTCTCTTCACTATCAGGTTGATCAATATCCCATTTATCGTAGCCAGTGTCTTCAAGAGGTTGTCCTGAAATTATTGTAATGATTATTCAATCAATCGATTCAAGATATTTAAAATTATTATTAAATATAATGAGTAATAGACGCAATCTGTCAAATTTCGTTTCTTCATTGCGCACAATAATTCCTTAGACAGTCATAATATCACTGTAAAGTCCCCTTATGGTGAGGAATAAGGATGCAAATATACTTTGAAGGTGATGGAAGAAAATGCGAACACATTTTATAATCGCGGATCTTCGATTATACTCTGCCCTTCCAATAAAGCGACAGTTTCGATGATATGGCTGATTTGTACATACGTCCAGCTAAATGGACGCCAATTGCATTTACAAGTGGCAAGAAACAGTGGGAATTTCCAATTAGATATTCTCTTCATTTTGGTTACGCATTCTTTTTATAAAAATTTAATTTCACCTCCCTGGAGCATTAAAAATAGAGTAGGAATCCAGTCTTTGCCAATTAAACAGTGAACTCCAAAACCGAAATTTAAAAACTTACCAAATACTGTTTCAAATTTTCCTTCCTTCTCGATGTCGTGGAATCCGAGCCAAGCAAAGTGATCTGCATCGCTATACTTTTCATAAATACTTTTTAGGGCCAACATTTCCGCCTCGGAATTGATTATTGCAAGGTATCCCCCATCAACCATACAAGTTCCGAGTGCTTGGTTATATGACATCGCTCCCTCTGGGTAAAACTTGTAGTATCCGATACCGGGGACTAGCTCGTAGCTTGAAAATCCAGTGGCTGGGATTATATTGGATATAAAGATAATTTTGTTAAATCAGCGAAATAATCGTGTCAACTTATGCAATCGTGAAAAAATTACATCTAATTCCTTTCTTTTATATTTGAAAAATAATTAAAGTCGGCATAAGTAAAATCACATATCATTAGTTAACAAAAGCAAATATTATTATAAGTTTTATTACCTTTTTCTTGCAGCTCGTAGCACGGATAATGCTGAATAGCGTTTTCCTCCTGTACGTCGCGTTTCATGTGGACCTTATATTTTTCCGGCAAATGAGATGCTTCATCGTTCAGGCGCCGTATCTTAAGGAATTCTCCCTGTTGGTTCTGTTGTGAAGTGGGGGTGAAAGCCAAGTTCCTCCTCCAGTCTTTCCTCTGCCCGTTTGGTGAAGAAGTCACGGACATGGCAAGAACGCCTAGTAGTAAAATGAGGATCGGGATTCGAGCCATCTCTGCGTATGCTGTAGTTACCACTTCGTTTACGAACCACAGTATTACAAAATTCCTAAGTTTACTAGGACTTTATATACCCCATGTTCCCACTGTCTTCATAATATACCGGATAAGTGTGGTAGATTTAATTTGCTTTTTTTAAGGAAGCTGTATTTTTCAGGCAGTCACGGTTTTGCCATCATCTAAAACGCACGTTGAGATATAATCAAAACGGAATAAATTGGTTTATATATCGAAAAAGGGCTTCGTATTGGTGAAATTGTAAAATTAGTGTAACTAAGTCATTAGGATTTTCTCAAATGTCAACCCCTTTCACCAAAGGCAAACGCGCTATCCGCATGACTATCCGAGAGCCTTCTTTCGAATATGTATTACTTTTGTTCATGAAACTTCAATTAAAAATAATATTCAATTATGGAATCTTTTTATTTCTGATATTTCTGTGTTTACCACCGCGTCAGGAAAGCATTTCCCACCCTACATTGCTGTGTGATTCTCAGTCATCGGGGAGCACATATTGTGGTATAAAGTTTTTCGAGAATATTTTGAATTACCAATCTCTTATGAATTTAGACATCATAATTATAATTGTCAAGAATATCTTTCATGTAACTTATGAACTGCCAAATTAAGTCAATATCTATCTGGTGGATATATATGTATTATCATTAATGTCATGGACAAGATTTTTAATTGTTTAGGACCTTATATGAAATTTAACCACGTCACTCTTAAGAAACGGTACAATTAAAACATACAAAAGAGTTTCCCGGTTACTTCCGGAATTTGCCCATTAATCCTATAATTGCTTTTTAACTCAATCTAATTTTAATCAACCTTAAATTTAATTTCCTTTCATTTTCTCTAATGATGTTCCTTTTACGGTGAAGTCTGTAATTCTTGGAAGCTATAATCAACAAACCTTCCTACAAAGATTCCTTAGATATGAATATTATACATTTCCCCAACGAGCAGTTTGATGATATAACTTATTCAGTTTGAATTTTGATATGAAGGTGAAAAATTGAGTCCTTCTGAAATTTACCTCTTAAATACAACACGGTAGTAATTAATGTCACCGATTTTATCGTCAAACAATCATAAACAAATACTTTTATATTTGTTTATGTACTTGTAATATGTTGAAATCGGTTGCTGTGAAAACGTTGTTTTGTAACCATGAAATTTTTCAATATTTACGAAGCTGCAACAATATTCCACTACCAAAAAATAAATCTTTATTCAATTTCCCATGTTTTGGCGCTTGGGCCGATATCCTAGGACCTATGCTTGTAATTTTTACTTTCTACCTATACGTAGTATGGAGAAAGTATTGTATTCGCAAAAAAATTCGACCTCCAGATCTCGACGGAAATACATGTTTTGGGGCCCATAGAGCATGTTTTAGCTATTTTCAGGAAATGTCTGTCTGTGGTTAAAAAGTTTGTGCGCGTTCTATCTTAAAAAGTAATTATCCGATCATTTTGAAAATTCATATTTAGAATTTTCCTAACAATGCCAAGAGTTGATTTTTGGAGAATATCGCTTAACCGGAAGTTACGGTTTATCCGGAACAAACTTTTGTTTTTAAATATCTCTGTAAGAATGCAATATAGGTATATACATTTGCACACAAAAATTGTAGATAATGTACTTTACTACAACTTCTGTATTAAACATATTTTCGTAGCACTGATTGCTTAGGAGTTATTCTTTAATAATGGTTAACCGGAAGTTGTTGTTTACCCAGAAAAGGAAGTTTTTCATACATATCTCTGTCAGAATGCAATATAAGTATATATATTTACATACAAAAGTTATAGATAATGTATTTTACTTAAACTTTTGTATTAAACATTATTTCATAACACTGATTGTTTAGGAGTTATTCTTCAATAATGGTTAACCGTAAGTTGTTGTTTACCAAGAAATTGAAGTTTTTCATACTTATCTCTGTCAGAATGCAATGTAGGTGTATACAATTATATATCAAATTTGTAGATAATGTTTTTACTACAAAGCTTGTATGAAACATTTTCCTGTAACACTCATTGTTTTGTAGTTATTTATACATTACCGGCCTAGGCTTATGTTTTCAATAAATACGGAGAAAGTCATGTGTTGGCCACATCAAATTTTTTTTTCTGATGTACGGGGAGCATGCTTTAAGTTTAAAATAATAAAACTTTACTTGTATGTTTATGGAAGCAGTTCCAAATGTTTAGGACTTTTTACATTGATCTTAATGTTATTTATGCTAGGGGTGAAAATTAGAGAAAAAAGAATATACTTAGTTTTCCTATGATCAGGCTTAAGGACATTTTTTTGCCGGATTTTGAAAAGAACCCGTAGAAACTTGTAGAATAGTCTTTGTAAAATTTAATTAAAGGAATATTAATATGCTCAATCTTCACTTCGAGGAAAGGTGATATTACAATCTTGAAACAAATGAACTTAGATTATGCTTTAAACTTTTTAAAATAAATAGTTTCCACAATATATATATGTACACATATCATATGCTACCAGTTCCGTTAAAGTATAGGAGATACTCAACCAGGTACAGAGCTTCATCTTCGAACATATATTTTATAAATAAGCTATATTTGTTCCCTAACCCCTCTCCCCTTCCTTCCTTAGATCGTTGTCCAATTCTTAACCACAACCTACCTCTTTCTTCCTCATTTTACTCATTTGTAAGACCAGATCTCCTGTACACGTTTGCCAGATGATGTTAACACTTAAACGATTTCAAAAACACATTTCAATTCTCTATTTTTAGTAAGAATTCGTATACTGACCGTGTGATCGCTTTCTCTTCAAACCACCACTTTTCTCACAAATAGCTGCCTTGTATTCCCTCATCAAGAGACTAGTAACTATCCCCCTTCTAACAATAGACTTTCAAAAAGAATTAGCCACAATTAAATACACTGCGTAAAGAAACGGATATCCTATTTCTATAATTGTAAAACTTTTGCCCCGTAAATTCAGAACATCCGCTCTTAAGCAAATCTACTCCCCTGCTAAAGATTCCTTAAATTTTAAATGGGTAAAATTAATTTTATTAATTCATTATCCCTCCAATTGTCACATCTTCTCCCCAAAGAAAAATTTAAGCCTTCCTTCAAAACACCCCTGAACTTAGGAAAAATTTACTGTAACGGAAAAGATAACCACAATCCCCAAGATAAAGCACGGATTTACCTTTTGAAATATAAGGACTGTGATGCAGCTTACATCGGCCAGACCTCCCGCAGTTTTTCCACGAGGACCAAAGAACATTTTAGATACTTTAGAAATTACTCTTCTGTTTCCCACTTCGCAAAACATTTCTTAGAAAACAATCACTCATCAGATTTTGTCCCAGAAATTCTCCATATCGCTACCAAAGGCCGCCGACTCAATTTCTTAAAACAACCGGAAATACGCAGGCATATCCATTCTTCAAAATATTCTTTAGTTAATGATCACCTTTTCCCTTGTCACTCCCCGCTGATAAACTCTGTCGTTTCGTACAATAACGACGTCCCTTCCTCTTTACCTGCTTAGTCTCTGACTCCCACCTCTTCCTTCTTTCCCACCCCCAATTCTCACCTTCTCTATTCTCTTACCCCTTTAGCCAGCTAGTATTTAAGCTTCTGAATATAGAGTTTCTTCACCAGAAGATGACGATTATCCATCAAAACCGGTCGTGTGATTGTTTTTCGTAAAAAATAAATTGTGGTAAAAGTAGAAATCTATCGTAGATTATTTCTTTTTTATTTCTTAAAAACCTGTTGATTTTAGTTTTATTTAATATACTTTATCATAAAATTACGGAAAGCATAAAATAACCATAAACCATCAAAACAAATATATTTTCAGCTTTTTAAGTCTATCTTTGTAATTATGGGATAAGGTCATTTAGGGATATCTCGACACTTGGGAGATCTCGACACTTTTTAAATATTTTCACATTAGCGACACTGGTTTTGAGTGGGATTTACTGGAACTTTTAGTAGTGAAAGCTAGATGACATAGGGTCACACGGAAAACACTGTAGAGAACACTTTCCATAAATTGAAGCAGTCACAACGCTCAGAATCCAAATAGGTAAGTCTTAAATACCCTGAAAAGTGCATGCTATAATAATCCATTTCTATTCCGGCGTTACTTTGTGGAAAACACGGTAATTTAGATGGATTTCGATATGCTGTGTAGTGACCAGGTGCTTTTTAGCTATCCCTCGCAAAATGTCAGTCTGGAAATCAGCCACCCTTACAATTACTGCGACCTGCAGCTTGACCCTGCAACTCGGGGTGATTGCGACACTCTGTAAAGGGGAGAAGTCGACATGTCGAGTTTTTTTGTGTTTTGTTTTGAAAAACCGTTGTCACTTCGCCAGCATATGTAGAAAAACTACGAGACTGTGCAAAGAAAGCCACAGGGACAAGAAGATCTGTGAAAGTAAAGGATAAGACCGACCCTCACTCAAATCATCGTGTGACCACAGATAGTCCAAGCTCCTCAAACAGTTTAAGGTAAAGTGAAAATTATTGTGTTGAATGTGGAGGCTATTTTTATGACGATAAATGTGGTGAACGTTGGGTTAAATGTCTTGGTGCCTGTGGTAAATGGTTTCATGTGAACTGTGTGGAGAATGGACAAGATAAAAAATTCATCTGCGAACATTGCCAGTAATTTGTATACAAAATAATCTACCTATATTAGTATACTGATACTTTTGTAACTTTCCTAAGTATATCTGTCTTATTTCTAGATAAAATTGGCACTTTTTGTTTCTTTTTAGCAACGAGTTTGACCTTTTAGTAATATGTGTGGCCAGCAATGTTTGCATTTGCTAGGCTCGAAAAAAGTTTGAAAAAGTTAAACAATATAAGTAATTTATTACAAGATATCTCTAGTTCCAGGGTAACACTGACATTGTATGTTCAGTATTTTGCAAGTAACATATAATTTAGCTTAAATTTTAGTTTGTATACTATGTTTGAAGATGAATATTAAATTTTATACTACCTGTCGAGATCTCCCTAATTTCAGGGAGAAACCGACATTTTGTATTTCTTTGTTTTGGCGTTAATTTTGATAAATTTGTATCACTAAAAATGTTTATTCTAGTATCACATGAAAATAAAACAAAAAATCTTATAATACACAAAAATTTGTTTATATTAATTAGTTTTTTCTATCAGAAAATTAGTTTTTTCTCTTAGGGTGTCGGGATGTCCCTAAATGACCCTAAGTGTATAAAAAAACAAAGTAGAAGTGAAGGATTTCGCGTCCTTCGAAATTATGAAGCTTTATTTTCAAATTCCGGCCGGAATAGTTGTTGTAAAACTGACGAAAATGTCACAAATGAACAACATACGCGGCGGAAACTCGAGCATGCAGCCTCATTGCACAAGAAAAATTCTATTTTAATGATTTTCATCATTCATATTAGTCAATTTCTTAAATAATTCACTACTTAAAGATCACGCACATTTTCTTACAAAGATTTAACTGTTAATATTTGAATACAATATTTATTTAAAAATTAATAAATAAACCATTCTATCAGAAAAAATTGGCAGGCACTGAAACATCAAAGAAGAAATACACACAGTATAATAATTATTATTATTAATTAATTACGAAATTCGTACTATGGTTTTAGGGATTCAAACCCCCCCTCCAAGAGTCAAGTCCTATGACTAGCTCTGTGCTTTTTTCTGCTGAAGAGTACAAAACCTCCATCATTTGCTTCATAAATTCAGCGAAAGCTTTGCATGCCAGTAAATATGGCTCCGATTACAGCTAAGTTGATGTTTTCGTTAACAGAGCAGGCCTAGAGCCGACATCGATATCAATGGGACGCTACGAGTGTTTCGCACACAATGTTTGGATTTAGATTTAGATATATACCCCGCGAGCCGCCAGAGGCGTATGGCAGGGGGTGTAATACACCACCATTATTCATTCCTACCTATTAGCATCTCTAATAGATTGGGGAAAAAACGACCAAAAGTAATTATCCGTCCTTGCGTTTACTTCCCTATAACGCTTCGTCAATGCCTCTCGGAGATCGCGTTCGCTCCTTACTGGCACTAACATTTAACTTACTTCGTCTATAAATTCTGAACGATTGAACTTTTCGAAAAGTTTCTCTTCTTCTCATCTGTAGTGAATTCCAACTTAGGGTTCTATCATTGCCGTAACGCTGCTATCAAACCTGAAATCCCCGCAAACGAATCGGGCTGCTCTACGCTGGACCATCTCTAAATCTGAGACTAAACCTACTTCGTGTGGGTCCCAAACCGCACAGCAGTATTCAAGACTCGGACGAATAAGAGAAAAGTAAGCTATTTCTTTGACTCTCGATGAGCATCCTCTCAACGTTCTACCAGTTAATCTTTGCATTCTATTCGCTTTTCCTATCGCATCTCGAATATGTTCTTTAAAAGATAAGTTACTGCTAAACGTGACTCCTAGATATTTGTTGTCGTGCACCAACTCTAAGGGATGACCTGAGATTTGGTACTGCGCGGGAATTATGTTTGTGGAGCGCGTAAAACTCATGGCAACGCATTTATTTATATTTAAATCCAGCTGCCAATCTTTACACCATCCTGATATTACGTCCAGGTCGTCTTGAAGCACATTACAATCGTTTTCTGTCAAAATCTCTCTGTATATCAGGGTATCATCGGCAAATAATCTAACCTTACTCTTTACGTTATCTACGAGGTCGTTAATGTAAATTAGAAATAAAATTGGACCAAGAACACTTCCCTGTGGAACTCCTGATGAGATACGTATTTCGTCGGATAAAACTCCATCTAACGCAACTCGCTGAGATCTGTTTTCTAGAAAAGATTTGGTCCATCTGATAACTTTTTCGTCGATCGCGTAGGCACTCAGCATTTGCATAAGCTTTTCGTGAGAAACTGTGTCGAAAGCTTTCCTGAAATCTAGGAAAACTGCGTCTGATCTTACACCGCCGTCTGCTGCTTTAGATACGCAATTCATAAAAAGCTCTAACTGGGTCTCACAAGACCTACCTATACGGAATCCGTGCTGGCTCTGACTGATTGCTCCCTTTTCGGAAAGAAAGCGCATGATAGAGCTCGCTATAATATGCTCCTTTATTTTGCAAAAAATTGAAGTTAATGAAATAGGCCTATAATCATCTGGTTTTGACTCGCGCCCTTTCTTAGGCACCGGAGTGACATTAGCTTTTTTCCACGACATTGGGACGGTTACCTCATCCAATGATTTCTGATAGAAAATCTGCAGAAGCGGAGCAATATCATCGGCTAAAGTTTTTATTACAACAGCGGGAATACCTTCGGGTCCAGGCGCCTTTTTCCTATCAATATCTCGCAATAACTTTCCAATTCCATCAACCGATATCTCGATGGGACACATCTCTGAATCAATGCGCGAGGTAAAATCCTTAACTTGACCATTGTCTACAGTGAAGCATTTCTGGTAGTGCCCGTTAAGTAAGTAAGCTTTATCTTCTGATTTAATTACGGTAATTCCCTCTGGGCTTATGAGACTAGGAACAGAAAACTGCCATCCACAGTACTCACGCAAGTATGCCCAAAATTCTTTCTGATCGCCACCTAATGATTCTAATAGGGTTGGAGATCTATATTCCTGGTATTCTTTTCGCGCTTCTTCTTTAACTAACTTTCGCACATCTCTATATTTTTGTTCCTCGAGCTCATGGTTATTTCCGCATGCTTTGAGTTTTCTCCATCGTGAGTGAATGACTCTTTGCTTCCTATGCAATGCTCGTAATTTAGGTTTCGTCCACTGTGGCTCTTTACGCTCACGCACGCTCTTAGTAGGCACGAATTTAATTTAACCTTCTTTGATTACCTGGAGAAATTCTATCCAACTATCATTTACTGAATTTGCACCCAAAAAACGGAAAAAAACATCCTTGTACTCGTTACTATAAACCTTAAACTCTGAAAAATTAGCTTTGCGAATTACATATACTTGCCTCGGTGGCTTAAGGGATTTAACCACTACTGCTTTCATCCCCGCCATTTTGACATCATGGTCTGAAATACCGTCAACTATATCGAGATTAGTTATCAATTGTGGGCGGGTGGTGGCTAGTAAATCTAGGATGTTTCCTTCACCCGCACGAGTCGTTCGAGTCTTCGTCATGCTTACCTGTTCTATCGCATGCAACGAGAAAGTATCGATTAAGTTTTTAGAAACTTTTCTCTCTCTACTAGAGTTGGAGCATGTTAAATTCCTCCAATTAATATGTGGTAGGTTAAAATCTCCTTAAAAATAAGTATCACATCAGGAGTTCCACAGGGAAGTGTTCTTGGTCCAATCTTATTTCTAATTTACACTAACGACCTCGTAGATAACGTAAAGAGTAAGGTTAGATTATTTGCCGATGATACCCTGATATACTGAGAGATTTTGACAGAAAACGATTGTAATGTGCTTCAAGACGACCTGGACGTAATATCAGGATGGTGTAAAGATTGGCAGCTGGATTTAAATATAAATAAATGCGTTTCCATGAGTTTTACGCGCTCCACAAACATAATTCCCGCGCAGTACCGATTCTCAGGTCATCCATTAGAGTTAGTTCACGACAACAAATGCCTAGGAGTCACGTTTAGCAGTAACTTATCTTTTAAAGAACATATTCGAGATGCGATAGGAAAAGCGAATAGAATGCAAAGATTAACTGGTAGAACGTTGAGAGGATGCTCATCGAGAGTCAAAGAAATAGCTTACTTTTCTCTCATTCGTCCGAGTCTTGAATACTGCTGTGCGGTTTGGGACCCACACGAAGTAGGTTTAGTCTCAGATTTAGAGATGGTCCAGCGTAGAGCAGCCCGATTCGTTTGCGGGTATTTCAGGTTTGATAGCAGCGTTACGGCAATGATAGAACCCTAAGTTGGAATTCACTACAGATGAGAAGAAGAGAAACTTTTCGAAAAGTTCAATCGTTCAGAATTTATAGACGAAGTAAGTTAAATGTTAGTGCCAGTAAGGAGCGAACGCGATCTCCGAGAGGCATCGACGAAGCGTTATAGGGAAGTAATTGCAAGGACGGATAATTACTTTTGGTCGTTTTTTCCCCAAGCTATTAGAGATGCTAATAGGTAGGAATGCATAATGGTGGTGTATTACACCCCCTGCCATACGCCTCTGGCGGCTCGCGGGGTAAATATCTAAATCTAAATCTAAATCTAAAGACATTTCCACATTTATACTGCATTGTAATGTAATGCAAATTATTGCTATCGGTTGGTTTTTGCTGGTTTTGCGCAGATTGGAAAAGTAAAACGACCATTTCACAAATCCCAAAATAGAGGAGATATACTGTGATAACTAATCAGACAATACATGCATTTTTTTACAAACGGATTTATTTTATGATGAATATTTTAATCAATAATGATTATTACCATCTTAAAGCAGACAATCTGGAATGCAACGAAGGAAATAAAATACACATTATTGATTACAAGTTTTACCCCTTGATTGGCTTTTTAAGTTCTTGAATTAGCTTGATTTCACAAAAGAATGGCCATGGTGCATTTTTTGTGCACCAGAGATCATGTAGTTTTCCTTCTCGATCCATTGCTCCGCAATCTTCTCCTTTCTCTTTACTATCAGGTTCATCGCTATGCCATTCAACGTAGCCAGTGTCTTCAAGAGGTTGTCCTGAAATTATTGTGATGATTATTCAATCAATCGAATCAAAATATTTAAAATTATTATTTGATATAATGAGCAATAGACGCAATCTGTCAAATTTCGTTTCTTAATTACGCACAACTTTTATTTAGAAAGTCATAATATCACTGTAAAGTCCCTTAATAGTGAGGAATAAGGATGCAAATTTACTTTGAATGTAATGGAACAATAATGGGACACATTTTATACTTCTGGATCTTCGATTATACTCCGCACTTCCAATATAGTGACAGTTTAATATTATGGCTGGTTTGTACATACGTACAGCTAAATGAACGCCAATTGCATTTACAAGTGGCAAAAAACGGTGGGAATTTCCAATTGAATATTATCTGGATTTTAGTTAAGCATTCTTTTTATAAAACATTAATTTCATCTCTCGGGAGCATTAAGAAAATGGGTGGAAATTCAGTCTTTGTCTTTAAACAGGAAAAGGAACTCCAAAACCGTTTAAAAAAAAAAACTTACCAAATATTGTTTCAAATCTTCCCTCCTTCTCGATGTCATTAAATCCGATCCAAGCATAGTACTTGGCATCCCTATACTTTTCATAAATACTTTTTAGGGCCAACATTTCCGCCTCGGAATTGATTATTGCAAGGTGTCCCCCATCATTCTTACAAGTTAAGAGTGCTTGGTAATATGACATTGCTCCCTCTGGGTAAAACTTGTAGTATCCGATACCGGGGACTAGCTCGTAGCTTGAAATTCCAGGGGGTGGGGCTATATTGGTAATAAAGATAATTTTGTTAAAACAGCGAAGTAATCGTACCAACGTATGCAATTGTGATAAACATACATCTAATATCCTTCTGTTAAATTTTAAAATAAAATTAAAGTCGGCGTAAGTAAAATCATACATATTTAGTTAACAAAAGCAAATATTATTATGAGTTACATTACCTGCTGTTTGGCCCTCGTAGCACGGACAACCTTTGGCAAGAACGCCTAGTAGTGAAATGAGGATCGGGATTCGAGCCATCTCTGCGTATGCTGTAGTTACCACTTCGTTTAAGATCCACAGTATGATAAAATTCCTAAGTTTACTACGACTTTATATACCCTATTTTCCCACTGTCGTCATAATACACCGGATAAGTCGGTAGATTTAATTGCTTTCTTTAAGGAAGCTGTATTTTCCGTACAGTCACGGTTATGTCATCATCTAAAACGCAAACTGAGAAAAAATTAATAATGAAGAAAGTAAGTTTAAAATCGAAAAAGGTCTTCGTATTGGTGAAATTGTAAAATTAGCGTAATTAAATCATTAGGATTTGCTCATATGGTGCTGAATGCAATTTTTAAATTTCCTTAATTAGAAATTCCGGATATGTTTGTGAAATACATAGGAAAAGGTGGGGCAATACGGAATAATTCACTTTCTCAGATTTTATTATGGCATTTGGAAAGAATAAAGTAAAAAGTACTTATACCTTTACCACAATATATAATTTATTCCATATATTATAGGGTATCTATTAAATTACAGTATGGTAAAGATATAAGTGCTTTGTCCTTATTTTTTTATAATGAAGGACTAAAGCAAAGTCGAGGCCAGATTAGTTGTTTCTAGTTTAAGAAAAAAAAAGTTTGATATTATGGCATGAAGAACTATAATACAATTTGAACTTTGTAAAAAGTCAAATTTTTTGTAACGCGGCTTAAGAATTTTTATATTATTGGTTTTTTAAAACAGTGTAAGCTTAAACGGGTCTAGGACTCTTCGGTGCGGCCACTTCGGCTCGGGCCAGTTGGTTGCTAGACACGGTTATGGCAAAAAACAACTTCGTTGTTCCTTAAATTATTACTGAATAAAATGTAACTTGTGTTTAGTTTAGGCTATAGAATTCGCCACGGAATGGGAATTAGAGGTAAATTGTTTAATTGTTTTAGATGTTGTAAAATTATTAAATACTGTTTAACATAACCAAACCCTACCTGAATTCTATATTTTACGCTAATCACAAGTTACATATTATTCACGAATAATCAAACTAAGTACGAAGTTGCTTTTGGTCATAACCGTGGCTAGCACAAAAGTGAACGCCGAAATGGGCCAGCGCCGCAGTGACCGATTCTCAGCTTAAACGGGCTGACAGCAGTTGTACTCCGTTTTCCCCCATAAAAAGTTTTCTAGCATACTAATCATTGAAAAGGCACATAAACGTAGATTTAAATAATTTAACAGAATGCTAGACGTAATAATTAAGTATTCCAATGAGTTACTCCTCACTTGCATTAATCAGACATATGACGATGTGAATCATTCCGATGTAATTGAATCATTCCGATGTAATTGAATCATTTGTCCTTCTTTAATTGCACTAATTGTGCTGAAAACCCCCACTATCCCGTAATGCCACACTACATCGTCCTGCCCACGTTCCCGCATATAATATGTCAAGAATGGTTAAAACACTATTTTTCATATATTATATTTTTTCATGTAATTTCATTTAAAAAATAATATTTATTTGCGACGTCTTTTTATTTCTGATATTTCTGTGTGCACCACCGCGTCAGGAAATTATTTCCCACCCTACATTGCTCAGTCATTGGGGTGCACATATTAAGATGAAAAGATTTTCGAGAAAATTTTGAATTACCTAACTTTTATGGATGTTGATATCATCATTAAAACTGTCAAGAATATCTTTCATGTAACTCATGAACTGCTAAATCAAGTCGACATATATCTTGTGGATATTATGTAATTTCATTAAAATATTAAAACTTAAATTAAATTTGAACCCCGTCACTTTTAAGAAATGGTACAATTAAAACTTACAAATGAGTTTCCCGGTGACTTCCTGTATTTTTTCATTAATCCTATAATTGCTTTTTTTAACTTAATCAAATTTTAATCGTCTTAAATTTAATTTCCTTTAATTTTCTCTAATAATGTTCCGTTGAATTTTTGATGATGAATTCTGTAATTCTTGGAAGCTATAAACAAAAAAGAGGAGCATAGTAGGATTATTTAAAATAGCGAGCAAATATTAGGCATTTTACATGAATATCCCAAGTATTTCTTCAAATTCATTTTTTTAGAAATTTTAAAATTTTGCATGACTTAAAAGATTCCTTAGATATGAATATTATACATTTCCTCAACGAGCTGTTTGATGATGTAACTTATTCAGTTTAAGTTTTTATATGAAGGTGAGAAATTGAGTCCTTCTGAAATATACCTCTTAAATACAATACGGTAGTAATTAATGTCATCGATTTTATCGTCAAACAGCCATAAAAAATTCTTTTATCGATCGAAATATGTTAAAATTGGTTTTGCGAACAAGTTGTTTTGTAACCATGAAGTTTTTCAATATTTTTACGAAGCTGTAACTTCAACATTTTTCAACATTTACTGGCTGTATACCAATTGCAAACTTTAATATAATTTTAAATGTACATTGTTCTCAAAATATCCTACAATTTTTGGCCAAAATTTTGCTAATGAGACTTCTAAATAGGTTAAAAGTTAACTTAAATGTTTAGTTATATCCTAATTTCTAGTTAAATTTAACAATTTTTTCATATAACAAGCGCTTTCCAGATTAAATTCAGTTAAGGTGATAGGATATATCTCCCACAGAGTTGGGGCGTCTCACCCGGACACTCTGGAGAAATAGCCGAATGCATGGGTTCAGAAAAAATTGAATACCTTTGTTGAAAAAATTTGTAAACAAAATTTGTTTACATCTAACTCTCTACCGGAATTACCTTATAATAATCACCGTTGGGTAAGAAGTAGAAGTACATAAATTATATGTTTTTATACATCAATTTATCAGATGTCAGTAACTCCCGTAATAAATACATAGGAGACATTTTCAAAAATTAATTTCATGATTTTATCAACGTGATAGTATTATAAATTTTTGGAATTTATTAAAGGTCTCATGGACTATGAAATATCGATATTTATTTTTACATAGTATCCTTTGTTCCACTCCGAATACCTTGAATCGTCTTTCGCAGGAAATGCACGTAAGGCTCGTTTTGAAGGAACGCAGTCATTTTTTCTTTTGCAGAATTAGATCAAAAATAATAGTCGTACCAAATCTAGATGATTACCTAAGGAAATTGAATGAATACTCTTCTCTTGGTTATAGAATATCCTATTCGATCGAAACAGACGGAATTCAGACAAAAATGACGAAAGATTTGTGTAAGTTTGTGGGCATAAACTAATTCCAAACGACAAAGGTGGTTGTTGAACTCCCCTTTCGATAAAGGTGGTCCCGGGATCGTTCCTGGGAAGAGTTCAATATCCCAAATACGGATTGGCACTAGGAAGGCCTTATAGCATTGAAGAGCAGTGCTCAATCGAAATGAAAGCAACATGTAAATTATCACTAGCACCAAAATAAACATATGATCTTTTCAATGTATAATTTTAATGACTATTGTTTTCATATTCACGAAACCACCTACGTATGTAGATGGCCCAAAACTTTCGCAGTCCTTACGATAAATTTGGTTTTAATGTATTCTTTCGCGTACAAAGGCTTGCTAAGGAGACATTATAATCTATTCTGTGTAGTTCCGATTTTATTAAGTGTACTAAATGCTGAAGCGAATACTGACTAACACTATCACTATCTCTTTGTATCTATCACTAATCCCTTTCCTCTTTAGTGTAAGTGACCTTAATGGTTCTCTATGTTCCTCAGTTTTTCTCAATTCTGAGGGAAAACTAGTTAGGGTATATTCTATGATTATGATAGGTCTCTTCAAATTGATCATTATTCTTCTAATGCCTTCCTTCAGTTCAAATTATTGTTCGGGAAATCTAATTTGGAAACAGAAATGCTTTCCAACATTTTGCTCAAAAGATGATTAAATATATCAAGCGCCTATCACAAATAACATACAATGGCCTTCTCGTAATATCGTGCAGTAAGAACCAATCATTTCAATCAGAATATATATTCTTTTGTTGAATTATCGAATTCTACAAAATCTGTTCTTATATATACTGAAATTATGTTGCATTGCTGAAATCACTTTTACATTTTATCTCCTCTATTAATATTACGTCACGTTTTTCTTGAATGCAAAGATAATACTAAATAATTCCCTACACGTTCTATCTCCGTCTCACTTGTCTCACTAAATAAATTCTGTGCTGGTTTACCAAAGTTACTTTCACTTCTTATGAACCTTGATATTCATAGAAGGATAAGATATATTGTAGTTGGAATGAATTTCATTCCAATTTTTTGCGATTAACATTTCATTTTATTCAATTTTAAGTTCAATGATTTAGATGTCGGAACTTCTTCCCCGTACATTTCTTAAGAAACTATCTTTAAGAAATACTCGATGGTGAGTTGAGTTCTACAATAACCTTTGTCTTATAGGTTCATTATTAAGGCTAAGTTGAGACTGAAGAGTCTCCTTATCCATCTAATATTTCGTCAATGATATTATAAATATAAAAACGTTTTGCATAGGTAAATAGATATAGAGTGAAATTATTTAGGAGGCGTAGATATTAATTAAATCTAAGGTGATATCTTAGGAAAAAAGATCCACTGCAGAAAAACACCCACAAAGAAGGGATGTGTGAAGAACCTGCGCAGAGCTTTTGATAGTACAAGCTAAAAGATGTAAAAGAAAGCTGTGTACAACATGGAAATTACAAAAGCAGTATTATAACGGAAGTATTAAAATGATAGTAATATAAAATAAACGGGAAAAATTGCAATAGTACACTATGAAATGATAATAAATATCACAAATATAAAACACTCGTACGAAACTAAAATAATAATAGTGAAAATAAAAAAGAAAAATTTCAATAACGCACTATGAGAAAATAATACATATCACAATAAAAAAACATTCAAATAATAAAATTAAAACTTTCTTGAAAGTGAAAAAATCTAAAAATGACTTACAAATTTTAACAGTTAATCAAAAATTGTGAACTATAAATACGAATAGATTTTTTTTATATAATGGGCCTAAAAATATATAAGGACAAGTAAAATGTCTATAACATCGTGCAGTGCAAAAGGACAATCATCAAAATGTTGAACAGTGCGAAAGTTTGTAGGAGGGGAAATATCAATTGAGTGATTGATTCATTAGAAGATGAGAGGCTTTTTTTCTGGAAAGAACCGGTAGAAATAGATGAGTTAATATTAGATTGAAGGGCGCTCCAAAACGTATTGAATTTACTACAAAGGATTTGTGAAAGAATATGTCTTTCTTCTGGGGTCCCTATTTTTGGGCAGTTCCTTTTTAATAGATTTATTATTTTTTACCAACTAACCTCATTTCTAATACTCACTCTACGCTGATGATTGTAAACTCTCTAAAATGGATTTGACTGTTAATGACTGCCAAATTTTGCCAAAAGACCTTGACTGATTCTCCTTCTGGTGACAGAGATGGAACCGTTTTCATAATCTCTGGAATTGCAAGGTTTTATCTTTTGGTCTTAAGAAAAATTTCCCCAAATTTAATTACCACATTAATGCTAGCTTATTAGAATGGGTTACCTTTATTACTGATCTTGGGATCACTCTAGACCCTAAACTCACTTTTTAACCTAAATACAGATCCATCTGCTCTAAGGCTTATCGACTCTTTTGTTTCCTTATGCGTAATACTTTGAATATTTTTTCACCAACACCATAGTTAGATCCTTTTGCACTATAGTCCGGCCCATCCTTGAATACAAAAGTATATTCTGGAAACCCAACTATTCCTCACATATTAATTCTCTGGAAAAATATCGAACTTGGTTTGATAAATGTCTTTGTTGGAAAAAAAATATTCCATTCTTCAATTCCTTCAATTACATTTCAGATCCGAGCAGCAGATTTAAATTTATCCCCCTTCGGTCAAGGAGAGAGGTTTTTGATATTTTTTTACGTGACATTCATACTGGTATCATTAATTCGGATTCTTTCCTCAGCAAGATATATTTTAATTTTCAACCAACAATGGACTAAGCAGACGTTCCTTTCTCGTGAATCCTATGGACTGGATAATGCGTGTCATTTTGAGCCCCTATCTCGAAAGATGACAGCGGTCAATGACACTGAAAAGAGAAAAATCTATTGATTTATTTAATGCTACTTTTAATTCGTTAAAGTGTAAAGTTTACTCCATAATTTACTATTAATGTTTGTGTTTAACTTCTTTCTCGTTATTTCTTTTTTATCTCTTTGCCTCCTTTTATATTTTAAATTTTATTTATTATTTTTATTATATCACATGTTATTTGTTTAAAATGGTTGTGTGGTTCAATTCTGTTGAAGAATATTTGTCTGCAATAAATCAAAATAAACTTTACTGCGTTTTTTATGAGAGACGATTTGAGTCCTCCTAATTCAAACTAAGTATAATTAGGACAAAGGCCTTGCCTTTTTGCACTCCTTCTCCATATGATCATTCACTATGCCAAATCTCAAACTCCTGTGTGCGCTCAATATACTTAAAAATGGGTAAAAGGTTTTCTCTTCACGTGTAAATTATTCTGGGCATATTTTAAACAAAAATATGCATTTCTTGGTTTTTAAAAATTAATAACGTTTACAAATTATTCTTTTACATAGAAACCAGACTGTAAGGTAATGTAGTTTATTATATGTTAATACAGAGCAGTTCATTGTGCAGTGAAACAAAAAAGTGTTTAATTTGTACGTTTTAATAATCATAAAATATTATTAAAAGTGTAAATCAGGGTTATTTTCCAAGTTCATTTTTTTTCTGGATGGGTCATTAACGATCCATTGGGAGTTAACGGGTTTGAGGTGATTCGTTCTATTGAATGCGAAGGAAAGGAGAAGATACTGTATAGAAAGAGTATTGCAATGAGAATTATAGACGTACTTATGACAAAATGTGACGTGAATGTAAGTTGAAATCTAGATAACAAAGGGCTGATGAATCTCAGCTCACTTTAGTTTTGTTGGAAGTGGTAAACGACACTTCTAAGTGTCCTCAAATAAAAAATCGCGGAATGTCTTATAATAGTTAATCAAACATCATTATATGGATTACATTTTATTGAGACATTAACAACACATGTATTACATAAGGAATATAACAGACAATATTGTTTATTAATATCTTATTGCTGAAATTCTAGAAGGCACCACAGAAAATCAAATTTTACTTTATTGGTTACCCGTTTTCTCTGTGTTTAACTATTCTACGCTATCTGAAATCTTTTATCTCGTATTCACAAAAGAATGGCCATGGTTCAAGATGTGTACAATAGAGATCATGCAGTTTTCCTTCTCGATCCATAGCACCCCAATATTCCCCTTTCGAGGCATCCTCTGGTTGGTCTTCTTCTCAGGTAGAGTAGCCAGTGACTTCAAGAGGTTTTCCTGAAATATTTGTGATGATTATTGAATGAAATGTGTGAATGAAAATCTCTATTTTTTTAATTCAAAATTTCGAGATGATGTAGAGTGGTCTCTATGTTCACAGATTTACCCAAAAAAAATTTAGTTTAATTAAAAAATATTTAGGTCTCCCG
Source organism: Sympetrum striolatum (assembly GCA_947579665.1). Taxonomy (NCBI): domain Eukaryota; kingdom Metazoa; phylum Arthropoda; class Insecta; order Odonata; family Libellulidae; genus Sympetrum; species Sympetrum striolatum. Next base: position 79,813,500 of record OX388347.1, on the reverse strand, counting down.
CAATGGAACAGAACTTTGTTTTTTTTTCATAAAAAAATCTGATGTGGCCAGCACATGACTTTCTCCATATATATAAGATGTAAATATTTATCTACGGCAGTAATTTCGAACTCTATATTCCATCTAAACTTGGAAGATGAGTGATTAATATATATATATTTTATTATCTTTGACGCCAAAAACATTATAAATAATGTTTTTCGGGGCATGATCGATAAAAAACGATGAAATTGGCCTTTCGCCCATAGAGCCCAGAGCGCCCACAAAGTATATAATCAGATACTTCCGGTTTATCAGTATTTCATAAATAACTCCTACACAATCAGTGATATAAAAATATGTTTCAAACAAAAGTTATAGTAAATTAAATTTTCTAAAACATTTATTAATAATAGTATATACCTAAATATCATATTTATGGAGATATTCTGAAAACCGGAAATGAGCTTTGAAGAATGAAGCTCAACTTCTGGTTGCCCGATTTACTCCAAAAACTAATCAACTCTAAAAAAACTAACCAAAGTACTATATATGAAATTTGGTGTTGATACAATGAATGGTTATCATTTTAGAGCGCCCACAAAGTACATAACAGCTACTTCCGGTTTATCGGTATTTCACGAATAACTCCTAATCAACCGGTGATACAAAAATATGTTAAATACAAAAGTTATAGTAAATTTTATTATCTAAAACTTTTATAAGAAATACAATATACATATATATCATATTTATGGAGATATTTTGAAAACCGGAAATGAGCTTTGATGAATGAAGCTCGACTTCCGGTTGACCGATTTACTCCAAAAACTAATCAACTCCGACAGCACACACCACAGTATTATATATGAAGTTTGGTATTGATACAACTAATAGTTTTTACGTTAGAGCGCCCACTATCACACACACACACACACACACACACACACACACACACACACACACACACATATACACACAGACATCATTCCGAAAATGGTCAAAACGTGTTCTAGGGACCCCAAAACATGTATTTCCGTTTAAATCTCGAAGTCGAATTTTTCATGAAAACAATACTTTCTCTATACTTCGTATATGGAGAAAGTAAAAAACCAAGAACTTGATTCTTTTTAAACATAAATACAAAGAAAATTTTTGTTTTCAAGTACAAAATTGTGAATTTTAGAATATTAATTTACAATTAATATGTTATTAAAATGCACCGAAATTATGCCGCCTCCCTTTCTGTAAGTATTTTCAGAGTATTTTCGTAGTGTTTTAGAAGTGGGGAAGAATGGGGGTTTTTAACTAAATAATCTGCTACACCTGAGCACCTGAAAACCCACATAATGGACGCTGCACAGTGGGCTAGAATCGAAAAAAGCTGGCCAAAAATAAGAAAGTGATTTTTTTGAGTGCGGACTTTGAAACTTCGCATGGTCATTTTTAAATAAATTCTGCATATAAGTGCGAAATCATTTTTGTTGATTCTTACGCGTTACAATTCTACAGGGGGTTAAAGTTGACCAATTTTCGTGAAAATTTCCAGTTTCCGATTTTTCGCGAAATTCTTCAACTTCAAGTCGATTGTGAACCCAAACTAGGAAAATCATCGGGTAAAATATGATTCCATATTATAAATATGTTCTTTGTCCTTCATAAGACTTGGTTTCAATGAGCTCTGTTGAATATTTATATACTTTACATTACAAAATGGCGGACCCTTATTTTGGAACAAAGTTTTACCTAAAGCGAGGAAAATAGTAGATTGAGACACCGTGTGACACGGGATTACTTATATCACGATAAGCTATGAACCCTCCTTAATGGGAATCTGAAATAAAATCTTGCCCCAATTTGCCCCAATAATTTATAAATCGACTTTTCGACAACGCTACAAGGGCAGTATCCGCTCGGCGGAGCACCGTCCTCCGCTACGTTGTCGTTATTTGAGAGGAACAACGATCAAAAACGATTCCGATTCGTTCTTTTGTAGATTTTAACCATTATTATACTTTGTACATTAGTTATATATCAATTTTTAAGTTAATAGTTGCTTAAGATATGTTTGTGATTTTGATACTGACTGCTTCTTCACTCTCACTCTCTACAATACTGAAAATGTTCTTACAGAATCTGTAGAACTAGCCGTCACTTTGTGTAATTTCATTACAGAAAGAAATACATAGGTTGTTATATTATGAAAATGGTGGAATATAGGGTAGAATTTTTTCAAATACAAAATTTGCCCACATCTGGAGTTGTTTTGGCGACCGTCGAGGTGCTCTGGAGCGCTGGAAAAGTTCGGCAAAGGTCTCGTTTTATTGTAGGCATCTGCACTTTTCCGGATTAATGGTACCCTTCGAATTGCATGTCTGTGATTTTTCCTTACATGCGTAGGAATAATTCAGTTCTATTTGAACATTGGATAAGAAGAGGTTGTGTTTTGTGCTCTCTAATTAGCTACGACAGTTCTGTGAAACAAGAGTTCTTCGACAGTCTCCTGATAGCAGTACATGTGTGAGGTTTTAGATATTTCATAGGAATTATATCTCGTGAGGTATGTTTTTTTCATTTATTTTCTTTTTTATTTAATGCATCAGAAAATGGTGGTAAATTGTGATGTATTTTCTGATCGTTTTAAAATATGCTCACAATTGTTTGAATGCTTTCTACTCCATTTGTCCTGTATATACTATTGAAGGAAAGATATAGTTACGAAATCCATGTTGCATTTTCATATAGTACTATAATTTTTCCAGGTTTTCAGTGTATTAATACGTAATTTAATTAGTATTACTGCAAAAATTATGGCTGATATGTTCAGTAATCGGTTAACGGATTTTGGCATCGTTATCGACCGTTACGTCTTCAATTAAAAAAAATCAATGTCACGCAGTACAAACAAGTCCAAACAATAAATTATTAAGAAAGTAACTTACACCAAGAAATCGAAAATTTTAAGCCAGTGAATGTAGGCAATCACCGCATTAAGTTCTGTTTGTTGCTTACAATGATAAACGGAAAGGTAAACTTTTCTCAAATCAAAGGTAATATTTCTTGGATATATGTAGTCAAATTTGACCAAGAATCTTTTGTTGTATTCCTTCTTTTAGGTATGTAATGCGCTGACCGAGAGCACGGGATTGAAATGCTACATTTGCGGGGCGAAAATATCGGAGATGAACGATCTATCGACAATTAGTAATCGAGACGTTGACGAAGAAAATTTGTCCTATGGCATTTCTACGCTGCATTGCTACATAAGATTTTTTGAGTGTTTATTACATACATCTTACCAACTTATCTTTAAGTAATGGCAGGTGAGAGTACAATATTGATGAGTATGATTTTATGTCATAAGACGTATCCATTGACCTTATCTTAATATTCCTACATAGGCTCGTGGTAATCATAAATTACTGCTTTTGGAGAGAAAATCTCATATTCAGAAACAGTTAAGAAAAAAGATGGGACTGATTGTAGATGTACCTAAACCAGGATATGGCTCTACAAGTGATGGAAATACATAAAGGCGTTTCTTTGAAAGTCCGTGACTAGCAGCTGAAATAACAGGTGCGAATTGAAGTTATTTTTATTAATGCGTAATATTTTATCAAATGTAAAAATCAGGAAACTGAAATAGATAAGGATGAAATCTTCTCTATTAAAGATAAGAGTTCTATTTAAGGTTTGTTTTATATCAATAAGTTTTTTGTGAAATACCGTTTCTCAATAAAAATTTAATTAATCATTTCTTAAAAGGAATTAACGAATATCTTATAAAAAGATTCACCAATATCTTGAAGGCAATTTCAAGTGGTTTACCACTAAATGAAATAGCATTCAAATATTATTGCAGCGCTACAGCAGAGATGTATGTCCGATTATGTCCGTGGTACTACATGCCACCAACAGTACATAAAGTACTTATATACGGGACTAAAATAGCAAAAGAGGCAATCCTTCCGTTTGGGCAACTGACAGAAGAGGGTAATGGAGGCCCGAAATAAAGACGCAAGGAAATACCGGGAGAGATACACAACGAAACACTTCAGAGTGGCCACGAACGAGGATTTGTTCCAAAGATGACTTCTAACTTCTGATCCGCTAATTTCAATATCGGCACCAGTTAGAGAACAAAAGGATCGAGGATTCTGAGCCAAGAGATTAAGGAACTATTAGTCATGAACAATAAGGAGGAATTGGCTTATGGGGATGAAGATTCTTCAGACGAGGAATGTATTTAATAGAGAAGGTAATGTATTAACACCGTATACTTCATTAAAACTCACTTAAAACTTTGACTGCATGATTTAATAGAAATTTAGCATTATCGTACGAAAATAAACTACTACATGATATTAATATCGCTGGCGTGGTCCCATGCTTTAAAGCACAGCCCATTTCATTTTTTTCAATTATCACCCTACAAGAAATGGTGACTTTCTAATAACTGTTGATATCTAAGACATGTACGAAGTGTAATAATGGTTAAAATCTACAAAAGAACGAATCAGAATCGTATTGGCTCGTTGTTCCTCTCAAATATGACAACGTAGCGGAGGACGGTGCTCCGACGAGCGGATACTGCCCTTGTAGCGTTGTCGAAAAGTCGATTTATAAATTATTGGGGCAAATTGGGGCAAGATTTTATTTCAGATTCCCATTAAGGAGGGTTCATAGCTTATCGTGATATAAGTAATCCCGTGTCACACGGTGTCTCAATCTACTATTTTCCTCGCTTTAGGTAAAACTTTGTTCCAAAATAAGGGTCCGCCATTTTGTAATGTAAAGTATATAAATATTCAACAGAGCTCATTGAAACCAAGTCTTATGAAGGACAAAGAACATATTTATAATATGGAATCATATTTTACCCGATGATTTTCCTAGTTTGGGTTCACAATCGACTTGAAGTTGAAGAATTTCGCGAAAAATCGGAAACTGGAAATTTTCACGAAAATTGGTCAACTTTGACCCCCTATAGAATTGTAACGCGTAAGAATCAACAAAAATGATTTCGCTTTTATATGCAGAATTTATTTAAAAATGACCATGCGAAGTTTCAAAGTCCGCACTCAAAAAAAGCACTTTCTTATTTTTGGCCAGCTTTTTTCGATTCTAGCCCACTGTGCGCTGTGGCTACGAAAACACCCGGCATGCATCAATGTATGAAAAAAACAGTCACAGAAATACCACAATTAAAACGCAGAATTATTTGCTTCAATAGATTTTGAGATCACATTGACCGTAAGCGGGGAATCATTCTCATTTGGTAGGCCGTACTACCCAAAGAGTTCCAGGACATAACATGCTTTCAGTGCTTATGCAGTTCCTCATAAGAGAATTATTAGGGATTTAGGTAAATGCATAACGTGCCTTACATAAACATAAATTATGATACTTATCGATAGCCACATCGAAGTTGCGGCAGTTCTCTTCCAATCCGGTATTTAAAATATCGCATAAAAATCGAAGAAACTACCATGAAGACTTATTTCTTTTTGCCATGATTTCTCTAATGAAAGGTTATGTATTGCTTTGTCACGTTTAAGGATGAAAAGACATTTTAAAATTTATACTGCATTGTAATGTTATGCAAATTATTGCTATCGGTAGGTTTCTGCTGGTTTTGCGCAGATTGGAAAAGTAAAACGACCATTTCACAAATCCAAAAATAGAGGAGATATATTAGGATAATTAATCAGACAATACATGCAGTTTTTTACAAACGGATTTATTTTATGATGAATATTTCAATCAATGATGATTATTACCATCATAAACCAGAAAATCTGGAATGCAACGAAGGAAATCAAATTCACATTATTGATTACAGGCTTTTCTTCTTCCTTTACTCTCTTAGTTCTTGGTCTTCAAATAGCTCGATTTCACAAAAGAATGGCCATGGTGCATGTTTTGTGCAATAGAGATCATGTAGTTTTCCTTCTCGATCCATTGCTCCGCAATCTTCTCCTTTCTCTTCACTATCAGGTTCATCGCTATGCCATTCAACGTAGCCAGTGTCTTCAAGAGGTTGTCCTGAAATTATTGTGATGATTATTCAATCAATCGAATCCAAATATTTAAAATTATTATTTGATATATTGAGCAATAGACGCAATCTGTCAAATTTCGTTTCTTAATTACGCACAACTTTTCCTTAGACAGTCATAATATAACTGTAAAGTACCTTTATATTGAGGAATAAGGATTCAAATTTACTTTGAAGTTAATGGAACAAAAATGGAACACATTTTATAATTCCGGAGCTTCGATTATACTCCGCGCTTCCAATAAAGGAACTTTTGGATTTTATGGGTAATTTGTACTTGCGCCAAGCTAAATAGACGCCAATCGCCTTTACAAGTGGCAAAAAACGATAGGAATTTCCAATTGAATATTATCTGGATTTTGGTTACGCATTCTTTTTATAAAAATTTAATTTCATCTCTCAGGAGCATTACGAAATTGGGTGGGAATCCAGTCTTTGTCTTTTAACAGGAAAAGGAACTCCAAAACCGTTTAAAAAAAACTTACCAAATATTGTTTCAAATCTTCCCTCCTTCTCGATGTCATTGAATCCGAGCCAAGCATAGTACTTGGCATCGCCATACTTATCATAAATACTCTTTAGGGCCAACATTTCCGCTTTGGAATTGATTATTGCAAGGTGTCCCCCATCATTCTTACAAGTTGTTAGTGCTTGGAAATATGACATCTCTCCCTCTGGGTAAAACTTGTAGTATCCGATACCGGGGAATAGTTCGTAGCTAAAAATTCCAGCGGATGAGACTATATTGGTAATGAAAATAATTTTGTTAAAACAGCGAAATAATCGTGTTAACTTCTGCAATCATGAAAAACATACATCTAATATCCTTCTGTCAAATTTGAAAATAAAATTAAAGTCGGCGTAAGTAAAATCACACATCTTTAGTGAACAAAAGCAAATATTATTATGAGTTTTATTACCTTCTTTTTGCACCTCGTTCCACGGATAATCTTCTATTTCGTATTCCATTGAGTCATCCCACTGCCAGTTTGGTGAAGAAGTAACAGACATGGCAAGAACGCCTAGTAGTAAAATGAGGATCGGGATTCGAGCCATCTCTGCGTAAGCTGTAGTTACCACTTCGTTTATGATCCACAGTATGATAAAATCGCCAAGATTACTGGGACTTTATATACCCCATTTTCCCACTGTCGTCATAATATACCGGATAAGTGCGGTAGATTTAATTTGCTTTCTTTAAGGAAGCTGTATTATCCATACAGTCACGGTTATGTCATCATCTAAAACGCACGCTGAGAAAAAATTAATAATGAAGAAAATAAGTTTAAAATCTAAAAAGGTCTTCGTATTGGTGAAATTGTAAAATTAGCGTAATTAAATCATTAGGATTTGCTCATATGGTGCTGAATGCAATTTTAAAATATCGTTAATTAGAAATTCCGGATATGTTTGTGAAATACATAGGGAAAGGTGGGGCAATACGGAATAATTCACTTTCTCAGATTTTATTATGGTATATGGAAATAATAATGTAAAAAGTACTTATACCTTTACCATAATATATAATTTATTCCATATATCATAGGGTATCTATTAAATTACGGTACGGTAAAGATATAAGTGCTTTCTCCTTATTTTTTTATAATGAAGGACTAAAGCAAAGTCGAGGCCAGATTAGTTGTTTCTAGTTTAAGAAAAAAAAGTTTGATATTATGGTATGAAGAACTATAATACAATTTGAACTTTGTGAAAAGTCAATTTTTTTGTAACGCGGCTTAAGAATTTTTATATTATTGGTTTTTTAAAACAGTGTAAGCTTAAACGGGTCTAGGACTCTTCGGTGCGGCCACTTCGGCTCGGGCCAGTTGGTTGCTAGACACGGTTATGGCAAAAAACAACTTCGTTGTTCCTTAAATTATTACTGAATAAAATGTAACTTGTGTTTAGTTTAGGCTATAGAATTCGCCACGGAATGGGAATTAGAGGTAAATTGTTTAATTGTTTTAGATGTTGTAAAATTATTAAATAGTGTATAACATAACCCAACCCTACCGGAATTCTATATCTTACGCTAATCACAAGTTACATATTATTCACGAATAATCAAACTAAGTACGAAGTTGCTTTTGGTGATAACCGTGGCCAGCACACAAGTGAACGCCGAAATGGGCCAGTGCCGCAGTGAGCGATTCTCAGCTTAAACGGGGTGACAGCAGTTGTACTCCGTTTTCCCCCATAAAAAGTCTTCTAGCATACTATTCATTGAAAAAGCACCTAAACGTAGATTTAAATAATTTAACAGAATGCTAGACGTAATAATTGTGTATTCCAATGAGTTACTCCTCACTTGCATTAATCAGACATATGACGATGTGAATCATTCCGATGTAATTGAATCATTTGTCCTTCTTTAATTGCACTAATTGTGCTGAAAACCCCCACTATCCCGTTATGCCACACTACATCGTCCTGCCCACGTTCCCGCATATAATATGTCAAGAATGGTTAAAACACTATTTTTCATATATTACATTTATTCATGTAATTTCATTTAAAAAATAATAATTATTTGTGACGTCTTTTACTTTCTGATATTTCTGTGTGCACCACCGCGTCAGGAAATTATTTCGCACCCTAAATTGCTCAGTCATTGGGGTGCACATATTAAGATGAAAAGAACTTCGAGAAAATTTTGAATTACCAAACCTTTATGGATGTTGAGATCATCATTAAAACTGTCAAGAATATCTTTCATGTAACGTATGAACTGCTAAATCAAGTCGACATCTGTCTTGTGGATATTATGTAATATCGCTAATGTCATAGACAAGAATTTAATTGTATTTGACCCGTCTTTCTTAAGAAATGGTGCATTAATTGTACCATGTAACTTACAAATGAGTTTCCCAGTTACTTCCGGTATTTGCTCATAAATCCTTTAATTGCTTTATTAACAAAATCAAATCTTAATCATCATTAAATTTAATTTCCTTTAATTTTCTCTAATAATGTTCCTTTGAATTTATGATGATGAAGTCTGTAATTCTTGGAAGCTATAAACAAAAAAGAGGAGCATAGTGGGATTAGTTAAAATAGCAAGCAAATATTAGGCATTTTACATGAATATCCCAAGTATTTCTTCAAATTCAATTTTTAAGAAATTTTAAAATTTTGCATGACTTAAAAGATTCCTTAGATATGAATATTATACATTTCCTCAACGAGCTGTATGATGATGTAACTTATTCAGTTTAAGTTTTGATAGGAAGGTTAAAAATTGAGTCCTTCTGTAATATACCTCTTAAATACAATACGGTAGTAATTAATGTCATTGATTTTATCGTCAAACAATCATAAAAAAATTCTTTTATCGATCGAAATATGTTAAAATTGGTTGCTGCGAACAAGTTGTGTTGTAACCATGAAGTTTTTCAATATTTACGAAGCTGTAACTTCAACATTTTTCTACATTTACTGGCTGTATACCAATTGCAAATTTTAATATAATTTTAAATGGATATAGTTCTCAAAATCTACTACAATATTTGGCCAAATTTTTGCTAATGAGACTTCTAAATAGGTTAAAAGTTAACTTAAATGTTTAGTTATATCCTAATTTCTAGTTAAATTTTGTCATATAACAAGCGCTTTCCAGATTAAATTCAGTTAAGGTGATAGGATATCTCTCCCACAGAGTTGGGTGTCTCACCCGGACACTCGGGAGAAATAGCCAAAAGCATGGGTTCAGAAAAAATTTAATACCTTTGTTGAAAATGTTTATAAACAAAATTTGTTTATATACTGTTAATGACCAATAAAATCTTTGTTATCTTGTTATCATTTCAGGCATAGTTATGAATTCATTTCCTTATGGGGGACTCTCTACCGGAATCACCTTATAATAAACACCGTTGGGTAAAAAAGTATGTTTATATATAAGTAAATTTATCAGATGTCAGTAGGTCCCGTAATAAATACATAGGAGACATTTTCAAACATTAATTTCATGATTTTACCGACGTGATAGGATTATAAATTTTTGGAATTTATTTAAGGTCCAATGGAATATGGAATATCGATATTTATTTGTCCAAAGTATCCTTTGTTCCACTCCGAATACCTTGAATCGTCTCTCGCAGGAAATGCACCTAAAGTTCGTTTTGATAGATCGCAGTCATTTTTTCTTTTGCAGAATTAGATCAGAAATAATGGTCGTACCAAATCTAGATGATTAAATAAGGAAATTGAATGAATGCTCTTCTCTTGGTTATAGAATATCCTATTCGATCGAAACAGACGGAATTCAGACAAAAATGACGAAATATTTGTGTATATTTGTGGGCATAAACTATTTCCAAACGACAAAGGTGGTTGTTGAACTCCCCTTTCGAGAAAGGTGGTCCCGGGATCGTTCCTGGGGAGAGTTCAATATCCCAAATACGGATTGGCACTAGGAAGGCCTTACAGCATCAAAGAGCAGTACCCAATCGAAATAAAAGCAACATGTAAATTATCACTAGCACTAAAATAAACATATGACCCTTTAAATATATAATTTTAATGACTATTTTTTTTCATATTCACGAAACAACCTACGTATGTACTTGGCACACAAACCATTGCAGTTCTCACGATAATTTTGCGTTTTATTGTATTCTTTCGAGTACAAAGACTTGCTCAGGAGCCATTTTAATCTATTCTGTATAGTTCCGATTTTACTAAATGTACTAAATGCTGAAGCGAATACCTACTAACACTATCACTATCTCTTTGTATCTATCACTAATCCCTTTCTTCTTCAGTGTAAGTGATCTTAATGGTTCTCTATGTTCCTCAGTGTTTCTCAATTCTGAGGGAAAACTAGTTAGGGAATATTCTATGAATATGAATGGTCTCTTCAAATTGATCATTATTCTTCTAATGGCTTTCTCCAGTTCAAATTAGTTTTCGGGAAATGTAATTTTGTAACATAAATGTTTTCACACATTATGCTCAAAAGATGATTAAATATGTCAAGCTTCCAGCACAAAAACACATAATGGCCGTCTCGTGATTTCGTGCAGTAAGAACCACCCATTTTATTCACAATATCAGTTCTTTTGTTGAATTATGGAATACTACAATATGTTTTGTTGAATTTTATTAATCAATATTTTTGTTGAATTATAGAATGCTACTTACCTATAATTACCTTATCCAGTAATACCTCAGCCAAAGCCGTACTATCAAATAAATAGCCACCTCCAAAATTAGTCCCTGCCCAGTGGCGGATCTAGGATCGAGCTGTGGGGGGGGCTTGAGAGTTGGGATTAAAGATTCATTTTCTATTAATCGATTTTCGTAAGAAATTTTATAAAATTAAACTCACTATATATATTTGAATTATGCTTATTATTATTTATCATTGTAGATAAACAATGTTTTCTTCACATTTCAATAGTATGAACGATGATACATTTAAGTGATTATTCTTCATGATAACTTCTGGGGGGGGGGCTACAGCCCCCATATAGCCCCCCCCCTGGATCCGCCACTGTCCCTGCCACTAATATTATTCTAAAGAGATTCAAAATCTCCGACGGTCTATTGCTAACCAGATACGGCTGGGACAGGGATTCACTACGCACTCAAATACAACTGAAATTTGTACATAATATATTGCCTGATGACGCTTGTTCACTACCGAAACTTGTCTCACTAAATAAATTCTGTGGAAGTTTACCAAAGTTTCTTTCATTCCTTATGAGCCTTGGTATTCATAGAAGGATAGGATATATTGTATTTGGAATGAATTTCATATTTTTTTCAGTTAACATTTCATTTTTTTCTATTTTAAATTTAATGATTCAGACGTCGCTACTTCTTCCCCGAACATTTCTAACGACACTATCTTTAATAAATACTCGATGGTGAGTTGAGTTCTACAATAACCTTTGTCTTATAAGTTCTTTATTAAGGCGAAATTGAGACTGAAGAGTCTCTTTTCCATCTAACCTTTCGTCAATGATATTATAAATATAAAAACGTTTTGCATAGGTGAATAGATATAGAGTGGAATAATTTAGAAGTAGATGTAAATTAAACCTAAGGTGATATCTTAGGAAAAAAGATCTACTGCAGAAAGAAAAATTGCAATAACACACTATGAGAAAATAACGCAAATCACAAAAAAAATTTAAATTTTAAATAAAAAAATTAAAACTGTTTTGAAAATGAAACATTCTAAAAATGACATAAAAATTTCAACAGTTAATTAAAAATGGTAAATAATAAATACCAATAGAATATTTTTATATAAAGAGCCTGAAAATATTCAAGGACAAGTTAAATATATATAACATCGTGCAGTGAGAAAGGACAGCTATCAAAATGTTGAACAGTGTGAAAGTAGGTATATTAAGGGATGGGAGGTGAAATATCGATTGAGTGATTGATTCATTAGAAGATGAGAGGCTTCTTTTCTGGAATGAACCGGTAAAAATAGATGAGTTAATTTGAGATGGAAAGGCAATCCAAAACTTATTGAAGTCACTACAAAGGATTGCTTAAAGATGTTGTATTTCTTCTGGAGTCCCTATCCTTGGGCGGTTTCTTTTTAATAGCTTTATTTATTTTTTACCAACTCATCTAATTTGTAATACTCTTCACTACGCTGATGATTGTAAGCTCTGTAAAATGGTTTGGACTGTTAATGACTGCCAAATTTTGCAAAAAGACCTTGACAGTTTTTTCCTTCCGGTGTCAGAGATGGAACCTTTTTCCTAATCCCTCTAAATTCCAGGTAATATCTTTTGGTATTAAGAAAAATTTCCTCCAATTTAATTACTGCATTAATGGCAGCTTATTAGAACGGGTTACCTTTATTTCTGATCTTGGGATCACCATAGACCCTAAACTCACTTGTAAACCTCATTATAGATCCATCTGCTCTAAAGCCTATCGACTCTTAGGTTTCCTTATGCGTTATACATAGCATAATTTTTTCATCAACACCATAATTAGATCCTTTTGCACTATTGTTCATCCCATCCTTGGACGCAGTAGCATACTCTGAAATCCCCACTGGTCCTCCCACATAAATTCTTTGGAAAAATATTAAACTTGGTTTTTTATATGGCTCTGTTGGAAAGAAAATATTCTATTCTTCAATTCCTACTTTTACCTACTATTCCGATCTGAACAGCGGATTTATATTGACTCCCCTTCGGACAAGGAGAGAGGTTTTTGATATTCTTATTTTTACGTAACATTCATACTGGTACCATCAATTCGGATTCTTTCCTCAGCAAGATAAATTTTAATTTCCAACCAAGAAAGGTCTAGGCAGTCGTTACTTTTTCGTCAACCCCATGGACGGGTTAATGCTCGTCGTTTTGAGCCCCTCTCTTGAATGTTGATAGTGGTCAATGACACTAAAAAGAGAAAAATCTATTGAAATATTTAATGATACTTTTTATTTGCTAAAGTGAAAACTTTACTCCGTACTTTCCTATTAATATTTGTGTTTTACTTCTTTCTCTTTATTTCTTTTTTATCACATTGTGTCCTTTTTGTGTTTAATTCTATATATTTTTTATTCTATCGCAAGTTATTAGGTAATTTCGTATCTGTTTGTGATAAAAAAATTTATATTATAAAAATCTCCATTCTGTGATTTGGAATTTGTAAATAGTTTTTCCCTCAATTATTGCAATTGTGAATAGATTCTAAGCTGAAAAATTCAGAGAAAAGGTATTCTGGAGTTTGCGACGCTGAAAGCTGGCGATAGAACATGAAGTCTTGGACGAGGCTCAAGTTTAATCCAAGATAGAAAATTTGTCATGAGGGAACTGTTTATGCCCACAAAATTACACAAATGTTTCGTCATTTTTGTCTGAATTCTCAGTATTTCGACTGGAAAGCGACGACTCTAAGACCTAAAGAAATATATTTATTAGGATTTCTTTGTTTTGATAATCATCTCGATTTCGTATTATTTTGGTTTAATTCCGCAGAAGAAAAAATGTCTGCAATCTATCAAAATGAACTTAACGTGCATATCTTAAGAGCGACGATGTGAATCCTCCTAAGTCAAACCAAGGATAATTTGGACAAAGACTTTAGCTTTCTGCACCTCTTCTCCATATGAGCTTTAACAATGCCAAATCTCACACTCCTGCGTGCGCACAATATACTTAAAAAAGGGTACAAAGTTTTCACGTAAAGATTATTCTTGGTATTTTTTTAAATAAAAATCAGCATTTAGCGGTTTTTTAAATCAATAATGTTTACAAATTATTTTTCTACATAGGAACCAGACTGTAAGAAAATGATGTTCATTATATGGTAAAACGGAGCAGTTCATTATGCAGTGAAACAAAAAAGTGTTTTATTTATACGTTTTAATAATCGGAAAATATTTTAAAAGTGTGAACCGGGGTTATTTTCCATGTTATTTTATTTTCCTGGATGGGTTGCTAACGACCCATTGAGCGTTAATGGGTTTGAGGTGATTCGTTCCATTGAATGCGAAGAAAAGGAGAAGGCATCTACTGTTTACCAGGTGTAAAAGCACGAAACCGGAATTAATTTAGTAAAAATTAAACTTCTGTTATTTGAAAGTTATCGTAAGTATCGTAAATAATAGTATTTTATCGTAAAGTATAGTAAATCATCGTAATGTATCGTCTTCATCCAATAAGGCTTGCAAATCCTTGTCTTCAAACTTTTTCGGTGGTTTCCCACTGTCTTCGTTTCTCACCTCAAAATCACCACTTTTAAATCTTTTGAACCGCTCCAAGCACTTAATTTTGCCAAGAGCATGTTCACTGTATGCTTCGACAAGCATTCTATGCGATTATTCTGCATCTTTCTTCAAATGATAGCAGAAAACCAATGCTGTCAGCAAATCATAATTCGTAGGCACAAAACTCGACATGTTTGTAGTTATAGAAAAACATACCGGGGTATGAAACTTAGGATATTGCATGTTGACAAACTTTGTTTGCTGTTAGAGGGAGATTATGGCGCTTCAGAAGCGGTCTTACGGTCTTTAAATTGATACCGAGCACCATCTATAGGGAAATTCCGGTTTCATACTTTTATTCCTGGTAGATGGAGTATTGCAATAGGGATTTTTGACGTACTTTTGACAAAATGTGACGTGAATGTAGGTTGAAATCTAGATAACAAAGGGCTGATGAATCTCAGCCAATTTTTGTTTAGTTGGAAGAGATAAACGTCACTTCTAATTGTCCTCAAATCATAAAATCGCGGAAATGTCTAATGGTAGTTAATCAAACAACATTATCTGTATTACATTTTATTGAGACATTAACAACAGATGTATTACATAATGAATATATCAGACAATATTGCTTATGAATATCTTACTGCCGAAATTTTAGAATGCACCATAGAAAATCAAATTTCACTTTATTGATTACGCGATATCTCTTGGTTTAACTTTCCTACGCTATTTGAAATCTTTTATCTCGTATTCACAAAAGAATGGCCATGGTCCAAGATGTGTGCAATAAAGATCATGCAGTTTTCCTTCTCGATCCATAGCACCGCAAAATTCTCCTTTCGAGGCAACCTCTGGTTGGCCTTTGTGCCAGGTAGAGTAGCCAGTGACTTCAAGAGGTTTTCCTGAAATATTTTTGATGATTATTGAATGAAATGTGTGAATGAAAATCTCTATTTTTTTAATTCAAAATTTCAAGTCGATACAGAGTTGTCACTATGTTAACATATTTACCCAAAAAAATTTTAATTTAATTAAAAAATATTTAGGTCTCCCACAATGGAACAGAAGTTTGGTGTTTTTTCATAAAAAAACCAAGATCTTGATTCTTTTTAAACATAAATACAAAGCAAATTGTTGTTTTCAAGTACAAAAATGTGAAGTTTAGAATATTAAGTAATTATTATTATGTTATTATGTTATTATAATGCGAGGTTTTCCTGAAACATTTGTGAAGATTATTGAATTTAATGTCTGTATACATCTCAGTGATGGCTATACAGTAAGCAGTGGTTCCCAAACTTATTTGGCCTACCGCCCCTTTTCCAGAAAAATATTACTCAGCGCCCCCTGGGATTTAGTTTTTTATAATTTTAATAGAAATTATGCAGAAAGATATATTTATTAATTTTTCTACCTTTTTTGTAAATTATAGTAAAGAAAGATGTAAATTAGAAAAATTGAAGTTCGAAATTATGAAACTGTTTATTGAACTCTGAATAAAAAGGCTATACAAAAAGAGTTAAAACATTCGAAATCATCTCAATGAGAAGGATGAACCAGGAATACTGCTACCAATTTAATAATCCTAGGCTCTATCTTCGTCAGCAGTAATCTTAAATCACCGCGATTGACTATTTGCAATCGGTTTCTGTTTTTGTTAATAAATTTGTTACCGCACTAAATCCACAGTCCACTAAATATGGTGAAGGAAATGCAATTAGAACTTTTATATTCAAGCACATAATTCAGGATAAGCCGTAGGGATCTCCTTTTGCAGCCAGAATTGTTGGTAGCCGCTTTTGAATTCAAATTTCAACTCAACATTTGTAGTTAATTTCAACAGTTCTTCTTGTAACTGTGATAATTCTTTGCAATTGAAAAAGGATCCAAAATCCAATCAGGTATGCTCATTTTTAAAATATCATAAAATCGTTGATTAAAATCTGAATGGAGAGTATGCAAATGCTCACAATAAGATAGTATGTCTTCATCTTTTTTTTCTGCACCTGACAAATTAGGGAATTGGCTGAATTCCCCTCGTCCGCAATTTCGTCTGTACAGAAGAAGTTGTCACTAACGCAGAAATAACAGATTTTGATCTTATTAAATTCAGTTCATCACCTTGAAGCTAAAGATTGCTTTCATTAAATATTTTAAACAAGTTGGTCAAGTAAACGATGGCACTTTAGGATTGAATTTAACTGGATCGTAAAGCATCATTTTTATGTTTCAAGAACTCCAGAACCGAGTTAAACAGTTATGAGACCTATCTAAACAGGCACCCTTTGACAACCAACGGACTTCTGTATGAAGCAGCAAACGATTAAATTCTTCATCGTCTTCAATACAAAACTGTTTAAATAATCTGTCATTCAATGATTTGCTTCTGATTGCGTTGATAGCTTTAATTACAGATTGTAATGAATTATGTAGGCGAGCACTTAAATTTTTGGCAACTAGATGTTAACCGTGGATGAAACAGTGTACTGTGAATGCATTCGGCACCTCCTTATTTAAATATGCAAGAAAAACGCCATCTGTGGTTACTGATAGGATATTACTCAGAGGTATTTCATTTCTTTAAAAAACTCATCCAATTCATGAAATATTGATTCTCCTATAGTAGCAGTTTGCAAATATTTTGCAAATGATAATTCTTGGCAAGTTTGTTCTTCCTTTGTGAACCGCACGTATGCTAAAAGTAAAGCTTCATTTCCTAACAAAGTTGACTCATCGAGTTGAACGGAAAACCGAGATGTTTTTAAATAGCCAACATTCAACATCTTGAGCCATTTCATCAATTCTTCTTTGCACTGCATTATTTTCAACGAAATTTTCATAATAATATCAGATGCTGACTTGTGTAGCACAGTACGTATTACTTCACTTATAGCAGGTATAATTAGTTCTTCACCAATAATATGAGGTTTTCCCGATTTGGCAATCATTAGCGAAATTTTGTAAGAAGCAAGCAAGCCATCGCCATCTTCTGTGGTTGCGGTTGAAAAGAGTTTGCCAATCACGGTTGATTGCTGATATTTCTCTTAGTGTTCGAAAATAAGATAAATCCTTATGTTTTTTATGACAATGAATTTTAGTCAAACGTTCTTGTAGTCTGGAAGGCTTCATACCTTCGTATAAAAAACTTCCTGGCAAATCAGGAAAGTTGGTAATGTATTGCTTAAAGGCGACTCAATACAGCCGTATTTCAAATATTCGATATTATATTGTCTACATTTTTCTTTTGTTGGTCCATTATTATCTGTAGAAAAATTAACATTTTTATGGTGGTATTTTTAATTCATATTTTTAAATAATGTTTTGAAATATTTTTGTTAAAAACAAACTAAAATAAATACAAATAATTAAAATAAACATGATATTATTAACGTTTTTGCGCCGGTATGGTTTTCAGAAATGTTACTTACAGGTACGAAACGCTTTTTCGGATTTTCACCCCGCTGTATTTTTGATGCAATGCTCAAATCCTGACCCACGAACCGTGAATTACCAATTTTGTATCACGTTGTATCTCAAGTTCTATCACTCAGAAGTTTATTAAGTTTTTGCTCGACTTCCTGTATTATTCTAATCTACGATAATGTCTAAAGATAATTTATGTATAGTATTATTACCGTTGAAATGTATACATTGTATACATTTCAACGGTAATAATTAAATATATGTTTTGCATTGTCGTTAATTTTATGGGATTTAACATGCATAAGTTGACATGCTGTAGTTTTCTTTAGATATCAGTTTTACATAAGTATATGCTGCAAATGAAATAAAGAATAATGTTTGAATTTTTAATTTCTTAAAGTTTCATAACTATCGTAGTTTTCCCGGAATGGGATGGTAAGTGAATAGAAAATGTCGGGCGCTCGCTGTGTAAGTCAGAGCAGTAATTAGGTGATTTTGCTGCATTTCCATATCTGACAAGGAATTGTGGCTTCCAACAGTAAAGCACGGGTCCCACTAGGCTGTTTACCGGCTGCTACTTAATATCAGCTGGTTTTGTGGTCACACTCCATACACTAGTATGGAGCCTATACTGCCAGTACGAGTGGCTACTTCGCAAGAATATGTCGTCAGTGGTTAGAAAGAAAAATTTCCTTAAGTGGCTATTAAGAATTTGAGTGAGTGAGCTTTGTTCGGATTTGCTAAAACGGAAGGAGAGGCCGTGGTTGGTTCGGCCATTGATACAACGAAGAGAAGAGTTGGGAGCATCTTCAATACTTTTAGAAGAACTTAAAGACGAGGATCCAGAAACCTACAGAAAGGTTTTACGAATGTCGGCCAGACAATTTGAAGAGTTGTGTGAGCTAGTCACACCTCTAAATAAAGGACAAGATACCAACTTCAGAAAGCCTATTCGTCCAGTACGTTGTTCCAAGAAAAATTAACCGTTATGAGCGGAATGCATAAATCAATTTTTCTAAATCTTCTCTTCTTTCTTTTATGCTTTCACCGCCCCCTTACGGCTATTCGTCGCCCCCCAAATGAACCTAGGGCCATCACCGCCCCCTTGGATCGCTGCAGCACCCACCAGGGGGCGGTAGCGCCCACTTTGGGAATCACTGCAGTAGGGTGTATGACGAAAACATTTTTTTTGAAATTCAAAATTTCAAGTCGATAATGTTGATAGTTGTCACTATGGTCACATACTTACCCAAAAAAATTTTAGTTAAATTGAAAAATATTTAGGTCTCCCGCAATAGGACAGAAGTTTCCTTAAAACAACGAAGATCTTTATTTTTTAAACATAAATACAAAGCAAATTGTAGTTTTCAAGTACAAAAATGTGAAGTTTAGAATGTTAAGTAATAATTATTATGTTATTATAATGCGCCGGCATTATGCCGCCTCCCTTTCTCTAAGTATTTTCAGAGTATTTTTGTAGTGTTTTCGAACTGGGGAAAAATGTCGGGGTTTTTTAACTAAATAATCTGCTACACCTGAGCACCTGAAAACCCAGCTTATGGACGCTGTGACTACGAAAAAACCCGACATGCTTAAAGCAAAGTGGGATGAGGTGGAATATTGCCTGGATGTTTGTCGTGCCACCAAGGGTGTCCACATTGAAATAACTTAAGTGAAAATCGAAACTTTTAGTTTTCCTCTGTAACGCTGAAACCCGGTTATGTTTATAACGAATACTTTCTCATATGTTAATAGTTTATTTTGATACCTATCATCCGGACAACTAGTAATTTAAAGTATACTACACAATCCAATAGAATGTATGGAGGTGTAAAACTTGGTAACGATTGAACTAAATACATAAATAAACAGGTCTATCATAGAAAGGCATACACTGATCTACCACAGGAAATACGAGTTGTAAGTTTGGGCAGCGGACTGGCGATTTCATTTCAATTTAAGTTTTTCCTCTGAATTACTCGCTTATTTTGCATTGAGAGACATAATATTATCGTTAGTACTTGAAGATGAGAAATAAGAATGAAAATATTCTTACAAGAAAATGTCAGTATAAACAGAAATTATAGTCTAGAAAATTTACTCTAGAAAACAATGAGTGTAGAGAAAACGATGGGAATCAAGCCTTAGCCAATTTAAAAGTGAAAGAAGCTCTAACACTGATTATTAAGAACTTACCAAATATGGTCTTAAATTTTCTGTTCTTATCGACGTCTCTGAATCCGAGCCATGCAAAGTATGATGCTTGATTATCCAATGCATAAAGAGTTTTTAAGACTCGCATTTCCTTCTCCGAATTTATTATCGCAAGATGTCCACCATTATCCTTACATGTTTTGTCTGCATCATCAAAACTCTTCGCTCCGTTCGGATAAAACTCGTAATATCCGAGATGGGCGTAATAAATTCCATAATTCCAGGTATGGTGTGGAACTGTAGAGGTAAAGAATATAATATTAAAAAAGCGATACAGCCGAATCAAATATTGCAAGTGCGAACAAACATATTGCTAGATATAATTTCCTCTAGACAATTTGGAAATTGAATGACAGTTGGTATAAGTAAAATCACTCATCTTTAGTTGACATTAGTAATTACTTTAATGGATTTAATTACCTGATACCTTTGGCATGTTTAGTGAATAACTCATGGACGTGGCTAGAACGCCTTGTAGTAAAATAAGGGTCCGGATTCTCGCCATCCCTGCGTATGCTGAATGTAATACTTCGTTTATGATCCACAGTATGATAAAATAGCCAAGATTTCTTGGTGTTTATATACTCTTCCCCGCAGTCGTCCTAGTTTACCGGATAAGTGCGGTGTATTTAATTTGCTTTCTTTAAGGAAGCTAGATATTGCATACAATCACGGTGATGTCTTCATCAGCAACGCACGCTGAAATATGATTAAAACGGATGAAAATGGTTGAAAAACGGTCTGTACATAGGCGGAAATCGAAACATAGCTCAAAGGAAAAGTTTTTAGCTTCTTCTATACATTTATATTCATTTATAACTTTCCTGATTTACATACTTCGCTAACTTAACACATTTTTGTTTGCTAGGAATCGATTCTTTGTACTCTTAAGTTTAGTTTGTTTATTCGTTCACATAGAAGAACTCTCGAAAACGAAATGAAAGTCAATACAAGAAATCGAGCACGGAAATAGCCAAACTAAAACGCAGTTTATTTGATTTTTAATTTTGAGTTCGCTTGGACCGTAGGCGTAGGTGGGAAATGTATCTCATTCGGGAGACCAAGTCAACCAAATAGGCCCAGCACATACTTTCAGTGCTACTGCATTTTCCCGTGAGACAATAATGAGAGATTTAGGAAAATACATAACCTGCACTACATATACATAAATGATAATACTTAGAGTTTACTACGGATATATTCTATAATGAATATTTCAATCACTGATGATTATTAGAATTTAAAGCAGACATTCTAGAATGCATCGAAGAAAATCTAGTTAGAAAAAATTAGACACGGAAATAGCACGACGAAAACGCTGATTTACTTGCTTCGTGATTTTGAGATAATAGTGGACCGCAGGTGGGAAGTATTTCTCATTAGGGAAGCCAAGTTAACCAAAGAGATGTAATACTTGTTACAATTTATCAAACCAAACTCCAGGAGTCTCCTCTCAAAAATCGCAAATTCAAAACGATCCTTTAATATTAGTATACTTCAAACAGAGTTTTTATGATATTGTACCTCTTTGATATTTAACTGCTCAGGGGAATGAATGAAGTTCATGAAAATATATTGAACAAACGAAGAAAGAAAAGAGACGATACTTTGTATCTGAATACGGAATAAAGTTATTAAAGACCGTGAAGAAAAGGTGGCTAGGCTACAGCCATCTTGTGATATGAAAACCACATTGTCGCAAGTCGTTATATCTTGCAATTTGTCTGCACAGAGAGCAAGTCCAATATAAAGGGCGATTCATAAAATTCGTGTAGCAATTTTACACTACAGCCTCGGCTGTGATTTTTAAGATGGAATCATGCTTTTTGTACAAAGCATTGCTTTAAGTAATCAAAACAAAATTAAGTTTTAAATATGGCTGCAATAGAGGAGTATTTAGCGTAATTGTGCTCCGACCCAAGGGTCACATGTTCGATATTCGACATATTGGATTTTTCTGGTTAGAGAATGGTTATGGGTTGTTGTGATAGTAATCATTATTGAAATTGATGTAATTGGGATAAGAATCTCTCAGGTGTTTTAACATGCACAATTCTTTTAATTTTCTCTCATATTAATCAATTATTGTATAATTTATGACGATGGGTTGGACCATAGGCTCCCTGAGTGGTCCATATTAACCCCCAGGAGTCCATTCAGATTTAAAGAGGATCCATGCCAGGAAGGAAAAAGATGGGGTCCAAATTTTCTTTGTCTTTTTGAGTGTTTTAGAGGTTTTGGGGGCCAAAGATCCCATTTTAAAGGATAATATAATCAAACTGAATCCAGATATGGCTTTTTGACAGAAATATACAATATTGCACAGGCTAGGAAAATTTTTAGGGTCCACGGAAAAAAAAGTTTGGGAACCTATGGGTTAGTCCAGTGGTCTGAAGCATTTTTTTCAAGTGGGCCATTTTTCAAAAAAATTGGCTTACGAATATCTTCGAATACAAAAAATAAAAACAGGTTAATTCGGGATAACGGGATTATCCCATAAAATATGGGATAATCAAATATACCTTAAATATAGAATTACAAATTTATTATCATTAAATCTACATTTAAAACTAGAAAGAAATCATAAAATGTTAGCAGAAAAGTAAACACCATGTAAATAGAACGAACCCCTATTTAATTAAGAACTTTTTATCATTTTAATGGTATCTATGTAAGTTTTGAGCATATCTACTCTTGCATTTGTAATTTCTTTATGAGTTTTTACTAAAAGAAAGTATTTAAATTTTTGCTTAACTAAGTCACTCTGGAATAAAACTATCTTACGACGAAAACTTTTCCACTTGAGAATATTCTGTTCCTTGCCCTGTAAGCGCAAATTTAAGTCATTGAAAGGATTAGTAATATTTGCTAAGAATTTTAATTTAAGAAGCCAACTTTTATATTTGAGCTAAGAGAAAATTTCACCGATTCCACTCATAAATATTTCAATTTCATCAATGGATTCCACAAAGCGATTTAGAGCCTTACGTAAGTAAAGTGATTAATATTTGTGATGCATTTTACAGAATAATTTAAGATAGAATGTATTGATATTAAATTGTAAATTATTCTTACTGTTAATTCCGCAACTATAAAATGAAAGTGTCCTCGAGTGTTGTACTAACGTTATTATGTAGTATGCTATTAGTGAAATATATAAATTTGTGTTCAAGGGCGGCAAATGCTATCTTAATTAAAGTACGCTGGCTTAATTATAAAAACAGAGTCCGTCTCTTAAGCTGGGTTTACAAATGCAATGATTACTGGCACCAGTTGTTTGAAAGTTAACTCGTGCCAGTAATACTGCCGCCATTTAACGTTTACACACATTTCAAGAATTTTAAACTGGCGCAGTGATATACATGGCGGCAACTGAGATCCTTAGCGCGAATGTCGATGTCGATAATGCCGTTATTAATTATAAAAGCAAATGAGTTTGCTTTGGGAGGACTCTGATTTTAGATCCTCAGGATGACTCAATGAGTTAAAATTATTTGTTCAAATAAACCATTTTTTCATCAAAATTCAGACTTCAATTAAAATTAATCTGATCAAATTTTTTAAAAAATAATCAGATTAATTTTTCTGCTGCCACTCCTGTGATGGAGTTATACCAAGTGACGACTTCAGCGGTTGATTATATGCACAGTATGATTAGGGCAAGTTGAAAGTTGCGAAGGAAAACAGAGCGGGGAAGTCTACTGGCGCCAGTAAGTTGAACACCTTTCTACTTTTACTGGCGCGAGTAGACTGGCACCAGTTGATTTTGCGTGTTTACAAACGCCAGTTGACTAATCATTGCATGTGTAAACCCAGCTTTACGGAAATTCCGTGAATTAACTGTAATATCAGAGAATTCTCAGGAGGCAACTTACGCCTTTTTCGCCATCTTGTTTATTTACAATCGAATTTTAATCGCTTCGCTCAGCTCAGCTCCTCTTCCTGTTGCCGACCCTCGGAGACGTAACTTCACTTCGCTCCGCCTCACCCTCTTCCGTTCAGCACAGCGCCGCTCCGCATTCGGTGGCCACCCGGTCTAACAGGGAAAAGTCCTTCACCACCAAGAATATCCCGGTTACGGATATTAGATTAGCGGCATTTGCTAATTAGTTCTTTAATTTCCTTTTTAACCCAATTACCTTAAATTTAATTTCCTTCTATTTTCTCTAATGATGTTTCTTTGATGATGAAGTTCTTTAAGAGTTCTTTGATGATAAAAATAACAAAAAGGTGCGTCGTGTGTTACATTGAAAATAGTTACCCAATGGTGATAATTTTATAACAATCCAACTATTTCTTTAGATTCCACTTTCAGAAATTTAAAAATTTTGCGTGGTGTTAATTACTCCTTAAATACTAATCTTCTCTTAATATATTTTAAATCCCCAAGTGATAATATAATTTATCGATTTAATGTATTGATATCAAGAGGAATATTGTCCTTCAGAAGTTCAATAAATACGGAAGTATTGACTGATGTTATTAATTTTATCGCAATACTATACGTCTATACTATACTATGTATATCGTATACTGCTATATTTATGGCATTGAGAATATAAATAAACATCTGTTGGGTGTTTGTAAACGGGTGGTTTATACCCACGATATTTTATAAAAGTTTAAACAATATTCTACGACCAAAGCAAGAAGCTTTATGAAATTTCTTTTCGTGCAAGAGTCGATATCATAGGACTAATATTCGTAATGTAATGTCCTTTAAGTAAGGGAAGCATGTAAAAAATAATTTGAGTTCTTCAAGTTTCATTAGCTTAACTCTCCACACAACCTTAATAATAATTATAAATTTAACTTATCACTTAGTAAAAGTTGTAAACGATATATGATAAAAATATATCTATTATATAGTATAACTATTTCTCTTATAGATATACCTATACTTATAGGATTCAAATTCTAACCATTTTTCGCTTGTGTCATTGACTTGAAATTTTTACGAAGTACTGGCCGCCGCTTGTAACCACCAAAAAAATCAGACTTAGATCATAGCCATCATGGGTTCGATGCCAGAAGGTTCCAAAATATCAATTTTCCATAATAATGCACTGCGGGGATTTCCGGAAATTTTTGAAGCACTTTCCGGCAAATCAGAGAGTTCCCCGATCGCTGGAAGTTGTGTGTATCCAACAAAATCTACCAAGACGTCTTCAAGAATTATCCTTGAGTCGACGCTAGGTCATGGAAAATATTCTACATAAGAAATGCGCGTAAAGATGTTTTATACTATTTGCAGGCTTCATTTTATTTGAAGAATTAAATTCAATTCTTTTTTTGTCAAATGATTCAGAAAGGACGATGAAATGGTGCGACGATAAGTAATTGGAGCTTGACTCTTTTAGCGCCGCTCTAGATCACATGGCGTATACGACGAATGCCAAGGCTTCTTTTATGAAAATGTACTCATTTGGATAAAAATTAGCATAATAGCTAATTCTCATACAATAACGCCAATTTCTTCATGTATTCTTATTAAACTTATAAAACTCAAAATTAAATGTAACTTCCCTACTGATACGACATTTTAATTTAGGACAATATTTTTAAATTACAAAAAGTATATTTAAAAAATTAACTTTTATTATCCGATTATGAAAATTTAATTAATTCATTTTTAGTCATCAATATTTTTCCAATTTTAGTTATTGTAATTATTTGTTAACCTTAACACGAAGTTTAATACTTCTTAAATTTGATTTCAATAGTTATACGTAATTTGTTAAACATTATACTAATTGGTCACTCATATTTTTACGAGCACTGATGTTCCGGAAAGCATGCACCATGAAGATCCTCGCACTTGGAACATATTTTACGGCTCCTTTTACTCTTCCCTTTCCCTGTTTCACTTCTTTTGTTGCACACACAACAGGCCTTCTTTACAACTGGTAATGTTTTTAGTGTCTTCATGTCTCCTCTCATTAGCTCATCTTGCAAGAGAAATGTCGGGTTTATGAGAAACGTATTCGAAAAAATACGCTTATCTGATCGTTCAACTCAATGGACTTTTTTATGAAAAATTAGTAACTTAAATGCGGATTTAGGCAACCACGTGCACGTGCACGGCAAGCACGTGCATACCATGCAGATCTCGAGATTTTCCAATCAGGAAATTATTTTAATCCATATTTTTTAAGATGACTTATATTTTTATGATGTAATTTCATCTTTTTACCTTTCAAGCATTCTTTATCCTTTTAGGTAAAATTTATTCTAATATATATATATAGCTGCATATCATCTGAAAATTCTAAAACAAATCCACAAGTATCATTTAGTTAACCTTAGTTGTATGGACCGAATGTTGTTATCCGAATCGTAAGTATCACTAGTTCTATTCTAGGAAGCCCCAAACTTACGATTTTTCCCATAATCAAGTATTGCGCGGATTTCTGGAAATTTATCTTACGTACTTCCCGAGAATTTACGTATCGAAAATCGGGATATTTTGTCTTATGTGCATCTGTAACGTAAAAGGTAAAGATTCCGGGGATAAATTAGCAGATGCATAATCATCTGTTTCCTTCGCCAGAGCATTCCGAAGCAACCCCAGATGAGAGACTGCGGAGAAAAACTCAGATGCTCTTCGGGCCGAAAAATGCAACTATTGCATTTCAATTGTGATTTTCGTGAACAGAAATGAGTAAGCATTAGAGGTACAAGAATCGTGTTTAGAAAGGTTTGGAAATATTCGAGGACACAAGAGGATCAGCGAAACCAAAGGCTGTTGGGCGTCAGAGAAAGTTACAGATATGGCCTTTCCTTCGAATAACAGCCGATGTTATTGGAGCCGAAAAAAATACTTATTGCATTTCCACCGCGATGTTTTTGGGATGAGTAAGCATCAGTGATATCAACAAAGTGTTAACGAAGGCTATGTGGCTCGTGTAAGTGGAATGGTAAAGGCTTAAACAAAGGCACTGTAAGAGTTAATGCAGGCAAACAGGAACGGATCTAGAAAAAAATTTTGGGGGGGGTCCGATCAAAAAATTTAAAAATAA
Organism: Sympetrum striolatum; assembly: GCA_947579665.1. Lineage (NCBI taxonomy): Eukaryota > Metazoa > Arthropoda > Insecta > Odonata > Libellulidae > Sympetrum > Sympetrum striolatum. Next base: position 79,786,118 of record OX388347.1, on the reverse strand, counting down.
AAGACATTTCGGCTTTCACAAAACGTGACGTTAGAATTGTGTTTGACAAATTCGAATATTTTCACTAGTGATTGCTTATTAAATTGTGTTTATTTGCGTTATTTGAGTTTCATTTTCGAAAAATAGGCACAAGTGATATTTCGGGGGGGGTCCGGACCCCCAGGACCACCCCCCTGGATCCGTCCCTGCAGGCAAAGATTTAATAAATGATGTCTTCGGGAAAAACACTACCGTTTACTAATATTCGTTCAATTTTCTATGGAAAACTTAAAAGAGTCGCAGAAATTTATCTTGGAGAATCCACATCCGTACTGTAAGTGGACGGGAGCTTATCCAACTCCGGAAGGAGCTAAGAAGAAGCCTGTGAGAGCTATGATACTTAATGCTAGTAAAGTGTCACCCATATAAATATATTTTTTCTTAAGAACTATCTCAGCATTGCTCTTCCTTTTCATGTGAAATGTTATGACAAATCCTTTAACAATAACTAAACGCTTCAAAACTTGAGATGAGAAACTTAAGAAAAAAATTTTAATTAAGACGTAATTTTCTCAGTAAATTCAGAGAGATTACGTTTTTTGAAGACGATGCTGTATATTCTGTAAAAGGCGGAAAGATTTGATGTTTAAAGAAAAATCAGGGAAATAGATGCTAGATATAGTTTCTAGACTAGTCGTTTTAATAATGAATTTCCTCCGCAAAGGTTATGGAACAATGATCAATTAGAAAAATAAACTTGGAGCAAAAATTCTTATACCTTTAATATAGTAACTGACTAACTTTTTAGCTGTAAACGAATCCTTTCTGTGGTCAGCAGGGAAGCCCTCTCTATCAGGCAACTGGGGCTTCTATTTGACGTCTCCAGGTACACCCTGGTTTTAAGCGCTCTAGTAACCATAAAAGATAAGCTCCACGAAAAAACCAAAATTGAAAATATGAGCATGTTCGGTTGTACCATAGAGTAACTATACTTATATATAGTTAAGTTATAAGTATAGTTACTCTATGGTTGTACTAAATAATTATAAAAATAATTACTTGAAATACTTGTGTGTATCTAATTTGTTTCCCTACCCATGCTTCTAGCACAAAGCTGTTTTGATCACTTCTATGAACTGAACGTCTATAAACATATTTTACAGAAACCTGCAAGCTGCATTCTCCTGAAATCCACAGGTTTGTGTTTTTATGAAAGTATGTGTACGAATATCATAATGTTTTCTTGCACTGCAAACACAAAACAAATTTGAGCATCAATACTGATCTGAAGCTGGGTAGAACATTACTTGATAGTAGGTGGACCATTTTTAGTATGTGCATTTCCTAAGTGAAGACCTTTACCGCCCTGGGAAGAAGGCTTTTGCTCCCATGAGGGGAAATATCTGATCCCCCAAGATAATTTAAAAAAACATCAGCTTGCTGTTTTTGAAAAGTATTTAAAACAAGAAAATATTAATAAAAAAGGTCTAAAACATGTAAATAAAAGTGAGTGCCTTATGTTTGGTAAGTGATGATGAAACAAGAATGAAAAAATAACAATAACTAAGTTAACTTAAATATATTTGAACTATGGGAAATCATTTCTACAGAGGAAAAACTACCGATCATTAAGAAACATTATCTCAAAATATTTAACATATTTAACTCCATCGTCTCTTGTTATAAAATTTTAGAGATAGAAATAAGGATGAAAGTTAAGTCTAGTTTCCGAAAATTGCCTCCCATTATATAGACCATAATAAGAATCTCCTGATTATATAGAATAACACATAAAATAGCAAATGAAAGTTCATTTGCATTAACCTTGCTGATGATAACTTGCAACAATGGAAATATTTTAGGATTAACTTCCTGCCACACTCCATAGTGAGTGTGGCAGTGCCTTCCTATTTTCTGGCTTAGACTAGGCCCAGCAGCACAGAAGTGTTGGCCTAATTAATATGAATGAGATATAATATCACCAATTAAAAGAAAGAGTAATACTCAAATTTAAGTATTTTAACTTTTTCCATTTACTGTAATTTTGTATTTAATGTAAAAGTTTTGTTTATATGCAAATATCTTCATGAGCCTCTCATGTAATCAAACTGAAATATGCATCTTAATCCACAAACAATTTATATTAATTCACTATGTTAAATTCCTTAATTGTAATTCATTCACACAGCACACCTATCAGATATCATTTATGTCTAAAAATGTACAATGTTTGACCATAAACCAGTAACTTAATTAAATAATACATTCAGATTTATAGTTATAGCCGATTTTTGGTGGTAATAGTACAGGGTGTTTCTGGTATTTTGATTGGCTTACTTCAAAAAAGGAGATTCCCATACTTCCATAAGGAATTTTTTAATATATTTTTATTGTTCACACTAATTTTCTAGTACACCAATGCTGCTTGGGAAATTGCCAGATGATAACATTCATATGCTGAAGCTGGGAAAGGAACCAGTATTACAGATTATAAGAAAGAGAATTTTCATTTTCTCTCCATTCGACCCATGGTTTCAGGTTATTATAGCACCCTAATACCATACCATAAAATAATTTCTGCTGATGACAGATCACAAGTTGCTTATTTAACATAAATAATTTTACGATTCCCACGAAAGGTCATACTCGCAAACAAATGGCCATGGTCCATTTTTATCGCACCAAAGATCATTCAACTTTCCAGTTCGATGTACTGAGCCACAATCTTCATTTCCTTCACCATTATCTGGCTGTCCTGGTGCCCATTGTAAGTAGCCAGTAGTTTCAAGAGGTTGGCCTGTTAAATTCAATATTTTTTTTAGTGAATCATGGAGAATGAATGCCTGATAAGTACACTTTTAATATTAAATGTAAATAATGTTATTGAATTTTTTAAAGATATGTCAACCTTACATGGTAATTTAATAGTATAAATTTTTTAGTCAATAAATCAATCCTTAATAAGTATGGCTGCCTAATCTGTAATATTCTCAGGCATAGTCCATTAAATACTGCAATTTACCTCTAGTGTGATACACCGACTATTCTTTACTCATGCATGAATATCAAATTATTCATTATTCATGGTTAAGTTTGAAAATACATCATTTGAAAGAATGGGGAGACAGAGTTATTTCACATTTTATAGAAAATGGTTTGGGATATGAAGTAGATTTTGAAATTATGAGCATTAATAATACACAGATAATCAAATATTAAATAGCAATAAGTATAGATCTTGGACCAATATCCATTCATCAATATGGTAGCAGGAACTTTTCTACAAAAATGTTTCCAGAACTCTTAATCCTGAGTGAGAGAACCTCAAATTTGAAACGCTCTGCAAGGAGAGTTTGGTCGTATGTTTGCTTGATGCTATTATTTTTGTAACAACCTTTGCATATGGAAAACCTGATGAAACTTGCTTGAATATAGAATTTATGTAGATTTGATTGTATTTGCGCTATACAGTGAAATATGTGCTAGGTTATGAGCATGTGTAATTGATTCTTTTGCCTGAAGAATCGTCATGTATTCATGTAATTTGATAGTATGCTCATTGTAGGTTTTTCTATAGATATGGATATACATGTATGTGTGAAATTCATACGATTTTGCAAAAATTTTGTATTGTTCTAATTGAAATTCCTTTAATTAAAAGGACAAGATGAATGACTAGGGAATCACAGGCTCTTTAAGTCAATGGGTTAACATAAATTGTATTTCTTGAGCATACACAGCAAAAAAAATCTTAAGCCAATGGGATAACTGCACCCATGGAATCTTTCCAATGTGCTATGAAGATGTTAAAATATCAGATATATTTTTTGGATGAAGGTATGATTATAAGGAGATAATATCATGCTAATGTCACTCAAGCTAAGTGTCATTGCGGAGAGCTTCAAATTCGGGTTACTCACTCAGGAGTAAAGGTATTACTGATAGCAATGTGTCAAGAATGCTAAATCAAGATCAATTTAATGGCAAAATAGAAGATAAAGACACACTTACCAAATATTGTTACATATTTACCATCCACAGCTAAGTCATTGAATCCTACATATGCCCATTCCTTAGCTTTTGGATACCTTGCATAAAGCATTTTTATGACTTCCATTTCTGCCTCTGAGTTTACAATTGCAAGATGCCCACCTTCATTCATACATGTTGAGGATGCTTGATAAAATGTTGGCACTCCATCTGGATAGAACTTGTAGTACCCTACTCCAGGGAACAGTTCATAACTTGGAGGTCGAGGAGGTGGAACTAAAGTCGTTGTAAATACAGATTAGATTAATTCAGTAATTAGCTATTTAAAAGTATGTGAGCACAAAAAAAGTATGAAAGAAGTTGCAAAAAGATTTATTTTTTCTTTTTAAAAATAAATAATGATCCATCTTAATTGACATTAATTTGATATTGAGTAAAGGTTCCTAGATTAGGTGTATGCATATATGGAGATGTGAAAAAGTTGTTCATGAGGTGTGAGACATTATGATAAAAAGGAAACTTCGTGCAAAAATTCGATATCGAAGGTGTGTCATTTTTCTCCCCATAGATAAAGAGGCTTAAAATTTTTTTAAGTAGGTGCTGGAACACATTTTTTGAATTCAAGGGGAACCAGTAAATGAAATTGTTATGCACCACTACTAAATAAATGATAAACGTAATTTCGAATTTGATTACCTGCTATTTCCACATTGAGTTGGTAATATTGCATTCCTCCTTCTTCTTTCACGCTACTCTTCATGTTAATCTTCAAATTGGTCGGTAATTTGGATGCACCGTTTTTCATCGACCACTTGCTGATGAAATGACCTGTTTGATTTCTCCTCGAGCTAAAGCATAGGTCCATCGTCCTGTAGGCGTCAAAGATATTTTGGGATGCTGCAGAACTAGACATGGAGACGAGGATGACTAGAAGGTAAGCAGCTGCCGCGAATTGTGCCATTTTTGTATGTGATCGACACCGCTTCGATTTGAATTTGCAGAATCAACGCGATTTTCAGGGGTATATATATACAAAACCTCCCCACCACAAACCTGTTCCAGCGGACTAAGTTGCCCTGGATGATTATTCTCTTTTATTTTCTTTGTTTACGGAAACTTGATCTTACAGTCAAGGCCAAATCATCTTCAACGAGAGACCGATCTTCGGACGGGTGACCGTGGGCCTTTGGATGCTTAAGTTCCGCGAAAAATTTTCAAGGAATGAAGTAATCAAAGAGAATGAAGATCATATTCAAATGAATACTCCTTCTTTCACTACTTATTCAGTAAAGTATCCCTCCACCCTTCCTCAAGCTTATATTTCTCGTGCAGTTTTGGTGTGTACTTTCCGTTTTTCATGGGCATCACTTTGTCTTTCATGCTATTCTCTCTTGACTTATTTTGCCGCGTCTTTCTTTAGATACATCTACAAAAAAACACGATAAGTCGCCCATCGGGGAGGGGTATAAACTCTGAACGGTAGATAAACCTCGTCTTCAAGTTGCTTTCGCGTATCTTCGCGTAGTTTTTTAAATGGTTCGTCATTCCTACTATTTCTCTTATATTCCTATTATTTCTTACCATATATACATATTGTTTACCATACTTCGAACTATCCGACTCATTGTCGGATAGTTCGAAGTATGGTAAACGTAATTCCGATAAAGTACAACTACTTAATCGTTAAGTGAAGATTCTAAAATGAGTGCTGTAGCGTATCGACACGCAGCAAGGAAGCTCAAGGTCAGCCGTGTTTTCTCCGATAGTCCTTCATGCTAATAAAGCTGGACCATGAAACAATAATCCTTCTCCCATGGCTGGACCTCTCTTACCACTAGACGATACTAAGCATTAAGACTCAGAAGCGCTGTTTTTAGTCGCACGGGTAAATTTGTAAGGGAGATATAGAATTTCTCCCAAACAGTCCTCATCGACAAATTTACCGTCGCACGTCTAGCTGTAATATTTACAATACAAAATGAAATTATATCTTTAACATAAATATATGAAGCAGTCGAAAACTTTAATTTATGAGTTAGAAATACATTATAGGTAAGCATATTGCAGTGCTCTCTCTTATAAACCAAATCCTATTTGTGAGTAAGCTATTATATTGTTAAGTCATTCCAAAATATTTGAATGAAACTAGGTATAGGTCTATGGTGTTAGTATTCATTTCTTTCTCTTCAAGGAAACATGACTGCTAAAATTTTTGTCATTGCAATATTCTCCAACAACTCCTTGAAATGTTTTCCACAGTTATTGATGAATGAAAGTAGGATTGAAGTGCTTTATCCCACTGAAATAAGTGCCAAATTGCATTAGTAATTTTTCTTTTAATGTTGGGAGAAATATTCTGAGAGGCTTAGGCATTGAAATAGTATATGGTGAGGAGCCTGAAAGGCATACTAAAACAGAGTGGGTCCTGTTCTAATGGCTGTGGAGAGAGATAGGACACTTGGGAATGGTTTTGCCTATTAATAGTGAAGAGGTGATGGTTGATTTATGCAAGGAGCTAAAAGATGAAGCATTACAGAAACAGCTAGTAATGATTTTGTTTTATATTTATATACAAACAAAATCCATAAAAAGTGTCTTTGCACTATCTAATCCATTTACTTCTCAGATCCAGAAACTGCTGGTAGTTGGTGGAAGGAAGAACGTAGAACAGCTAACAAGAAATGTATTATGATGATTACCTACTAACAAATGATGTAAATTATAAATATGCTGTAGAAAAAATGGAAAGAAAAGCCTATCATCACTCATTGTATATCCTGTGATTGAGTGTAAGTGCCTCTAATATTTCTTCAATATTTTTTCAAATATTGGGTGTGTGATCAGTTTCTTAATAGAACTAGTTCAACATAAAAGTATCTTAAACTTGATCTTTAAAGATCAAATTTCTTTAAAGAAATATAAAGAATACGTGGACATTTACAATTGTGAATGTCCACATATTCTTTATATTTTTAGTCCAAGTTAACTCTCTTGAGAATTGTCCAAATGTAGGTATTTAATTACTCTAGCATTTAGCTCTGCATTTTTCAATATTCTGTTGAAGGGATACTCTCAGAATACTAACTCTCATTGCTTTTTAATTATGACCGCATCAGATTATTTTTGGTGCTTTAAATTGAAGTACGTATTTCCCGGCCTATAAGACGCACCGGCGCATAAGACGCACCTTGATTTTTCAGGTAAGAATTTACAAATTAATACTTTCTTACATAAGATTGAGTGCCGGTTAACTCTTTATCGCGAGAGGTACAATGTATTAGCATAGGGATGACATCTCCGTTAGCCCAATGTGTTTAAGTTTTGCAGCAGCACCACATGCGAGATTAAACTAAACGTTCTACATTGTATGCATTTCCGATTTACCTGGGAATTTTTTTAAAGGAAGTTCGAAATATTAAAACTGTATTCATTACTACTTAATCAAAAAAATGTTGTTATCGAAATTTGTAATTAACTGAACTATTTTCAATACCTGATACGGTAAAAAATACTTAATGGTATGCATTTATCCCGGCGAATCGGCTTGCTTATTATAGCACGGAGTTATACCTGTATACCATCGGCGCATAAGACGCAAACTGATTTTAGAGCATATTTTGGATTAAGAAAAGTGCGTCTTATAGGCCGGGAAATACGGTAATATAATATGCAGTTATGATAAAATTCAATTATTAAATTGTTGCTTTCTTTGAGGTTCGCTGCTTTCATGTTTAATTGTTTTAATTATAATCCTTTATCAGTAACTTTGGAGAAGCAAACTCACCAATCATCTCTAAGAGCAGTCATGATAGATTTTATTAGAATTTTATTTTGCATTTTTCTCAGGTCGGATAGAAGTTTCAACTTGTGACTGATGTGAACATAGAACCAAAGTTGGTCAATAATTGACCAGAGCGGGTGATAATGATGGCAGAAGGAATATAAGGGTCCCAAATTCCAAATTATTTTGAATAAATATATTTTTCAAATTTATCTTCTTTTTCTAAGGGTAGTTGAGAGGAGAACATTGAGTAGTTACATTTAGCTGAATAGCATCATAGTAGACTTAAAAATGGGTTCATCTTAAAATCATAACTTTTGTATCTCAACAACCCACTTCATTATTAGCAAAGTTTAGAGTTGAAAATAATCAGGGAACATGGTAAAAGCTTAAGATTCTGATTGTTTAAATCGTATAAAAACAAACATCAAACTTAAGCAGTTATCAGGCTATCATCAAATCAAATGAACAAGCTCTAAATAATTTTAGCGAAGCCTCTGTTAGCCTAGATCATTGGCTCAATGATCAGTGATCAATGACCCAAGAGCCCTCAAGGTCTCTTGAGAGAATGTTCTTCAGTGTAAATGCAGTTTCACAGTTGCAACTGTGTAACTGATACTTTATTCTGCAACTTTTAACATTATACTGGGTAAGTAAAATGGTTCTGAATTTCATGGCATTCCACCCCTCCAGTACTGGTCCAGTCCAGATATTTCTGTCCTACTACTTCGCTCAAGCCTTGCACTATTATTAAGGACACTGGTCCACAGGCTCAATAATCATTAGGTTTCACCAAAGCATACCAAGTGTATATTGCATAGAGGACATTGTGCCACCTTATCCATGCATACTATTTTTAGTAAATGAGTTTTCTCTCTAAATGATCATTTCTAAATGGATTCCTAAAAGAGGTATCATTTCTCAACTCAGCATCAACACCACAAAAAATCTGTAATTTCTCTGTAATGCACAAGATTAATATCATTCTTTTGAATTCGATTTGCTCATGCTTGGGAGCAATTAGGTTTCCTCTGTAAGAAAGAGATTTCTTTAAAACTATGTTAGGCATACGCTAGTAAGTAAGAAAATTCAATAACCTCTCCAGTCATACTAGTAGTTTAGTCGAAAAGGAGGAAACATCATAAATGTACTAACTTGAGCTCCTAAGTTGAAACTTCATGGAATATTCTGGGATCTAGTCAGCATTCATGAAGAATTAAGCACAACATTCTTAATGAGGCAAGTGCTTTAGACCACCTGGCCACAAAATAATTACTAAAAACTTCAATCAGTAAAGATTTAATCCATAAAATGTCACCTAAGAGACTTTTATGGTTTTCTTATAAGGGAAAAGATTATACAAGAAGGGAAAAATAGTGAATTGGGAAAAGACTTTGAACGTATTCATTACAATTGGTATTATAATAGAAAGGATCCCTTAGTGATTTTGAATCTGGATGATTAAATATTTAATGCACAATTTTGAAAACAGATATATATGAATGTCTTAAATTTTTAACGGAACCCTTAATGAATCCATAGTTTATATTTATCAAAAAAGTTTACAAATAATTCTTTCCTTAAACAAACATCATGAATTATTTGGGAATTTATAATGGACTGAATGGTAAAATAGCTCATAAATAATATCATTTAAAAATTCAAGAAGAAATAAGATGTTTACTTTCCACAAAATTCTTCAATTTTTTAAATCAAATTCCACCAGATTTCCCTTAGTACTCTTAATGTCATTTAATTGAGTTATGGCACATAAAGGTTGAAGATACAGAATTAACTCCATCTGAAATACATATTGTGATAGTAAAAAATCTCCTTTGATAAATTATTTAGTATAATGAGCATTTAGATTATTTCTTGAAAGTGTAATAGCTAGATTTCTCTATAGGAGATGGCGAAATTAAAGTTATATGTATATTTGCAATTATACAACCATACTACTTATAAAATATCAATTCATATAGCTGCCTTGGAATTATGATTTGATAACAATATTAAACCTCATGTAATAATAATAAATCATCTTTAATTGGCCAAGATTGAGGCTAAAAGTCTTTTCCTCCATCATAATAATAATAAAATAATAAAATTGAAGAGAATAGTATGAGAAACAATTAGAAGAATTGTGGATGTAAAATTCTTAAGAGATTCTTAGGAAAAAAATTATCCACTGCAGGAAAATACCAACAAAGAGAGAAGGTGTGAAAAACTTGCGCAAACCTACTGATAGTAATAACTGAGAAGAAGAGGAAAAAAGAACATGACAAATTATAGAAATACCCTATATACGAGTAAGTACTCGCTTGTGATACATAAAGAAGAATCAGTGCACATTTAAATAAATGATAGCAATATAGATAATAACATAAAACACAAAGAAAAATGAGGAGTAGTTCATGGATTAGCATCTATTAGGTACAATAGGAGACAGATAAATACATATAAAAAAACATTATCGATACATTACATACATTATAGAGTAGTCTATATTGCATACTGTAACTGCATTGAAAACAAGGTCTGGAAACACTGAGAAGTCTGCAATTACTAGGATTTTTTCTAGATCTTGGTCTCAGTGCAGTTCAGACCACCAACATGCAGCTTCAGCAGTGTTTTTAAACCTCTAATTCATTAACAGAAATGTTTCAATTTCTTACCAAAGTGGTTATCAAGAGTCTTCGATTAGTATCTAATTTCTGTTTTGTAGTGCTATAAAAATTAATTACGAAAAACATTTACCAAAGTATAGCAGCAAGGTTTCTTTTGGGCAACCACATGAATACAGAAAGCATCACAGCAATAATCAAGGAATTTGGGTGGGAAGAATTAGAATCAAGTTGTGAAACATAATAGAAAGGAAATCCAAACTAAACGGGTAACAGTATCCAATGAAAGAAATGATAAGTTCGTTTTAAAGATTCCACTCTTAAACAGGATACAAAGATTTGCAAATGTCTTCTTTTTTTAATAAGGGAGAATGGAATGAAGGAATCTACATGAAAAGTTTTCCAACTTTTACCATTTCATGCAATTAATAGTTATTAAAAGTATTTTTTACATCGTCTACTATGTGATTCTGTACACAGTTAAGTATGTATGTGAATAATTGTACAATTAACTGAATTCCTAAATTATTTTACCGTGTATATGGCTGACTATTGTCGCGGAAGCCCTGGCCTTGTAGTACCTCCGGGGTCCACTAGGGCCTCAGGAGGGTACAGTTAGAGTGAGTGAGGGATGAGACGGAGGGTTAGTGAGTGAGCGCGGGAGCGAGAGAGAGAGAGGACCGACAATTGTGAGTGCGAAAGTTCGGCAGGAGAACAGTGTTTGTTCTTATGTTAAGTGCAAACGCGACATTTGGTGTCAGAAGTGGGATCGGTAACCGGCATCACGTCCCGGATACTGTTTACGTGTTTGTTTCTTTTTCGGGCGTGCGCGTGTGTGAGGCGGCCGTTTGCGAAACCCTTCTCGCTCTTCGAGTTTATTTTTTTTAATTATAATCATTTTTGTTCGTGCCGCGTATTTCTCGCCCCGTGTGTTTTTCGTGGTTTATCGGGTAGAGGAAGCGTCCGATAGTTGCAGGGCATTATTTCGCGGCGTGGTCTCCAGGATGTTCGGCGTCGCATAACGGTGGTTTTCGGAGGCGGTCATTACCCTTGGTTTCCCTCGCATGAGGTTGAGGAGTGGGCGGCAGAGCACCGAAGGCGCGATGGCGGACGGGGGTGAAGCTTTGCTGGCCCTCGTAACGGAGTTGCGGGCGCAAAGGGAAGATTTCATGCGGGAAATACGCTCCCGTGAAATTACGAAGGAGGCACACCCAGCGCCGCGATCCCTAAATGCGTCTAGCCTCGCCGCCATTCCTTCGTTTACGGGGAATGCGGGGGAGGACGTGGATCGGTGGGTGGAAAAGTTGGAGCAGGTTGGCCACCTTGAGGGATGGTAGCCCAGCGACAAGTTGCGGGCTGCGCTCTCCAAGATCGAGGGCGCTGCACGTTGCTGGCAGCAGACCCTAGGAGTTGGGGCGGCCGACTGGAGCCGGTGGACCGAGGGACTCCGAGCGGCGTTTGGGCGGAGGTATACGCTGGAGGCCTGGGTGAGCGAGGCGAATGCGCGGAAGCAGCTTCCAGGAGAAGATAGTCGCACATACGTGTACGAGAAGCTGGCCATATGCCGGCGCTGCCCGGTGATGCTTCCGGAGGGCGACGTGATCCACCGCCTCGCTTGGGGTCTATTGCGTCCCGAGGTCGCAGCTGCGGTGATGGCTGGCCGTCCATTGACGGTGAAGGACTTCATCGAGCAATTGGGAGCCGTAGAACGGGGGCTTGGTTGCTCGCCGACTCAGGGTGCAATAGGTAGCTTCACATCAGTCTCCGGCACCGCCTACCCTGTGCAGGGTGTTCCCATTCCGGAGGTGGGCGCAAACATAGGAATTGCACGCGTCATACCCCCTGCCGTACCGCCAGAGCTTAGTCACGGTGATCTCGCTATAGACAAGTTGGTCGGCATTGTGGAAGGCGTGTCAAGGCGCCTGGATGCGCTGGAGAGTCAGCAGAGGTCCGGTAACCGCCAGTATCGGTCTCCGCCAGTGCAGAGTGGGCGTAGCACCAAGTGCTTTGGCTGCGGTCGCGTCGGCCATTTGGCTCGCGATTGCCCGGATCATGCTCGGAACGTGCAATGCTATGCGTGTGGGGAGCTGGGGCATTATGCGAAAGCCTGTGAGGCGCGTGTCCATCCGGGAAACGGCTTTGCCGGCCCTGCCGCTCAGGGTCGGCGATAATAAAATGTGAGGTGCCGTGGCCACTCCCCACGATCGAGGTCACTCTCCAAGGAATGCCGGGGAAGTTGAAGGCGCTGGTCGATAGCGGCGCGAGTGGGAGTGTTGTTTCGCTGCAGCTCGCCCAAGCTCTGGGGCTGAGCCCACAAGAGGATAAGAATGGATTTATGAGGGGGGTTGACGGGAAGTTGGTGGAAACCCATGGACGATCCGGCTTGCAGGTGTGTGTGGGAAACTCTCGTGCAAAGCTCGATGTCGTGCACGTACTGGAATCCCCTCCGTTTCCACTAATATTAGGGGTAGATTGGCTGATGAACAGCGGGGCGCGGCTAGTGGGGACACCAGAGGGTGTGGTGGTTGAGTTGGTAGACAGTGAAGTGGAAGCCTCTGGTAGCGGGGGAGGAGGTAGTTGCGATGAGGGTGCGATCGAGTCCACCTTCAAGGAACTCTGTGCTATAGACGTGAGCGGGCAAGCTAAAGAGCGCACAACCACCCTAGCCGTAATGGAAAAGGTGGAAATTCCAAGTGGGTCACTGGCATTTGTCAGTGTTATCGTCCCCGATGACTCCCCTCCGATGGTGGCGACCGATACCGTGATATGTGCTGATCCGGGAAGGGAATGGGTTAGTCCCGGAGCGGTGCTAGATGTCCAGGACGGGCGGGTTTCCGTCCCTGTGATGAACCTAGGACCGGATACTCTTGTGCTACACGAGGCGCAGCATCTTCTATGTGCGTCTGAGGTGGAGTTGGTTGGTTCTCCTTTTGGAGAGCATCAATCTGCATTGAGATACAACGCCCGCGAGTCGCCAGTGGAAGCCTCGCCCGAGTGGAACGTGGGAACGAGTTTGACTGAGGACCAACGTCTTTCCCTCGTCGAGCTACTGGAGCGTTACAAGTGTAGTTTCGGCGCTAAGGGCGATCCCCTCCCAAGAACGGACTTGGCGGTGCACCGGATCGATGTTTCGGATGAAAAACCCCTTCATCAGCCCCCACGTCGTGTATCACCAGGCGAGAGACAGCTTATCGCAGAACAAGTGGACGAAATGCTGAGGGATGGCGTGATTGTTCCCTCTACCAGCCCATGGTCCTCCCCGGTTGTCCTAGTGAGGAAGAAATCGGGGGAAGTGAGGTTTTGCGTGGACTACCGACGGCTCAATGCAGTCACAAAACGCGACGTGTATCCCCTGCCTCGCACAGACGACGTCCTTGATCGGTTAGGAGGATCGGCGTACTTCTCTTCCCTCGATCTAGCTAGTGGTTATTGGCAGGTGGGCATCGACCCAGCACACCGACAGAGGACTGCGTTTGTGACACCGGACGGACTGTACGAGTTCCAGCGGATGCCATTCGGCCTCTCTAACGCGCCAGCAACCTTCCAGAGGTTAATGGACAGAGTGTTGGCTGGACTAAAATGGCATCAGTGCCTAGTGTACCTCGACGACATCTTAGTGTATGGCAGTACGTTCGACGAACATTTGAGTCGTCTAGTGGGCGTGCTGAATGCAATTTCGGGCGCCGGACTTAAATTGCGTGCGGGCAAGTGCTACTTCGCGATGTCTCGCTTGTCGTTCCTTGGGCATGTGGTGGACGGTGAAGGGATACGGCCAGACCCGTCGAAAATGCAGGGGCTTAAAGATTTCGCGCGTCCCACGAATGTAAAGAGTCTTCGCAGCTTCCTGGGGATGGCCAGCTATTACAGGCGTTTCATTGCCGGCTTTGCTGCAATTGCGAGACCTCTCCATTCTCTCCTGAAGAAGGGACAGAGTTGGTCATGGGGAGATCAACAGGAGAGGGCTTTCGAGGAACTCAAATCGAGGCTGTCGGCTGCACCAGTGTTGCAGCACTTCCGGGAGGACCTCCCATGTGAGATCCATACTGATGCCTCATATGATGGTCTGGGGGCTGTGTTGGTGCAACGGAGTGAGGAGCGAGAGTTCACCGTGGCATACATCAGCCGAAGGCTAACGGAGCACGAAGCTAGGTACCATAGCAACGAGCTCGAGTGTTTAGCTATCGTTTGGGCGACGGAGAAATTTCGCCACTACGTCTACGGGAGGCCATTTACAGTGGTGACAGACAACTCTGCCGTGACCTGGCTGCATCAGAAGCAAAGCAGTAGTGCCAAGCTTGGAAGGTGGATTATGGCACTCCAGGAACACGAGATGAGGATAGTCCACCGCAAGGGTAAGGCTAATGTTGTGGCGGATGCTCTCTCCAGGAATTCGGTCGCCAGAGCTGAGACTACGGAAGTGCCTGCCGAATTATTTGCGAGTGTGTTGGTCAGTGGGGGGCCAAAGGTGACAGATATCATTGTGCAGCAACGCGCTGATGAGACATTAATGTGCATCTTGGAGACGCTGGTGGGAGGACGTGAGCCCCAGTTAGAGGGAGAGGCTGAGAATGACAAGTTCCAGGTTACCAATGGTGTTCTCTATAGAAAGAATTCTGGTAGGGGTCGGAGGCTACTATTAGTGGTACCACGCTCGCTTCGACGGGACATTCTGGAGACTTGTCATGCAGGCGCCACGGGAGGACACTTGGGGATGGCAAAGACGAGGGCACGCGTCCAGGGACGATACTGGTGGCCTCAATTCGCGAAGCACGTGCGTAAATTTGTCCGGGCTTGTCCTCATTGCCAAACTCACAAGCAGCCTCCCGGTAAGGCAGTTGGCCTGCTCGACCCAATTCCGGTTGTTCCGGCTCCGTTCGCCACTCTGGGAATAGATCACGTAGGCCCATTCCCTGTTACCACCCGGGGTAACCGCTACGTGATCGTCTGCATAGATTATGCAACAAGGTGGGTGGAAGCCAGGGCTGTACCAGACACGGGGGCTGTCAATGTTAAGTCCTTTCTATTAGAGCAGGTTGTTCTGAGGCATGGGACACCTCAGAAAATTATAAGCGACAGGGGCACTGGTTTCACGGCCCAGTTTTTAGAGAACGCTCTAGCGATGTTGGGAGTGAAACATGCCATGACGGCTGCTTACCACCCCCAGGCAAACGGTTTGTGTGAGAGGGCGAACCGTACATTCACCGAGGTTCTTTCCAGCCATGTAGCTGGTGAGCAGACCTTGTGGGACGAATTTGTCCAGTACGCTGCATTTGCCCTGAACACAGCACAGCAGGAATCCACTGGGTTCAGTCCCTTTGAGCTGGTGCATGGGAGATCCCCAGTGTTACCAGAAGAAAGCACGTTTCCTTGGCCTGAGGAAGTTTGCGGCTCCTACCAAGATCTTTGTAATCAGGTGGCTGCAATCCGTGACCAAGCCGTGGAGAAAACCAGGGAGGCGAAGGAGCATCAGCGTTCCCAGTACAATAAACGTCGTCGGGAAGCTCCTAGGTATCGAGTCGGAGAACTAGTCCTGGTTAGAAGGAGAATCAGGAAAAAGGGGAGGTGTGCAAAGTTTCTGCAGAAGTACATTGGCCCCTTCCAGGTTATTGGTCGGGTAGGAGCTGTTACGTATCGGGTGGCAGACCCTCCCGGCCATGATACTCGCCGCCACCTGAAAGTGTTCCCTGTCCACGTATCGCAACTGAAGGCATACGTGGGTGGGTACTGCAGTAGTGATACGCAGGATGGGGAAGACGGAGAGAGCACCACCAGTGACGACTCCTCATCTGGGAGCAATGAAGGACGTCCAGGTGTTGCTGAGGGAGGGGGAGTTTTTGACCCGGAAGAAGAGGAACAGAGGGCAGGAGGAGGCCGGCCACGGAGGGTGCCGCAGATTCCTCGTCAGTTGCAGGACTTTGTCCTGCGCTAGCATCACTCGGGGACCGAGTGGAAGGTCAGGAAGGGCCGAGTGTCGCGGAAGCCCTGGCCTTGTAGTACCTCCGGGGTCCACTAGGGCCTCAGGAGGGTACAGTTAGAGTGAGTGAGGGATGAGACGGAGGGTTAGTGAGTGAGCGCGGGAGCGAGAGAGAGAGAGGACCGACAATTGTGAGTGCGAAAGTTCGGCAGGAGAACAGTGTTTGTTCTTATGTTAAGTGCAAACGCGACACTATATAGGTTTAAAACCAATGAGAGTTTATTTGCTCTTCCTTCATAATAATTACCATATGAAAGTTGCAGTCATTTGTTATAAGTTACTAAATGAAATAAAATTTTTATATCCAAGAAACTGCAGCATCAAATAAGTAACTGTAAAAGCATTTGTATAAGGATCTCACCACACATTAATCACCATAGTGATTAATGTGTGGTGCTATGTATATACATATATGTCCCTAGCATGTGAATGTTCATCATAGCTTTAGATAGCATTATCAACCAAAATGTCCATCAAAAAGCAGCATTATAAGAGATCAAAACTACCAAACTGATATATAAATAACTTTCAAGATGAAGGTCTGTCATGAATCATAAGCTTCGTGAACTGTTTTATACAACGAAAAGAAAGAGAAAGGCATAGTATTACATATTTTTCGGCCATTTCACGGAAGCAATATCTATTTTCGGAGATCTAACAATAATGTTTCCATAAAAACACTAAAGACCAATTTCAGTATGATGGGCATTAAGTATTCAAAATGTAAAGTAATTACATAGAAACAGACCTGCGATGAACAACAAAAAGTTTTAAAAAGAAGAAATATTGGATTTATGATCCTTTTAAAACGCTTTGTCGTTGCTTGGATGGGAAAAAATATTAACTGTTTTTCATCCGATATCAACCAATGCACGAAGAAAACACTCAAAATAAATTCATTTAAGTGCTCTTTACCTCTGAGACGATCCAAAACCTTGCCGAAAGAGTGGATGATTCCGAAGACTATCAACAGCTGTAACTTCATTATTGACTAATGCATAGACAACTGACATATTCACGAAAAAAAGGACACAGAGTTTCGATAGCAATTCTAACTTGCGGGTAGTAAAACAATAACCTATTAAATATAACAACCTAACGTAATTAAACGATTATAATCATCGCAAAAAAATTCACAATTCAAAATAAATAGATTGACAAATGAGTAATAAAATAGCAGACAGGTAAAAAAAGACCAGCGATTATAGAGCCGAAATTACAAATTCTTCCGTCATTTTTGATTGTTCCTGAAGTGAAGTTTAATCACTACCTTTAATTTGCGAAGAAAAATCGAACAATATTTAAAAGAAAATATCATTAATTCTAACCTGAGAGGGCATTTTTCCATCTATGGGTCCATAGAACATTTATTCAGTCAATTTCGTCTGTCATTTCTGAAGTAAAAACACAATAGAAAGTACATTTTCATCCTTGATTATCTTACTTAACGATAGCAGATAAAAGAGAGCAAAACTTGAATCCTTTCCCGTCTTAACTAAAATAGTTTGATCATTTTTTGTTATTCCAGGTTCCTAGGAAACATCCTTCAGAAACTTTTGGCTTACAATTGTGTTACAGTTGATTGTCACAACCTGATGATATTTAACAAAATTATTAAGAATGTTGTGCATCTTATGATCTCATAAATAAAAATATGTAGAGAAATTATGACTCATATAGTGAAGAGGAAACAATATCCAGCAGAAATACTTGCATCAGTTTGGTTTCCTGTAATACTGTGAATAATTTGAAAGACCCAATTCAGCTGTACTAATCTGATCAAACTAAATTTTGAGTTAAAATTCTAATCTCTTAGACCAGATAATAGTCTCAAGCATGAGCAAATCGAATTCAAAAGAATGATATTAATCTTGCGCATTACAGAGAAATGACAGATTTTTTTGTGGTGTTGATGCTGAGTTGAGAAATGATACCTCTTTTAGGAATACATTTAGAAATGATCATTTAGAGGGAAAACTCATTTACTTAAGAGTTCAAGTTAGTAAATTTATGATGTTTCCTCCTTTTCGACTAAACTACTAGTATGACTGCAGTGGTTATTGAATTTTCTTACTTACTAGCGTATGCCTAACATAGTTTTAAAGAAATCTCTTTCTTACAGAGGAAACCTAATTGCAGTATTTACAGTGAACTACCGTGTATGCCGGCGTATAAGTTGACCCCTGCAATTTTGAGGTAATTTTCAGATTTTAGCTCATGTTCGGCGTAAAAGTCGACCCAAGAAAAATGGCAACACCACTATCCCAGCTCTATTTTATAGGAAGAAGAACTGCGGTATCCATAATATACGATAGCTGATGTGCTTATTGATCTTCGTTTGTAAAAAGAAAACATCGAAATATATATTAAATTTTTGTAAAATAAAAATACGCGTGAAGAAATTAATATCATTTGCAAAGAATAAATATGTGTCAAATTTGTTTCCAAATTATGTTTGACTCGCCGATAATTAGTTTGCAGGGCTTAACAGTTTTACTTTCAGCCGTTATTGTAATACGTGATGAAATTTGTTTTATATGATATCTACGTTAATTAGACTTGCTAAAAATTTGTTTCGGTTGGAAATAATTGTGGTGAGTTGCGAGAGTTTGTGTACAACAAGTTTTAATTAGGCAGTTTCACTTATTTACCCCTCGGTGGCAAAGACTTAAATTTTATGTTCGGCGTATATGTCGATCACTGGGTTTTGAGAGATTTTTTTCTTCAAAGTTCGAATTATACGTCGGCATATACGTAATTCCAAATGCAAAAGTTATGTTCCTAATCGTCTAATGTATAAGTTCCCAATGTGGTCCATATAAGCCTCCAGGGGATGATATTGATATTGATTTTAGGGGTCAGGGAGAGAAAAATGAGGGTCCAAGATTTTTTCAATATTTGAGCGTATTTGAAGGTTTTTGGTAGACAAAGATTCCATTCTTAAATTATAATATTCGCAAATGGAAACTAAATATGGTATTTTAACAAGAAAATTTAATTTTATGCAGGCTAGGAGGTACATGGAAAATTGAAAGGCTTCCACGGAATAAAAGTTTTTAAAATACATATATTCAAAGTTACCTTCGTGATTATTCAAATTAAGAGCGGTAACAGGCTTTCAAAATGAAAGGGTTTAGTTAGGAAAATTAGGTTTTTATTATTTATAATAATAATAGTTCGTTTTTATGAAAATATTATTTACATCTATTATTCATAACTAAATTCTTAATTTACATAATAGGATTTTTAAAAATAAACTTCATGAAAGCAATAATCCAATCCGGTTATATCTCCACAGCGGCTTCTTCGTAGATTACTCTGTACCGCTTCGGCTTGTCTCACAATCAGAGCTGACGTCTTGTCCCGTAGGGTCTCTTCCTCATGAAAACGTCATTCGGATTGCAGGTTCATCACTGTGATCATCAGCCTTAATTGCCATGCTTCTGCTTAGATGTGACCTGGGAAATTAGAAAAAGATTTTATCCGGTTCATGACGCCAACATTTGAATTAAGAAAATTTAAATCCATGTATTTCCAGCAAATTAATGCCTTCGGGATACTATGAAAAAAAAATAAAAAGCAGATCCGCAACACAAATTTCATATCGGCATCATATCGGGATAGTCCTCAAAAGAAAAAAAAAAGGATTGAAAATATTCTTAAAATTCGCTGCAAATTAATCGTCTAGCATCGAACCCGTGTCTTCCTGGTGAATATACTACGCAGCACAACAGAAGATCACAATTTCTAACCTTGTGTGAAAATTCAAGCAGAAATATTGGCTGCAACTGCCTCAAACGACGTCCTACTTTTCCCTTATATTCCTTATAAGAGAAAAGTTATTGTGCTCTGGCATCGAACACAGGAATATTTCGGTGTTATGAAAATTTTTTTCTTAAACCAATTCTTACCATACATCTTCCACTTCGATAAGTGCATCAAAAAAAATAATGAAAAACTACTCCCATGTATTTTAAAGGGCAGATATTTGCATCGTCCTAGCATCGAACCCAGGATATTTTCCGTAAAAGTCATTTACGTTTTCGATAGATCATGACCAGATATATAGGCTCCTAGAGTTTTGATTCTATACCTATCCGGGAAGTATTTTTTTTTAATTTCCGAAAATCAAAGCAATGCATTTAAACGGGAAAAATCGGGATTTTGGTGCCCTCTGGAATCGAACCCATGACACTGAGGTTCAAAATCTCATTTTTTCTGGCGGTTACACGTATTGGTTAACTGTGTTTATGAAACATTCATTACTTCTGTTCACATTCATGATCATTTAATTTCCTCACTCTCGGTAAATCAATCATACAAAATTTGAAATTCCCGCCATTTCAAATGTAGAGACGTTTCAATGGTAGAGACTCCTGATGTCGAACCCGGAACCTTTTGGATGATGTGAATACATATTTAAATACTTATTTCACTCAAATTTTGAAGTCGATATCATACCAGGAAGGTCTTATATAAGACTCCAATATCCCCATTTAAATGCATACAGATATGTAATTGGGATCGAACCAAGGACCATAAAGGAAACGTAAAAGAGCGTATATGAAATTTATTTGTCATCTCTATTCACATGCCTGGTTTTAAGTTTCCATGTTAATGGGAGGACATAAAAAATTAAAAAATAGCCAAAATGCATTTTAAATAGGAGCCCTGGCTTAGCGTCGAATCAAGAATTATCTGCGAGGATGACTTTGTAGTTTCGTATTTGCCCTCTCTAAATTTGCGAGAAGTGCCTCAAAAAATTCCGAAAATCCCCGCAATGCATCTTTATCGAAACAATCGGGACATCAGGTCTCTCTGGCATGCAAAAGAATTATACTTTACCTTTGTTTTTGTTAGGTTTATCCTGAGTCCTTTCTTCTGTCCCACTGTGATTAGTTCTTCAAATCTTGAAGTTAGATCTTCTGCGTTGGCTACAGAGAGATCTATATCATCTGCAAAACGGAGGTGACTGATATATTCCCAATTTACTCGTAAGCCCTTCTCTTCCCAATCAAAGTTTTTAAAAACTTCTTCTAAAACGGTTGTGAACAAGATGAGAGATAGACCGTCACCTTGTAGAACTCCCTTCTTAATCTTGAATTCATCAGTCTCTTCATGCAGCATTACAGAAGCTGTGGCATTCTCATAGATACTGTGCAAGAGACGGATGTATGTACTCAGAATTTATCCCTTGATTCTTCAAAGCTTTCAGAGTGGAGAAGGTCGAAGTCGAAGGCCTGTTCGTAATCCACAAAGCAGAGGAAGAGTATATATCAATAGGTATATCCGGAGAAACGTCTATATATAATAGATAGGTATATCCGGAGAAACATATACTTATATATAATAGATAGACACATCAATGATTATTATATAAAATTCAAGGGTTCAATTACCAGTTTATGACTTCGTTAATAACGAAACTGAATTATTTTCCTTTTCGTTGATGGCAATCTTAGCGTGTGGTTGAGTTCTCACTCTATAATGGACTTCTGAACTATGGCTATATTTTTATTTGAAAACTTTAAGTAGCTTTTGCGAAAATAAAAACCGTTTATTTGACTATTAACAAATATTTGGTTAATTCCTGGGAAATGACAACCCCGCGGTGCTATTCGAATAGTCCACTGTTAAGTGCAACCATCTAATTACATATTTACAAAGAATTAGACTTGCGTTTCATCTTACTTCTTACACTCATTTTTGCAATTTTTCCCATAAATTTTAGGTTCTTTAATTACCCGCGGCACTTTTTTCGCTTGGCACTTTTCCGGCGGGACTTTTTCCGCGCGGCACTTTTTCCGCGGCACTTTTTCCGCGGCACTTTTTCCGCGGCACTTTTCCGGCGGAACTTTTTCCCGCGGAACTTATTCCTGGATCCCTCCGCCCCACAGCTTTCCATATCATGCAGAAATGACACGCTAAATAAAACAAGGAATGCCGTTAAAAATAGTAAACACGGAAGTTATTTAAAACGAGTAGATTATTTTGAAAAGCATTTTATTCAAAATGTTTCGTACCTTATTTTTGGGGCATCACAAAACTTTTGTTATGTGTTTCGTAAGCCGGAATGTTTTCATTGCAGATTGGGCAGTGATTTTGCTCTTCTCTCAAACGCTCGAAGCAGTTTACGTGCAGTATATGTAAGCATGGCAAAAGTCTATGTTCCAAAGAAAAATTGATTGGGAATGAAATAAAATTAATTCCCATTGTTCCTAAGTGCATTCCTACAGTTAATAATTAGTATTTATCGTATGTTTTGTGTAGAAGCATTACAGGATTTTTCAACGATCGGAAATACAAATTGTCTCGAGATAGTTAATACTTGGACTTGGTTAATATTCAAACTTCTTAATGCATACGTATAATTAGGGATAAATAATCGAAATGCAAAATATCAGTGTTACAGAGAGGACTTGGAAACTAGGGAGGTTAATCCGGTTGTTGAAGTTTAGTATAAGCTAGTATTTGTTGAATTATATGAAGAAAAAACCTGATTGTATCCTTTTCCTCCGTATTTCCTAGGCAAACGCTGCACAAGTGCTGATATTCCCTGGTAGTTCTCTCCTGGTGTAGAGAAATTATAAAATGTAAGTTAATATAATGGCATGAAGCCAAAAACTCGTTGATCATCAATGAATTGCAATATATTTCTTATCATTGACAATCTGCTGTAGCTTATTATCTTGTTCATTCTCGAACAAAAGAGTTAATCTAATGCCAAACTCACCACATCTTGAATTTATAATTTAAATTCAGAGACAACTAAGGTTTACTATAATATCCACATAGTTATTGGATTACGAGCTATGTAGTTTTAATTTTTAAAAGACAAAAATATATTTATAGATCCAAATAACCTGCTCAATATTTCCGTGGACGCGGCGTCGCCTCGATCTCTTTTTAGCTTCACCTGCTGCTTGTACGTCTGTCAGTAGCGTGAGCATCATATCCGCGTCACTGTTTATTGGAAGATGTGCTACTTTGTCAGCAAGTGTAGTCTTTCTTCGGCCGAGCCATGAAACCTTATGGAGAAGACATTGCGTCATTTCAAATTTAGAATATTAGTCAGTGAGTGGGCCTCGGAACTTGCAAGCACACCGGTACGCTCTTCTAGGAATTTTGGAACTGAGAATATTTTGATTTGCATTTAATTTTTTCGATATCTTTAAGTTATTTTTAACTCTAAGATGTCTTTATCACAGGAAGGAAAAACTATTAACTGTGTATTGTTATCCTTTTGAGTGAAAATTAACTACATCAGTTATACATTTTCCAAAATCTATACACTTTCATTACAAGATTAATGTTTACTGAATTTAGTTTAAAGCTCGTTTCAGATAAAGGAATGATCGTCAAAAGATATTCTGAGTTAGTTGGGTCAAAATGTAGGTTGGTGTGTATTTCAAATAATTCAAGTAAATTACATAAAATTTTCTTCTTAGACGTTATGTTGACGTTGGCAGTTATGTAAGTAGAGAAACAAATTAAATAGTGTGGTGTTTTTACGAAAATACACCTCTATTTTGGACGCAGCTATTCGTTTCATAATACTCAAATTAATTGCAGTTTCTCATTCATTTGTAAGGACCTGATCTCATTTCTAATCGCTCACTTTATTCAAAAATGCATCAAAGTTGGTTTTTACAGCGGCTGTATTTTTGGGATGTATACTAACCTCCGTTCGGTTTGTCTTCAATGATCCCACTCCCAGGAGCTCCAAACACAACTCTGCGGTCGACGTGATGATGTTACCATCGCAGGTTTGCTGAACCTCATTCGCATAAATGCCCGCGAATGCCGCACCCAGGCTTTTCAGCATTCCCAAAGCCATTCTTCCAGGAATGAAGGCTATTGAACATAAGATGCCCGAATTACATTAAGACCTTGTATTTATTGCCTGGTTTCATTTAATTTTAATTAATATCACCACTACATTTTTATTGAGGAAGGATATAAGATTGCTAAAATCATAGAATTATCTCTCATTGATGGGAATTTGCTTTATGTTATAAATCCCACATACACTTATCTTGAAATTCTTATATTATGCCAAACATTAGTATTTTCCATGGTGAGTTACTTGAAGCACTTACCTTATCAATTCAAAAGGTTATCCTAAAAAGAATAGAAAAATTGAAGGCGTCTCTTACTTTTGCTCCTAACACTCCAGTTGTCTTCGGCAGACTGTGAAAGCCTAACAACCGCTAGCTTCTTTTATACTCGTTGTCAAGGGTTGCTGTGGTTGCTAGGTAAGCCTATTCCTTTCACCTGAATATCACAAAATTTGGACTATTTTACAGATGTTGTAGTTTTTAGTAGATATTTTATTCAACCGAAGATAAAATGTTTAGATAATTTTAGGATTTATGTTGAATAATAAGCATAGTAATAGGGATTGGCATAAGAGGGAGATGAATTCCACCCTGTCTGTATTTCCATTGGTATCATTTTTCAGTTTCAATTCTTTACATTCACGGTGTTTATGAACCTTCGCGTAGGTTCTTCACCTATTTTTTTCGAAAATATAAACGGAACACAAGCCAGAATACAGGGGAAGAAAATTATACACTAATCTGTAAAAAATATCACAAAAGGATCATCTAAAAATTCTTAATTCTTCTATTTAGAGATTAGAGAAGGATATAGGATTGTTTAAATTACAGGATTATCGCTTATTGATGGGTGTATAAATTTCGAACATCTTTACAATCTTATATTATAATAGGTATTAATATTTCGCGTAATGAGTTCATTGAACCTTACTTACCTTATCAACTCAAAAGGTTAGTATCAGAAGAATATAAAATCTGAAAGTATCTCTCACTTTTGCTCTTAACGCTCCAGTTGTCTTCGGCAGACTGTGCATCCCTATCAACCGCTAGCTTCTTTTATACTCGTTGTCAAGGGTTGCTGTGGTTGCTAGGTAAGCCTTATTTCCTATTCCTTTCATCTGCATGCCAGAAATGTGTGCCCATTTTATAGGAATTGTAGTTCTTAGATAGTATTTTATTCTAATTTAAGATTAAACTTTAGATAATTGTAATATTTATGCTGAATACTAAGCACAGTTATGTGGATTGGAGCAGCAAAGGAGCAGCTGAGTTCCACCCTCTTTGTATTTCCATAGAATCCACTTTTCAGTATCTATACTTTATTTTTCACGCTGGTTATCATCCTTATAAACGCTTAGGTTCTTATTTACCTTTATTATACGGTGTAAACGAAACACAAGCCAGAACATAGGAAATTAAAGTATGTACCCTATGTAAATAACTATCACAAAGATGATAATAAAAAATGTTCAATATTTCCGTTTGTGTCATCTGCTCCACAATAAGCATTAATATCATATCCGCTATAAAAAAAATCCTGTTTGAAGCTAATTGGAACCTCAAGCCATCAAGCATTAGCTTCCAAAGGCTTTGTAGAGGGAATGGATCATATCAAGGGATATATGGAGTTATTAGGCCTTGGTCGTGACTGACAATTAATGACATTCACATTTGCCATGCGATTTCGTTGAAAAATTTTACAGTGGCGCATACATTGAAATAAAACCAATAAACTGTCTGGAATTTAGGGAATAGGCTTAAATTTGGCTGAAATAATAAATTTAAAATTAATTATCAGAGTATAGGCAACTAATCTACACTCCTGTTATCCGTATAATTGGTATGGAGATTATAGAAAACGATTATGTATAGTATAGTTTAGTTTTAAATAATACATATATTTCCTCACTAGTTAGGTCCCCCGTCTGAATTCACGTATCTTAATTTTCTTAGATCAAAATGTGTATCTATTTTTGTATTAATTTTTGAATTCGTTTTTCTATCTTTTTTTGTCATTTTATTCGTGGTAAGACCCCATATGCGGCATGTGAATGAGAACGGTGCGCGGTAAAAATGTCACAGGTAAAAATGCCACGGTAAAAATGTCACACTTTTTGATAGGTAAAAATGCCACGGTAAATATGCCACACTGGAATTCGGTGGGCGGTAAAAATGTCACAGCAGAATTTTAACGGAGGGACATAACCATTTTGACAATGTTAAAGACTATTTTGACAATGGATCATATTGTTGTAGTTACTCCTGTATAGAATGCAATAATTTTTCTTATATTTCAACCAGATTTACGCAATTATTCACCATTTTGGCAATGTTTAAAACCGTTTTGACAACGTCATGACTATCATTTACGCCGTAATTTATTATTGTTGAAACTATTGGCTGGATTGAAATAAATTTTTATGTATTTTTTATCTTTTTTACGTCCAAAAACAACTATCCGCATCATAGGGTAAATAGGACATGACGATAGCTACGATCCCTACGAACCTCCTTGAAGTTGCTTGCTGCAAGATTACTCGCCGCAGCGAATGAAAATAGTTTAATCGCGGAAGGAGAGGAAAGTAGGGGGATGAGATGCACATTTAAATGAGTGATGAGAGATGGGTATCAAACCACTCGTGTCGACGTAGCGTTTATCTTGAACGGCATGGTTTTAAACATTGTTTTTAGTAGAATGACCTTGAAACGCGCTAGGATAGACTTTTCGTCTCTACTCATAGAGATCTAAAATATTCCCCAGCACTAAGAATAAGGATCAATTCGTAAGCATAATGAAACATTTACGGTTTGATCACAGAGAAACTCGGAGTCAAGCTCTGAGAGAAGAAAAATTTGCTTTGGGTTCTGGGCCTTGGAATACATTTATAACTAACTCCCGAGCCTGCTACAACCATGACGAGAGTGTTACGGCCTATGAACAGTTATATCCTACGAAGTGCCGATGCCCATTCATCCAATACATGCCGAATAAACCAGATAAGTTTGGGATCAAGTACTGTGTATTAGCAGACGTGAAGTCTAAATATTGCCTAAATTCCTTATAATGAAAAAGATGATGCTAGTGGATCAAGGCAGTCTCTTGGAGAATATGTTGTGCTATGGTTGGCAGAGCCGTTCAAAAACTCCGGTATCAACATAACTTGCAACAATTACTTCTCTTCAATCAGCCTCGCTGAAAAACTAAAAAAAAAACAAAATCTCACTGGTTGGAACGATAAGAAAAAATAGAAGAGAATTACCTCCTTCGGTTCATCACAGCGATGAAATATACTCAACTAGAGTTCATAAAAATAGACTAGGCCATAGCTTGACAAATTACCAAGCAAAAAATATTAAAATTTGCTTTTAATCCGTACAATGCATCAGGACGTGATGATTTCTGACTCAGAAAAAGAAACCGGATACAGTTTTGTTTTAAACTGCAACAAAGTAGGAGTAGATATAATGAATAGCATGTGCCGGAAATATTCAACTCATTCGGCTGCAAGAAGATGGCCAGTGCATGTATTTTTTAACAGATTGGACCTGGCCTCAATAAATAGCTGGGTTCTATTCAAAGAAACGACTAGGCGTAAACTCGGCCGGAAGGAGTAAATTCAAAGACTTGTATTAGAAATTATTGGAACCTTATTATAGATAGAGCTTGTAACGATACTTTTTAACATAAAATAAGAAATAAAATAAAAAATGCCGCGCGGGGCGTAAAAAGTTATAACGATTTAAACTACTGATCAAAAGATCGAAAGTTGGGCGCCAATATTTAAAAGAAGAAACAAATTAAATTTACCGCGAAATGCATGAGCTCAGGGTCGCTCGGTTTCCGAAGGAAATAAAAACCACAATTTCTCTTAATTGATATTACTCTATTCAAGCCGAAAACATAAGACAAGTAAACCTCAAACAAATGAAAACCCTACCCCCAAAAGACACACATATTATCACTCAAGAAACAAACAACCAAACAAAGATGAAGAAAACGAACCCTAAAACACCACCACCAATAAACCTCATACAACCCTATAATACTTTAACACCCAGAACACATATTAATACACAAAACACGATAATTGGGGGACGAATTCACACAAAGGGAGGGAACACTAAAAATCACAACAGGAATGGGTCCAGGGTTTTTGAGGACCGTTCTGGTCAAGCTGTATTCTTTGACTAGCCTTTCCGAAAGAAAAGGACGCCCAGAAGTCCGCGTCTTCTTTGGCGTCGGTTTCTCTCACCCAATCATTGCACTTTGTTCAAACGTTTCGACCAACGCTTTTCCCATTCCCTTTATGCAGATGGTCAACACATGTTTAACCACCCGCACTCCGGAAACGCTCCGATGGTCGAAACAGGGTCAGGGTGTGGCGCATTCCTGCCTTTACGCGGTCCATAGCACTCGCCAACCATAAAATTCCACCCATAAAACTAACATAAAATAAACTAACATTACAATAGCCCCCCAGACAAAATTTGGATTTCTAACTCCTAAGTTGTCCAGAAATTGTAAAATTTTGTCTTCTGAGAGAAATTGCTCCAAACTTTTAATCAAACATAAATATTTTCCCTATTTCACAACCCACACATATAAATCCCAAGTTGCATTTTAAATTTCCTTTCCCCTCCAAAATCCTATAATTCTACGCGTGAGAATGCAAGTTAATGCAAAATTTGCAACTGAATGCAATAAAGGCCTGATTATCACTAACATCTATTTTCAAGCATTTAATAATATCTTTACGTACAAGACAAAACCCCACAAAACATAAATACTTCCCTTTAAACAAACGCCTAAGCACATATACACCCCCAAAATATATTTCTCTTTCCGTTTTTTCCCCCAAAAGTCTCCGCTATTTTCGTGAGAATGCAATTTAATGCAGTATTTGCAATCTTGCCAACTACCTCTTTGACAGAATTAAACTTCCCCCAAAACTCCAAATAAAACCAAACAACTTCCTTCCTATTGCTATCATCACAGGAATAAGACATGAAAATATTAACACCAACACAATTAAACACCCCAAAGTCCACTTCAATTACGACACAAATTTCAAAATGACATAAAACCGACCAAAAGCACATTCATCCGACATGAAAACATAAACACCAACACAATCAAATACCACGAAATCACACTTCACTTACGTCCAAAATTTCAAAAAGACATAAAACCGACCAAAAGCACATTCATCAGACATGAAAATATAAACACAAATACAATAAAATACCCCGAAACCACACTTCAATTAAGACCAATATGATATCAAACCGACACAGTTCTCCCCATTCACATTTACCTAGATACCCAGTCTAGCACCTTTCTAACTATACACTAAGAGCACAACATGAAAACAACGTAAAATTCACTCAAAGACTAAATAGAATTCCCCTTAATCCCCTGTTCCCGACACTCCCAGAAACCATCCAGACACAGAAATACGCTTACTTCCACTTTATACACCACTAAAATTACTTCACATTACAATCAACCCAGAACACAAGAGAAAATCAAACAAAACCTTTTAAGTTATAAGATAATTTAGGACAGATACCGCCGTAAATTTCGCGTATTATGGATCCCCATCTCCTTTCCTGTTATATCACACCTTAACACATAACTGCTTGGACCCACAATTTTAATGACAGAATGTAGGCCCGTATACAACAGGAAAAACTTTTTCATTTCTTTATTGGCAGCACTGGACACATATGAACTTCTTAAGAGTACCTTTTCTCCCACTCGGAAATTTACAATCTTCTCCTCGCGTTCGTGACGTTTTTTCCGGGCGGTCGCCCTTCGGGTCATTCGCCCCCGTGCCAGCTCTAGTCTATGCTCCTGGGTGAGGGGAGGTATGTTTACCCCGGGAAATTTTATGATCTTACAAAGGATATTCTTAGGTTTCTCTCCGTAATGCAGTTCATACGGAGTAAACCCCGTACTGTCGTGCACCACACAGTTGAGCAGATCATTTATTACGTTGAGAATATTAGGCCACATGGTATGTCTTTTATGACAGAAGGCCCTGAAGAGGTGACCTACTTTTTGCATTACCCCGTCACTGGGGTTGGATTGGGGAGGACGGACTGATGCGTAAGTGGTCGTTATTCCTTCTCTCCGCAGCTCTTCCTTCCGATCCCGGTGCAAAAACCCTTCCTTACTGACATAAGGCATTGTGGCCTCGAACCCATGCACAGAGTCTTGTTTATTTCCCGAATCAGGAGTAGTGGGCAAGTCCAATTGGTGCAATTGTTTTTGTTGCACGCAAACTTTTTCTAAGATCTCAGACGTTGGTCTCCTTTCACCTCCATCCACCTGCTCCTTACAGGCCTCGCCCTCATATGGCCTGCGAACTTCCTGTTGTATTTTGTTTAATTTATTCTCTACTTCATAGATCCTCTCGCTGATGGCCTGGTATTCCTCATCTACCCGGTACCCGAGATTCTCCACCGATTGCTTAACAGTAGTCATCTGCTTATTCAGTCTTTTGGATAACTTTTCAACCTCGGCAATTATGCTTGCTTTTATTTGCTCCCATTCGATGTCTTCCATAGTCTCATCCGGGGAACCCCATTTACAATCACTCTCCGCCTCCATTCTAACCTCTATTTAAAAACCTTAATTTAAAAACTGCCCCCCTACCACCTAATAATACAAAAAATTAAGAGAAATTCTGCTCTATTTCTTCGAGCCCTTAACGTTGGGTCGCCAAGTTGTAACGATACTTTTTAACATAAAATAAGAAATAAAATAAAAAATGCCGCGCGGGGCGTAAAAAGTTATAACGATTTAAACTACTGATCAAAAGATCGAAAGTTGGGCGCCAATATTTAAAAGAAGAAACAAATTAAATTTACCGCGAAATGCATGAGCTCAGGGTCGCTCGGTTTCCGAAGGAAATAAAAACCACAATTTCTCTTAATTGATATTACTCTATTCAAGCCGAAAACATAAGACAAGTAAACCTCAAACAAATGAAAACCCTACCCCCAAAAGACACACATATTATCACTCAAGAAACAAACAACCAAACAAAGATGAAGAAAACGAACCCTAAAACACCACCACCAATAAACCTCATACAACCCTATAATACTTTAACACCCAGAACACATATTAATACACAAAACACGATAATTGGGGGACGAATTCACACAAAGGGAGGGAACACTAAAAATCACAACAGGAATGGGTCCAGGGTTTTTGAGGACCGTTCTGGTCAAGCTGTATTCTTTGACTAGCCTTTCCGAAAGAAAAGGACGCCCAGAAGTCCGCGTCTTCTTTGGCGTCGGTTTCTCTCACCCAATCATTGCACTTTGTTCAAACGTTTCGACCAACGCTTTTCCCATTCCCTTTATGCAGATGGTCAACACATGTTTAACCACCCGCACTCCGGAAACGCTCCGATGGTCGAAACAGGGTCAGGGTGTGGCGCATTCCTGCCTTTACGCGGTCCATAGCACTCGCCAACCATAAAATTCCACCCATAAAACTAACATAAAATAAACTAACATTACAAGCTTTACTTTACAGGTTAGATGGAAGAGGAGACTTTTTGGCCTCAATCCTCAATCTCGCCTAATAAAGACCCCTAATAATAATAAAAATAATAGAGCCACCTCCCTCATGTTCCTTTGCAATGTCGGGAATTTCATCAGGGGAAGCAAGTGCGCCAATAAGACCGCAGAAAAGAAGAAAGTGTCAGATCTCACCTGGATGTTATAACAAATCCAGTAATTTGTGCCTAAAATGTAGGAAAATATACAGTTGTAATGCCGCCCTCCAGATGGGTGAGGGTTCGCTTAGGAAATAGCAGGGAGCAGAGAAGAAATCATTGGCATCAGAACGCTTTTTATTTACTTCCATAAACTACATCTCGCGATCGCGTCCCTTCATCCACTGCCCGTGCCTCGTGTCACCTCGTATCTCCCCCATCCCCCCGTCCTCCCAAGCCTTCGTCAGCAGTCAGCTTGTATTCTCCCATGTGTGCAGTTTCTCACGCCATAAAGATGCTACCTGAGAAGGCGAAGGGGCGGGGAATGCTGACGAGCCCTGCAAGAGGCAGGGTAGCAGAACCTGACACTTACACCATCCCCCACCAAAATTAGAGTTGCAGTATAAACTGCAACTCAACAATTATCAATGCATCCACAATCAACCACATCAGCACATCAATACAATTAATTACAATAAGAAGTAACAAATAAATGTAAAATATGTCCTGCAATATTAACTGCTTTCAGCATCTACTTCAACACTAAATTTTTGCTAAACTCTAACCCACGAAAGCACGTATTTACTATATAAAATCTACTAGGTGCAACTCACTCCGGACTATCTTTTTCAATCACTATCCGCACATTCCTGGCATCTATTGCCATAGGCTTATGCACTCGATCTTGAACAACTTGGCACTTACTCGCAATCCACTTGCGCCACCAAAATATAAGTGCGATACATATCACTGCACCAGCAATTCCCCCACTGACGTTAATATGTAAGTTCATTGATGCTGCCGATTTTTTGCGAGCACCAATCCTGTGCACCACTTTCCTGAAATCAATTCCCTTCCCAGATTCCCTCATGTCTTCCTCTATTTCTACCTTCACCTTCTCTAAAATAAATTTTAATTTCTTATATTCATCCCGCACATCTTTTAAATTAAAATTGATCACAATAGTCCAAACATGCTCCGTTTACATCACATCCTGTTCCCTCTCAAATACAATTCCATTACTCAGAGGCAAAATACTATCTTCTCTCACTAACTCTAAAAGGCTTAAAATTAACAAACACACGCACAATTTCCTCGTGGTTCCTAAATCTTCTCTTCCGTCAACGAACCTGGATCTGTGGTGCAAACACTATCGGAAACAGAGGGGGAAGACACGTTTGGGTTCCCTCGGGTTCTTAGTGGATAAGGAGAGCGTTGGGGCAATGGGGGAGAAGGGGGCACTTCACACACTGCTTCCTCCGGGGAATGCGTCTCAGGCTCTGCTATGTCGCTCACCAGCTGTCCCCGGGATCGCAACGGATAAGGGCAGCGTAGGGGCGATATCTCCGTAACGACCTTCGCAGGAATCTGCAAGTCCGCAAGGCCGGCTTCCAGTCCGGTGGGCGCGTTATCTGGCTGCTCTCGGGGCCGCAGAAGATAAGGGCTGCGGGGCAGTGACCGTCCCGGAACGTCCTTCAAAGGAATTCGCTCGCCTGGCTCCTCGCTAGTGGGCGTTGATGCCTCCGAGACAGAGAGGCGTTGTGGCGATGCCTCGAGAGCTCGAGGCGCGTGGTCAGCAGCGGAGGTGGGGATGGGAGTGGAGGGAGATCGGGCGACCCCTTGAGATGGCATCGTTGGGTTGGGCACGAGATGCGCTTCATCTGAATATGTAACCTGGGGCGCCCCTGTCGCGTCTAGGTGTGAGAAGTCTAACGGAGAAGCGGAAGTATTTCGTCTGCTATTCGTCGTCGTGGCCTTCCCTCGGTCGTTCCTCAACCGCGGTCGACATGTTTGGGGGAATCCCGACACATGGCTTCACCCTATTCTTATGTATGATCAAAGTGCGAAAAGGAAGTCGCAAACGGAGGTTCGTTGGGGAAACTACTTCAAGAACCTCATAAGAACCCTTCCAGGGGCAATGGAATTTCCTTACTCTACCGGGCTTCACACATGGGTTATTCAAGTAAACAAAATCACCAGGTTTATAAAAAGTCTCCTTAGTTCCTTTGTCATAATGCCGCGCCCGCATCTTCCGCGCTCGCTCACTGTTTCTAAGACATACATCCCATACCCTCTTAAGTCTTTCCTTGAGCTGAGGCACATAAGTATTACTCCAACCCTTACCTCTTCTCTCAAAGCACTCAAAGGGCGACCTCATCTCGTAACCATAAACAACCTCGTGTGGCGTATGTTTGATACTAGTATGGCGGCTCGTATTGTAAGCTGTCACGGCGTAGGGTAGCCATTCATCCCAATCATTCTGATCGCTGTTCACGTAGTGACTTAGCACCTGGGAAATGGTTCTATGAACCCTTTCAACCATACCGTTGCTCTCCGGGTGATACGCCGATGTCCTCAGTTTCTCAACTTTCAGCAACCTGCACAGTTCTTCAAACAAATTTGACATGAAATTAGTTCCCTGATCGGTTAAAATCCGCTGAGGGACGCCGAATTTCAATATCCACCGTCGAACCAAGGCCACCGCAACTGTCTCTGCTGTCTGATCAGGGAGAGGGATCATTTCTAAGTACCTGGAAAACTGATCAATAATTGAGAGGATGTATCTACACCGATTCTTAGTAACGGGAAGGGGCCCTACAATATCTAACGCAACAAACATGAATGGCTGTTCCGCCGAAGGGTTGGACTGCAACGGTGCTTTTGTTTTACCATAAGGACTCCTTCGGCAACAAGATACACATTCTCGCAGTTTCATTTTAACATCTCTGGACAATCCCGGCCACCAATACTGATTAGTAATCCTCCCGATCTTGGACTTAGCCCCTAAGTGCCCCGAAAGTGGATGCTCATGGAATTGTTTTATGATGGAGTTTCGCAGACATTCGGGAACGACTACTTTTTCTCCATCTCTAGTCTTCCGACTTAGCAGGCCTCCCCTTTCGATAAATCCTTTCCTTCCCTTCCATTTGTCACACTCCGAATCCTGAAGCTGCTTCCGGCGTATGTCGTCTTCATCGTATACGGCGATTCGCCGAATCTTCCGGCTGAGTCCATCGGCGTTGGAATGCCTTTTCCCCGGCTTATGCTCCACTTCATAGTCGTATTCTCCCAGCTTGATGGACCAACGTAGTAGTCTACTACTTGGATCCTTGAGGCCTAACAGCCATTTAAGTGCGCTGTGGTCGGTAATAATTTTGAATTTGCGTCCATAGACGTAACAACGGAATTCACTAACGCCCCAAATAACCCCAAGTAACTCCTTTTCCATGGTGGTGTAATTAATCTCTGCATGATTTAACTTTCGGGACGCAAAAGCGACTGGGTGTTCTTTTCCCTCCACTATTTGCGATAACACAGCTCCCACCGCGAAATTACTCGCGTCCGTGGAGATTATGAATGGGCGGGTGAAGTCCGGGTACACGAGTACGGGGCTGCTTACCAAAGCGTTTTTTTAGTTCCTCCATAGCGGCATCGCAATCGGGTGACCAAACGAAGGCCGCTCCTTTCTTCAAGAGACGCGTCAGGGGGCGTGCGATTTCGGCAAAACTATTTACGAACCTCCTGTAATAATTTGCTAGACCTAAAAAGGACTGAAGCTCCTTAGCTGACGTTGGAGTAGGAAAATTTTGAACCGCCTCAATTTTCTCGGGATCCGGTTGAACGCCTCTATTGTTAATAATGTGCCCTAGATACTTCACTTCTGATTTTGCAAAATGGCACTTCTCGAACTTCAACGACAAACCCGCTTCCGCAAATTTTTCGAACACCTTCCTCATTCTCCTCGCGTGCTCACGAATGTCCCCACTGAAGATGATGACGTCATCCAAATATACCAAACACTCCATCGGCTTAAGTCCCCGAAGGACACCGTCCATCATTCTTTGAAATGTTGCGGGGGCATTTTTAAGTCCAAAAGGCATACGGGTATATTCGTAATGCCCACCTTCTACATTAAACGCGGTCTTGGGTCGCGAATCGGGGTGCATTGGTATCTGATGATACCCACTTGTCATATCCAGGGTTGTAAAATATTTAAATCCACCCAAATGGTCAAGAGTATCAATGATATTGGGAATTGGATACACATCTGAAGTGGTGACTGCGTTCAATTCGCGGTAATCAACACAGAAGCGATACTTAGGTGTACCATCGGCAGACTTTTTCGGTACGATTACTATCCTGGAGGCCCAAGGACTTTCACTAGGAACTATTATTCCTGCCTCCAGCTGTTCCCTAACAAGTTCTTATACTATGACTTTTTGGGAGTGAGGGGTACGGTACGGTTTACGATTGATTGGGGAAGAATCCCCCGTGTCAATCCTATGCGAAGTGATGTTCGTCGCCGGTGGGCTCACTCCCTCTGTAAACAAATGGCGGTAATCCTGCAAGACCGGTAATAGTTCCTCCCTTTCTTCGGGCGATAAGTGATGTAGTTTATCGGGGAAATCCATTTCTGTCTCGGTATCCCGAACTAGGCGTACCCAACTCGTCTGCTTAGCCCCTCTCAGCTGATCGCCCCTATACGTCATATGCGCCTCTCCTATCCTCACTCCCTTTCTCAAGGCCACGGCCTCGTCGCCTGCGTTCGTTATCTTCAATGCGACACAGGCGTCTCCCATTACTCGGCACAACCCTCGAGCCACATAACAACCACTTTGGTCTTCCAATTCTGGTTCCACTATCACTTCACTCCCCAACGGCAAATCCATATCCACAAGTTTAGCGCGTATGAGCTTTTCGCATCGTGGAGGAATTATCTCAGCGTTCACCAGCCTAACGTGTATCTCGCCTATTTCCTGCGGATCCCTATAATCTCTCCCTTTAGTCAGCTTTTCTCTTTGCTGCAGCTCCTGCCTCCCACTCACAGCCCACACATGTTGCCCTACCACTAAAGTGCCTTCACTTACATCGATTTTCGCCCTATTCTCTTCAAGAAAATCTAAACCTAGAATACCGTCAAAACCTCCTAAATTATCCACCAGTTGCATCCGGGCCCTGTATTTCTGCTTCCCTACGTTAAAGGGGATAACTTTTTCACCGTAATTTCTCACCAGTCTTCCCGTAATACCTTTCACTCGATATGGGGAACGCTTTACATCCTGCAAACCACAAACACCACGCGATATCAGGGAAACTTGGGCACCGGTGTCGACAAGAAACCTATAATTACCTTCTCCCATTCTCACAACAGCCACCAAATCCCTCGTTGCCTTCGTCCGCTCCACTCGAGGCAGGAGTACATCTAAAAGGGGCCGCTTCCGGTGGCTTCTCCGGCCCCCTCTTCGTTTAAATCCCTCGGCCGATGTGCCGATCTCCTCGCTCTGCAATCCCGGGCGATGTGACCCTCTCCACCGCAGGAGAAACAGCGTCGCCCTCACCGGCACTGCCGCGCGATATGTCCTGTTAAGCCGCACGAGAAGCAAGCGAGCTCCCTCGGAGTTCGGAACACTCGCCGCGTCGGGGGCTCAGCGGTAGCCCTGCGCTCCACCTCGTTGATTCTCACGGCCTGCTTAATGGCTTCCTCGAGGGTCTCTGGTGCCGTAAGACGACATTGGCGACCCAATTCCCCCGGGAGACCATTCAGGAACGCGTCAAGGGCTCGTTGGTCCGCTTCAAATCGCACTGCAGCGACGTAGTCGGGCACTCCAGTCGCTTCGTACGTGTGTATGTTGACCGCGCGGATCCGGTCGCCAAAGGCTTCTATCTCCTCGCGGGGTTCCAGTCGCATCGTGGAGAGCTTGTCCCTATAGAACCTCGCGCTCCTCTTGGTTCTGAATCTCTCCACGAGTAGGTCCTTTAGCACCTCGTATCCCGTCGCCTCTCGACACTCCTCTTTACTCCGGTAATATTCTGCGGCCTCTCCTCCCAGACGAAGGGAAGCAACATGAAGTTTCTCCGCGTCGCCCCATCCGCTAAGCTCCGCCGTCCTTTCGATCTTCTCGAAGAAGGACGTGACTGCTTGAGGTTCTCCCGAAAAGACGTCAATCAGGGATATCAGGGCGAAGTTCTTTCTTGTCACCGCCTTCCCATTGCCATTAGCAAGCGATCTCCTCAAACCTACATTTTCCGCGTTCAGTTCCCCAATTCTCGTGCTCAGCTCGATGATTGCTTCTTGGAGGTTTACTTCCCGGCCTCCAAAACTCACGCGGTATGCCATGACTTCGACTTTCTCTGATTTTTTTACTATTCCCTTAAGAATGGGTATCTGCCCAGAATCCCACCGCTGTCACCAGTTTGTAACGCCGCCCTCCAGATGGGTGAGGGTTCGCTTAGAGAATAGCAGGGAACAGAGAAGAAATCATTGGCATCAGAACGAGTGCTTTTTATTTACTTGAAATACCCTACATATCATGATCGCGTCCCTTCATCTACTGCCCGTGCCTCGTGTCACCTCGTCTCTCCCCCATCCCCCCGTCCTCCCAAGCCTTCGTCAGCAGTCCGCATGTATTCTCCCATGTGTGCAGCTTCTCACGCCATAAAGATGCTACCTGAGAAGACGAAGGGGCGGGGAATGCTGACGAGCCCTGCAAGAGGCAGGGTAGCACAACCTGACACTTAAATTTGAATAATTTTCTTTTTGAATTTAGTAACCCTGCTTCGTGAAGTTGTTAGGCTGGATGTAGGTTAAGAATGGTCTATTAATAACAAAAAGTTATATTATCATTTGTAGGACCCAAGTTTCAAACACGATTCAAAGACATAATAACATTAAATAATTATTTTACAGGTTGGTGACAGTGATAAGGATTAATTTTACAATAATGCAAATATTACTAATCGTATGTCATAGTCGAAAACTGCTAAACTGGAAGTTTCATAAAAATATCGAAAATTTAGCGTTCTTTTTTACACACCATTTACACGCATAATCCGGAAGTGGTGTTTAAAAAAGAACGCACCGACATCCCTCATTCCTGTTATCATCTCTGATGCTCCCACTAAGTCATACGCCATTGCCAGACAAGAAGCGATTATTAATATATTATAATTACTATATCTCCCCTTTCTATCGAAGGAATTTATATATCTCTTCTCTCTCTTGTCAAATCTCAAATAAAGTCAAATTGTCACGATCTCCTTGTTTTGTCCATACCGAGATCGATAGCCATAATTGAATTGACATTCCATACATTAAAGTGTTTGTTATCTTATCAAACAGATTGGGTTGTGATCAAGTCCTTAACTGATTGATAGCGCAACGCATCATGGGAGTAAACCAGTGTAAACAAGTAATGGCGGACAAACTTTACTGCTAATTTATCAACTCAGTTGGTTTGTTGATGAAAATTAAGTTTATACTCCACAATTTCTGGAAAATATTTGTTCGGATATTCTAATTAAGTTGGTATGACTCCTATTAAATGTATATGTAATATTTTAAGGTCGTTTTTTCTGTCACATTCATTATGCGTAGAACTATGTTGGTTCCGGAGATGTGTACAATAAGTTATTATATATGTAATAAATATAATATTAATATTGGGATGATTTTGAGCATTTAAGATACCAAGATAATAATCATGATTTAACAAGCTCTTCATTTTCTGACGTGGAAACTACTGGCCTAGAAAAAGCAAATGTCGTGTAACTTAAAAGAACATTGAAATTCGTGTGAAAGTAAAATTAAGGAACTGAGGAAACTATTATACAATTATCTGAATTAATAGTAGGCCTGCCTGTCAACGTGTATGGTCTCAAGTATTGCTTTGAAGGCTTCGATAAAAGTATTACCCGCGAAGGTGCATAATGTTGGACGTACTCCTTGACGCAAGTTACTTTTTATACTTATTTGTTGATAAAAAGTATTGAAAATGGGGAAAGATATCTAACAAATAAAATATTAGAAAGATTTTAAGCAGAGTGATATAAAACAAAAACAGCCAGCATAATTTCCTACCTCAGAAACGAGTCCCTTTAAAAAGGGATGCTTATCACAGGTAAATAATATTAAATAATGCTGCTAAATACTTCTCTAATAACGATATTTATTATTACCTCACATAATAGACAAGAAATGGAAGTATTGAAAACGTTTCAAGATATTGAGGATGACGACGATGAATTTTTATTTCGAGTACTGCTGAGAACAAGAAATCCTAGAATATTTAAGATTCGACCGGATTATTTCAACACATTGAGTGAAGAAGAGTTTTTTATAAGGTTCAGACTAAATAAAGAAACAGTGGTTAAGTTTTTAGAAAAAATTGCGATGAAAATAGAGCATCGAACAACAAGGTATAGCAAAGTTAATCCAAAGTATCTGATGTATGAAATAACTGCTTGATCATTACACTTCCTATTTTAAGAAATAAGGCGATGTCAGCAATGGAACAGTTTCTACTGACATTAAGATTTTATGCCACTGGTTCGATGCTAATCGCTTCAGCAGACTTCACTGGTGTCCATAAATCAACTGCTAGCCGAACAGTTAAGAAGGTGACTAGAGCCATTGCTGAACAATCAATGACATATATAAATCTACCAACAAGCAAACGAGAGATTGGACTTAACATGCAAAAATTTCACAGCATGGCCTCATTCCCAAGGGTCTTTGGCTGCTTAGATTGCACACACATAAAAATCGTATCACCAGGTATAAAGTGTTCTTAAAATCTCAAGCAATGTTGCTGTAATTAGTAAATTAAATTAATAATATCTTTTATTACTGCTTCTATCATCCATATCTTTGTAAAATAATTAAGATATACGGATAATAAAAAATAATGAAGATCAGTTTCATGGTTAAGTACATCACATGTCTTTTATAAGAAAGATTTCTTCTCAAATTAAGAAGGGATATAATAAATATAACTATACTTGTTTGACAAATACTTCATCATTAAAATTTAAATTCATAGTTTTAATATTTGTCTTTCACTGATAGATTGAAATTGATCATAAATGATGTTACAGGAGGTGAAGAGCCTGAAAGCTTCAGAAAAAGAAAGGGCTACTTCTCCCTAAATATTCAAGTTGTCTGCGATGCAAAAATGAAGATTGCAAATATAGTAACTAGATGGCCAGGGTCAATCCATGACCAAACAATTTTCAACAATTCTTCACTGAAGAATAAGTTAGAAAATAAACACTTCGGAAATGGGGTATTGCTGGGAGATTCGGGATATAAACAGACAAATTTTCTGATGACACCAATTAGGAAACCCATAGATCAGTATCAAAAATATTATAATGATAGTCACACAAAAACTAGAAACATAATAGAAAGAATGTTCGGAGTATGGAAGCGACGCTTCCCAATCCTCTCAAAAGGTATGAAAATTTGTTTGGAAACCGCAATGGAAGTTGTAGTGGCATGTGCAGTGCTGCACAATGTGGCAGTTATTGCAAAAAACAAGGAACCACCGCATAATATATCAGAACCAGTGGAGGTTGAAGAAGAGGTAGGAGACCAAAGTGAATCTGAGGAGGATATTGGTGCTGGGAAAGATCCATTTATTAAATACTTCTGTGACCTGATACTACAAAACTTTCATGATTAGAGACAGAATGGATGTATTGAAAATTTTGAGTCTTATAAATTTCAAGGCTTGTGTAATAATCAGTTGTAATAACTTAGCATAATTGCTAGTTTGGCTTAATTTTACATTTTAATTTCATTAGTTTATTTTATTTCAGTACTATAATTGAAGTGAAACACCACAAAGGTTTAATGTTAGTCTGTATTTATACATTTAAAAAAAATTATTGGTTAACTAATTGTGATTCAAAGTAAATACTGAAATTCACCTAAATGAATTTATTTATTTCTTTTAATATAATTTCTAATAACAGTTTTTTTTTCTTCTCCATAGGCTGTACTAATCTTAATAGCATGTAATTCCTCTTCTCTTCTTTGCTTCTCCTCATATTCTTTCTTTAAAATTTCTTTCTGTAGATTGATTAATTCTAACTTTGCTTCTGTTAATGAGATTAAACTTTCCTTTGGATTTGTTTTACTGAAATTCTTCTGGATCTTGATTCATTGTTTTTGTCTCCAATTATATCAACTGTTAAATGAATCATGATATATCATTGAGAATGAAACAATACAAGGAAATTAATAATCAAATCTTACATATATACTTCAAACTTACTTTCCACTACTTCCACACCCTGAGTTGAAATTGTAGTTATATTCTCTGAAATTAAACAACTTATCAATTCTCATATTTCAAGAATGGTGAATCCTACTTCAAGGCTATTGGTACTCATTAACACATCGAGATTAATATAAAGCTCAAGTTTGTCAGAGAGGTGACAAATTCTGAAAGCTACAGGTATGCTTAACCAAGATACAATCAAAGGACATTCCTAGAATTAGCATGAATGATAACTTTAAAGACTGTTGGAGTTACTGTACCATTGTTTTCATTCTCTGGGTGAGATGTTTCCATTATTACTGGAAACGATGGAGAGTATAAGTTCCAGTCTGGAAATGCAAGCACTCATGAATAAAATCCTTTTCAGAAAATTTTATGGGGATACTGTCAGAATTACAATTGTAATCTATAAAAATTCATTACTCCAAGTATTAAAGATTATAATGCATTAGGTATCTATATTTCT
The DNA here is from genome assembly GCA_947579665.1 of Sympetrum striolatum. Lineage (NCBI taxonomy): Eukaryota > Metazoa > Arthropoda > Insecta > Odonata > Libellulidae > Sympetrum > Sympetrum striolatum. The sequence goes on along the minus strand of OX388347.1, from coordinate 79,743,675 downwards.
TGGTCAAAACTTTCAGAACTAACCAAGAAGTAAAGTGGAAAAAGATGTAACAACCATGAAATGATGCTTGGCACATATCGTTACAATAATGACGTTTTGCTTGATATGCTTATGCTTCTGAGAATATAAGGACTGACATGACTATTGCATTGACCTATTTCTTACAAATTTATCTACAGAATATAAATATCTTTCATACCAAACTGGACATCAACATAATCCAACCTTGTAAACATAAGCAAGGCATACCAATTCCACATGCATTGAGAAGAAACCATCAGTGACAACATCAACGAGTTGTCTTTAGGACCTTAACTGGCAATATTTTCGTTTTAATAAAATTTCTCTTTCATTTGATTATGGACAGTAATAAGTAATGTTTTACCATACGAAGCACAATCCGAGTTTGAATCATCTGATACCTGTCAAGAAAGTATTATCAATTTTGTGAAACTTCAAAGAAAGGAAATATTTTTATAGGGGTCTACTTTAAAGCACAAGAAGGCTTTACACTTCAGTACTAAATATTTCAATGATCATGATAGCATTTATGAATAAATAAGGAAATAATTATATGAAATTAAAAATATGTATTTTTGTTAATTCGAAATTTCCCATTAATTATTAGAAGCACAGTCAGTGTTACAATAAAAAAAAACAAGATAAGTATTTACCATCATGGCTTGAGAATTATGTGATAGCTCATCTCTTGAACCTGAAGGAAAATCGTTGTATAGTACACAATATAGTGAAAATAGAATTAATTCTGTTATAAAACATCACTTCAATAGTACAAGGTAGATCCCTACACATCATTTGTGAATCGCTATCCACTACATTTTCCAAGCCCTTTCCGTTTAAACCAATTAAACTCCTACACTTTTCGTACACCGGGTTACGTTTAATGTTGGATGAACCTCCGCCGGTCTGCCTCAAACTTTGTTTCTCTCTAGCCATATCCTTTTTCGTATCTTTCTTAATAGCGTCGTACTTCGATTTTAGCTTTCTCCAAGGCCTTGTGCTTCCCGTCTGAGCGTCGAATTTATCACGAATTATCATCCATGCTGCCTCCTGCATTTATTTAGTTCTCTCATGTAGAATTTCGTATTAGATAGCAGACATGACGAAAACACGTAACTTACCTTCTGCTTCCATGTAGTTGAGTTACTTATTTTATTCTCTACTACATTTCTATTCTCCTCAACTAAATTTAGTAGCAAGATCTGCTCTTCCTCTGTGAAGTTTTTACTTCTTTTAGCATCCATTCTTTATTCCTTAGATTAAGTTCAGGTAAATAAGAGTAATAGGAGATAACTTAGTAAATAGGTTCCCGCATGAATGGAAAAAGAAAGCGGAATAGTCGGATATTCGCATTACGATTCGTTTATGTTCAAACAAAACTCGCAGCAACGGGTATGAAAATTATTCTCGGGCAACGCAACTCTTAGTTAAAGTGATAAATAACTAACCATGAGTCGGAAAAGTTTTATAATACCGGCCATTTCGCTAACCGATAGTTAAGCTTAACCTTCATGTTAACTATTTATCGGATTTAACTATACATTATAATACCGGGCCTAAATGTACTATATAATAAACTTCGCCACTAATGCCATCTCTTGAGGAAAATTGGAACTTTAGTTTCTAAACTTCGACATTAATGCCATCTCTTGAGGAAAATTGGAACTTTTGTTTATAAACTTCGCCACTAGTGCCATCTCTTGAGGAAAATTGGAACTTAGGTTTCTAAACTTCGCCATTAATGCCATCTCTTGAGGAAAATTGGAACTTTTGTTTATAAACTTCGCCACTAGTGCTATCTCTTGAGGAACATTGGAACTTTTGTTATTACAATCTTCGCCGCTAATGCCATCTCTCGAGGAAAATTGGTACTTTCGTTATTAAATATAGACAATAATGCTGCATCTCCAGAAAAATGGGAACTTTTTTTAACTGAAAAATAAAAATATCCCTAAGTACACTGTAACATTACCATAAGTTGAGATATAATTCAGTATCATACTTATACTATATTTAGCAAAAGTCTACTTTACCTAGGAAGGCGGGTTAAAAAAATAAATGTTACCTTTTTTAACCATATATTTTTTTCTATTTATAATAATTAAAGAAATGTTTAAACATTCATGTACCAATATTGCATTAACTTTGATATTTTTCCTATTTATAAGTAACCTAACAGTTTCAAACTTTTGGAGTATGTAAAAAGGGTTTATTATATTGATTTTGAATAACGAAGTCACTCTATGTTTCAAATGCCGTAAGAAAATAATGAAAATTAATTTCATTCCTTTTGAAAAAAAGTCAAAATATAGCGCATAAATAATTTTTCGATATTTTTATTTAAACTTCCAGTTTAGCAGTTTTCGACTATGACATACGATTAGTAATATTTGCATTATTGTAAAATTAATCCTTATCACTGTCACCAACCTGTAAAAGTATTATTTAAAATTATAATAATAATAAATAATAAAATCTTTTTATTCCTCGGCCCTGCATTAATTACATTTTATACAACAATTGTCAGGAATATAGGTACCCCTAAGGTGACAGCCACCTGTTTCGGGGTTACCGACTCTTCATTTACTTGGCAAATATTAAACAAGCCATTTAATTACATTACAAAAAAAAATCAAATGTAGACCATGCGTATTAAAAAAATTGCAAAATAAATTATTATAATGAAATCATTAAATTCAACAAAATAGCTTTCATATAATTTTTTAAAACATAAATTCAATATCATCATATTTAAATAAATACTCCTTAATTAATTTTATAAACTTAATTTCTGTTGTAGCAGTGGTTATGTTCTCCGGTAAATAACTAAGAAATTTTGAACTAATATACAAAAAAGAATATCTAAAGAATTCACAATTGGGTTTTGGGATTATCGTTTGTTTAGATCTTAATATATACGGTGATGGTTTATTTTCATCACCGCCGCGATTATAGTACATCCTCAGCACTTTATATACAAATAAATGTCTCAGTGGCAGAGTTTTTGCCTTAAAAATGGAGGAAAAGAATGTGCAGTACTATGCGCTCTTGATATAACTCGAATAACTTTCTTCTGTGCCACTATTAATGGCTTTAAATTAGTAATGAATGCACCCCCCCAACAAACAATACCATATTGCAGCCTCGAGTTCACTAGAGCATGATACACATTAATCAATACAGTATATGGACATACATATTTTAATAAATAAAATTTCCTAATTGATGAGATTGTCTCAGAATACAATTTATTAATATGTTGTTTCCAGTTTAGGTTTCCATCAAAATAAATTCCTAAATATTATATGTAATCAACCCTTTGAATTGGTATGCAATATGGACATGAAGAAACATTTTCTTTAACACATTTCATACATCTATAATACAGATTATTTAGTCCAACTGTACCTTTCCTCAAACTAAATTGAATAAATTTTGTTTTATCGCTTAATGACATAGAATTTGCAGAAAACCAATGATGTAGCTTATTTAAATCATTCTGCATCTGTCTGTACAGTGCATTTGAATCACCTGCTGTATAGCTAAGGGCAGTGTCGTCTACAAAGGAAGTAAGCTTTCCTTCGAATCTACCTTCACATAGATTATTTGCATATATCAAAAATGAAATAGGACCCAAGACAGAGCCCTGAGGAACACCACAAGTAAGCTGAGTCTTATTACTGTAATAATTATCTATCCTCACACACTGGTATCTGTTACTGAGGTAGCTATCGAACCAGTCCAGTGCAATACCCCTAATACCAGAATTACTTAATTTTTTTAGTAGTATCTTATGACTCACAGAATCAAAAGCTTTGGTAATGTCAATAAACAGACCAGCAACTTTAAGTTTATTATTAAGGCCTTCGTAAATATCCAAGCAGAAGTGCGAGAGGGCATCCTCTGTACATTTACCACTTTGGAAACCAAACTGATTTTTGCGGAAAAAATTTTGACTATTTCAAAAACTTAACAACCGCACTTTAATAGTTTTTTCAAGAACCTTTGAAAATACAGGCAACAAGGAAATTGGTATATAATTATTTAAATCTAACTTGTCACCCTTTTTTAATACTGGTATTACTATTGTTGTTTTTAGCTGATCGGGAAATACCCCTGTCTACATACTGCTATTAGCAATATAAGCGAATACTTGAGATATTTCTGTTTTCACTTCTTTTATTACAAATGCCGCCAGTTCGTCTAAACCTTTAGAACTCTTAGATTTCAACTCCATTATAATATTAATGACTACTTTTTCATTAGTCGGTGCAAAGAATATTGACTTACTCAAAATTCGTTCTGGGAACCATTCGCCTTGCGCATCTAAATTACGATGAAGATCTAAGTCGCAGTTCCGTAATTTCGTGGTTTCAATAAAATGAGTATTAAATTCGTTCACTATCTCCTGCGTTTCAGCTAAGTAATTTCCATTACCTGTTCTAATTCTGTCTATTCTAGAATTTCTTAATTTCCCACCAATTATTTTATCTAAAGTTATCCTTTGCTCACGGGTGTTATTAGAATTACTATCAAATACCTGCATGTAATACCTTTCTTTACACTTCTGTATATCTTTTTCGAGCCGCTGTTTATAAGATTTACGAGTAAAATGTAGCTTGCATACTGCAAGCAGATCGACAACACTAATTTCATGTCGGCATCATATCGGGACGGTCCTCAAAAGAAAAAAAAAATTGAAAATATTCTTAAAATTCGCTGCAATTTAATCGTCTGGCATCGAACCCGGGTCTTTCTGGAGATACTTCCTATTCAGCTGAACAGAAAATCACCACCTCTAACTATGTGTGAAAATTCAGGCAGAAATGGTTGCTTCAACTGCCTCAAACGACGTCCTACTTTTCCCATATATTCCTTATGAGAGAAATTTTAAAGTGCTCTGGCATCGAACCCAGGAACAGCATGGTCATATCTAATTATTTTTTCAAACCGAGTCTTAATATACTTCTTCCATCGAAGCAAGAACTCCCTATTATTTCGATAAGTGCACGAAATAAATAATTAAAAACCATCCCAATGTGTCTTATATGGCAGATACATAACCAGAGCGGATTGCGCATTATCCAGTCAACAAATAAAAAGTATCTAGTGATTGGCGTAGAAATTAAATTACGGAAGCAATCCGCTACTTTTAATTACGAAATCTTGAATCAGTCGAACGCAAGTTTCTTTTGCGTTTCGAACCTTAAATGAAAAATCGCGCTTGTGAATGATATTTTACGGGCCTACAATCAATTTGTGAGGATAGCCAATGTAGTTATAACCACCGAATACCAGAGGATTCCAGAAAGCTATGTTACGAACCTTCATTCATCATACTTTAAGTGAGGCTCTCCGTCATCAAAGTTCATTTGGTTGAAATAAGGTTATTCGATCAGATATAGAGTGCAAGAATGGAAATATTGCTCTTAAGTATATCAGTGAGTAACAAGGAAAAAATATAATAGTACAAAATGAAAATAATATTACAGAATTACTCGCAAACAGCGGGTTATTCTCTACCGATTTGGCAGGCGCGGGTGTGTAATGCGTGGTTGCCTATACTCAGATTATCGATTTTCAATTAATTATTGCAAGAAAAGTAAGGCCCATTCAGACGAACGGCAATACAGTTTTTCATAACTCCACTTCCTGCACTACCACAAAAATTTTCATCAAAATCCCCGGACAAAAGTGAGAGTCTCCCCTTGTTAGTACATTTAAAAGGTTTTCATTATGTCGAAACGGAACACCATGGATCTCTATATTATTTGCTAAGATATTCTGTTGCAAATCATCCAAAGAATTTCTATTCTCAATAATCTGATTTTTAAGCAGAACATTTTCACTTCTTAAGGCCTCGATTTCGTCATAGCATTGCTTCAGCTTCTTTCCCTGCTCTTCGATAACCTTAGTAACTTCTTCCAGCTTTTCGTATATTTTATTAATCGAGTCGCCTAAATTTTTCCAACCTCTTTAAACCCTTTTTTTAACTCTAGAAAAAGGGTGTGTATAACACTAAATGACATCACTTCACTTTTCGTTGTTTCCACCGTCTTCATTTCAGGATTTCGACTCTGCCGTCGTGAAGCCTGTCAATCTGAACACATCCAGATTTGTTTGCTGGCTCTAATTCCGTCTATATCGTCTTTAGACATAGGATTCTCGATACATTGGCCATGGAAACTTCTTTGACACCTATGACAAGTGATGAAAACTGTGCTGCGGACCGATTTTCGAGGCACATTACACACACTCATGTTGGATAATTTTATCAAATTACACAATAAACACTGCTTATTTTTTAAACAGATCAATTTAACGATAACTCTAATATCACTAAACTTAGAGAAATTCAGTCACACTATGCATTGAAAGCACTGGAAATTTCACGGCTTGAAAATACTCATGGACTTGGTAACGCCACACTGAACGAAAGCATCCGCTCAGAACGGAGGTCAGCAGAAGAGGCATGTATTTGAATCGTGTTAAACTTGGGTCCTTTAAATGATATTATAACTTTTTGTTATTAACCCTCATCCGGGCGCGCCCTATTCCGTAGTGCCAGCGGGCGCGCGACGGTAATTTACCGTCTCCCTGATTTTGTGTCTGTTTTTCTCAACACTTCATCTTAAATCTTAAAAATCGGTATTAATTTGATGAAAAACATCTAGCAAAAATGTATATAAATGAAATAAATTTATTATACCTTGAACAGTACAATAAATACTACAATTTTAGCTACATATGTAAACATTGTCATGGCATAAATTTTCAGGTCATCCCGGTTCATCCAATACATGGCCCTTTGCCGGCTTTTGGGCAATGTGTTGGATGAAACTGCAACGGCCACGAAAAGTCACTAACATTTCGTCGATGGTCACACTTTCACCAACATTGTAGGCTCTTAGACAGTTGGATAGAAAGGTCTATTGAAAATCTCGAATCGGAGCTAATTTATCAGTTACAGATCGCTCTTTACGGGTCGTAAAGTTAGTAAACGAAGAGATCTCAACAACAATCGAAATCTACGTTCACTAAAGTTAGCGCGCAATATCATCAGTCCTGTTCCGTTTTTACTAAAAAACTCAAAAAAATCATCACGGTTTCCACCTTTTACGGCAATCAAGAACAATGCCCCAAATAGTGCTTTCATTTCCGATCTAGAGTTGGGTTTGTAATCTCTATCTCGAACGGGAGAGTCAGACGACTCATTTCTTCCAGCCTTTATTTGAGCAATAAAATATTAGTGTACTTGACAATATCATCCAAAATTTCTAAAGAAATGATTTGGAGGAAACATTCGAGCTTCGTTTTACAGTTCCTAGCTTGCCCCTTGTCTTCCTCGTAGTCTCCTCGTAATCCAGGTCGTGTATTGCCTAATCTAACTCTTCCTCCGACTCACTATTGTGTTCATCTTCTTGAATAACTTCAGGTTCAAAATCGATACCGTCTGGATTGTCAATTTGCTCTTCCTGTTGGTCTTCTTGTCGTCGTCGTTCCCGTTCTTCTTCCGATTCATAGTCCAACTCAAGAAGAAGTCGACGAATATCCTCAGGATCGGCGAAACGTGCCCTGAGAAATTACCATTTGCATAGACATGGGTAATCTTATATTGTTCAGGATTACAACCCATTTGTTTTGTTTGGTAACATAGCAGTATTTACAGTGCAGAGCAATGAAAAGCTTGAATTATGGCTCCGAAAAAACTGAAATCGGTACTCACATTTTGCTCCGATGGCCGACCGAAAAGAATTAAGTTTCTGGGCGCGCGACGGTAAACTACCGTCATTTAGTACATGCGAAGGTTTGACTATGACTGACTTGTGAGACTAGATACAGACAGAAGCTGGCAAGGACTACACTGGCATCTAGTGTCACATTGTGTAAATAGAGAATACACGTCCCTCCCGTCCTCCTGCACACCTCCAGGCAAAAGTTGCACTCGCTTTTATGAATGTGACGGTAATGTACCGTCCGTCCCCAGGATGAAGGTTATATGTGCCTCTGGTCCCCCTCCATTCCTCTCCTTCCGCGATTTAACTATTTTCATTCGCTGTGGCGAGTAATCTTGTAGCAAGCAACTTCATGGAGGTTCGTAGGGATCGTAGCTATCCCATTTATCCTATGATGCGGATAGTACACTGTTGTTTTTGGACGTAAAAAAGATAAAAAATACATAAAAATTTATTTCAATCCAGCCAATAGTTACAACAATAATGAATTACGGCGTGAGTGATAGTCATGACGTTATCAAAACGGTTTTAAACATTGCCAAAATGGTGAATAATTGTATTATTGCGAAAATATGGTTGAAATATAACAAAAATTATTGCATTCTATAGAGGAGTAACTACAACAATATGAGCCATTGTCAAAATAGTCTTCAACATTGTCAAAATGGTTATGTCCCTCCGTTAAAATACTGCTGTGACATTTTTACCGCCCACAGAATTCCAGTGTGGCATATTTACCGTGGCATTTTTACAAATCAAAAAGTGTGACATTTTTACCGCCCACAGAATTCCAGTGTGGCATATTTACCGTGGCATTTTTACAAATCAAAAAGTGTGACATTTTTACCGCCCACAGAATTCCAGTGTGGCATATTTACCGTGGCATTTTTACAAATCAAAAAGTGTGACATTTTTACCGTGGCATTTTTACCTGTGACATTTTTACCGCGCACCGCAAATTCTTCTACACTTTGGGAGCTCTCCACAAAATTGAAATCTAACAGAGTTTACGGAACAGGAAATGTTGCAGTCAATTTTGACGAAAAAGACAGAGCTATAATGAAACTGAAAGAATTACAGTATTTATCTCGTATTAAGGCTGGGAATCCCTGGAGAATAACGAAGAGTAGTTGCTAGCAAAGTGTGTTAATGATAGTCAAATTCAAATAGACATAGTAGCGAAGACAAATCAGTTTGGGATCTAATTTTCCCAAAAATAATCCACGATGCTACTAACGAAAGAAATACGAAAATTTCTTATGACTACCAGCGACAAAATGAGGTCCATCAGTATATGTAAACGTAAAAATACATCAACATTCAAATTATTACCCTGCGAGCCGCCTTTCGGCGTGTGGCTGGGGGTGTAAGCACCAGTTGATTTAAACTACTTATTTACTCTGTTATTGTCGCTTATCGTTCGCGGAAATAATGAATTTTTAAAACGAATCGTCCAAGCATCTATGTCTCTTAACTTACATTCATTATCAGATTGCATGATGTAGCAGGGGGGTTCCATGATATCGATTGTATCTTCCGCAAACGTTGTTGTCCTGAATGTATCAAGCAATCGCAGTCTAGCTTCCGATCTCATGTCTTTCAATTCCCAACTTGCGTCTGAGAGCATTTTGTAACGCTTGCTTTTTATCGTAGCATTTCTAAACTAAACGAATCGCCTTCGCGTTCTCGAGTTCGCCGATACGCGTTCCATCCGCCGGATCTCAAATACTTGCCGCATATGGGGTCTTACCACGAATAAAATGACTAAAAAAAGATAGAAAAACGAATTCAAAAAATGAATACAAAAATAGATACACATTTTGATCTAAGAAAATTAAAATACGTGAATTCAGACGGGGGACCTAACTAGTGAGGAAATATATGTATTATTTAAAAATAAACTATACTATACATAATGGTTAACAATAATCTCCATACCAATTATACGGATAACAGGAGTGTAGATTAGTTGCCTATACTCTGATAATTAATTTTCAATTTATAATTTCAGCCAAATTTAAGCCCATTCCCTAAATCCCAGACAGGTTATTGGTTTTATTTCAATGTCTGCGCCACTATAAAATTTTTCAACGAAATCGCAAGGCAAATTTGAATGTCATTCATTGTCATTCACGACCAAGGCCAATCAACTCCATATATCCCTTGATATGATCCATTCCCTCTACAAAGCCTTTGGTAGCTAGTGCTTTAAAGCTTGAGGTTCCAATTAGCCTCAAACAGGAATTTTTTATAGCGGGTATGATTTTGATGCTTATTGTGGGGCAGATGACACAAACGGAAGTATTGAAAAATTTTTATTATCATCTTTGTGATAGTTATTTACATAGTGTGCATATTTTTATTCACTATATTCTGGCTTGTGTTTCACTTACACCGTATAATAAATAGGTAAATAAGAACCTAGGGGTTCATAAGGATCATAACCAGCGTTAAAAATAAATTATAGTTACTAAAAATGAATTCGATGGAAATACAGGCAGGGTGGAATTCAATTGCTCCTTATACAGATCCACATAACTATCCTTAGTATTCAGCATAAACATTACAATTATCAAAAGTTTAACCTTAAATTTCAATAAATTAATATCGAAAAACTACAATTCCTATAAAATGGGCAAACATTTCTGGCATGCAGATGAAAGGAATAGGAAATAAGGGTTTCCTAGCAACCAAAGCAACCCTTGACAATGAGTATAAAAGAAGCGGTTGATAGGGATTCACAGTCTGCCAAAGACAACTGGAGAGTTATGAGCAAAAGTGAGAGATAAATTCAAATTTTCTATTGTTCTGATGCTAACCTTTTGAGTTATAAGGTAAGTAAGGTTAAATGAACAAATTACGCGAAATATTAATACCTAATATAATATAAAATTTTAAAGATGAGTATTTTCGAAATTTATATTCTTTATATCAATAAGCGTCCTGTCATATAAGCAATCTTATATCCTTCTCTAATGAAAAAACGCAGCGGTGAAATTAATTAAAATTAAATGAAACCAGGCAAGGTCTTATGTAATTCGAACATATTTCGTTCAATAGCCTTTGTTTCCGGAAGGATGGCTTTCGGAATGCTAAAAAGCCTTAGTGCTGCATTCGCGATCATTTATGCGAATGAGGTTCAGCAAACCAGCGATGGTAACGTCATCACGTCGACCGCAGAGTTGTTTTTGGAGCTCCTGGGAGTGGGATCATTGAAGACCAACCGAACGGAGGTTAGTATACATCCCAAAAATACAGCCACTGTAAAATCCAACTTTGATGCATTTTCGAATAAAGTGAGCGATTAGAATAGAGATCAGGTCCTTACAAATGAATGAGAAACTGCAATAAATTTGAGTGTTATGAAAGGAATAGCTGCGTCCAAAGTAGAGGTGTGTTTTCGCCAAAATACTACACTATTATTTTGTTTCTCTACTTAGATAATTGCCCTCGTCAACATAACTTCTAAGAAGAAAAGTTGATGTAATTTACTGAAATTATTTGAAATACGCACCAACTTTCTTCATTTTGACCCAACTAACCCAGAATATCCTTTGAATATCAATAAATCTAATTGACGGTCATTCCTTTATCTCTATAGAACTTTAACCTAATCTCAATAATCATAGATCTTGGAAGGAAAGTGTATAGATTTTGGAAAAAATTATATCTGATGTAGTTAATTTTCACTCTTATGGATATTCGTAAACAGTGTACAGTTAATAATTTTCCCTTCCCGTGATAAATAAATCTTAAAGTTAAAAGTAACTTCGATATCGAAAAATTAAATGCAAATCAAAATACGCTCAGTTCCAAAATACTAGCAGAGCGTACCGGGGTGCTTGCAAGTTCCGAGGCCCACTCACTGACTAATATTCTCAATTTGAAATGACGCAATGTCTTCTCCATAAGGTTTCATGGCTCGGCCGAAGAAAGACTACTCTTGCTGACAAAGTAGCACATCTTCCAATAAACAGTGACGCGGATCTGATGCTCACACTACTAACAGACGTACAAGCAGCAGGTGAAGCTAAAAAGAGAACGAGGCGACGCCGCGTCCACGGAAATATTGAGCAGGTTATTTGGATCTATAAACATATTTTTGTCTTTAAAAATTAAAACTATATAGCTCGTAATCCAATAACTATGTGGATGATATAGTAATTTCGATGAACATTTTTGTTCGATAGTTTATTAGATAATAAACCACAGCAGTTTGTCAATGAAGAGAAATATATTGCAATTCATTAACGATCAACGAGTTTTTGCCTTCATGCCATTATAATAATTAACATTTTACAATTTCTTTACAACAGAAAAGAACTCCCAGAGAATATCAGCAATTATGCAGCATTTGCCTAGAAAATACGGAGGAAAAGGATTCAATCAGGTTTTTTTCTTCAAATATTTCAAATTAACTTCAATAACCGGATCCCTCAATTTCAAAGTCATCTCTGCAACACTGATATTTTTCAATTCTTAGCCAAATATTACTCTCGATTCTTAATCCCTAATTATGCATTATGGAGTTTGAATATTACAAGTATTTACTATCAGGAAAAAATTTCAATTTACGATCGTAACATTTTCTATTCATTCATAATCGATTTTTCTTTGGAATCCAGGCTTTTGCCATGCTTCCACATACTTCACCTAAATTGCTTTGAGCGCTTTAGAGAAGAGCTAAACCACTGCCCAATCTGCAATAAAAACTTTCCGGCTTATGAAATACATGATTTCATGTGTTTCGTAAGCCAAATTGCAACATTAAGTTTCACGATGCCGCAGAAATAAGGTATGAGCCGTTGTGAATATACTACTATACATACTATACGATACTTTTCAAAATAATGTATTCGATGTGAATAACTTCCATCACTATAATTTTTTAACGGCATTCTTTCCTCATTATTTCAGCTCTGCATACTCTGAGAAAAACGTTGGTCAGAGACCAGTCTCCCGTTATAACATGATAATACATAACAGAAGATGACTGGAAACTTATGTAATGATTGCGCGGATATATAATATCCAAATGGAGGTAAAAAATGACGAAGGAAGCTGAATGATGATTATGACATTGATTAATATTGATTTTAGCATTGAAGAATATTTCCGTAAACGTCACAAGCTGCCGTACTGCTGAAGCTTTCTACAGCCGCTACCTATTTCTTGAAACTAAAATTGCAAAATTAAATCAAAAGTTATTTTACCTTCACCCCCTCCTAGCACACCTCAGACTTACTCTCAGATGTCATAAATTTAGAACATTTTAAAACAAACTAATTAAGAATGTTGATAGAAAGTCTACGTCTAAGATTGGATATGACCGAATGGATTATTACTTTCATAAAGTTTTTTTTTTGGAATTCTATGTTGTAATTTAAGAATATGGCTGTAAATTTTAAGTGTAAATAAACTTGTTATAAATACGTACTAGTATTATTATAAGTAATAAGAAACAAAAACCTAACTTTCCTAACTAAACCTTTTGATTTGGAAATTCTGCTTTCATCAAGAAGATAGAACCTTTCTTTGAATGTTCAATGCCCTATTTGTTAGCAATAAATAACCATCTCTTTTAGCCTTGGCTGGTTCTTTACTTTCACGTTGAGCGATCTTAGTTGAATTTACGTTCGTATATCTTATGAAACAACTTAATCACACAGCACAGCAAAAAAGCTAAATAAATCATACGGTATATATGGAACCTTCTTAATTAGCAAATGAATTAATCAGTGACACTATATTGAAGTTTGAAGGCAATCTGTTTTTAAGTTATAACTCAGATGTGTATTTCCCGCGTTACTCTAAATTATCTTCATACCATTGGAAAATTGTTTAATGTCGGATATGAACGACAAATAGAAGTGTTTACTCGCTCATAGCAGAGGAAGGAGGGTGTATGTCGAATGGGTCAGAATAAGGCTTTGAAAGTGGAGTCAATCCGTTAAGGCATCATAAGTAAACTACCAAATGCGAAAAGAGGAGCGAATGTATTTGAAACGTCAGTCATTTGTTCCAGTTCTATTTCATACCAAATTAAAAATTATATAAATGCAACTATTGCCATAAAGAAAATCATAAATATTCTAAGCCGACGAACATTATGTAAAAGAATCGTGTGAACACTAATCTTGGGAAGACCTGAGATGAGGACTCAGTAAACATAATTCAACAAAAACTTACATAAATATGATGACAAAATCCTGAGTACCCATTACCTTTAAAAGCTGTTAATCCGTAGCTCCTTTTCATTTTCCCATATTTCGCGCGTGTTCACATAGTCACTCGCGTAACTTCAACGGGCAAAATGCCTTTCCAAAGAAAAACTGACGAGTCATCTTGCGAAGAAAGGTAGAAACTTACCCTCTGATAGTTGACTTCTCTTCAGTAGCTGAGAGTTCATTTAACTCGGCTGTTTGTGCTTGCTTATCAAGGAATATTTGGGTTTCATCAGAGCACATGACTTCAAAAGAATGGCCTACGACCACTTATTGCTTCAGCACGATCACTGATGATTTCACTTCAAGCGATAATGTTAGCTTTTAGTTATGTAATTATATCTACTAACCCAAAACCGTGGGACCGCGGTAATATCCTATATATATTAAGACAGAATTGTGACCGTCCGTCTGTCCTCAAAAAAGGGATGTAACACTTTTAGCAAAATCTGAGTCTAAATTCAATTTCCCGCAACGATTTTTAGTGCGCTGGAGGCGGACGGCCTGCACGCACAGGCGTGCAAAAATTTAAATTTTTTGGTTGAGTTTAGAGGTGCAAAACGGGCGAAAAACTGAAAATAAAAATCGGGAAAATGAGGGCAGTGGGAGACGTTTTCTTTTGGGATGACGAACGCCGCTTACCTATCGCTTGCGCGTCATTTAACATAGTTAAGTCTCTATCAGTTGATCTCACTGCTGAGGGTGAGATCCCGACTTTGCGGTCTCTGACACTATCTACTTTTTCGGAATCTTTTCGGAGGAAATGCCATTCAAGAGAGAAACGACAAAACCGAATACCTTTCGATGCTGTCCCATCAAACGTAAGGGAACTAACCTGCCTGCGGAGCAGGCAGTAGGCAACTGCTAGTCTATTTGTAAACACAGAAAAAGTATTCTGGATTAGGAGTCGACAAACTCCAGCTCCTCATTAAGTATGGCAATGTTTGGAAATGTGACTCTAAAGTAAAATAAGAAAGGAAACTAGAACTATGTTATTACATTTTCATGTATAAATTTGGGCAATAGTTTTTTCCTATAAGGAATTTTACTATAGAGAGTAAAGACGCCAAATATTCATGAATGCTGATTCATTTCCTATTTTTTTTATAGAGATTCAGTGAGAATTTCAGGTCTTTTGAGTGTTACATGGTTACATTGAGTGCTACATGGATGATTGGTCTAACAAACCACGAATAAATTCTCGACAACGACAATAAACCACAATTATACCCAATAAGAATATTAACACGTCTTATTAACTCAGTAGCAACAAAAATTATAACTCTTTACGAACCAAACAACGAAACTACATTTGAGAAAATCGTCTGAGCACACTCGTCTGAGTGAAAGGAGAGTAGGGAAAGGTAGGGTAAGATGACGAACATAAGCTTCAAAGATTTTTCCAGGACCTCGTAAATTTTTGAAAAAACTGAAATTTACAAGTGTGCTTCTTTCAAACTATATCGCCATTAACAAATTTGTAAAGTGCGGCCATCCGCTGTTGAAGGATGAAATATTAATAATAGTTTTAAAATGTCAGTTTCCTCATCTTGCCACACCTTAAGGGTAAGATGACGTAGGGGGGGTGGGTAAGATGACGAAACGTAAACATTTTTATTGAATGGATAAAATGTTATCCAAATAAGGCAGGGATAGAATTTCATATATCAAAAATAAACTAAAGTATGAAAAGGCTATGCTAAAACACTGTACTTAATACGTCGAAAAGTTTAAAATTTTACGAAAACTTCATGGAAATTCATGGATACAAATCGCACTTCCCGGATCTGTTTGGCTTGATAATCATCCTAGCAGGTGCATTCAGCGTGTGTCAAGATTGGATTTTAAAAAACTAATACCACTGTTCGTATTTTCCATGCTCCTCGCATATTATGCAGTCTCTGCTGTTATTTTCCACTAAACTATTAATGCCAACGTCGCCAGCGGTTTCAACATAAGGGACCTCTCCCAATGACGACTCGTCAGAGGACAATAATTTCAGTCGACGCGCTGCAGTTTTCCTTGCTTTTTTTGGAGTTTTTCCTTTTTCTAGGTCTACTTGCTACTTCAGAGGAGATGGCTTTTCTTGTCACAGCTGCAGCTATCCTTCTTAATCTTTCCTTTCGTTTCCGTTCAAGTAGTTCTTTTTCTTGCTTCTTTTCGATGGCTTCTTTTACAGTAATACAAGGAAGGTGACACTATAACCGTTATTAAATAAGTATTTAAAGCTATTATGATTCGTAGGTAGTCAAAAAGCTAGGAAGGTAAGATGAAGTTGAGGTATCCTCGTCATCTAACTTTACCTTGCCATTTTTGTTCAAAACTTATCTACCAGTTCCAATATCATCGTAAACAACGTACAGCTACATACATATGGTAAGATTGTTTAGGTTTTGAGTTGTACTTTATGAATATTTTACGCAAGAGTTAAAATAACTTACCGCACAAGTGTAATTCCTTAAGTTGTCCGGTCAAGAAATTACATCAACAAGCTTCTTAATCAAATATTGGTCGGATACTTCTCACAGGGTGACCTGACTTGCAATTTATCAATATAGGTATGTTGCTCGAAGCCAGGGGTACCCTAAGGGCCGGGGAAATTTCTTCTATCTGTGGCAAGATAGAGGAAATCGTCATCTTACCCGACATTCCTCTACGTCGTAATGAATTCAAGAGATCCCAATTTCAGTAAACTGTAAGAGCCGCTGCACAGGATTCTTGATTGGTTTGAAAGGTAAATACACGGAGGGTTAGTTAGATCCTCAATCCTTCAATCACTAGCTGTCAAAGCTTTCGAGGGGGGATGAGACAAGATGAGGTAGAGAGGGATGAGGTGGAGCAAGGGCGTCGCCAGCCACTGGGCTAGGGGGGGGCAAGCTGCCCCCAGAAAAAAAGAAGCCTAAAATAACGCAACCCGCAGAGCACTGGGGTGAACTTTTCTCCGGCTCCCCTTTAACTATATGTATTTTTGGGGTTTTATTTTACTCTCATACGGGACTCAGGAGCTTGTCTATCCTATGACATGGACTCAGATAGTTTAAATGAACCTTTTGCTTAACGATCATGTTCGATTTTTTCTCAAAGTCCTCTTAATTCCTTTTATCATGGAAAATAAAGCATGCCTGCAATGTAAACTTCTCGGATGCCGGTGTCGTCTGCTAGAGCGATATAGAAAACGAATCATCTGCCAACCTCCCGCAAAGTCTATTAAAACCTCGTTGATTAATTCTAATGTCAATTTTATGTATATTCTAATGCATTAATACGTCTTAGTTTTTAATTGACCAATACCAAGTATAGCATAAAATTCCTTAATATTCGTTTACCGCAATGAAATAAAGCTACTCTATAATACATTATAATAGTTTATCAGGGTAATTAGAGATTTTCCGCTTGTGCAAATGTTTGTTCTAATTCATAATTGGGACTTAATGCAGTAAAAGTTGTCAAAATGACGAATACGAGAACTTGTATACCATGCAAGACCTGCAGGTGCAGCTGAGAGCACAATGAAATGTTCATTAAAACGCCTTGGATTAATACTGACGTTCGTTCTGCTTCATAGAGTTCAGACAATGAATGAAATAATAAAATTAAGGAAGATGCATAGATTCTAGTTTCGGAACATTTTGTGGGGGCAGCTGTTCTGACGCACAGCAATTGACCATGCTGCAGGCAGAAACAAGCCACTGCTTATTTACCTATAAAACCTTTAAAAATGCGAAAATAACAAAATTGCTTCGTGTTACACATTGCTCAAAATACATTTTGTGTTCCAAAACGTTCGACTTACTCGATCAAACCTTGATAAATCTGTATCAAATCCGCAAAATCACGAAAAACAATGTATTGGTATAGGGAGATACGAAAAGTGCAACCCAGCATGGCTAAATGCGCAATCTGCCCTTTTTTTTGGCTTCACTTTTGGGCGCTAGAGATAGCAATACTACCCTTGTGGGGCTGCCTGATTGAGGGTACATAATGAAGTTAAAATAACTGCAGGTTATGACAATAAAACAAATACTTTACTGCAAGAAAGAAAAGCGATGAGGAAGTTATACTTTTAAATATCGTGAAAAGAGGGAAAGTTTCCCCAGCTTCTGATGAATTTCTGAAATCTGATTTGTGATTGTAACTGATTACAAATTTGACAGATTAATTATAATTGAGCCCAATTACATTTTATCAGTACTTTTCCCAATACTGGTGTTTACACGTGCCAACACTTGACTTTGTTTTGGGTCTAAATTCTTTTCAAATACGCTCGTGTCTAAAAATTGTTTCTCCAACACTTCCCGAACCAAATTACAAACTGCTGTATTTGTCGTATTCCATCATATTTTTATAACTTCTTTTTTCCAGAATTTGCATTATTGCACTAAATATTGCGATTTCACTAATTCTAAATGGATGTCGAAGAGTCAGATGAAAATCCCACCTTGCCCTTCTGCGTTGTTGGGGACAAACTTTCGTCTATTTTCCATCATGGTTCATTTTATTCCAATAAAATTGGGCTGCAATATGTGCACAATTTATCATTGCACGAAAAAGTGCTCATTTCTCTGCGATCAGAGGTTGAGATCACAGAGTACGATCAAATATGTTTCCATCACAAAGCAATGTATTTAGAAAAGTATGAAATTAAGCAAAAGTCATGCTGCAACCCATTTAACAAAAAAAAAACATACAGCTAAATACAGAGTATGTCATGCGTTGAATTTCTTGGAGCAGAGAGAAATTTTAACGTCTAAAATTGCTTCCCAGAACGTAGTTAACGAAATAGTTCCAGTATCTTACTCTCCCTTACTTCTTTGTACTCTCCCAAAAAGCTCTCTCCAAGATAAGACCAACCTTTACCCCCCGGATAGTTCTCACAAGACCTAACCCTTCCTTTCCACCCCCTCCCCCCCTTCTCCCTACCCTTTCAAAATGCTTTGTTTCTTTACACCCACCTTACCCCTCATTTTTCCCTATATAAGCTTTTTTGTATGTAACTTCCTTACCTGAAGATGGCCGATCTGTGCCGAAACCGGTCGTTTTGCAAATAAATCTGTGGAAAAAAGTATTTGTTAAACCTTATTCTTAACATCCTCTTCAACTATTGAAATTGGCCCCAAAGAGTTGGTCGATAGCACTTACAGCGAAAACATTTGGGGTATCAGAACGGTGAATATATACGGTGAAAGCAGCTCGGATGGCTTTGCACGGCTATCGGGCGTGACCCCTACGGCGATGGGGTTACTGGTTCAAATGCCTAAACTGGTAGTGACATTTACATTTTACATTTACATTTAAACCCTGCAATCCGCCAGTGGCGCGTGGCAGGGGGTGTAAGACACCAAAATACCTATCTAATCTGGAGAGCTATTTGCTTCTCTAATACTACGCGGAAAAAATGACCAAAAGTAGCTATCCGTCCTGGCAACTACTTCCCTGTATCGCTTTTTTGTTTTCTCTCGAAGGTCGCGTAGGTATATAGGTAGGTATATATGACGATGTCACTACCAGTTTCAAAAGAACTTCCAGAGGGTCTTTTTTTGTAAAAGCGGGGTAAAAATAGCCTATTTTTGGCTTTTTTACAAAAACTGTCAAATGTTGACTCAATTTATAAAATAATGGAAAGTACTAGGATAATCAATTTTATATTTATAAACTGTGTATTGATATTTTATCATGCGCAAAGTTTCACGTTGATTATATCTTTTCTTCTTGAAATATAAAAAGCAAAAGTTTTAATTTTTTTTCGATCTGCAATTTTTTGGGCCAGATTTGCACAGAATTTTCTGCAAGGAGGTTACTATTACAGTTATTTTTATTATTTTGTTTAATAGAGCGCAAAAAGTCATTCAAGATAGCCAAAGTTTATTTACTTCATAAAACAATTCTCTGAGATACAATGCCTCAAAGTTACTGAAAACTCTTAGTCATATTGAAGAAGGCAGTACACGGGGTCAAATAAACTGCTATATCTCAGCAAGTATACCATCGGTGAAAATAAAACTTTACAAATGTTCATAAGAGAGAAGTATAAATGTCCGTGCAAAATTTCATTGAAATCCGTGATAGTTGAGCGGGGCACTTCTCTGAAATCAGACCACTTGGCATGGAATGACTCTTTTTAACCCGCCTTCCTAGGTAAAGTAGACTTTTGCTAAATATAGTATAAGTATGATACTGAGTTATATCTCAACTTATGGTAATGTTACAGTTTACTCAGGGATATTTTTATTTTTCAGTTAAAAAAGTTCACATTTTTCTGGAGATGCAGCATTAATGCCAATGTTTAATAACGAAAGTACCAATTTTCCTCGAGAGATGGCATTAGTGGCGAATTTTATAAACAAAAGTTCCAATTTTCCTCAAGAGATGGCATTAGTGGCGAAGTTTATAAACCAAAGTTCCAATCTTCCTCAAGAGATGGCATAAGTGTCGAAGTTTATTTTTATAGTACATTTAATGTATCGAATGTCAATTCAATTATGGCTATCGATCTCGGTATGGACAAAACACGGAGATCGTGACAATTTCACTTTATTTGAGATTTGACAATAGAGAAAAAAGATATAAAGATTCCTTCGATAGAAAGAGGAGATATAATAATTCTAATATATTAATAATCGCTTCTTGTCTGGCAATGG
Organism: Sympetrum striolatum; assembly: GCA_947579665.1. NCBI lineage: Eukaryota > Metazoa > Arthropoda > Insecta > Odonata > Libellulidae > Sympetrum > Sympetrum striolatum. Next base: position 79,723,056 of record OX388347.1, on the reverse strand, counting down.
CGTATGACTTAGTGGGAGTATCAGAGACGATAACAGGAATGAGGGATGTCGGTGTGTTCTTTTTTACACACCACTTCCGGATTATAAAGCCGATACATTAAATGTAAAAATGATCATCAAAAAAATTGCGCATTGCTGGAAAAAATTACTCATGTATAAAGGGTTGATTATGATACAATTTGATCTAAATATCATTGCCACAAGTTGCAATGTATTGGTTAAATAAGTGATTAAATACAATGTGACGTCACCATTCTGCTGGTTGCGTACTCAATATTCGTTTTGCATCGCTGCAAGTGCAATTGAAAAGACTTGGAAGAAATAAATAAATAGGAAGTTAGTGCATAAAATTGACTAAAAACTGTGTTAAAAACCATGTTTCATCGTAGCAAAGTTACGAAGAAAAAAATTATAGTTCTCTATCACTGAAGTACGCATTTGATAACATCGACATAATTCATACGTTTCCTTTTTTTAAATAAAAAAGTTATTTATATTACATTATTTACTTTTATCAATGAATTGTTATATTGTTTATTGATATTGTATTAATTATTGATATATTTTAGAAGTAAACGTCTCGAAAAAGATTCGATTCCCATGAATACATCGAAAATGGCAAAGGTTGTATTATATATATATATATATATATATATATATGTATATATATATATATATATATATATATATATATATATTATATATATTATATATTTATAAGGTTTGTTCTATTTACTGATCGAACTTTTTAAATTAAACTTTTACATTAACGCTATATTTTAAAACTTACGAGGAAAATTGGAACTTTTGTTTATAAATTTCGCCACTACTGCCATCTCTTGAGGGAAATTTGAACATTTGTTTATAAACTTCGACACTAATGCCATCTCTTGAGGGAAATTGGAACTTTTGTTTATAAACTTCGCCACTAATGCCATCTCTTGAGGAAAATTGGAACTTTGGTTTATAAACTTTGCCACTAATGCCATCTCTTGAGGAATATTGGAACATTTGTTTATAAAATTCGCCACTAATGCCATCTCTTGAGGAAAATTGGAACTTTGGTTTATAAACTTCGCCACTAATGCCATCTCTTGAGGAAAATTGGAACTTTTGTTTTTAATAAATCGCCACATTGGTGCATCCATCCTTATTTGAACATCTTAGGAATGATCTTGAAGGCTTGAATGAATGAATGAAGGCTTCATCCGTTGCTTTTAAAATTACCTCCTCTTCTAAGAAACAAAAAATCATTTATATCAGTTGAAATTTTCTGGTAGGCTCACATTTAAGCCTGATTTCGTTATTTATGTATTAGCCAAGTATTCAATTGAATGCGTTACATACCGGAGAGAACAAATTCGGCTGCATTAAAATATTCTGTAGACTCTTGATTATAGTTGATATTATAATTGAATTTGCAGAAATCAAGTTATATACCAAGGTGGAAACAATGAAGACGTCAACTTACAATTATTTAGACTAAGTGATAGGTGGTTGAACCAGCAGGGAGATGATATAAAACCCAGTCTTAGGCACTGAGTGTTCAAAGGAAACAAAAATTTTCCACGAATTGAAATTTTGAATGGGAATTGCATAACCAGATATGAGATTCGTGGGATTCTATCACAAGAGAAAAAATTGGCCGCATCGAAAAGGAAGCTGAAGAATTTAAGTCACAGTTTTAAAAGTTTCTCAAATTTATTTCAAGTCATCAAGTCACAGTTACGATAAATATGTGCGTAACTTACGCGCACAATACCTTTCACCTGACTGATTTGCTTCCAAAATGGTATATTATTAATAATATCATCGAAAATTAATGTTTACTGATATCTTGTATTGCTCCAATACTTTTACAAATTTCTACGGAAACCCGGTTATTGAATTATTTTCGTAACTATACAGCAAATTTACGGGTAATTATAAAATATGTATCGGTATATTTTATATCATCCCGTGTAAGGAAGAGCCTACTGTACAGACTTTTAATCGTCCAGAATGCTTAATAAAGGAACAAGTAACTTTGCAATTGTCGCTAACTCATCTTGAGATGTGCCCTCCGATAACAGCCCTAAAATAATACAATCCTAATTTATGCAACTAATAATGGTCATTTTACAAAAAACTACATAGACAACTTACGTTTTCCCGATAGAGGCCTCGAGCTATTAGCGGACTGTGAAAAAATTTTCGGATGTCCATCTGTACATACGTTATGAAATCCAAACTAAACTCTCCTCCGAACTGTTCCCTGTGAATTTCTCAAAAGCACTATTCAAGAGCCTTGCTTTGCATCCTCAAAACAGTCACATGCAGAAGATCTAACTGAGCGTTTTATCAATTCTTCTCATGGGAATCTTATCTTATGGTGTGAGGCATCTAACAAAAAGGATATGGTTAAGAAGTGCATGCGTTGAACATTGTGTGCGAAACACTCGTAGCGTCCCATTGATATCGATGTCGGCTCTAGACCTGCTCTGCAACCGAAAACATCAACTTACAATTAGCTGTAATCGGAGCCATATTTACTAGCATGCAAAGCTAGTCATAGGACTTCTTGGGGGGGGGGGGGGGGTTTGAACCCCTAAACTTCCCCCCCTCGCTGCGCCACTGCTTGGGCCTATTTGCAAAATACTCACCGCAAAACCTTCTTATGTCCATTTTGAAGGAAAAACGAAAAAAAAACTGAATCCTTTGTCTTCTGCCGGCGATTGTCGGACGATACTCTAGGTAGTTTGAGAGAGAGGACATAATCGCATAACCTCGCGCTCTGATCGCATCGAGAGGCAGTTCTAACAACATTGTTCACCCTGAAACCGAACTTTTCTTCTCTTGGGAGGGAAGGGGCGAAGGACTCTACTACAAAGTATTGTTGAAATATTTTTGCTGCGCTGGAGGTATAAATGAATTTCCTACGAGGAAGTACTTTTCCCATCACTGGTGTTTACACATGCCTACACTTGACTTTGTTTTGGGTCTAAATTCTTTTCAAATACACTCGTGCCTAAATTCTTTTCAAATACGCTCGTGCCTAAAGTTTCTACAACACATCCCGAACCAAAATACGAATGGGTCTCCAGGGGGGGGCAGCTGCCCCTCCCTGCCCCCCCCCTGGCGACGCCCTTGAGGTAGAGTGACATTTTTTCCTCACTAAACCTGAATGAATGAAGAGGGAAAGGCGCACGCATGAACAACTCAATGGCCTAATGAAGTACACTTTTGGTAGGATGCAATTAAAAGTGGTTCAAATGAATTTCTTCATACAGCATCACTCATACCTACGTAGTTTGCATATTATCGTAGTAATCAACAAGATTGAGAGAAAAAATAGTTACATAATCTCTATCTTGTACCAAAATACAAATAAAAAATGATCCATTTGTCAAATTTTGGAGACAGGAACAGATTCCAAGAATGTATATGTTAGTAAGGCCTGGATGTTGATTATTTCTTTCTTGGTCCATCCATGCTTCTTGAGAGACGAAAAGATCAATTGGAAGGTTCGAAGATAAATCAGAAACTGTCAAATGACAGTTATCAAAACTTTGTAAAAATACTGCTTTGATTTGATTTATTTCTTTCAATGCAAATAAAATATACAAAATGGTTTAACTATAAAACTGAAAGCTTTAGGTTCTCTTTTTTGTATTTTTGTTTGTGTTGAAAGTAATAAATCAAATAAAATCAGAAGAGTAAATTAGGACTTAGGACTCTAAGCAATAGTTTCCAAAGTAAAGACTTGTGGCAAGTATTTATAAAAATAATATTGTCACAAAAGCCTGAAAACGTTTCATGTGCAAAGAGAAAGACGTCATACACTCTCAAATCAGAGACACTTGTAGACTTGGTTTCTTCGAGCTTCACGATTGTTGTGCTATTTGTGGGTTAGGTGATATCATTTTTATGGATCTAACTGAACAAAGCTGAAGCTGCAAGCATTGTGTGGGACCAGAAACTATCATGAGCAGGTAGTCGAAGGATTTCGTTCATATGTGCCTAAAAATAGTCTATAGCTACACCAAGCCTTAAAAATGGGGATAGAATTTTCATCAGAGAAGGGCAGTTCCAGTTAAAAATCCAGTCCAAAAAAAATGTACAACTAATGCCCTGCAAGCAGCTTTTCAGTATGTGGCAGGCAGCATGAAGGTCTGTTAGGTTATCCTTTTCTCTATATTTTGCCTAAAAATGTATTCAAACTGGTAATATAGGATGGAATTTCATCCAGTGAGGGTATATTATTTAGTCTTCTGAGAAGTTCATTGGCATAGATTTCTTTCAAGATTTACTGTAGCAAGGTTGAAAATTTGCTGATGATATTCTCATACATGGAAAGGTTGTTAATGTTATGTTAATTTATTTAATGGAAACAATGGAAGGTGGCCCCAATAATTTCCATTTTAATGTATTGCACACACAAACACAGATGACCATTCCCTAAGCAGAAAAATCCTGTTAGGCAGGATTCGAACCTGGGGCCTTGGCGTGCTAGCATGGTGACATGCTACCACTCCACCACCATGGCCGGTTGCACCTAAAGCTTTGTTTATCATCTCACATATCAATATACCTGTTATTTTAAAGTGGTGCATAGATTTTATGTTTGATTATATTTGAAAATGTTATAGCATTATTATGGTGATATAAATAAAATAAAGGCCCAATTTTCTTAGAAACACAGCTGTCAAGAATAAAAGGTGGACTGTAGTTGTTTTGAGGAGTTTTCAGAGTTATTTGACCGAATGATGACTCATTTCGCTTCATCAGAAGTCCATTCTCCCCTAGATTTCTCATTAGACTTGAAATTGGGAAGCGGGCTGCATACACTTAAGGGGCCGTTCCAAAATATCGATAAAAATTCAATTATAAATAATCTATCCGAGATAGTCCAATGAAAAGAAATTCCAGAGAATTGAAAGATAATCTGTATTAATCTACGAGACGATTGGTAAGGATAAGTCAAGAACGAAAGGAAATATTCCTTTTTAATATTTGAAGTGTGTGGTTGCACATCCAAAAGGAAAACATGCAAGGTTGAAAGAAAAAACTTCAAAGTGTGTTTAACATGTCACGTTTTCATTCTTATTTACTCCTAGGTCAGTCTTAACTTCAAATCAGTGTATAAGATTCTATTAGAAATGTAAGTGGTTTTACCCATACTTTAAAGCCAAACTGCACAGGTATGGTAGGCTTAAGAAGCTATCGAAATACAATTATACCATAGAAAAACTAAAATGAATACTTATTCAATCCGTAAAAAAGGAATAAAAGTTTTGTATTAAAAACTTTTATTCATCATGAATTTCCACCAGATCTCTCTGGACAATATTCATATTCATTCTGTTTATAGGTAAGAGTTATATTACTACTTATATATCTAGTCATGGAAAAGTTTCCTTAAGATGATGCCTCTCCTTGAAAAAAAGACATGGATAATAACTGCTGAATTTCCAAGTCAACTATTTAAGAAGAAATTCCATAGCTAAACAACATTCCTCTTTGCCAACTGCTGATTCTTACCATTGATGTGTTTCCATATGACATTTAACTATTGCTTGCCAGAGATTATGAAAACTCTACTACAGCAAAGTATATGAAAGAGTAATTTCCGGAAAATCAATTTTCATTGAGCAATTAATGCAAAAGTATCTCAACTTTTCAGGTTCCCTGCTTCCAAGAATATATACACAAATTAACACCCTGGTAAAAATTTCTTCTTTATCAAATAGGTCAAACACCCTATTTTCATGTTTTAGAGAATGTTTTTTCTTGTAACTGTAAACTCTACATTGAAATAACTTCTTCATGACTTTTAGTACCATCACAACAAAGCTCAAAAGGTAATCTTTTGTGAAAACTTGTTTTCAGATTAGAACATTTTTATGCCAATAAAGTTCTGCCACTACAAAGTTAAAACTGTTAGGGATAGTTTTTCTGAATTATGGAAGGAAAAAAACAAATATTTGTGGCTATTTTATTCATTCAACATTTAAAAAATGCAACAAGAGAAATAAAAAGGAACATATAAAGAAAATGAAAACACCAAGAGTTCAAAAGCCATTGACATCATCTTATTGTAAAAATAAGACAACAATTCCCCACATTGTTCACCAACATTGCATTTACATTTATGATGTAGCTATTTACACCCAAGAACCTTTATTTAGTTCTGTACAGAGTATTTACAAAGATTCCAAGTTCATCCTCCCTGTACCAGCTCCATCCCTCAACACAATCCTAAACTATTGAAATTGATAACAAATGTTGACAATTTTGGACCTAATAAATTTACAATGCTATTATATTCCTATTCTATAATACATGACGGAGAACACTAGAATCGTTGAGAAAAGTCTGGTCCCTCAGGATATAGGTGCTTGTAGACACTTGATAATTAATAATTACAACGAACTGAGAAAATTTGGAATGAAAACTTCTCCAAAATGGGCTTATTTGAGACGTTTCAAAAACCATTTCGGCAGAAGTTCATTCCTAGGAAAAATGTTATTTTTTTTCAAATCTTCTTTTGGGTCAATCACAGACTTATTTAACATCAGATCTCATAAGTTAAATTAAAGAGATCACAGGTCACTTCTTTATTTTCACTTCTAATACGTAAAATTTAATGTAAAAAAAAGACATGGGAACCCTACGCTCTACACACTGCAATACGCCCACATACCTCAAAAAATTGGCAGTGATTTGTACCTATGGATGGGGAGGGAGAGTCACAAATAGCAGACATTTAAATATCTCTGCAGTGTTCAACAAGTTATACTCACCCCCATTCACTTAAGTTATGTCACAACAGGGAACATAAAATGATTGATATTTTTTTCACGTTACTGTAATCTACGAATATTACAAATAAATAGTTCACCAGTGATACATTTACACACCCAGAATTCTTTTCCAACTTTCTAGCCACCAACACAATAACCCACGTATAATATACTGCACTATGCCCTCTCATACCAAAAGCATGCCAACAGAAAGAAGCAGTAAAGACTCATTGTGGAATGAAACAGATGTGGACATGAAAATAAAATAAATGGCAGTCTGCATATGAAAGGAATGAAATAATCAATATTACACCAAATCAACCATAACCATACGTAACAATATTTCAGTTATAACAACTGGATGGAAATTAAGTTTGTACATCATAAACTGATGCCTTAAGGAGATCAACAGCTTGGAAACATCCCTCTCAATTAATTCAAACTTTGGAAAGAAATGATTTTTGTACATTTGAGGAGGTTCAAATATGTTACAAATTTCTAAATCCTTTAATATAAATAGACAATAGCAACAAATGAGCTAGCATTTTTCATTTCAAAGATCTGCAGGTACCACCTGAAATGCTCACAGGTGTAGCACGCAAATGTTTTGGGTACTTTTTTGAAGGTAATTTTAGATCATTAGGACAATGCTAAAATAATTCATCCAACAGAATGTATTTCTACGTAGTTTGTAGCAATTGCTTAGTGAATCAGCTTTAACAAGAGGTTATTCTTTGAAGTTAAGGTAGCTTAAGTTTGAATGGTCGAATTTTGAACACAAAACCTCAACTTCAATAATCAACAAAACTATTTCTTCATGCTCTTCTCCCAGTAACAGGTCACTTTTTTTAAATAAATACACAATTTTTCAAGCTTCCACTGAAAACATAAGCTGAACGCTTAAAGAGCATCAGTGAATTCTTTCCGGCAATAATTGATTACACATGCCCAGAAAAATCACCAGATCCATACAAGCAAGCACACATTCATTCACTCGTTAACATATTTTTAAGCAAAGCATACCTCCGCTCATTGTGACCATATCAAGGGTTAATCAATGAGCTTTAGGAGTAAACTTTTCTTGTAGTGATAGCAACATCTTCAAATCAGTTCATTTACATTGATTCTTGAGGTCACAAAGCTGCCATCATTCATTGTAAGTCACAATCACATTTCTATAATACATATGCCATAAATCCATATAATACATGGTTCACACAAGGTTAGGGCCTCACTTCCTAAGCTTTAGAAAGAGCTTCACCAGATACACATGGAAATCTAAGGTCTGCTTAGTATGAGAAATCTTAAATTACTAGCAAGTTAACCACTCTGACCAGCCAGAAGAGGACAAATTGAGAAGACGAAGCAGTAGGCACGTTGAGAGATTCATTATGGCTCCAAATTTAAATCCCAATTGTATTTCCTCTTGTCTGATCACAGATGTTTTTACGAAAATTGTGAAGCCATAAATTATACTGAAGTAATTGATGATATTTTCTGAATGACTAGAAAATAATTTTATTTGGAGAGAGTTTATAATGAGGAAGACTACTGAGAAGTTGATGATGAAAGGTCAAATGAGGTATGATGAATCCACCACCTACGTGAAATCATTACAATAAAACATAAAAAATAACAAGCTGGGCTTTGTAGTTTCTTATTCATCAATAAAATAACTCGGAATTAATTTTGTTCATTAATTCAACATGTCACTGTTTGAAATGTAGATTGAAAAATAATAATTTATAGAAAATTAAAGTGATTTATTGTCTCATTCTTTTGTTTCTGAATTTTCCTAAAGTGTCCTAATCATCCTGGCTCTTACTAGAATAAATACATAATTTAAACCAAAAAAATCAGAAATCTACTTCAGAAGTTGTATTTGAGCTTCAAACTCACCAAAGTGTCTGCATAATAGATATATTGGTCTGACATAAGTACATCATTGAATTACACATATCAACTATGCGAATCCAGCTTTCATTTGCAAAAACTACTGGACCTACTACATGGAAAATTTTTAGGGAAGACCTTTTTCAATAAATGCTTCAGTTTTTGGGCATATTTCACAGACTGTTGCACAAATAAGTGCAAAACTTTTGGTGTAACCCAAATAGCATTCTTTTGGAGGGTTTGCAAATCCATTATGCACAACATGCATTTGGTCCTGCTACTCGAAGAATAGGCAATTTTGAGCTGTGAAAAAGTTTGAGAGAAAAAGAAAACATTTCAAAAATAAAATGTTAAACCTGGCCCAATAACGATACGAGTAACCAAGTGCTGCAGGTAATCTTCAACGCACAGGCAGGGGATATTTTGTATTTCGTAATCTTCTCCATGCGAAGACTAACAATATCCAGTAAAAGGAAATCCATGGAATGCTGAAATGAAATAACGCTTGAATCGCCAAAGCTGGCTGACAAGGAAGAACAGCTGGAAGCCCAGCGACAGAGGGAAGGGCGCTGGTCAGCAAAGACGATCCTCTTCACAGCGGCCGCCACAGCCTCCGTCGCCGTCCAGGTGATCGGCGCACGGATCTCGACTGGGGCTAGATGAACCGTGGTCCCGTGTGGTATGTGCCGGATCCCAACGACCCTCCACTTTGGCCCCCTACTCTGTGATAAGATGTGTTGGTTGGATGAGTCGCCAGATGATGAGGCATGTACCTCTGTTGAGTTGGCTGCAGCTGGTGCGATGGGGGGAGAAGTGGGGGAGGGAGGTGGTGATAAAGGGCTGGTCCTTGGTGTGACTGGCTTGGGGAGGCCCTTTGAGGGAGGTGGGCCAGAGGAAGCTGCTGCTGAGAGGGCCTGTGGTGTAGGAAAGGAGGGGGCCTGAATGGATGGTGGAGTATCGGGCCTGCATGAGGAAGGTGGGGATATAGCTGCGGAAGGGAGGCAGAGTTTGTTGGAGGATGGCTCGCACCATCACCTAAGTCAAGCTCCAGCTCTTGTTCCTGTAGTTGTAGCTGCCCGAAGGAGGCTGTTGCCATTGCCACGTCAGGCATCACTTCTGACAACAGACCCTCTCTGACCTCACCTTCCACCTGAAAACATTCAAATTCAGGCTCACTTCATTGCACTAGGGAAATGCTGCAAAAATGCTTTCATATTTGGTTACGGCAAGTTATTAAACATCTCACGAAACTAAGTCATAGTTCTACACAACATGCAACACTGGTACTATGTATTTCTCTGGATATATTGGATTCTTTCATGAACACAGGAGGATATTCTAATCTTTGCTGCGATTTCCTCATTCATCTCAGAATTCCAACATCTTAAAAGTTCCTCATTCTGATATGCTTCACCCACTTTACACAGAAGCCATGATGATATGGATCCAAAAATATTTGAAGACCAACTTTGGGATAAAGATTTTATTTTTCTCTCTGCGTCTAACTGAAGAAACAGCAAATCCAGCGTGGTCTTGATTTTGTTAGCTTTGAAGATTTCATGTGTTGCAGTGTATCCTTATGTACAGGAGTAGAATTACAATATTTTGAATATAAATTTTGTGTGAATATGTTGTTTTAGAGCTAATTACAATTAGTGGTATGGGTTTCATGAATATTTTTTACCAATCATTATATAAACAAATTTATGTAAAGCTATAGTGTAAATTTATAAGGATGTGTTCTAAGGAACTTCTTAAATTAATAACAGAAGGTGTTATAATATATCTGATCAAAATATGATGATAGTATCCCAAATTTCATTTAAAAAATATTTAGGTATATATTGATATAATATTCAGCTCCTTTAAAGGCATGGTTTTCTTAGAAGCAATTTTTAAAAATAAAATTTTTTATGATACATTTACTATGAAGGTGGAAATTCTATGACCATGCATGTGAAAAGTAGTAATGAATGTTTCGTAAAAACAGTTTATCTTTTACCTTATGATCATTGGTTCGACGCTGGTGCACCATTTGTATTCTACCATAAATTTCAAATTCAATTTCTGTCAGCTCTCGTTATAACTGACTTCTACTATGTTTGGCATACCAAGATGGCTGATTAATAAGCATTTCAAGTTAATTAATAAGATATATTAAAAATTAAAATAGGGAATGTACATGGCAAAACAACTTAAGTCAAAACCTATTTCCTGAACAGGTTTTGAATCTTGGATGGCAAAGTTGTTACATATGCTCAATAAATGCCCAACATGATTATGAGACCTGCTGTATCAACATAAGAAAAATTACATTGCAGTACTTAGTAACGTAATGTAGTAAAATGCTTGATTTTTTAAATATAAAAACAGCCTTAAATAAAAGCAATTTTTTATCACTTTCCTAAATAGTTCAATAATAATACAATTTAATTAATTTTACTTTATCTTGCAAAGAAAATACCATATTTGGACGAATCTAAGACAATGATTTGCTTCCTTCTGGATTACTACAGGAAAGTGGTTTTGTCTTACAATCAGAAGCAAAATTTTCAACTTCAATTTGATTGCATAATCTAAATTTTTCCAAAGTAGGTACACGGATAGTACAATTCTAATCTAGCTCAACTTTCACCAACATTATCTCAGCTTACAAAATTATTATATAACAAATTACAGTTTAGCTCAATTTGATTGTAAAAAGATTGCATATTGGATGTAGAGAAATTTACAAATGAATCTTAATTTTCTGCAGATTAGAGAGATAAGTCCAGTTGCAATCACATCCTTCAGAGTATTCTAATGGCAGAGAAAAGAAACCAATACACTGCAGTACTCCAAAGAAAAGTTATTTTATTTGCAGAAGACATCCGATTCTGCAGAAATTATGAAGAGTATTTGGAAGAGAAATATTTATTCATTGCTGATTACAACACAGCAAATATTACTCCATGGTCCAGAGCTATAAAATTTAATTGTGTATTTTTCCCTTATTCGACCTCTACTTGAGTATTGCTGTGCGATTTGGGATCCTCACAAAGTAGGATTAATTTCCGATCTCGAGATGGTTCAACAAAGAGCAGAAAGGTTTGTCAAGGGAGATTTCAGATTCGACAGCAGTGTTTCGGCTATGATAGAATCCTTCGGATGGAACTCTTTTAGTGATAGAAGACTAGAATATTGATGGAATCTCCTTGATAAATTTATAACTATTGATTTCGGGGAGGAGATAACTGATATTGATATCCCAGTTATAAACTTACGCGATCTTCAGGAGAAAACAAAAAAGCGATACAGGGAAGTAGTTTCCAGGTCAGATAGTTACTACTGGTCATTTTTTCTGCGAAGTATTAGAGAAGCTAATAGCTCTCCAGGTTAGATAGGGATCTCGGTGTTTTACACCCCAGGCCACGCACCACTGGCGGATTACCGCGGTTAAATGTAAATCTATCTAGCATGTGGTGGCAGTGAGAGTTTAAGCTGATGGCCATATATTTCACATACGTATAGACCAGATCATCAGCTTAAGAAAAGGTCATATTCATTGTGTACATACACGAGATACACAACAAAAGGTGGAGGCCTTGTGGCAGCACTTGCAGCAGTAATGATGGGTTGTTGCGTACTGCCACAACTATTAGTAATATTCTGCATAATTTTATTCAAAATTTAATATTTTCCTTACGGGAGTTCCAAAAAATGGGGGGGTCGTCTTAGATTCAAGAAAATATGTTATGAAAATTTGGGATGGACCCTTAAAGCTCGTGAATGAATTTGCTACTTGGCACTCCCAAAAGCACATCCATTCCAGAAAAAAAAATTTCACTTAGAATTAGCAATAAGTTTGACCAAGTTGAAATTACCCCAGCCAAGAGATGATCTCCCCTTTGGTATGCTCCAACTGCTGCAGACGACGGAGAAGAAGATTGTGCAGTGGATTGCGATCCATGAAGACGAGGGAAAGGGGAGGGAGCGTTCCGTCCTCCTCCAAAAGATCCAGAACTACTCCCCTGACCCCCTCTTGCCTCATCCTTGCTACCTTCTACCACGGCCTCTACTTCTAGGTCTCCTGCTATGTCATCGTCATCTTGTGTGCAATAGCAGGATGCAGTCTGCAAAACAAAAACAAGAAAAACAAATTTAGTTATTTGTGACAGTAAAATTTCAGTAATTAAAACATATGGTTGGAAATAATATTACTGAGTGATTGCAAACAGCATCACTGAAAAAATGTTTTGATCAAAAAATATTCCCATAATCATTCCTAAAGCTATATTTACTCAGTAATAATTAAAGTGCTAAGACAAAAAAAATGTCATTTGGTTTATCATTTGATATTTTTATCAAGCATGGAAATACCTAAATACAGAGGAAAACAGCATTATAATTAAATAGTTTAATAGAAAATTTTATGAGGCAAAAACTATGAATAAAGTAATATAATTGATAGCAGATTTCATGATTTGTTGAGGTGCTAAAACTCAAACTGCAATTAGTAAGGGATTTAAGAATGATATTTTCATGGTTTTTGCATATACACGTAAGTAATTACAGAGAAATATAAGCGAAGTTAAAAGAAAAATGCATAAGAAAATTTTTTTACAATTTCAGAAGTGAAAGTGCCTTGGAAATGGAAAAGTTTAAAAATGACATTACTACTGAGGCATACAATTCTCTAAATTCGAAAGGAGGAATTAATAAGTTGAGAATATTATTGTAAGTGCCCACATACTAGTGAAATATTAACAAACTTTACCTATTTCTTGCATTTGCAAAATGACTTTGACAGTTACGGATGAATGGATATTCAGACATTAAAGCTACATGTAATATCGGATTCCAATATGAATTTGCAACCCATTACCATTTAATTGCAGCAATTTTTTTCTTACCTCTAAGAAATCAGCTACAGGATCTGGAAGGTTGAACTCCCGAACCACTCTTAAACGTATCTGACGTAGTATTTCATGCCTCGAGGAAAGTGGAAGTGAGAGAGCTCTTTGTACAGTGGGTGCTTGCCGTAACTTCTGTTCTCTTCTTAGCATGGCAGTCGTAGTAGCAGGATCTGGAGCAGGCAGTGCTGTGGCGATTGAGGCAGAAGATGAAGAAGGTGGTGCGTGATGTACAACGGCTGAAGACTGATGCGAAGAAGCAAAAGATCCTGAAGGTCCAGAGAGAGGAGGAGGAGGGGATGGTGATGGAGAGCAACAGAGGCTGAGGGGCCCTAGAAAAAATAGCACCAACAGATGTGTGTGAAAATTAATGGAAATCAACAGAGAAAAATTACTCAATAGGGTAAAATATCAAGTAAGCGATAAGGTTCTCTCTGTAGACTGTGAAAATACCATGAGCATCTAATGTGCACTGTAACTGGAAAGTAGTGGATGAGAGAGGTCAATAATGAACCATATTTTATGAAGGAAAAAGTATGAAACTAATATTTCAGGGTCTAAACAAAATATCAAAGGATACTGCTACTCAAAAAATAATTCCCAAAGGCAAGCATCATTGGAAATTTGAAAATGCAAGAGATATGTATCTCTGATGTAACAAAAGTAGCAGAAATGTATTACCTTGAATTAAGTACCAGAGTAGGTGTATTCATAACATGATATACCAAGCTGGCAAGCCAAAAAGGTTTTTATTTCTACATTGAATTTTTTAATCATAACATTTCACCCAAGCCTTTCAGTTCTTTCATTATAGGCTATCATTAATTTAAAATTTTTCTTATTATAAACACAATTTTTATACACCTGCAAAATATATTTCATTGTTTGGTTTCTGAATCTTTTATCAGTAGAGCCAGTTCTAATTTTAAAACTAATGACCTTTGAATAACTATCCATCTCTTCTACCAAATAGACAATATTTTTTAAAAATTTTGGGGCATAAAATCAAATGATAAATTAAGCAAGTTTTAAGAAGAATTAATGGAATATTCAACAGACAATTGCATTTACAAAACTTTCAATTAACAAATTTTCTTAAAAAGCTATTTTGTTACAGTAAATTACACAGTGATAAACACTTCTTTCAATTGCCATAACACAATTTAATCTTCAAATGTGCATGAAAATAATATCTAGTGAACTAATGGAAGACTTTGAATGGAGTGTATTTTTTCTTTCTTAGAATCATTCATTTTCTATGATTCCACAATGAAGGTACTGACTGGTAGCTAGTGGACCATGCATTTAAATTTTCATGAATATCTATTATATTTATCTAATTTTTTTTAGTTGACTATAGCATTATATTGTACACTAACATCGATCATTTGACAAATATATGAGAGAACTTTACCACCAACTTGATAGAAATATTGTTTCACTAATAAACCAACCATTATGTAATGTTATTCAAACAAAATCTCCCATTAACAAATTTATGGAGGAAATCAACGGAAAACTAGCCTAAGCATTAAGAATAATCATATTACTTAAAACTACTCAGAATTGTGTATTTGAAACTGAGAATATAGATAGACGATTGTGCTGCTTTCAAGGAATAAGAAATCTATGTCGGCAGAACTAAAATAAGGGAACTTTCAATGTCATAGCTGCAAAATGCATATAAAACAAGGCAAATTATCAAATTGGAAGATTTAAAATCAGAAATAGTGAATGAATTAGTACAATACAATAAATGGCATACGTACACTTCAGGTGGTTTGCCACTGGTTTCAAGTATGTTGAAAGAGATAATAAATAAAATGAGATTCTGTAGTAGACCAAAAGTAAACAGAACTAGACTAGTGCCAATGACAAGAAACTTTAGAAGCTGTTGATGTATAATGTTTCATAAAGTAGAGAGAATATAGCTAGAGTCACTGGCTCAAGAAAGTCTTAGCAAGATGTTTCAATGGCAAGTCATAGAGAATGTTAATTCAACCTAGAAAACACATCAGACTAAGATAAATATCAGAAATTTAAATTTATCAATAGTTAACTTCTAAAATGAAACAGTTCATAAGCAAGAGGAAACTATAAACCTGACATTTAAGTCTTTTTAACAATGACATTTAAAGAGTTATTTTTTATTAATAATATATATATTTATAGATTTATTTTCAAGTAATTATAAGACTGGTTTACATTGATGCAAGACTTTTTGAAATCAAGAGTAATTTAAGGAAATATTCATTGACAAGTTTATCTTGGCATATAGCTCAAACATGAATTTATGAAAAGAAAGCATCACCTAGCACAGGCAAAATTTTGGGAAAATTACTCTGATTTCATAAACCTACAGAGGGATTGAAGGAGGATGTTGAGATGCATGCTTCAGTTTGAAAATATGAATTATTAAATAAAGGTTAATCAATTTTGTAGCAAATATATGAATTACAGTAGCCTAAAATAAACTGAAAGATTATAATATGAACAAATCAAAAATTAGCTATAAGGATGTCAGCATTTTTTTAAGATTTTGTGCGATAAAGGAATTAAAGTCAACAGAGAGACTGCTGAGACTTAAGGAAAGAAGAGGGATTAAAATATATTTCAGATTTTTTTAAAATAATAGCCACAAACTCATTCACGACTACTGTCTTAAAGTTCTAAAATTAAAAGTTCAATGCTATTAATTATTAGGAAAATAATTCACTAACTATACATTATTTATTCAATGCAATTGAGCCAGTCAATCAAATACAGAGAGAGAAAGGTTGAAAAAGTACAAGAAAGTAAGCCTAATGTCAGTTGTATGGATAGGTTTGATAAAATAAAGGGTATTTAACTCCTGCACTTCAAGACCAGGGCAGAGTAAGGTGAAATTCTTACCATAAATGAAAATCAAAGAGTTATTTTTACCTTTAAGGAAAAAACTACAATATGTTTTACCCACTATTCAGTAGGCAAATAGAGAAGGCCAAAATTAATTTCCTATGAAAATTTGATTCAATCAATTTAAACCACATTTATGATGCTGTAAAATTTAAATATTAAATACGTGAATTATAATTAACTATAACTAGAACTATAATTCATTGCAAAAATATTTCTAAGAAAGGAAAATAAATAAATGGTTTCTAAGAATATTTAATAATTTCTCATGAGTTTTGTTTTGTGGGTTTCAAGAAAAGATATTGAATAGACTGTTCAGAAAAAATAGGTGAAGGAAAAGAATAATTCATAAGAGCATAATGATGATGAAAAGATAAGTCATAAATTTTATTTCATACTTGCATAAACCAAAAAAGCAGAATAACTTTAAGAAAGGAGCATAGCATGTTTACTACTTGGGGTCCAGTAAAGTAAAATCCATAGTATATCAACTACATTGCATACATATTCCTATAATTATTTTAGTAATGTAACATAATTTACAGACTTGAAAGGAACCTAACATAAGAAAGAATTCCCTATTAGATGGAAGAAAGAAAGAGTACACGGCTGTTAGTAATTAATTAAAAAATTAATTTAAAAAGAAAAAACTCCTATTGCCGTAATTCGGCTGAATTACGGCAATAGGAGTTTTTTCTTTTTAAATTAATTTTTTAATTAATCCCTATTAGATATTAAATGAGAAATCTTGATCTTCTTACAAGCTACCTGGGCAGTAGAACTTTTAAGTTGAATTAATAACTACGTACATTGCTGCTCTCAGTGTAAACAGTAATAATGGCTACAAGCAACATCACTTCCAGATACAATTACAAGTAATCATAATGACAGACATTATAACTGAAAGCATAAAGCTGAAGAGGGTTCAAATGTTCAGGAATATGGCAATACACTTACATGAGATTAAAGAGTAACCGTAACTGTACAAGTCAATTAATTTATTTAGAGTATAATGATTAACTTGGCTCATTTAAGGCAAAATTATAGAATCACTACAGAAATTAATCACAATTGAAACTATTTCTGGTTAGAATGAGCCAAATTAGATCACCTCACTTCCAAATCAAGCAATTATGATTCAATTAAAATAATAGTCTGGCTTTAGAATCTCTTCAGCTTAAGTACCTGAGCTATGGCTAATTCCGGCTCCACCACACATAAGATGTGACTGTTGGCCTCCATCCCCAGGTGGACCTTGAGGTCCGCTTCCAAATGGTTGCTGAGATATCAAAGGTCCACCACCACTGCTGGGTTGCTGCTGATATAAATGTTGCTGATGAAGGTGGTACGGACCAGGATGAACTAACAGGCCATTACCTCCTCCTGGTCCTACTAATCCACCAACCCCAAGGCCCCTTCGTGGTCTACCCTCAACCATATACAGTGTGTC
Source organism: Sympetrum striolatum (assembly GCA_947579665.1). NCBI lineage: Eukaryota > Metazoa > Arthropoda > Insecta > Odonata > Libellulidae > Sympetrum > Sympetrum striolatum. The sequence continues at coordinate 79,705,144 of OX388347.1, read as the reverse complement.
TGGTATATCTGGGAGATCTCGGAGGTGGGGAGGCCTTGGAGCTCTGCGCAGTCGTAAAAGCTCAGCTTCTTGAGCAACACGCTCCTCAAGAAGAGCCTGTAAGGAAAAAATATACCATGTAAAATAAATTAATGCGTTTCTATGCATACTGAGGCCTGCTTAAAGATTGCTGCCATGGAATTCATAGTAAGCAATAAGAATAATGTTAACGATAAATTCATTCATTAAAAAACACAGTACAGTTGATAGACAAAGGAAACGCTTAACATTCAGAAAGATGTCCCAATAATTTTTCAATAAATAGCAGATTTACTACCTTTAACCATATTTAAAATATGATCAATTAATTTATCATTACCGTAGTCAATTTTCTACATTTAGAGGAAACCCAAAATCTGTTTTGAATACAAAGATGTTCACCAGCTGAAAGCATATATCAGAACTACAGTATACCACTTTTCTTAAGCTTTTAATATATTTTTTTTCATTCTTAAATGATATGAGGATTAAACCCATATCCTAACTTATATTTCACATCACAGGTGACAGCATAGTATCGGAGCCATTTCTTCTAGTTTCATTTCAATATTTCAAAATTATAAGGCAATAATTTACTTATTTTGCAAATTCAAATTTACGCATAGAGGGAGTTTTTAAATGAAGGTATACCTCAACATGCAACATAATGCACACAACCGTATCAACATTACCTTGACTTCCTCATAGTACGGCATGAAAAGGCGTGGTCGAACGAATATGCCGTTAGTTCCAGCTCGGGACCTGACCCAGGCATCTGCTCTGTTACCACCGACTCCTCCCTCTCCCCCTATCATATGACTAGGGGGAGTACTGAGAAGCCCTCTACGAATAGCCTGGGAAAGGGCATCCGAACCACAGTTTCCGCCTCCCCCTCCAGCCCCACCTGCTCCTCCACCCCCTCCCCCAACCGCCCCTAAGCCAGAACTCCCTCCACCGCCGGGAGGAAGAACATGGTCCACTCTAACTAGTGGTATCAGGTCCGATATTATCTCACGAAGTTCACCATCACTCAAATCTCGCTTCTTAACTCCTTTACGTGAAACAGAATGTGCAGTGTGGCTCAATAGGTTGGGTTCTGAGAAGAGAAAACACTCTTAATCAATATCTGGCACATAATCTAACAGTACATGATAGATGAATATCAAACAAAATTGAATTATGGCATCAGTTTCAGCATTTACGAAGTATAAATCAATACTTAAAAGTTTTATGGGCTGGAAATACCCTTACAATGAGACAGTTACAGCAAATAATAAATCAAGAAAAGGAAAGAACATTTCCAGGGGAAAGGGAAATATTATATGGTGCACCACAAGAGTAGTTTTTGGCAGTGTCATAATTTAGTTTGGAAATGTTTGGGATTTATTTAGCAGGGAATTGAAAATTATGTCGAGTATTATTACAACTTTGCAGTCATGTAAAAAGTAAAACAATTATCATCAAATTAGAAACTAGATGAAAGTATTACCTCGGTCCTCCATCCTTCGTACAAGTTCGTGCTCTCCCCACCTCAGAACAGCTTGTAGCACCTCAAGCTCACTGGCCTTTGATTAAAAAAGCATTTAGTTAGCACACTCCATTAAAAATATTAACATAAAATATTATGATTCAGACAACCCACTTTGACATGTCATTTAGTTTCCATAAATCTGATACCCAATGTAACAAATAGACCATCTCCATTTTTAATCAACAGTGAGTCAAACAGAGATCGAAAAAAGAAATATAGCAAAACAAAACAAAATATTATGATAATGAATCTTGTTCTTAGATCCATAGGTTTACCTTCTTTATTGTAAGCTATTTAATGAGAGAAAAATGAAGCAAAACATTATTTCCTGAACTTGGCTATTTCTAACTTAGCAGACAAGAGCGGCAATTGCTTCAATGATAGTTAATGTGATCCATTAACGTATGCAAAATTTATTTCCAGAAGAACTTAGTAACTTCTCATACAATTTATAAATTAGCCCAAAGACAACCTTCAATGTGTATTCTTTTAAATGAATGAATGAATTCTTTTACATGAACAGATCTTAATCTTAAAATTAAAAGTAAAATAAATCAAAATACAATCTCTCAAGAAAAATGTCTTCTATGAGAATCCAAATAAAACTGAAAGGCAGCATGTACCATTTTAATATATCCGAAAGATTTGACAAATAAATATTAAAATATTGGAAATAATTGTCATGTCTCTCACAACACCAGTGAATTATTTAAGAGCTAATACTGTAGTGTGTATACTTAAATTGTAAGGCAGCATACTTGAGGGGTAAAAGGATTAAAATTTACCTGCAGAAAGTCACTGCCTAATGCTTCAGCAATCTCTCCCTTCTCCAGTCTATACAAGACAGGTGAGCAAGCTATTGTCTGGAATTCTTCTCTAAGGAAGTTTGCAGCTTGACGACGCACCCAAGCAGAGCCATGAGGTTGAGCACCCCAGCGAAGGACACAGGGAAGCGTTTCCACTGTCAGTCCCTGGAAACAAGGCAATAAATATGAGCCATAAAACATGAACTAAAAATCCTTCGGATATGAGCTTGATGAAAATGAGATCAGTCCAGTCTAATTGACCAGTGTACAGGATGAACCAAAATTTAAAATCAGAAATGATAATAATTCTACAGATTGCAAACAATAACAGCAATACTTGGTAAAAAGAAGTAGAAACTTTATTTTCCTGGTAGTAAAGAACATGAGGAAAGCTTCAGAATGATTCAAAATCAGGGCAGTGTAATTGGACCATTGTTATTTTTAGTATATATCAACAACCTCAGCAATCAGGGAAATAATTAGTTCAGAGGATAGATTAACCCTTTCGAACGACTTAGATAGAATTATGAACTGGTGCGATGATTGGCAATTAGAGCTTAATGTAGAAAAGTGTTCGGTAGTTAACTTCTTCGAAGGTAAATCTACAATAAATGATTATTCTTACAGTCTCCGAGGGGTAAACCTAATGACAGTAGAATCGGTAGAGTATCTTGGAGTAACTCTCACAAATAATCTATCATGGAATGCCCACATCCGAAATATATGTGGAAAAGCACTTAAGAAACTCGGCTTCGTTAAAAGAATAGTCGGTAGGAGTGAAGAAAAAGTTCGCGAGCGATGTTACTTAGCGTTACTTAGGCCTCACCTTGAGTATGCATGTAGTGTATGGGACCCCGCCAAGAAATGTCATATTCGGGATTTAGAAAAAGTACAACGAAAGGCGATACGATTTGTAAAGAATTGCTACGATAAAACAGCGTGTGTCACTCAGATGTTACAGGACGCGGGATAGGAATCATTAGAAGATAGAAGAAAAATTCAAAGGATAAATTTATTAAATAAGTTCAGAGAAATTACGTTTTCAGATGATGTAACCAATATAATGCGACCCCCCTGTTATATGGGCCGTGCTGATACTGCCCGAAAGATTAGGGAAATAGATGCTAGAACGAATCGTTCTAAAAATTCATTTTATCTGCGAAGTATATGCGAATGCAACCGTTTAGGAAAATAGAGTCAAGGTGTTTGCACCCCCTGCCACACTCCGAAAGGCGGCTTGCAAGGTTCTTACATAGACATAGACAAAATAAATCACAGAAAATCCTTGAAACAACCAATATTATAGATGGATGGACAGTATGATGCATTAAGGCATTCAATTAATTCCAAATTGAACTGGAATTAAATTTATTAAATTTAATTTAAGTTTAATTAAACACATTACCTCCATACAATTTCTTATTTTGTAAGTGTGCAACAGGGACTAGGGCATACTAAAAGAATTTGGGAGACTGAGAAATCTATGAATAACTGCCCTAAAAAAAAATTGAAGAGGAAAATCAACTGGAAACCTATGTAAAAAGAAAATGAACCTTGTTTCCTACAATAACAGCTGCAGCTTTGTAGCAGAGTGGATTGTAGGCTTGGTTACAAAAGTCCATGCCTTGTAAAAGTTACACCTGATTAGGTTTTTAGTTTTTAGGAGAGGGATCTCTATTTTACGTCTCCTACTGTAATTTTCATGTGAATAGATGTTTTAAAATGGACTAAATAATAAATAAAACACAGATAATGAGGGAATGATGAAAAAGGCAGGATATATGATGGCTTGTAGAGCTGCAAGATCAGTCAGTAAGTCATTGGATGATTAACTCTTGAAGATAGTATAATTATTACTCTAGGAAAATCATAAATAAAATGAAATGTATACTTTATAACCTAAAGAACTAATAATCACAGGAGCTGAGAGAAATACTGAATTAAAACAAGGCTGATCAATAAGACTATATTACAAAAGATCTTGATGATTTGATCTTTCTGGTCTTCTTTTGATTTCTTGCAAGGGATCTTTCTTATTCATTCAAGAAGGCAATAACTTTTCTACAATTAGACATTCTTACTCAGAGCCTATAATACAGAAACAGCAAGCTCTTCTGTAACTAACTCACACTCTTTAAAAATGATTGTACCTAAATGCACGACAATTTGCTGACTTGGGCAAGCCTAGAATAATCTCAAACAAAATTCTGTTTGCAGGACAAGAAATTAAAAAAAAGGGGGTGGTTATTTTTGAGTAAATTCAGTAATGATGATTAAAAAGGAATATATGAACTACAGGTTAAAGAACACTGGAGAGTTAATATGGTTTATTATTCTCCAGGGCGAGGTTTCAGTTATTGATTCAAACAATGCTGATCTAGGTGATGTTTCAATTTTTTACAATAATCTCGTGGCGACGTGGCGATCATGGGGGTGAGTGGGCAGGAGTGGATTTCACTTGTGTGACTTGGGTGGCGCCTTCGACTCTTGATCGCTTTTTATACCAAATGGTGGAAGAATACAAAATCTCTGTGAACAGTTTGAAGTTCGAAGTGACCATACTCCGCGCTCACGTGTGAAAGGCGTGCCAGCCAGCTCTCAATGTCTGTGTTCCGCTGCACTGTGTGACCGTGAACTCAAGGGCGAGTCTAGGTTTTTTGAGAGAGACTTCCGGTTTTTGAAAGAGCGGCAGATTGCTTAGAAAGCACATGGAGGCAAAGGTTGTTTTGGAGAGAGAATTTTGCGACGTCTTGTAAATTCGGAGTCTTCCCGAATTGACGTTCGTATTGGGTGACTTTTTGTACTAATTGTCAATGAGGAGTTCAATTCAAGTGATATTTTGTTGTATGATATTGTTTGACACCTTAATATTATTACTTATTATATTTATCATTGAAACTTATTTTCTGATTGATTTCCTGATGTCGACCTCCTGAGCTGGTTGCTGTTCAGAGTAGTTATTGAGTCACCGAATGTTTTTCAGTTTCTTTCCAAGTTCTGATTTATAAGGTGGCGCAGTGAGAAATCATAGGATGTTAGCTTGAATGAAGTTAAAGCCAGAAAGAGGAAGACAGATTAAGACAAGGCTAAGCCAAAAACCTCCTCATAATAACTTACAAAAAATAGTCTTGCAATTTTAGGTCAAATAAATGCCAAGACAATTAGTTGGCAGATTTTGGAACACCCTACTTACCTCTAAGATGAGATCTTCACAGCCCTGTGATAGGATATCTACTTCGAGGAAACGTCCAATCTGGTACAGTTCCATGGCTTCTTCCATGGCTGCAGGAGGACGAAGAGAAGCTGCTGAATTTCCTAATCCAGACGCACCAATCTGCTGCTGCAATTGTGATGCTCCTGACCGGCCGCCTAAATGCAACAGACATCATTAGCCACGAGTGTTAAACTATTACTAAAATAATATAGTAAGTCAAATGTTCTCTGAGCAATTAACTTGAGTTTAGCATTCACACAGCACCTTCTCAATGACACATCTAAGACTCATTAAATCTATGAGTGAAATGTATTGCAGTAAAATGATAGTGAGATTTGAAATGGAAACAACCAGTGTCAGTGCTTCATGCCGGGAGTCACCAAAGATTTAATCCAGTGAATTAAGTTATACTCCAAACATTGAAAAAATTGCATACAAAAAATTATGAGCAACTATAGCATAAATAGTACAATATTGTAAGTATTTCAGCAGTAAATCTAACAATATCAAGCATCCTAAAATATTTATTAACTTTGAACTGACATTGATGAAGGAAAGACATGATGAAAAAGCATTGTCTACACCACTTTCTCACGGAAATAAATTATGAGCAGTTGAAACATGAAAATTATTTAAGAATACTCGAGCCATGATGAAAACTGAATAAAAATATATTATCAGGCAATGAAACCTCCAAAATATACTGAGATGGTAAATATTGTTGAAATTTTTGTAAAATCTACAGTGAATGAAATGGAAAAACTGAAATTAAAATTGAGTGAGGAAATTGATTTGAAAAATGTAAAAACCTATAAAGTTACACTTCAGAGAGTATTGAGGTTAAAACACCTTTCCTGAAATTATCAAGAGGCAAGAATGTCTCGTACAAAAAACACTATTCTAACTACAAAGAAAGAAAATGCTATTAAATAACAGTCTGTACTTGACCACATACAAGCATGAAAATGCAAGGAATAGTTGAGGTAAAAATTTCAAGACATGCATTTCGTGGAGAAAACAGAAAATGATAAACACTTTGGTAAGAAACATTCTGGCCTCTTTTTAAATTTCAAGGTGCATCCATATTCTAGTCAAGTTACCCAATTTCTTATCTGCACACTTCCTTAAATGCATCCGATCTGTCATCCTCAATCCAATGGTTTTCTTATCTGGATCAGGGAGCTTTTTGTGGACATCTGCGGATATGGATGACTCTAATTGTAACCTCCCTTTATAGGCACATATTCACAAATATTACAGGACTTTGTCAACATATCTTATTTTCACCATAACTCCTGGCAGGTAATTAGCATTGACTAAACAGTAAAATTGCTTTTTTTTAAAGAAAATAAGATATATTTCTCAAAAATACTAAAGAAGTTATAAGTATGTCATAGACAAAAAGTGTGAACAAATTTCTGATATTATGATTCAAAGTAGACAATATCATAGACCAGTACAATTACTATTATCATAAAAATGATACTTAAAAGTAGTTTGAATTTCCATTTATCATAGTATAAAATATCAGCCGATTTATAATCTAAACTTGTTCTAAGAGGAATAAAACATTTAAAGCAGTTTTAAATAATGATTGAATATTGAAATTAAAAATTACTGGACTATACTGAAGCAATTCAAATAATGAAGCAAAAATGTCAAAAGTCAATATTTTAAAATATCTTCATTAATTTATCTCATCTGATTTCCAATACTATGATAAATGATGATTTCATGCCATATAATCTGAAAATAGTATTTCAGGCTAGTTTATCAAGTCAAAACTTATCCATGTATTTACAACATAATTATCCTTTGGTCAGTGCAGGATCACTAATAAGAAACTACATTTAAAAAGAATGAAATGCAGCTTCAAATATTCTTTTGGTGAAAAATTAAAGAAGACCAAGAAATGTATTAAAACATGTTCATAGCAAGAAAATTTAACGACAGCTGCTACTTTAAAAATAATAAGATCCTATTACATCCATCCATAAAATTATATCTAAAGTAAAATATGTATGGTGAAGAGGTAAAACTATTCTAAACATTCCTGCAAGCAATGAATTTCATTCAAATAACAGGCTTGATTTCACAGGCTGTGCAATGCATGCATTTCACAGAATATGATATGAGAAAATAATCAGAAAACAGACCACACGCTATTCATAAAATAATACTGCTCGTAAAATGCAACTAAATATGTAATGCTTAATTGAATGATTGTGTTCGTTCTAATTTTTTAAAATTAAACAGGATAGCTAAGAAAATACTCCATTACAGCATTAATGCTAAAGTTAAAAACAAAGTAGTTTTTTTGGGATGGAAGGCTCAAGGAATTGATTTGAAAAGAAACACAGAACCAATGAAATATAGGACAAAAAATAAACACTAAAATTGTGGACTTATATCAAAATTAACCAAAGACGATATTCCATCTGATGTTGAGAATTATGTGCTTTCTATAGAGCATGGAAATGGTAAATGTACCCTGAATGCTAATTATAATAACACAACAGACAATGTTATAATATTATGTACTTAATTGCTTACATTCTGTTAATAATAATAATAATAATAAATATTGAGAGTATATATGATGAATATAATCTTAAGGCAGGGGTGGGTCTAGAAATTTTCCAAGAGCTTGGGTTAATATCATATATCTGTCTTGAACAAATTTGAATATCAGTGCCTTAATTTTCTCCAATTAACTGTTAAATTACCATATGTTTCAAAATATCATATAGGCATCTTTGGTTTTAGATTCTGACTACTTGCTATGCCAAAAATATTGCTGGTTTGGTAAAGTTATTGATGAGGGTAGAGAACGTAGCGGGTAGAGCCTATTGACTGCCTAAGGGTCTGCCTCTTTCAGGTTTATATTATTCTGTTATTGCAAAATCTTTTCAAAGAATCAAATGTCAGGAACATTAACACTTTTGCTACGGTGAGCGTGCTGGCACGCTCTCTGGTTCCTTACCGAGGGATGGAGAGCATGCCGGGACGCTCCGGTCCATCAATTTTAAATGAGTTGGGGAATGCTCCCGATACTTGGAAAGGTTTTCCTTTAGTCTGCCGTTAACCACAAAGAATTACATTCTCATTCTCATACATAGGGGCTATATCATTATAAATGCACAAATATTGCCAATATGGCCAACATAGTGAACAGGTTAAAGAAAATAAATTAGAATGGAGATGAAATTCTGCCCACTGACAGAAGTGGAACATGATGAATATAAATTGTAAGGGTAGATAGAAAGCAAATGATTAAACTAGGGCTATATGATTCAATATAATTATACTTGATGAGAAACAAATGCCTCAAAATTTCATTGGTCAGAGAATTGAAGACTGAGGTGAAATAAGAAACTAAAAATGATTGTGGGGGATAAGGAAACAATATGTTGATTGAAACATAAGTTTGGTTGGTCATCTTGAAGAAATAATAACTGTAATACAATAATACGCAGGATATTTAAAGTTTTCTACCAGGGTATGCTTTGGGTAATATTTACTGTATCGCGATACTTTGATTCTACTTGTTTTCCACTGAGATAGGTTTGCAAACTTCAGTCTTGGGTTTGGAAGATGTTTGATAGATGACACAGTTTTTTTTATCATTTGAAGGAGAATAGCATTTGGAAGAATGGAAGGAGATGGCATTGGAAATCTGATGTTATTAGATTCAAATTGAGTAGAAATTTAAGTTTTACAAAATAATTTATATTGACATTTCAGGGTCGTGGGAAAACCCCTTTCCCTTTCAAAATTGTTTCGATCAACATTATAGACTTGTCATTCTGAGAATTTATTACAGCCTGGAGAGAATTACTCTAACCAAGATTTATGTAATGAAATCAGCCAAAATGATAATGTAGGATAAATGGAGACAAAACTCACCAGAAGCAGACGAGGAGTTAAGTAGAGCATGTGCCTCACTAATGCTACTGCCACCATTACCGTTAGCACCACGAAGAATCAGCCCAAGGTCTACAGTGTCCAAATAAATAGCATGAAGGAGCACTCGAGCGTAACGCTTTGGAATCACCTAAAAAGTTTAAAAATACAGAAAATGAAAAATAATTTATGTTGATTTGAAACATCTTTATCTAAATTTAAAACTATAAACAATTACTTGGTGCTCTATATGCAATCCTCACAATATAAACCATCATGTGGTCTTGTTGAGGTTGTATCTCGGACTTGATTAGGATGCCACAAAGAGTAACCTACATCAGAAGTACAATAAGGATGATTTCAGGTATTGTAAATCACTAAAGGGGGAACTCCAAAATACATCCAGCATGCAACCATGATGAAAAAACATTTTGCTATCCTTAAAAAGTTGATTTGGACATTAAAAACTTTACTGCCCAGTCAACTGCTGGTTTGAGAATTCCATTTGGAAAGAGGTGATTTCTCCTGGAGCCATAGACACTACCCAGACAAAACATTCTAGTTATGCTATAGTGTACTATAGCAATATTAAGCATTTAAAAAAGTCTTTGATAACAAAACTAGTACAAAATCCAAAAGAAAAAAATCCACTTTTCCGGTGGGATTTATACAAGTTTAGTTAGTAATGACTATTTTTATAGAAATTCCACCAAGTATTGCAGAACGTTATTTTATTGTTTTAAGGATTTACTTTCAATAGAAACCAACGAAGTAGAAATGATTTGTAAGCAACCCCTACTTGCTCTCCAATAAAATAAAATTGATTTTTTTCAGATGAATAATATCACAAAAAATGTCAAATAATCAAAAGCAACAGAGAACATATATAACTGCTATGATGAAACCAAAATTATTTGTTTTCAAAAGTACCTTGAAATCTGAAATATTGGTGCAAACTGGCTGCAACCTCAAATTATGCAATTAACTCAAGAAGTTTGCTTCGTGATATGAAAGTGCTTGGAGTAAAGTTGAGATTATGAAGAAAAACAATGTAAATTACTGTCTATTTGTTACTACTAATAAATTAGACTAATTATTATAATTTTCTCTCCATTGATTACTATTGGACATTAATTTTGGAATTTGCTTCATAGAAAGTAAAATTTCACCTCCATCCTTCACATCTTATTCAATGAAGTATAGTTCCTTCGATTTCTATTTTGAGGAGTGAATCATAGTATCTTGTAACTTGGATACGAAGGCTCTTATGAAAGATGAAGAAACATCTTTTATGGAATGTATAGGGAGAGCAGGTTTCAATAATTTTTCCAACAGTAACAAGAGTTGTCCTCTTGCCTCGATTACCCGCAACTTCATCATCCCCATTGATCAATAATTTTCATTATTTATAATCATACTAGATAATATATTCATACATTTACCTATTGAAACAAAAGCATTGAAGAGAATGAGTTAATGTGAATTTACCCGAGACAAAGAATTATCTTATTTTAATCAAGGGATTTGTGAGAAGAGATTACTTTATCAGTTTCTTTCCTGGCTACTAAGAGTATCTAGAGATGTAACTCTTCTGCATCTAACAAATAAGGAACCTACCGATTCATCTAGCACAATTCGGGCAGGACCCCTATGCTGCTGCTGTGAATCACAAGATGAAGGGTCATCGCTAGTGGCCCCTGCACCCACTCCTCCTCTCCGCCTTGCCATCACATTTCGGAAGAACGGGGAACGAGCGCTGAGAATGGCTCTGTGACACGGCAGTTCTAGCCGAGGGTGGAAGCCATACTCAGAGTGTTGCTGCTGGGGTGCAGAAGGATGGGAAGAAGTCGATGGACAGGATGCCCCAGAAGTGGAAGAACATGGTTGAGGAGATGGAGAGGCATTGGATGAAAACGTTTGGTGGGCCGAAGATGAGGGCGATGACGATGAAGCGGAGGAATTTGGACTGTGAGAAGCTGCCGGACACTGGTTACCACTGTTGGCAATTCCAGCGGAAGTTGTGGCAGATGTGAACACAAGGGTTGCATCTGCATAATCTCCAGTCTCCAAAAGGTATCTGCATTAATAAGAAAAAGGAATTTAAGCATACTCATTTTATAGTTTTTACTGTTCTATCAGTTACGAGGATATGACATACATAAATGAAAACATATGACAGTACCTTGAAAATTGTACATATTAGTTAGCAACATGATTATTAGGATTAAGTTTCCAGTATTACTTTTACTAACAAAAATATTTCATTCTAAAATTACATATATATCATCATCATCAGCCATTTTCAAATATATATGGATATAAAGTAATCATTCAATTTAAGATTAAGACATCCAAAATAATGCGGTCTCATAAATAGTGAAACAGAAATGTGTGATTCAGTTTAAGGAAATGTTCAATGTCAAAGAGAGCACAAATATAGTGGATTATTAACTTTCATGCAGTAATATACTTTGAAATACATTTCACATCAGGTCACCTACTACTGGTAAAAATGAATCGATAAAACATGAATTTGTCAATGTATAGAGAGTTTCTAACATATCATAGTTGAAATTAACTTTAAAGAAAATAAAAATAGTCACTTTAACAAATAAACACTATTGATATGAAATTCATACTTTCTATTTGACAACAATTGCATCTCTCATGAGTAAGACTCAACATTATAGAAAGGAAGCACTGCTAACATCATTCTAAGAAATTAAGGTTAATTAAATTAAACCCATTTCATTCCATTAACAGCTTGGAAAAAAACTACCTATTTGAGCTGAATTACATTTGAGCAAACAGAAAAAAGTCTTTTGTAGACTTAGCTTTCTGAGAACTCATAATAGCATCTTACAAGAGAAATCAATAACATTATTTGTGAGGTTAATAAGAAGATAACTTGACAGTTTGTAAATTCATGCCTGAGTTAGTATTTATTATTTCGGGTCTCATTTATGAGATTAACACCCGCAGTAATGGGCAAGGGGATAGGTGCGAGCTTAGAACAAAGAAACGAGCTAATAATTGCGTAAGGAAACAGGTACTTGCCTCTGGTAATTCAATGTTTAATAAGAGAAGAGCAATGTGATAGATTTAAAAATCTTAGTAGTGAGTTGCAGAAGTATACATAAAAAGAAAACTGAATTCCTTAATCTTACGAAAAGTGTGTGTGGATATTGTGATAGGAACCGAGAGTTGGTTAAGCAAAGATATTTCATAAGGTGAAATATTTCCTCCAGATTATATTATTTATTGTAAAGAATGACTCCATGGAATAGATGGTGGGGTGTTTATCGCTGTAAAGGGATTTTTAAAGAGTCAGTGCTTTGACTTCTTAGAGACTGGTACGTGCAAAATGGTATGGTGCTCGGCTCTTGCACGGAATGGAAAGAAGGTATTCTTTTGTTCGTTTTATCGGACTCTGGATGGCGACATTGGATGTACAGGGGAACTAGCTGATTTGTTAGAGAATATTCAGAAGAAAGTGAAGGGTCCTATCATTATTGTAGGAGAGGATTTTAATCTTCACCATTTTGATTGGGAGAATTTATTAAGTTCGTAATCTGGTAGAGAGAAAACTATATCGCAGACAATGATAGATAGGTTTCCGCTTCATTCTTTAGATCAACATATCATAAGAAGGTTACAAGGACTATTTGTGAAGGTCAAGGTAGTGTACTTGATTTATTAGCCACTTTGCATTCTCACTTGATCGATGATCTTAATATTATTGCCAAAATTTCACACCACTATGTCATAACTGCAGTTATAAAAGTGGAAATAGTAAAATCCCTCAAGCCTTGGCGACAAGTTTATATGTTTTGAAAAGCAAGATTTTTGGAATTTAGGGATTAAATCCATTTGAACAGGGAAGACATGGGTTGTTTTTTGAGTGATTATACTATTGAAGATAGCTGGATGGAATTTCTCTGAAAATTGAGAGAGGGCTTGGCTAGGTTTGTCCCAATTAAAACCGTTAGGGAGCGTAAGGATCCACGTTGGATAAAATCTAAGTTGGGAGCGCTGCATAGGAAGCAAAGGATTTTACATGCGCGGATGAAGAAGCTAGAGAAAATCAGAGTAGATTTTGATCTTGAGTGGCAAAAATATGCGGATGTGCGAAGATTGGTTAAGGATGAATTGCAGAATGAGTTTTAGGAATATAGATCTACAAGAGTCTTCAGGAGGCGACCAGAAGGAATTTTGGTCATATGTCCGAGAATCTAGAGGAGGTCAGTCTTCAGTACCCAGCCTTGTAAATGGCGTGGGTTTAAAGATTACTGAATCAGTAGGAAATGCAAATCTAATTAATCAACACTGCTGGTAAAACTTTACTTTAGACGATGGACACACGAGCGAATTTTCTGTGTGTGTTGACCCAGAGATGGAACCAATCGAGTTGTCAATGGATGGAATAAGAAAGTTGTTGCGACAAGTAGACAAGAAGAAAGCTCCAGGACCAGAAGGTATACATCACTCAAACACTGGCAAATGAGCTTGCTCTCCTTCTCTTCGTATTCTATAGGAAAACCTTGGACGAAGGCATTGTACCAATATCGTGGAGAAGAGAGCATATCACACCAATTCCTAAGAAAGGACGTTCCTCAAAACCGGAAGATTACCGTCCTATATCTTTAACATCAGTTTTTTGTAAGACTATTGAGCACATCATAGGGAGTTCAATAATGCTTTTCCTAAGTGACTAGGGTGCAATTAGTCAATGTCAACAAGGTTTCCGTAGTGGTAGGTCATGTGATACCTAGTTAGCCCTTTTCTCAACTATGTAGTTAGAGCAGCTGATAAAGGTATTAGAACAGATGCCATATTTCTAGATTTCAGAAAAGCTTTCGATCGAGTTTTGCATGTAAAATTAATTCATAAGTTGATGGCTTACAGGACTAATGGAAAAGTTGTTGAGTGGATAAAATCATGTCTCAGAGACAGATCGCAGCGAGTTGTGTTGGATGGAATTTTATCTGATGAGGTGTGCAATACATCTGGTGTTCCACAGGGAAGTATATTAGTACCAATTTTGTTCCTGATATATATTAACGATGTTGTGGATAATGTTAAATGCAAGGTTAGGTTATTCGCTTTTGACACTGTTGTGTATAGAGAGATCGTGACTGAATATGACACTGGTTGTCTGCAGAACGATCTGAATATTATTTTGGGTTGGTGTAGTGATTGGCAGCTTGAGCTGAATGTAAAGAAGTGCATTGCCATGACTTTCACGCGGTCCACTAACGTTACCTGGGTACCGTATAGAATTTCAGGAAAGACCCTTAGAGCTTGTGATGTATCATAAATACCTAGGAGTTACGCTCAGCAGTAATTTTTCCTTTAAAGAGCAAATTCGAAGCGTAATAGGAAAGGCGAATGGAATGCAAAGATTAGCCAGTAGAATTCTGTGGGGGTTTTCGTCTTAAGTAAAAGAAATAGCGTATTTTCCCCTGATTCAACCTCCACATGAGTATTGCTGTGCGTGTGCGATTTGGGATCCTCATGAAGTAGGATTAATTTCCAATCTTGAGATGGTTCAACGTAGAGCAGAAAGGTTCGTCAAGAGAGATTTCAGATTTGACAGCAGTGTTTTGGCTATGATAGAATCCCTCGGATTAAACTCTCTTAGTGATGGAAGACTTGAATATTGGCGGAAGCTTTTTGATAAATTTATCACTACCGATTTCAGGGAGGAAATAACTGATATTGTTATCCCAGTTACAAACTTACGCGATCTTCAGGAAAAAACAAAAAAGGCAATACAGGGAAGTAATTGCCAGGACAACGAAGCGGGCATCACATAACATTTCCGTCCATAGTGACATTCAGGTCATTGGCAATATTATCACTTTAATAACCATTGGACATTTGAAAAAAATAGGTTCCATGGTAAAAAAGATCCAAAATATTACAATGTATATATTCATCAAAACCTCACATCTCATATGAAAGAACCTCTCATGTGAGGAAGTCATTATCTCCGAAGAAGATTTGATAACGGGGAATACATCTGGAAGATTTTTGCTGCATGTGAACCGCTGCGTTCCGAAAAACAGCAGTCCTTGATTACGAGGATTTTGATACATTGATAAGCTGAGCTGAGCTGAATCTTCGCATTCGTATAATGAACTAAAAATGACATAGATACGCGTCTTGTTAATCTGGACATAGGCAATAAGAGGGGTAAAATGTTACGAAACCCATGACCAGGACAACTAAGTTTCTGACCCTTTCCCCCCAAACCTCCACTATTCCCGATAGTACAATCCCAAGAAATAATGTTGTAGCAAATAAAAAAATTATTTTTACCCAAGCTTGGCGGGCACTGTACAAGGTCACTTCGGGCACCAGGTTGAGTACCCCTGACATAAACGATACTTGAGAGCAGAGGGCACCAATTGGCAGCACATTCTTAATTTAGAATAACATTTTTAAAATCAGCAGAATTGTTTTTCTATGGTGTCGTTTATTATGAAGTATCAAAGGCAACTGAAAACTCAGATTCAGTTACTGACCAAAGTATAGAAATTGCTAACTGAGCTGAATGGTTTAATTACAGAATTTTAACCATCAACAAAAATAATTGTCTCCTTTATTGCAAGCATTTTGATGTTTGACTGTACAGTTCCAACAAATTTGAATATTAAAGTAATGTTGCCTAAAAATAAATTTTCAAAGATCAATTATGAAATTCAAACATTAAGAATCATGTAAACATGCTGATTTAACAGCAATGAAATAACTTTTTTTTAAAGTTACTCCAAAAATCTGATGTGGCCAACACATGACTTTCTCCATATTTTTTTTTTAAACAGAAGCCTATGCCGGTAATATATGAATAACTCCAAAACAATGAGTGTTACAGGAAAATGTTTCATAAAAATGCTGCAGTAAAATACATTATCTATAACTTTGGTACATAATTGTATATGCCTACATTGCATTCTGACAGAGATATGTATGAAAAACTTCCATTTCTGGATAAACAACAACTTCCGGTTAACCATTATTGAAGAATAACTCCTAAATAATCAGTGTTACAAAAAACTTTTTCATACAAAAGTTGTAGTAAAATACACTATCTATAACTCTTGAGTGTAATTGTATATACCTACATTGCATTTTGATAGAGATATGTATGAAAAACTTCCATTTCTGGATAAACAACAACTTCCGGTTAACCATTATTCAAGAATAACCCCTAAACAATCAGTGTTACGAAAAAATGTTTCATACAAAAGTAAAGTACATTATCTATAACTTTTGTATGTAATTGTATATACCTACATTGCATTTTGATAGAGATATGTATGAAATACTTCCATTTCTGGATAAACAACAACTTCCGGTTAACCATTATTGAAGAATAACTCCTAAACCTACAGTGTTACAAAAAAATGTTTCAGACAAAAGTTGTAGTAAAGTACATTATCTATAATTTTTGTCGATGATTGTATATACCTACATTGCATTCTGAAAGAGATATTTAAGAAACAAAATTTTGTTCTGGATAAACCGCAACTTCCGGTTAAGCCATATTCACCAAAAACTAATCAACTCTTGGCATTGTTAGGAAAATACTAAATATGAATTTTGGAAATGATCGGATAATCACTTTTTAAGATAGAGCGCTTTTTTACCACAGACAGACAGACATGTTCGGGAAAATAGCGAAAACGAGCTCTATCGTCCCCAAAACATCTATTTCCGTCGAAATCTGGAGGACGAATTTTTTTGTGAATACAATGCTTTCTCTATACTACGTATAGGGAGAAAGTAACGATGAAGTGTAACGATAGATATGTCTTCATCGTAGAAAATAATAAATTACTTGTATAACTAAAGAGCATATACTAAAATCACATTAAAATGGTCTGGAAGAAAATATTTCAAAGAAGAGAAAAATAACTGGCTACATCCAAAAAGGGAGTAATGGCAGTTGGATATGAGAATAGACTCAAGATTTCCATATACTCTTTTACGTAAATAATCTTGAGGGAATAACAAAAATACGCCACACTGCTTTTATAGGGGTTCATTATATGATTAAAATAAAAATATATAGTAATTACATTCCCAATAGAAAAATAAAATGGGAGATTTTAGGAGGAAAATTTGTTAGTTGTAACCATTCCAGAGTAAAGCCAAATCATTCCTAATTATTTTTGTATTAATGATATGATTATGAGAGCTTTTAAGTCAAGCTACACTACAGTAATTCCACTCATGATTAACTAACACAAAATGAGTTTGTAATCATTATAATTATACCGATTTATACAAAGATATAGAAGGCTTGAATTAAAATCATTCTTCTCACTGTTCATACCCATAAATATTTTTTGCAATGTAACTGCCATTGCTATTGCCCTTTCTCATTGAAGAGTTAATGAGAGAGTGTTTGGTTTTTCTGAAATAAAAAACCTTTAAAAATCATGCTTCTACAGTGATATTGAACTTTCAACAACCTTGAAAAAATGATTACCACATTCTACAACTACAAAGATGCATGAGCATTCATGAGATGCGCCATAATTTTGGCCATCATATTATTGTAAAAGTAAACAACTCCTCTTGCATAATCATCAATAGCAGTTATGAGGAAACTAATAAGCATATTTTTAGCAAATTATAATGTAGATGTAGTCTACTGTGCAACCCCCTGCTTCTACAGCTAATCCCAAAATGAGCCAGTAATACAAGAAACAGCTGTGAAAGTAAATAGTTTTAAGAGCTCATTCTTTCAGCAAATGATATGCAGCAGTAAGAAAAAAATGAAATAGGTAGATCACCCAGTATGTTGTACAGTCCTGGCCAAAATTAACGCACCACCTCCCTAGCGATCCTAACGCCCGGTGGTGCGTTAATTTTGGCCAGGTGTACATTGCTTGCCACACACTAATGAGCAGCTTGCAGGGTATCAATATCGATGTGACACGGTATGATCTATAGCAGCGATTCCCAACCTTTTTCAGCAGGCAACCCACCTTTCCTTATTACCTCCATGGCCCATCCATGGTGGAGTAAAAAACCTTATTTGTATCGTAACCCTTGTGACAAATTTCTAGGGAAATTTCGGAATGGCCTCAGGCAGAAGGGCCAAAAGGCAACGCGACTTTTATACTGGTGAGTGGAAGAATACCATCACCGATCAGACTAATTAACACGGTAGAGATTTGTGACAGTTTCTAGCAATGTGATTGGCTAATTCGCTTTACCCCTTCCATTACAAAATTTCTGTGCTTCATTGTTTTACCCCTCCTGTTTGGGAGAAGCGGATTTTTCCCAAAAGAAAGTAATTTCTCACAAGAGCACCCCCTCCGATGAAGACATCGTCAACGTCGCCCGAGCAGATGACAAGTGCCGTGTTTTGAATTTGCTGTGAAATCACATTGGACTCTCTCTGGAGGCTAAGTTGATATTATTATTATTTGTGAAGTTTCTGCAAACTGGATCATATCACTTAATTTATGTATAATTTTGTGCAATCTTCATTAGTTTGGATTTGCTTAGTATTATTATTGTGTGGTATCGTATTTGAGGGTAATATTCTTGATAAATGTCTTATAGAGAAATTGTTTCTTATTCTTTCATTATTTATTATTTGGTTGTTTGTGTCGCTCGGCCTGTTGTCTTTCTAACAGCTGATTCACGAAAATAATCAAATGCCGTGTACCAGTGGATGACGAGGTGGGTTTGTCTTCGTATCTACCTGGTATGTTGCATGACCCTTCCTTATATATATATATATATAATTTACCATCAAATATTGCTATTCTGATAGTTTATTAAATGGTTTCTGATAGTTTCAGGATCATTGTGACCCACCGTAGTCCTTCCACCACCCACTAGTGGGTTGCGACCCACCGGTTGGGAACCGCTGATCTATGGTATTATTATGAGGTATCATGACTTAAAAATTAAGTTCCTTGAAGTCAATTAGTTATAGTCTATTAAAGTTGTCATCATGGCTGAGAAAGTAAAGCTAGAAACAGTAAATCTATCAGGGAATTTGGAGGGAGACCAAATGGAGGTAAGTAGATTAAAATGACTTATCTGTGAACTTAAAGACACACATTATCTTGACAAATTGACTCCTTCAGAACTGCGCTGTTACTAGTAATACTTGCATTTTCTCACTACGATGATTTACTCCAAGGTGCTAAATGCTATTACGAGTCAATTGGACCTTGGAAGGCGATAGGAGGTAGATGGAAAAATCTTGACATTAATTTATTAATAAACTAATTAAGAAAAAAAGAAAAAGCAGGATATCACTCACAAACACACAGATTTGATTAAGACTGAGTTCTCATGGAACTTCAGGGAGATAATTTCTGAGTTTACAGATAAGCCACTTCAATCCGGCCAACTTCGATTGGTATATCTACCCATGCCTTAAAAGACATCAACTTTCTTACTCCTTCTCAGCTGTGATGATAACTTCAATAAATTATAGTCACCAAAATCTCACCACTGGCACTCTAAATGCCAAATCTCAAATTGAATTTATAAATAAAAGACAAATGAGGATTTTATTGATTTCCAGTGTAAAACCTGTTTCTACGGAGTACAAAAATATGGTACCATTATGATATCAACTGGAATACATTCAATGCTGCAAATGAATGCAAGGCTGAATGTCAACTGATGGCTAGAAAGCAATCTAAGGACCGAAGAGGATCTCTAACTCCCTGAAATGAAACTTTTTGAGGAATGCAACCATTCAAGTGGCTCTATGGCACTAGATGAAGCCCTAGAGAACTGCTTTAGTGGTCCTCAATACTTAACTGTTAAGGAATAGATCCCATGGTAAAACCTTCCAACCCTTTTCTGACTAGGGTGAATAAGGAATAAATGAATGATCAAGAATTAAACCCTTTGAGCCCTCTGCAAAGTAAGAGCTATACTATTGGAGAAGGAACGCTGATATCATGATTGATTCTCAAAATTGAAAGTCGGTAGAAGATGAAAAATGTCCATTATGCAACTTAAATTGAACCTACCTACTCATTGCAAGATTCTGGGGATTTTAAGGTAATGACTAAATATGTGGGAACTTTGGGATTAAGGGAGATAACTAAGAGTTGAGGTTTATTCAGTCAGATTTTTTTTCAAGTTATCAACATTTAAAAACTCTGGTTGCAGCTGTTTATTCAGCAACTCTACAAAGCTGTCCACATGTAGACTGAGCATTTAAATGTATAATGACAAAAAAACGGAAAACTCCTTGAACAGTTCTCAACATGTTAAGTACACAGTTCTAAGAATAAGTATTTTTCATAAGCATTGGAGGCCACCGATCTGCTGAAAAGCAAATTTTTATGATTTTTATGTAGTAATTTTTACACTTCTTTCCTTTTAGAGGATAGTTATGAACAACTGAAGTTTATAGTTTATTCCACTTATTTATTTAAAAAATCTCAGCGTGGAAAATATCTATACCATCGAATACATTCAAGTACATGTTCAATTTAAAAAATAAGCTAGTATAGCCTGCTACAAGATTCCCAATAGTGATTACTACAGTTATATAGATTCTAATGGAAATAACTCCAAACAGTTGTTGGAGGCAAGGAACAATAAACGAAAAGTTGATGCAAATTTGTAAAAATTCACTAATGGATATTATTTCTAAGAAACACTGAAATAATACCAGTTGAGTAATCAAAAAGCTCAGAAATATCTGAAAATGCAGCAAACAATGATTGACTGAATATAGGATTACAACGGATACCACTCTTTGAGGTGATTATGTCATCTTAACTCTTTATACAATAATATTATATTATTATTATTATAAGCAATTAACTTTTTTGTCCCTTATTTCGGCAAAGTTTTCAAGACAACCACACATTGTCACTGTTACGGATTTAATTAAACTACATACGCTGCCATAATAATGAAGATGTGATTGTTAGCTGGTTACAAGTTAATTCAGAGTAAAAGTATTATGTTAGCTATAGAAAAACATGTAGGAGTTAAGGTATTACCAATACAGGTGAGTAAGAAAGCAACTAAAGAATGAAACTTAAGCCTAAGAAAAAGAAGGCAGAGAAGTCTCAATTTTGAAGCTCGGTTTGATCACTACATAGAGATTGGTTAACACTGCTGTATAATATAACTTATAATATAACTTATAAATTTAATGCACTAATACAAAGATGGACTGTAAGAACAACATTGAAAACATTTAACCCTTCTCTTCAAGCCTATAATCTTTGCCACTGTAATTTTTACTACAGAGTAGTAGAAGTTCACTAAATTGAATCATTAAGCTGAGATGCTTCTCAGAGTAACAACGATGATAGAGCAATGACCTGAAAGCAAGGTTGCACTAAATATTTTCTCTAGCTATGAGGTTTTGTTAAATAAACCTAGCACCTTAAATTTACATTATATTTATTAGTATTATATATTTGACATTGCAAATAGGTGCAGAACCTAGTGGCAGTGGATCATCTATTGATGATTTTCCATCTGCTATTCATATGGTGATTAAAGATATGTTATTATAAACAACCAACAGAACCAAATCTATCAAAAATTGGCAGAGCAGAAAAAACATGAAAAATCGCATCAAATAATAGTTGCAGGTAATTTTTTTGTATAAGTTAATTAGTAAATCCACAAGTAAGTATCTTTTACCATGTAAACATCTGAAGAGAGATCAATTAAAATATGACATAAACAGATTTAAATGATTAGTCAGATCTTGTTTGTCGGATAAACCTATATTAAACACCAGTTACAAGAAAGTGTTGTATTTTATATTCTGATGATGCTTACCGTAAATCAGCATCTAAAGGGTTGGGAGTACCGAAGTCATCTGCTAAACGAGACAGAGCTTCAGCTGATGGATTGTGTGCAGGAGGTTCACCAGTGTAAAGGAAATGTAGCAAAGCACTCAAGAGATGCACATCCACACCATGACGAAGGTGGGGATCTAAACGAAGCTGTGATAGAAAAAAGAGAAAAAATGAAAATTTAAGCCTAGAACTCGCTATAGAGGTCATATACATTATTTTTAGCCAATAGACCTGAGCCTAAGTATATGAATATTTTACCTGCGGTAAGGTTCCAGGCGATTGTGATGGAATGGTGGCGGAGGCTAGCAGATGACGCAGTCTTGGACACCTGGCAGCCAGAATAGCTCTGTGAGCTGGAAATCGAGCACCTCTAAATGTCAGCTCAACATCTGCACAATGACCTCCTTCGAGAAGTCGTGCAAGGTCTCTATGACGGGATGGGGCAGGAGGACGAGCTAACTCGGCCTATTATCAAACAGAAACAATTTTCCTCCATCAGATTACAGAAAAAAGAAAGACCAAGGTATAAATGCTTTGTTCACAACTAATTGATAAAAATTAATTCCCTGGAAATGAAACTGCTTTAAGGTGGATCAAATTCAGCCACAAGGTCACAAGAGATTGATTACCGCCTAATTGAAGCATAAATAACTTTACGAATATGACTTATTATCATACACTCATATTATGGATATATATTTATATATATCTCAGATTACACCAGCACAAAGAACAGAAATAAATGCACTATTTCGTAATAGTGTGGTATTATGGTAAATAAATTTTTCTAGAAACGAATTTTAATAATTCTAAAAAAGATTGTATCATAATTTTTCCTAGTGGTTTTGCAAGGACTTACATTGAGCCGAGCATCATTTAAACGATAATACTTTCAATAGAAACAACAATATGAACCTGAACATGAAGATCCTTGAGGGCAGCAAGGGCTTCATATCCTTGTAAAAGTCGACAGAGATCAGCTCCTGTCCAGTCTGAAACCAATTCTCGAAGAACTCTTGCATGATCGCAGGCTTTAGATGAACGACGTCTCCTGATAAATTTCTTCCGAAGAGTCGCAAAACCTGTGACCTTTTTCTTCCTCTCCCTAAAAATATCCCCAAGTACATTAGTATCTGAAGTCAATTAAGGTACCATTAACCGTAAGGGTGTAGATTCGTTACAGACAAAATTCAATGAGCAATTCCAAACGAGTTAATATTTTGTGCACGATGAAAATAACACAACTTTTCTAACCTGACAATCCCAGCCAGATGTTCGGATGTTGTGGATGGGGTAATCATTGAACGATTGGGTGGAGATGATGATTCGGATGGAATCAGACCAGAAGCAGAGGCCCCCATCCTCAATGAACAAATTCGAGATCCAATCACCGATGCTTATTAGATCTGCAAGTTATTACTTCAATCGCTAACATTCCCTAAAATACATCATTATGATTCTTAGCTACATAAAAAGAAAGAATCCAGCGACTTAATATACACCAAATTTGAGTTATTTGGAATTTCCTGATGAAATTTTACTTTAATATTAGATGATAGCAAAAGATTACTGTGTTTGTGACCACCTATGACAAAAAACAAGACTTACCTTTATGCTAAATAAGCATCCAAATAAAATCACATATACCACAAAAAATTAGAATATGCTTTACTTGAACGTATCTATCTAGCACACATTTTGTTTTTTCTATTATTTTCCGAGCGAAGTAACGACAGCATTTCGTTTTATTCCATTAGCTAATTACTACATTCACTTCCATACACTGTACAGCGGACTTGATCCTTCGATATTTAGAGTCATTTTTCAAAACTTTCACTGAAAGTATTAAGTACAGCTCACACACACTTATATTTTCGATGAATTTTCATTTCAATAGATTCACTAGGTAATTTTTATGCATAATTACCGATCCAAACACGAAACATAAACACCAATAACCTGCCGCCATATTGACTTCAGGACGAATACCAATAATACTTTCATCCCTTTAGAAAACCAATTACCATCAGTAGAAAAAGAAGAAAAGTGAATAAAAAACGCAAAATTTATGATTTCAACACAAAATTTATTCATAACACAGTATTAAGAAAATAACTATGTATTACTGCATTCAGTTGTTTCCGCTAATATAGATCTCCCAACATTCCGCCATATTCTCCTTTGCAGACGAGAGAATCGTGTCGAAGAACTTTAACAGCCGGCCCAATAATGTTTCCTGTATCCTCTGGAATTGCTCGAGTTGCCCAAAGTGCAAGCAGAACCATCATTCCTATGAGAACATCAGTAGTGTCTGGGCCACCAAAGAATAGGCTTTCCTTTCCGGTGAGTATGCGATAATTTTAGGGACCTTTTTAAGTCGTTAAAGTTGCATTCTTACTATCGTTAGTTTGTCTTTTAGGAGAAGGTTATTGCTGGAGGCGCCATAGCAGTAGCTATGCTTGCAGTACCATCATATGTGTTAGTGAATATGAAGAAATATACAGCTGGTGCCGAATAGATAATGAAGATTAAATATGGACGATGGTCATGAAGTTGTTACATAGCTGTAAAATGTAGGGATGAAAGTGATTATACATTTACTGTAATTCATAATCAGTCTATAAAATTTCTACATGTACGTTTTGAATTAAAATTATTTTAGTTGTCTAGACTTGTATAATTACTTCTTTTATTCTTTAGTTCGGATTCCCCAAGAGTTTATGATACTGGGTTGGTTGCCTAGCAAATTCTGTGCCATCTCAAGATGGGTCGATGTAATTAAATATTTCTATCACATTGCTTTTCTTGGTTGCTAAATAAGACTGAATCAGTCATTGTTGCTGTTCAAATGTTGCCTTTCATGAAGTATTTTATTAGTCCTTATCCGATTCTTTAATTTTAAGAGAAAACTGAGGCTCATGTTATTCTTATCAACCCTGACTGAATATTTTTCGAAATTTTGGTCTGTAAAGGTTTCGTAAGCTATAGAAGCTTCATTAGGTAACCTGCTGACAATGTTTTTTTTACCAATTATAACGTTTGGAGGTAGAGTCAAACATCATTTCGTAGCGGACAACAAGTCTCAATTTCCGTTGGTTACCGTAGGACGAATTCTCATTTCTGATGGCTTTATGTGATTTACACTGATGATCGAAAAGTGTGATTTACCTGAGTTGAATAGCTCTTTGGAGTAAACATATTTTCAATCCTGCTAGTTGAGAATCCGAGGAGTTCTAATTGCCGTGATGGTTTTGATCTAAACTATAATATCATATTGTAAGGGTAGATGTTTCTTAGCGGATATTGTTTAAAATGATTTTGTCCGTCATAGGAAAAAGAGAAAATTTTATTCTATAATTCTGTTGTATAAAATTACCAAGAAAAATGTAAACATTTTATAAACACTTCCACAATCTTCATAAAAATTTACATTAAAAACCCGACATTAAAAATGACTTAAAAACAACTAATTAACAAGTGAGCTTAAAAATTGAAGACTACTATTTTTTCAGCCATTCTAAGATTGAAGGCACAAAGTACGTGATGATAACGTCAGCACCTGAGAAGAGCAGAAGAAACACCATTAATAATTACATATCTGCCAAAAATCTTTTAGAGAAGAGCTTTATTAGCTCATTATGCTAAAGAAATGAGACTAATTACTTTTAAGTATAACAACAATCTGTGTACACATCACTTATGTCTTAACTATTTCTTTAATGCCTCCTACTCAAAATATGGGTTATTACTGTATTGCTTAATTTCTTATGGAAGTGCAGATACTAACTTCACAAATCTATTGACCTAGTTGTGCATTTACAGACTACTGCTTACACATAGTTTGAATTATTCAAAGAAAGGAATATTTTGAGAAAGTAGTTGATATGACAAGACATTAAATAAACATTAATTATCCAGCATCACCATGAATTTTGATCTAAAATTGAACAGAACAGGACTAACTATGCCAAACTTACTAATATTATCATAAATATGAAATGAATAGATATTGCAAAACCTTACATTTCTTTAGAACGTTCAAATTTGAGATAAATTGTGATAAAATATAATTGAATACACAGTTATCCCCTAACTTGCCAAATTTACCAAAATGTTCCTGAAAAAACTAAGTACATGGAAAACAGAAAATACTAATAAAAAAGAGTAAGAGCCAACTATGTGCAATAATAAATAAAGATATAAGTCTGTCTGTATTGAAGATAACAAGATTATAAAAAATGCACAAATGGGATTACTACTTATAGATATTCCATGTAGGTAACCATGAAAATGCATTGTTTATATTGAGGGATCATTACCTGCTCTTCTCATGCAGGTTAAAATCTCTTGAAGAACAACCTTTAAATCAAAACAGCCAGCTTTAGCACCATGGTGAAGCATTGCATACTCTCCAGAAACCTAGAAGAAAAGTCCTTTTGAAAACGACTGAAGGATTAAATGTTATTCTACATCAATGTCATTAATTTAAGATTGTAGATGAAACTTATTCTTAACATTATTCACTTGTAGATACAGTAATGGAACTAGAATCAGTAAAAATTGATTAACTTCTTGAATTTATTTTGTACATTTTAAAAAGAAAGTAAATGTTTACAAGCAAATTATGTCTTATCAACAAGGCATTTAATTTAAGCCCAATATCTAAAGAGCTCATGTTTATGGGAAAAGAATTGATTCTGCATCATTACAGTAAAACCTGACTGAGACTGAAGCTGTTTCAAGAAAAAGAAAGATAATGTAATGAATATACTAAATTTAATAAATGCAATCGAATTTCTTTTTACAAACAAGTGTCCCACTGATGGAAAAAATAGAGCAAGAATGCAAAGCCACGGAAGTACAAGAACACCAGAGACAAGCTAGCCTCATACGGAGACCTCGAGTATAAACTATCAAAATAGAGTTCTCTGTATTGAGTGTTTTTCTTCTGAACATTCATTATTTTACAATTATCAATTTGTTTAATGCTTCCAGATGGTATATGAACTTGGAAGAGAAGCATTTAATGGTAAATAATCAAGGAAATTTTGTTCTGCTTCCAAGAAGTTTGAATACCAGTTATTCGTAAGTGTTTGCTTCCTCGGGAAATCCTTGTTTATTGCTGTAAAATTATTAATGCTTTTGGCTTAAGCATGTTTTCACCTTAAACAGACACAATCTTTGACAGGTGTTACTGCACGTATAGAATCCTAACTTGATTCTCAACTTATGGTCAAATGTAAATAATGGGACATTAAAAGCCAAAGATGACTGAAACTTATGTACAGAAGAAAACGATCCAGCTGTAA
The DNA here is from genome assembly GCA_947579665.1 of Sympetrum striolatum. Lineage (NCBI taxonomy): Eukaryota > Metazoa > Arthropoda > Insecta > Odonata > Libellulidae > Sympetrum > Sympetrum striolatum. Next base: position 79,677,542 of record OX388347.1, on the reverse strand, counting down.
AAGTAAAAGTTTTAGCCAACTGTCCACAAACTTACCTGATAAACAAATAGAGGATGATCAGGGAATTTTCCCTTAATTTCTTTCACAATGTCCAAGTATGCTAGACCTGGTTTAACCATGAGCATGTCTGCACCTTCTTCTACGTCTCGTGCCTTAAATAAATATTGTTTGAATAAAATTTGTTCAATTAGAAGCTATAAAGTAGAATATTTTAATGAATAGTTGTAATGAAAAGTGCAAATCAGGCAAGAAATGATTAGGGGATCAATTTAAGACCAGTTATTAATACCTTAAATATTTTGCAAGGAAAGCTGCATATCTTCACCTAAAATATTTACTTTCCTATAATAATTAGAACCATCATGAGTATGGCATGTTTATAGGATGATAACTGAAATCAAAGAGAATAGCTTAATTGTGAAATTTTCATAGATAAGCTACTTTTACTACACTCTCATAAGTAATGACTAGTCAATTTTTAGGAATGATGAGTTCCTAATTATACTTAACTAGACATTATTAGTCATATTATGAGTGTAAGCAATTTCATTCATAACTTATCAGGCATCCCTCCAGTGACGTTTTATATGACAAAAACTATGTGCACCTATTCATTAAGTTACCAAATTCACACCATTTTGCAGAGAGTTAATGTTTAGTAAACGTGTATAGAACATTCAATAAAATTTGATACTTGTGTCTTTTTTGAAACGCACCCCGTGATGCTTGTGAAGTTTAGGTTTTCATATTAATTTTCCAGCCTTAAATTTTATTATGATACAAAATCCTAAAACTTTATGGCATAAATAAATAATGAATTCTATCATTATAGACTCCAAAGTTCAATTTTGATCAAGTTCCACCACGCATTGTGAGGACCTTACTAAAATGGAAATAAAGAGCAAATCTAATATTTGCTTAACAAACCGTGGCCCTGGAAGCAAGTCCAGCACTTCCAGGAGGGAGCTGGTAACATCTTCTATCACCAAAGGCAGGAGCAGAGCCTGCAGCATCACGAAATGGACCGTAGAAGGAAGATGCAAATTTAGCTGAGTAGGAAAGAACTGCTGTTTTGTGCGAGAGTTTTGCTGCCTTTAGAGCTGATTTGATAGCACCAATCCTTCCATCCATCATATCCGAAGGAGCTACCACCTGGGCACCTGAAATTGTTTGTAGGCAGTAGCCAGTAAAACAGGGATTAATGATTATGATACCAGGAAGAGGTCCATGAATAGTTCTCTTAAACGAATCAAATTGCCACTCTGATTATCTGCCATTAAGTCCACAGCAAAATAACCTCACTTCATTGGAGAGTCACTAGCTTAGATGTAAAATCCAATAACAATAAGTTCAATATAAATACTCTTGGCTTAAATTTCTCTTGGATATAATGCACATTCTAAGTCTAAATGAATTATATGGCAAAAATATCGAATTTATTTTCATATGGAGAAGGAAAACATGAAAAAATATTCAATGATGAATCAAAACTTGATTTTCTTTGGGTCAGCATGCAACTTGATGCAGTATGATAGCAATGGAGATGCTGTTTCGCATAATTATTTTCTTTTTATTTATCCAAGGAAGAACAAACTTGAAAAACGTCTGACAGGACTAAGACTCAAACCCAGATCTCTCGATTGCCGGTCACAGATTCAATTGAGCTATGAGCCAGAATATGCCATTTGTTCCATGTTTCCTAAAAGGAGGGTTAAATTAATGGATGTGAATACAAGTGAATGGTAAGAATTTTATCACCTGCTTGAGCATATTTAGCTGCCTGCTCCGAAATTCTTTTGATGCTAGCTTCATTGTCGACAGAACCATCTGGATATAATATTCCACAGTGTCCATGAGATGTATAGGCACAAAGGCAAACCTACAATAAAAGACAGCAATTTGTAACACGTGACCAAATTTTGAACATTTTCCAAACAGACCATGACGAACTTACATCACAAGCTATGACTAGCTGAGGAAACCATTCTTTGAGCTTAGGAAGAGCTCTCACCACTGGATTTTGAGGCGAATCTGCATGAGTTGCACTTGCATCCTGGAAAAGGTATAAAATTCTTATCAAAATAAGTATACAGAGGAACATTATCAACAGCTAAGCATATATGGCCATGCAGTTAAAAATGTTCATCATTACTGTTCTGCAGTATAAAAAGCATTTAAGTTCTGCCTTATTCCCTAAGTGCAGAATAGTACTATTATCCCAGATAAAATCAGGCAAAATTAAAATTGCCAATTATTTATGTATTATTTCAGCAGAACAGGCATATTTTAGCTATAATTTAACCCTAAATGAAATACATATCTTTTCAAAAACCTTGCATTCACATTCTCAATCTCTTACTCAATAAAGTTAACCTTTTCTTTACTCCCTTAAACTTGACACCTTTTCAAGAATTTCTTCCTTTTCTATAAACATGACCTAATATCATACAATTTTTTTCCCGATTACAGTTAACAATAGATTCAATCATGAGATTTCATCATTCTTATTCCTTGTATTCTAATATTCAACAAAGGTCTAATTAGTCTGGGATACCGCTCAGCTTGCTGTCACAAACCATTCTTGGTGTTATTAGTAACTTTTAAAAGTGTTTCTAAAACTGAAGTCATTCTGCACATTGGCTTTCACTGGGAATCGAACCAGGGACCACTTTCACAATAGACAGTTGCTCTTCCTACTTGGCTATGCAGGAGCCTCAAATCATTCTTTCCCACATCATCTACCTCTTAATTAGAATAATAGTTTATTTGCGAGGCAATGTTGCCCATTTGAAAGAACTACATGCATACCCACACGGGTTCTTTCAATGAATAAAATAACACAATGATAAAATATAATGGACAAAATAAAAAAAATTAACAGGATGAACAGTAATGAATACAAAGTAAAGCGGAAATGTAATAAAAACATAGAGATATACAAAATAAATAAAATTTAAATTAATAGCAATTTTGATCTAATGAGGTTTTTTAAACATGGAAAGGTTGAAAAGATCAAAATTATAAAAAACATAATTGTATGATCGCGTAACACGACAGCTTGGGAGATAGTAAAGATAATTTTTTTGGAATATAGGGCATTGCAAATAGGTTATTTTTATGTGTAGGAACTGAAGGAATTTAAAAAATATAAGAGCTATAACTTCAGGACAAGATTCTAGGTTATTCAACACTCTATACAAAAAATGTATGCCAGCACTCTCTATGAGCTTGAAGAAAGGAAAAATCAAGTATATTCATTATATTATCGTGCTGACCTATTTCTCTTTCAATGTGAAATTTAAATGCTACAATTCTAAGGAACTTGTTTTGGATTCTTGCAATGTAATGAGTTTGATACTCTTTTGAGTTATAATTATCAATTAGTCCATTCAATTTTGCAGTACTTTCAATGAATTTAAATTCCAGCTGATTCCTTCTTCTGGTTAAGTATGTAAGTTTAGTTGATTGATATTTATTAATAGTTATTGGATTTCTCTGAATGAATAAAATTCATATTGAGACGTATTACATAACTTTGCGTAGCATATCTTCAGTATGTGCATTTGGCGGAATCATTCTGAGAATAATTTAAACTTCCTTCAACTGAGATGCCTAAGGATGCCTCTTGTAAAAAATGAGTAATTTCAGAAAATAACATGGCAATGAAAATAACAACAAAATTTATTTCAAAGGTTTCCCAGAGTATGTAAAAAATATATTGGACCAAAAGGACGAAATTGACTGAGGTGTCTTCAGTAATGTATCTCAATCACTATAGCTAACAGAAACTAAAGTTTGTAAGGAAGCTTACCCTAAAATTTATCTACTTAAAAAAACATCATCTTATCTCATGTATTTTGGTAAGCTAATCAGCTTCTCTCAACTAAAAATAATCTTATTCAAGCTTATGTAATAGTATTTCAATCTCAGAAAGGCTAGCACTCTCCTGATGAAGACTCAGGGTAAAATTACCTTAGGCAATTTCGATGGAACTCCGAATAAAAGGACAGCAACCAACCCCATATCAACGAGAGGTTTCAATGCTTCTTGTAGCTTGTTAATCCCATATCTATGCACACCAGGCATGCTCGCAATCTCTGTGACTGCATCATCATCATCCCTTCGAGAAATATCTATCAGTAAGAAATAGCCAACAGATATGTACTTGAAAATAACTTATTAGCTAATAAAACTTACACGATAAAAATAGGATACATCAAATTATGAGGAGCAATTCCAACGTTAGCATTCTGCCAATTCCGAAGAACTGGATGAGAATAACCACTGTGAAGTTTATGCTTTTCTTCGACCTCAAAACTCATTGTGTTCAACGGCTCACAACAGAATGACCACTAAACGAGATAGAGCCGGAAAGAAATCCTTTAAAGTAGATTGACCCCGAAGATGAACTCAAACGATTAACAAAAATCACTGATAATGTAAATTTGAATTCCGGTGACAATATCGACCAGAATGTGAATAATGGAACATCGATTAATATCGCCACGGAGTTGTTTTGGTGTATCGAAGAAATCGAATGTCTCGAATTGAATACGAAGTGGCGGGAATAGTCTTGTTGACAGTACGTCAGGCATTTAAAAGTTAATTTATTATTCCCGTCCAATTTTCTTATTTAATGCCAGTTCGCAGCGCTTGTCCTTTTAAATGGGGATTACTGGATTAATTCCGTTTTTAGAGAAGGCATCTACTCCCATACATATTCGTCAATATAAAGGACAAACTGTTGCAATAGATGCATATGGTTGGCTTCACAGAGGAATATTTTCTTGTGCTGAAAAAATAGCTAGAGGAGAAAAATGTGATCAGTAAGTATTATTTATGGAAGGGATGAAGTGTGGATAAAATCTGAGCTTATGTGGACTTGTGTTCTATTTAAGGTATATCACGTACTGTTTAAAGTACGTGAACATGTTAATATCTCATGATATTAAGCCTATCCTGGTGTTCGATGGAAGATATCTTCCAGCCAAAGCAGCCACTGAAAAGAAGCGACGACAGTGAGCACTTTAGTTTACTATTTGTTTTACAAAATGCTATCATATCTGTCATATTGAGTTATTTATAGTCAGATGATTCACATTTAATATTTAGATCGCGAGAGCAAAATAAAGCGAAAGCTGCAGAATTTCTACGTCAGGGACGGACAGCCGAAGCCCGTCGCTGTCTGAGAAATTCTGTGGATGTTGGTCCTGGGATGGCAGCCGCAGTGGCACGGGCTTGCCGGAGTGTTGGAGCAGACTGTATATTCGCTCCATTTGAAGCAGATGCTCAGCTGGCCTATTTAAACATTAAGGGGATTGCAGCAGCTGTTATTACCGAAGACTCTGATCTTATACTCTTTGGCTGTACCCGAGTAAGTATAGACATCTGATTCATATTTGGAAGTTTTCCTCTAAGTAGCATACGAATGATAGTTAACAATAAGGTTGGTTGTTTTACTAATGATACCGTCATTTACGATTAGGTCATATTCAAATTGGATCTGTATGGCTCTGGTCTTGAAGTTGTGCAAGACCGACTACATTTAGCCATGGGTTTCCCTCCTGAGAAATTTTCTATGGACCGTTTTCGCCAGATGTGTATATTATCTGGCTGTGATTACCTTGAATCTCTACCTGGAATAGGGTTGGCCAAAGCCAAGAAATTCGTAAATACTACCTCATCCCCTGATATATCACAGGTAATAACAGTTTTAACTATTTAATTTATGTTTAAAATTTAATGATTAAGTTGATCCTGAAGACTCATTTAACCACTAAACCACAGACACATCACAGTACCTTTTACCTTGTAGGTGATGTGTCTGTTCTGTTAGATAATATTAACATTATTTGTGGTTTTGTGCATTACATGTAAACAGTTCTCAGTTATGATTTTCTCATTATGTTTCAATTTCACTGTATTTTATATGTATAAGTTATAAGTTATTGGATGTACTCATAAAGAACTACAGATTTAATACAAAATATAACTAAAAAATCTACATAGCATAACTAACACCTCTGAAATGTAGACAAATATTGTTAAATTCCTGTTATAGCTCTTCTAAGCCTTATAGATAAAATTCTTCACTTTTATAGATTATTATACAAATTCTATTAAGGGGTGCATTTCTGCTGTAGTTACTGTCAATTTTCCTTGTATAAAATAACTCTTCCACTCCTAACTAACAATCTCTAATTCTCCCTATTGTGTTGTTAAGATCACTGGGCCTTGTCGGTATAGCGGTTATAGCGCTTGCCTGCCACTCAGAGGGCTGTGGTTCAATCCAGAGATAAAACTCTGGGTAATAGTAAAGGATAAAAGGGTAGTGCTGGCCACACTACCTTCATCCATACCGTTGGGCTAAGTATTAATTGCATTAACTGTCTAACTCCAAGAGGTTGAAACTCTTTGAAAAAGGGTGACTGCTATTGCTAAGATCACCAGGTTCTATTTTTAAATTTATTCATTCTCAATTTTGCTCTGTATGGATTGGAGTAGGTGGAGAAATTTTTCCTTTTTTATTTAAAATCAAGATCTATGGCTCATGTATTATCTCCATCTTTATGAAATATTAGCTACTTGTTGACAGTGATGATCAATAATAATTCTTGCGGCATTAAGCGATTCATTGTTATTATTCCTTCTGGCAATTTCTAAGGTTAAAAGAATCTCAAATTTCATTCTAGTAAACTGGTTTATAGAGTAACTTTGATTTATTTCTCTTTATGTGTTTCAATTAGATTCCATTTAATGTACTATTTAATGTTATTATTTACTTCAAAGCTGCTAATTACATGTATTTCATAGAATGTTTACTTTTTCTTCAGACCTTGGGCAAGCTTCCATCTGCTCTTGGGATGTATAATTTGACTGTCACAGAAGAGTACATGAAGCAGTTCGTGTTAGCAGATGCTACATTCCTCTATCAGACTGTGTATCACCCAGTGAAAAGAATGAATGTGCCTTTAAATAATCCTGAAGAATCCTCACTCCATGCAGATCTGGCCGATAAAATCAAGGGGAAGTTACATGATCCCAAAACAGAATTCCAGCTCGCTCTGGGAAACTTAGATCCCTTCACTCTGGGAGAAATTGATGATTTCAATCCTGATGGCCCAAGGGTAAGGCAAAGCAAATAGCATTAAGTGTAGTTTAGTTTTAGGTTAGATATTATCTCTGAAAACTTCATGTAATTTTTAATTGAACGTTCATAAAACATTATTCATAAGTAAAACGATTTGTGACGAGATTTTTTTAAGGAATTCTTGATGAAAGTTCATTATGAAAGAAATTATGTCTAGTATTGAGTTTTGGTGAGTCAGTTCATTGGGAATCTGGGAGTTTACATAAAATAAATTCCAAGTTTTATAAAGAATTAATTCCAAATACAATTGCAAAAGGTAAACTTTTAAAGACTAATACAGTAGAAGTCCGTTATAACGAGTACGGCATATAACGAGAGTTGCGTTACAGCGAGTGATTCTTTGGACATTGTCCGTCCCACAGCAAAAAGGATAGGGAGTTACCTCCATTATAACGAGTGATCAAATTCTGGGGTATTGTTATAACGAGTGCCATGGTTCTATATTTGTCTTGCAGATAGCATATCTCGTAATCAAAGACTTCTTACGAGTTTCTCTATCCCTCACATATCCTATATCTTATCGCCTTATACCTTGTTTCTTTTCGGTGATGATCCCTCTAGTCAACAGTTTGAATGGAGTTTCCATTTCATTGTCATTCACCTGTGGAATTTGTTTACATTCGAAACTTGGCAACAAATCGTTTCGGATTCCCAGGGTAACCTCTCCCTCGTGCCACTGTAATTAGTTATGAAGCGTGTGAATGAAAAATATCTTGAGATAGAAATTTGATCTGAATTAGGGGTGCCTTTTCACATAATGGTCATTGCTCTTCATCAGTTGATCATTAGATGTGAGTCTTTTCAGGAGAGCTTTCTAATAACTGAGTTTCTAGTGTGACAGTTCGGTGATGGAGAGTAATACTGAGTTTGTGCCAGAAAACTAGAGAACTGTGTCCAGCATATTGGACATAAACTGCTTCTTTGATGAATTTTTAGCGATAGATGTGGAAACTGCTGTCTGTGGTTTGCTGACGGACAATCAATTAATAGAGCAGCGAATCGTCGGATATTAAGAGTATGGAAGAAGATTCGTTTAAATTTCCTAGTAGCGAGTCCCTTTGGCAAGCATTAGGGGTTCTTAATTCTTTGTATCTAGCTAAAAATGCCTCAGTGGATGATTTGACTTTAAAGCATGTAGAAGATTTTGTCACCAAACACTGTACTAATAACTTTAAACAGACAAGAATAGATTCATTTTTTTAATTATTGCTTTTTTATGTACAGTGAGACTGAGAAATAAGGTTTTTACACCAATAGATGTTTATTAATTATTATAAAGTTCTTATAACTTCTGTTAAGGTTAATTTATTCTTACTTTCAATTGAAAAAGGGAATTTATCGTAAAGTTCAGTATTTCGGGAAATAATTATTGTGAATTGACTGGTACGACGACATTTTTGGGCTATAACTTAACTAAAGGATTCAAGTACGTACCTGCAAGTGACCATCAATTGTAATATTGCTTTGTTACAATGTGTCAAATAAAATCCCTTTCGTTCTTCATAGTTTATCTGATTCTTTTTTCCTAAAAATTAGCACCATTACAAGGAACACATTTTTTTTGTTCCCTTGATTAACGTATCGGAAGTGAGAGGTGACATGGCTTTGAAGGGTGGGAGTTGAACAGGGAGGTTTCTGTTTATGCCTGGAGGACAAGAGAGGAAAGCTGAGAGCTGCCATGGGGGAAGAGGATGTACAAGAGTAGAGGAGAAGGAATTCTGCTCTCACCAGCTGCGTCGAAAAATTACCGGCACCGGGGAAAAACTCGTGCCTAACGAGAATGACTCTCTTAACTACTTATCCTACTGGAAAGCCATGTATAATTATTATGCTACATCACCAAATCCTAACTAATATGATTATCTAATGATATAGTATTACTTTTGACAGTTATTGAGCAATAATGATCCACATTTTATGTTAGAGGAACACTTTGGTTATGGTTTATGAATCAATGAAATAATATTTATGACGCAAACATACTCTTTTACGCATTCTGAAGCATTTGCCTAAGAATTAAAAACCCTACAGTTCCATTCTGACGCATTCGCTGCTCTTGGATTCAAGAGGACGGACAATTAGAATAATAAATCGGCTATAACGAGTATGCATTATAACGAGGACTTTTCCGATTTTTGTCAGCTCTCGTTATAACGGACTTTTACTGTATTACATTTTTGATGGAAGTAGGTAGAGTATTGCAAGAGTGTATTTTCTGCTTCTGAAGATTTCAATGATAAAGCAATTCTCTCTGGCATTTACAGATATTTTTAGTATTTTTCTGAGCTATTATGGTTCCTCTTGTTGTTGGTGATTAAACTCATAGTGCCTATGCCCAGAGAAATTATTCATTTATTAACTTCAGTTCTGTTTGAAAATTGATGCAAATTGTTTGTATTAATTTTGCCGATGAAGATGAATGAAAACAATAAACTCATTAATTATTCCTCATGTCTTCAGGGTCCTTGTGGTGGAGGCATTGGAAAAAAAGGTCCCCCAAAAAGGAAATGGAAGAGCATTTGGGATAGAAACTTTGTTCCTTGGGGAAACTCTGAAACTTTCCACTCCCAAGATGAATTAATGAATGTTGAGAGGGTAAGCACATGGGGTAAAGATGTTGTGATGGGAATAGGTTTCCTACAACCTCCTGCTGCTGATAATGCTGTGAGGAAATCTCCAAGGAAGAGGAGGAATCAATCTGAACCCATTGGTAAATTCATTTCTTTTTATCTTAAAAGGTAATACATTCTCAGAATATAAGAAAAGCCAGATGAATGGTTTTCCATTAATTATAATGAATTCCTAGAAATCTTATCATCTCCTTCATGTGGGACGGATAACCTTGAGCAATTAATTTTGTAATGATTTTGAAAAGCAGCTGATTAGTCTGCCATTCCGTTTTTAGTAGGAAGTTTGGTAAAACTACTCAGCCAGCAATACAGCTACACAAGTTTTGTCTCAAGAAAATGATTATTCACTAAAAAAATGCAGCTAAGCCATCATCATAAAACCCTAAAATTTTAGGTAGTTAATATAGTTATCCTTGTGACGAATTCTCCTAAAGTAAACATTAAATTCGAAATCTGAGGATATTTTCACCGAAATGTTATCAGATTTGGCCGCACTTGGTAGTTTAGGGGTCAATGTGCTAATATGCTGAAGTCTGTATCCTGGTGAAAGTCAGGAATGTTCCACAGTTTTTCTGTTAAAGTTTCCAAACTTTTAAAGCAATGGAAGTTGGCATTTGATTCAAATGTGTGAATATTTTTCAAATATTTGATAAATACTGAGTGAACCGGTAGAAAAAACTATTACTTAATATATTGAGTGTGGAGGACTGCTCAAGTGGTCTTAATGGGTGGCATATGGCCGCTGGAGTGGTATTTCTCTGCATCAGTTATATTGCTGGGAGAGGGAGTTAGCCGTACACTTGGATCCGCAAATGGCTCTTTAGTCATCGGTCGAAGTTCAAAATTGTGTTTCTTTGCAACATCAGAAAATCGTTCTGCTTTGAAAGGGTTAAGATCTTCTATTTGAATTTTTTCAAGTAAAAATATGTGAAAACAATATGATGCCAATATTTGTAGATTTTAAGAATATTCAGGTGTGGCACACAGACCCAAAACGACTCAATTTTAAGTCCACGTTGCTGTTTGCTCTATGTTTACTACAAATCCTCCCATAAACGTTAAAAATATAAATTAATATGATTTCCATTAGACAATAACTGTGTTTATGAATAATGTGTATTAAGTTCTTAAGTTAATATGTATGCATAAGTAAATATCAATAGTAATTAGTATATGAATATAATGCTTAGTAAGTATTTATTGAAATTTGACCTTCATTCTTAGCGCAGGCCAGCTTCAAATTGTATCAAGATAATGCATTATTGAAAGGCGAAGTGAAAATGTATAGGTTGATAGTAATAAATACATTTCTTTTCTCCTGTATCTCATTTTCAGAGGAAGATTTGGTCAAGGAGACTTCCCAGAGCGACTCAGATCTTGGTCTCTTGTATGGAGCTCCTCCCTCTAAAAGGGCTAGGATAGCTGTTAAGGAAGAGGAGGAATCCAACAAAAAATCTGAAAGAATTTCCCATCATTTTAAGCCAAAGACACCTCTGAAAACAATTCCAGAGAGCGAAGAGGAGAAAAACAGCTCTATGGAAGAAGAAAACAGTAACACTGAAAGTTAGTGTGCAATGATAAATCATTTATGATCTCTGTTAATTATTTGTTGCTATCTCACATGCTTATTATTTTTGGTAATTCAAAACTATATGCCACTATTATTGAGAAAATATCTTTGTCTAAGCTGAGGGATTGCTTTGAGTAATTTCAGTATAATATTCAAAGGCTCAAAGAACAAACAAATTTTGTTAAACAGGATTAATTTCAAATCATAATGTTCCTATCTATCGAAGGAACTATTAAAATTTGCATTAACATCTAGCTGTTTACTTAATGAAGGATCTAATATTTTCTCCTGAAATCAATTTTTATTCAATTTATTATACAATTTCATTTCTTGTTGTATTTCATCATTTGGCCTTATCAATTTCAGGTGGAGTTTTCCTAGAATCAGGTGAAAGTTGTAAGGAAAATAGTTTTAATATCTCAGAAATTAACAGTGAAACACAGCCAAAGCAAAGTGGGGACTGGCTAGAAACTTTTGAAAAAGAGGCCCCTAAAACACCAGCTAAAGATAAGAAAGATGGCGAGGATAGTGGAATAGTGTGTGGTACATCTCCTAACATGGAGGACAACTCTCCCATCTCTCCTATCATCGGCTCCAAACGTAAAGTCAACCCATTTGCAAAACCTTTGGGTTCTGGCAAAGAATCTCCTAGAATATCTGGACGACTTTTAGGTTCCTCTAATTTGTTTTCCAAAATGAAAGAGCTGGATAAAATCCCAGAAGGAGTGAAGGTGGTGGTTAAAAGCAGGTGAGTGAGATAGAGATGGCCTCAAGTACTTTCATGGGAGATTAAAAATAAATTCATACCTAAAACAGATTACTGATAAATGAGAGACATAAAAAAATAACTCACTGTTAAATACCCTGCGTGGTCTCATGATATTAAAATTTATTTGAAGACGATGATTGTTTTCTATATAAATATATATTTGAATTTTATCAATACTCATTTTATTTTTTGACATTTTTCCTATTTTATAATTTCTTCAAAGCTGTAAATGACAATATAGTCAAAATATATGTCTAGAATATGTATAGTAGGTATTATATTCAATTAGCCATAAAGTCAATGTCAAACAAGGTCAGTGTAACAAGTTTATTTGATTACATTGCTACCAAGCCTACATAAATACCAAAGAAAATGGGATTTTTTTTTTTCAAATTAAATGAGTAGTAAATGGTATGGAAGTATTCAGAGCAATATGCTCCTTTGTTAATTTCTTCATTATCAAAATTTTTAGAAATATGTCACATGGAGATTGATAAAGCAGTGTATCTTTAATCCATTACTTGGTAGCTTATCCATTTTGCTCATCCTAGGTCTCACAAGAAACACTTCAAAATTGATTTTGTAATTTTCAGGTACTTTGCCACAAGTAGCACAGCCTTTTCAAAATTGGAAGAGACAAAGATCAAAAGGATTGAAGAGAAGGCAGAAGAGAGTGAAAAAGGTGAGAGGAAATCACCATTTAAGGCTAATGTTTCTGAAGAATGTACAGAAAGAAAAGTCGAGACGTTAGCACAAGTGCTAGAGGCCTACTCTGAAGCCAAGTTGGAAATTTCAAGTCCACCCAAAGTAGAAATAAAAGAGGTTGTGCAGAGTTCTCCCAGAAAGACTCTTAATCCATTCTTTGTGGAGAAAAAGAGCCCATCAGGTAGATTTCTGACCGCAGAGAAGCCTGAAGATGAAGAAAAGAAACTTGCAGGTCCTAGGAAACCTCTTTTCAATTGGGGATCCCTGCAAGCCAAGTTTAGTTTTGGTGCAGCTACTAGCTACGAAGTCAATTCTGAAATCAAATCTTCAAGTCTCATGGATGGTCAGGTTAGTGAGGGAACTATGGTTCCTGTGGTTAAGAAAATTTCTGGTTTAGTTTTTGCATCAAATGTATAGTGTTATATATGTTACACCCCAAACGTGAAATTGCCCATTTCATGAAATGGGCTAAAGTTGCCCATTTCATGAATTGGGCAATTACATGTTTGGGGTGAAAGGAACCCTACCTACTCAACCCATCGGTGCCTCGCATATTTCACGATTTGTAGCGGAGATTAATTAATTAATTAAATATGTGCGGCACCGATGGGTAGAGTAGGATAGGTAGGGTTCCTGTCACCCCAAATGTGTAACATATATACTTCTCAGAATAATCCAATGGAAAATTAGCGTTTTAAGGGGCTAATTAATGAATTACTGTCTTCATTACCTTTACTCCAGAATGTGATATTTTTATTTATCATATATTTTCAAGAAAACTGCATACATTGATTCCTCTCTTCATTTTCCATAAAATTTCATACTCTTGCAGTCTTGTGTTTGTGGTAATGAATGATAACTTATTTTCTTGTTGCCCATCTTCAGATTCTGTTGTAATCTGTTAGATTCTGTTTGTAATCTCTTAAATTCCACTCTTCATTTATTTGTGTCTTAATGCATGTCACCATTTTGTTTTTAAGATTTTCCATTGAAATATTAAAAACAAATCCAATTTTACTGCTTATTAATCAAAATTCTATATCTATGAAATTATTTACCTCCAAAAGTTCATGGAAAATAGAATATTCCTTAATTTTATCTATACCATTTCATTTCAGGTAAAATCTATGGCTGATGAAATAAAGAGACCTGTGAGGTCAACACCAAGCCCATCTCCTTCTCGAGGGAGAGGCAGGGGAAGTTCTTGCAAAAGACCAGGACTTGGTCGAAGCTCAACTCCTAAAACTAAATCAGTGACTCCAGGAAGCAGCAATCAACAGAGTCTCCTTAGCAGATTTGGCTTTCAAAAGAAATCTTGACAGTTTGTTGATATTTATCTCGATTTTACTAATGTAGTTCACTAAAATATCATTGTTTAATATTTTATATGATTTGAAATTTTGAAATATCACTGCCTACCAATTTTTAACTATAATATTTGCAAAATTTCTATTTGAGAAGTGATTGTTTGTATTTTTTCAATGAATTTTTATCTTATTAAGTGACAAAGCATCAAAGTGATGTTGGCTATTAATCTCAGTATTATTTATGAGGAATTTGTTGTATCTCTCTATCACTCATAGTGTTGTAAATTTCTTAGAAATTTTATTTATTAAAAATTTATTAAAATATAGTCTATGAATTTGTCTTATCTTTAATGAAGCAGTTGATGTTAATCTCTGATTACTGCTTATTTTCCTGTGAAACTGTTACCATAAGAGAATCAATTGCTTCTTTGGATTAGTAATGAAAAGAAATGAGGTGAGCAAAACATCCAGGGAAAGTCAGATGTATTGAATAATCATTCAAATTGATTATTAAAAAATTCACAAAGCTAAGAAAGAAACTTAAGATGTTACTAAGGAGTTATCATCCATAAGTTCATAAACCTGAGGACAGGTTGGATCCACCTCTTTCAAATGCTGCAGGAATAAGATATGTTAAGTTGTATGGGGAGTAATGTAATTTTCCATCGCTTTCTTCTCATAGCCGTAATACTATCAATGGAGTAAATCCATGTAAAAAGAGTGGTATTAGTTATGATGGGTACATTGGTTTTCAGAGCAGTCATGCACATATTAACTTCTTTTACTGTAAATCTGACAATTCAGACTTTCAATAATTCTTTTTAAAAAATTCAGTATCCATAGGTAGATGAAAATCACAGATCAAAGCCTCAGAAAACAAGATGACAAATGGGTGATAAGGACTCATGAAACAGTCAAGTAGAAAAGAATTTTTTTTATAGTAGAAATATATATAATTATGTCTTCTTTAGTAGATACTCGAAAAACTATGTGCTATACTTGTAGGAGAATGATACATTTAATTGTGAATCATTGGGGATATTCTGAAGCTGATGAAGACATTCTTCCGTTTGTCCAACAATTGATAAGATGGCAATACATACAATCAAAAAGAAATATGAACAAAAACTGGCATATCATTTAGTCTGGAATTAATTTTTCCTTAGATCTGAAATGTTTGTCAAACAAGATGTTAATCCAAAAATAAGAATCTACTGAAATTTAAAAATTGCTTGGATCTGAAAAAAGTAGTTTAGGGAGATAACAGAAGGAAAGAATAATAAAATTGAAGAACACACATAATGCATAAACATAGTGAAGATGGACGGTAGATAGGTGTTAATGCTTCATAACTGAAATAATAGGTAACAGAATAATATGATGATGGTGATTCTGTGATAAACCTAATCACTGCAATTCAGAGTTGATTTAAAATCTAATTGGAGTGATTAAAGGAAGGATTAAAATTAACTCCTTTTCCCATGATTGAAAATGCAAAAATCCATGGATATTTCAAAGATGATGGTATGCTACTAACATAAAGTTAAAGATATGAAGATTAAGAATATACTTTTTTGTTAAAACTGATTGTAATGTAAAGTATTATTTTTATCACATGAACATTATGGAGTTACGGTTGACATTGAAACCAAGAAGCTAGTAGCATATTTAAATTAAATTTGCATGGGTGAATTTATGGGATGAGATAGTTTCAGTAGACAGGTAATTATACAAGTACATCACAGGTAATTATGAAAGAAATTGAATTTTCTGAAGATTGTGGTCATTCATTCATTCATCGTGTCATTTTTTATTACAGCATATGTGATTCAATAAAACCACATGAATAACACTTTCTTTAGTTTGTAATGCAGTTCTGAAAATGAAACAGTTTGTGTCCATAGAGTAGTTGAATACAAAATTTTTCCAAAGTAATGCAACTGTAACAATGTTACTCATTTTAATCACCAATTCTTGCATGAAATTTTGTAAGCAAATGCTTCTTTAAACCTTTCGTCTTATTGTTTCAGCCCTAAAAATATCAAGAATTTACAGTAAATTACAGTGCAACTCATGTATTAAACTACATTATAATTAATGTAGTTGCACTCTTATCATCACACATACCCATATACGCAAGATGCAACAACTTCTCAGTATCTATGCTTATATATCTATAGAATATCATAATCTTATGTACAAATTGTAGTTAGTTACATTTTTTCATCTTTTCTCGTAAAATATTAAAATAATAGTCCTTAATTTCTAGGGGAAATCATGAGCTTTCATGTAGGACATCTTAGTAGAGCCTGACATTTACTGCTCATCAAACACCAGAGAGGATATCTTTGTGTAGAACATGACATGAAAGAGATACTTCCATACAAATAAGGGAGAAGTCAAAGACTTCTTTTTCCCAACTGCTGGGCATCCATCACAAGCAATAGCTACAACATGGAATGACCTTTACATGATGTTTAAACACACCTAATGATTCGATTGCAATCAAGTACAGGTCTCATGTAACATAAACAGAAAAACAGAGTATTTAATCATCATTTACTCCATTACATAAAATTATGAGGTTGATGTTTGAGTGAAGTTCTGAGGCAATATCTTTGGGATAAGCAATATAACACACACATAAACTTCATTACTCTTACTATCAAAATGCAGAAAACATATTTATGTTCCTAAAGAGCATGGAGTGGTTAGAAAATTATAATGTTTTGCATGCCTCACATGAATTTAATGGTTGATACTGGCAGTTTATTCACAACTGAGGAAACTTTCATCACCTGATCAAATATTGGCGCCAATCAGTTTCATAGAATCCAATACCACCCTGCGCTAATTTATTGGGAAACCAGTTCCATTTTAAAACTACGCAGTCAATTTTTCTATATAATAACCATTTCCAGCACAGTACATAAATGATTTATATTTATGACTTACCTAATCACAATGTATTGAAAATTTATCTTGAAACTGACTGATTTTTGAGAATGGGACAAAATACTGATCGTAAGCTTTCAATTAATCTGTGGTGAGCAAGATCCTTGCAACTAAGGTAGTAAGATGCAGATCATTCTGTATCAAAAAATTATGCGATGGGATCAGAATTGTGCTACAATGAACTAGGTATAATAGCCATCACATTGAATTCTAATTATCAATTTATTTTGACAAATGAAGCTCTTCTTTTAGAAGAATAGAATTGCATACAACATCAAAGGATGCCTACTCTGTCTTTTACATGCCTTTCTAAAAAAACTGCATACTTTTGCATGATAATTAAATTAAATGATGCAACCATTTTAGTGCAAGAGAATGTGATAGTGTTCACATCCTTCAAAGTGAAAATGCTCCACTTTCTTTGCTATGCCAGTTATATAATAGAATCATTTAAACATTATTTCTTCAACCCTACATCAGCTGAGATCTACTCAAGCATTACATGTGGCATTTATTGGAAGATATAATTCAGAAAAGTGTATAAAAATTACCCCATTCTTTAAACATACATTAGAAATGAGCCTAAGGGAATACCTCACCTCTTTAAGCTCTTTGACTGATAAATCTATCCTTGTGAATTTTCATTTACTGGTAGTATTAAAACTAAACTCAGGTCTCAAGATTTGATTCTGAACGAACATAAAGATATCTTTGAATTGTAGTTTTTTTATACTTTGAATCACTTTCTATTAGGAGATGACAGTAGTTTGGAAAAATAGAAGAAAGTAGACTTTTAACAAAATAATGGGAGCAATTGCATGGAAGTCCATTCTTGAGAGCTGCATTCATCATAACCATGTATGCCATTCAACATTTATAGTTAAAATCTTGTGCAATTAAACATTTTAATCCTCCAAATAATAATAACTTAATGTGCGAACAAGTTCACATCAGAATATAAAACATCTTATGGAATCCATTTGGTTTTCCTCATACAATTGAGGTCTAAGTCTCACCAAATGTTTTAATACCAAAATCTGTAATTGAAAAAATTCAACCAGTTACTGTTAAAAAACATAAAAATTTACACTGACAAGAAAGATTGAGAGAGCTCTTCATTTCAAGAGTTTGAACATGTAGATGATACTCATTGCTAGTGATATATTTTAAATAAAGGATGTCAATATTTTAGATGAATATAAATGCAGATGTCCAATGACCAATATAAAAGTTTGTTATGTTATGACTGGAAAATAGTGTAAACTATGCGTACTGTCATGAACATGTTATTAAGCATATTTCTTCTTTGGGCTTCTATGATGTGGTTGAGATATTTGAGATTCAATTTTTCTTCATTCCAACTTTTCCTGAAATTCAGGAAAGAATGTCCACAAAACCAGGAGCACTTATCACTTATGAAATGCTGAAGAGGTATATTCAAACAGGAAACATTTTCCACTTGATTCACTCACTTTTGGCCTATAAAATTGGTAGGCATAGGGCTAACTGGAACTTACTCTCAGAGCATTGCAATTGTTTTCCAGAGCTCAGATCCTGAAAGTAGAAAAAATGAGAAATTTTGATGCTGAATTTTACCATCAGTTTCAACTTACTTGTTAAGTCATATGTTATGCACAGTGATGTTACTAATTTAATGTTTGGAAAGGAAAACAGGAACATGGGTGAATGTGCACATTTCCTTCTACCAATCACCATATGTTGAAATAATAAAGATGATATGGATATGAAATGCAATTAAAACTATATTTCCAAGAAAAAGGGTAGTCTAAATACCAGTATGAAATGGTAATATTAAAATGTACTTTTATCAACAGTGTTAGTTGACGGGGAGAAATTTAATTTCAATACCAATTTCTTAATAAAATGTTAAAACTGAAAGTCAACATTTTTAACATTAGCATCAACTAATGATGAGAAAAAGGAATTGTTTTTGAAAAAATTTTACATCAGCAAATTGTATTTAGGAGGATTACAGATTTTTCATGCATTGAAGTTTTGAATCAGAAAAGTAAAAAGAAGAAGAATTGGCATGTTTGGTTTAATTAAGAGATCTAGATGTATCTATAATGAAACAGATAAAGGGTTTATCCTGAGATGAAGAAAAAAATGTGGGGCAAGAAAGTGGCAAGAAGCACCACCATATTTTTTTAAATAGTAGAAAATAGCTGTGAGTCTACAAAATATGGTCAAATTGTCTTATACATTAAAGGTCATGCAATTTTACAGTGAATATCTCTCCAATCAACTTCATTTTCTTACCTCATTTAAGTGTGCCCTCTTCCCCTCCCACAATGCGTCTCACTACCCATCTACCTTGGAAATTTCTGCATTTGAACATACATTTAATCCTTCAGGAGATAGGGTGTAAGGGAGTTAGGGAAGGGTGCCTCTATATGCTGGGGTAAGAGGGAAGAGCAGGCATTGGTTAGGAGGGGAGACAGCAGCCACCAAATATTTAGACTAGGATGTAGGGTTGTCCTTCCGTGCAGAGAAGGAGACTATAGATCTTATACCCTTGACTGATGTCTGTAATAGAAAGAAATAACTCATGTTATATTGGAAAATAAAATAAAACTTTCAGGTGGTTGAAACTAGTTCAATTCATGCAAAGGTCATTGGTATTCAGTAGTATATTCAATTTACATGCATGGAAATTTACAGCTGAAAATGAAATTTGGCATAGGCTTTCAAGTGTACATCAAGGATTAATTTAAGAAAGAATAGCAAAAATACATTCATATCAGTCAGAATTTCTTAATATGACCAGGAAATTTAATTCAGAGAACCTGGTTTACTTAGTCATGCAATGATAATAATCTTAATTGTCTTCAATGAGGCAATATTTTAAGGCATCGCGGCAGGTAAATTTTAAAATTCTATGCAAATTGAGTTTTTGCAGTGTTGCATTATTTCCTATGAGTAAACATTTATAAGGAAATTGGGTAAGGTAATTTTCGCACCAGAAGGTGTGATCCCAGGAAATATCCCAAGGAAGAATAAACTTGAAAAAAGTCCAACGAGACTGGGAGTTCCTGGTCCCATCAGACTTTTTCCAAGTCCTAAACTTCCTAAACATTTACAGTTGTAGATAACCGAAGATAGTCTCACTTGATATTTCAATAAAAATTCAAGAAGAAATTTACATAATATATTTCAAATAAATGCTCTTAATCAAACAGTCAAATACTTCATTATACATAATGAACAACTGTTTACTGCATGATGATAAGCATGTGTTTGATAATTATTCATTGGTAATATTGGTAGGATATTAAACCTCTATAAATTTCTCCATATATATGTTTTAAACCATCTATTCAAGAAAATATGTCCACTCTTCATGAAACCATATTGCTTTTGCTTCTACTGATGGCATGATTCCAAAAACAATTCTATGGAAAACCTTAACTCTAAAATGACCATAGGTTACTGTGTGTGAATTAAGTCAAATTTTTCAACTTCAACTATTTTTAGATGAATCCTGAAATTCATATCCCACAGGGGATAGGTGAATGGGATATCAAATAAATTGTATAAAAAACAAGAGTTTTGTGCTTTATTTTCAATAGCTACATATTTAAGTTGTGAATCTGGAAGAGATTTATCAATGAAGTAAAATTATCTTCACATCTTAGCCTGGAATATGTTACTTACTAGGCAGAGATATGAAGTATAACTTGGTATCCTATCAAAATGATGCCTAAAAAAGATGCAATACAAATTGGACAGCCTGAATTCAACCATTGCCATTTTCATCACAAAGTTTCATATTCTTTCATTTAAGTACATGAAATAGACATTTAAAATTCTTTATTTAATTAAACATATTGTTTTATTAATATATAAATAAACATCTCTTCAGTCCCCCTTTATAAAATTTACATAGAATTCATTGTGAACTTTCTTGTATAAAAAACCGATTAAGTTAAAAATCAGTAAAGGATACTTGAGGTGTGTGCATTTTCATATACTATCTTTGAACAGTTTTTTGACCAAAAATGATTTCTTTTATGTTATGACTTATTTGAGTAATAATTCAATCAAATGTCATTATTTCGTTATGATGACTGTAAAATCTTAGTCGTACAAATATGTCTCATGTGTCTAAAATCGAATACCAAATAGATGTAATTTTTTTGGATTAATTATTAATTTTTTTTCAGCATATTTTCCCATACCTTTTTCTTGGCCCCGTTGAGGAACTCTTTGTACATCTCTGATCGCAAATACCTTGAGTAACTGTCACTCTTCATTAAGTGATAGACATGTGCCTGAAAAAAGGATAAAGAATGTTTTTTGAGGAATCTAACAATAATTGGAAAGAAATAACCCATTGCATGTTTCTTAATTCTACTAAAATTAACATTGGTAATAAGTGGTGATAGGATATTTGAATATGAAGGATATCATTGTCTTTAGAATATAATATTTATAATATCATACATCAAATGAATCAATATATTAATTACCGATATAGCTATGATAGAAATACTATTAAAATATTTCAGAATAAATTTGTCATAATCTAATAACTAAATTTTTTTAAACAAAATTCAGTGAATGGTTGCATTATCTTTCTCATCTTCAATGAGTTCCTCCCTGATTTTCTGATTGCATAGTTTATTGATTTATGCACTTTAGTGCTATTCATGTCTTTTTACAACAGCACGGAATGTTCAAAAATGTTGGTATTAGAAAAGACAGGGAAGGTTTATAAAACATTGCTTGGATATTTGTTGGGCAACAGGAGTTTTGTTAACTTCTATTGTACAATTCATGTCATTAAGGATCCATTTCTTTCAATAAAAAAAATCCTTAGTAAATGCCACATAAACTTTAATTAATGACTAGTTTCATCACTGTTTCATCATGCTAAGCATGTGCAGTTGGGTTAATTGTCATTAAATAAGGGAGGGTGATTTCCGGTCAACTGTCCAACATTCTCAAAAAGTATGCTTAATTCTAAAATACAAGAAGTACTTTCAACAAACAAGCCTAAAAATGTATTTAAATGAATAATTTATCGAACAATTGGAAACTTTTTGTCATTACTTGCAGCTGAGAGACTTGAACACCAACCAATGAAACATAAATGAAGCAGAAAAATAGTATCTAAACTTCCTCCTGCAAAGAATTAATTTTCCTACAAAAGAAATGAGACTTACGGCAGCTGTATCAAAAGTCCACCGGTCAGGATTTTTCATGTTGCGCTTGGTGACCTCGTTTGAGCGGGAATCTACATTTATGGGACAGGAGGCATCAGGAGCAAGAAATTCTGACCAGATCTCATCCACTTTGGCCTGAACTTCACTCTGAGGAAGTGATTTCAGTTCTTGCACAGCTTCCCAAAATCTGGAAAAAAGTGAGAAAAAAACTGTTAGGGAAAGAGAGAGAGGTAAGAGCTGCTTGACTATACATACTATTTATCTTACATACTCCTATTTATAAAACCTTTATCATGTTATCATCATGAAAAAATGTAATTAATTAATTAATTAATTAATTTTGATACCTTTATCTTGGAAATTTGTATTTTCTGGTGTTAGAAAAATGAGGGTAATGTTACACTTTAGATTAGTAATTTTTCGTATTTGATTGTGACAATACATCAACCATTAAATAACTAATAAGAAACTGATACATTCATTGGAATCCATTGCTTTGGATGTGACTTTGTGGTAAGTCTCCATCAGGAAAAAATATAAAATGAAAAAAGATAAACATTTACTAACTACAAGAAATATTTTATTATTTTCTATGGTTTCGACTTGTGATGTCATCCTCAGGTGAGGATGACTCCATAAATCATAATCGTTTGCAAATAATAAATTTCCTGTGGTTAGTATAAGATTATTTTTGCATTTGTTCCTGTTACATTCATTATCAAATTTCTTCCATATCTTTATTTTTGACAAACCTGAGATTTTCTCCACTAAATTCTTTGTCAAGGAAGCGAGTGAAGTGATCTCTGCCAACAGGGTCTCGAAGCAGCTCATGCAGCCCAAATGCCCATCGCTTCACTCTCCTTGTTGGTATTTCTTTGCTGTTTATGGGAAAGGGAGTTATTAGGTTTTGATTAAAATTTTTAATTATAATGTTCAAATTTACAAGCTATGGTAATATAATAATAGATGAAATCATTACAGTTTTCAATAATAAATAATTAGAAGTTCAAATTTATTTCATGCTTCATAATTTAGCCAGTCAGAAAATTAAGAGATTTTTACTTACGTTGTAGGTTTATAATTAAAAAACTTGAATTTTCTTAAAAATATCATCTCTGTGGCTACAGATTCAATTATAAATTTCTGATTCAACAATCTTACAGGTAATTTAAAATGTTTCTAAAACTAGACCATTTCATAATGTAACCAAAATCAGAAATATAAATTAACAAAAGAAATAATATTTTTGAATGTGTCTCATAATTTCTCCGGACATTCAAAATTGTACTTTTCATATAAGATGAGACAGTTTTAGTTATTTATTGAGACATTTATGATGAAAAGCTGAAATATTTGTTGGAAATCATCTGTAACACAAATGTGACTGGAAATTTAAGAAACTAGATATTCATTATTTGCGGAAACAAAGTTATTACATACATTTATTTCAGAGAAAATTAAGCAACATTCAGTGTTTAGTCTCTCAATATCAAGAGGGATTGTCAATACCATAAGATATTTAAAAAAAATGTCACTCAAGGTTAGGAATGGACAAATCTTATTTCAGCCCAAATAGAATTTCTTACGCTAGCTTTTCCTGTTCCCAGAAATCTGGATTGTCAGTCATCCAAGGATTTGGCAATTCGGTAGCAGTGAAGAATGGGTCATACTCTAAATACTGTTCATAATATGCAATGTACCTGCAATAAATTTTAATCACTATAAAAATGATTCTTCAATTTTATACTTTTTAAATATATTTCAACAGAGAATAGATTAATGATGAAGATTTTTGGGATGAAAAGGCATTTTGAAAACTTACGCTTCTGCCACTTTGGAAACCTTGAAGTTCCGTCTATCTAATCTATGGCGTAACCCCTCTATGTCCTTTCGTAGACCATCTGCAGCTGCTATATCGGATGCACAAGATGATGAAGGAGTTGAAACTAAAAGCAGAAATATCTTATAGCTATCACACTCATGAGATTTAATCTAATCTCAAAGACAATGAGATGCGATTCCAAATTCAAATAGTCCAGTTGCAAAATTTGAAACATTTGCATGCTACAGCAAATGTTACAACGTCTTTCTGATTAATAAAATAGTTGGATTAAACAGAACAAAATTCCATGTTCAGACTGATAATTTTAGATCTTCGTTCTTTGTATAGCTTAAGTATTTTGACAAATATGTATTGTTGAAAGATAAATATCTTCACGATAGTAATTTTTAAATATTCTTTCAATCAAACATTGGAAAAATTATCTACTAATACATGTAGCAATAAATATAGGTGAATCAAATTTTCTTAATATTGAACAATAATATGTATGTTTTAAAATATGGGCAGTATTTTTGAAAATAATTTTTGATGACAGATTCTTCAAAAGTGAGCTTCAAACCGATTTGATGGATGAAATGTCCCTCATTACAGGAATGCTTTCAAGACTTATATTTAAATCATAAATGCCATGAAACTTCCAATTCCCTCATTAAATTCAGAAATATCATTGATAATTATTATCTTATTCTTCAAAAATAAAATATTAAGTTCAGGTTATGAAAGCCTGTGCTGCATTCACGAGATAACTACAAGTAAAATTTTGATAGATGTAGGGGTAGAATGAGATAAGATAAATGAATTTTTCCCATAAGGATGGGAACCATAATTTGATTAATTTGAATGAATTCACTGCCGGTAAGAATTCACTCACTTGCCGTACCAGTAGTTTGATCAGAGCCTTCATCTCCTCCCTCCTTGCTAGAAGATTCCCCATCTTTACTGCTCTTTTCTTTTCCTTCATCTCCTTCTGAGATTGGTGATGGTGTTGAAGGAACTCTAGGTACAAAAACAGGCTCAGGTGGATGAAGTATGGGGCGAATTATTGGTACACCTAGTCCAACGGCTGCTTTATGGGGTCTGTTAACTCTGCATGCTTTCTTGATGTCGACTTCTGTTGTGTTCACAGAACCAGGCTGTAAAGGTACAAAAATGAAAAAATACTATAGAATGGGGTGATAGCAACAAATCTTTATCTTTTCAATTTCCTAGAGACAATTTGGAAAGTACTGGAGAAATGGGGAATTTTATGTTATTTTTTTATCTTGGCAGATACCTTCCTACTGGATTTGTTTATTTTTCCAAGCATTTGCTCAGGAAGCCATTCTTTTTCATATGTATTTTGTTTGCTTAGAAAAACATGTTGTTTTTTATGCCGCAAAGCTTATAATTTTTAGCAAAGAAGGTGATGGTATCTAAAACACCTTTCCACATAAATACACTGGTAAGTTATTAATAATTATTTATAAACAACTGGCTTTTCGAAATTTAACAAATTTATGGATGTAGGCAATTAATCTTAAGCAATTACATTTTTTTTGATGAAGAGGGATGAATAGCAACATAAATGCCAGATATCTACAAGCCTTATCCACATGGGAAAATTTACAAGAAAGTTGATTTAGCGTTAGTGGAAGAAGCCAAACAGGCAGTGAAAGATTGAATGAGCCTAAGGGAAGCAGGGAAAAGTATGATATCCATCAGTTGATTAATCACATGAAAGAGTGTGGCTTGACCCAAAGTTATACTAGAAGGATATGGCTCGGTAGTTCCGTGGTTAGATTACTTGCCTGGAAAAAGGAAGACCTGGGTTCGAGTCCCAGCCAAGTCACTATTTTTCACTTCTGTATAACTTTGGTTTAAGCAGCACACTTTCATGCGCAAAGTCAATTCTTTCCTTGTGTCACTTTCTCTTAATGCTATACAATGGTGAAATTTTTTGATTGAAGTATTATTTACAGTTAGATTATTTTGGATTTTTTATGTTAATTAATGTGCCTATGTCCCTTTTGATTTTTTTATGTTCCTTACATCACCATTTCCACACCCTTTAAAAAACTTTAATTTGTTTCCCAGTGTAATTTTTATTTCCCATTAGATGAACAATATAAAAATTATCAATTAAGAAATGAATATTGAAGAAGTGCATACCTTTGCAATTTATTTTGTTCCTAACCATCCTATGTATGGTTTGAATTGTTCGCCCCAACCAGCAGGTGAATAGCAAATCCATATAAAATTAGCATTGGTGGTGTTCTATTACATATCACCAAATTATAATTTGGAGGTAAAGAAAAACACATCTAGACACATATTTTAGATTAAAAAGAAATTATAAAAATTTTTTAAAGATGCAGTAGACCGTACAAAATTGAAAATATTGCTTTTCACCCCATTCTACGTTAGCTCTTAAATTAAAAACAAAATGATCTAAAAATGAATTTTTGGCAGTCCTCAAATCATTTCATTAGTAGAGGATTGAAACTATTCAATATAACCCCAAATGAATATTCATAAAACTAAAAGCAAATAGCAACATCTCTATCTTTTTGAAGAGCATTGCTTATCTAAGAATTATCAGAGGAAAATTAATGTACATAAAGAATAACCTAATATGCTTGAAATTTTATATTAGGCACAAAAATGTAAAAGATCATGATTAAATTTAATATTAATTTAATCCCTTAATTGAAAATTTTATTAATTGAATATGGTATTTGACAATACTTACTCATTTAAAATCAGTAAATTAACTGTCATGGAGGGGTAAAAATATGCCTTTATGTATACTCCTGAGATTTGCACACAATTGAAAGATCATTAATGATTTCAGAAAAGTTTTAATGGTAATTACTTTCATTCCTAAGATTTTGGATTTTTTGGCATATTCCATTTGAGGCCACAACCAATTTATAACTTATTCATGTTAATGAACAGAAACTATGAAAGAGTTTTAGACAGTTAATATGCTTCTTAATGAGATTTCAATTATTGCAAAAAAGGGCATCCACAATGATGATAACCACCTATCATTAAGATTCCCAAGCTTCAAGTATTTTTAGATATATTCATCGGATTTCATTTGGTAACAATCACTCATTTTTATGAGTGAATTTTGTTTTGTCTTTGAAAGCAGAGTTATTAGCATAAGATGCTTGAATTTTACCAAAGCTTACAAACCATAATTGGTAAAGGGCAACATCCAAATAAATGTTTTGTAACAACCATATGCAGTGTAAGAGATTCAATCAATTCTTAATATAATTCTGTTTTATTGACCATATTGCAAATTTTACCCCTATTAGATTCATACCACACTTTATTGAAGAGAAGTTACTTATATTTTAATTGCATTGTTAATTTATGTATTGCAGAGTGCTCAGCCAAATAAAACTGGCTCCTTAACTTTGTTTTCGTGAAATATTATAAATACAAATTAATCATAAAGAATTCATACACTGTGAAGCTCTGCGTTGGTTATGTATTCCTGGATTTTACATCATTGTCTTCCACTGGAAATCCCATTAGATCTAAATTGTTCCACTAAAATACGCTTATTATTTATTAGATTTTATATAATGATCTTCCAAAATATGGTATAATTTATGTACCATTTTTTTAAAAGCATTTAATGAACATTTTTACTTTCTCCCTATATGTAGTATAGAAGTTTTTCATACATATCTCTGTCAGAATGCAATGCAGGTATATACAATTACATACAAAAGTTATAGAAAATGTACTTTACTACAACTTTTGTACAACACATTTTTTCGTAACACTGATTGTTTAGGAGTTATTCTTGAATAATGCTTAACTGATAGTTGTTGTTTATCCAGAAATGGATGTTTTTCATACATATCTCTGTCAGAATGCAATTTAGGTGTATACAATTATGCACCAAAGTTATAGATAATGTATTTTACTACAACTTTTTTATGAATCATTTTCCTGTGACACGTATTGTTTTGGAGTTATTTATATATTACTGGCATAGGCTTCTGTTTTCAATAAATATGGAGAAAGTCATGTGTTGGCCACATAGGATTTTTATATATAATTGGATGCGGTAGTAGAAACATGGAGGTTCTCTAATTTAAGATGCACCCAGATTTTGCTTTTTGAGTATATAAATAATATTGCATTATAACACACTGTTGTGCTTTATGGAGACTCCTCTTTTGTGATACAGGATTTAAGTACTGGAATAGCCGCAAATGTGCATCATTGACTAAGTTTTGTTCTTACTTTTAAAATATTAAAAAAACAATCCTAATAAATAAACTTTAGCGTAAATTTGAAAATAATAGTCCCTGATTAAGGGGCTGATGCTAAAAATGATGAAAATAGAATTCATACCACAGGACGGTGTACATCCCAAAATGCTCTCTCTTGTGAATCAAGGACTTTGCGCTCCAACTTGTCCCTCTTCTTATCAACTTTACTCTGAGCTTCAGCCTGCATGAATATGAACTCCCACTTGCGAGAGAACATTTTCTGCAGTCTTGCAAGGTTTTCTGCTTCATAGTCGGCCAATTCCAATCGAGTCTTGTTTTGCATAGTTCTTTTACACAGGTACACAGCTGTAAGAGACAATACATAGAATGTTTGAAGTGCCATATGCACTTATAAAATTTTAAATCCATAGGATATTCCCAAAAAGTTATAAATAAATTTTAAATATGATTAATAAAACAGGAACTAAATTAACTATCAAATTCATTGGCATAAAACATGCACTCTCATTCTGAAAATGAGAGTGCAAACACATTACATTTTTTATTTAAACTTACTAACACATATTATTGAAAATAATTTTCATTTTCACCTCAGTTTCAATCTTTTTTAGGTATTTTATTTTGAAAATGTCTCATCTTCTGAAAAAAAATTTTGCAATTATTTTCTAAATAACCTGGTCATCAATCATATGTGTGCTAGTCTTCACATGCAAAACATCATATTTTCCCAATCATGTACAATAAATAATTTTAATAATAATTATTATCAATTAATAATAATTAAGTATTAATAGACCAGATTTGTGGCAAAAACGGCACAATTATGCAACCATCTGAAATGATTTTTTGTAATAAAAGAACTTGGAAAATAAATTTTTACCTTTACTAATCACCTTTTACTTGGAAAAATTTAATGAAATACTAGCTTTCGTTGTTGTTAGCAGCTGCTCTGCTGAGTGCATTATGTCCTAAAATTGTTGTTTTATTAAAATCAAATTTCCTTCTTAAAAGCATGGTGCATGTTACATAATGATGCGTGTTACTTGCCAATAAATGCTGCAGATTGTATTTATAGAGGTGAGCTCCTAATTTAGAAGAAAATAAAATCCCAAGATAGAAATGAAGATTATATTGATAGAAAAAATGATCGGTAAACAATTCCAACAATAGTTGCAATGGCAGTTTACTGTTGGTTTTATAGAAGAGAATTCAATGCAAATTGAACACATAATGAGATGTCAAACTTCCAAAAGAAAATCAGAGCTTGAAAAGTAAACAGGAAGGATTCCAAGATGTTATTAAAATAATAATAGAAGAATGTAGGGATATTACTAGAAATAAGGGCTAGTTGAGTAGATTATACTACATCATACCACAGTCTCAATCTCGCCTAATAAAGACCCATAATAATAATTGGTTGTGACTGGTAACTATAATACCACTATCTCCATATCCAAAATTACGAAAAGATAAATAATTCTAAGCTGTTCAAATGGGCAAAAATTGCTAACTTACCATAATCAGTATTCTCTGGTTCCCAAGAATTAGATGGCCAAAAATAAGGGGTCTATAATGAAGAAAAAGCAGTCTATATAATATTTGACAATTCGGTTAATTTACTATTCAGAATGTCATTGATGAATTTGATAATCAGAAGATAATATATTACAGATATAGTGAAATAATAATTCAGTGTGGTACAGTGTATTAGACACACTACAATAAGTAACTATGAATAAGAATAATTCTTACCTGGAACCTATAAAAAGTCCCATCATTTTTCACAGTTAGAAAGTGGTCATCAATTGGGAAAAAATAACCATGGGCAGCCATCAAATGGGCTAAGTGAGTGGCCTCTGTGAAGCAATCAACATTTATAATTTTAAATTAATTTTCAGCATTAAATCTTGATTGAAAAATCTGCAAAAATATGCATTTATGCACAAAAATAAGAATATTTGATGACAGTTACCTTGATCATCTATGTCCAAGTTTTTTATCATCCAAGCAATTAAATCTGAACCTGTTGGAAAGAAAATATTTTATTACTTGTAACACATGAAAGTAAATGATTCATTTAAAAGTATTGCAGAACAATATTCCCAAAATCCAGAATTGTTAAGATGTCGATTTGAAAACTTTATCAATAATTATAATTGATTCTAAGAAAAGAAATATTTTATAAAAAATTATTATAATGAGTAAAGCAATTTATGATCTAACAACTGGTTTAATTCAATATTAGCATCACTATTTACTTGCTCAGAAACGTGGTTATTATGTTGATAGCATTAGATGGTATCAAAAGTAATTTAATTCAATATTTTAATAAAATATAATATAGTTCGAATGTCCTCAAACGGTACATTTTTCGATCTATTCCAAATTATACACATCTCAGGAAAAAAGGTTAATTATTCACTCCGAGGTTATTAAGAGACGAAGAGCTGGGCCACTCCCAAAATTTGCGGAGGACCAACTTGACACCTCTTTTTTCGCGAATTTACTTCACAAAATTACGTCGACAACAATCGAGTATCTTACGCCTTTGAAACGGTTTCACCGAGTGCACTCTTCTCGATCTCGCAAGCGAAAATAACGTAGAATCGTTATGCGACATGGTCCCGTGGACAGGTGACTAACGTCACAGAAGTAATTTGCAGTTTAGGGTGAGGGGTGGGACGGGGGGAAGTACTAGGGATAGCCCTGCGAGGCTGTGCATCTCCCGGGGCTCAATCCGCCGTGCACCTACGCGAAGAATGCCGAATGGGCCCGAATCGATATGCCGTTATCAGCAAAGCAGGGAAAAACATTTTGAATAATGCGGCTTATTTTACGACGAAATCATCACGGTATCTTTGCGTGCGATTATTTACTTCTGGATTCCGAGATGTTAAAATCCCTGTTACTAGGATACCCGTGAGCTGGGGATAAGAGAGAACTAACAAACAATTTAAATGCATAGCAGGTATTTGAATTTAGGAAACTCCAAATGGGGAGTCATTGGCTTGCTTCTGAGAATTATTTCATAGGATATCTGATGAGACGTAAGAATACATTGTGATATCGAATTAACCGAAGAGACAAACGACTTTTGCTAATCGTCGCGTTTTTAAATGCTGCAATTGGCCACAGAAACTGCAGGAGGGGGGGGGGGAAAGGTTTTTGTTTCTCCGTAAGAAAAAATCACCTCAAATAGAAAAGTTTTCACCAGAATGACACGATAAATTCCTTTAGAGATACACGATTTTCGAAAGCTCTCAACTCTTATCGATAATATTCGTCACTGAATTACTAATACTTTTGAAGATTCTTACTAATTGAGGTAATGCGACAAAATATTCACTCAAAGTAGAAAATGATTGAATTAATTTTCCCCAACAAAACCCAGTTTTGCAATACGTTTAAATCTACCTACCAGAAAAATTATGATAAAATATTATTTCCTTAAGTTTCATTATTAATTAATTACAAAATATTAAACTTAGTAATCTCGGTAGTGTATGGCATGCAATGATATGATGTAAAAATTATAATGTGAAGCAAAGAAAAATAATAATTCTACTTCTTATAAAACTAGTTAACTGAACTCACCCGTAAACACCGAAGGTATTTTGGACATAAAACTTTTTACAGTTTTAACAGGCACTCCGGTCGTCTCGTCCTGCATCTTCTCCACGATCTGCTCCATCTGAATGGCAATACAAATATATAAACAATGGAATGCGCCTCAAACAAATATCAACAGCAAATAAGAGTTAAAGTTATGCTTTGAATACGACAATGTTAACCAGAATAATGGGCAATACCCCAACACTGTTACAAATATATTGATAACTAAAGCTCTAAAGTAATATGTTATACGGGAATGATATTTTTAAATTTGAGACTATAATCACTAAAAGGACAGGAAATTTAAGGAGAAAAGCTCAGAAATCCTAATGGAATCTTCGCCAAAGCAGGGATATTCTGAAAAATTCTAATGAATAGTTCTCTGAAGTTAATGTTACATTACATACCTATACAAGCATAGAAATTAATGGCCAGAGAACTTTCCCATTATTAGAGTAAACAAAATCATACTCCCACAATGTTAATCAAGAGTCAAAGACTTAGGGAAACGTTAAGGAAAACGAGTCCCTCTATATACATAGGAAATAAACATAATGGATAACATTTTTTTCGTAATTTATCCTGAAACAAAATGAGATAACTCATATGATATTGCGAGTTCTGTTACTTTAATATGATTTCATTCATCGCGATTCTTGAGTTTTCTGACTAACATTTTATCTCCACGAATTACCTAAGCTCTATGATAAGCAGTGAGAATTTTGAAGTTAAGAAACAGTCTTATTTTCTATCCTCAAGACTGGATGGACGCAAAAGAAAGCAAAACTTCGAGTGAAATAAACTCCGCGTAATTACTTGGATCCGATCCATATTGACTCAATTAAATGTTTTTTTTCCGAAACCATCTCAGTTTGCTAAATATAGTAGTCTAAACTTATCGGGTAGACTACCGCAAGATTTTCACTTGTCATTGAAACAATCCAGATGAACACATCAGGAAGTATTCGGTAAAACCGGTAGATTAACAGGAAATAAAGTAACACTAACTTTTATGATAGAGAACTGAGTTTACCACAGCTCATATGTTCCGTAATTTCACAGTTTTCCTCATCTGCATAAGCAGCCCGAGAACTGAATTCTGTTGGTAATGAATATCACAACTACTAAATATTGTACGGTACAACACTCACTTTTTTATAGACGATGTGATTGGGCGTATCCTCATGACTGAGGTGTAATGGTAGCTGCGGCTTCGGCTGGTACGGCAGCTGCCCTGATTGTGGCTGTTGAACCGTGGCTGATGATCCTGCTGCTTGCCCATTGTTAGTGTCCGTCTTCCTCCTGCTGCACGATTTGTCGGAGCTCATAGTGACCATCACATGAGAATTAAGAGCCACATTGCCCTCCTGGAATAGATTACAGAAAGAAACATTAAGGATCATGAGGTACCAACTACGAACTTGAATTTCTTTCGTGATAAAATATGATTTCTAAACTCCGTGATTACATAATAGAGACTGTTTTCTAGAGAAGACACCGCTTAATTCAAATGTAGATTTCAACAACGTTGACGTCTATTGCCAATGTATGCGCTTAGCAATGTAACTAGATGAAAGTATCAATATTGTTG
Source organism: Sympetrum striolatum (assembly GCA_947579665.1). Taxonomy (NCBI): domain Eukaryota; kingdom Metazoa; phylum Arthropoda; class Insecta; order Odonata; family Libellulidae; genus Sympetrum; species Sympetrum striolatum. Next base: position 79,643,989 of record OX388347.1, on the reverse strand, counting down.
CCTTACTTTTGGTGATCTACCTTACAATATCACAAATTATTCTAATCTTCTGATAAATATATAAAATATTTCAGAAAAGACAAACTAATGTAGCTTCTCGTGCCTCGCACTCTCACCAATTGATTATTATCTAAAGCCTATTTAAATACGATGCTACTCACATCACAAAAGTGGACCGCAGTGTATATTCTCAGGGAAGCATTTCGTCTTAGAAGTCGTTTCATGACGAGAGAAAATCCTTGTGCGGTTATAAACCTTATTAGAAAATCAAATGAGAAAATAGCAGAACGTTTGGTAGCCGCCAGCAAATGATGCCTTAGGCCGCAGCCAAAATTCCCAAAAGGACCCTGATTATAAATAGTTCTTAGAAGCTTCCTCTAACAAAACTGAATTCTGACAGGAAGAAATGAGCTCGGATTTATTTTTTCGTGAGTTTTTCTTCCCATCCTAACACCGCACAGGAGGTAGCGGTTTCGGCCCTATCTCCTATGAAAGCGGAAATGCCTGGCTCAGAACTTGACAAGTTGAATATTGAAATCTAATCAATATGAAGGGACTGGAAATAAAAGCGCGGACAATGAAAAAAGGAAAATGGGCCGAATTCGGCGATTCACCCTCATCCAAAGTTTGTGAGTTTGGCCATATTATAACCAGCCGTTATCGCCATATTTAAAACACTTTCTGATGGAATTGCGAGGCTCGGGTTCCAGCTGCGACACTAGAAAAGTGGGATCTTTTCCATCTGTCCATGGGATAGAAAAAATGAGAATGCGCTCCATTTATTTTAATCTCAGTCTTGCTCATGTCTGTGATGATGCGAATGCTAAGGCGGTATGGAAGTTACTGAATAATGCCATCCATTTGGCCGCTCATCACTTGGTTGATGAAAAAAGCTTCGCATATGGTCACTGTACAACACTTATGAGAACATTTTCCCCTTGTAGAATCCTGGCTCAGTGATGGGAAGGGGGGGAGCAAAGGGGAATACTCTCCACTCTGTCTAGGGAGCCTCATTTCCTCTCCTTAGCTGATGGTGGAGAGTTAGAAGTTAAAGCTTGTAGTGAAATATAGCGCAGGAGATAAGGTTCAGGTCTGCAATAGAATTGATCCCCTTTCGGATCTAAAAGGATTAACAGGTTAAAAATACGCCGAATTGGCGGCTTGTTTCATTCCAGGCATTTGACGAACATTCCAAGTTGACAGCATCTCATCCGGCGGACGTGAAAAATAACCGAAAAAATTTCAAATTAAACATCAAAAGCTTTTTTCCTCTCCCGGAAAATCTCTGATGAAGATAGCCCATATTAATTCCCCTCTTACGAGAAAATACGTAGTTTAAGTAATAAAGGACTACCTGTAATCACAAAGCAATAATTAAAAAGAAGAGACGTCACCACGGTAATATATCTAAAAGAGCTCTGATGACATGTAACCCTGTTGAGGAATTTCCGTCCAGAAAGTGAAGAATATGATTACTACTCAGTTAATTAATAAGGTTTCGTGGATGTGCACGTAACCCTATTGGATAAGAAATATTGGATTTTGCTATGCGCGAAACTAGAGCAGGGCGATGACCCCTCACTCTTGAAGATTTTCCAAAACAAGCAATTCGCTAATGGCAATACGAGGATCTACAACTTAAGACCTCTTTCTGTGATACATTAACTTGTATTGCCTTTGCGGGGTTCTGGTCGGGTGGATTGCAACCAAATCTTCCCTTTATACTTCAGTTATGAATGTTTAGCACAGAAAATCCGACAAAACTTTCGGGAGAGATGTACGCAATGGGCAGCTCCGAATTGGTTGCAGGTGTCCACGGGCATGCGACCCATGGGACGAGGGTTGGACATTCCTGTTCTAAATCAATATAACAGAGCCATGGACTTTATTCTGTTCGTGTATTTTATTAGACTTTGATATAACATAGCTTTGAAGTTAACATCCGTTTTTTATAAGAATTATTACGTAGTGTAGAATCCACGGATTTACGAATAATTTTGTGGTATTTCATAACGACGAAAAACAAAAAACAGGAAGAACTTTCCCACAGGAAACTAACTCCTATTTTACGTATTAAATTAGCAAAATACACACTAAGTTAATAAATTAGGAATTAGTTTACAATGGAAAAGTTCTTCCGTTTTTTTTGTATTTCATTATTACGTAGTATTACTGTACAATATTAGCTTGAAAGGCAAGTATGTTTGATGTTAGAGATTAGTATATACACTACAATGTACGCCCATCATATCATATTAGTAATACCTGCTTCATCTACACGTATACCTAACGAGCCGTCTTTCAGGGTGCAGGAGAGGGGATGCTTGGCTTCATGGAAAAAGTCTTGTATCTAAATTGGTTATTACCGCATACCTTTCTCGGAGGAAAATAAATTCTTGAAGCGACTAGTCCTACTTTCAATTAGTACTAATATTGTTCAAATTGCTTCGACAGCATAGGGATTTCGCACGTGGGCTCCTACCGGAAATTGAACCCGGGACAGCTCTAACAAAATCTGAATGCATTGCCCACATGGATATCCGGGAGCCCCTAGTATCTATGTCCTTGATTATTTTTCAGCCCATGTAACAGAAATGAGGTAAACTATCTCTAACACCTACAAATAAAGTCCTTTCTCGACCCTTTATATATTTTAATAACCACCTCGAAATTCTAATTCATAAACGTTCTTAGTAGTAACGGTATTGTTAAAAGTGCTTCGACAGCTTAAGGCGTTTGCACGTGAGATCCCACCGGGATTCGAACCCGGAACCGCTTTGACCAAATCTGAACGCGCTGCCCACATCCGGTAGCCCCATCGGACTTAACTGCCTCTCACCGCACAACAATGGACCTTTTCCGGGAACCTTTTGAACACCCTACGTGAATAAATATAGCGATAAGTTCACGGTCTCGCCGTTATTTAAACACTAATATGAACAAAATTCATCTCGGCAAGCCGCCGCTTTAATAACGGCATCCTCTTTGGTTCCAAAAGTGGTAAGCGGACGCCGGAGGATGGAAATATAGCGGAGTCGGCAGGTCAGGGCTTGGGGGAAAAATCCTCTTGTCATATCACACTCCCACACCTGATCCACCGCAACCGATCGGAAAAGAGGGCCTTCCGCCTTTTATCCTGCTCGATAAAGGCCTCAGAAAGAGGGGCAACGAACCAGTGGAGCGCACTCTCCCTACACATTTCACAGCGGGCGAACTGAGCCAAGTGAACCGGATGGCGCAATTGGCGGGGAGACGGAAGGAAGAGGATGTGGGGGTAAGACGGACAGAAAGACGGATGGACGACTTTCATTATTGGTATCCCGTCTTCCGGGGGACCCTATATACTTCAGTGGGGCCCTCGCGTAAGGGTCTTTGTCCTATGTACTTTATAAAGTTCGCCTAAAATTAGTGAAGTTTAACCACTGAGTAATGTTGAACGAGTCTTACACCCGCTTTTCCATGCAACCCATGGGTAGGCAAACCTTTTAGCTATACTATTCCATCAAAAGATTTTAAATGATAGATTCATGAAGAGATTAGTAGTATAAGGAAAAATTTAAGTATTGTTATTATAATTATTCACTAAAGTACACACAAAGTCTATATAAACAAAAAACGTAAATTTGAGAATTTAGTCGATGGAAAATATGCCTACAAGGATCTTGGAAAAAAATAATCAAACGTAGGAAAGAATCTTCTGAGGGGCCGAGGTAAAAATATTCGGAAAATACATTATTCATGCCATGAAAAAACCCCTCAGCATAAAAGGAAATACATCAAACAATACAATTAGTAAAATAAATCATTAGAGTATTAATTAACCAGAAACCCTGGGATTCCTGCGGATCTCATTGTAAGGAAATAAAGATTATGCCTCTACCCTCAGTTTATCTATATGAAACCATAATCGATATTAAAAATAACATGAGCACTATGACCCTCAATTCAAATATACAAACTTACCAAACAAGAACTAAAAATGACATTCATGTAGAAAAAAACGAACAGAATTGAATAAGAAAAGAGCGTTCCATGCTGGAGTGAAATTATTCAATAAACTGCCTAAGTTGATAAAATGTATAGCAGACATAAAAGTATGTAAACAAAATTGAAACATTTTTTTATTGAACAGTCTTTCTATTCTGTAAACGTGTGCTTACATTATATAGAAAAAATATGAATTGATTTATGATATGGTATGTCTTTTATATTTGCGTGTTACTGCAAATGTATTTTGTTATGATATTGTTTTCTTATATTATTCTTATTTGTAATATCTCTCTTGGATTGTATCATTTAAATATATGTAAAACTAATATTTTTCTCGACGAATTCATGAAAATTGTACTTGCCTATGGATAATAAAATGACTATGACTGTCATTTAATTCAATTTAAAAATACATTGAATTTTGATAAAACTTCAATGCGAAGACTATATAAAGCTTATAAGGTAATAATGACAGAAAAAAATGTTTCATTGTCAGTTTAAGTTAACTGAAACAATAATTATAATATAAATATGCATGATATGTGATAATGGCCATAATATAATTGTGATTAAAAATTCAGGTAAGAATACTTGCAAATTTCAAAGTAAAAATTTCGTGATACGATCTGAATGAATAAACAGCGATACGATATGGAAAATGATTTCTGAATGAGAGAATCCATGAAGGAGAAAGTTTTGAAAACATGAAAAATAATGATACAAATGTACATGATGTACGAAAAACAAATCGTAAATTTCGCAGAAAAAAATTTAAATTTAACATTTAACAGTTCTGAGAGGATGTATTTTCGCAAGATCATTGAAACTTAGCGTGGAATACATTTTAAGAGAAGAGCGTGTTTTTCAAATAAGTTAATTTCTTTTATTATTAAATCATTAGATTTATGGACATTTTGACCAATAATCATCATCCAACCAATGCATCCTTCAAAATCCTAACTACTCTTTAAATTGTATATTTTCCATATGGATAGATGCTCAATATCATCATTTTCCCAACATTCGCGAGACATATAAAATATAATATTATTATTAATCTAAAGATTATTAGATGTATAATAAATTAATAGTATAATAAATCTCCTTCCTAAGCTCCTCTATGAAATGAAACCTCTTCATTAGTACCCCTTTCTCTTCCGGGATCACACATTTTCTTCTGACATGTGGTCCATTTAGATTTTTTTCTTCGTGTTATTTATGCCTATCACTCATACTTTTAACGAATGACGTTTTGGGAACAACATGTTTCTCATGCTAAATGCAGCGAAAAGTGGGATTAGGGATAAAATGGGGCGTGACCATGAGAGAAAATTTAAAAATTTAATTAAGTGAAACAGGAAAGGAGGAGGATTAGATAGTGTAGGCTACCAAAAGAAGGACCGAGACGTCTGCAGTCGAGCGAATGAAAAGAGTCCTTTCAAACCGACCTTCAAAAAATGACACATTTATTGTGAGGGACGTAAGATGTTGGAGAGAAGAGAGATATGCGAGAAAAAATGAAGATGAAAGAAAGATTAAGAGCCGAAGAGCATGCGAGAAAACGGAATTTATTTTGAAACAGGAGTCAAATTACAGCATCAGTGAACCCTGGGTTGTGGTCCGCGTATCCTTGTGGTTCAGGATAAATTCTCTATGATGGTGCAAAAGAGTAATGTTTAAAAGAGAATCGATGAAAATTTGCAGAATATCAGAACTTCAGGACTTCAGAACAGCTTTTTAGCACAATTTCTCAAAACGTCAGATCCACAAGAAATGAAAATAAGATAAGTTCATTGCTAATTGCTATTCGGGTCGCAGGGGTATTGCGGGTTCCGATTTTCAATTAATTATTGCAGCGAAACCAAGGCCTGTTTGCACTAAGGCCGTTAATTTTTTTCATTACTTCTCTTTCCATATCATCACAAAAGTTCTTATCAAAATCCCCAGTAAAGGTGAGTCTCTCATTGTCAGTCTCCTTTCCTTCACAAATAGGAGTATTAATGATATAATTGATAAAGTAATCCTTCAAGATCCCTATTTGGCGTAATTTCGATTCATAGTAATTCGATACAGGGTCCATGGCGGAATGAATCGATTAAAATATTCAACTTTTACATTAAAAAAATCTTTCATACGGTAAAAGTGTACGTTTTGGGATCCTACGAACTAGGAAATCGATCGAAAGTTTGAAATTGCTGGTTAATGAAAAAGTTCTAAACACACTTGAGAAAGATGGATCTTAAGTAGGCAATCCAATTTCCCCAGAATACATTTCGACGATGCCAGGAAACAAAGTTTGCTCAGTTCATGAAGACCGAGATTTATAGCAGAATAACACGGAAGGATGAAAGAATGGGAAACACTGATATTAAAAAAGAATAAGCGATTTGGGGAAGAAAGAATTTGAAAAGAAAATTGAGCAAGCAAAATTCGTACAACACACATATTACACACGCTATTCTCTTTCGTAGTAGTAGTAGTATTATGGTTTGAGGGTGCGTCAACAGCTAGGGTTATTTGCACCACATACACAAATAAAATTCCTTATGTAAGTAGAATTTACTGTAATAGATACATTTAATTTTAATTTTATAAAGCTAAAGAAAATTACCACAGCACTATGAGCTTCTTGTTATGTTGTTATATTTGGTTTATGAGCTTGGTCTCCCTTATAAACTTGATTACTTTCTCTACCGAACTTATGTCATTTTTTAAAATGTCCTTAAGGATACCCTGAATGCTTAACCTCTCTCGTACATTTTGATATTTGTCACAGCTTTCAAACAAATGTGCAACTGTTAATGGCTCACTGCAGGTCTGGCAGATGGGAGGATCCTTCGTCTCTGTGAATAAATAAGAGTGTGTGAGAGAGCAATGCCCAATCCTGAGACGAGTGATAGCAATTTCCTCTCTCCGACAGCGCCTAATGGATGTACCCCAAGATGTTATGCAATCTTTCACAGATTTAAGCTTGTTCCCATGTTGTGTTTGCCACAATTCTCTCCATTGAGAGTGAGCTGTATTTCTCAGGATGCCCTTGAGATCCTGAGCTGGTACCTGATCCCATTCTATATCCCACCTATGGATGGCCTCTTTTGCTGCCAGGTCTGCCTTTTCGTTTCCTTGAATTCCAGCATGTCCAGGAACCCATATAAAGGTGATGTTAATGCCCTTTTCTTTTAGATCCTTCAGGATGGATTGTATGTTCTGGACTATTGGGTGGAATGAGGAAAATTGAGTTATGGAGTGCAGCGCACTCATAGAATCTGTGCATATCATGTATCGTCCTTGTCTGCCCTTTATATTTGATAATGCCATTTGTATTCCAACTAGCTCAGCAGTAAAAATACTACACATTGGGTGTAGTTTTACTCTCACTGTTCCTAGATCTTTGGACACAAGTGCACACCCCGTCCCTACATCTGACTTGGAGCCATCTGTGAAGATAGGAGTGTAACTTTCGTAGAATTCAGACATCTCCTTGTATCTTTGCTGGAATAACATGTCAGATGTTGATGACTTTATTTCTGTGGCCAACCTGTTATCACAGTCAGGCTCTGGTAATGTCCACGGTTGGTCCCTAGGAAAACCTTCAGGGCATACTTCTGGAAAGCTGAATCCAGTCGTCTCCATAAAAATATAAAATCTTATCCCAAGAGGCTTGGTGGCTCTTGGTCGTCTGATAAAAACATCTAAAAACTTTGGCTTGAAAACAATGTTAAAACAGGGGTGAGATCGCATGGAGAAGAGTTTGGCTGCATAGTTGCACATCAGAGCGTTTCTACGAGCCCACAGTGGAGGTTCACCAGATTCAGAATATAGGCTAAGGATGGGGCTAGTCCTGAATGCACCAGTGGAGAGCCTTATGCCTGCATTGTGTACGGAACTGAGAGATTTTAAATAAGACTCTCTGGCTGAGGAGTAAATAAAGCACCCATAATCAAGTTTAGAGCGAACCAGTGCTCTGTACAACTGCAGCATTGCAGACCTATCTGCTCCCCATGACAAACCTGATAAAACTCTTAGCAGGTTAAGCTTCTTGTGGCACCTGTCCCTCAAGTCCTGGATGTGCCTCCTCCAATCCATCCTCCTGTCCAGCAGGACACCCAGGAACCGGATAGAATCCACTACAGGTAGCTGCCGGCTTCCAAGCATTATGGTTGGTATAGGGGAGAGGCCTCTTTGTCTATAAAAATGCATGCACCTTGTTTTTTCTTCGGAGAAACGGAGTCCATTGGTGAGACACCACTTGTTCAGCTTGTTCAGGGCAATCTGTATTTGTCTTTCCGCCATTGAGAGTTTGGATGAGCGGCAGAAGATGGCAAGGTCATCCACAAACAGTGATGCTATCACAGGTGTTCTGATGCACTCTGTGATGCTATTGATGGCAATGGCGAAAAGAGTAACACTTAACACAGATCCCTGGGGAACTCCATTATCTTGTTTAAAAAGCTGAGAAAAGTGGCCGTTTACCCTTACGCGAAAGCAACGATGTTTTAGAAAGTTTTGTATAAAAATGGGCAGGTTCCCTCTAAATCCCCACGAGTGTATTGACTTAAGGATTTGATGTCTCCAAGTGGTGTCGTAGGCCTTCTCAATGTCAAAGAAGACCGCCACTACATGCTGTCGCAAGAGGAATGCCTCTTGAATATAATTCTCAATTCTCACCAGGTGATCAACACTTGATCTACTGTGCCGGAATCCACATTGAATATCTGATAGGAGATTACGGTTTTCTAAGAGCCATACAAGTCTCCTGTTGACCATTCTCTCCATCAGCTTGCACAAACAGCTAGTAAGAGATATTGGGCGGTAGTTTGAGGGATAAGATTTCTCTTTCCCTGGTTTAAGGATGGGGATGATTAGGGATTCCTGCCAACTCTCAGGGAAGACCCTTTCCATCCAGATCTGATTTATTGTCTTAAGCAAATCTATCTGAGATGCCTTGGGGAGATTCTTGATAAAGGCGTTATGGACCTGATCTATTCCTGGTGAGGTTTCCTTGCATGTATGTATGGCATCCTGAAGTTCCCACAAACTGAAAGGTTTGTTATATGCTACTGTGGTTCCGGAATCTAAAAAATTGAGATTAGTTTTTTCTTTCTGTTCTTTCAAAAGTTGGAATGAATTTGAGTAACTGTCTGTGCAGCTGATGGAGGCAAAAAGTTCACCAAACGCATCAGCAATTTCTTGGGGTGAGTTTACAATTCTGTCATCTATCTTAAGTGCTGGTATCTGGGAGAAATGATGGTTCCCCAAAATAGACCTGACTTTTCTCCATACCTTTGACATAGGGGTTCGGTGATTTATTTCTGAGATGAAATTCATCCAAGAAGACTTCTTAGCCTCTCTCACCACTTGTCTGGCTCTAGCTCTTAATCGCCTGAAGGCTGCCAAGTTTGAAGTGGTGGGGTACTTTTTAAAAATTTGCAGGGCCTTTTTCCTTTTCTGAATGGCATCTGCACATTCCCTGTTCCACCATGGGACTGGTGGTCGTCGAGGCATCCCTGATGACAAGGGTACACTACCTTGCGCAGCTTTAATAATTGCTGCAGTTAGATCCTCCACATTTTGCAGTGCTCCTGCATTGGCGTTAAAATTAAAACTGAAGAGCTCTCTGAAGTTAGCCCAGTTGGCTTTCTTGAGGATCCATGTCCTAGGTAGACCATAGTTGCCATCACAACCACCATGTTTCCTAATTATTAGGGGAAAGTGGTCACTACCACATAAATCTTTGTGTGCTGACAGACTAAAAAGTGGAGCAATAGTGCTGGAGCTCACAAATAAATCTATGGATGAGTATCTACCAGTAAAAGCATTAAAATGTGTTTTTTCATTGTCATTTAATAAAACCAGGTTAAAATCATTAAAAAAAGTCTCCAAGAGACGTCCTCTTCCGTTGTGATCCCTTAGATCATCACCCCAAAGACTGTTGTGGGCATTGAAGTCCCCCAACAATACAAAGGGTTTAGGCAACTGCTCAACTAGGTCTTCCAGGTTTTTTCTCGTCACTGGAGCCCATTCTGGCAGGTAAAGATTACAGAATGTGACCTCTGAGGGGGAAGCTATGGTGACTGCTAAAGCCTGGAATGGTGTCTGCAAGTTCACCTGGGAGGTGTAAAGGGCCTCCCTGATGAATGCAGCGACCCCACCACGACCTCTGTTGCCACTTAGGTCATCTACTCTAAAAATCTTATAACCCTTCAATTTTGGGGAGTCAGTAGGTTTAAAATGGGTCTCTTGGATAAAAATGCAAGAGGGGTTGTAATCTCTCACCAAGATCCTAATTTCTTCCTGGCGTATGTAAAAACCATTACAATTCCATTGAATTGTTAAAAACATTTAAAATAAATATATATAAATAAATAAATAAATAATGTTTTCACATTAAAATCTAAAGATAAAATTCATTAACAATAAATAAATAAATAAGTAAAAACATTAAAAGCCTTTGGCTTGCCGAACAAGCTTCGTTCTTCCCTTTTTCCTGTTTTGGAGGAAAAGGCGTAACTGCTCCTCATCTAGTATGTCCTCTTCCATCTCATCCCCCGTAGATTCCCTCAATTCAAGAGAAGAGGGGGGTATAGTAATACTTTTACCTCCTACGTTTGGTTTCTCTACCGATTTAGGGGGTGTGATGTTTTTCTTAATAGGAGGAGCTTCAGTTTTCTGTGTACTGTTTTCTAGTTTCTGGCCTGTTGCTTTTGTATTAATTTTCTCCTTTTGTTGTACCTTGGTGGTCTTGCTGTTGTCTGCTGGAGGGTCAGTTTGACATCCCACACTTTCCTTTCTTACTTGGGTATTTGCCACCACTGCATAGGATTTGGAGAATGTGGGGCAGATCAGTGATCTGTACTTTCTCCTGGCTTCAAAATATGGTACCCTTTCCGTGACTTTTATTTCCATGACTTTCTTTTCTTCTAGGAGTTTGGGGCAGTCTCTTGCATAAACAGGGTGGTTGCCTTCACAATTCCTGCATAGAGGGGGGCTGCTGCATGGTTCCCCTTCGTGCTTTTCTTTGGAGCATTTAGGGCAGGTGGGTTTGCCCTTGCATGATTGTGCAGTGTGTCCATAGGTATTGCAATTGAAGCAGCGCAGAGGGCTTGGGATGTATGGCCTCACTGTGCATGCCTCATATCCAACATGAACCTTCTCTGGGAGCTTTTCGAGGGCAAATGTCAATATAACTGAGGTGGACTTAATCATTTCTCCATTTTGTCTCTTATTTAGTCTGCGGCAGGAGATGACTCCTTGCGATGCCATCTCCTGTGCTATCTCTTCTTCTGAGACATAGAGAAGGTCGTAGCAGGATATAACTCCTTGGCAAGTGTTAAGTTTCTTATGGACCTCAACCATCACTGGTATATTGTGCAGCATCTTTGTGCCAAGGAGTTTGTCGGACTGTTTATCGTTGGCTGCCTTTATCAACAGGGTACCATCCCTAAGCTTTTTTACTGATTCGAGATTCCCTGAAACAGCATTTGTAAGAACTTTATATATTAGAAAGGGGGACACCTTGGTCAGATCTTCATTTTCTTTTGTACACTTCATTATCAGGTATTTTTTACATTTGTTCGCAATATCTCCCCCTCCCATTTCTGGGCGGGGTCTTTTAGGTGGAGGAGTAAGAAGATCCATACGAATTATGGATTTTTCATCCCTCAGGCTCCCCACCCACCACGGAGCCACACAAATTGGGACGCCGTATCGCAAACCGATACGGTCGCCAGGGCTACCAAAGGGATATAGTGCCCAGGATGTCGCTTAACAGACTGGGAATGGCCTCCGGGACTGTGATGGCTCCTCCAAACCACACCCCCCCATTGGCCTCCACCAGAATGGTGCGTGCATCCCAAGCACTCGCACAGGACTGACGTACGCTCGAAGGGATTTTATCCCCAGCCATCAGTAGCCGATTGACCAGGGTGTGCTATTCCCTGGCCTCCCGTTTACAGCGAATTCGGGGCCAAAGAGGTGTGTTGTGCCAGATAATATAAGTAGTCCAGTTGGACTAGAGGTGCCTCAGCAGCTACTCTGCTGGTGGTTGGCACTCAACCTCCAGGACACCCATCTCCTCCTTACGGGTCTCCACGCACGGCAAACACGTGGGTGAATCCTCGGTCAGCTGGCATGACCGCACACAGACAGTTGATTCACGGGACTGCCCGGACTCAGCCCTTGCTGAACGAGGGGTTTGTTCTCGGGGTTTTCTCCCCGCCCGATTAGTCGCCTCTTACGACAGGCAGGGATGCCGCGGGAGTATTCTCCATCCCCCTACCCGCAGGGGAATATTCTCTTTCGGGACTAAATTTAAATTTAAGGATTTGTCGGAGTAGGTATAAAATAAGCGCAGTATCAAATCCGCATAAAAAACTTAAGAAGACGTCCGGAATGCTTCGATATATATGGTTCTTATTCAGGGAATCGGTATCTCTCAATGTTTGACGCTTCAAGGATCATAGATCGCAATTTTGGGGAAGAGTCATTCTGATTTCGATATTAAAATCATTATTATCTAAATTCTACTACAGAGACTACATTTTCAGTGGTTTATAACAAAACGTTTGTTCGTCAACTACTGCTATTTTTTTAATAATGCCAGTGGAGTGATTTAAATCTTTACCCAGACCTCCATTTTTAGCAACTAGGAGCCACAATTTCCTAAAAAGATGCGATTCGAAACACAGCTGTGCAGTATTGTGAAGTCGTTACACTAATAAGAACCCCCAGTATAACCCACTGTTCCATAGCAGAGAGTAAAAGTAAAGTTGACCACATTCATAGCTATCTTTCAATAAACCATATATAATTCGGAAAATCGGTTCGGTAGGTGTAATTCGGTTTCTCCCGGTTCCCTGAGTCTACTGTTTAATTCTTTCTTTCTTTCCAGTAATAGTTTTGAATATATATATATTTACTAACCTTTTTATTTGTCGTCTATATTCTAGTTTTTCCCAACCAAGTTCTGCAACCATCCTACCCAACACGAATCTTGCTGCTCTCTTTTGCACATTTTCTAATTGTCTGTGAGTCCTTATTGGTGTGATTCCCAAATGCTATTGCCATGCTCAAGCATTGGCCTAACAATTGTAAAGTTTGCCTATTCCTAAACTTTCCTACGGCACTTGCTAAGGTTTTTGATTACGAAATTAAGGGCTCTGTAGTCGTTTGTTTTTGCCCAGTTTACCAATCTTCTAAGAAACACCCACTATGCATTTCAATAGCCCTTCAGCAACGGGAGCGCTGACAAAGACGGCTATTGGAGACTTTTAGACCTCGAATTCATTACTATTGTGTTTGCAAAGTAGGTTTAGCAATGTTACAAGTACACTCCTGGCCAAAATTAACGAACCACCTCCCTAGCGATCCTAACGACCGGTGGTGCGTTAAATTTTGGCCAGGAGTGTACATAACTGCTTTTTTTTTCGAAAGTTATAGTTAGCACACAGTGTGCATCGTAATCCTTTCTGGCTTCCTATCGTACTTTTTTCTATATTTTTATTACTACTGCTTCATTCAAAAAGTTCTCGAACTTATTTTTTCCCGCGAAAACACCGAGCAGGAGAAATGTAAAATTCTGGCGGTGGATTGGTAGGTAGGTAGGTGATAGATAGATGTCAAGGCCCTCGCGCTATCTACCGCCAGAATTTTATATTTCTCCTGCTCGGCGTTTTCGCGGGAAAAATAGATTCGGGAACCATTTGAACGTAGTAGTATTAACCATCGTAATCAAACACTTAGTAACTTGCACAATTTTAAAATTGTGGAAGTTACTAAGTGTTTGATTACGATGGTTTTTACTGAATTCCACAAAGTGAGGATAGAACATATTAATTATATGTAGTAGTATTATTCTGTTATTATTATAACGGGATAATTTTAAACCTCTTATTATCAATTTAATTTAAAGATTTTCATCATTTTTATTCGGTGGAAGATCACAAAATGTTGTTAGGAAGGAGAGGAAAGGGAAATGAGCAAGAGAATGGCGGTAGAGGAAGAGAGCCGACAGCATTTTAGGGTCGGAAGAGAGAGATGTTGGCAAAACGGAAGTGACGCGAATATTGAGGTGAAGCGAGGAATACAGAGGGGGGAAAGTTTAAAGGGATGGGAGGAGTATGGAATGAAGTAATTAAACGAAAAAGGCAGGAGGAAGAAGCGGAGAGGAAATGAAAAACAAAGCGAAAGAGAGAGACGAGAGAAAAAATGCGAGTTATGGGTCGAGGATGACATTTTTTGGGAGAAATCCCAATTGAAATTTTTCGAATTTGAATTCAAACGCAGACGTAAGTTATTACTGTCGCCGTGAGAGGAATTTCGATCCAGGCATGAATTCAGGCATTCGAGAAAAAATAACCGATACTATTTCATCTGGTGTGTTCAACCCTCGTCCCTTTCCGCGGAAGAAAAATTCTGGCCTACGGTAGTCGTTCTTGACCAGTGCACTTACCTTCAAGGAAAAGTGTTTTTTTTTTAAGGTATGCTGAGACTTATGATGAAAGAGTAACGTTTACTATGCAGTCCAAAAAACCGTCAAGTACACGATTTTGCAACATGGTGCGGTTATAGAATTTCAAATGCAAGCTTTCAAAATATTAATGCATCATAAAAAAAATAATTCGGCCTCGACTTAGCAGTAGGTCTCATTTATAAAGGGCAGCGAAACGGAGAACGTATACCTTTGCCACTATGTTTTTATCACACGACTATGGTTTCAACTCTTTAGGATACTAGGAAAATATAAAATATATGTATTAAAATAGAAAATTATTATATAATAATTATATGGTCCTGAGTTAAAAGTGGTTGAAAATAAATTTATATAAGTATAATTGTAAAATGCACAAAAATAATTATGTGTACTCAAATAGGCATTTTCTACGAGCCACCAGAGGCGTATGGCAGGGGGTGTAACACACCACCATTATTCAATCCCCCTATTAGCATCTCTAATAGCCTGGGGAAAAAACGACCAGAAGTAATTATCCGTCCGTGCGATTACTTCCCTATACCACTTCGTCGATGCCTCTCGCGTAGATCGCGTTCGCTCCTTACTGTCACTAACATTTCACTTACTTCGACTACAAATTCTGAACGAATTAACTTTTCGAAAAGTTTCCGACGATATTCAGATCTTCTCACCTGGAGTGAATTCCAACCGAGGGACTCTATCATTGCCGTAACGCTGCTATCGAACCCGAAATCCTCGTAAACGAATCGAGCTGCTTAAATTGATTTATATAGTCCTTCAGCCGTTCGCAGCGGCAGCCAAGTACGGATCAGCTCAATGAATCTCATAGTACTTAGAACAACCTGCATTCTTAGAAGAACCCGATATGTGTTTTAATAACTAAGCTCTTCTTCAGAGATCGAGGAGCAACGATTAAATAAAGTATATTCAAATAACTGCAATCTTTGCTACGCTACGAAACGGCCAGTTTTTACTTTCTACATATACGTAGTATAGAGAAAGTATTGTTTTCATGAAAAAAATCGACTTCGAGATTTCAACGGAAATACATGTTTTGGGGTCCCTAGAACACGTTTTGACCATTTTCAGAATTATGTCTGTGTGTGTATGTGTGTGTGTGTGTGTGTGTGTGTGTGTGTATGTGTGTGTGTGTTTGTGGGCGCTCTAACGTAAAATCAATAAATAGTCGTATCTATACCAAACTTCATATAGAGTTGATTAGTTTCTGGAGTAAATCGGTTCACCGGAAGTCGAGCTTCATTCATTAAAGCTCATTTCCGTTTTTGCAAAATATCTCCATAAATATGATATTTAGGTATATACTATTATTAATAGAAGTTTTAGAAAATGTAATTTGCTATAACTTTTGTATGAAACATATTTTTGTATCACTGATTTTTTAGGAGTTATCCATGAAATACTGATAAACCAGAAGTTGCTGATTATGTACTTTGTGGGCGCTCTAACATAAAAACTATTTGTCGTATCAACACCAAATTTCATATATAGCACTTTGGTTGGTGTCGTTAAAATTTGTTAGTTTTTGGAGTAAATCGGTTATCCGGAAGTAGAGCTTTATTATTCGAAGCTCGTTTCCGATTTATTCAAAATTCCTCCATTAATCTGATATTTAGCTATATACAGTTATCTACAAAAAATGTATTTGCTTATATCTTCCAAGTTTAGACTGAATCTAGAGTTCGAAAATACTGTCGTAGATAAATATTTACATCTTATATGGAGAAAGTCATGTGCTGGCCACATCGGATTTTTTATTCTAAATGCTCAATTAGGTATTTTTGCTAAAATTTCCGCTAGGCATATTTACGAAAACACTTTTGAAAAATCTAAGGAAGTCAGCTGTGAAGTACTATCACTGATCTACGGGATACCTGCATTGCGAGCATTCACGAGTGCAATTTTGAGGTTCCGCTGAAGCGGAGGCAAGACTTAGACAGGAGAAAAAGGAAAATGGATGGAAGAGGAAGAGATTAAAAACCTGAGAGGATATTGGGGAAGAAGAGGGATGAAAGCGAAGGGCCCCGAGAAGGAGGATTCTGCAGAATCGGCAAAGTAAAGGGATGCAGGTGAGGGGCTAACGAGGAGAGAGACAGGAAGATGGGGGATTAGCGAAGGTACTTTTTTAACGTTCGAGTTCTGAGCCCTTTCACACTCTCGCGGAAGCTGCTCCTGGAAGAGATGAAAGCGGAAATAAATACCGGGAGAGTCGATGGCTGTGTGCGGAGCATGTCGTTCCGAGATTCAACTTCTATAGTCCCCTTGAGGAATGCACCATTTTAAAGGCTTTCTCCCGAGGGTGCGCATTTCATTCTTCTCGCACGGGTCAGCGAATGGTCGAGGGGGAAACTTTTTCCCGACACTTTCAATGAGATGCTAAGAATTTTTTATAATCTTTCTTTTCGTTGCGCTTATAAATGTGACTGATGCTTACCAAAGAAACGAAACCCTGCCGTCGTGTGTCTTACTTCAAGGCTGAGAAATTAATTTTTTTCGTTACGTTTTCTGCCATAGAAGATAAATTTTGTTCGCTTTAAGACGAAAAATTTCCTTAAAAAAGAAAAATAATCTTATTTTTGCCTGTAAAATTGCCTTAGAAATTGTAGCTTATAATATTTTCATACGTATTGCTCAGACGTAGATTTTTACAATCCTAACCTTCGCAACAGACACAGGTTTTTAGACCATGCAATATAATCATAAAGCATCTGAGATTTAATGAAAAAAATTAACTGATATAGTAACCTTTGAATTAAAAATAGGTGATTTCAACTGATTTACAATGATTCGAAATTAAACTTTCCAAAATTACGATAAAGGAGAACATTTTTATGTATTAACCTTTGGAACCCTTAATTGTATTTTAACATGCACTGTGTGTTTGTATAAATATTGATATGTAGTAGTATTTAACTGTAATTTTAATATTTTTTTTGGTACTCTACATCTATTCAACTCTTCTTTTTACATTCCTATAATTTTACTGTAGATTACCCAAATGGAACCTGCTGACAAGCATTTTGCTTAGCAGGACCAGACTGTTCTAATTCTATGTAAGTTTGAGCTGTGTATGATAACCTATTCTTTGTATTTATATATATATATATATATATATATATATATATATATATATATATATATATATATATATATATATATATATATTTTTTTTTTTCTTTCATTGTTGGTTATTATACTTTTGTATTTTAAAAATATTGTATCAAATATTGTATATTGTATTGAATATTGTATTGTATTAAATTAACCTTTCATTATCATAGAGTTATATGCTATGAATATTAAGTGTGTTTGGATTTATGCGTATATAAAAAATTCAATGGCAGTAAGAAAATGAATTATTTACAAAACAAAGATTTCTTCGTAGCCAGGAAAAGCGAACCCTTCATCACGGTAGATTATAAATATATCATGTTTCTAAGATATATTATAGAAATCGCATATTCGCAATTTTTATGATAGTGTATTCTTTGTCATACACTTCTGAGGAGTTAATTTTGAAAAGAAGTTTTGTTTGGTTTCTCAATAAATTTTAATTTAATTTTTGACCTTTTTATAGAGACTATGGGATTCGTAAGGCAATTTGTTCGGCATTCACTTGGTACTAAATTTCTCAATGGATATCCGCCACACTCTTTCAAACTGTCATGAAACGAAACAGAAGAAGACGAGAATAGCAAATGAAATAAATAAGAAACTACAGGCGTATGAAGGAGATGAGGGTAGAAGAAGAAAGGAAAAACTTTCTCAATCGAATATTTGATCAAAAATGGGTAAAGAGAATGACGAATGAGGGACGATAAAGGAATAAGGAATGGATTGAAGGCGCCAGAAGATATAATAGCTGAATGAAAGGAGTAATCAGGGATAAAGATAAAACAGAATGAAAACAAAGGAGATTTATAAGGAGAGAGGGGATGCGGAGAGACAGGGAGGGAAAAAGCGATCCACAAAAGATTTACAAAAGGGAAAAATACGAAAAGACGGAGTTGAAAGTATAGGAATTTTGCTACCAATATATTCTCTTGTTCACTCTTGCAAAACAAATACGATACAATGCGATAAGATATTCCGTCGTGTCGTTCTCGTCAAAAGTGTATTCTGTAATCCATTTAAAGCCTTCGCCAGGGACGTAGCATGGGGTACAGGTACAAAAGAGTACTATCAATCTCCACCGTGTCACAACGATAATTGTTTACACTCCTTATCACAACCCTTTGTCAGTATAATATTCAGTCCGGAGGTCGGTTAAAACATTCACCATTAGTCATCAGGAGCACATTAGCAATCAAGTGTATGGGATCTGACGGATGAAACGTGTATTCGCGAACTCGAGAAAGTTCAGCGCATAGAGATACGTTATACTTAAAAGGGGGCTAGTATGGTATTAATTTAGATGAGGATTTTAAAGAGGGAATGACGTTCACTAGGGTAGATGAAGTTATTTTCCCTTGATTTACTATGTGAAATACTTCGTGTGGAAAACAATCAAGTTAGTTCAGCACAAAAAGGCTTTTAATGATATCTTTTTACAGAATTCATGAATAAACAGTGATTCATGTAAATATTCAGAAAATTTCAAAGTAATTTTTACATAAAAACAGGCAAGAGCATTCTTTTTTAGCAGTATTTGTAGTAATAACTACTTTGATGATACTGGTTATATTCGTGTAATATTTAGATTAAATGAAAGACACATATATTTCTATCAGCACCAGAAAAAGCATGAATAAAATTCCATTCATCAAGATAGTAAGAATTTCAAGATGTTTAATGAGTAGATAATGCAATAACGAAATAAAGAAAATAGATAAAAAATTTACGATATATTCCAGCTAATAAAGGAATTCTAAAGAAACTGATTTTCATTCACTGAAAGATGCATAGTTTAAAATGCTAGTCTTAAAAGTTCTCATTTATTCGGAATTTATCGGCTTAAAATATTTTTCATGAAAATTATCATTCATAGTATGTATATATCGCAAAAATGGAAAATTAAGATTTACGTATCACTTTCGATGCATTCATTGAAAATTGTGTACGGGATAAATTATAAAATTCCATTCACAAATACTTCCTGTTACGCACAGTTTCAATGATTGCTTTACCACTTCCGCTAAAATTATATTATAAATTCTTTAAAAGTCTGCGATAATAAAATAATCCCTCTTTTTGCTCAGCGCCGATATTTCAGCTTGTAACAGAAGCATCGACGAGCGATCAACACCATCTGCCCCCAGAAATTCGGCGCCCCGGGCGACCAAACTTATATACTCGCAACATGGATAAGATCTGATCATTTATTTATTTATCTATTCATTTTCAATTCCGCCACAGTCAGACAGTAGTTCAGGTGGTGTTCTTAAGCCATACCAAATTTAACACATTAAGAATGGCAAATAAAATAAGGACATATGCTTTTCCACAGTATTATACACTGGAAAAGTATACATCGTTGTTTTATTATGAATTCCCACAAAATCTCGGCCGCCTTCATAGATTTAAGAAATAAAATAACTATGTAAAGATACACAAAAGAAATTTATCTGAGCAATATTTTTCAACTTTCGAGAAAATGAGCCCAAAATTTAAACAAGTAATACTTAACAATAGAAAGTTGGGAAAAGGGGTTACAGATATTTAATTTATGTGTTCATTTTCCATTTAAAGCCTGATGATGATCTGTGAGTCAAAAAATGTCACTAAAATATGTTTTTTGACAGAATTTACAAAGTTATTTTGTTTTCCATTGCTTGACGGAGTTTCACGAAATAACGGTTCCAACTCTTAATTAAGTCAATTCAAATAATAACACAGTTACACATTTATAACGTGTATACAAAAAAACATAAACCAATAAATAACGTAACGACACGATTACTGTTTTATACTGATTAATAGTTGATGAATAGTTATAATTTATAATTATGGTAACAATTTTAACTTAATTTAGTTATTACTAATAAACAGCTGAAATTTTTTATGGCATTGACAGCTGAAAAAGTAGCTAGAAGACTTTTCGATATTACCTATTTTACAGAGTTTCCTGAGAGGCCTTCACGGCCACCGAGGCTGCCCCGGGGCCCCCTGAAGTACCCACCGTCCATCAAACAGTCAGAGGGTCCTATTCGCCTCACAATTTGTAATCGATACCACAATATATATGACACATACGGCCAATCCGGAGGAATGAGGAAAATATTCACAAGAATTCTGCGACTAAAGCCGAAGTAATGGATTGATGCACGAATTCGCAGTGCACGCGCGAATATTCCCGAAAATATTTCCTACACATCGGAATCCTCCACCACATTTCATTTAAAACAACCGGATGAAATGCGTTCGGCCATTACTTTCGTACCGAAAGACGATTTCCGATCGTTCTTTCCACGCATTTCGCGATTCGTCTGTTTTATTTCCCGAGTTCCGACGCAAACTGCTCCCGCTCATTTTAATTGTTTATGAGCGTTGGAAATTTAACGAGGGGCGGAAATATTTTCGGCGGGGGAGAGAGATTTCCTACGCGTCAATTTCCATCCGAAAATGAAAAATTCAAAATCGAATTATCGAGCCAGCGGCGGTCTCTATGGACGAGCCGATCGATGAAAGCGGCATCTTTGAGGCCAATCCATGGATCCATCCTAGGGCTCTCGTACTGCGGTTCTCAGGACCCAGAGGTCATCACGAGGATACTAACATTACGCTGATGGTCCTTTAAAAATACGCATTCTCCAAAATAATACCGAATTGCACACCTATGCGAATTAATTCGTTCCGAGCGGTAGTCTGCAAAGTCAAAGTTCGTATATCGAGGTTAAGTTTTACAGGGAAAATCGCGCATTGATTTAATACTACTATATTATCGAAAATGTAATAAATTTCACGGAACTATTTAATTAGAAAGAAAACGGGGAGTTACTGAAGCGGTAATTTCCACTGATAAATAAAACAAAATGGGAAAGCAAAAGATAGTTTAAAATGAATTGTATACTTAGAAAGACACACTTTCAAGGAGAAGCAATACCAGAATAGTATTTATTTATTGTAATAAACTAAGCTATTTCTTCTATGCAGCACTGTAAATGCAGATAGCTAATAAGATAAGCGAACGATAATTAGGTAGATGATACAGAGGATTAGAACATTAAAATTTTTCGCATTCGTCAAAAGCAGCGATTCCCAACCGGTGGGTCGCGGAAGGGTGACAAACGGGTCGCGACTCGATCCTAAGTCTATCAGAAACCATCAAATAAACCATCAGAATGGCAATATCTGATGGAAATTGTACATATACATATATTATATATAAATTATATATACATAAGGATAAATTATGTATACATAAATATATAATACATAAATTATACATATATAAGGATGAGATACGATACAAATAAGGTTTTTACTCCACCATGGACCGATGGATCGTGGAGGTATTCCGATAAGGAAAGGTGGGTCGCCAGCTGAAAAAGGGAACCACTGGTTCCCAACCACCATAGGTTCACTAACATATATGTTCTCCGTGGACCCCTTATAATTTTCCATGGACCCCCGTGCTTGTCCTATATTGAATTTTTCTGTTATAATTTCCATTTGATTATGCTAACTTTTAAAATGGGACCACAAACCCTAAAACTTTCAAACATTGAAAAATTTTGGACCCCCATTTTTTTCTCCCTGTTTTGGACTCTCTTTAAATCTATATTGACCCTTGGGGGTCCATATGGACCACTATTGGCACCTATGTACTAAACAATACGATCACTTGACCTCACTGTGCTTTAAATATCTTAGATACCACCCTCTCAATGATTACGTATTTTTTTGTGCCAGGGAATTTTAATTCGATGTATATTAAGTCCCTGATATTGAACCTTTATGGGTGGCATATTTGTAATGTATGTTTTGGCGAATTATTATAATATATCTTTTATTTACCTTTGTCACAGTCGGTTGGCTACGTAATATATAATACTAAATATAATAATATACTAAATATTACTGCTGATAAATACTAGTAAAAACTACTGTTGAATAATGCCATTCATCATGTTCACTCATAATTTTGGTAAAAGTGCTATTTATAGAGTTATTGTACTGAATTTATCTGGAATTTCCCGCTCACAGCATTGGCTCTGCTAGCGTTAGTCCGTCGCCCGAACAGACTTGAAAGCTGTTGTTGTTTAACTCATTTGAGAAATACATAATCAGGGATATAATGGCTGAAATCAACCCGTTAACCTTCTAAGCTCCCTAGCCCAGATTTTGCAAACCACGTATCTGAAAATCGAGGAAGTTTATTTTAAAGGAAGGCTTATTCTTACACAGAACAATTTATGCGACCTGACAATCCTCTGGTCTGTTCTGGTTAACGGGTTTCCGTGTAAGAATAGTTCACCAACGACCTCTCGATATGACAGGATATATTTCCAACTTGACGAGATGGTATTTGAAGGCATTGAAATATTGGACGGCGAGCGTTATACGCCGACGGCTTAACAGATAAACTGTACCAGAACACGTCCATCAGGGACAACGAAATTAAGTAAATTATTAGTAAATGAAATTATATACAATAAACTTACAGTTGATCCACATATGATGCATTAGATGTCATAACGATTATGACACAATTTTTGCCCGATCAATCATAATTTTGGCGGAATTTGTACGAATTTATCCGGAATAAATAATCTGTACCATCGGTCTCAGCAAGTGAAGGCCATGGATATTCTATTTATTTTCGCACAAAGATGTCTGAAGGATGTTGAAAAAGAAGTTTTTGTAAAGAGATAAT
Source organism: Sympetrum striolatum (assembly GCA_947579665.1). Classification (NCBI taxonomy): domain Eukaryota; kingdom Metazoa; phylum Arthropoda; class Insecta; order Odonata; family Libellulidae; genus Sympetrum; species Sympetrum striolatum. The sequence continues at coordinate 79,620,695 of OX388347.1, read as the reverse complement.
AATTCTTCTGGAAATGATTAACGTCATAGCACTTTTGGAAGTAGATACGTTTTTTCCCCGAGATAACGATTAACATGACATAAATGTTGAAGTATTCTCCTCAGGTTTCTCATTTAAACAATCGAGGACAGTTACGTACATACCATTAAATTTATTCTAGGACATATTAGTTATACATCCTTTAGCGCACCTGGAAGGCAAAGCATTACACGGATAACTTAAATAAACCAACAATGATTACTAAACTTCCCACAGTGTCATTTTTTAATACGATTACATATATGACATAGAATTCAATGTACAGTCCAACTCATTCGATTATTATAGGTTATACAAGAAGTGAAATACAGTGACTTGGCCAGGACTCGAACAGGTGTTCTTACCAACTAACTCAGTTGGTAAGAACACCTGCCCCGAAATTGGGAGACCTGGGTTCGAGTCCCAGCCAAGTCACTGTTTTTCACTTCTCGTATAACCTTGGGTTAAGTCGCACGCTTTCCCGTGCTAAGTCATACTTCATATCCATCATTCGATTATTTAGTTCGAGAGATTTCAAGTGTTAACGGTCTATTGTTGGTTACAAGGGTTTGCTTAACTTGCTTACCAAACGAATTCGACCCTGAATCAAGAGAAAATAGCGCAGTTAACTTAGAGAAACTCGTCCCCGGATAATCGAATAGGCATCGTGTTATCCTCTAGAGACCGAGTTCCCGAAGGGGGGTCTGGATTCAGCACCGTCGAAGAAAAAATTGGGAAGTTATCTGATTGGGATGCGGACACTGTGCAGACTAGAAAAGCAATCAAGTCGGTTTGGGAGTTCTGCGTTCCGATGAATGGAAAATTTTCACCCAACAAAAAGAGAGTTACAATGCATGGCTGACGTGAGTAACTTTAGGAATGCCGAGATACCCTTATTAATATTCTTCCTCTTCTCACTGCGAAATAAAATTGCAACTCTATAAATAACAGAATTTGATATGAACAACAGAAATAATACCAAGCGGGCCATTTTATATTTACAAAAACTAGATATGATTGGATTTCTTTTTATACTATTTTCTTTCTGGGATTTCATCATCAGCAGTTTCCATCATTTTTTTCTTTTAAAACTTTTTACGATTTGTTATCCAGAAATTTGGCCTTACGTCTCCAAGGCTTATATACTTTCATTCGTTGTTAATCGTACGTTTATCCGAAGATAATTTAGAAGCCATGCCATCAAAATCACGAACGATAGAAAAAAATTAGTCAGATTAATCGAAGATAGGCCTTAAACGTGAGCTGCTGTCACTATATGAAATGGTGATTAACTAGCGTATAGCTTACTGAACATTAACTCCGAGACACATTTAGGTCACAACTCACGCTTGACGGCACGGTTGACTGCAAACCCAAACTGTTATTGATGAAAAATAATTGAACATGAACAAAATAGAAAAATGAGTACACAATAAGATATAAGGTCTTAGTCCAAACAAGTCGAATATGATCTGCAAAAGATTAAAAAATGAACGAATATTTTCACGTTGTTGATAGAAATTTTACTGTAAATTTGATCATAAAAACTTGAACGTGCATTGCTGCATTACTTACAGAAATAAAAACATGATTGACCCTGTTTATTCTTCCTTCTGCAGAACCATCTCTATAAGAATTTCATGTGCACAGTTGAACCATTGGCACCGCTAGAATTAAAAATCTTAGAGAAATGACCCTTAACTCCCATGATCTGATTCTGACATGGATGCCATAGAAAGAGAAAGTGAAAGTTAGAAAATGAAAATTAAGAAAACTCGGAAGTATTTTTGCTAAATATGAAAACATTTAAAAAAGATATTCGTGAACAAATTACATGGTTTTTTCATAAACTGAGATTACGGAAGGTTTACATATGGTTATAACACAACTATTTAATGTATTACTTTTAAAAAGTATTCCTTCCCTAGCAACATTACTTCTCTTCACCTGACTATGAGTGTTGTTACGGACAGCTAACAACTAGTGCACTGAAGGCGACATGAAAACAAAAAAAATTATATTTTCGAAGCGAGATCTAATTCTTGGATAATATATCTGCATAAAAAGAAAAACATCGAGTGCATATGATATAGAATTTACAGAATATGCTAATATTAAGCTGCACAACACCAGCTCACTTCCAGAATAGCCCCGCGCCACGGCATTGCTACGCTTTTCTAAGCCGAGATGTTTCAATGTTTTGTAAGTGATTAAATAAATAAATAAAAAAATTGATATATATATATATATATTTATTTATTTCCATTTGCTTTATCTGTCTCCATTCATTGGAATGAAGGCTGAAGAATAATTTAATCGACAAAACCATTTCCTGTGGAGTGACGACACAATAAATTAGAGATACGTTTCACTTCCGGAAAATAATTTTCTTTCGCGTCCAATGAAGAGATGGTGGCAGATTATCGAGGAAATATCGGGAATAATAAAACACCAATTTTCTGTCCGGATGCGTGCTCAAAAGGATCTCATTAGGTTATTTAATATGATAGATCATTTGGAAAAACTATTTATAATATTAGTGTATAGAAAATTTTTAGGTATAATATTATTTTGAATTGCGATTGAAAAACAACTGTCCAAAATTGACAAATTTCTTTTCTCAATATTTCTGTGAGGCTAATACGATCTGCTCGAAGATAGTTCAGATAAGGGCTTCATCTCGTTCAATGATTAATTGCATATTTTAGCAACAGATTCATTTAAGAAATATTTTCACTAACTGAGTTGATGTTTTTTTTACTATAATTGAAAAACTAATAGTATATTATGTGGAATGATCTAAAATGGTCTCTGCATTGTGTTATCACATTACATACGAACTTCTTGTTTTAAATCATTGTCGATCGTTTACTTTTATCAGATCTCAGTACAAAGAAAAACTTAGCGTTCTTCAAGAAAAAAATATAATTCACTACTTTAGAAAAAGATTTATAAGATACTTGGACATCGGAAAGATGGCGGAGCGCCACGTAATAAATAAAATTTAAAATATCATAAAAATGATATGTGCAAGGATATATAAATGATAATTGCATGGGACGACAGGATATCAATTTGAGATGTGTCAGTGTTGCATTTGAGACACACATTATCAAATGTTTGCAGCAACTATATTAGAATTCCATATCAATTAACTACAACGAGATCATTTATAACTGGGCGTGAATTAATGCAGTAACAATAAAAGACTTACGTAACAATAATCTATGCCAAATATGCCTACGAGTAAATGCCAGTTTAAAAAATTGAACAAATAAGAGAGTGGTAATTGTTATCTCAGAGAGTCAGGTCAAATCTTTTGAAATATTTCATTTCCGATCGAAATTTCTGACCTTTCGCTCTTCATCCACAAGCATCTAAATGCAGCAGTCGAGCATTGTGCCTCGAGAAAAAGTTCCAAACACCGGAACACTTACTCGCACGTGTCAATGTGTACTCCACTCGGGAAGGCGTAAGGGGAGAGGCCATCGCAGCAGATTGCTTTTACCGGGCTGAAAGTTGAACCGGAAGTACAGCTTTAAATTTATTGATTTGCAAACGCTTGATCCACTTCGCGTACAAAGAGCTCGAGTCCGGTAGGTTGTTGCAACTGCGAGGGAAAAAGTTACGTTTTCTCGAGCCGCTTCTCTCTCTAGCCGATGTAACAAGTAGGAAGAGGGATGTAGTCCAACTTCAATTAAGAGTGACCCGAGTGTCCGAAGAGTATTCATCCCGGAGGCCGCTTTCGACCTCATTCCCTCCTCCATCAGCAACCAAAAGTTCCGGGGAGGGAATGAGGCTTATTACGAAAGATGAGGAGTGTGGTATTTTGACCTAAACTGAATCGGAGAATTATTTATATACTGCGCAAATTTTAAGTGGTTTTCATTAGGCATAACTTCTTGATTTGCTAATTTAATGGATAAATACACATATATAGATAAATTGCATTCATAAAAAGAAACCACCACTGACAACTGTAGAAGAAATTATTTCTTTAAAGTAATTAGCTCGAAAGCATGTCCAAGGATCCTCAAGCCCTCTACCATGAGCTATGAAATGCTCTGGAGAGGGAATGAGGTTCACTAGACAAGATAAGGAATTCGGCAGTTTCCCGTTTGTGCTTGTCGATAACACTTTTCATATGGAGTGAAAAAAATGAATGTCATTACTCAGCATAAATCATACCTAGGCAGCAAGAAAATGAATGGAGCGAGTACATTGCAGGGGCAGCAATGTTGGAAGTATATTTATATGGGCGTAGAGGCGGCGAAGGGGCAAGGGGAGGGGGTGTAGATAAGGAAGAATCCTATGTGAATGGGTACTGGTTGTTGGAGGGAAGGAGATAATGGATCAGGGGAAGTGGTGCGGGAGTGGTGCGGGAGTGGTGCGGAAGTGGAGTGGGAGAGGAAAAAGGTGCTCATTTAGAATATTAATTTTTAAAATGAAGTGTGGAAATAGTATCCATTTATTTTCTAGCGATGGAATTACACAAAATAACGCCTTCCAACGTGGATTTAATACCCACGTAGCATTCATGCATCGCAGCAGAGAACAAAATGAGAAAAATATAAATTAAAGACAATTTATACTCTATACTGTAGCAAAGACGTGAAAAATTTTCAGTCATCGATATGTAGTAGCAGGAGCTAATGGATAACTAGACTAACCGTACAAAGGTATAAAGAGAGACGTTTACCATCTTTAAAAGGGAAAATACGGGATATAATAAGTTTAGGTAGATTTTTGGTGGATTCTCTTTTGATTCAATGTAGATAATATTTGAAAGAATGTTTAGTATTTTCCGTTTCATAGACAATAATCTTGATCAAAGACAAAGAACCAGGTACAATTCGGCATAAGAGTTAAAATGTAATAAACAAAAAATAGCTCCATAATAATTACACCAATTTTAAGTTACTACTTGATTGCCAGATTAATTAAGTGATAGTAATCCAACGGATATAATACGATGTTTATCTTATTAATTACTTTTTATGGCCCAATGTGACTATAAATCCTCGTTATCGGTGTCACCAAATATCTAATTATACGTTTACTTGGGGTCTACAAATGTTCAGATTAGGGAAAGAGTCTTTCAATGGGACAGATATATTCACGATAGCGACGAGATGGAAGGTGAGACAGAGAGGACTGTTTCAGAGAAAAAGGACAAGTTAACTGCCAACATCCACATACGTATATGTATTACTTTCGCATATTTCAATTTAATAAAATAATAATTTGTATATTTTGTTTATTCAACGGGTTAATACATGATACAATTAGAAATCAATGGTGAAACTCAAAAGGGTATTTATTAATGTTTTAGATAATCGACGAATAAATAAAACAAATTATCTCCGAGAAAAACCATGGTGTATAGTCATCTTTTATCCATTTAAACGTGTGCTATGAAAAGTACATCGCACATATACGTAACTAAGGAATGAAATAAAAAGAGACGCACGAATCTAAACTTTCACGAACATGACCTCATGTCAGCGTGAACAAGCAAAGTCGCAGCGAGAGGTGTACGCATCCACAAAACCACGCAAGATTGATTTATTAAACAAATTCGGGCCGAATGAGGGATTGCAGAGGAATAGAGCTCCAAATTATTGATTAGCACGACAGAGAGTAACACACCAGTCTTACTTCCCACCAACGAACTTCATTTATTTCAAAATCGACGTATTTGAGCAACTGCCTCGATTGACGGATAGGCGGTGTTTATTTATTTCATTCTCACAGATTCAATCAGTTTTAAATTGACTATGCCGGTAAAATAACTATAATAACTAATAAGCTCCGAGAGAATATAAATTTAAGTTGCATTGACTATGTTATGCATGACGCTGATATAAAAAAATATTGCGGTACAAATAACGTAAATTACCTTAAATTGTACGCCATCATGATGCTCTTTTCTTCAATAGACTATATTTTCGTATTATTATATGCTCTCCTTACTACATACCATGCTACCTAGATAAAAAACAATGTATTTTCTAATTTTCACCTCAATTAAATGTTGTATTTTTTACTATATTTCATCACCCTCCCATTTTAAGAATACTTAAAAAAATGTGGAATTATCCTTTATCAATATTAATTATCAGATTTTTTCCCGTGCAAACTTATTCATTTATTTCATTGATCTGCGTAAATATTAAAATTAAATGCGTGGTCCATATTATGCATCTGAACTACGACTAGAGATATAACATTCTCTTCGACATCCAGAATCCATTATAGTAACCTATAAAGGATTTTATGAATTATTAATTTGCTGGAATTGTCAATTTAACTTTGCACTTTGCAAATGTTCTTAGTTAGAGGTTTAAAATCTCCAATAGCCGTTTTTGTCGGCGTTCCTCTTCTTATTCCCCGGTATTCCGAGAAAACGAGACAGGACACCGCACCTTTCGAGAACACTCATACGTACTTCGAATGCGATGCATTCTACGTCAGAAGTGATTGGGATACCGGGAAATGAGGAGAGGAACGTCGACAAAGCGGCTATTGGACATTTTAAACCTCTAATTTCTTAACAGCCGTGTCCCGACTTTCTCAACTTTACCACGGAATCTTCTGGTAATCAAAGAATAAATTTTATGAATCAAAAACATCAAGGCTTTAGAACAACTTATATTACAGTAACGTAGCATTAAAATCATTTTAAACTACTTAAAAAAATGATGAAGAAGAACAATTTGTACTTTTTCCACAGTACAAATTATTCTTCTTCATCATGACTTATTTCCACAAGACATCGCCAGAGACTGTGAAATTTATACTTAAAGAAAATTTAGCTCAAAACTTTCCGCCATTAATTTTAAATATTACTTGGTAAATATTGATGAGATCATTTTTAATGAAGAACGGTAAACTTGAAGTTGATTAAATAGCGATATTCGTTGTCAAATGTGAAGTATTTTATTAAACATTGCTTTTTTAAACCAAAATTTATTTACATAGACCTACGTAGATTTACAGATATAATTAACTACTATTAACTTTACATAAGTACTTACAATCAACCCTATATAATCACCTACTATTAAATACATATAATTAACCTACATAAATGGTTTGTATATCTGCAATATGTAATGGTATGTACGTGGTACATTCAAGTTGTAACACCTCCGATTTTTTTCTCATAAACTAATCACAGAAAAACTGTGGAACTTCTGTCACTTCTTGACGTAATCTCCCTGAAGCGGGAAACATTTTTTACATTGACGATGCCATGATTCCATGACCGCTGCGAACGCTTCTTTAGGGGTCTGCTTTGACACTGGAAAATCGCTGATGCAATTGCAGCACGGCTAGTGAATGTGCGACCACGAAGAGTGTCTTTCATTTTTGGAAAAAGCCAAAAGTCACATCCATGACACCTTCACCACATGTCTCACTCAGCTGGCGATGCGTTTAACGGTGGCACAGCACGCAAATTGAGAAAAATAATGATTAAACACTGTTCTTGTACTGAGAACGTTGCTATTTTAAGTATTAACAACAGTTCTAACTGTATCTGCTGCCACAGGATTTCTATGTGCCGTACAGTGCTGAAATCTCTATCTCGCATTTATAATGAGTGAGCGCGTATTTAAAGCAAACCGCATGTTTCTATCAGTAGCCAGTCCTGAGAAAAAAATCGGAGGTGTTATAACTTGAATGCACCACTTACATACATATTAGTTATTACTATCGGTAGGTTTGCGAAGGTTTTTCTTTGCGGAAGTTTTCCTACAATGGGTTTTACATACTCAATTCTTGTATTTTTCCTCATATTGTTATATTTAATTTAATTGTTCTATAATTAATGACGGTTAGATGGAAGAAGAGACTTTTAGTCTCCATCTCGCCAAATAAAGACGATTAATATTATTATTGTATTTCTTTGCATTTACCATCACCTCTAAACTTGGAAGTTATTGAGATATCTCGGGAATCGAAATCTCGACGGCCGCTCCGCCAGACCAATTCAAGAAAGCGATAAAGTATTTACAAAATGTAGCCCCGGATAAACGAAGAAAGCGATAAAAACGGCGAGGAATGGGATAATCATCATTAACTCGAAATACGAAGCAGGTCTCGACGGGAATGAGGGTGGATATTATTTGGAGTGAGCACGCAAGCGAACGTGCGCACACCCAACGAAATACGGCGATGGAGATGTTTTGCTTATTCACCCCCGAAATCTCCGATAAAGGCTTCGGCTGGAACGAATCACGAACGGGCCACGCGACGGAGAGGGTTATCGTGACACAGCACGCAGAGCACGTAAATCAGCGGATCGACAGAACACGGGAGTGATAAAGCCTCGACTTTAAGGAAAGCGAGAGGGATGAAAAAAAACGATCCGAACGCGAATCCCGCTATGACGTTCTGATCCGATTTGACGAGCGCTAACTCCGCGAGCAATCGGAAAAACGTTACGAGGAAATGATTTTGATAAATGGCAACAAATTGTGGTTTCCTTTTCACGTCGGAGAGATTAGACTTAGAAATTGGATATATTTGCACATACATTGCGTAAGAATATGTTTGTACACGGGGCAGTGAACCCAGGAAAAATCCCAAGGTAAAAGGGAAGCTTTCTATTCCAAGTAACATCAGATATTTTTACAGTCCGTTTCCCCTTGGGATTAAAAATATATGTTAGAGTATACTATCCCAACGGCTACATGTTGGTTGATTTTGTAAACGTGAATGCTTTACTCTTTAATGTAGGCAAATGTACAGTAGTTGGCTTCAATTAATGTGGTCAGTGCTATCTTCTTGGAATTTCGTAGAAACTATCTTAAAAGAAACGCATATATTAACTTTAGTTACGAAATCCTTTTCTTTTAAAGTTGTAGTTAGCTTCTTCGAAGGACTCGCTAACGCTAACGTTCATTCGTGCGGCCTCCGAGTGAAAAATTTAGTCGGAGCGTAATCGGTGAAATATATTGGAAGAACCTTCACGAATAACATGGGGTACGTAATATCTGAGGACGAGCATAAAAGAAACTCAGCTTTATCAAAAGAATAGTCGGAAAAAGGAAAAATCCACAAGCGATGTTACAACAGCGTTAGTAAAAACTCAATTAGAGTATGCATATAGTGTATGGAACCCTGGAGAAAGATGTTGAATTCGTTAATTAGAAAAGCAAATAAAAGAAAATACATTTGGTTAGCAATTGCTATAATAATTTATTATTCAAAAATTTTTTCTTTTTCTTTCTCAAACCAATGTTACATTATTTCCAAACATGGTGCAGACCTCTTTAAGTGATTAAAACAGTGATTACAATGACTGAAGCATTTATCCCGTTGGGGCATGTATCTCGAAATCACCATGATTTGCCCGAAAGTCAATCCTTCTGTACAATGAATGAAATAACGATAAAGCAAACACCGAGTCTGGGAGACTCAGCCGCATTTATAAAGACAGTACCACTTACAGCGGCAAGAGCAGTTTTATCGCCAACGGATTGCTACAGAATGAGATTTTTCGACACCAGTAGCCCAATGTTATTGACTATGAATATTTTTCGCAGCAGGCGATTCAAAGACTACTCTCAACTTCCGATATTCGCTCCCCGTCTCCACCGCGGAGATAAACTGATTTCCAGAACTTAATTTGCGCCCGAATCTTATGCCGCACGACAAACATCTGACGTAAGAAGCGAGCAACGTATCTTTTATTGGACCTTGGCGAATTTTCTCAGCATTTTCCGCTAAGGAAAAGTTACGAGGGAGTACGAGCGATCACGTCTGGCCCAGAGGAGAGGAACCAGCGGTCTTTAGAGCACATGAGGCATTGCTGGGCGTTCAGTGCGGCCTCACATTTACTTTCCTGGTCCAAATCTTGTAATTATATAATTTTGATTTCAGAGCCAAGACAATGACGCCAAAGGAAAAGAAAACGGAAGATGTGTTCCTTCAGTTCACGCTGGGAATGAGTTCGATTTACATGTACAACAATTTCGATCTTCAACTATCTGAACGTAGGCAAGACGCGACTCGAAAGCGGCCTGAATGTTTCAAGTGCTGCCTTCGTTATGCGACCGAATAGTCAATGCAGTCTCCATATGGCTAAAGGTTCCTTACCCCTATTATAGAAAAATAAAATAGTAAATACATGTGTAGAGTGTGTACACACATAAATTATACAAGTAATTATATATTTGTATTTTTAAAATATATTCATAGATTTGTATTTTATATTTTTATATCAGTTGTTTTTTTTTTAACTACATAAAGGTATTGGTTAAATGGAAGATGGAACTGAAAAGTCCCAATGTCGCCAAATAAAGTCCCTTAATAATAATTATTATTATTATTCTTAATTAAAAGCTAAATATTCCAGAATAGTTCCACATATTAGAATAGACGATTAATTAGCATTATATAGTACTGAGCAAACGATCTTCAATAATTTTGATTACTTTCGCGAGATAATCATTTTAAAATAGAATATATAAATTATGAAGACTTTTGTTTGAGATTATGCATGAAAGAGAAACACTTTAAACAAAACAAGGCGTATTAGATATTCTTATATTGCATGTTTAAGTGAATAATGAATAAACAGAGAGCGTTTTAGGAGCTGCAATGGTAAATTTGCAATTTTACGGATAGGAGATTTCTTTTTATTAAGAAATGAAGAGAGATGTGTACACTCCTGGCCAAAATTAACGCAGCACCGGCCGTAAGGATCGCTAGGGAGTACAATGGCTAGGACTGTACAATGGTAGAAAAGATTCTCAAAAATTTTACATGAATTAAAATAGGAGCGATCAAAAACACACAGGAATCCCTGCTTGCAAAAGGCGATCTCTAACTGCAATCATATCAAGCCCAATTGCCGTGCATTTTAACTACAAGGATGATAAATGCCTCAACGATAATGTACTCCTGACATGCGATAGTAATAATTATAGTGTACGAGTGAGTAATAATCTTATCATGAACATTTTTGAACTAATTATACACAATTTCAAGTAATAATAATATTAATAATACTGTTTAATGCTCTGGGAATTTCAAGTCCAACAAGAGCAGAAAAAAATAATACAAAAGATTTTCTGCTCACATAAAGATTACACAAAAGAAAAAATAGATCAAGAATAGACATAAGATAATAATACAAAAGATTGTCTGCTAACATAAAGATTATACAAAAAAGAAATAATCCAGTATTATGAATTTATAATTATTCCGTGGTAACCAGAAGAGAATCAAAATTTTTTTTTTAAAGGATTGTGTCGAAGTGGAATTTTTAATCTGTACAAGCAAGTTGTTCCAGAAAAACAAAAATACAAAGTAGAACTCTTTCGAAGTAATTTCAGCCTACACATCGCCTACTCAAGACTTTATCGTCTGAAATAAAACACTAATAAGAGTTACAGATAAATGAGTTTTATTACCGTATCTGTTAAATTTATGGGTTCCTTAACGGTCGCTCAGTAAGCCTGGGTCAACTGAAAAATCATTATAAAAGACTCATTTATAATTGTACAATGCGAGAATTATGGAAATATTTTCGCCATGAATAATAAAGAATGAAATTAGAATAGAATGTCTAGGATTTACGATCAAAATCATCTTTTTTCAAAGAGAAACTAAATTTACAGGGAAACTTTATTAATTTTCAGCATCAATGAAGATTATCTTAGAATTCAGCATCAATGAAGAAATCTTATCTTCTCCATAACTTACATTAGTGTTTTTGTATACACTCCAATTGTGTTTTGAATTTATTATTTCATTTCTCTACATATTTTTCTCATCACTCCTGCTGGGTTTTGTATCATACTTTACTGGGCTTTTGCGAGCTTTTTCATTCCCTTCTTGGACGTTGTTACCCATTAGGCAGGATTTACCTTCGTAAACCTTAAATTTCGAATGTTCGTTCACTCACCATGCCCTCTTTTTCTTTCTTCTTGAATTAATTACCGTTAATATTATAACGAGGAACAGTATTAGAAGTAATACACTTGGGTCTAACGCTCCCAATGAAGGGTCTATCTATCTATATATCTATTGAGGCGATAGAAAAATATATCGATACCACTTTTTCTCTTTGTAGACATTTCTGATTTTACAGATAGACTTTAAATAAATATAATAAATTTATAACTGATTTTACACGTTCTGATAGCTGAAAAGGCGAACTTAAAACCAAGAAAATTGTGGCTAATAACTCAATGATATTCAAGTGTTACCATTCGCCAAAAAGGTGAATTCACAAATTCTTGTATCTTACTTTAAGAAAGTAATATTTCATTAGAGTATTTATACATTTGACGTTTATAAAAATAATAGCCTACATTATGTCTGCGTGCAATGTAGTCTGCAAGTTATTTATTCACTACGATTGCTATAGCTGTTAATTATAATTCATTGTTTTATTTTTGTAGAAGTAAAGCGCTTGAACTTCCTTTGGTATTATACGGTACTGTCTGTCTGTAAAGTTAAAAGCCCGAAGAACCTCAAATCCGCCACCATCAACAAAAAAGCTCAGAATAGGGGTCACGGCTTATTATAAAATATGAGGAGTGAGCTTTTATACTCTTGCTTTCTAAACTAAGCTATGAAAGGGGACAAGTCCACATAGGCGCAGCACAATGACACAATGAATTACTCTCTTCACAAAACTGACTAACGAGAAACATAAAATAATGCCTGCATTCAACATCGCTCACGCCTCAGCTTCCATATTATCCCAGCCATGAATATGCCAGGAACAAAAGATAATTAAAGGTAAGTTTTCCTATGCTGACATAAAAGACAATGTAAGAAAATATTTCAAAAAGTGCTAATTTCGACGGGATCTAGGATCTGATCGACAAGACAATAGTGAATCAAAGATAAATTTTCGTATATTCTGCACCAAATGAAAAATGTTTTATGAAGTGCATTCCTTACTCAGAATCAAGGAATTAAAACGAAAGCTACGATTCTATCTTCGCAAAGTGCGGAAAAGAAGTGGAATCGGAACACTACGCAAAGCGCGAAAAGATTCTTTGTTCATTAACGTACTCTTTCAATTTTATTTTCCTTCTCTTTATTTTTTCTTAATTTCTGATTTATTAATTTAATTTAATTGAAAAATTAAGTCTTTCCTTTGTATAAATATGTCACTTAATTTTTCTTATATTTGTATTATACCATCGCAATATTATCGTAATAACACACGTCACTATTCTAAGATAAATGATTGCTTTATTGTATTTTATATATAATATGTTTATTATGGTGTCAACAATACAGGATATTCTTAGTTGACGCTTAAAGCTCTAGAATCTGTTAAAATTATGTAAATTATATTGTATTAATTTTGTATGCATTACTTAGAGCAGGATTTCCCAAACCATTTCTGCAATGGAACACTTCGCAAACCTGGGAAGTTTAAAGGAACACTAAGTAAACCTAGGAAGTTTATCGGAATAGTAAGCTTATATTTAGGTTAGGTAATTCTACTTGTAAAATTAAAAAAATATTTATTTGGTAATTATTTTTAAATATAAAACTGTAATATTGTAATAAAAACTTAAAATATGAATCAATAAAGCATTTAATGACTTTTATTCTCCAATTCTCTATTGACACTCCAAATTGTCGCGGAACACCTATTCAGGTTCAGCGGAACACCGGTGTTCCGCGGAACATAGTTTGTGAAACTCTGACTTAGAGCAATAAATATATTCATTCATTCATTCAAACGTACTGCAACTAGCTGTGCATTTTTATCGTACGCTTTATTAGTGATTTTTAAATCTCCAAAAGCTTTACCGACTAAATATTATCCGGATTATTTTCTAATCTTTGAAAGATGGTAATCCGGACCGCTCTGTTGTTTCCGATAACTGGCGTCAACGAAGTGCGGACAAAGACGGCGATTGGAGATTTTAAAGTTCTAATTCATTAACAGCCGTGTTCCATTTTTTCTAACCTCACTCTACATTGACACCCAGCAATCCGCCTTTCGTCACGTGGCCAGTAACCTACCATGGCGACGTTTCCACACACTTCGGGGCACTTCCGACCTCTCGCCTCCTCTCCACTGACGCATCTCCTTTCGGGACACGTCCGGATCGAAAAACTCAACGCGGGGCCGAAAAAAGGAGGCTCTCTGTTTCACCCCAATTACCGCTCTCGGTAATTGACGAAAAGCAAGAAGAAGATGGAAATAGAGATTTCTGGCCTCCCAAAAGGATACGCCTGCCATCCGTGACCCGCCATTAAAGCGGGCGCTGTTTTTAATGAGGAGCGCAAGGAGCGATGGAATGCGAATGAAAAGCGGAGCGCGAGTTTCATTTCTTTTGAGTGAGCGAGAGTAAATGCGTTTTCGTTTACTGGCGCATCCGCTTCCCCTGTGTCCTTCGCTTCTGTTAGTCTTTTGTCTTAGTCCTCCCGCTCACAGCTCCAATTTATTTCCGCGGCCTTGTAAAAACATGGATGTAAAATAAACGAGAACATAAGAAGGCACAAAGGATTGTATTCGGGCAATTCTGATTCAAACCCACAATTTATCGTAATGTCTCCATGAAAGCGGAATGGACTGTTATTTTAAGCAGCGCTACGTGGTGACCTCGATGTTCATGCCCTCTTCGGGTTAGCAGTACCAGTAGGGCATACAAAAAACAATGTTTGACAAAAAGCATTTTATGCGGTAATCACGCGAAGTAACGGCTTTAACCAATTAATCGAGAATATATTCTTCTCTCGAACAAATACGAAAGTGAAAAATAGCGACATGATTGGGACTCGAAGTCAAGTCTCCCACTTTCCTAATAGATAAATTCGATTGTGACAAGATTTACCAAAGGAAGGAAAGTTGGGATACTACTTTTAAGGAATTAGAGGTTTAAAATGCTTTACTATGTGAAAATCCATATTAAAGGTCCTGACGATGGCCAATCTGTAACGAAACAGGCCGTTTACAAACATACATACGTATCTGAGGAAAATGGTATGTACTTGTGACTTTATTCTCATACTCTTTTCCTAACAGACGTACATACTACTTAAGTATGCAAATGTTAAAAATGTCGTGGTAGTTGAAGGTAGTGACACGATTTAGTGTTAGAAAAAGTTAACTTTGATTTAAAAATCACATTTAAATGGTTTGAGCAGAAAGATTTAGTTGCTGCAGTACTCTTACATCAAATCGTCAAATGTTGCTGGTGATCCATTGTTCTTGATTAATTTTCGAACTACAAAATCTTAGGTCCGAATGAAAGCAAGGACACTCTGGAGAAATTAATTATCTGGGAAATTTTTCGGTTCCTCCTGAGCCGTTGAGCGAAAACATACGGTTCTCAAATATATATATAACGAGGTTTGATAAACGCATTCATAATCTTAGAAGGTGCCTTACAAATGAGAAGAATTTGGTAAATCATTCACTTCTTCTAGAACTAAATTGATTTTAATTGTAAAGCTAATTTTTCGCTGAAATGACCATCATCAGGTACAGAGGAAAAAACACAAGTTCTTCTATTAGCTGATGCCCTTTGATGGATAAACAAAAAACGCAGTCCGTCAAGAGCACATAAATAATAGCAGAAAGTACCTCCAATTACCTTGCGTGTATTGGATTATCTGGAAGATAATGATAGGAATTTATTTAGCATGAAGGAGAACCCGGGGCAGAACGGGGTACCAAGTTGAAAATGCGTTTTAAAGTACAAAATTCAAAAAATTGAGAAAGCTGAAAATTTTTCGATGAGCACATTGTAGTTTAATAATCACAAAGGTACAATTATATAGAATGAAAACATAGGACCAATATTTTTATTTTCAAAAACAAAAAAAAATATTTTGTTTGGCCCGTTCGACCCCCCAGTATGGGGCAGAATAGGGTGGCAAAGCTATAAAAAAATTTAAACTAGTGAAATTGCAGAAAACATAAGTTTATTCTATATGAATCCTGTTTCAAGTTACTATAAAGGTTTAACTACAGTTGTCATTGAATATGTCCCTTTCTTCAGCCTATTCACAAAATTCACACTCTAGAACAGCCTCATCATCACATTTGTATGTGTTTCTCATTGTAATCTTATTCTTTAAATATTTTTACGTGTTTTGTCTTTGTTAGACTAGAATTCTTGCAACATTTTCTTCTTTTATCATCTCAGTGTATTTTACCTTTTTATCTTGCATTTGTGTTTCTGATTGTAATTTCATTTGTTCCATTGAGATGTATCTCCTAGTGTTAATGTTTATTTTGAATTCATCTAATTAGTGTCATTTGTGAAAATTTTTTATCTCATTTGATTGCTTGAAGTGAATATGTATTTTTCCCGTCTTTTTTGTATAATTTTTATCCATTCTCTGCTTGTCTTTCATAACTCTCTTCATTCTCCTTCATCACAAAATACAGTTTTCTATCAGTAGGTTTCGCAGTGTTTTCACACTCTCCTTCCTGTGAGTGTTTTCCTGCAGTGGAAATTATTTCCTGATCCCTCAGCTTAGATGTAAGGTTAGATGTAAGAAGAGACTTCCTAGTCTCAATCTCGCCCGAATAAAAACCTTTTATTATTATTATTATTATCAGCTACTTTTTAAAATCCCATGACTCTACACCAGATGATGCTTCGGGTTAAAAACAGATAAACAGGGATGTCTATTAAGATATGTATTTGAAACGATAGTAGTTAACAACATTGCGGAGTACTACCCCATTCTGCCCCACGAACCCGATTTATGTTAGGGAGGTAAAGTTCCGCGAGAAAGATACATATACTAACGTTTAACTACGAAACTAAAGACGATTAAACATAATTATAGCATTTAATGAGTATAGTTGTAATGTAAACAAGTATGTATACCTTTCTTTGGTAACAAAAACCTCAAAAGTTACAATGCGGGAGCAAAACATCACTCAACGGAAACCTCACACGCAAGTGCTCAAGAAAACCAGACTAACATGAATGCCGTAGTTGAGTAGTAACATGTTGGTCTAGTTATGCTTATTGCCGCTCATAAGCAAAATTTCTTTGGTACCAAAAAACGACGAACTTCATTCCGCCCCGGTACATCGTTGTGCCGCGGTCTTCCCCTACAGGGGCTCCAAAAACAAATGCTTCAATAAATTAAATGCAAAACACAAGAAAATAAGAGGATAAAATGGCGAACAAATATAAACAATCAAAATAATGAGATGTGAGAACACAAAAAAATGAAAACACAAATAATAAACATTAATATTATAAAATTATGCTGCTTCAACTGTTTTATGACTCATAAAACGAGGTTATACCCTGTAAACCTTTCTTGTACCTACCCTCCTTGGTTATGTGAGAACCTATTTGGAGATGAAGACACCAAAATTATCGTTACCTTATGTATACACGGAAATAGAGTAAAATCGCCATTCCCTTGGCAAGCTTCCAGAAGTGCCCGTAAGAAGAAACAATACGAAAAGCGTCTCTCGCATTCATCAAATCAATCGTCGCTCCAGAAAACCCCTTTCCTTCCATATATTTACCATTATCTCCCGCGGAAAACAATTGATAAAAGCGAGAAAAAAAGAACATCGCATACATCAATCGCTCTGATTGGTTTGCCATCCGCCACGACATTCGTCAAAACGTCGATTGTGTTTCCCATTCGCAATCCCCCGAAAACGAACTAATTTGAAGTGTAAATCTCGCCCAAGCCATAAAAGTTGATTAGGCTAATCCTCGAGAGCACGCCAAAAGAATTAAGACGAGCGCAATTCGGGGCTATTAACGGTGCGGAACATTTACGTCCGTCCGAAAAGATTTGGATTTTATTGCGATTTGACGAGAGGCGTTCCTCCTTTGTTTTTTTTGTCGATTTCAATTAATTATTTTCGTTTTTTAACGCGACGGGATGGCAGCCAGAGGGGCTGTTATTTCTGGCGCGGAAGAATCGAAGGGAAATATTCACTGAGGATGTGCCCCAAGCTGATAAAAGGAAGACTGCAAATGGAAGGTGAGGATCATTTAACAATCGTTCTAACAACCAGAGGCTTAACCAAACGGAATCAGCACTTGATTGAAGTTGGTTATTCACTTTCGAATTCTGTAGATGCTAAAAGGTTTGGATTTTGCGACCTTTCCAGTGGATAGTGTTACCATTTTGAATGATAATTAGGACACAACAATTGACTCTCGAGGATTAATGCGTTTAATATTTAATTTAAAATCATCAGTCAGAAGACTGATTGCCCCCTTAAACAACCTTACCATCATCGAACTAATTCGATTTTGTAGCTATTCAATAGGATAGTGTCATCTTTTTGAATTATATTCGATTCGCCGCATTAATTAAGTATTAAGATTAACTTAACTAACATTAATTAACTACTATTAACTGTTTAAGATTTTTATTTAAAGATCATCTCGAAGGCTAGCTGAATCCTCAGCCTTTCGCCGTTATCTAACAAAGACTGTGGAGAAGAAACTGGGCTTACTGGGGAAAATGAGGTTTGAGGTAATTTTTCACCGCTTTGCTCGCAGAAATAGGATCGCTTCGGTTCACAGAAGTCCATATACACGAGCATATCTCAGTAGCTTTCATTTTTTATCCCAGCCTTTCCCATGGCTGTAATAAATCAAAGCTATTGAAGTGTGATTGATGCTGAATTAATATTGTATTGTTGTATTGATGCTGATATAGCTAATATTATTATACTGATGCGGATGCTAGCTATAGCATCCGCAATGAAATTATGAATAATATTCCCTCTCATTCGTGATTATTGTGAATAATTCACATAATTAGTGCTGTTCTTACGCGGATTTGGTCCACCTAGACCACGCGGACATAAAAGCATGGAAAACAACCTCACTCCTCATTCTGCTAAGCATTCCCTCACTTCCTCTGCATAGCATCTGTAGCTAATGATTAAGATTTGAAATAGCTTTAGGACTGATAAATTTATAAAGGAATACATGTTTTAAACTGACGCCATTTTTTTGTACAGTAAATGCCGATTTGCAGTCGTTATTATCAAAATGAGTGCTTATTTCATTATTTATTTTCCGCTTCTCTCTTCCTTTCAAACGCTTTTGTAGTTAGTGTACAATGACTTTTATGCTACCTGATTATGGCGATGGTTAGTCCATACCGGTCTTGAGTGTATTCAATTTGTGAAAAATAGACCTTTATTATATTCAATAGGCTTTTATGAACGTTTGACTATGCGGATAGCATTTAACAGATCGAGGCGTGCACAGATTCTGTTCAATGTACGTACTTCTGAGGAATTCCTTCGCGAATTATAAACTTCAGGAAGACACTAAAAGAAGATAAGGGCGATGGGAGAGATGATATTTAGAAGGGCATCTTCCGACCGGTGCTACTGCTCATTTTAAGACGGGAGAAGCAGTTCTACCGCGCATTTTCCTTTGTAATGACTCTGAGGGTCCAGAAATAGTGAGCGGCCAAGAATCGTTAACGCCATACGATCCGACACTTATCTCAAGTGCTGTTACTGCGGAAGGCACATAAAAACTTTGGGCGTCTCCACATTCAATCTTTCGCCACCCACTGATTTATGATCAGACGGAGGAACTGTGTCCTTCTGGAACTCACGGAGGACTAAAATAGTCGGGATTTCGGATACATTACGTCATTGGTTGACGATCGTAGTGACATTCAGTGCGTAAGTTCTTGGTGTGTTGCACAATACCCAAGTTTACTGCAAACTTATACTGTAGGTAACCGTTTTTTAAAATCTAATCGTTCAGATTAGTTAATAGTTTTGACTTATTTTGCTTAATTGTTTGTTTAGTAGTGTATTTTTCATTTTATTTTTACTTACATGTAAATGTACGAGTACTCGTATAACTATTTTTTCTTGCTCTTTTTTGAGTAATATTATTTGTTTGTCTTCTTGTCTTTAACATTTCATTTAGTCTTAAAACTCGGCACGTGAATAGAGATCATTAATACATTTTATAAACGCTGTTTAACGATTCCTTGATGGTCCTTGGTTCGATCTTAGACAGTTATTTACATTACTATATGCATAATTTCAAATGGGGATAACGGAGTCTTATTTTAGGATCTTCCCGGTATGACGTCGAATTCAAAATTTGAATTTAAAAAGTTTTATTTCTACCAGGGCGTTATATGTCTTCAAACTTTCCAAAAGGCCCTGGGTTCGACACCATGCGTCTCTACTATTTGAAAGGTATGGCTGGCATTTCACATTATTTATGACTCTGTTTCGAAAATATTTTAAGCTACATCCAGATAGGATAGGGAATTAAAAATCACTGAGGTCCTAGAAAACGCTCTCTATCTATAAAAATGTCACCAAATGTGCTTGAGTTCGACGCCAGGTGGGTGCATAATTTTCCTATTAAAATACATTTTGCAGGGTGGCCGCAGGACCTTGAAACCTTGAAAAACCTTGAATTTTTGCTGACCTTGAAAACAGTGAAAATGCCTTGATTTGTTTGCAAAACCTTGAAAAATCCTGATCCAACGCATTATCCCAGTTCAATTCGAAATAAACCGCTCATTCAAATTCTGGCGCCAAGCTCGGCACTAGCGCCGCCTACGCGAAAACTCAGAAACCTCATAAATAAACAACCCTCGCCATTCGTGCCGCTGATTCGCGTGAAGTCCTGTGAGCATTTCTGTGAATACATCACGTATTGAAGGCATATATCGAAACTGAAAAAAACGGTTTGTTCGGTCGAAGAAAAGAATATTACAGAAAACAAACGATCTTTGGTCTGTGTAAGTGGAACATTTTTTGTAAAATTGACATTTAATTTAAGAATGGTTGATGGAATGCCACTTCACGCCCAATGAGCCCGGGTGCCCAAAAATTACTATTTTAGCTCTTCTGAAAATGTGGTTTTGTAACGATTTCTGAAAATTTGAAAACCAAAAACTGTATTTTGACCTTGAAAAATCCTCTACCCGACCTGCAAAGACCTTGAAATGACCTTGATTTTTTAACATCCCGTTCTGCGGCCACCCTGATTATGGCAATATTTAAGGATTGTTTTGAATCCTTTCCGGATAACATAGAAAAAAACTCGACATGTGAATAAATCATAAATACATTTTATATACGCTGCGTAACTTTTACCTGATATCCCTTGGTTCGTTTCCAGAGAGAGCCATTTACATTCATCTATGCATTGCAAATGGGAAAAATGGAATAGTATTTTAGGTTCTTCCCAGTATGATATCGGCTTCAAACTTTGGATTAAATGAGTTTTATTCCTACCAGGTCGTTATATTCTTTCACAGAGAAGGTGGAAATTGTACGACAAGGAACGTGAACAGAAATAATCAATGTTTAATAAAAGCAGTTTTTTGTTTACCTTAAGATCATTGGTCCGACGCCAAGGCAACATTTGCTTTTTACCATTCAATTAAAAGGGAAAACGGAAATACGGTTGAAGACATTCCCGATAATCGACTTGGAATTTTAGAAAGTCAGATTATCCCAAAGCAAGTGGTTTAATGCAACCTTATCTTAAATAAGTCCTGAGTTCGGCATTAAGTCACTTGGATACAGAATCGATTTTTACCTGGATAAATTTAGGTTCCTATTTCCTAAAGTTTCAAACCAAATACAACTTTGCAAAGTACAGCACTTCAAACATATGCTTGCAGTATGCAAGTTACGTTTACTCGTATGGACTAATCTTAAGAAGTAGAACCAAAGGATCTATTTTTAGACCCGGGATAGCGGTTTTGAACAGAATCCTGGTCA
Source organism: Sympetrum striolatum (assembly GCA_947579665.1). Lineage (NCBI taxonomy): Eukaryota > Metazoa > Arthropoda > Insecta > Odonata > Libellulidae > Sympetrum > Sympetrum striolatum. The sequence goes on along the minus strand of OX388347.1, from coordinate 79,598,965 downwards.
TATATAAAAGCTGCGCCAACGAAGAAAATGTAGTAAAATAGCGGAAAGAATAAAAGTATTAATTTCAGATACTGGGTACTCCTTATAGCTCTACTGACTACTCCTTATATAGCTCTTTTATCCACTACCATATTTAAATTTAGTTTTCTATAAGTAGGTTTCGCAGGTTTTTCACACCCCCTTCTTTTGAGGGTGTTTTCCTGCACTAGAAATTTTTTCCTATGCTCTTAGCTTAGGTTTTTAATCCACCTAGTAGTTTTCTTCTCTGTACTTTCGCAATATATCTATTTCTTTCTGTTCCAACATGACAATGGGTAAGGTGTAAGAAGAGACTTGATAGTCTCAATCTCGCCCTGAATAAAGTCCTTTATTATTATTATTATATCATATCTACAAAAAGGCATTAGATGCGATCCCTCAATCAACAATAATCCGCTCTCTTAATTGCTGACTACTCATTTGTCACCGACATTTTAACAATGACTTCTTCGATTATTGTCACGTAACGCTTCACGACACGACACATCAACTGCCTACAAATCGCACTAATTTACCACTGTTTTGACAAGCAACGGATAAAGTTATGGTGCGAGGTAAATAAATAAGCTACGGTGAGAATAATGCTCAGTATGCATGAAAATCATAATGAACCGAGCAGCAGAACAATGCAATTTAAATGCTAATGTCTCGACATTGTTTAGGAGCATAATTGGATGTGTAGAATAAGTAAACGTAATTTCAAGACTCAATTTAATGCCGCAATAAAGCTCGCCTAGGTTTGCCGCCTACTGAAAGTCAATTTGAGACCAGGACAAAGCAAACATGAGGGACAAAGGACTGAATATGCAATACACAAACCTCACGGCTACATTGTGGGCGGGCGATTACCAAGTAAATATTCCATTGTTTTACCATGCAGGAGGTTCAGGATAGGAAAAATTATAAATTTTTTATCCAGACGTTTCCGAATATCATTAATATTACGAAGCCAATAAGCATGTATAGTCATCCCGCTACAGGTCAAGCAAAGGTGTATTGGGATTTAAGGAGTCTGATCGGCAGACTGAATTCAAGAAACACAAAGAGGTGGCGATTGTATTGGGCAAAAAGTATTCCCAAATTTTATTGGCTGAAAAATGAATCGAGATCTTAACTTGGTATTTTATATTTCCATAAACCTGAGTACTTTTCTATGATGAAAATAACGCTGGCATTCTCTGCGTTACCATATTAAGATGGTTTTACAAGAAGTGAAAAATATTGACTTGGCTGGGACTTGAACCCAGGTCTTCTACTTTCTAGGCATTTGTTCTTACCAACTTATTTCCATCATCTGCCATATTAATGGCAAATGATGGAAATGATTATCATACCAAGATTTTGAGGTGAGGATTTACTGAATTCCTTATGAATAATTGCAATATTACCTTATACCTTAGTGACCAATACAAATTTCTCGAGGTTTTGATAGAACATTTCCTCAAAATATTGATTTAGGGTTTAAGTTTTTCTAGAACCACCTAAAATTAAAACGATAGGTATTAAACGTTTACACTAGTGCTTATTTCGTAATGCAATAGATGGAGTTCGTAATAAAATGTAACATTCAATTGAAATTGATTTGTGATTCAAATAATCTCTTAAAATCAGCGATCTTTTTTGCTGAAACTTCGTCATCTCCGTAAAATAAATGTGAACAAAAACATAACATTGAAGGAGTGCATCAGTTAATGATCGAAAGGCTCTCCAGCATCGCCATATTTGAGCACGATTTGAGAGGAAAATTTGATGATAATCAAAATGTTTACCTCGTCGAATCTTAACCAATTTTTCCGATAGGACGTCGACCTGAAAGTGCTGAGGAAAGGTCAACTCATGGAAATAGTCACGAATCGAATTTAAGATCTCGAGGAGTGACTCATCGAAAACGATTGAGCGTCGAGAAAGAGGTTTTCCCTCTTGTTTCTATTTTTGGCGATTCCATAAAATCGAGTCATGCTCATTTCCCTCCACTTCCTATTCGAATAAATCCCGACTCCTAGATGTCGCCACTTTGACATTCAACATGCGGCCCGCGGATTAGACTGCGACCCGTAGATATGGTAAGGCCTAACTATCAATATATCGCTGATTAAGCGATTTTGAGATTTTTTCGGAGATAAAAATAAGTTTGAATTATAAATAACAATATGCTCTAACCATTATTGAATGAAATCAAAATTAGTCTTCTTCCGATTATAACTTTATTCTTCGAGTAAATTGAATGGAATGCTGGTTTACTGACTAATAATATGGAAGAATTATAAAATTTGCTTAGCACAATTCCAATATTATTAATTTTATTATTTTCTATAAATTAATTTTGAAAATAATTATTATTGTGTACAAAAAACAATAAGATTTTAGTCATTTAATTGTTTATTTGATTATGCAAATATCCATGTTGAGTTTAACGATGTAAAAAATGTACTCTGACAGCAATTAGCTTGTTGAAAATTGATCGATTAAGGTTTAATTGAAAAATACATCAATTTGACAAATACAGACTCAACAAAAAACGAACAAAGGCAGAAAAAAAGGATTAACCTGGACTCAAACCCGGGACCTGGACAAACACGCTACCAATTGCAACACAGAGTTCGGCACTAGATATAAATAATTAAAAAAATCTAAGTAATTTAATTATTGGATACTATTCTATAAAGAGGGAGTACCTCCATGTACGAAGATAATGTTTTAAGAGTAAAATGAGAAACTGGTGGATCAACCGATGATGATCCAAGACAAGCTCATGGTGGAATCAATAGTTTCCCTTTGATTTCTCATTAGAATTTTACGTGTTTTGCTTAATAGAAATCTGAATTTTGTTTCCAACTTATCATCTACGAAACACTTTGATACGCAATAAAAATCTCTAATACCACGGTAATATACAAAGAGTAGATTCTATGAAAGTGCATCATTAGAAGTAACTGACAAGGGGCTCCAAGACAATAGCTCAGCGGGGGAGGGAAGAAGCAGTGCAGAAGGGGGCCACATGCACTGAGGGGGTGGAGGGACTAATTTTTTAGAGTGCCTAGTCTTCGGAGGCGCCGATGTACTAGTGACCGATTCTTTCTGAAGCGATACAAATACTCCATCGATCCGTTCCCTCATTTATCAATGCTCCTAAGCACTCTCTTTTAGATAAACAAGCGGATCTCGGAAAAATCTCACGCGTTCCACGGCGGCCACTATTGGAACATAAACGAATCAAAACAATCGAAGTACTGTTTCCGATAACAGCGCGGGAAAACACGCGCTACAATGCTCCCATTGTTCCCGAGGTTCCCATTGTTAATGCATGCGGTTTGAATCAGTTTCTTGTTTTTCAATTAGCGACCGAGCGCCATGCGAATCTTTACCACAGATAATCGATCGGCATTAGAAATTTAAAGCACTAATTATCAACCACAGTTATCAAGCGCTCTGTAATGTATTGACTGTTTCATGAATATCCACAGCCATTGAAGAACAGCATAATTAAAGACATTACAACGCAAATAAAAAGCATGAACACCGAAACAATACGAAAATAAAAATTGCAGTTAAAAGTTTACTGCCATTGGAAATCGATGTGATTATTAACAGCAATATGACAGACTAAATAACACATCTAGTATTTACGGTGCTCAATGAACAAGAAGACTTTTATGAAATAAAATATTGGTCACAAAATATGAATGACACTTTGATGCGCATAATCAGTTTATCAATTAGCTCTTTTCTATTATTGTATTTCGTTCATAAAGGCACTGAGATTAAGGAAAGTTCTCTGTGTATTTATGATACTCCGAGCAATGAAAAAATATTGCTTGTATATATTGTACTGCAACATCTGTGAACAGGACTATAAATGTAAACAATATCTTCCGTCATTTACTCTTACAAACGCTAAGAGATGAGACTCTTTAACTCTATACGATTGCATGTTGCGTCTATACTAACTATTAAATTGAGTCATACGTATACATAAAAAATCTGATATGGCCAACAAATGAATTTCTTCATATTTGTTGAAAACAGAAGCCTATGCCGGTAATATATAAATAACTCCAAAACAATGAGTGTTACAGAAAAATGTTTCCAATAAAAGTTGTAGTAAAATACATTATCTATAACTTTCGTACAAATTGTATGTAAATAAATCACATTCTGTCAGAGATATTTAAGAAAAACTACAGTTTTTGGATAAAAAGCAACTTGCGGTTAGCGAGTATTTACTAATAACTCCTAAACAATCAGTGTTACGCAAAAACATTTCACACAGACATACATGTTTGCGAAAATAGCGAAAACGAACGCCCCAAAACATCTATTTCCGCTGAAATCTGGAGGTCGAATGTTTTTGCGAATATAATACTTTCTCTATACTACGTATAGAGAGAAATTAAAAATACTGTTAATTATTAATAATGACGCTGTTATGATATAAGTTGTATGGAAACCGAATTTCACATTGAATATGGGTAAAAAAAACCTTGTGGTAGGCACAGATACTTACGCAATATCGTTAGAACTGTCGGAAGCACATCATTAACTTTATGATTAATACATCTAGCGAATTGCTTATTTTGCGAAGTATTTAAAAGTTATAATCCAAGATAAAAACTTTACTGAACTCAACTGTATTAGAACCATTAACCTTAAGGAACTTAAACTGTAAGTTTTTGCCTTTGCACCTGGTGATGGCAATTTCAACCGAAATTAGCTTTACAATAGATTTCAATTTACAACTGTCTGTAAAGTGTTCAGCCCGAAGGCCGGTTGGTGCCTCACCCCCTCTTACATGAGCTACTAAAAGCATGTAGAGAGGAATGAGGTTCACTAGGCAGGATGAGGAGTGAGGTAGTTTGCTATTGCTTTCCTCACTGAGTCAGAATGCTTCAAGCGGAACATGTCTACGTCAAAGACTCAATAAGTAACACTTTTCTTGTCATTCTATAAGGAGAACCATTGATCAGTGCAATTATCCACTCATACCTCAGCAGATTGCATGTCATCACAGCCATGATCAAGACTGGGACAAAGGAAAATGAAAGATATATTTTTTTACCCTGTACCAAATGACAAATGAAATTATTCCATTCATCAAAGCATGGCAGTAAGAACCAATTTACAACAAGAAGAGAAATTACTCCCATTTGCAGCATTATGGCACGACGGGAAAGCAACGGAAGTATACCTCTTTTCTCATCTAACCTAGTAAGCCTCACTCCCTCTCCAAAGCATTTGATAATGAAAGAATAGAAATATCATATTGGTCTCCGGGAAGACTGCCACACATACCGGAGAGCATACACATACATTCCCATTCGTTCTGATCACCTTCAGCTCTCCCCATTTTCCTCTGTCAACTCCGAAATTGGCGTTTCTATTTTTAAGGTACCAATGATACGATAAAAAAACGCGTTATTAAACTTCGATTCCTCCGCCCCCTTTAGTTAGAATGATAAGCGTCCGGATCGTTATGAAGCGGGAGTGAAATCGTTCGGGTAATAATCGTAAATATGATCATTTTTGAAGCCTTATTTTTATCGCGATAATGAAAACAAATCACGACGCCATTTTGTTCGCGGCCGATTCCTGGACAGCTATGAATTTTATTTTGCCATGCTGTTCTCCTTCCGGGAGTGACACGGGAATTTTATCTCGGCGATAAAAGGAATCTGGAAGCCAAGAAATGAGCTGGCGATAATCCGTCATAATGATCGTAATAACTCAAATATGTGTCGGTATCAAAAACAGCGTTTCGATCGATGACAGCCATTACACTCAAACACGCTTCTGGTTATCGGTTCTTTTTGTGATTGGATCGTCGAAAAACCTAAGTCTCATTTTATATGGATTGTATTTTATAAGGATTTATATTTTATAGGGTGGATCGAAAAAACTTTTTTTCGAAATCCGTCAACGGCTAGTGCTTATAGTTAGTTTCGTTTTTCTATTCCGAAGACACTCCTTCAGTCGAAACATTCGTCACGTTCACTCGTTGAGGAAAGATGCTCCACCGTGGGTATCACTTTCTAACGTCTTCTGTTTCTCCCGCATTTAATCACCGCAAAAAAAAGAGTCGTTCCTGGGGGTGACGTCATCGCAGGAAGTGATTCTCTCCCTCTGAGGCGGTTATGACAGAATCGGAGTGCAGAAAGGGCGGCCTTAAAAAGAAGGAACTTTGAAGGAGGAAATGGTTATTTCGCGTGGGTTCTATGAGGACGCCATCTCTCGGCTCATCCCAAAGACGCTCTGCATCGCCCATTACTATCGCTTTCTTTCCTTTCGTGACTAAAAGCGTGACTGTTGTCACAGCGAGGGAACTTCGTGACCGCCGATTCACCACCGCGCGGATTTCGTTTCCTGGTCCTTCTTTTATCTGTGCGACTCGTTTGGATGCTGTCACTACGGAGATAACTTCTTCCGCAGATGTGTATCAATAACTCAATACTCAATAGACATCGATTTTCGCTCTTTATTTGATATTTACTTTTAAGTTTAAGTTTTGTTTGATATTTATACTACATATTTAACTGAATAACTTAAACTGACAGTTCACAAAAAATTAATAAAAATTTAAAATAGTAATAGAACAATAAAGAACACTCAAAACTACATTGTTGAATAGGTGTGAAGTATTGAGGAGTTATGTCGATTGAATTCCGACTATATCGTTGGATGTTTAACTATTATTACACGTTTTTAAAGAGTGACGTACATTTCAACTTAAATTACCTTCTCAGTATCTCTTTTTCAGGTTTGGAATCAACAAAAATAACGTTCAAAAGGAGAGCCCAAGAAAATGCGCAAAAACCTTACTAAAAGTAATAGAGTATGCGTATTTATGTCGAAAGCGGTTCTCTGATTGCTTGTGACTGACAACTGTTTGAGGAAAAAGCGTATTTTTAAACCATAAAAATTCTTACAAATACATAAAAATGTACGAATATAATACCAATAAAAATTATCGATTCACTGCAATATTATTCTATCAACATAATTTTTTACGATCATAATCTCGTTAGCTCTAGAAAGTAATTGAACAATAGGTGTAGATGTGGTCGATAATACTTTTTACTTCGCCAAAACCATCCACAAAAACTCTATGCATCTAAAAATAGCTCTTCCAAATTGGTTTTACCGCATTTATACTCAAATGCATTTAAGTCTTGGAGGTAAAAAGTGAATTATTCGGTCTTCAGACGGCACAAGAAATGAACATAACCACAATCACAAACGTAACCACAAACTTAACCACAAACGTAAACACAAACTTGTACACTAATGCACTTGTGAGTAGCTAATGCAGCATAATACCTCACACATGATAAAATGTCCATATTAAAGTTAATATTAAGGTTAAAGCTTACTTTCAACCTCTCAAATTGTCCTGGGCTTTATACCAGGTCGCTCAGAGTTTTTTTTTATTCTCGAAACATTAAAATTTGCCGGTTCAGGCTGACATACGTTACATAAAGAAGACAACTCATCAAGGATTCTCAGATATTACGGTTCTTACTACCACTTAACATCAGATGTTATGACCGCACAGACAGGTCGATCATAAGAATTATTTCTTTATTTCTATATTTCTTTGAGGAAGACAATAGTTTTCGATTTCCTTAAATATTCCACAAACCATTTGTTGTGATCGATAAAGTTCGATTGAAATACTCTTAGATTTCATCACTGTTGTTCCCTTGGGAACTTGGACACAGCAGATATTTACATCTGAGGCTTCTAAACTTGTTCGGTGGATCGTTGACCGCATTATATGTGTGATGTGTCCGTGTTTTGGAAGCGAAGACATTTAAGTCGTTTTTAGAAGACCATTCTCACTCTGATATTATGGGGAAGAAAGGGCGAAAGAGTTTTCAAGGCGCAAGCCAATCCACTCCCATGATGATGATGGGGCCGTTGAGAGATGAACGGAGAAAACAAACACAAAAGTACCTCTGCGGAATCTGATGGTTTAAAGCGGGGCACCCAACCCTTAACCTGGAAAAGAATCTCGTAAAATGAACCTGAAGCGCATATCCTAAGAAAGTTACTGACATCGGATGCATAAATATGAACATGACATCGATTTTCGTTTAGATGATTGGTGTTTTATGAAGTTAGTCTTAGACAAGCGTAGAGCGAGTGGGAAAGGACGCAGACAATTACATACCATCTCAAAGCGGTCGAAAGGCTTTAATTTGACATCCACACCTTCCAATTATTTTAAAATAATAATAATTTCCATTAACAACATTTGTATAATATAAAGGTATTCTGGCCTAACGTTGTGGAAAGCCATTTTATTGATGAAGATGATTGTGAAGTTCGAAACCGGTCGTCCCAAGCAATGTATACCTAAGGTAATTCCGGGAGAGATGCCCCACCTAAGGAAATTACTTCATAACAATGACTTAAGTGATAGTAAGAATGTGAAACTGAGTGGTAGAACATAACATTTATTGATTATGAATAGTGTATAAAGACCTTTTGCTTAAAAATATTTTCACCCAACATATTAAAACTTTTCTGGATCCATGCATTTAGCCATATCACCGAGTATCCGGGTGAGACGCCCCACCTCTGTGAAAGAGATGCCCCATCACCTTAAACTGCATTTAATCTGGAAAGCGATAATCTTATATATAATATAAATACCAAGTATTTTTGTGTTCAGTTTAATTAGCTTTTGTTCCCATTCTCAATCCTTCTCGTAATTACATTCTGCTCTTCTTCTTTTCATTTTCTTTTGAAAATTGATTTAGGTACCTTCTTTACCTTCTACAGTACCCGTTGTGTTGTCTTTTAACACTTCTTTTTTAAATCTTATCTTATAGAATTGGTGAATCACTATTTTATTTTCTGTAAAATGGACAACGTATAAATACATAAGTAAATAAGACAGACACATTACTTCGGACTTAACCCTGTTTTATAAAATGATAAATGCTGATATCAGTGTCTGATTCTGCCTGGTTGGGTTAGATTAGTTTATATAGGAACTCCAGGATAGCCATACGGGCAGTGAATTGTGTTTAGGGGAAATAGGTCCATAGTTCGATTCCCGGAGGGAGACCGCGAGTGAAATTATCTTAGCTGTCGAAGCACATTCAACGACACTAATACTACTACAATTACTTTAATAATGATAATTTATTATGGTTTGAGTAGATTCCCATAGAGAAACACAATATACAGAAATGCTCAGAGAAAAAAAATTAAAAAATAAACTACGACGGAAATACAAAAATACGATTGTATATGGAAAATCAAAAGAACATAAGAATGCACTGAGGATTACAAAATACGTGGATATACAAAAAAATCTGATGTGGCCAGCACATGACTTTCTCCATATATATCAGATGTATATATTTATCTACGATAGTATTTTCGAACTCTATATTCAATCTGAACTTGGAAGATGAGTGATTAATATATATATTATTATCTCTGATGCCAAAAACATTATAAATAATGTTTTTCGGGACATGATCGATGAAAAACGATGAAATTGGCCTTTCGCCCCAGCGCCAAGAGCGCCCACAACGTACATAATCAGCAACTTCCGGTTTATCAGTATTTCACAAATAACTCCTACACAATCAGTGATACAAAAATATGTTTTCGTACAAAAGTTATAGTAAATTTCATTTTCTAAAACTTTTATAAATAATTGTATATACCTAAATATGATATTTATGGAGATATTTTGAATACCGGAAATAACCATTGAATACTAAAGCTCGACTTCCGGTTAACCGATTTACTCCAAAAACTAATCAACTCTAACGACATCAACCAAAATATCATATATGAAATTTGGTGTTGATCCCACAAAGAGTTTTCATGATAGAGCGCCCACAAAGTACATAATCAGCTACTTCCGGTTTATCAGTACTTCACGAATAACTCCTAATCAACCGGTGATACCAAAATATGTTAAATACAAAAGTTATAGTTAATTACATTATATAAAACTTTTATAGGGTATACAATATACCTATATATCATATTTATGGAGATATTTTGAAAACCGGAAATGAGCTTTGTCTATGTCTATGTCTATGTCTATGTAAGAACCCTGCAAGCCGCCTTTCGGCGTGTGGCAGGGGGTGCAAGCACCTTGACTCTATTTTCCTAAACGGTTGCTTTCGCGTATACTTCGCGGAAAAAATGAATTTTTGAAACGATTCGTTTTAGCATCTATTTCCCTAATCTTTCGGGCAGTATCAGCACGGCCCATATAACAGGGGGGTCGCATTATATCGGTTACATCATCTGAAAACGTAATTTCTCTGAACTTATTTAATAAATTTATCCTTTGAATTTTTCTTCTATCTTCTAATGATTCCCATCCCGCGTCCTGTAACATCTGAGTGACACTCGCTGTTTTATCGTAGCAATTCTTTACAAATCGTATCGCCTTCCGTTGTACTTTTTCTAAATCCCGAATATGACATTTCTCGGCGGGGTCCCATACACTACATGCATACTCAAGGTGAGGCCTAACTAACGCTAAGTAACATCGCTCGCGAACCTTTTCTTCGCTCCTACCGACTATTCTTTTAACGAAGCCGAGCTTCTTAAGTGCTTTTCCACATATATTTCGGATGTGGGCACTCCATGATAGATTATTCGTGAGAGTTACTCCAAGATACTTTACCGATTCTACTGACATTAGGTTTACCCCTCGGAGACTATAAGAATAATCATTTATTATAGATTTACTTTTGAAGAAGTTAACTACCGAACACTTTTCTACATTAAGCTCTAATTGCCAATCATCGCACCAATTCATAATTCTATCTAAGTCGTTCGAAAGGGTTAATCTATCCTCTGAACTAACTATTTCCCTGTAAATGACTGTGTCGTCTGCGAATATCCTAACATTGCTTTCAATGTGATTGCTGAGGTCGTTGATGTATACTAAAAATAACAACGGTCCAATTACACTGCCCTGAGGGACGCCCGAGGTCACCTTAACCAAGTTGGAACTAATACCATCGAGTACTACTCGTTGCTCTCTATCGGTGAGAAAGTCTTTTATCCAGTTAATAACTTGTACATTGATACCCGCAACTTCTAATTTGTACAGCAATTTATGATGAGGTACCTTATCGAAAGCCTTCCGAAAATCTAAAAATATCGCATCGACTTGCTTATGTTTTTCAGCAGAGTTTAGAACATCGTGTACTAATAAAGCCAGCTGAGACTCGCAAGAACGAGTCTTACGAAAACCGTGTTGATTCCTAGTTATGAAATTGGACGTTTCAAGAAAACCCATTAAAGAGCTAGCTATTATATGTTCCATAATTTTACCGCTCAGTGATGTTAAAGATATAGGCCTGTAATTAGCTGGATCGTCCTTAGAGCCACTTTTAAATATTGGCGTGACATTCGCAATTTTCCAATCTTTCGGGACCTTTCCTTCGCTCATACTCTTGTCAAATATAACTTTAAGAAAAGGTGCTACGCTCTCCGCAACTTCCTTAAACACTCGAGCCGGTATGTCTTCAGGACCCGGAGCTTTATTCGGTTTAATCTGTTGCAATAGTTTAATGATGCCGTCTTCTCTGAAGGTGATTTTCGACATTGATTCAGGTTTATCAACATTCGGGAGAGTATTTGATGTATCGTCAGACGTGAAAACGCTTTGAAAAAAATCATTCAAGATATTAGCTTTGCCTTTAGCATCGTTTACTATATTACCGCAAGTATCCTTTAATGAACCAACAGTTTGTTCTTTACCTTGGACCTCACGAACGTACGACCAAAACGCTTTTGGGTCCTCTTCCAAGTGTTCGCATAAAATCTTCTTTTTATATTGACGGAGGGCATCTCGCATAATTCGTTTAGTTTCCGACTTTGCTTCCTTATGTTCACTCTCTACTCGATCTATGTTGATACTATTCGGTTGCCTCGCAGCGGCTTTTAATTTGGAATGCAAACGCCTCTGTTTCTTTAGTGCTCTCCTAGTCTCCTTATTATACCATCTAGGTTCATTAATTTGATTTGAAAGTTTTGAGGGTACAAATTTATCCATTAGGTCACGCATTGTTCTTACAAAGAGATTCCACGTGTCCTCGGTATTTAAACATATCGCGCGCGTTTTATACTCCAGAAATTCGTACATGAGTTTACTACGATATCCTTCGAAATCGGCTCGCGGGTAAAGATAAACTCTGCGCTTAGGTTTTCTGTGCTTTACCAAGTTAAGGTCGAAATCTATAATTATGGCTTTGTGATCGGATATTCCATCGCAAACAGATGTGTTAGATACTCGTTCGGGGGTGTTCGTAAGAAAAAGATCTAAAATGGTTAATTCCCTGGTAGGCTTTTTGACTAGCTGGTGTAATGAATTTTTTTGTATTAAATTTAACAAGGTCCTACAAGAGTCATTGTCCCGAGCTCTTTTCTTGATTACGTGCTTTTGCCAATCGATGTCTGGAAGATTAAAATCTCCTCCAATTATCATTATGCTATTGTTGTTTTTACGCGAGTAAAAATTTATTTCATCGTTTAGGTTACGCAAAACATGACGCGAAGAGTTGGGCGGCCGGTAAAAAGCACAAACATGTAGATTGGGTTTATTTGGCTGACTAATGGTACACCATACGCTCTCGATGCAACTGTTAGGATACGTATGTGAACTACTCCGCAAAGAACTTTTAACCGCTATAAATACTCCTCCACCCACTTTATCCTGACGGTCCTTACGATAAATCTTAAAATCTTTAGGAAATACTTCGTAGTCATTAATATCGTCTGTTAGCCAGCTTTCGGTGCCTATAATTATGTCGGAGTCGTTACTTCGGATAAGATGTTCAAGATCGGCTACTTTGTTTTTGATGCTTCTACAATTAATAATGGCAATCGATAGTTCATTTACAATGGGTGAAGCCCGGGAAACGCGTTGTTGCTCATCTTCAACTTGCTCAGTAATTTTTAAGGTATTCGATTGTTTATTAACTTTATTTCCTATATCGGAGCCACTTAAATTAGAAGCATTCCCACAAATTCCCTTTAGTCTAAAAAAAACCTACAATGCTCGTAAATCCTATGAGCCACCCCGCTCGCAGCTTCAGCAGTATAGTGAACACCAGAGCCGTTCAAGGCGAGGGGGTACGACAAGAGGGTCGGCCGAAGGTCCACAAAGTCAACTCCCATGCCCCGACAGAACTCCCACATCCGCGCATTCAGACCATCTATTTTAGTCCGAACGCTTCGGCTGCAGTCACTCCGCGGGACAATGCTGCAGATGGACAGCCGCACATCGATGCCAAGCGACTCCTGCACGCGCTCAACCTCGGAATTCAGGTCCTCAAAAGAACGCAAAATATCCTCGGGAGCGCGGTGACAGGCATCGTTGACTCCAACATGGGCCACCACCCGCAGCCGAGAGCAACCCGTGCCCCTGGCCGCCGCACCTACCGCACCCGTGACTTGGGCCACATGCCCAGAGGGAATACACCAAGATGTAACCCTAATGTCACCTCCCTCCCTCTCCGCCCTTCGCCGCAAAGGGGCCACAATACGCTTAACATTAGAGCTCCCTATCAATACAATCCCCCCACCCCGACTTCCTTTAGGCGCAGCTACTTTGGAGGGAAGAGGGGCAGGCATGGCCTTCCGAACAGGCTCATCGACACTTTCCAGCACCGAGAACTTATTGCGGATAGGGATAGGGTTCGTCGTCACCTCCCCATTGCCCTTGCCAGCCCGCGCTGCTCCTCCACTCCTCGTAGCCACCATCCACTCGGGCTTCAGGGGGAGAACAGAGCCCGAGAGGTTAGGAGTAGGCATCACCGCCTCCGCGACAGACCAACCAGCGTTTACTCTAGGGCGAGCCCCAGTGGTCGACGTGGAGGGAACTGACGCAGTTTTGGGAGCCACCCTCCCCCTCATCGAGGTATTCCCACCTCCTAAAACCAACGAGCGAAGCTCTCCAACAACCCTCTCAAGGCGGCAGATCCGTGCCCACAGGGGGTCGGTGTCCACCTTCCTTTCGCGAGCCAGGACAGACCTGTAGGAAGCCATCCTATTGCTATAGAATTTACACTGGCTCACTAAATGGGGAACTAAAACGAAAACAACTAACAATGAACAATGAGTTACCACCCGCTGTGCTTTACCTGGCTGACCTAACCTGTGTAGAGGGGCTAGGTTTCTAACTTCGGAGACAAAATATATACACTAACTAAAGGATTACCGTGAGAGGAATTTATCTGTGCAAGTGATTCGTATAAAGTTTAAAATAAATAAATTAGATAAATACAGGCAAAAATGGAAGTAAGCGCCGCAGAAGATTAAGTGTTAGAGTAAAATACACTCGTAAGTAAAATATATAAATTAAGATAGCAGAGTTAGCGGTTATCGAAAGTTATGACAAAATAAATAAGACCCAAAAGCACACAAGTAAAGTTAGGTGATAAACCTAGTCAATAAAGGATAGAAAATAAAATAAATAAAAAGATAGAGGGTACTTAACGCTCACGCAGTCTTGGATCGCAGCTTCGAAGGTGCGATGTAACACTACTGGAAGAAGAGCGCCAAACACAACGAAAAGATTTACTAAACTATGAACGAAACACTAAATAAGAAGTAAAAATATAATATGCACTGAAGAAGTAAACTAAAATAACTCAGAAGAGTAGCTTAAAACTACACGGTTGGAGCAGGTAGTACTCTGCGTCTCAGCAGGTAATCTCAGGAGAGAGAGAAGGCACGTCCGTCTCCTTTGACAGCTAGGCCAAGAATGAGGAGCTTTGTTGAATATAGCTCGACTTCCGGTTAACCGATTTACTCCAAAAACTTATCAACTCTGACAGCACACAGGACAGTACTATATATGAATTTTGGTATTGATACGACTAATACTTTTCACGTTAGAGCGCCCACTATCACACACACACATACACACACACACACACACACACACACACACACACACATACACACAGACATCATTCCGAAAATGGTCAAAACGTGTTCTAGGGACCCCAAAACATGTATTTCCGTTGAAATCTCGAAGTCGATTTTTTTCATGAAAACAATACTTTCTCTATACTTCGTATATGGAGAAAGTAAAAAAGGAAAAACCCAACATATGTAAACAGAGAATTTAGAATCCGTCAGTAAAGCTTTCAGCCAGAAGGCCGGTCAGTACCTCATTCCCTCTAACATTAGCCTCCTAGTAGGAGCGGAATGAGGCTTACTAGTCAACACCAGGAGTGAGATTATATTAGTAATATTAGATTACATCGTACGAAGGAAATACGCGGCGAAAGCTATCGGGTACCCCACGCCCACGCAGTTGTAACGCAATCGGTAACGAAAGTCTCTTTCGGAGATCGTTAAAAAGAAAGGAAACTCATGAATAGAGAGAAGGAGAATGAACGTAACCGCAACCTCATCAGAGGGAAATAAAATCCCCGAATACCTGCAGGGATTTCCACCATTTCCTCTCAGGAAATAACCACCTGTTCCCTCGCCTCTCTACGCTTGCGTTTCCGCCCGCGGATTCCCATGCCATTAATTATTGAAATATAAATTAAAAAGAACAACCGAATCCGAGGATTATTTTCAACTTTTGGTAGCGGAGGGGAAGGTGGCTGTAAATGCAGGGTTTCCTAGCGGCGGAATTCATCCGCCACGGAGAGCGGAAAACGTCGAACGCACTGCGCTGCCGACTTTTCAATGCAAAATATGATGGCTTAGTTCCGTCGCCTAGGAAAACGTTTTGGTTACTTTGCATTGACGGAGTCGGCAGCGCAGTACGTTCGACGTTTTCCACTCTCCGCGGCGGATGAATTCCGCCGCTAGGAAAACGCGCCTTAACTTTCACCGAAGAATCGAAACGGAGAGTAAAGAAATGGAAATTAACGATGGAGAATAAAACACATAGAGCGGTGCCAACCTTACGAGGACAGCGAACCCAGTAATAAGGCAAAATGAACGCTTGAAGAGTAAAAAATTTAAAGCAAAGAAAAAGTTGTAGACGTTGAAATAAGAAGAAAGATGGTGAATTGAATTGAAACGGCCCCGTTAGCTCACAAAACGAAGTCTAAAATAATGGAAAATCGGATAAAGGAAGGAATGGAGAATCTACAAGAAGATTTGGCAATAGTGTCGAATATAGCAAACTTTCATGAAAAATCGTTGAACCAAAATTTTGGGAAAAATTAAAAGAGCACTTTAGAAAAACCGCGGAATATAGCAATGGACAATCAACAGATAATATCAAAATGCCGAGAAATGAATCAAGGCTTAGCGAAGAAAACTGTAGAAGAAGAAAGCGAAAACCGTAAACAACCGATAATCCTAATGGAAAGAAAAACAGAAAAAATCCGTAAAGCAAGAAACATAAATTAATAAAAATACGGAAAAGAAAATATACAGAGATGCCTGAGAAACCAATTTTTAAAAGACGGGATTAAATGCAACCGGAAACAGGAGATGACGAAAGATACTTAAAACCGAAAAGAGAAAACTGGAAACAGCAAAACCCGAGAATATCAAATATGGAATAATTGAAAAACATCGGAAACCGAATGAAGAAAATACAAAAATTTCCATAATCTAAGAAAGACTGAAAATCAAAAAAATTGTACGAACTGAAAATAGTGAAAACCGAAAAATAGTAAAACGCAAAAAAATCGAAAATGGTAAGAACCGAAAATGGTAAAAACTGAAAAACAGTATGAAAGGAAATAGCGAAAACAAAAAATGGCCGGAACAGAAAATGATTAGAACCGTAAATAGCATAAACGGAAAACAGTAAGAACCGTAAATAGGAAATAAAGCAACTAAAAATAAAGCAAAGAAAAGAAATAAGAACCTAAAATAGCGAAAACCAAAAATGGTACGAATCGAAAAAAAGAACGAAAACCGGAAAACAACGCAACCGGAAATGGCGTAGAAAATAAATGCAGAGAAAGCAGAAAAAAGAGAAAATAGAACAGAATACCTAAAACAGCAAAGAACGCAAATGGAAGAGAAAGAAGCAGGAACATTTCATTTTGTAAGCTGATATTTTTTCCGCATTCCTTCAACACTCGAAAAAAGGCCCCCCCCCCCCCAACTTCCCCACTCTATCTCTTTCATCCTCTCCCAGATAAAAAAAAACACTTTATCTCCAACCGTTACCGCTCCTCTTGCATTCCTTCCTCTAATGCTCGAGTGCTGACATTCCAGTCCGAGTCGGAAGGGATACGCAAGGACGCGGGAGTTGCCTAAACCAACGGACGATGAATTCAGAAAATTCCGCGAACAGTAATCTTCACGAAGAATCACTAGTTATTCTCTATACGTAAACGAGGCAAAGTCAATTTCGATAAATATTTCTGGAATTTCATCGACCATGTCTCTGTGGCTGTTTGTATTTTTACTTTCTCCATATACGAAGTATAGAGAAAGTATTGTTTTCATGAAAAAAATCGACTTCGAGATTTCAACAGAAATACATGTTTTGGGGTCCCTAGAACACGTTTTGACCGTTTTCGGAATGATGTCTGAGTGTATGTGTGTGTGTGTGTATGTATGTGTGTGTGTGTGTTTGTGGGCACTCTAACGTAAAAACTATTAGTCGTATTAATGCCAAACTTCATATATAGCACTGTGGTGGGTGCTGTCAGAGTTGATTAGTTTTTGGAGTTAATCGGTAAACCTGGAGTCGAGCTTTATTCTTCGAAGCAAATTTCCGTTTTTGCAAAATATCTCCATAAATATGATGTTTAGGTATATACTATTATTTATAAAAGTTTTAGAAAATGTAATTTACTATACCTTTGTATGAAACATATTTTTGTATAACTCATTGTTTAGGAGTTATTCATGAAATACTGATAAACCGGATGTTGCTGATTATGTACGATACTTTGTGGGCGCTCTGGGCGGTGCGGGCGAGAGGCCAATTCAGGGTTTTTCATCGAAAATGTCCATAAAAACATTATTGTATAATATTGTATATAATGTTTGTGACGTAAAAGATAATATGATATAAACTAATCATTTATAATCCAAGTTTAGATTTAATATAGAGTTCGAAAATACTGCCGTACATCTTATATATGGAGAAAGTCATGTGCTGGCCACATCAGATTTTTTAAATTTTTATACTGACCCTGCAAGCCGCCAGTGGCCTAGGGGTTGTAATCCATACCCTACTTGCATTGTTTTTAGCTTCTATACAAAACACGCTATTTCTCCTAGCAATGACTTTATTGCAACCCTTTTTCGTACTTCCTCGGTGCTCGCAAGCGTTATTAATTGGAGGAACAAATAAAATTAAACTGATCCATGAAATTCAATGAAAACATCCATCACACAAATGATTTACTGCAGTAAAAATGCGAGTATGATAAGGAAAAAAAAACTTCTACGATTCCAGAATTGCGCATGTATTTAAAAAATTTATTGAGCACGTATCTTTAGCGGAATGATTACATTTGGAATAAAATCAACTGCCTCGCCGACAAGATGTAGAGAGTAAATTATATTGATATTGTATTGATATTTTTTAAATGCTCCAGTCGGTATGCAGGTCTTCCACTCCAATCCCACCTGAGGAACTTTATGACATCCGAAACACTCTTGTCGAACCTGTAATCCCCTTTAACAAACTAAGCTGCTCTACGCCGAGCTATTTCTAGATCAAAAACTAATCCTACTTTGAGAGGATTCCAAATCGCAATACTCTAGGAGAAGTTGAATGAAGGGAACAAAACGCTATTTCTTTTGCATTCGATGAGCACCCTCTCAGATTTCTATTGGTTTATCTTTGAATTCCTTTTCTGACACGTTTCAACACAGGTTCGATTGAGACTGTAAGGGAAGGTACTCTGGTACGGGTCCGACCGTTGACACCGCAAAAACTTTCGCGTGTCGCGTAAATGAAGTGAGTCGCTCTATCCTTATCTTCCTTGTGGTGTCTGAACGATAAAAGCTAGAAATGAAGTTTAACTTAGCAAAAGAAAGCGTACAACTTAACCCAAGGTTATACAATAAGTGAATAATAGAGCCTTGAACTTAAAAGCCCCGATGTACAGAAGTGAAAAGGACGTGGCTCGGTAGTTTAGTTGGTAAGAACAACTGCCCGGAAAGTTGGAGACCTGGGATCGAGTCCCAGCACTATTTTTCACTTCTTGTATAACCTTGGGAAAATAAGCTTTGACTAAGCTAAAACTTCACTATTGTTAGTATTTGCTATGCTATGATGTTACATCTTGATGACTGATAGTGATTCAATCAGCAGGGCCAACCAATTAGTAATATAAAGGAAACAGACTCAGGTTTCAATTATAAGTAATATTTATCAATTAGTAATATGTTTAGTAGTAATCTAATATTAGTAATTAGTAGTAGTAGTAATCAATTAGTAATATGTAATACCAAAAACAGCTACATCCGAAAAGATTTGAAACAGAAAATATAAAATTCTCTTCACCCACACATAAAGGTAGGAGATATAGCGCGCTGAACGCCGAGTTCCTCTGTCTTCGATTACGCTATTGGTAGTAGTAGTACTGAGGTTAACGTGTGCGTCAACAGCGAGGGTTAATTGCACCACACTCAGAGATAAATTTAATTAGCGCGGACAGTACGCTTTCTTTTCATGGATATGTTTTACTCTAGTAATGTTTTTCATAGATATGCTTTACTTTTAGAAAATGTCTGTCAGCACTATCGGTCTCTTGTTGTACAATTATTACTCATTTCGCGATCGGTATAAACTTAAAGGAGTATCTAAACCGTCTACGTAGGTGCTTCCTCATCCCCAAGGCGTTCGGCAGAATTTCGATTTTGTATTTTTTCCTTCGGATAATATTTTTCGTACGGATTTCAAGGGAGCGGAAATGAGATGCGGGCGAAGAGAGCGATAGAAAGAAGGGGAGAGAGAGATAGAGAGAAAGAGGGGGTGAGAAATTTCGGATCCTCCGAGGAAACATTTGTACAGTAGAGACCTACAAAACATTGAGTTTAGATTAGATTTCCATAATGTGATACGTGCTCAGGTTCCTTTCGAAAGTGTCCGATTCAATAATTTTAAGAGGTAAAAGTTACACTTAATCCTTAATTAGTCGCGTCAAAAGAGTGACGTAATTGGTCGCGTGGGGTTAATAAGACCCCAAAATTCTCTGAATTAAAACAGTTTTCAATGGTAAATCAACCCATTCTATTTATCATAGTTCATAAATGATTCTGTAAAAAAAAAATGAACTTAACTTTTTAACGAAATGTCCTTTTCCATTAATTATTAATAAAATAAAATATTTAAACATCTACCAAAATTGCAATAACTGAATTAATTGATATTTTTTCCTAATAAGAATGATCTAGTATTACTAGTATTAGTAAAATTTAACTAGTATTACTATTATTTAATTAAATTATTAAGAATTTCAAACCTTTGGAATATATAGTAGAGGGTTTATTATTTTGCTTTTCTTTTGCAAAATTACACTGTTTTAAATTACCTCTATCGTAAAATAATGAAAATTAATTTCACTCCTTTCGGATAAAAAGTAAAAATATGGGGTGAAAATAAATTTTCGAATTCTTTAAGAAACTTTCAGTTTAGGGGGTTTCGATTATGACAAAACGATTATTAATACCCTTGTATTTTTTTCGCTGATCAATTCAAATACGAATCAAGGCTGCTGATTGCATTAATATATTTTCGTGTTCTTAAGGTACATTGAATTCGCTAGTATTAAGGGGAAAATAAAGGATTGGAAACTCAAAAGAAGTATGAAATACTAAACTCAATCAATGTTGTCAATTGCTTAACGGTTAGCGATACTGAGGAGCAACTCATAAAAGATATCTATCTATATATAATAGGAGAATATAAGGCTGATGCTCTAAGTTATTTAGAGATGTTGAACAGATAACTAGCTCACGTGTTATAATATCCATGGAGGAATACATAATCTGACTAAATTAGTTATAAACGAGCTGCCAATTGTCGAGCTTATCACAGAAGTCTGTAGAAATGATTTCAAAATTTTGAAATAAACTCCAGATACCAACAATCAATAAATATATGTTAACTAATAAATTTTTATTGCAAAATCATCAATGAAGGCTCAAACATAGTAGAAAACAATTTGATAAATGTACTAAAGAAATATCAACGTTTATTGAAGGCTAAAAACATGGTAAAATTCTTTGCACTTACTCCTCGCTGCATGAAGTGACATTAATAAGGCTTTCTATGATTCTGGTACTCACCTGAAAAGAAAATATGGTTTCAATTAATAAAATTAATTTCAATAAAATATAACTTACTATATTTAAAGAGAGAAGAAAACGCAACATGGCAAACTGGAAGAATCGAAACGTAAAAACGTTTTTAATAACGAAAATAATTCCAATAATATATCATCCGCATGTTTTCCATTCGATTAAACATCTACTGCGTAAAGGATTGTAGACGCAAGCAGTTTTCACAAAACTTTAATATTGATTTTTGTTTTGGTCTAAATTTAAACATTAATCCACAAGAAACATTATCATGCATATATTCGTCAAATCAATGCATATTATCTAACAAGACCAAATATTGGTAGATGAATGGAGTGCCAAAATATTTACACAGGTATCTGTGAAGAAAATATATACATAGTAGAATCCTCATTCCCTCACCTTTGCCGGAGATTCCTTTGCAGAGGAATGAGCCGAAAAGGCGAAATGAGGAATATTGATAGTATGCAACTGATTTTCTAACTGAACCGGAAGGTTCCTAATAGTTTAGTAAAGTTAAAGGAACTAACAGATGTAAGTGAATGATGACCTCACTTTTCACAGCATTCAAAGGCGTGAAAAGAAGGAACATTTTTCAGCAGAATTAGATTTCTTAATATCAAAACAATAATCAATACTGTGACGAAAGAAAACGAAAGTGGCATTATTTATTCCGCACCAAAAAAATGAAAAATATTCCATCTGCAGTAAACTCCAGTTTATCCGAAATGATCGGGACGGCGGCCGGTTCGGATAACGAAAATTTCGGATAAACCGAAGTCCCGAATTGCGTCAATACTGCGAAATATGATCGTAAAAAGTGCGTGCGTAGAATACTATTGATATATATACGGCGTCAAGGATATCGAATATTTACTGAATATTAAAATTATTTGAAAATATTTATTTGATTTCATTTTAATTACCAGGTTAACTATTAATATGACATCATCACTAATGAGTTAAAAATTTATTCACCAAAATTTGAGACAATTTTCCCCTTTGGAAGATGTCGGGTTGATTTCACCCAACGCGAGTACTGACGTGACAATTTGGGATGCGAGTACTCGAGGGTTAATAAAACCGGAGTAATCGCGGTGTGATACCCAGTCACGAGAGAAAGCTGTACTGTACTGCAGAGAGAAGGGCAACCACCGGAGATACGGAATCTACAGGAGTGACAGTCGCGGAAAAATTATTCGCTGCATTTGAAAAGCAAATGAAGAAGACGTTGAGAGCAAAAGGCTTCCGTTGAAGTTGGAACGGAAAAAAGTAAACGGAGATCCTCTGAGGATTGGTGGCCCCATGGGGAGGAAGATCTTAAGTCTTCCTCTGAGTTCAAAGGGTCCTTCAATCTCTCGTCTCTTCCTTTCAATCCTCTTCGTGACCTTCGAGGGCCTGTTGGAGGTCCAAGGAAAGCCCGTCCTCGCTGTCTAAAAGGGATTTGCACCGGAAGGAATTTTTCTCTCATGTCTCCATGCTACGGATGTAACCACGTCGAGAGATCTGTCTTTATACCGTCTAACGTATTGAGGCATACTTTTTTTATCTATCAGTAATCGGAAGCTTTACAGTGGCTCGGAGATGAAGCTTTGTGAAATCCACATGGCGGTAAGGCCAATGAGAGCAAGCCTCAAATTCGGTGTAAGAACTCCTGTACTTTATTCCTATGTGAAATTAACTCAACCTCAAATATCTAAGTGATAAACGTATGAAAATCCTGGCTGTGTAGGTTACAACAAAGAAGATTAGTCTCTATAGTCAGTGCCACCAGCTATTACGTGTGATATTTGAATTAAAGCATATTGAATACATAAAAGTCGGTAATGCAGACTGCCGAGTTTAAAATTTCCTTTTTATTACTATAGTTTCTTAAATTAATGAATATCATAAGTACTTGATTATGTATTATTCAAAGTAGGAGGATATTAAAGTCCTAAGCTTGGCCGCAATTGTGTCCTTGGCTCAACTAGCTCACTTTTTTCAGCTTCTAACAGCAGTATGTAAATTTTCCTATTTTATATCATATATTTTTATACCATATATTTTTATACCATATATTTAATTACACTTTTTGCCGAAACTACTTTTCCGATTTCAGTATTCCTCTCAGTAGTGCACACGTAGTTCATGAGAATTCAATAGTTTCATCGATTGAAAACTTGAGTTTTACGATTTATACGTCCTAGTTTTCTTTCATTCCGTTTTCATGGGTTTTCCAAAGAATATACATCGCATCGCGATTCCTTTCTTATAGAATACGAACGTATACAACAGTATACATCGCTTCCTTTCATTAATTCTGACATGGATTTTGGCGAATATTTATTGCTACGATATCCCACAAATTCTGCTTTTAGGCTTAAAATAATCTACGGACAAGACACATCGCTACACCAAAATTAAATAAAATTTCACAATTAATTTAAACTGATATTCTTTAACTTAGTGGGACGATTCTTCTGTGTCATAGAGCCGCATTTGTGCTGAGGGCCCAAAAAGTTTCCTATCTGGCCTATATTCCATCATATTAGAGAGAGCTTTAGTTCAGAAAAAGAAAACACTTCCTTCAATGGGATGGGCGGAGGTCTGAAATTATTGTGTCTTGCGGTTGACAAAAGGAAGCGAACTTCATTTGTTCCCGAAATAGCGGCCGGAGATGGAGGTCGCCACCTTTTCGTCACGGGAAGTCCCAATTCTTGAGGCGACGCACCTTTCATCTCCGAGAGGAAACTACAAATGACCCGCGGACAACGTACTCCACACAGCATTGAGGTCAGCCGTCGCATTTAATCATTGCGCGGCTTCTAGAGTTTTTGTTCGGATGCAGTACGTCCGTCCGTCGCAGGATCGGTGCACAAGACAGGGCTTAGGCGGGCCTATTCTCTAAGTAATACCGTATTTGATAAGGGAGAGGACTTGCATAATAGCCTAGCGCTAAACCTTAACGTAGGATTCTAACATTAAAAATACTATTATTTCAAAGATATACTACACTATTTATGATCGAAAAACCATTATTAACCAGCGCAAATTTTATTGATAAAAATCTAGGAATGGCGTATAATAGAAAAAATTTGGGTCGAGTGGAAAACAAACACGGAGGTTCTGAAGATGGTTGAGGAAGAGAGGGCTTGAAATTGAAATAATTTAGTATCGACTGAAGAAATGGGTGGGTCAAATCTACCAGTGTTATAATCGACAAGGATTCCGAAAAATCCAAGAAAATATATTGTCCGACAAAAGCCTCCGAATGAAGAAACGATTATGAATAATTTAATTTTTTTAGCTTTAAGACTTTATCATAAATATAATAATTTAGCTTAATGTTCTTATATTGTACCTATCTTAATAGCTCATTTTATATTCTTTAAACTTATTTGTATAAATAATTCTATTGTATATGTATTGCATCTTACCGCTCATTGTTTATAAATCTTTATTGTATTGTTTTTTATCTATTACTGTGTATTCGTGGTTTTTTTTCACCCTGTGGGTGTTTTCCCGCAACTTGGGTTTTTTCTTCGTCAACCTTCAGTTGTAAAGATTTTCTCCCACACACTACTCTATCTTTTTATGTTTGTTTGTAAAAATTAGTTAACTTTAAATATTATCGACATACGAGGTTAGGTAGAAGAGAGACCTACCTGGGCCTAACCTCGCCAATAAAGGGTCCATCTATCTATCTATCTAACAATATGGGATCTCACCGCTGATCAATCTAGGGACTACCTAAAGTCAAAGGCTCTGCACATTTGGCTATCTCACAGAATTCATTTATTTCGGAGATTAAACGCTTACAATGCAGAATGTGTAATAAGGGTAATTCCGTCAGAGATCGGGGTGTCAAAATATTTTCTAGCGCATCACTTTGGACACGCGTGACAGGTTTGTCAAGTGGTCAAACCAGATTACTATATAATGGCGTGCATCTGCAAGGACAGTTCAATCCGTAACAGGAGCACATAAACGAAAGTTTGAATCAGAAGACAGCAATCGTGAATCCATTTCCATCACAGTCTACTGCCATCTACGAAATACGTATACGTAACTGCCATACGAAAAGTGAATCTTTGCGTCTAGCATCCATTCCACTAATTTATCTTGCAGTTACTAACTGGTCTAGGTAACAAGAACGGCGAATAATGTCTTCTTAATTTTTTTATTTTCAAATGCCCCCTCAAATATCCATTCGCTGGATCATTACAGTGGTAGGAATCAAACAATAACAATGGACAAACACATAAAAACCATTCCCTAACCGTAAAAATCCGATTAGCCGGGATTCGAACCCGGGAGCGCGAGGTTGGAGCGTTAACGAGCTATCACGCCAACTACTCCGCCACCACGGCCGGTGACAGTGTCTTCTGTGTCTTTTAAGATATTGTCTCTGAAATTACTCAGAAAACTTAATCAAAAAATTAATCTTATCTCTTAAAACTATTCCCATCTTATCCCTTGTAATACATATAGATTTGTGGTAGCAATTTTTCATAAATCGTAGAGATTTACGTTTACTCATTTACTATTTACGCATTAAACACTTGTCTTACAGAAAAACTGCAAGCAAGCAATCGAGCGAAGATATATGATGACTTGTAAAAATTTAAAAATATACTGAGGAATACTGCTTGCGGTCCGCGAAGCATAATCGAGTATTATATTATAATGAATCATATATATGTATATGTCTGTACTATATACGCAATATATGTGATGATTAACTACCTAATAAAATGTGCTATGCGATCTCTCAGTTGCCTCGGCTAAGCTGACAAATAGAAGAATAAGAGAAAGATAGACACCGAGAAAATTTGTATCAAAAACAGTCTTACCGCGAACGATTTACGATAGTAATTAATAAAGGAAATAATTATTTTAATTTGAGCTTTTATCCACGATACGACAACGGCGATAATTGGCTTGCAATGATGACTCGGAAGGTGTAGATATAAGAGATAATTCGGCTCACGGGAAGAAATATGAAACATCCCTGCTATATAATGATTACATGTTTATTTTCGTCGCTAAGAAGCAATAGACGGGTACAAAATGGAAGCAGTCTTCTCGGACTGAGCGAGATTGGTGTTTTAACCGAATTTCTCGGAGAGAAAGAGAATCGGCGAAAGAGATCGAGGCCATCAGGAGTAAGGTCTCTAATGGCAATCGACCGCTCTCAGCAGATCTTCCAAACGGTTCCCTAATTTCATCGGAGTAAAATGGAGAGAAGCGCCCCCATTTCGGCCTTCATTTGTTTCTGGCAAAGGAGGCGCCCCTTTCGATTTTCCGACGCAGGTGCGAACTTACATCTCGAGACGACGGAATCCTCGCTGAAGCTTTACGAAAAACCTCTTCAAAAAAAAAAGCTCGTGACATTCATGAAGGTTGAAAAATTTCTCTCTCCTCGTTCTTTAAAATATGTCTCCCTCGCCGCTGATCCGGGAATTTCCGATACTGGTCCATTGAGGGGGGTCTTCCCTCAACATTTTCAACGGTTCGATAGCTGTTGGGAAACTGTGAAATGGTGATGGTCAACACGACGACGGACAATACGTCAACAGTCAACATAGTGACGGTCAGTTTGCCGACAGGACTACTCGGCGACTAGAGTTAGTACTAAAGGAACTCAAGCACTCAAGAACAGATTTTCCCAGTTGAAGTACACCTACGCTTAAGGGATGCTGGAAACTTTACCAGTGGTGATAGCGAATACTGTATATACTTATGCGTTCAAAAATTCCTCGAACTTATTTTTTCCACGAAATGCCGAGCAGGAGAGATGTAAAACTATGGCGGTAGATAGGAAGGTAGTAGGTAGCTGTACCAATATGTGGCGCAATCTACAAGAATTTTACATAGGGGCCGTACACAAATTACGTACGGCAATTTGGGGGGAGAGGAGGGGGGGTCCGGCCAGGCGTTCGGGGTCGAAATCGGAGAATTTTGGGTTACGTAATTTGTGTACGACCCCATATCTCCTGCTTGGCGTTTTTTCGTGAAAAAAATGTT
The DNA here is from genome assembly GCA_947579665.1 of Sympetrum striolatum. Taxonomy (NCBI): domain Eukaryota; kingdom Metazoa; phylum Arthropoda; class Insecta; order Odonata; family Libellulidae; genus Sympetrum; species Sympetrum striolatum. The sequence continues at coordinate 79,571,680 of OX388347.1, read as the reverse complement.
CGGAAACATTTGAACGTAGTGATATAATGCTGTGATGTTATTGAAATGTTTCGAAATTAGTTGTATCGACTATAGGTATTGGTTGTTCAGGCTACATGATGATAATGTCAGTCAGATACCTTTGTAGTCTAATATCGGTGCAGTCAATTCGCTGTCTGGAGTCCGATAAGGTTCTACTAATTCCACTTTGGGAAAGCTGTTTGAGCATGGCTGCCCTGTCAGTAAGCTCTCCCTCTCCTGTTTTCTGAGCTGGACTCGGCCTCAAGATGGTGAATTAACTGCATCTGTGATTGTGTATCGCAAATTTTAGAGTTTACTGAAAATCCTAACGATTAAGGATAAGGGCACTAAAAGCTGCGAGGGGACCAAAAGGATTGGCTATCCCCGCTATTTAAGTTATTATCTATTATCACAGGTATATTTGAGCCATTTCCTTACCAAGTGCGTACCTTCGAAGTTAAATAAATTATAATAGCTGTTAATTTAATTCTGTTCCTGTTTTCTTTTAATGGGATGGGATAATATTTGTAAATTTTGTATTATGTATATGTGTTGACTTCTGTTAGAGGGAGGTTTTCCGAGGGATTCCCTCCCTCCGTGGGCAAATGCCTCACAGGTATAGTGTTTACCACTCAATTTAAACTGTATAATTAGATTAGGACTATGTATATATTGCTTGACCATGTACGACTGTATGAATTTATGCTTAAATTTGAACCACTGCCACCAGATTTTTAATCTATTTACAGTGTAATTGTAATAATAATGATAATTTCACTTTCTGGAATCTAGTTATTTCCATAATCACAGTACACAGAGTATTACGAATTCCATAAAATTTTCACCAACAGAACTTCTCATTCCCCGGTATTCCGAGAAAACAAGACAGGACACCGCACATTTTGAGAGCACTATCTGCTTTTACGATAAATCTCTCTAGAAAGCATCTTCTCACCATGCTGAATGTAACCGAAATTATACTGTCCGAACTGGCAGTCGGCATGTAGACCTGTCGCCTATCTGACACTCGGCAAGATGTCCTATCGCCTAGTTGACCCATTTTCTAATCCTCGCACAAATGGCCCGTTACGTCCCCTCATCAACACTCACAATCCATTCCATCGCCGCAGAAGTCTACTAAACATCAGCCATTTCCCTATCTTCCCCCGAATTAGCCTCCCTTCCCCCTCCGGTGTTTCCGCCATTTTCTCTCTCGAAAACCCATTGCCCTTCCTGATCACCTCTCAACCTCCGTACCTTCAATCGACTTCCGCTTGTCTCCTAACCTTTCGCCCCCCACTCGAAGCCTTTTTTATAACCCCTCGTCACTCCTTCACGGAAGATACTTCGCTCGAATTCTGTGATCGCTTAAGGGCTTGAAGCTCGATGGGGATCCTTTGTCTGCTCGCAAGTGAATATCTGTTTGATGAACCCCTGCAGGAGGACGTTGGGTGTGCCACATATGTCATGAAGTGAGTATTTAAGAGCGACATACAAGCATTCATTGATTCGTATTCCTTTCAATCAGACCTTTTCCCACATCTTTATTGAGATGGATCGAAACGAGTAAATAAAAATCGCAAAGAAATGTAGTGATCGTCAATTTCAACCCCTTTATCAATTCTAAAACGCTGTTAAACATATCAGATCACAAGTAATACTCTAATTTAAAAGAAACTTGTATCCAAAGATATGCTCCTGCTACCATATTCTGATGAATGGGATAGTTTTCATTTGTATTTTGATACAGGATAGATAAATATGTGTATCTTCCGTCTACTTTTTTCAAGATATTGTTCAAGGCTGTGGTCAGTGGCGGCACGTGGCTAAGAAAACAGGGGGTTCACTTCAAAAGCCGTATTTTTTTAAGTGGCTGCGAATATGGTTGAATATTGCCTCTGGACGCAGGATAATTCACAACAACCACAGATAAAAGCAATAGAAATATGAAAATAAATATTTCGGGTTGAATCAATATATGACTTTGTTGCAAAAAATCCCAACATTCACGAAAATTGAGTTTTTTTTAATTCTCGCTTCATATTTCTTCGTACGTATTTTTAAAGACCAAAATAACTTTTGACTAAGTTGCATTTATTTGTTGAAAAATCAAATATAATCATAAGAAAGTAAATAAATTACCTTATATTGTTTTATTCAAGGTTGAAGTATTTCTGATCACCGTTTTACCCTACACTGAAAGATCCAAACTGGCATTCTTGTGTCCAATAGATTCCTCATGCTTTGTAATTCTTTGAGATAAATGCTTTAAATCGAACACACCTATTTTTGTCCATGTCGCGTCCTTGTCTTTCGCAAAGCGCAAACAAGAGAAATAGTATAACGTATTGGAAGAGTCACAGCCACAAATCCAACTGTTTCTCTCATATATTTGCGACTTAAACACTCGGCAGTATCTGTTACTCATAGGTTCAGCAAAGTAATAGGTCTCCCTACTTCTTTCATTGCACCTTTTTCTTCAACAGAAAGAGAGGAAATGTTAATATATTTTTAACTACTTTTTAACTTTTAGGCAACTCGAGTGCCTCGCATTTTCGGAGCGTTGCAATGGCCTCAATAGACAGTGATGTTTTGTGCTATGGATCAAAAATGTCATGAATCACAATATAAATAAAATAAAGTCAATTGAAAAAGAGAATAATTTATACTAATGCAAGCTTTAAATGACTGAATCTAAATTTAGGAGTAATACCGATCGGTTTCGGTAAGAATAAACACGGTAATGAGGATAATAATAACATAATATATCACAAATAACCATAAAGTTTTTATAAAAGATATAATAATCATAGGTCTTCATTTGAGAAAGACAAGTTTCTTCATACGGCTAACTCATACTGCGAATTAAGGGGAGAGATACTCATAATCCACATACTAGTTTTCTTCGTGTACTTTTGCAAACTATCTCTTTCTTTCTGTTTCGCATAAGACGATGGGTTAGGTGCAAGAAGAGACTTTCTAGTCTCAATCTCGCCCGAATAAAGTCCATTTATTATTATTATTATTATAATGATTGGAGCGATATTAAGACCAATGATTTTATTTCTAAAATTTGTTGAGCTAAAATTCACTCCATTCAAATAATGGGAAAATCCAAGAGGCGACAAGATGAATGATTAATCCATTAACAAAGCACTTCCCCGAGAGTTTCCCACAGTTAGAGGTGGAAAAAGTAGTAGCGCCGTGGATCTTAGGCAACCTGCTCTACACATCTGCGTGTTCGCCTACCTTGAGATTCCTAGCGCCTAAAGAGAACTGTATAAATAGAAATGATAAAAGCTGCAGTTAAACTGCTTTTCGCGATGGCATCTAGCAATTACTGCGGGTCACGAATTTCCCTGTAAATATAACAACCCTATTTTAGGATATCCCAATCAAAAATAAATTGGCTCGCGCTATATTCATGGCTTCGGATCGGAGTCCAATTACTAAAATTGACGGAATGAGTAGCGCAACAGTAAACCAGGCAGTTGATTGAATACGTTTGTTGGCTAAACATTTTTGGAACGTTTATATACAAATTTCGCGAGATTATAAGGTAGTATCATAAGTTTGAGGTTCTTATTTAAATGATGCAGTAAATATCGATTGCATTTATCACCTAAGATAGAAAAAATAATAAAAAATACAGATTTCCATCTAAAGCTTTTCTTCACGTAAGTATTAAGTCGTACCCTAAAACTTTTGAGTGTTTTCTATAAGATTTTTATTAATCGATTTCGCGTTATGGTCACATTTTGATGGTCGATAATAAGGTAAGACAATCATCACTCGATTTCGTAGTATTAAATACCTAGTTAATTATTTCTCTTGCATTTATTGTTATTACCGCTTAAATTTAATAAGATTACTACTCCTAAATATTTACCCTGCAGCGAGTCGCATTTTTAATTGCTACGAAATTAATCCAACGTATTCACAAGGGGAAAGTGTAGAGAATTGAAATAGAGGAGAGTTTTTTCGCATCTCACGTTAAAATAAGAATACGAGTACAAAATACAAAATTGCAAATGTTTATATCATGTGTGAATGTGTAATAGGGTGTCCCAAAAAAATCAAAATCATTTTTATCGAACGCATACCCTCTATTTTTTTTTATTTGGCCCTGTAAACTTATTTAATATATATTATTGCAATTGGATTATGGTAACCCGTGCAGACTCGATGCCAAACAATTTCGAGAAATGAAAATTGTATCGACAAGTGGAATATGAGGTAAGTAGGTAATTAACAAACGGATTCGCACGAATCTTTCAGGGCACGTTCTTTGCTTGAAAGTAGTGGACATGTGTCTGGTCGTTTAACTCAATGGGCTTTTGTTTATATAAAAAATGAACAACTGAATATCGGAGTTAGGCAACCACGCCATACACCCCTATTACTAAAGGGCTAGCGAATTGATAGGAATTTATTTTCTTCCATATTTTTGCGAGTTCAAATACGCATATCGTACATCACTTTTACGCGTAGCCTGAATGTGTACGTACATATTTGTAAATAATCTATAAAAAGTAGCATGTTATTGAGAAATTCGATCGGATTTTATTTCAAAGCGGTTTTAAGTCGGGAGATATAATTACGCAATTAGGATTTCTATAATTTGCTATAGAAACTTCACTGAATAAAAAGGCCGAGTTAACGGTTTAAAGTAAAGAGAATGAAACGTACTTGAACATCTGCGTAGCATACCAATTCTTTCTGGTGCCAAGGGCTAATTATGAGTCGCGTAACAACTGAGTCCAATAATTGCACTGTAGAAACTCTTAAAGAGGCGCTAGAAAGATGGAAAAAATGCAGGCGGTAGGAAGATCTCCAACCCCGCGTCCTTGCATTAATTCTCGGGATGCGAGTACTTGGCTCTCCTCTTTGTGGCACCTAATTCTCTCATTGGCACTTTCTTAGCCGTCTCTCCTTACACACCCGACCAAGCATCTGCTCTCCATCATTCTTCCACTCGGGACATTCGATAAGGCCCTTGAGCGTCTCGTTATTCATTTCTACGACAGCTATACCTTTCAACGACGTCGTTGTCTCACATATAACTAACTAAATGGTTCGTTCGTTATACGACCAGATAGAGCGTTTGGCAGGGGTCGGATTGAGACTACGGGGCAGACGAATTCAAGGAAAAATCTCTACTTGGTTATTGTAATAATGTATTTGATTGCAATATTACCCAGCATTGAGAATTGTACGGTACATACCAACAGAAATAGAAAATTTGTAAGGGCTAATTATCTCAGAAAAACGCTACATTAAATAATTATTAAAGAATTTCGAGGCTTATTTATTCATATTTTTTAAACTAGGAAATGAAAAGGATACGAAATGATTGTTGCAATGAACGTGGCGCTAAGTATTCACAGATAAATCTGAAATATTAGGAATGAACTCGTAGGCTATCGATAGTAGTACGTTGTGCATTAAGAAATTATTAGCATTCAAGTATTCATCAGCCAAGATTAAACGGTTCATTAAAATATATTTAGGCAATTTAACGTATATTTTATTAAATAATTTCCTCCTGCGAAAAATAAAAAAGAATAACAAATAATGATAGCAATTTATGTGGCGTCACGTAAAAACTATATATGCCAAGAGGAATTAAACGTGAATCAACAATGAAGACAGTGACTTCAAACAAATATAGAAGGGCTAAGAAGCGATCACTGCAGTCGAAATCGTTTAAGATTAGTTGAAATAAAAAGATAAATCGATTTATTAAGCAGCAGTTATAATCCAATGGCGGAGAAGCGTATGAAATAGGCACTGATGAATAGGGCAAGGATAGAAATATTGAAAAATGTATACAGCATCAGTTATCACTGTATGATAAATAGCATAATGGTCATCCATGCATAGGAGATTCGACACCATTGAAATTTAACAGATTACGGTTGAAAATACTTCACCCTAGCGTTAGGAAGCGTGATTGGGCTAGCATTACACTCCTACGGCCTATTACCACCAATTGTTTGATCTCAGATATCCAATTTTACAGGTTGAGCCGACCTTTGGACCCAAATATCTAAAAAAATGCAGAGGAACCCCTTTGACTGTGGATGGAATGCCTTGCCGCCTGGATATTAACCAACCACTTTAACCTCAACGCCAATTCTCATGAGAAATAATACACGAGGATTAAGTTTCAACGTTCAACATACATTACAAAAACAGCGAGATTAAAATTTTTAAATTCTTCGTGCTCCTGTGACGCATGGGAAAGACTAAAGAAAAAAGCAATGGATCGAAAAATCCCTCACATGCGGACATTTTGAAAAGCATGAAGTACACCGAGAGAGAGGAGAAAAGAGATTCCTCGAACGCACACAATAAAGGACTTCTGCGAGTCAGGGATCAATCTCGACTGATGGAGTGCAGCGCTAAAAGCACTGGATCGCAGCAATGGACCCAAATCCGAGAGGCCATCCCACACGCACTTGCGAGAGCAGCTGCCTAAAAGAGATTAACAGACTAATTCCAGAATTCTTGAGATAACGATGCGAATGTGCGAAAGCTAAAAACTCATAACTCGCAGTTTACAAAACCTACTTTTCACCTCGGTCTCAACAACTCTAATAATTAGGAGTTATTTGATGAAAGACCTAGAAGTTTCCTGTAACTTGGTATAAATATTTATTACGTGCATCAGTATTTATGTTGGCTAAAATATCAAGATGAGATTATGCGGTATTTAAGACGCATTTGGTCAGCAAGTTGTTTTCAGGCCCCAATATGAATTATGATTTGGGGGAAGAAAAATAATATTCGAGTTAACTACAGTTTTTCGTAACAGTTATCAGAAAACATAATTAGATAAAAACTAGGAGTATAAGATCTAAATATTTAACTATGTATAACTAAATATTAAGTGAATAATAATCAGTTATATAAAGTTGTTGGATAAAAACAAGGTGAGCGATATTTTTGTTTATTCGCATAAACAATTCAACAACACGGGCACATAGTTCTACGAGTAACTACTAAGAATATTACGCATTCCTTCCAAGAGCTCGGAAATATTCTACGTGTAAACAGAAATACATTTCATCCCAAAAAGGTTAAATAATACCACGAAAAGGAATCGCGTGGCGAAGATATACACATATGTTATATTTTTTATCCACAGAAACGTAGAGATAAGCATTTATTTTAATATTTTATTTCCAAATAAATAATTTTATGTGGAACTTAGAGTATAGATAAGAAAATTGGTTAAAAACCATTGGTTCAGGACGAGAATGGCGAATCATTTTTCGTATGAGTGTCACATTAATTGATAAAAAAAATGTGCACAAAAATGGCACAATACCAAATTGAGAAAAAGAGATACTGTGAATGTAAGTAGGCGAATTATGGCTAAAGATCTTTATATCGATGGACAAGAATTTCTCATTAATCGAAATTAGTTTCTCAAAGTTTGTTTCTCTTACAGTTTGAATAATTTGATATTCTTCCATGCGTGATCTACATTCCGTAACCCTCTAGTGGAGATCCAAAGAACTTTTTCGTCATATTGTTAACTCCGATTTGTTTACTTTATATTTTACTTAAGTTGAAGTCTATTGTATTAATTAACGATACTTTCAAATGTATTACAAACAAAATTTTACGAGTTACATTCTTTTGATACTTATTAGCTTTCTTACATTCTTTTGATAGACATTATTAATCTTATCTTTGCAAACATATAATTTGCAGTCTATATGATTACTTTATTAGTCTAGACCGGCTATTTCACTGATCTTAAAAAAGAACTCAACCTAACTCACAATAAGATTACATATAACTTTCGGATGGAAGTAAATAAAATCAAGGCGATCGCATACATGAAGAGGACAAACATTTCGACCGAAGAATAAGTTACAGGAATAACGCAGCTACAGTTAGGCGTACCAAAGGAATCTCGCGAGTGGTACGCGTACCACAACCAGCCCCGGATGACAGCGGATTGACGAAGAGTGCAGTCTTTTCAAGAGCCGCAAGCACAACATTTAAAAGGCGGTTGCGAGAGCTGACCGGAATGGCTCTTTAATGGATGGTGAGTGACACGGCTCTGCCCTTGGCGCGGGAGGACGCAAACGCACGTCGCTGCTGAAGGTTTAATCGCTCTCGGAGTTGGTATGAAAATATTTCGATGGAGTCAAATGAGGAGGTTGGTGAGATGAAGAGACGATGCTGAGGCTATCGGTCACTATTAAATTTGAGTTGGTGTTTGGAACTTGCTGACCACCATTTTCTGCTTAATCATATTTCACCAATGTCTACCAATAAATCACGCTGTTGTAAGTCGGGGCTAGAAAACTGACGGCCTCAAGTCCGCGAACGATGTTGCTTTTCGTCAACTATGCTCCTCTTTGAGGATGCTTGTAGTGTGGGAGAAAAATGTTGTATTTGTGTTAATTATAAAAAGAAAGACGAATAGGATCACGTACTGTGAAGAATTGCTACGATAGATTAGTGAGGGATACAAGCATTTTTCAAGACGTAGGATGAAAATCTTCATTAATCATGAGAATGGATGCTAGAACGAGTTAAAGAATCATAATTTTCCGCAAAAGAAATAAATAAAGAAAGGTGAGTCATTGCGCATGCGCAAGACTTGAAGGATACGTATGTATATGTAGATTAATATACCCAATAACATCTGTTTACATCTCAATACATCACATTCTCTCATTTTTTACAACTTTTCAGGATTTAATACAAAGTGATGTAGAAGAACAATTTGTAATTTTTCCACAGTATTTTATTAAAAACAATAAAAGGAAACAAAACACGACTTTTTTCAGAGATTGATCTCTTGATGATCTTGATGATGGAGATAAATTTCTGAAACTAGTCGTGTTTTGTTTCCTTTTATTGCTCTTAATAAAATACTGTGGAAAAAGTACAAATCGTTCTCCTTCATCATGACGTATTTCCACAAGACATCGCAAGAGACTGTGAATTTTAGTTAATACAAAGCTTTTTCTTGGATCTACCCTATTATCTATAGTCGTTCCTCACTAAACTAATAGGTTATCCCATCTGATGACAGCCTATCCTATCTTCATACAATCACTAAAATGGGTAAAATTTCTTATTATACAAATAAGGCTACACTAACCACAGATGGTTAACATAAGGTAGACAGAAATTTCGTGAAGAAGCGAATAAGTTCGAGAATGTATGATGATTTGCTGAGGTCATAATGAGGGTACAGCTTAGCTTAATTGGAAGTTTTGATGGAAGTGGGATCCCTGTGGGAACCAGATTTCCCGATACGGGTTGAGAGGGTATTCGGTCATAAAATAAGAGCCAAGAACAAAAAGTTCATCCTCTTCACAATCAACGGTCAACTCTATGAGTCATTTACAGCCTGTCATGTCTTCGTAATGTCACGAAAGGAATACAAATCCTAACAAACACACTCATACAATGGAAACAGGTAAAAATTCTAGCAGGATATTCCTAATTTTTTTCAATTCAAATCCTGATAAAATCTTAATTTCACCACATCAAGTTTCGATGAACGTCTCTCACGGACAGTCTTCCTAATCTTCTTCAGAAATTAGACAATTAGTGGCAAATTCAAAATCAATTTTAACGATACTCCACGAAAATGCATGGCTCTTGAGGTTGTCGAGCCATTCTACCGCCTTAAACGAGATTAATCTAATTTAATTCCCATGTCATTTTGTATGATCGATTTTTCTGCTTGATGTTAACCGAAATACGCGTACGCAATACTCGTAGTTAGAGAAGAAAAGAGAACGAAAAGCGTCTCTTACCCTACACAGTAAATAGTAAAATTCGTAATTTTTATACATTGTCTTGTAGTATATGACATAAAGACATATAACGAAATTCATTATTTTTTTCCTGATAAATGCTCTCAGACGTAGATTGGGAATCCTTGAAAGAAAGGAGATTGGAAGCTAGGCTGCGATTGCTTAGTAAATTCAGGGAAACTGCATTTGCGGAAGATACAATCGGTATCATGCAACCCCCCTGTTACCTCGGTCGATCCGATAATGAACGTAAGTTCAGAGAAATAGATGCTAGGATGAATCGTTTTAAAAATTAATTCTTTCCGCGAAAGATACGCGACAATAACCGAATAAGGAAGTAGTTTAGATTCAACTGGTGTTTACACCCCCTGCCACACGCCCAAAGGCGGCTTGTAGGGTATTAATTTAGATGTAGATAAAATTTTCAACATAAAGTAGATGAGATTCTTAATATTCTATTTGGAGCTTTCTGAGATAGCCGTCTGAAAAGTTTACATCGTTATGTATGCCCTCTACGTTACATTGATAATCAGTTGTTTATCACCGACTAACAACATAACATTGTATTGTTATTAATCGTCTTAATAGTATCCGATGAAACTCATTCGCAACTAAACTTATAGCATTGTGGCGAGTTGTAGTAAGAGATTGCCATTAATATGTACATTCGTAATCATAAGATGATATCTTTTATAGTAATTTTGAAATTTTAATGCAACTTAAATTTAAACAGTGGAAGCTTTGTTGATTTTATTTACGATTCCAGTCGAACGGATTCAAAAGTACTCCCTAAGCAGTTAATAACGGTAGCGAAAATGTGCTGCTTGATACAGCTGGGGTTGAATTTTTTTCACGACGTAGAGTAAAGTTGCCTAATTTGGGGAGGGTTCCTAAATTGGGGAGGTCGAATTTCTCGGTTCCCTTAGGTGCTGCGATCATGCAGACACTCTAGGAACTAACTAGACAACCAATCTCGAGTGCGCGCGCAGTGGCCAGTCGACCGGAAGCAGTGGACGGAAGTGGTTGTGTTTGCTAAGTTTTGCCTGTGCTTAAACTTTTTTGATAATCAGCTTTAAAAATACAAATCTAGCGATTGGTAAGTGATATTATTATTGTTATTAGTTCATTGCGTAGCCATTACGTTAAGTAACATGTAGGTTACAAGACAATCCCTTTGATTTTGCACAATAATGATCAAATGTATGTTATGTTTTAACACGAGGTGCGTCCTAATTTGGGGAGCCCCGAATTGGGATCCCTTATGGAAAGTACAGCGCCGTGTATTATTTTTTTGCAGATTATGGCTCCTAGAAAGAAGTGGGATCCTGAAAGGATGAAAGCTGCAGTAAGTGCAGTTAGGAAGAAAGAAATGGGTTCTTTTAAAGCCGCTAGAACTTTTAATGTGCCACAAACAACGTTGGAACGCTATGTTAAATGAAAATGGAGCTAATGTACACCACCAGGTTCAATTTATGACTGCCACCTATCAGGATGGATACAAAGTGATATTTTCACTAAGTGGCTACTACATTTCATTAGTCATGTTAAACCAACAGAAGAAGATCCAGTGCTACTTGTTTTTGACGGACACTTCACCCATACAAGAAACATTGACGTTATAAACATAGCACGAGACAACCATGTTGTAATTGTCTGTTTGCCTCCTCACAGCTCGCATAAGATGCAACCCCTAGATGTGAGCTTTATGAAACCATTCAAAACATTTTACTCTCAAGAGATAGAAATGTGGCAACGGGCAAATCCTGGAAGAGTTGTGACCGTTTACCAAATTGGTGATTTATTTGGTAAGGCCTACATGAAAGCTGCCACTGTCCAAAATGCTGTTGCAGGCTTTAAAACAACAGGTCTTTTTCCGATGAACAAGTATCGATTTGGGCCAGCAGATTTTCCTCTGCATCAGGATCTAACAGCTAATGGCCCTTCAAATGTAGAAGCTGAACACGAACCCCAAGCAAGCACCACATCTGACCAGGGGACAAGCTCCACAGCTCATCAGGAAACAAGACCCTCTTCCGACAAGGAAACTGAACAAAACACCTTTGTCAAAGCGTCTGACATATCCCCCATTCCACTTTTAAGCGATGAGCAAAGGAAAAAAAGTGTTCGCTCAGGTTCAGCCGAAATAATAACAAGTAGCCCCTACAAACTACTTATTGAAAGAGACAATGATAAAAAACGTCAAAAAATTGATAAAAAACCCATTGTTAAAAAAGAAAAGGCAAATTCAACATCCAAAAAAATGAACCCAATCAGATGAAAAAAGAAAGGAACTCTATAGGGAAGAAAAGAGACGCTAGTAACACGAAGAAAATAAAGAAAGTTGCCCGCAAGTTGGCTCTAAGCTCATCTGAAGATGAGGATGACAATGTGGTTTATGCCGACGATTCTTGTGACGAGTTATTTTCGGATGAAGATAACGATACTCAGTGCATTTATTGCACTGGACGGTATTCAGAGGACCACAACGGTGAGGAATGGGTGCGCTGTATAAGGTGTTTCCCTTGGGCTCACACTGCCTGCTCCAATCTAGGATCAACAGCATTTGTGTGCGACCTTTGTGCGAGAAAGAAAAACAAACTGTCAAAACGAAAATGAATTTATTATTTGATAAACTTTGTAACGTTGATTTAAATCTCTTTGATTTTTTTTTAGTTTTTTAAAAATGTTAATTAACAATAAAATAACTTTACAGATTTATTTTAGTGATTTTTAATATTCCATGATATATTTTAGTGGAAATTTATTAGCTCCCCAAATTAGGCACCCGGGTTCCTAATTTGGGGTAATTGTATATTTTTTGTTTTTAATTTGTGGTTCTAAAAATGTTTAGTTTTTTTGGCATTCAGTGGTGTAAAATGGTAGATGGATAGTTACCGTATCGATATATTCAACTTAGAAGAACAAACAATAAGTTATATAAAAATCACAATCGTCCAAAAAAAACCTCCCCAAATTAGGCAACTTTACTCTATATCGAGCATAACAAATTTCCAGCAGTTTCCAGGGTTGAGAAATGAGCTTCCAAAACATCTGTCATCTGGTTGCCATCGCTTCATTTCACATCCCGAAAACGTCTTCATACAGTCCCACGGTATCCCAGACTCCCTCCGCGCACCAATAACTATCGACAGAAAAGTCTCATCTCAGCGTAAAATCCGGCTCAGGAAACAAATTGCCAACCTTGGAACGATGCATGCCGACAGTGGCGACGTGCCCCGCGGCGGTACTAATCATAAGAAAAAGAACAGATCGCGGAGCGGAGAAAATTGGCCGTCAAAACAATGCTCTTCAATCCTTCCTCTACGTCAGGCTCGTCCGACATGGGGCCCCGGGCCGGAATGAGGCCCGCTGAAGGTTTTATGCAGGCCCCCAATTTTACTCTACTCTGTTTCCCGCCATGAAGGAACCATTTAAAATTCACTGGTACATGCATCTGTTACTGGGGAAATTGTCACGCTGTAGCGTCATTTGGATAAAAATATAAAGCTAATGAATATTAATTATTTTCTATTAAATTAGAGAATAACCTAATATAAATCACACTTTATGTCCGACAACAATTTTGCACATGACTTAAAAATCTTTATTAGTTTTGACAAAGCGTTTTCTTTTACGCTAACGTCTCAACAGCGCTTGAACTTTTCCTATAAGAGATAAATGCGATTATATTGCATTTTAAACATGTTTGTTGTCTTCATGACGGAGGACAGAGAATACTTTTTCCTGAACAAATTTCGAATGCTTTAATTTCTTCTCCCACATGAATTTAGCCTAACCTAAAGAACATATGCAAAAATTCGTTATTTTTTTCCGACATGATAGTATAGTCAAAAGCACTTTGAAAGCTTAGGTCATTTCCCACCTAAGTTCCCACCGGAAATCGAACCTGGGACCGCTTTCACCAAAGCCGAACGCGCTATCGGGAAGGCGTATTCTCTCCTTTTTTCCTCATTTTGATTTAAAACTAAATCGATTTGAATATTGGCAAGCTTTTTGTTTTTATGAACATAGTTTTAATGATGTAAATACGTGTTTACTGAAGAATAAAATCAACTGAAATGGCGGTAACTTCGGGTATTTGCATGATCAACAAAAAATAATGAGTTTCGTTTTCATCAATAAACTTCTTCCTGTGTGAAAATAAATTTATACTATTCTAGAGGAAAACATTTATATTAATAGAGCGTTTGAGAATCAAGTGAGTTTGAAAATGACGCTCAGGCGACAAAACTAGTCGCATCCAAATTTTTAAAACGGAAACGTGGAAAAATAATTAAACATGAACTAGTATTCTTCCTTATTTGCTTACTTATTGGAGCTTTATGGCGAAACCAATCTGCACAGTAATGATCCAGGCGAAATACGAAGTACTTGATGCAGAGCACGGCTGCCTAATTCAAGGAGTGATGCTCAACCTGTGTTCATGCCCACGTGATCCAGAAGGTAGGACGAGCCTACTCTACGCCTTTAAATGGGAAACACAACAAAGGGAGACCGAAACTTGCGCTTTTTCCCTCCCCGGGAACGGTCGAAAGATCGCGGGGCTGCACTCCGCTCCTCCCCCTCGAGGATTCGACCTGTCTTCGCATATCGACCATTTCCTTTCAAAAGATGCTGAAGAGAGAAGGTTCGGGATAGGATACGGAGGGGTAGGATGCAACCAGGGTCGCGTGGGGGTGGAAAGGGTACAGGAAGGAAGGGGAAAGAAAAACGCTGCAAAACGACAAAGTAAAACTTGTCGCAAAACAATTGAATAGGGCTTGCTATTACACGTCACGTATTCCACCTCTTATCGATTTTCCTGCAGGACTACAATGACTTTCTATTTATAATGAAATATGATATTATATAATATTTCATGTGTGTGGGACAGGCTGGGAATCTATACTAAAAATTAAAAATAACGTTGCATTATACGACTGTCTCTAAATGTAAAGATTCATGAGAGTCAATGTTTGAAAAGCTAAGGATTTTACCATTCTACAAGCTTATCCCAACTCAATCACCCCAAAAATATAGACATGATATTCACGAAAAAACCCAATCTATACAGGTATTGAATTGTATGTAGACAACTAAGATATACTGCACAAGGAAATAACTAGAATGGATTTGAGGAACAACTGAAAATACTGTTATCAAATAAATGTGCCGTAGAAAAATTCTTGATAAACAAGAAAATTATGTAAATATGTATGTAATAACATAATGAATTTTCCCGATTTATAAGTAACTCTTTTTTAATGTTTACGTAAAAATATTTTGGTATGTACCTAATGTATATCTACGAAATGATTTTAAGTTCTTGTGTTCGTAGATATCACTACATTTTACAACTAGTAGTCCATATTAGTGTTTTAATACCTCCGATAGCCGTCATTGTCGGCTCTCCTCGCCTCTTTCACCGGTATTGGGAGAAACCAGGTACACGAATTCCTTTTGTACTTTATAACCACCGCCACCTTTATGTCCAGGACGAGAGAATCGCTATCGAAATATACATTGGGCGCTTCTAAAAAGTGCGGCTATCCCTTCCTGTTTTCTCCGAATAGCGGTGAAAGAGGCGAGGAAAGCCGACAAAGACGGCTATTGGATATCTTAAACCTCCAATACACTAAAAGTCCTGTTCAAGATATTCTTTCATTGTAGTAGCCCATGTATATTTGCTTAACATTCCACCAACTCTTTGCAGATTATTTATATGAGCGTAGATGCTTCGAAATGAATTTAATTATTATCATGATCAACGAAGGGCTTATTAAAGACGAGCTGACAAGAGGAGCACGCAATCCATGCCCAAAGAGGAGCTGCACGATTAGAGGTGCTATCGGTCCATCGAATGTGGGGCAACGCTTTTTCTTTTCGGGATCGAACATTTTTCGGAGCCGAATTTCCGATGGAGACTGAAAGCTTCCTTCCACTTGAATGTTAACGGACTCGCTGATTCTACTTAACCACTCGACTAAGCATCCGTTTCGGTGTCATTCCGGGAACTTCATTTTGGAGCTAGACGGAGCGAAAGTAGGAGAGAACAGTTCAGTATTGTCATTGTCAAACTTTAACAGGGAGAAAACTCTATCGCATTCTAATGAACAATGTAATGTAATTAAGCTAATTTTCCCAACCAATTTCAATCAGTACAGTAGAACTCCAATTATCCGAACTCCGACTATCCGAATCGCTGATTATCCGAATCGCTTCAGGACACCATCTCTAATAGCAGTTCTAAATTCGCTGACGTGGTAACCATCTAACGGTAGAAACCGAATATACATGTCAAAGTGTTACCATTTTTTAAATTAATTAATACATAGCTCTTTTATACTATATATGTAGTTTTTTCCTCCCGTTTTCAATGTACACTCCTGGCCAAAATTAACGCAGCACCTTCCTCGCGATCCTTACGGCCGGTGCTGCGTTAATTTTGGCCAGGACTGTACATAAAGAAGTTAATTAACTATCCTAATTTTCGATTATCCGAATTTTTGAATATCCGAATGGGGTCTTGATTCGGATTGAATCGGATAATTGGAGTTTTACTGTATAAAGGGTAGCGAAATATGTACCTTTCATCTACTTCTACCTCAATTTCGTTCATCGCTGAGAAAATATGAAAGCTACTGAGGTATGAGTAAATCTAGTTAACGGCATTAGTTAGGTCACTACGTATTGAATACTACGTATGAACTATTTTTTCATATTAGCCACTGCTGCCCTTTATCGGTGAATTCCTCCTAAGCTCTCATGAACTTGTCAGGGGATGATTCACCGAGGCAACAGCAACAACGAACACACACAACCATTCTCTAATCGGAAAAATCCGATCAGCCGGGATTCGATCCCGGAACCTTAGGGTTTGGCCTTGGATAGCGTAGATGGAATGTTATCCACTCCGCCACCAAGGCCGGTTGAAAATCTTAACTATAGGAACATTATGCTGCACTTATGACATTTTTCAACGAAGTATTCTCGTCATCAGTGAGGAGAGCAACAGCAAACTACCTCACTCCTCGTCATGCATATGCTCTCATTCCCTTAGAAATGATTTAGCAGTTAATGGTGGAGGTGATGATGCTAAAACTTGTTTTCAGGCTGCATAACATATGGTTTATCCACGAATTTTTAAGTATTTAATTCGATAAATATTTATAGTCACATCGTTTAATTTTACAATTTTAGTTACTGTAATAATTGTACTGGCAATGATTTATGCATTTGTTGATTTTGTCACGTAAATCTACCGTTTTCGTCTAAACCCTTACATAATAAATTTAGGATTAAATGTTATCAAAGAAACCAGTTACATCTCTAACTATATATGATAAGAATAGCCAATCAGAGGAATATTTTGGATTAAAACTACTAAACATGAGGGGGAAAGAGATATAAAGAGAGAGATTCAAAAGAAACGCAAAGGAGCGATAAAAGGAGACGATAATAGCATGCATCAAGCGAGGGACTGACGTGAGATAAGATAATGCGATCCGAGGACATAAAGGGATACAGATTGATAAGAACGGAATTGGAAATCCTTTTTTTCTTAAAATAGCCTCCATAAAGTTATCTCCTCGTCTGATCTTCCGCCTTTAGGTGGCGCTGATTTTATGAAAACAGAACTACGAGACAATAGCGAGATTTTGGTTTACGTAAAACAAATAAAGGAACAATGAATGAAATAGAAATTTTAAAGGATTAAAAGTTATCAAGCGAATACAATAAATATGTAACTCGTCGCGTATGAAAGCCTACGTTTGTTAGAGATAATGCACATGTTATCTTCAATTGCCTTTTGTTACAACTTTCAACAGAATGCAAACTAAACTAACCAGATAGAAAATCCGATCTTTCTTCACTTATTCACAAGAGATGAAATGTGTTATTAAGAATAAAATCTATGCTCTATTATGATTTTAATGTACACTCCTGGCCAAAATTAACGCAGCACCTCCCTAGCGATCCTTACGACCGGTGCTGCCTTAATTTTGGCGAGGAGTGTACGTTACAATGTTAATTTTTTTATTTGTTACTGACAAAAATTTTAAATGTGTTTATTTGTTATTGTTTAAAGTTTATTTGTTAACGTTATTTGTTAAATTTGACTGTGTTTTGTCGGTGTGATTATTGATGACTTATCCTATACATTCAAGTCAATAAACAAATCTCACGAAGAAAGAGGCAATATGAGGACTATCTGAGTATGATCTAAATATAATTCAAACAAGCTTCCTTAAAATTAGAAATCAACATAGATTTATTCATAGGTGTAAGAGCATCAAGGACCCAATTTATGCCATAAGGACAGAAGTATCTTTTTCAGAAACTCTCCGAATTCTTTTGAAGTGACTGCGCCGGTTACACTTCTCCTAAATTTCTTCTTCCTTTCCACTGGATAAATAATCTGAGGAGTTCCCGGAATTCCGAAGGCGCCAAGTAGAGAGCATTTGGATGCAGTTGAAATACATCCCTTTGAGTCATTCGGGAGAGGAGATTATTTTTTCTGTTATTTTAACCATCGGAAAAAAGAGCGAATGACACCACAACGGAACTACGAGAATCGAGAGTTTTCTTTCCTCGGGGATGGGATACACTGGTCTTGTCGACCATACAACCAAATGTTCGGTTTGAATTTCAATTCCTCCACCGTTAGCATCAAAACTCTTATGAGGGAAAAAGAGTGTACAAAGGAAAATGGAGAATAAGATGGTTTTCCTTTGATTCTTTTTATCAGGAATCTGATGATGGCTTCATGCCAAAACCGGTAGTCCGCAATATATTTGTGTGGAAATTACAAACTGTTTTCCTATTTCGTTATTGGTGAATTTTAAATCAGCCGTTATTTGACGTCAATATATCTACTCTGGGTCGAATTAGGATTAATAGGCTTGCAAAAGAGAAACAACGAATTGGAGATACAAAATTAAATCAACTGAGTTCACAACTATAGATAACGAAAAATTTGATAAAATACTGAATTCCGAGAAAATGCTCTTTACAGTACTATTTGGTTATACGACAATAAACATATTTTAGACTTCTGGCCGTTCTCATCAGACTAAATAAGGTTAAATAGGAATCAACGGAAAAACCCCACGGTCCCGGGTTCGTATCCCGGCTAGTTGTTTTTCCCGATTAGGGAATGGTCTTGTGTGATTGTTGTTGTTAATACCTACCGCTGTGATAGTCCTGAAAATGGGTGTTTGTGGGGTATATGGAATAAATAAAAAAAATAAATAAAAAAAGCTTCGCTGCAAATTTTGGAAATTAAGTTTTGACGCTGCGCAAGAATGTGTGCCTCTTAACCCAAGTTGTACATACAATAAGTGAAAAATAGTGACTTGACTGGGACTCGAATCCAGGTCTTCCACTTCCCGGTTTACGGAAGTTAGAGTGACGTGGCTTGATAGTTTAACGGTTAGAACACCCTGTCAAGTCACCATTTTTCACTCCTTTTACAACTTTGCTTCGATTTCGAGGGAACGATTCGAAGGCAGTATATTGTATAATTTCTTTTCCGGTCCGCAAGAATACCAGTAAGAGTGTGATGGCCGCGAATTATGACCACTACAGAACCTGACTGCCTCTTTGCAGTCCAGTGTGTAAAGATTAAAGAGTTCGTAATGAAAAGAGTCGAGGAGAGAGGGCGATGCTTAGAATGGGGGTGATAAGCTGATAAGAAAATCACCTCTTCAAGGTGAAAACTTCACACCTCGACGTTGGTCTTTGCGCTGATCAAAGGACTTAAGGGATGTCACACTGCATTATTAATGAGTTCCACTAAGATGCTGGAGGGAGGTGAAGAACAAACACAGACTTTTGAGACGTTATAGAATGGGACAGGAGGGAAAATTTCCAGAGGGCTTAATTAACCGGTGCCCATAGAGGATTAAAGCGAGCTGAATAGGGAAGTATGATTTGAGAGATGAGCGACATCGAGTTTTACAAAGCAAAGTTGTTGCTCCCTCGTTTAAAGATTTTTACGAACGAATTATCCGGTTAACAAAGAGGTTTCGTCACTTTTTGGCGTGGAATAACAAATGCGGATTTGGATGACGAAGGATGGACACCCATTTACGTGTGAATGAAAAAAATAAGATAAGACCTAAGCATATACGCAGCATATCTTTTATTGACAGTACCATAAAATCTACTAATCTGGCCTCGACTTTGTTGTAGTTTTCTATCATAAAAAGAAACGAAAGAAGTATTGAGGTGTGTACCTGACGAGTTACCTGATGGTGATCTAAAGGGTCGAGAGAAATGTCCTCGAATGAATTATATATAGTGGTAAAGGTACAAGTGCTTTTCTTGTTAATTTACAAATAGACCGTAAAAATAAAGTAGTTTATTTCGCAACGAGATAATAAAATTTCGCAAAGATAAATATCTTTTACCTGTGAGCCTACAGCGGTTAACTATTTGCATACACAATCCCGGAAATTGAGAGTGAAGATCCGAAATACCCCATTTTACTGAATTCTTTTTCTAGGGATCTATATTTTGTTTCAATTATTCACATTAGGTATTTCACTATGGGAATCCACTCTCAATGTTAAAATTAACTCGTTATCTGAGCTCGCAATTTATAGGTTCCGAGTCGTAAGACATTAATTAATGCAACAGCCTCAAGATATGGTATGGAAAGTCTTCATTTTCGAAATTCTTATTCTGAGAATTGATACCACCCTTTTTAGACGCTTAAAATAGCCTCTTGTAAGAGATAGCTTCCCAGGGGATATTAAGGGGCGGGTTTTATAAATAGAAACTATTCTAAACGTGAACTCAAAGAAAAGGACATATTTTAAGAATGTAAACAACGATTCAAATTCATGCACCGATACGACCTATTTTCGATCTTCACGACAGCTTTCATCCGAGAATATCGTTTTACGGGTTGTTTAGGGGTGTTGTTTCAGCAAGGAATTATTTAAATATAAATTATGAGAACGGATTGATGATTTTAAGAATGACTTGGGAAACTTAGACGGGAAATCGTTTTACGTACATCCGTGGTAATATTTCAGAGGTTCAAAAAATATTGCGTTTTCAGCTTCCACTCTGAATCTCTATCTGAAAAATTCTCGCTTTTGAAAAGTATCCCAAAATTAGCAGTTCAAATTTGTAATAGTTTTACGATTTTTTGTTGCCAGTTGTAAATGAACTTGCGCTGTGTGTTGATGTCTTTTTTATTATTAATTTATTTATTCAAAGATTCACGTACAGTTTTGAGACCATCTAAAGTGTATGCAATTAACAGACAAAGAATATAACAAATTTAAAACAAATATAGAAGCAAATAAACAAAAAATAACCCATATGTACATGTACAGAATCCGACCCTAGCAGAAAAATACTCACAAAAATGTACGGACATTCATGTAAGAATGCGTCAAGTAACAGTCTGAAGGTATCTATAGAGGGAGGTAGGGAATTCAGAAGATTTGGAAGTCTATACAGGGAACGTTGAGCAAGGATTAATGTAAATGACGGAATATGGAGAAGAGTAGTCAGTCTAGTTGCTCTAGGTGGAGCATGGTAACTGAATATTGAATTTAATTCAAAAGAATCGAAATGGGAGTTTATCAAACTAGCTAAACCCGGCCACACTTCGCTGCGGCTCAGTAAGATATGAAATGAAATGCGAAACGAATGGGTCGAATTGGATGCAACTATCAAAATCAAATTAACTCACACACTTTGATTTTTGAAAACAGATAATTAAATCATTAACAAAACAAATGAATTGAAGTGAGTTCAAAATTCGGTATCAAATTAACTCACATTCCGTTTTTTTTTTAAATAGATAAATTACATCACTTCCAACGATTGATTGTGCACGGCAATGTGAACAAAATCAACAACTTTTCCTTTTTTCTCAACCTAAAATACGCCAAAATGCAGGAGCTCGGATTCAACAATGGCATTAGTCGTCAGGAAGACAGGTTGTTTACACTCTCAAAATTTTCACAAAGTTTTCGTGTATTTCAAGTAAAATCTCAAAAATTCAATTCGGAATCAATAACCTACGACCAAAATAAGATTCTTTATTTGTTTTCCCTTCTTTTGGTGCTTGTCTCAATTTCGTATTTCGTTTTAATTGAATTTTGCAAAAGAAATAAAAACCTTCAGCGGGAAAAATGAACCTTATGTACATTTCTTATGAAAATGCTTTGACTCGTCTGGGATCGAACAGAGGACAAAATGTCAACATTTTTTTCAGATAGACACCTTCTCTTATTTGAATGAAACGTTGTGTAAAAATTTCAAGTTAATCGACCGACTATTTTTCGAGTTTTGCGGCCACAAACATACGGAGGCTGAATTTTTGTACATAAGATATGAATGAAAGATCGGCTTTGATTAAAAATTGTTTTAGGAATATTAATAAATAAACTGCATATTATAGCAAACCTTTAAAATTCGGTGACTTGAAGCAGCGCGTCCTGCTTATGAATTTATTTTTTCTTAGACAACATGCTCCAGAATAGCATACTCTACAGAAAGAATTATCCATAAGCTAAGCTTTATCTTTAATTTATACCGTGGCAGCTTTGAAAAGCTGTTACAAGCCTTTTGGAATAGCCCGTAATTAAAACGGAGGGTATATTTTTTATTGCGCACAGCTGAATCGTTAGGTAATTTATTTATTGTATTTTAATTTCTCTCAATGAAAAAATACAGGCCAAATATGTAACATCAATTATAATACATACTTATGTGTAAAAGAGAAATTTTAGAACAGAATTTAGAAAAACAATGTTGTTTAGCTGCAAACAAAAGAGGCTTCTCTTTTGAAACAAATCGTTCACTGCAATTCATGTCTGAGGTTTGGCAAAATCTATGCAATGTTCAGTTATTTGCACAATAGCTCGTATTTACATGTTTTATGCCATTACAGGTATGCCCATTTTGCCCTTATTAAATTTTGGTACAAAGCATTTTCTCCAGTATTTATTAGGTCAAATGATATCATGGTTTCTCTTAAAAACTCCCCATTTTTAGCAGAAAATGTTTATTTTTTCACAATACCTTTTTGAAAATGTAAGAGGAAGGAAACTTTTTCAGGAAGGCCTTACATGTCAAAAAGTTTGAATTTGATTTTGAAGAGGGTGTATTTCTGGCGCAAGACCTGCAACGGTTTATTATTTCTCCGCGCAAAATTTCATCGTTAGGGAAGAACTGGGCCAAATAAAAGTGTTCCTTAACATGGCCGGGGGCATCCGAGTGACAATATCTGCGGAGGACAGGTTGACCTCGAAAAAGATCCATCGCTAGCCCCAGGATAACTGGGATCTCTCGGGAGATCCTTTGAAAATTCTTGGAGGCTCTGGAATTAGGTCCTTCCTTATCTTTCTGACGTTAAGAAGCTCCTGACATCTCCCCAAGAAGATTCAATACTACCCCACGTTAAGTATTTCGGTGATAGTCGAGTTGAAGGAAAATTTAAGGCTTATATATCTGTAAACTTATGTTCTCAACAATAAAACCACCTAGTCTATTACTGTCTGTATCAGAATGGACTATTTTCATTTTTCATGTGGTTTAGGAGAGAGAAAAATGTAACTTTCATTTTCTTTTATAGCAGTGTTGATTATGGCTGTGATGAAATCAAAGCTACCAGTATGAGTGAATAATTGGACTCATCAAGGTCTCTCCTTACGGAATGACAAGAAAGGTGTTACTCATAGTCATTGTGCTTCACTTGCGTGGACATGTTCCTCTTATAGCATTATGGCTCAGTGAAGAAAGCAATGGCCAACTTCCTCACTCCTCATCCTGCCTAGTGAACCTCATTCCTATCTACAAGCTCTTAGTAGCTAATGCAAGAGGGGATGAGGTACCAACCGGTCTTTGGGCTGAATACCTTACAGACAGACCTATGAGAACGAACGGTAGATCGTCATTAGACCTCACGAAACCGACAGTGAATCATTAGACCGCGCTTGCGTGATTGTCTACATTCCTATAATTTAGCATGGTTTATTTACATGGTCAAACATGGGGATTCGTGGTGGAAAATTGTGAATACTTCCGATGACTTCACTTGCATTCAAGTCCTCGTAAGATCAGATAAATAAACAATGATTAATTTCTTCTATAACGCAACAAAATCTGCTAAGATTTGCTTCTGTACACGAACTTTACTAAGTTATAATTTTTGTCCTAAAAATATCGTAGGTTTCTTACATTCACAATTCTTCTCGTATTTTATTGGAAAATCTCTTTAATTTAATTATCGCACAATCTATGACGATGGGTTGGATGGAAGAAGAGAGATTCAGTCTCAATCTCGCCCGAATGAAGAAGATTAATTATTCTATCGTCTCGTACATTATGAACCATCCTAGAACAAAACTATAATGTTTCACGGTGATAGTAGAATCTTTGCTCTGTTATGACGTCACGACGCTCGCAACTATACCCTGGTGGAGACAGGTGACAACTTCTAAAGCTTCGCCGATAATGATTGCGGAAGAGAGTAAATGGTGGATCCACAGAGGACTGGGATTCAGCGAGAAGAAAGATAACCGAGGAAGAACATAGAAAAGGAAGGAAATGTTTGGAGGGAAATGAAAGACGAAGGGGGAATAAACAGGCTATTTGACATCAGTGTCGATATCGGCATCTCTTAGCTCCAGAAAGAGGAAAATGAAACGGGTAAAGAAGGAAGAGTTGACAGACGTCAGAAAAAGAGGGAGATAAGAAAAGAGGAAATACCTAAAGGGAAGCGCTACCAATGTATTACGAATCTTACGCGGGAATTCCCAGAAAGGGATAAAATATAAATAATCTATAAAATATAGATTACTCTAGAGGACGATATACCTTTAAATATAATAAAATAAATATAAAACAGATCCGAGGCAATGCCTAATAATCGTTACAACAAATATCACTTTTGAGATATGATTTCAAAAAAATCTTAATTTTGCCGCACAACTTTAGATTTCGCACATTTTTCCTTGAGTTGAAATTCGCCCATTGGCTGCAAGAAATCAAAGGAGCAACAAAGGAAGAATGGCAAAGAAAAAGAGAAATACGTCAAACAAGGAAATGAGAGGAAGGATAAATAGAGGGAAAAGGAAGGCCGACTTTGATCTAGGATGAAAGATATTTTGAAAACTAGGAAGTCTCCTGAAAAGGGATCTTCCCAAAAACGATAAACGTCTATCGCTTTATGTTCTTTTGCAGTGAAATCTCAAAAATGATGATTTTATCATGGAAATTTATTGCATTGCATTTTATTCGCCAATTAAATAAGCATATCTTAATCGATTTTCTAAATCAGGAAAGAGTAATGAAGGGTGAATACTAAAATACGATAAGGTGAATTGAAAACTAAACAGTCAGGGTAATATATGAAGAATTGTTTATGGCGTACCTGTATAACGCTTTTATTCAATAAAATTTCTTTTGGTTTTAGAATATCAAACGGATGGATTAAGGTAAAACTGCTATGCTAGATGAAAGCGGAGACTTCCAGACTGGGAAGAGACATTTCCGATATATCATTTCCCAAATTCACGTTGGCTCAAACTTACAATTATTTTTATTTATATTTTTTTACGGTATGTATGAAATTCACCTGAACCTATACATTTGCAGAGCTGAAATCATTTCCTCCTAAATTAGGAAGAGACTTTGATGTCTAGAACTCGCAATACACAAAAGGGATTGGTCCTATGCGTGTGATCCTATTTTTCCCGTCTCCTAAAAGAATGAAGTACGATCAAAGCCATCCCTTTTCTTCCTTTGATAGATTCGACTTCATTCGTAAAATAATTAATTATGAGTCTTGAAGAAACAGAAGACGCAGGAAGTATATTGTCGGCACGTAAAAAACGATGAGATATTTAATTGGTAGAAATGTATGTAATTGGAAAGATTATACACTTTGAAAATAGCCATTCTTTCCTTTTGGCGATTGTGACTTAACTTATTATTATTGTGAAAAAGTGTGTTTGCAAACGAGGTAATAGATTTCAATGCATTACATTTTGATAAGGATTTTTGGGAACCCTTTTCAAAGCTCTCCTACAGAAATCTTTTTAAATCTCAGAACCTTTCAGATAATTACAGTAGAACCCCGGTAGTCCGGACGAATTCAGACACATAGGCGTCCGGATTTGCGGGGTTTCCGGATTAGCGAGGTTTTCAAAAAATGACGTAAAAGGAAGGATTGTTTTTTACGCCTCTTCTCTCATAGCTTTTTAATGAATGTGATGTTTTGAGAAGTGATAATCTGCTGCTGCTGAAAATTTATTGTCTTTCGAAATTGTTCAGTCTCGCACATATTAAGCATTCCTCTTATGGAAAAATGCTGTCTCAGAAAAGTATCACTACTTAGATGCGTTATCACAATAAACGAAATACTTTGCTCTCCATCACATCATTGCAGCCAATGGAGAAGTTTTTCAAATAGTCTGTCCACCTCTCGTTTCTTGTTACTATGTAATATGCGTGTTTATATGTTCACAAGAAGAAATTGCGGGTTTGCATTACTCCCAATGGACCGTCCGGATTACCGAGGGTTCCGGATTAGCGAGTGTCCGGATTACCGGGGTTCTACTGTATCTGATTATACTGATTATTGCTGATTATTACTGATTTAACCAGCTACTTTTTAATCCATCCTAAGTTCGATATTACGTCAATTAGAGAGCCTTCCATAAGGGATGCAAGTCGAGAGTTTTTTCTTTTATCGCCGACAGATAATACATAGCTCGGCGAAATGATTTGTAAATAATCACGGCCGGACCAACCTAAAGACTTCTGAAAAATCCTTTGAAAAATCATCCAATAGGCGAAACATCTATTGAGAGAAAGATATCTGAGATGAATCGACTTTTGGAAAATCATTGGATAACGCGTTTTGAGGCTTAAGTCTTTGCGTGAACAGATATTGGGGGAACTGTCCCTTGGATGAATCGTCATTGGGCGAACCGTCCGTTGAACGACACATCCGCATGTCCATAGAATGCGTCGGGATATCTCGCATCTTTTCTTTGTTTTCATGTCCCGCCCCTTAGTCGCATAAAAAATGAAGGACCAATTCGACATGTGCTTCCCACAGTCTTCTCCCGACTTATCTCTACTCTTCGCGGAATGTCACTCCTCGTTTTTTCCAAAGGTTCGCGAGAACATAGAGGAAGTATCACACCGCCATTACCACCCGTTAGAGAGCGTGGGATCCGTGTTTTTTTTAATTACTCCGTCGAGCGCTCGCTTTTCGTGCCATAATTACTCCTCCGGCGTCACCGTTTTTCTTGTCGCTTTTTTTTCTTTGGAGAGTCGAAGTCTCTTCCCGAAGGAGGAGGGAACTTTTAATTAGAGACCTCCGAGGGATGCGAATCGAGGAACGAATTTAACATCTTTAAAAAGTTCTTTCTCGATTGGCGGAAGAAGGTGGCGAGACGAGGGTGTTTAACATTTTGATTCGGAGGTGTCCATTGGATTGGCAGACAAAGGGGCGGATGGTTCCTTTGTGTAAGTCGTCGGAATTCAGAAATCAGCTTCGCAATTCAGCTTCTTTTAAAGGACATATTAGAGAAGCGATAGGAAAAGCGAATAGAATGCAAAGATTAACTGGTAGAACGTTGAGAGGATGCTCATCGAGAGTCAAAGAAATAGCTTACTTTTCTCTTATTCGTCCGAGTCTAGAATACTGCTGTGCGGTTTGGGACCCACACGAAGTAGGTTTAGTCTCAGATTTAGAGATGGTCCAGCGTAGAGCAGCCCGATTCGTTTGCGGGGATTTCAGGTTTGATAGCAGCGTTACGGCAATGATAGAGTCCCTCGGTTGGAATTCACTACAGATGAGAAGATCTGAATATCGACGGAAACTTTTCGAAAAGTTCATTCGTTCAGAATTTATAGACGAAGTAAGTTTATATATAAAGAAATATTAGTGCCAGTAAGGAGCGAACGCGATCTCCGAGAGGCATCGACGAAGCGTTATAGGGAAGTAATCACAAGGACGGATGATTACTTTTGGTCGTTTTTTCCCCAAGCTATTAGAGATGCTAATAGGGGTGAATGAATAATGGTGGTGTATTACACCCCCTGCCATACGCCTCTATTGGCTCGCGGGGTATATATCTAAATCTAATTGGCGCTCCTTACAGACTGATTGATGCTGCGAACGAAATTATGTCTGCGAGTTGAAATGAGAGAAATGTAGGTAACTACAAGGCACAACTAGGAGTGAATAGACAAAAAAGATGGTCCAGAGAGTTTTTGGGAGAGGAGTAAAGATGTGGTGGGATATGACATTTAGGGGGGAAATATTGAGAGGGACTTGTGAAGAAAGTAAAGGATGATAGAATGCAAGGAAAATGGTAGGGGAGAAAATGAAGGCAAAAGATGTTCAATTACATAGAGGGAAAGGTAAGTAACCTAGAAACGAAATAAATGGCATTGCATAGAGATAACAAAGCACAATAACTTACCAAAAGGTTTAATGAAATCTTTTCAATATTAACCTCCTTGAATCACATATTGTTGGTCACTTCATAGGAATGTTTTCACTATCTGATAAAGCAGTATGTGAAGGAATTATGAACAAAACAAAAGTTCTTCAACATGAATCGGTATTTCAGAACAACTCCACAGGGAAATTAACGTTTATTAATAAATCGTATTTTAAGAATATATTTCTATCGTATTTACGCGATTTCATCGTCTTGTTGACCAGAAGGTGTAAGTTTGCTAAAAAACATTGTCGTGCAATACAAGACCTGTCGAAAAATACTAAATTTCATTATCACTGAGTTTACGTCCTACCACGAAGTCACGCCTGGAGATATCGAATTCATAACTTTGTTTCTACTTCCAAATAATTTGATAAAAACGTGGCACACGGAAAAACTTAATTATTTAGGTCATGTAATTTAATCTTTCCGATCCATTCTCTTTCCGGATCCAATCAAAAACAACTCGCCCATCTGATACCCTTTCCTTGAAAACTCAAGGTTTGTCAATAATAAAACGGTCACTCCTTCCGAACACCCTCAATTTTCAGCTCTTTTCTTCCAATAAAAACTTTAATCCAATTTACCCCTTAAATCAATCCTAAATATGGCTGCAGGAGACTGATTAGGAACTCTATAACTTTGATCCTCGTAATCTTGTCTTTTATGTTATAATTTATATTACTGTTTGATTAGCTGATCATTATTATTACCATTGATCGTCTACTGTTTTTCGCCTTGTTTTGTGTGTTGATGTATCTTATATATAAAAACTCAGCCTGCGTATTTTTGTGACCGCAAAACTCGAAAAATACTCGGTCGATTGACTTGAAATTTTAACAAAACGTTGCATTCAAATAGGAGAGAGTTTCTATTCTAAAAAATGTTGACATTTCGTCCTCGGTTCGATCCCAGACGAGTCAAAGCATTTCCATAAGAAATGCACGTAAGGTTCCTTTTTTACCGATGCAGGCTTCATTTCTTTTGTAAAATTAAACTAAAAAGAATGGTCATACAAAATTGAGACAAGCACCAAAAGCAGGGAAAATAAATATAAAATATTATTTTGGTCGCGGGTCATTGTTTTCGAATTGAATTATTGAGATTTTATACGAAATACAGGAAATGTTTGTAAAATCTTTACGGTGTAAACAACCGGTCTTCCTGACAACAAATACCATTGTTGAATCCGAGCTCCTGCATTTAGATTTAAGAAGAAGAGAAACGCTGTCGATTCCGTTCACGTTGATGTGCATAATCAATCGTAGGAAGCGATTTAAATGATCTATTTTCGATAAACGAAACGAGAGTTAACTTGATACCGAATATTCTATTCAGTTCAATTAATTAGTTATGGAAGTGATATAATAATCTGTCTTCGAAAATCAACGCGTGAGTTATTTTGATTTTGAATGTTGCATTCAATTCGATTCATTTTTTCGTATTTCATTA
Source organism: Sympetrum striolatum (assembly GCA_947579665.1). Lineage (NCBI taxonomy): Eukaryota > Metazoa > Arthropoda > Insecta > Odonata > Libellulidae > Sympetrum > Sympetrum striolatum. The sequence goes on along the minus strand of OX388347.1, from coordinate 79,541,946 downwards.
ATTTATATCTCACTGAGCCGCAGCGTAGTGTGGCTGAGTTTAGCTAGTTATAAATAAATAAATTGAAGTCAAGCACTAACCAGTAAGAACGAATAATCGTTTTAGACTCTGGCAGATGAGGGAAATGGTGGGAGTGCTCCAAATATTGATCTTTTTTCAATAACTATACGAATGATAAAACAGAAAATGACATGATAAAGGGTTGTGAACTTCCTGCCCCAGGACGAAAGGCGGTTTGCAGGATATACATAGAGATGTAAATGATCTAATTAGAAACCAAGTCCTAGATCGGTTAGGATGCTAACCCATACGCCACCGCTAAAACAAACATATCGACATCTCCGTCCGATAAAAGAGAGATTAATTCTGCTTGTACAAGGGGAATAGCGTTCCGAAAGAAGAGGGGGGAACCGAAAAGCGCTTCTTAATTCGATTCGATTCCGCTGCGATATCGCCGGTGTCTGCGCCACGCAACTCGGCCACGGGGAAAAAAGCTTGAAAAATGAAATGGTGGATTGAAACAAATGAGCGATGGAAATCGGAAAGCGTGCCGGCGACGTTTTGATTTATTAAATTAATCCCTCTCCGCGCTTTTTTCCTAACCCGCCATTTACCAGATTACAAAGGGGAGCGATATCGTGACGTCACGGGACGCGTATCCCGCATGACGTCAGAGGTCCTCCCTGGGAAAGTGAAAAAAAAGTCCACGTTTGTTGGCAGCAATTTTATTAATCGTTGTAAAGAGACGTTCATAAGGAAATTGGAAATTTTAATCACTATATAGATGTAGCAATCTTTACGGCACCTTAAGGCATTTAATCAAGGCCGATAATACCATTATGCAGACCAATACCACAGCCTGTGTATAAATATTCTACATCTACATTAATACCCTACAAGCCGCATTTCGGCGTGTAGCAGGGGGTGTAAACAACAAAAAGTATTCGGCCCGGAGGCTTGTTTAAGCCTCAATCCTTCCACCAATAGCTACCAAAAAGTACAAAGAGGGAAGGGAAAAGGGGAATACCTCACTCCTCATCAGCAAAGATGAGGAGTGAGGTATTTTACTGTCGCTTTCCTCTGGGAACTAGATTCTTTTCACATAGATTCAAGATTGATTTAAATACGAGCCAAGAGATTAATTTCTTTTATATCAAGTTGGAAGTTTCTTAACTCTAAGGAAGTGCGTACTTCGGTAATATACAATGTAATTTCGGTTGACACGTAAATGTGCTGAGGAATTTGATCAACTGCTTTAAGAATGTTCAGATCGGAGGTCACACCCTTCACCATGAGCAACTAAAAGGTTTAGAAAGGCTGAGAATGAAAAATTAAGGTAGCTAAGGTTCACTTTTCACACTGAGAAATAATACAACAGAATTACCCAGAGAATAAAACGTTTCATAAAAATTAATTCAATAAGGAATACTGCATGAATGGCATTAATGGATAGCCTTAATTCCTCAGTAATTTTAATAGCATCTAAGCCTTAAGCAAGACTAAGACAAAAAAATATACAGGTATCTATACATTTCAAATAGGACAAAAATATAAATGAAAGATTATATTTTCCAAAATTCTATACTTAAAGACAACTGAAAAATTAGATGTCAATTCTGGTAGACTGTCAAATATCATCATCTAGAGAGGAAGGCTAAAAGCGTTAGCATGCCGGAAAAATTAGTTGACTATATGACTATTACTTACTCGGAACGAATTGAAAATGCGGAGCTTTTATTGCATAAATCAATGAAGACTCCAAACAAAGGAAAACTCACGGTATTATCAGCCTTTGGATAAAGTAACAAATAATAAATGAAAATTGCAACTAATGCAGCGACTGATTGAGGTTGAATTCAATTTTCCACAGCTCGGGAGAACTAATTCTAAAGGCAGCGTATTTGAAACAACTGAAATTACCACGTAATAATTGACATCAACAATACTGAATTATTTCCGAATCAGTTCGAAAAGCCAACAATTAGAACAGCAGAAATACATGCTTCGGGTTGGAAACGCATCAAAAGCTGAAACTGATCACGAAGTAATATAAAATTGAAATCCAATGATTTTATCGAAATGGAGTATTAAAATCCTCTTATCACATCAGTAAATATTTCGTTAGTTCTTCTGCGATGTTGATGAATATTTTAGAAATGAGAACATTTGAATGAATGATGTTTATCAACTGGATAAGCAAAGAATGTCCTAAAATTGTGAGCATGATAAGCGAAAGTACGAAGTCAACATGCAGATGTAAGATATTTTTTCATGCTTAGCCACTTTATCGCTGAAGTCCCTGTAAGCTATCATGAATTTGTCAGGGGGTGCTTCTCCGAGGCAACAGCAACAACAAACACGCACAACCATCCCCTGATCGGAAAAATCCAATCAGCCGGGATTCGAACCCGGGACCTTGGAGTTGGGAGTGATAGAGTAGATGGAATGCTATCCACTCCAAAACCAAGTCCGGTTGCGAAATAAATAGTCAATGAAAATATATCGCATTTTAATCATAAACGTTTATCATTTTTACTGGTGGATGTAGTATTTAAAATAAATCGAAAATTCGTTTGAACTGAGGGCATTGAGAAATATATACATAAATACAATACTTTCTCTTTACTACGTATAGGGAGAAAGTAAAATGTACAGGATAAGGGTTTTCGCAAACGGATTTCGCCCAAAAATAAATAATAGCCCTGTTTATCCACATGCCCCAAAACATAATCCTAATGCAAACAAATATACAAATACACCTTCCCCTGATGTTATATAAACATAAACCTATGTGTATATGTGGCGAGTTAAAGTAACCCAGCATCGTTTCTTATGAACAATGCTTTTATATTCCCTGATTGGCACTCTATAAAATGAGCCTTAAGCTCCCAATGACTACATTAAGCCTGCGAAGATAGGCCAAATGGAAAATTTCCTTCATTAGAAATCGACCGGATGTATTCGGGCCGAATAAGTTAATGCATTCTACCCTTAGGGCATCACCGCGGGCTTAGAATCATAAGGTTTCGATGGTCCAGGGGATCGAGCCAAATTGGCCAGCTTTCCTCCGTTTAAGGAAAATCAACTGGTTATAAAAAAATCTGCCCTTAAGTAGGAACTTTAACGAGTGGAGCCTTGTCTGATGGCATAGTAAAAAGGGTAGGAAATGGAAGATTGCGGGAAGAAGAGAAAATCTCATTAAGGCACTTGAGAGTTGCATTAGGCGCCTAAAACCCTTGACGGAGTGGAATGGGATAAAAAACACGGCGCAGTTTTTCTGCGCATTCCGCTAAAGGAGCTGCTGTTAGCTTCGTTCTGTATGCGATGGCCCGGAAAGTCACTTGAGCGGAAAAATTCTTTCGAACTTTTTAATAATGGTCACAACCATCCACTCCGGTGATCTCTAATTCAGTCGCTCCTGCGGAGGATGACAGTTCGTTTAAAATTAATCGCGGTCTCATTAGCTCATTTTAATCATCATCTTAAACCTGCTCCATATTCAAAAGTTCTTCTTGTTCCGAGGCAAAGTGGAGCAGATGACAAAATCGCCGCTGATTACAACAGCAGGTATAAAAAAACTGATTTATCCGGTAGAAATTGGGTTGCATCTTTTATTTTTTTAGATAAAGGAGCAGAGGAATGAACGGAGCTGGATGTTAAGATGAGTGTTAATTATCAGCTCATTTAGCTGCATTTGCGTGGTCTCAAAACAATATTGTTCCTGCTACCTTAGCATGAATATGTTTTTTCATTCGTCATTTAATTGTAAATTTAGTGTAAATTATCATTTTTTCAGTCATTTAAGTTTAAATTAATTTACCTTTGTCGCAGAATCGTTCATAGCTGTGATTTTATGAAAGCTACTGATGCTTAATAATGGTTTCGATTAGGTTTTTTCTTTATGGATATTTAATACCTGTTTTGTCTTTGCTAGACTAAAATTCTTGCATCATTTCTTCTTATATCATCTTAGTGTATTAGACCATTTTATCTTGCATTTGGATGTGTTTCTGATTGTAATTTCATTTCCTTCATTGAGATACATCTCCTATTGTTAATGTTTATATGTTTTTGAATTCATCTATAATTAGTGACATTTGTGAAGATCTTTTATTTGATTTAATTGCTTGAAGTGAATATGCATTTTCCCCCTGTCTTTTTTGTATAATTTTTATCTATTCTCCGCTTGTCTTTCATAACTCTTTTCTTTCTCCTTCATCAAAAATATAGTTTTCTATCTGTAGGTTTCGCAGGTTTTTCACACTTCCCTTCTTGTGAGTGATTTCCTGCAGTGGAAATTTTTTCCTGAGCCCTCAGCTTAGGTTTTTTTTAAATCCACATTTTAGTTTTCTTCGTGTGCTTTTGCAGCTTATCTTTTCTTTCTGTTTCTCATATAACGATGGGTTAGATGTGAGAAGAGACTTCCTAGTCTCAATCTCGCCAGAATAAATACTTAATATTATTATGGAGGGTGTTTATGAAGGTGCCTCGACCACTGTTTTCCTTATGCCACGAAAAGTGTAACTCATAGACTCATTATATTCCACTTACGTGCACATGTTCCCCTAATAGCATTCCATCTTATTGCTAGTGGAGAGAGCAAGGGAAAACTACCTAACTCTTAGAGTCCTTCAGTCAGAACAATAATATAAACAATTATTAGTTAGGTATTGTATTAACCCTTAAAGGACCAAGGGAGGGCTAAAAAATGTCCACCACTTTTCATTTTCAATATTTTCAGAACTTAGTCGTGTTATACAGTCTTATAAATTCATTACATTGTCTAATATAGGTTGTTAAAGATAACTATATATTGATGCATTTTGTATGTTTTTTTGAGCAATTTAATGCGAGCGGAAATAGGCGGTGGACACAAAATGACTCTCCCTTGGTCCAACCTGCGACATTTTTTTAACCAAATGGAATCATATATTTTGACCAATAGTTTTTAATTAATTTTAATAATTTAATTTGATTATTTTTAATTATACCTTGTTGTTGATTTGTAAGCATAACTAACGGTAATTTACAAACTTATTTTCCGAATTAGAGCTTTAAAGCCAGTACCATTGAGAAAAAGCTTTATCATATCCTCGTCTTTGATGAGTTTTTAAAAAATAAAAATTTAAATATTTTTATCGCAGTAGTACGATTTTTAGCAACAAAATCATTCTAAGAATTTTTTAAAAATCCAAGAAGGCAATTTGCTGAAGATATATTACGTTTCATTATTATTTTATCGAAAAAAACAAAAGTGGACAATTTTTGACCCTCCCTTGGTTCACGGAGTAACCAAAAAGGTTGGACCTTTAAGGGTTAAAGTAGAGCACAGTTATTAGTACGTTTCATGTTGGCTTTTCCGCCAGACAACTGTTCCTCTCGAAATTCAATTAATGATACTAACATTCCAATACATGCTGAGCTGTATCCGTGCGGTTGTGTCCCTAATATCCCTCCTGATCGCTGGCATGAGAAGTGAGAGCGATGGGAACAAAAAAGGCATATAATTCAATGAAAAGAGCCGCGCAACGAAAGCATAGAATTTATTTTCAATGGGCGAGAGATTCTTTTACGTAAGCGTGAAGATTCTATTTGGGAGAGACATTTAATAAACGGAAATGAGTTTGCAGGGGTCCTCGTAACATTCCTTTAATGCCCAACGGCGTTTCCGCAGCTATAAAATGGCACATTAACCTTCACGAGCAATGGATTCGCCACCTGAGGCGTCCAATCGGAAACTTGGGGAAAGAAAAGAGGGCGAGTTTGGAAAAAAAGAATTCCGTTAAGAATTATTCGAACTTGGTTCCAAATATTTTCGACAAAAGATTTTTGTTCCACCTCCTCACAACCAAAAGAGATAATGCAACCAATTGCGTTATCGGTAACGGAAATTATCAAAGTTGCGGAAGATCAAGAAGTGGAAAAAAGTGCCATGACTGGGATTCGAACCCAGATCTCCCACTTTTCGGGCAGGTGTTCTAACCATAAGTCAACAACTTAGTCAAATCACTAGATGGATATTTAGGTTAAGACGTTAAGACACACGCTTTCTTGTGCAACGATAAAACTAAATTTCCATCACTTAGAAATTATCAATTCAGCATGTAAAATATTGACTGAAATATATATTTTTAAATCTGGATTTACTTAAATATTTCCCGCTGGGCCGTTACCTATGGCGGCGGGTCGAGGGGTACATGACGTTGGAGGTACTCCGTAAGTTGGTAAATTCATGAAATATTTGAAGATCAATTTTTTTCACCTTCCTTGGTTTACTCCTTTTAAGTGCGAAAGTCTTTTGAGTGGTAGTGTTGTCCGTTTTCAATAAAACAGTAAGTGCATCGGCTACGTAAAAGCCTTCGAAACAAAATTTTCCAACAACCCAATCTTACAGCGGTTTCTCTTCATCTTATTTTCGTCAATTCATTTTTTTTCCCACCCACACGAGAACTAGGATTATCCATCATGTATATGTAACAGATTAAACGTTTCACTGAGAATTTATAGTTTATAATTCACGGATGTATGGATAATTAATGGAGGTTTTGATAATAAAACTTTTACTAACAACTAAAGTTGTTAATCCTGGGAACAATTTTTAAGGAATCCAACCATCGCAACAGATGTTTAAAGACGTTTCTAAAGACGAATTTAGCAATTAATTTAAATTGCTTACAATTTTTCCGGCAAAGTTAGTCGTTTTTTTGATATTTTTTAGTAAAAATAGTTAATGTAATGTAAATTTACTTTGCATCACATGATAATCTTATTTTTTTCTTTCCATAGGATTCACTGGCACATGCTTTATCTCGAAGGAGAGCGAATCGACTGGGAAAATATCCATTTACATATTTAATTTTCCATTCTTCTTTTCGCCAATTCTATCTCTAATTGCGCCCCAAAACAAATGATGTCTTAAGTAATACGGTTGCAAATTTTTATGTCTACTTCGCTAGGCCTCAGATGCATACGGCAGGATGTGTATTAACTCCAACATTACCAAATATACCCAATTAGCTTTTCTGATCCGATTTAGCAATCGATTCCTCGCAAAGTTCTTCCGATTTTTCCAAATGCAAAGGAAATTTCCTGAGACATTATAAGAAAGTTCAACATTTGAAAACGCGTTAGGATTCGATTCCTCAACGTAAGTCCTGCTTGATAAGATAGCTAATTAACATTCCGAATCCAATGTAATTGCTTAGAAATTAGAAACGCTAAAAATGTGTTATTCCTGAATATACCAAGACAAGAAATTACTTATAACAAAGTAGCTATCCCAATAAGTTTGTAAAAGATTTCAGCTGAGATAGAGGAAACGATTGTGGGAAGAGAGGAAAGCTTGGGATATTGTTCCGGCTGTTTGTGTTCCGCCCCAAGTCATGCTTAAATACTATCATCAAAATTGGAATGCAAGCTCTACTGGGTTGGGTAAATAACCTATTATCAAAGAATGGCATAACCACTTTTACAATTAAGTTCCCTCTTGGAAATAATGTTTCAATATTTGAACATAGAAATGCAATCGTTGCACTAGCTTAGGGGTAAGCAACCGTTTTCATTGGAGCACGTTGAATAAAGGGTGAACTGAACATCAGGTTGCATGAGTAAAACATCGGTCAAATGAGTGTCGATCAAATGAAAGTCGACGAGACGAGAGATTCTTGGATGAAGATGAGAAGAGCAAATGGAATACCCTACATCAACATATGCTGCTTGATGCCACAGGTCTTCCATGTCTGTGCCATACACTACAGAGCCAGTATACATTCTGATGTCAAGATATTAATATTCATGAAGTTATAGAACTTGAATAACTACAGATGCAAGGGGAAGAAGATTGTGATCAATGAGGTGCCGAAGAGAATAGATATACTTTGATATAATAAAAAGGAATGTACGTTTTATGCTTGGATGGGTGTGGAAAGAAGGATGTACGAAAAAGGCAAGCAAAGAGCATTGTGAACAATCGAGGCAGGCAAGGAACTTACCCAGAGAAAGAATAGCATGAGCTATGCATTTAAATCAGAGGTTTCCTATCTTGTAGTATTCGTGCGTACTTAGATTCAATTACTATTATCTTGAACTTACTGTCCATTATCATGAAAATAAATACTTTCATAAATCATGCACGTTCATAGACAATTGAAGCTGATGGGCAATGCCAATATTGAATAGTCCGTATACGGAGCTAAGGCAATTGATTTTCTAATGCTTCAATAGTATAGCTTACTAATAAGTATTCTACTTGAAGATACTACTTGAAGATTTGAATATCGTCGGAAACTTTTCGAAAAGTTCGTTCGTTCAGAATTTATAGACGAAGTAAGTGAAATATTAGTGCCAGTAAGGAGCGAACGCGATCTCCGAGAGGCATCGACGAAGTGTTATAGGGAAGTGATCACAAGAACAGATAATTACTTTTAGTCGTTTTTTTCCCAGACTATTAGAGATGCTAAAAGAGTGGATTGAATAATGGTGGTGTATTACACCCCCTGCCATACGCCTCTGGCGGCTCGCAGGGTATATATCTAAATCTAAATTTCTACTCGCTGTACCCTTGGAGAAGCTTTTCCTTCGTTTTGACGAAACAGGGATGCTGGGGATACGTGAAGGATGAAAAAAAATATTCCCCGGAGTGCTTGAGCAAAGAAGTCTACATCCACTACCAGAGCCTACATCCACCGGGAAATAAAATTATGATTCCCGTCACCTGAAACTTTGCCACGCTCCTCACATTTATAGAGGACTCCGGTCTCACATGGAATCCATTATTTCCCCCCAACGGTTCAAGGACGACCGCAAAGGTCACGGAATCCTCCGAATTCTCCCGCGGCACAAACCTACGATCCTTGCGTGCCACCCATGTTGATGAGCACCGTTTAAGAATCAAGTATTTCCCAAACGAACAATTTTTTCCATGGCAACGGAATCTTCCGGACGAATCCTTCCTTTTCACCACTCCGGGAAAATTTTTTCCGACGAAAAGTGGAACTCGTCCTAAAAAAACCGAGATCCAACTTTCCTTTGATGTCCATGGTTTCAAGATGCGTTCATATCTCTTAAGGTCTCTTTATGCGTCGATTCCTTTTCGACTCATGTAGGAAGCACTCTCCGCCCCCTCGTACGTGTCTTGGCACGCGTGTAGAAAAGCGAAAAAAGCACGGAGCGATATCCGAAAGATGCGTGGGCCCCTCCCTCGACTCACGCACGTGCTCGCGTTGGACAATGGAGCGATTCCTTGAATGGCCGAAGAAAGTCGAGAGACGGGAGAGAGAGAGGAGAAATGGAGTGTAATGGTCTGAAGAGAGAGGTCTGAATCGTTTCACTGAATGGAAGTCAGGTGTCCGTCAGAAAAAAGAGTAAATGGATGTAAATACGAGAAATTCCAGGGTTGTGACTTGTGTGACAAACTACGCGACCCTGTTTCACGCTCTAAGCGGTGCTCCCGTAAGCTAAGAGGCGTTAGGAGTTAATAGTGAGGACATATAGTCACTACTGGTCTAAGAGAAAAGACGAATAAAAAGGTTAACGACATAAAGCTAAAAGAATCGATTAAAAATATATACTTATAGATACATGAAAACGACAAATATGAATAATTAAAAATAAGAATAACCAATCTCCTCAATACTTAATAATGTATATTATCAGCTGTTAAAGAATTAATTTTCATACACAATTATGTATTTACCAAAGTAAATTTCATGCATCTGTTAGTTTGTAATATTACCTAAACTTAGTTCTTTGAACATCTTTTAGACTTAGTTTTCCTAACAAATGTCCTGAGCAACAGAATTAAATATTATGTCAAATATTATGTCAACTGCATCATATGGGTTTAAAAAACAATTTGTAAGAGATCACTTGCCTTCTAGACTCGCTTGAGTAGCATCGGGCAATCACAATCCAAAGTGTGTACCCACCGACGACACTACAGATCTCTTTCCCTGAAGAACAATTTCAGAGGAAGCCCGTTGTTTTGACAGCTGCCATTCGCCATGAGGTGGCTCGCCAAGCACAAATGTAAACAAGGAAATGGATGAAGGTCACTTTGCACTTAAAGGCGTGCACCTAGGATCATTTCTAGGAAGTAGAGAAACACATGGGAAAAACTCTGACAAGACAGGAACTCTCACCCGGATATCCAAATTGCCTGAAGGCTGCTTTATCCATTTAGCTATCGGACTAGCCTAAAACTTGTCAGAAGAATAACAGGCCGAACAAATTTTCTGACACGATAGCTCAATGGATAGAGCAAGCGACCAAAAATTTGGAAATCCGGGTTCGAGTCTCAGTTCTGTGAAACTTTATTTTTATGTCCATTTCTCTTTGGAAAGAAATGCGAACGTTAATAACCACCAAATTTTATTCTTCTTTATACAGCAGTTCGTCCTTGATATTTCAGCGTATTCACTTCATGAGTATTAGGAATAAACTGACGAAACTATGAAGATACCGGTGACTTTCTATTCTATTGTCTCCAATCTCACATATTTACATAAATACCAGCGTGCCACAATATGGAGAATGGCAGCGGGTGCGAAAAGACCGAACTCCCTAATTAGCTGTCGCGCAATTCATACTGTAAATCACTACTTAGCCTATATCTATTAAGCAACATATTGATACAACGCCTTCAGTGATACAAAGAAGCAAGTGTTTGATTCGAATTCAGCACTGTTAAGCATATCCTGTCCTCACAGAAGTGGCTACAATCGGAAACCACAGATTGCTGACGCATTCCGGAACGTACCAGTATTTATGTATTCATCTTGACGAGGTTCTTTTAAAGCTAACAATGTACCTGAGCTACTCTGTACGCGTGTATTTTTCCAATCATTCTTCTACATAGCCTTCTAAAGGTCGAAGAAAACCACTGACCAAAAACTGATGCGTTGAATTTAATTTAACAAAACCAAATGACTGATCGGCCCAGGGGCAGCTAAAGAAAGGACTGTGTAGTGGAGTTCTAGTAATAGATCCGAATTTTCAAAAACTTTAGGAAAGTTTCTTTTGGTAAATAGTAAAATAATGGCATAATTAACACACTATACCGTATACGGTATATTTCACTTTTTAAAACAAAACATTTTGAATGGGCACCATGTTATTCAAATTTACTGTTAAGAATTGATGCGAATGTAATTTATTTATTTAATGCACTACGTAATCTCTTAGAATAATGTATAACCATTTTATTTTTTTGGCATTACTCATATTTATGCATTAATGTTTACTTTTTAGACTTTTGTATCGATTGCGGTTACGTTGAAATATATGCCTCAAAGTGGATGGCCAATCGAACCGGTAATGTTTAATAGCTACATTTATCTTTGTCAATTTATATTGTATGTTATACAAAGGGTAATCGACCTGAGCTTAGGTGGTCCTATTTCATACATAGAAATTAGACTCTGCAAGGAAATGCTATCTCAATCCATAGCTTAGATGATAATATTCATTACAAAGAGTTGTTATCCCTTTTCCAGAGCTTTTTGGGGCAAACAGTGAGGATACTATGGCTTTCGGCTGCATAAATAACTATATATGTCAACAATGCTGTTCCCTATAATTATTACGTAAGGCAACAACATTCGCAACAATAAATCGTCATCATTATTACAGAAATCTCAAGAATGATTTTTATTCAATGAAACCACCCATAGTGGCTAGAAACCACCATTCCTTATTCAGACCTTTCGGTAGCTTATGGTGGATGGTATGAGTTGAGGCCTCCGGGCAAAATGCTGTTCAGACGGACTGATTAGGAGGCGGTGGAAACAGTCGAATTAAGAAACGGACGGGTAAAGTCCACATGGGAGGTAGAGGAAGAAAAACAAGAGATTGATAGGAGGAGGGGAGGCAAGGTGCGAGGAGAGGGGAGGCGGTGGGGGAGAGAAAGAAAGAGTTGTTTTAAAGGAGCAGTTGATGTTCCTCTGTTATCGGCCACGGGAGTGCTTCTCCAGGAGTCCGTGCTTTTTTCCATCAAAAAAGGATCTTGACCACACCATAAGGGCCCTCCAGAGGATGAGGGGATGGCGATGACACGGAGGAATGGCGGCCACGGCTTATGGAGGCAGCCTTTAATTGCATTAATCGTCCAAGAGGTAAGGATCCCGCTGCGAAAACGCATTCCCTCGGTTCCGACGTTCAATTTTCCACGTATGTGATCTCATTGCGGGTCATCTGACATGCTGAGTGTTTTCGCGAGTATTTTTTGCGGCGTTTTTATCAGATCTTTTTTTGGAGGGGAACTGTTTGTTTGCTCTCTGTTGAGAGACGTCGATGAATGGGAAATAGGTGATGGGCTGGTGATCCTGTGTCGATGAGGTTCTCGTTAAAATGTTCTGGACCAATGTTATGAGACAAATGGACAAACGGAAATAGTGATCAAAGTGTGTTGGATTGTGTCAGAAAAAAATAGATTTTGTGACGGACAAGTGATATTGTATTCCTACTAAAGCTACGCTACAAAGTGGAGCACGTGCATGCATGGGAATTTGTGTATGGAATTTAGAGACAAGACAAGGCAACATAGATATAGACAAGAGACGATAAAAACAAAAATTGCTTCTTAAAATATTTCGTAAAAAGAGAAATTGAAGAGCTAAGACAGTAGTTTTCCATACGAAAATAAAGAAGCAACGATCTGCGAAATATTTATCTTTGCCATAACAATAACATGTAGAAATATACATCTCTAGTGGCTACATGTGCACTACATTTCCGTAAATCATTGGTGAAAATATTGGAGTTGTCGAAAACCACAGAATTCATTGCGAGAGAATTAGTCGGAACAACGATGGTAACAAAAAAGTTTTTATGCGTAACACTTGACAATTGTCATTGACAGGACATGACCAAAATAAGATAAATGAGGTCTCTACTTGGATTCGGACATCTTATCAAGTGTAAGGAATTCTCGCGATAACTCATGTTACTAATTAAATACGAAACAGTAAGAAAAGTTTAAATCGTACAACTTTGATTACTAGAAATATTACGACTTAAACAGCTGCAACCCTACGTCATGTTGACAACATTTATATTGCGCAGGATAGCGTGAGTCACTTTGGACTTCACGTAACTTATAAATTAAAGTTTATTATGTGTTTTTAGGGTGGATTTCTTTTCCTTGATAGAAGATAAAAAAACGAAATTAGGTTTGAGAATTGAAAGGATGAGAGAAGATTGAAGTTTCAAGACACTAGAACGGAGAAAAATCTTATCTTAAAGGAAACAATTCATCTATTGCATTTATACATCATATAGCGTTCCTTAAAATATTATCGATTACTTCTGCGAAAACTGTCACTGACTGATATGGGGAATAAAGTTCCTATAAAAGCACGCCCACAATTATACACGTCACATACGAGATTCTGGTCACGTGACATAAGGACGCTTGGACAGCCAGGAGATGTCTTCTAGTGCATTCAAAAGTAAAATACGTGAGATAAAGAACAAAGATAAATGATATGGATAATATTTTTTAAACCTTCCCTATGATATAACCTTTACGCCACGAGGCGGTATTGATGAAGACGTTTTTATCATTGAATTAACCTATTGAACCAGCAAATATTTGTGGAAGACAAATGTTTCAATTGCTGACTGACTTGTGCCATTTAACTTGACGATGGAGTTGTAAGGTCAAAATTAGTAGAGAATAAAACATTTCGTATAGACAGTGATATCGTGAAATGTATTATGATGAATAGTATTGAATTATTGAAAACACGCATAAAAGAAGTAAATATAGGATTATAGCCCTACTATTTGATTGTACAAAATGGCTATCGATAAAGCTCTACACATTTGACAAGTGATAGATGTAACTTCATTGAGTTGAACTTAATTCACTATGTCTTCTCTGCGCATATGAAAATACATACAATTTTTGTTTAGTTATTATTAATATATATTCCTAATTCAGTAATGAAGACACTCAATGAATTCTGCGACCTGAGGTATACAGCTATCTCGCTCTCTGTCATTAGCTGGACCTATATTCAATAACTGATTGTTACTTCAATGCTAGTAATTGTCGTAATTGTTCGGTTTCTCTATGGTAATTAAATTTGCACGCAACAAACGTTGTCGACCAAATTGTAATTCAGAAATAAGGAGTTAGTTTGAGTGTTTCAACACGCAATAACGGTACTTTAGAAAAAAGACGTTAGGATGCTTCGGAAAAAAAAACAACCTGAAAATGTAGTTTCATCCGATCGTAATTAACGCTAAGTGATTCTTCCATAAAAAGTGTACCACCGAGGGCAGTAGCTCCACCCATTGTTCTCCAACACGACCGGTAGCCTCGTCTGGTGGCGCGAACGAGACAATTGCCTTTAAGTTATTCCGAAGTCATCCACTGCCACTGAGTTTTCTGTTTACGAAGTTTAAAATTGATCGCGTGACGCAGAACATTCCTCGATCAAACGAATTGCTCATATTACGCACATCCTTTCCGGAGTTGCCGCTCGCAAGATACGAGCCAAAGTTATTGAAGTTCCTTGAACCAGGGTCGGCCAAAAAGGGGTCGATTTCTTCAACAATATCTAGTTTTTTTTCGATATGTTTTGCATAATTTAAAATCAGGGCAGTAGATGCATAGCTACATCATTTAAGAGCTGAATGGTGAAATAAATACATCATTGTTGCCACCTTGGTGATGTAAAAGTCAAACAGCCTGCAAACGGATTTTCAGGCGTGGTATCCAGCAGCCTTAATGTATTTACAAATGATGGAATGAAGTTTTAATCATTTAAGTTTTAATATATATACTGTTTTATTGCGGTAAATATAATTCGATTGACATTCTGATGATACTGGTTACTTAATTTCATATTTATTGACTTATATTTTGTATGTTGCCTTGAGTGAGATTTTTATAATAGTTTTAAGGGGATTAAAATATGTTTTCATAAAGATATATGTATTCAAATTATCATGTTAAGTGGATGCCGAGAATTCGGGTCCTAAGTTTTCGGCCTACCAAATTTACTGTTGAATTTACCGGTAACTTTTTACTTTACAAATTGCAAAAAGAACATTTGTAACAACTTTTGTTGCGCCCAATCTTTGCTAATCATATGAAACAGAGGAAAAGGATGAGTAGACATTTGCACTTTGCCTCCATTTTGGTAGATTTCCGGTCCTACCTGGAACTCGTTTCAATAGTTAATTGCTTCCGTATGTCTTACAAGTCATAAGCTCTAAAGCTGGTTAGATCCTCAGCCCGTTTTCCAGAGAGATTTAGAGGCAAGATGAGGAGTGGGGTAGTATGTCTTTGTTTTCTTCACAGAAAACTGAAAGTAGATGACGTCAAAGTAAGTGGACAAAAAAAGTCGTGTGAATAATACTTTTCAAAGAATTTAATGAAGAGTAACACTAATGAATCCCGTCATTCAGCATCACTCATGCCTCATTATTATCAGTCTTACAAAATTATTAGTTCAGGTATTAATTTATTATAACGACACAAGAGGGCAGTTAATTCTGTGAGATATGTTTGTATTTTATCACTACTAGACGTGATATATTTCAAAGGAAATTCTTGCGCATGTCGGTATCATCTCTTGGGATGCATCACTTGGTAGCGAAAATGTCTGCGGAATGTAGCGCTTTCGCTAAGAGTCGCTGATTGGAAATTCCGCGTTTTTTTAGTATAAAAGAGGAGACACATGAGGATAAGAAATTCGAACAAAAAAAATTCCATACTTCTTTTCTTCCAGCGCACTTGTTTACAAAAACGTTCTCAAAAAATGATCGAATTGGTACGGTATTTCTTTGAAATTTCCCAAAGAATAAACTTCCTTGACTTGAAGATAGAGCTCACCCGGAAAATTATAAACCATCAGTTAAGGTGATTGGATAAATAATCATCATCCACTCTGAAATAAAATCTCCTCCGGCTAAACAATCACCCGCGGATTAAAAAAGTGATATCGATCCCAGGTCTCTCTGAGCAGAGTTACCGAATAACAATCGATACCTATCGATGAATATCAACCCCATCGATATTATTAACTCTGTTTACCCAAGGATTTTTAGGCGTACCCCTACAAATGCAAAGTACAAGCACCTTCACAATTTTTGCGAACAATTATAATTTTATTATGACATTTCAAAAGCAGGAGGATATGTCAGGTTAAAAGCAAACTCAAAACCTGTCTTCTGAGCTTGAAAGAATTTTAATAAATCACTAATAAATACAACCTATTAATTGTAAAAAAAATAGTCAATAAACGGGGCGGAAGAGTTCAGGAAAGAAAGATAATCGAAAGGGAGAAAATAGTGGAAGGATGACGAAAGTTAAAGGGGGTTGGAGGGTGAAAGAGAGATAAAAGTGAAAGAAAAAAGACAAAGCAGACAAAAGTGAAAGAATCACAGAATTTGAAGAAAGGAACACAAAAGTGAAAGAAAATCAAAAGTGAAAGAAACGCAAAAGTGAAACTAACACAAAAGTGAAAGAAACCCAAAAGTAAAAGAAACACAACAGTGAAAGAAACGCAACAGTGAAAAAAGAAAATAAGTGAAAGAAGGAATAAATTAAAGGAAACGAGAAGGTAAAAGAGACAAAAAAGGAAAATAATAATGTGGATGGGACTTAAGAGAAAGAGAAACGAAAGTGATAGGAACGTGAGGATCGGCAGTCATAGAGAGAGAGAGAGAGACGGCAGTTCATAAAAAAAGAAGTCACTCAAACACTTCCGACGCGGTTCCGCCCTCTTTCCTTGGAAACAAAAAAAGAACGCGACCCGTAAAAATAAACTCGCTAAGGGGAAAAGGCGAAACATATTTCGCGGCGAAAAAAGGCGCCGAGTCCATTTACCCTGCGAATAATTTTGGAATCGCCGAGAGTGAATGCGACGAAAAGGGCTTCGACCGGAAGTGGCGTCCCGGAGTCCGGAGGTTTCACCCGGACCGGAAACCTAGATAAACTCCCTTCCGCGAGGGATCTCTTTTTCCCTTCAAAGAGGGGAAAGATCAGGATAAAAATAAATTAATGGAGGGAAAAATAACCAGTCTCCCTCACAAGAATGTTTTTTGTTGCATTACCCGTCTGGCCTCAGCCGACGCGGCAACAGTTTTCACTCCAAGCCTCCGACGGAACTTATGAGGAAGATTTCTGTGGAAATATGAACGCCGATACATCACTTTTCTCTTTATATCAACCTTCTACATAAGAGAACTAATCGTTAATTCATTTTTGCTCATAAGTAATCCGCCTCGATTTGAAACTCCAATCTCAAAGTTGTTCGACGTTGCTTTCCTTAGAGAGACAGGATTTCATGCACGGAAAATCTCAACGTTCTGAATGTTAAGAGAGGAAAAGCGCAACTTACATGCAGGATAAAGACGGTATGAATATCGCTTTTCTGATAATATACCAAGGAGTGAACAGGTTGATTTAGCATCGCTCTTACCTCGGTAGCTATCATATCATTACTCCCACAGACAATCAGATAGAAAAGCGAATGAAATACACAATTTCTCTATCCTTTAACCAAATGGCGAATGAAATTTTTCCCTTAAATTAACCTATGCAAGTAGAGACTTTCCAATTACGGTATGAAGATTTAAATAAAAATTTTAAAAATCTACATACATAAAAAACTCTACATCGGCAATTACTCGGAAACAAGAATCACGATATAGATTTCGATTATTTGAGAAAATCAAACTTATCTACGATATTCTATCTACAAAAATTTGAAGGGCATTGTTAAGGAAATTTTTCACCCAAAATACATCCTTTTAATAAGAAAATTGCCTTTATTATGGAATAACGAACATCCGTGAAGAAAAAATGTATAGTTTGATTACCTTATTATTTGACTCAGAAATACCAAAATAGAACGATGATGAAATTTGATTGCTGTGATTATTATTGCTTCCAATAATGATTAAAATCAATTAGTATTGTTACAACTCATATTACTGGTTACAGTATAAAGAATGCTTGCTGTGACCATGAAGTGTAACGCGGCGATAATTGACTTCGACAATTCCCCAACGTAAGTAAACGAGTCAACAATGACGACAGCGCATTAATACAGCCTGAAGGCGTCTACCAAGTGAAGGCGGTACGTTGGTGGTATAGGAAAACATCTCAATCTCGTCTGGCCACAAATCCTAATGGGAAGACCAAAGTAATGCTGTCATTCTATTGGTGAGAAAGCTAAGGGGAAACATCAGCTGCTTTCCCCCAAATATGAGTAGTCCAATTAAAGACCTGACTGGCGGCATAAACGGAACTCAGCCCAGTGAGGCTGTCATCGCCTCCCTCTCTGATGGAAGTAAAACTTTCTCGGTCGTTTCCCAAGAAATCCTTTCACAGTAGTGAGAAGTGACAAGAAAAAAGGAGGATATCCTTCAAAAGGAAAAATACTCACAGCAAAATTCTCAAAGCACCAGAGGAGATGCATAAAAGTTATAAATGAACAACGAGGAGATTATTACGTAGTTGTATCAGTACTGGTGAATCTTAATCAGAATCACATCTTGATTTACATGCATACCCCGAGAGCCGCCAGTGGCGTTAGCAGGAGCTCGTTGGTAGGAACACAATCATTCCTGCTTAATTTGCCCTATTAGTTTCTCTTATACACTGGAGAAAGAATGACCAAAAGTAATTGTCCCAAACGTCAATAGAATTAACAGACAATCATATAGATCAGAGCTTCAGCATCTCCGCTTCTTGAGCTTAACTGGTGTATTTACCACCACCAGCTTCAGATACGCAGTCATCATGAGGTAACATTACTTTGCTGTCTTAATTGCCCAATAAATTTTATGATAAACATTAGAAAAATCTAAGAGTATATTATTATAACGTTATACTACAGCTGTTTCGACGATCATCGGATGAACGTGATTTATCCACGTCAGCTGTGAACTTAAGGATGAATTTAAAATAAAATGAATCTAACAAAGGCTCTCCGTGGTTTTCCCCAAATTTCATTTTTCGAAACGACCGGTTTCGACCTTTACTGTCATCTTCAGGAGAAGAAAGATCTTGCGGACAACTACGAAGAACTTTCGTTGATATATTTAGATGCCGTACCAGAAAATATTATGCCAGAACATCCTGAGTTTGTACTCAATAGTTCTACATGTTTAAGATTCTGACTGGGATTTTTCGTCTCATCGCAATAGCTGTCAATGCCTCATTTACTTCGAAGTTTTTAAGCAACTGGATCATCGATCTATCTTATAAAACCGGTATTTACCTAAAATAAAGATAACATAATTGGCAGAAAAGAGACGTTTCCTTTGCAATTGGTTATTCATGTTTAACAGTTATTCATCAAGTGAATTAATACCAAAAATTCTACTGTTAAATTGTGGCTTGTCCGCAAATCGCTGCTTTAAGATATTTCACCGCGTAGTAATTTATTTGGAGATGAAATTAACACACGGTATCAACAGTCTCGAATATATTTTATACATTCGGATACCAAAACATCGAAATTTAACTAAGGAAACCGGATTTAATCACTGTATAAAACTAGGGTTTTTCCAATTTCGCCTTTCATTTACGTGATAAAAGAGACTGCAACGCTATTTCTATGCGTGGACTGGTTCATGGAAGTTGCGTAAGGCCAACTCGAGCGACCACAAAAGGCGAGGTTTTTAACTCTCTGTACTGGACAACCGGAAACGAAAGGACACACGGAAACGTCATAATTTGCCAGTCTCTAGCGTAGGTGAATAATGAAAGTGATATTTCCCAAGAGCAATACAACTCCACCCAAGTCTCCCTAAGGACGCTTGGAAAATAGGAAATGTTTAGACGCGGACTGGGCAGTGTTTGGCGTCTGAGAATACGGTACGCGGTTTTCCTTTGACTGAGTTTGTTTTTCTTTGTTATCTTTCGGAGAAAGAGCCGACGGACGAAGGGTACATTTCCACCCATCGTCGCTTGAAAGGAGAAAAAAATAGACGAATAAAACTTCACCCATTCAAAGCCGTGATTTAACAAATATCACCTTTTTGTTTCTAGCTACAATGCCCACGAAAATGGTGAACACAAAAAGGATTAAAAGTAAAATCGAAATGATAGTAAAAAATATAAAACAAAAATGAGAGGAAATTACTATTCATGAAAGTACTCACGAGGGAAACTAAGCCATTAAGGCAATTTTCAAGGAATCAAACGGCAAACCATTTATCAAAGAATTACCGCAAATTGAAACAAGGAAGTGAAATAAGCCGCTTGCACGCTAGCTTTAGCGTATTATGTAGGAATTAATTCTGTTACTGCATAAATATTGCGATTCAGGAAATGTAACGTATGATAAGCAATGATAATTAAACGAGGAACATATTAATTTTTTTAAGGTTTCAATGAATTAATTGAACATGCATGAATGAGATAGTATAACGCATCGACCGCCTATAATTTTCACCCCAATCCTCATCCCAACAAATAACACTTCCGTATTAGGGGAATGCACCCATATTTTCTCATTTTTTCCCATCAACCATTGTAATTAAGCTTTATTTTCTTTGGTTTACCTCAGAACTGTTTTTTATACCGCTTGTTTCAATCTCAAACGCCCCATTTTTTATCACTTATAGTACAACGAAACTACTTCTGCATAGCCGTGGTCGGTGGTGTTTTTCTTACAGCCCACGAGTAGATGATCTTGAGTTTTCAGGATAGCAATTGACAGAAAGGAAAAAAAAGAATTGATAAAGTAATATATTGGAACACGGCTGTTGATGTATTAGAGGTTTAAGATCTCCAAGAGCCGTCTTTGTCGGCGTTCCTCCTCTTAATTCTCGGTAGTCGGAGGAAGCAAGAAAGGAATATCCGGCATTATTCTTAATTTCTCCGACTACCAGGAAGTAAGAGAAGGAACGCCGACAAAGACGGCTCTTGGAGATCATAAACCTCTAATTCATTAACAGCCGTGTTCCGATATTTCTTTCTTTACGGTGATGTATAGTCTTCAACCCGAAGACTGTAAGGATACTAATAAAGCGCCGAAGAGGTTAAGAACGTTAAGAAGAGGAATGAAGTAGTTTTCCTTTTCTTTCCACACTGAGCCAGAATGAAAGTGTGGAGTAAGTCTTCGTAGGTACAGCACTCTACTAATAATACTTTTGATATCATTAAATCAGGATTGACCAAAATTAATTATATCACTCAACAAAAGAGAGAATTTAAGTAGCAGTTATACAACAAAGTTCAATTAACCAGTTTGAAGATAACGCAACGATACGAATGAGCACCAACCCAATAACAATGAATCTACAACTACCTGAACAGCTAAACCATGGGTGAAATAATATATATAAATAAATATCCAGCACGCGGAACTATTCGGCCCATTGAGAATCCCTAAGGACCAGCAAAGCAGTCTAAAAAAAATCGTTTCATTGCTTTTTGGTATTTATTGACACAATGTGTACGTTTATCCTTTGTCTTTTACTTGAATGAATGGATTACTGTGAAAATTATGAACATTCAATGAAATCGGGCAATTATGAATCGATTAAATCAACAACCTTAGATCATGTTCAGTTACCGAAGAAGTGAAAAAGGGCATCATGCGGACCAAGCAACAACACGT
Source organism: Sympetrum striolatum (assembly GCA_947579665.1). Classification (NCBI taxonomy): domain Eukaryota; kingdom Metazoa; phylum Arthropoda; class Insecta; order Odonata; family Libellulidae; genus Sympetrum; species Sympetrum striolatum. The sequence continues at coordinate 79,520,359 of OX388347.1, read as the reverse complement.
AAAACATAAAAACAAGAACGATCAATCAAAAAAATAGTTTTTGAAATCTATGTTGATCATAGAATATGCTAATATATCTTATCATTCAGAGATATGTATAGATTTAAAAACATATTTTGTTGCTTGAACTTACTTGGTTTTAATGATGGAATAATACCATAGTTTAGACCGAGATGATTTCGTATGACAAAAGACATTGTCCGCCAGCCTCTCCCTACGTGGTTCCAACCATAAGTTAAACAATCAAACCGTTCGCAGCAACTGAAGCACCCATTCCGAGAGAACCACCGTCAAAATCCATAATTCAGCGAAGAGAGTCGCGAGGAGTCGGAAAATAAAGAAGAAACGCTACGCACATTTATTAAAATAATCCGAACGGTCTCTTTTCCCTTGGGGCGGGCTTCCGTATCCGCCACAATGCATATTTTATGGAGTCAAGAAAAAGTCCGCGAGATGCCCTCTTTGGACAGACAATAGAGTCCGAGCACACATCAAATGAGAGTGACGTATTAAAAATTGAGGAAAATACGAGGAAAGACGCTGGGAGGAATGCGCCAGCGTAAGTAGAGGGAATAGAGAAAAAACAGAGGAAATGATGCAGCTGCAAGAGTCCTTTGTAGGTGGAATGGCCCTTCCAGGGATACGAGATGGATCACGGCGACTTTTATTTCACTCTGAGATGCGTTTTCCGCGAGAAAGGCAAAGGAAAAGAGATTTTTGTCCATCCTATTTCGTGCATCCTCTAGGATGAATATGAGGCTGTTCTGGAGCGAAATTTGATGGCTCTGAAGCGACAAAAGGAGAAAGTTTCCTCGAGAGCGAGTAGGAGAGTGCAGAGCGGGGGTGGTCTACTTGAAGGCACGGGTTCCCCATAGAGGTCCACGGGGGAATTTTTCCGGCACGAGGATGTTTATAAATTTTTCAATTTAACACAGGATACACATTTTTCCTTTAACTTATTTAGGCTCCAGAGTAAATAAATAAGAATTTCGCTGATTATTAATACATAAGGTCAATAACAACATCTTCGACCAAGAGTGACTACAGGCCGTAAACATGACGCAGTACTTTAGCTATGTACTACCACCATTCAAACACGACCACACTCCTCCTGCTTTGGAAAGCGATTAAAATGTAAAAACCTTGACAAATTATCTCGAGGGATCAGGCTATCGGACTTATTAGTTCAAATGAATGTAACGTTAGCGGGTTCTGCTGTGAAAATATTTTCTGATGTCACTTTGTAGCGTAATGTAAAAATCATGTATAGCAAAACAAATCAATTGGCCATGAGCACCAAAAGAGACTAATTTCCATTTTATTTTCACCTAACGTTACTGCTAAGATTAGGAAATGGAAATATTTGTATAGGTTGTTTGTTTCCTAACTTTTATTTTCGACTCACCCCTAACGTAGTAATATACATAGCTTCTCGCACCCTAGTTAAGCACCACATAAAAGGGAAGTCTTAATTTCATCAAATACGAATATTGATCACCCTTTTATAATAATAATAATAATAATAAATCCTCCTCATTTGGGTGAGATTGAGACTTAAAAGTCTCTTCTTCCATCCAACCCATCGTCATTAATTATAAAATAAGAAGTAGAAACAATTAGAAGAATTTTGGATATAAAAAACCTAAGAGATTCTTAGGAAAAAAAATCCACTGCCGGAAAACACCCACAAGGAAGGGGGGTGAAAAACATGCGCAAACCTACCGATCGTAATAGCTAAAAGATAAAAGAAGAGAAAAATATTCAAAAATAAATAAATACACTACCAATAAGTACTTACATGCGATACATAAATAAGAATCAGTTCACATTTAAAAAGAGATAGCAATATAGAAAGTAACATAAAAAACAAAATAGAAAAACAAGGAAAACGTGATCCATGGTGTAAGGTAAAAACGTAAAATTCCGCGCAAAATTTGTTGTTCATGAGCGATCGGTCTAAGGTGGAATCTATGGCTCGAGTGATTAAAATCTGATGGTTTTTCAAGAATTCTTACCCTTAAAGAGTACATGGGAAACGATTAATCGGCAAGAAAATAAAACGTAGATGTTATAAATTGGAAACAGAAGCATTACAATAGCACTTTAAATTACACAAAGGCAAACAGACTATACAAAACCGTAAATCAATACAATACGATGGTACGTTTTTATGTCGACCCTGCGCGAATTGGAAATACAAGAACTTTATTTTCGGTTAACGAGAAATAGACAAAGCGATACTGGAAATACAGAATTTCAGTTGTTTTGTCACATAGCATTCGTGAATTAAACAGACTAGATTTAAATGTTAATGTTTCCTAAGTCATTAGCCCATTATTACTGTATTAACATAGATATCAACAGTATCTTGAGTTACAGCTAAACACTATTATCTGGAGTTTAATTAAACACTACACTAGAGAAATGTCGCACATTGTCGAATCAAGCAATAAAGTTAATTACAAGATGGCGATGGCCTTAAAATAATAAACAGGGGTCAGAATTTTCTCATAGAAACTGAAAACAACTAATAAACACTTGATACTGCGGAGCACGACTCCAATTTATATGGAGGAACTCGTTTTTATGAATCACAAACCGCAAATGAAAATCCAGTGGAAAGCCGCTTTCACAGGAGGAAACCAAAATCAAATTCTTTCGATTGAAACCGTAATGGCTCTGAACGGAATTCATTCACGATCTATTGATTTTCCAGAAAAATTTCACCGTTGACCGGAAACCGCACGGCATTGAGTCGACGGTAAACCGCAACACCTCAATTGTCTGCGAAATCGGCGGTAGCGCATTATAATCGAGGATTGGAAAGCTCAGGGAGAAATATTTTCTTCAGGAAAAAGTCTCATCCTGTTGGATGATGTAAGAGATGGAGAATTTGCTTGCTTTTCTTTGATCTTAATTAGAGTCGACCTTGCTTCAGAGTGTAGATTTATGGATGAATAACGTACCGTAAGTCTTACGCTGCTTGTTAAATATAATATCGACTTTCAAAGAAAAACGGACTTGAAAAAAGTCTGACGGGGCAGGGAATCAAATCTGGGATCTCACTCTCCCTCGGGAGGCTGCTTTAACCAACTAAGCTACCCGGTCAGAACATTCTAACTAACCGTTCTGGGAACTTTGTGAGTTGGTTAAAACAGTCCTAGAGGAAGATCCTGGGTTCGATTCCCAGTTCCTTCAGACTTTATTGAAGTCCATTTTTCCTTGGAATTTCCCCTGGGTGCTCGAACTTATATACAAATATACCTTAACCCTTTTCCTCAAAATGTCGACTATTTTTGTTCGTAACTCTTTATGAAAAAGTGTTTTTTATAGGGTCTTTGTAAATGTGTCTGACTATGAATCTAATATTCATACTATGCACTGACTAGAGAATTTATTGGGGGGTAGTAATATTAAGGGTTATAAGGTGCCTCGACAGCAAAGGTCATGTTGCACCATATACTCCACCATAGGCTCCCGGATAGTCATGTGGACAGCGCGTTTGCGTTTGGTGAAAGCGGTCCCGGATTCGAATCCCGGTGGGAGCCAATGTGCGAAATGACCTAAGCTGTCGAAGCACTTTTAGCAATACTACTAGAGAATTTATTTCACGTTCAATTTGCAGCGACAAAGATTACTTTTATTCAGATATTTATCGTACCTGTAACATATAGTATCTTGTTTCATTTTCCTTATCCTATGTGTTACTATCTATCTCTTTCTTTTATACTTTCCTATATACACTGCTGGTTCTTTACAGCCCCTTCTCTCTATGGGCACTCTTTTGCAGTGGAAATATTTTTTTCTGCGTTCTAAATTATTAGTTTTGTATTTGCTCCAAAATTCCATCATTTTTTCCAAGTTTCCTTACCATTGCTATTTAGCTTGTTCGTCAACTTTAATTTTTTATGGCTAAAATTCTTTTTTAAAAGCAACAATCATTTTATGTATTTTGTGTTAGATTACTATTCCCAATTTAGCCCAATTAAAACGTTCGTGTGCATATCCTCTGTGCTGCAATTACTCACACTTTTCACTTACATAGTATTCAATCTCAATGATGAAAGTAAGAAAAACATCATCATCTTGTCGAGCAAACATCATTTCGCCCCCATAACTTTTGCTTGAAAACGGTGGAGGGGCGAGGCTCTCTGACTTGATTCTTTGCAGAGAGTAAAACAAACTCTATGAGCTATATACTTCGTAATTCTATACATTCACTTGTCTGCCGAGAAATCGTCGTACATTGCCTTCATATGCTCTTCCATTGAATACAGAAGTCACCCGAATAAAAGCATAAATTCATACCTTGGCCCGTATTTTGCTGAATCTTGAACCTTCGTGGAGACACGACAAACGTCTAAAGATGGCAACACTGCTCGGAGAAGGAGGGGAAGAGAAAACGAAATGTTTAGAAAGGGAAAACACGGCTTAAGACGGTAAGTAAGAGAAACAAGGGCCTGGGGGCACAAAGTCAAGGGTCAACGAAGGTCGACATTCTACAAGAACACATATAAAAAAGAGAAAATAAAAACGGAAAACATTTGTGTGTGTTTGGGGAGGGTGCTTGGCTATAGAATCGACCCGTTATACTTCCATAGTTGAATTTGATGAAATGGTGACCAGTGATGTCTCGTGTCTGGTATGATATCAAAAATTATTATATATTTTTTACCAGTATAAAAAAATACTCTTCTATTTCCGTACCGATTGGGCGTTTCAATAGATTTCATTGCCAATATGCTGGCTGACCTTTACAGAGCGTTTTATTCTTGTTCAGTTCCAATTCCTTCAGTTGCCATCAGCCGTGTAGTAGCAAGAGCGTACTTGGGTTTCTCTAATGGCAAATCCACGTTTTCGCGCCGATCACGGCAAAAATCAATCAATATAAAATTTTGGGTAATCAGCTAAAAATTAACACAAAATAATCTACATCTATTTGTGCAAATTGCAAAGCGTCTACCGGCGTGTGGCAGGGAGTGCACGCACTGCAACTTTACTTTTCGTTTAATTTTGCATATCGTTCGCGAAAAAACGAATTCTTGAAGGGGCTTTTTCAAACATCTACTTCCACGATCTCCTTTTCGGTATCATAACGGTGTAGTGAGAACAGAAAATAACGCTGACATATTCTGAGAATGTACTCTTTATGACTTTATTAAGTAAATCAAGCCCTTGAAATATTATATCTTTAAAAGATTCCCATCCTGCGTCCTGAAAATTGGAGTAGTAGCGTCAGTATACGATTCTTTATTAAACGCAGTGCCTTCCGTCTTACGTCATTTACTTCACGAATACGAACATGTTCTGTATGGTCACATAGTCTACATACATACGCAGAATTATTTTCCATAAGAATGAAGAAAATAATATGGACAGATCTGATAACTAATAAAGATGTCCTTCGAAGAGCAGGATAGTTATTGGATGACAGTTATAGAAGGAATGGGGTACGAGATGAATTGTAAAAGAAGAGCCAGGTTGCATCGTGAGAGACTTCGCCTACATCATAATGATTGTTAAGGCTAGATAGATTGAGAGAACGATGCGATTGGCTATAAACAGGAAGGGTTGAATTATTGCAATGTACCATCCTCATGATTGTTAACCCATGATAATCACGATAAAAGATTTATAATTGACTTAAACAATTTCGCATCACGAGAAACATAGTATTGACACATAGCTTCGTAAAATATATTCCCGATTTCATGTTCAATCGAATTTCTACTTTGACAACTGCCCCAATTGCTTATGATTTACATATATATCACTGCACCGAAAGCCACCAGTAGCAAATAGTAAGGAGTGAATAAACAACAACTTCTAACGTCTTATGATCTGTGGAAGAAACTTAAATAAATAATCTTTAGAGTTTATTAATTACCTTGAGACACTTTTTCGTTTTCTCTCAGAGTTTGCGATTCAAGTTTCCTGGAATTTAAGCGTCTTCTACTTCTTCAAAAATGTTTAGGACCTATTATATTTTCCGTTGGTTGTCTTAACTCCTCACCATGAGCGAACCAAACCGTGTGGTTAATTGTGCCGCGAAATGTGAATGAAAACCTGAGTGTGCCGAGAGGGTTGAAAGGGTAGGAAGCAATGACCTAGAGCAGTGGTTCCCAAAGTTTTCAGTCAGTGGACCCCTTGAGAGAGGAAAAAAACTCAGGGACCTCTTCTCAGTTTTGGTACGAGACAAAAAATAATATTTCCGTCTTTGGGCGAATGCCAGGCAATCCTTTGTAATTTAGTATTTCCCCTACACCGCTGCTGCCAGGCCTGATGGCCTAATCGCAGCATAATTTGAATAAATAAATTACAAACTCATATATTTATTGTTAGAATTCAAAGGCAAAGAATAGAGTAGACTTGCATATCGACGGAAGCTTTTCAATAAATTTATCACTACTGATTTCGGGGAGGAGGTAGCTGATATTGTTATCCCACTTATAAACTTAGGCGATCTTCGGGAGAAAACAAAAAAGCGATACAGGGAAGTAGTTGCCAGGACATATAGCTACTTTTGGTCGTTTTTCCCGCGAAGTATTAGAGAAGCTAATAGCTCTTCAGGTTTGTTTAGGATGTCGGTGTTTTACACCCCCTGCCACGCGCCACTGGCGGATTGCACGGTTTAAATGTAAATGTAAATTTTAGTTTAAGATGCACCACCGTTTATCGGCAACAGTGTTTCAGATTTTACAATTCAGATTTTTAGAATGTGGGTTTCCTCTATTTTTTGTTGAAGAGTCTACGGACCCCCAAAAATATTGTCGCGGACCCCCGGGGGTCCGTGGACCACACTTTGGAATCCTCTGACCTAGAGAATCCAGAAGGGAGGCAATTTTCATCTTCCGCGATGGATCCGCCCTAGAGCGGAGAAGGACAATCAGAAATAAGAGACAATGGAGGAGGAAAATTGAAGATTTCAGACTCACACAAGGTCTTCCCAGAGCAAAATAACAGGCGTAAAACCGAACGAACAAAGGGATCTAGGCGAGGCATAGACGCGGTCTGCGAATATCCCCTCTCTCCCACGACCGGATAAACCCCTCGAAATACATCTCTTCGCAGCTCTTTCCTCTAGCTCTTCTTTTATGCTGCCGAGTAAATAAGATTCCGAGGACTCCATTCATTTCGTCTGCGGAGGTTTTTTGCACGGTACTAAGAAGCCCTTATGTGTTCCATGAGAATATACTTGTGTCATTGAGCGTAGTAAAGGAATGGAGGACCCCCTACTAAAGTTGAGGAAAAGTTGAAGACGGGGGCATTGTAAGGAGAGGATATTTTTACTTTAAAAAGTAAAAATGAGCGTAGGGGAAGGGGTATAACAGCTAATGAAGCATTGTTGTGGGCATACAGTCGTCGATTTAACTCCAATTAAGGCTAAACAAATAGTAATAGTGCTTATTTAGAAAATATATATTTCTTCTCTGTATAAATACTTTTCCTGATATTTGTCAGATTACGCGATCAAAACGAGAATTCCTCACTTTTTGGAAAAAATTGCCAATTTTAATGGGTTCAGCATCGTTTTGAAGCTGGAGAATTTCGCGAAAAATCGAAGACCGACATTTTTCGCAAAATTTGGTCAACTTTGACCCCTGTAGAATTGTAATGCGCAGGAATCAACAAAACCTATTTCGCAGTTATACGCAGAATTCATTCAAGAATAACCATGCTAAGTTTCAAAGTCCACACTCAAAGAAACCACTTTCGTATTTTTGGCCAGCTTTTTTCGATTCCAGTCCACTGTGTGACGGTGCTCATCCATTTTATACTGAAGTATGGAGGAATTCAAACAGTTCGAGGGATGAAGCATGCGGCCCGCCGTTTGTTCCGGCCGGCAATAACGGTGTAGAACCGTATGATCGATTAATTATACCATCCATGACATACGAGTTTTACCAGCGGTATACAATAATACACAATACGAAATAGAAATTACATTATATATTATCCGAATGAGTGCTTCTGTTAAAATAAAATTTAAGTTATACTGAGAGGATTTTTTAATTATAACTACAGTCCTGCAAGTAATTGATAATTTCCGGGAATATCACTTCCTACTGAAGATGAGATAGTAGTCGAAACGTTGACTGTATTCGGAGAAACAACCCGTTTGCAAACTTGATAAGCGTTAATCCGAGAAATTCACCGTAAAAGTACGAACTAATTTCTAACACATCGAATAACAAAAGAATGGTCTTGATCGACTATAATACCCATTTTCCTGATTATGAAATAACTATAGATTTGTCCCAAGTCAGCCCAACAAAACAGCGAGTAATACATTCTAATCAAACGATTTCCCTGGAAAGCAATTGGTTCATAATTTTGGAAGCAGCCCGCATAAGAATTGAATACACCGTTTGAAAACGCGACGTTTCCCTTCTATGAATTCCATTAGCGCCGATATGGATCCAACAGATACTCACAATAGCAGCAGCAGCGAGTTGGTCGAATTCCCAGACGTAGCTCCTCCAGGTGCCTTCCAACGGAGCCCCATTGCTTTTCTTGAACCAGAAATTCGGCATCTTGGACGAAACTTTAACAGACGAAAAATGTCCAAAATCCTATCACTAACCGTCCGTCACAATTCCGCAGACTGTAGATGCCATTATGTGCAGTTCTAAAGTGACATTCAGACAACCCAAACGTTTCATAAAAGGTGGTTGGTGGGGAGGAAATGGAATGATAAGGTACTGATAGCCGGAGGCGAGGCTGAATAAATACACAGTTTCTTCGGAGAATCTCTCAATCACCCCCGCAACTTATAAATAGCGATGGATTTATCTGTTATTCGTCGAATATATCACACCCTTCACTGTCAACGTTTCAAAGCTTTCTGTACTTGTGAATGCTAAGGCACGAGAGGCCTGTAGCTCGACGTTTGATAAGACCGTTCAAGATTCGCGGAAAATTCCACTTCATTCTTCCAAGAAAGAGTAGGTCCAGATTATGAGTCGTTCAACCAGGATAAATGCTCGCAGATATGTAAATGTGGATGAGGATTTATTCTAGTAAGTGGGTTCAAATTATGCTGAAATTTTCATTGAGAAAAGAGTTGCTTATCTTTTATAAATACAGAGCGAAACGAAATAAAATCCCTCGCTACCATAAATTGTATAGGATATTTAAATTTGTCTCTTTCAAAAGTAAAGCTAAACATTTACATTTTCTTTACTTTTGCCGCAGTCTTGCTAATTTCTGAGATACTACGAAAGTTACTAGTGTATGACTAATAGCATTCATTTTGTCACTCTTTCACTGGTCTTAATAGTATTTTCTTTTCCTTATTTGCCTAATATTAATGAGATTATCTCGGCAAGTACTTGTTTAATAACAGAAAGAAATGATAACGTAAATTAAGGAAAGAAAAAGGTTCTAACTCTGACCTATTTGAAAAGGGAATCCAGCCACCAAACGCTAGTAAAAGTAGACTTGAAAGAAAAAGCTGTGAATTTTAGGGGATTCGTACAGCCACAAAGTCAGACAGTTTGAGAAAATAATATCGTTTAATTCTTGGTTACTAAGTGCAGATGGATAGAAATTGATTACATTTATCTCTTTTATATTTAACTGAACAGTTCAACCTTCGGAATTTCATAGAATAACGTTGTTTACCGCCCTTAATCTATAAAAATATCTACACTGAAAGGGAAAACAGTTCGCGAGATATATTCTGAAAACTGTGATACTAATTTTATCACAATCAATACGGAAAGTATATGGAGCTTTCCCTTTAAGTTTCATAGGCAGCTAAAACTGAATTTATAAACTTAACATCCTCTTCTGCTTCAACCCTTGAGTTCGTTCGCAGCAGACCTCCATTCATCTCTTTTCTCAGCTTTCCGTTTTAACACGTAGTATGTTCGGAATTGCATATCTTTTATGATTTGGCTCACATTGTCTAGTCGGGGTCTTCCTCTACAATTTGTACCCTCAAATTTTCCTTCCATTATTCTTTTAACTTGACTATCGTGTTGCAGTAAATGTCCAATAAGTTTAACTCTCCTTTCTTTAATGATTCTTATTACACTTCTTTCTTCTTGAGCTTTTGCAAAGATTTCTTCATTTGCTTTCCTTTCCGTCCAGCTTACTTTCAGCATTCTTCTGTAACTCCATGCTTCAAAGGATAGCAGTCTTTTCATTTCATTCTCCCCTATAGTCCACGATTCACTTCCATATAGCGCAACACTCCAAACGTAGGTCTCCATAAAGATTTTCCTTGTCTCCAAATTAATGCTTTTTGAAGTTAGCAGAATTTTATTTTTATTTAATGCTGGTTTTGCTTGGTTAATTCTGCATTTTGTACCTCTTTTACTTCTTCCATCCCACGTAATTTTACTTCCCAGAAAATTATTTTTTTTCACATGAAGGGTAACATTTTCCAATTTTACATTCGCTCTAATGTTTTCACTTTTATCGCAGATTAAAATCTTTGTCTTAAGTTTGTTTATTTTCATGTTGTAATCATTTCTCATTACCCTGTTCATTAAATTCAATGTTTCCTATAAATCTTCCTCACTTTATGCTAACACAGCTATATCATCCGCTAATCTAAGCATGTCCACTCTCTCCACGTTCACTTTTATTTCAATTTTTATCTCTTCTCTTATTCTGTCTATATCGTCTTGTACATATAAGTTGAATAAATATGGCGATAAGGATCTTGTCTAACGCCCTCACTAATTTTTGATTTCTTTTCCTTTGAGCCAAATCTAATTTCTCCTTTTTCGTATTTGTAGAAAATTTGTAGTAAGTCTCCTTTCACTTAAAATATTCCGGTATTATTTGATGGAGCTTCTTCAATACGACAGAAGAAGAACAAACACGCTAGGTTTATATTCTGTGGTGTTAACCTAGTGCAGGGTTGGCGAACCTTTTGCGACAAGCATACCATATTTGATGAATATGGTACTCTTACGTAAGTAAGGTAAGGCTTGCATGGAAATGTGGTGCCGAACCATACAGTGAGATTGTGATATTATTCATTTAATGATGTCAACGATGCGATTAAAATCTCGTATGAGACTTAAATAATCGTTAGTTGTCACTACTAATAAACAGAACCTACATGTATTTATTGTGGAGCTTCATTTCTTAAGTGAATAATGCAAAAAAAGATAATCTCGTAGGAGTTTCGCGTGCCGAAAAAAATTTCTCCCGTGCCACTTTGGGCACGCGTGCCATAGGTTTGCCACCCCCGACCTAGTGTGTTTTCCTTTCCTCTGTCGTGAATTATTAAGATTAAAGACCAATGTTACACGATTCTAACATTTTCATTGAAATTTTCCAAGATGACAGCTCTCATTCCCGAGTCCTACGAGAATTTGCGCTGAAATATTGCGTAGTTCACTACCCTCGAGTGCTCTGTCAATAGCATTATCTGATATCCCTGGTATTACTGACACCGAGCTGTCCTCCGCTTGCAGAATGCACAGCGATAATGTCGAAGAGTCACGGATATGAAACCATAACAGATGGAGATATCAATGTGTAAACTCCTAATACACGTGAAAAAACGCGTACTACAAGCGTGTGGCTAATGAATTAGTAATTTTGCGCGAGTTTGTAAACATGGCGAGTGTCAGAGACGACGGGGACAACCGATGAAATGGCTGCCATAAAAAAATAATCTTCGTTTTGATGTAACATAACACGAATTATACAAACAGTAGGTAAAAAAAATTTAGTGCCTTTGCGAAAGTGCAACGCACGCCTAAATCTTGGTACCTAGAGATAGAGCAGCTTAACAACTTTCCAATTTAAAACAGGTAAGAAGTATCCTCGACTATAAATCTCGTCGATTATGAAGTGTCTCACAAGATATTGCGAAAAATCAATGCTTATCGTCGGTAGCTATATTTCTTGAAAAAATAAACAAGAATAAATGGCTGTGCGCCATGGAGATTACTATCATCGAAAAGACAAATCACACAGATCCTTATTTTAACCGTCAAGATTAAGATTTACGATCCTAAATCACGCAAAATTCAATACAATATTCCAAGGAATCGCCTAAATTATGCTTTTACATCAGTCTCGAAGACCCCAGCCAAAGGCTAGATCATCGTGCAATTGAATTACACGGGAAAATATTCTCCAATGAATAAGATAGTTGAGTGATTTTTCTAATGGAACTTCTAGGATATGAATTATAATGACTACCGAAAGCATAGCAGAAGAAAAATTTAGTGGTTGAAAAGTTTATATAACGCTCACAGTGGCAAGTCAGCATGGCAGATATTAGTAGGATAAGAAGCCCTACTTACCAAAGCAGAAATTACCACAAATAGAAAATAGAGTCTCCCACTCAAAGGAAACTGATGAATTCTCCTTCCTTAGTAGAACTATAGATCAATGGAACGCTCTTCCTGTAGGTATATTCGAGCCTTTTCATCTCCCAGTGCATACCTGCAAGGCGAAATTAAGTGTATTTTAATAACAGTTAACATGTACGTAAATTCTGTTAGGGTCGTTTGACTTTCTGTGATTCGGAAAGGTGTACTTTTGTCAATGCGCTTATACAGGTAAATCGTGAAGATGTGTTTTTGTTAATGGGGGGATAGCTGATACTTGTGTAAATGTTGCCTTATGTATTATTGAATTCTGCCTGAGGGAGGTTCTCCGATGCGTTTCCTTCCCTCATTGGGCAAATGCCTGTCAGATATTGTGTTTACCCCTCCATTCATAATATCTAATCAGAAAAAGACTAAATATTTCTTCTTGATAGTGTACGGCTGTATATATTACTTCATGTGTTTTCGCTACCATTAGATAGATTAACTTCTTGTAGTGATTCTTTAATAGTAATATTGCTACTACAAAAAAACCGAGATAAGATTAACTTTCAAACTGGCTGATTACCGTGAGCGAGCATCAATGCCATCGATACGGAAATGAAAGATTTATTTATACTAGTAAAATTAGACACCATGTAACTTTAAATTCTTTAAGAGTCTTCGATGAGGAAAGACAGTTCCACAAATGAGAAACTTAAGTTACAGTTGCTATAAGTAAAACAGATTAAATAGGCTTCATTCGCCGAATTTGGGTCTCTTTCGCCAAACCTCTCAAGTCTTTTGTTAATATTTTACCAATTACTCATTAAGGAATAAGAACAATATTTTTGTCATTCATTCGATACACATCGATAGAATGTTAATTGTTCAGAAATCTATCTTTAGCCACTTTGATTGAGCTTTAGAATTTTGAGGCGGCAGATACTAGCTACTCGTCTCCATCAGAGGATAGGTTCACTTTAGTGGACCACTGAAATTCGAAAATAGGTATGTCTATTTATAATTTTTATCACTAATCCTTCCCCGTTTTTCGATTGATATTTCCTGATTTGATAACAACTATTTAAAATAAGTTTGAATAATATCACATAAAATAAATCAACATTTCTTGAATGAAACCGATGAGAAGAACGGGAAATCTGATGCGAAATACCTTAGAAGCATTGCTTTTCCCCTTCTCCATCTCCGATGCAAGCTGGAAAAATAGTAAATCACTGATCAGATAACTATTGAACCCTCTTCAAATTGTAGGCAGTACCTATTTTTCCGAATATAACCGCAAAAGGCGCCTAATTTAAGCACGAGAAATAACCGATTATATAGAGCTGTTTTACAACATTAGATCGCCATCACATCGTAGTGATTAGTGTGCCTCATGAAGCGGCTCCCTAACTTGCTCACCATCTGAAATAGGCCATGTTTAAATTTGATCCGTAGTTTTACAGCCAAATGATTTCGATGGATGTCTATCATTCTTCCGTCCATTTTCTAAATGGAAAGATCAAAATCCTTTCTCCCGAAGGCAATAAAACATCAACATGTCCAGCATCAGCTTCTTTGGTCCAGATCTTCTCGGTTTCATCTCATCTTCCATCGTATCACCACCCTTAATCACCCTTTTATTTATTGCTTCCTCTTTCCCTCATTTATCCCCAGTCACTCCGCACTTTTCTTCGCCTACATCCTCTCCTCCTTGTCCTGACCGAGGAGGTCGATGAATCAATCTTCTGGCCGACCGAAGGAATTTTTCATTCTCTTCAATCTCCCCTTTTATTTCCGACTCCCAAATCGCTCTTGCTTTTCCTCGCCCCTCGATTTTTCCTCCATTTCCCACGGAACATAACTTTCGCTATTTCTCCTTGACTTACCTCTCTTCTTAAATCGAATATTAAACGATCCACGCATCCGACTTCATTTCGGCTCGACCACAATTATTTTGTCGATGGACCCTTTTTTCCTGCCTGCCATTATGAAGCGGGGCTGCCAACCGTGAGACTTTTCACCGCGAAAATCGTGGCGTGCAATACGGTGATGCCTCACAGTTCGACGTTCCGCTAATCGACGGTGGGATTTTGGGCGCGAAAATGACGTCATTCTCTACGAAATCGTACCATTTTACCTAGACCATAGGTTACCAAACTTTTTTTCACCCTTGGACCCCCTTAAACTCTTTCCTTGGACCCCTTAGCCTGCTTAGTATTGAATTTTTTGCTTAAGAATCCAAATCTGGTATCCATTTGATTATATTATCTTAAAAAATCGGATCTTTGGTTTCCAAAACGCAAAAACAAGCTCGAAAATTGAAAACATTTTGAAGCCCCATTTCTTTTCTTCCTGATATGGACCCTCTGGAAATCTATATGGTCCCCCAGGGGTTCAGATGGACTACTTTTGGAACCTATGACCTAGGCTATAGGTTTCCACTCTTTTTTTCCTGTAGACCCCTTCAAATTTTCCATGGCCTTATATTGCATTTTTTTGTTAAACCACATTTGGTTTCCATTTGATTATATTATCTTTTAAATAGAATCTTTGGCTTCCAAAAACTCAAACTACAATCTCAAAATTTGAAAAAATTCTTGGACCCCCATATTTTTTCTTCCTGAAATGGACCCCCTGTAAATCTGTAAATCTAATTAGACCCCCAGGGATATTTTTGAACCTCAAACCTAGACGATTATCCATCACTGACAGTTAATACATTTTATTTTTTTCTTACTAATCGTGAGCTACATGGTAACAAACGACCAACCAATTATCACCTGCTAAAGTGAGAACTTTATTCAAAGATTCTTCGTACGCCAGAATTATTTCATTTACTTCCAAGTAAAATCAACAGATGATATTTAAAAAAATATGCAAAAAATAATAAATAATGCATAAAACAAAATATGCAGGTTCATTATTAACCATCAGTACAATTGAAAAAGAGGCCAAAGATGAGGGGTATTGTATAAATGGATCCGAAGAAGGAAAATAATGGATTATACTATGGTACAGATGAACAGGAATGATAAATCAACTTAAACACGCCGAATTGGAATGTTACTTGGTGGCTACTTCATGATTATAGTAAAAGTAAAACTCACTTAGTTGAGTCCACAGATTCTTTTCGCAGGAAGATCTTACACATTAACGAATTCTAAGTTGTTTTTATTCAACTTTTGAGGACTCTACTCACCGAGTACTTTATCCATGATTAAATGAACTCATACTGAAATTTTCAAGATTCTAAAATGTCAACCCGGATACATGCGTCGTGCGACGAGCGATGCCGTCATAATCAGACAGGTGATTAAAAACCCATTTCCCACCCCTTTCACCGAAGATCAATTGGGGAAGGCCTCCCTCAGTTCCGCGTCTTCATTTTAACCACGAAAGAGGACAACAGAGAGAAACAGCCATCGATTCCCACAATCGCCCCTCCCTTAATTACTCGCCCAAATTCTTTACCTCCTTCACCCGACTTCCCAACCTCTCGAGCGTTGCCTCTCCCCTAATAAAGGACATCCAGAAAGAAAGGGACTTCTCCTTTCACTGCGGATCCCATTTCTAGCACCCTTCCCGAAGGGAGTGACCCTGTTCCCAGACGCCCTCTCGCTCCCTTGGGAGGATAATTCGGTCCGGAATGCGGTTTTCCGATAAGAGGCCCGTCCTTCCTCATATCTCACGGGGTGTGTGTGTCAATTGTGGGTCGTTAATACATTTGGGGAAGAGAGGAGAGCGATGAGATGGGAGGGGCTTTAAAGATGAAGATCCATTCATCCAGGTCGCCCCTTACTGAATTCTGTGAAGAGTTCTATTCAATGGGATATTGTGCTGGACTTCTTTCATTGACCTTTGAACGCATTCTGTCTTAGTGATGAAATATAATGCAACCTACCACACTTATCATCTTGCCTAGTAAGCCTAATTAATTTACATACCGGTAATTACCGGCTGTGGTGGCGGAGTGGTTATCGTGCTAGCACTCCAACGCCAAGGTTCCAGGTTCGGGTTCGGATTTTTCTGGTTAGGGAATGGTTGTGTGTCTTCGTAAATAATAATAATTATTAAAATGGATGTAATTGGGATCTTCCTGTTTCCATTAGAGAAGTTAATCATTATTTGCATATTGACCCAGCAAGCCGCCATTTGCGTTCAGGTAGGGACGTATTAACACCAATATTCCTTTCTGCTCCGCAGAAAAAGCGACCTTTAGAAACTATTCCTACCGTCGCTTATTTCCTAATAAAGCTTTTTTGTATTCCCTCGGATTTTGCGAATGTTGTTGCCAGGAATAAAATATCTACTATCTCGTGGACGAGATGTACACTGATAATTCTTTCGAATATTTTCTGTTTACAATCTTCTACCATTTAGCGAATCCTACCTAAAGGACTTCATGAAAGCAGTTGCTATAGCAGATAACATGATGATGAACTTTACTGTTGAACCTTAAATATCCTTTAAGAAAACTATCGATTCTACGCTTAACCATCTTTAGATCGAAGAATGCTTCGAAAAGATCCCAAATCGCACAGCTAGGAGAGGTAGAATGAGAGTAAAATACCCCATTTCCATTCCTCTAGATGGCATCCCCTTACAACTCTACTGGCTAATACAGATTAACGTTTCCATTCCTCCCCAATTGCTATTTCACTTCGAATGAGTCGTTTCATGGAAAGATTACCTCCGACGGTGAACGTAGCTTACAGTTATCCATGATGAATTAAGATATCCAAAATATATCCTGATAAATGTTTGTAATGATACAAGGGTAACGTTAGTAGAACGCGAGGCAGAACTTCCTACCAAAGGATTATGAAAGCTAATTGTGGAGGGGCTGATGTTCAATCCAGCCTCCGAGTTAAATGGCGCACGAGAACGACGACACTATTTCATTTAAGGTTCCTCTAACAACTCGGCTAGATCCAGTGCCGGATTCAGATCTTTCCCACCCATGAGGAAAACTAATTTCTAAGCTCAGCTACGGACTCTATTGACATACATGTCAAAGGAGTTGCATGAATGTATTTATGTCTATGTCTATGTAAGAACCTTGCAAGCCGCCTTTCGGCGTGTGGCAGGGGGTGCAAGCACCTTGACTCTATTTTCCTAAACGGTTGCTTTCGCGTATACTTCGCGGAAAAAATGAATTTTTAAAATGATTCGTTCTAGCATCTATTTCCCTAATCTTTCGGACAGTATCAGAACGGCCCATATAACAGGGGGGTCGCATTATATCGGTTACATCATCTGAAAACGTAATTTCTCTGAACTTATTTAATAAATTTATCCTTTGAATTTTTCTTCTATCTTCTAATGATTCCCATCCCGCTTCCTGTAACATCTGAGTGAAACTCGCTGTTTTATCGTAGCAATTCTTTACAAATCGTATCGCCTTTCGTTGTATTTTTTCTAAATTCCGAATATGACATTTTTCGGCGGGGTCCCATACACTACATGCATACTCAAGGTGAGGCCTAACTAACGCTAAGTAACATCGCTCGCGAACTTTTTCTTCGCTCCTACCGACTATTCTTTTGACGAAGCAGAGTTTCTTAAGTGCTTTTCCACATATATTTCGGATGTGGGCACTCCATGATAGATTATTCGTGAGAGTTACTTCAAGATACTTCACCGATTCTACTGTCATTAGGTTTACCCCTCGGAGGCTATAAGAATAATCATTTATTATAGATTTACTTTAAGAAGTTAACTACCGAACACTTTTCTACATTAAGCTCTAATTGCAAATCATCGCACCAGTTCATAATTCTATCTAAGTCGTTAGAAAGGGTTAATCTATCCTCTGAACTAACTATTTCCCTGTAAATGACTGTGTCGTCTGCGAATATCCTAACATTGCTTTCAATGTGATTGCTGAGGTCGTTGATGTATACTAAAAATAACAATGGTCCAATTACACTGCCCTGAGGGACACCCGAGGTCACCTTAACCAAGTTGGAACTAATACCATCGAGTACTACTCGTTGCTCTCTATCGGTGAGAAAGTCTTTTATCCAGTTAATAACTTCTGCATTGATACCCGCAACTTCTAATTTGTACAGCAATTTATGATGAGGTTTTTATGCATAGAATATATTTTTTAAAATTTTGGTTAGGATAAAAGAATATGTATCTTTCATATAATTTAGTAGAACAGCCTTAGTCTTGGCTGCAATAATACGTAATCTCCCCAAAACGACTTAATAGAATGTTTTAGCCGGGTAACTTAGATTGTTAAAGCAGCCTCCAGGATATAAGGATTTGATTCCGGGCCCCGTAATTTTTTTCAAGTCCGTTTTTCCTTGAAATTAATACGAAATCTACTGAGGTGTTTCTTTAAATAATTACCTTCGTCTTGATCACTCCTTACTGAATTCCACGAGAATTTTTAATCACAGGGTCATTGTGCAGCACTTACGAGGGTGTTTTCTTTTCATAGCATTCTGTATCAATGAGTGAAGAGAAGTCAGATTACAACACTCCCCATACAAGTAAGCCTCATTCCCTCTCCAGAGCTTTACCTGGCCGATGTTTTAAGGGTTAACGATCAGACTGACCTCCGGGATGAATACACTAAAGAGTACATAAAATCGTTCCCAATAGTTATTAACGACACGTAACTACAGCAGCAATAATCATTTGTTACTAGTTACCCTATATACTTCAACTTATCTTCTGGTCTCCAATCAAGAATCCTAAACCTCCGTCAGAGAGATACATCTTCTGAGAGTTGGTCACAATCTGAAGAAGGAAGTGAATGGTAAATGTCCTCTTAACTTATAATGGTCTCCAGAGGCAGAAATGTCCGTTTGAGAAATGACCTGCAGCTCCCAAGTGGGCCAGCGATCTTGTCCCGAAATCGCAGATGTAGGAGATTGAATCAATACCAGTTATTCGCGAAATATATCCTCTGGCAATCGAACCAAGATAGATACTGAGAGACTTGAAAAACATACTGAAACGTAGATAAACGTTCAAATAAACTGGTACTAGTTGGTATCATGGATAAAATAATGGTCTGATTTGGAAATGATATATGTTAGTTATGGTAAGCTTATATCCCACACGCCATTGAATTGTGAACAATATACTACACTTGCCCTGTAGCTAATACAATTTTTTATTTTGAAATCTGTAACCCTTAAAATTCTTGCTACCATATTCTGACGGATGGAATCTTTTTCATTTGTCATTTTGTACAGAATCGAGAAAAATGTATTTTTTTACATTTGTCGCAATAATGGTCTTGGCTGAAATGATGGGAACGTTACTAAGGTATGAGTGATACTGAATAATGGCACAACTATGGGTCTTTACCAGGTGCGGATCTAGAAAAACGTTTTGGGGGGGTCCGATCGAAAAATTTAAAAACAGAAGATATTTCGGCTTTCACACAACGTGACGTTAAAATTGTGTTAGACAAACTCGAATTTTTTCGCTAGTGATTGCTTATTAAATTGTGTTTTATTTGCGTTATTCGAGTTTCATTTTCGAAAAATAGGCACAAGTGATATTTCGGGGGGGGGGGGGGTCCGGACCCCCAGGACCACCCCCCTGGATCCGTCCCTGGTCTTTACATATAGAGTGCTAAGTAAAGTGTTACTCGCAGAGTTATTGTACTCTTCTTGCGTGGACTAGCTTTGCTAATAGTATTCTAACCTGGTGAAGAAAACAAGGGCAAACTACCTCAATCCTCATTCTGTCAAGTAAATCTCATACCCCCTACTAGTTATTGGCAGCTAATGATAGAGGGGATGATGTACCATCTGGACTTAGAGTCGATAGCTTCACAAATAGCCTTTTCTCTCAATCGCCATCCCAGCTCTTCCACATGATCTCAGATATATTCTGATACCTTGGAAAACGAGAAATCCTGCTAATAAACTGAGCGTCTATTGAAGATTTTTATCAAACAAGAATAATTGCTTGAGTAATTTCATTCGTTATCAATCCAAAAGGACTCTTTTAGAGCTAATGAAAAGTTTTGAAACAACATTCCACGTTGAGCTTTATTTAAGTCGCTGGAGAATCGAAAAACATGGGTTTATTTATTTGTTGCACTAAATCGCCGCAGTTAGTCGCAAGAACTGGTAGCAACGTAATCTCATATAAGAATCAATAAAATTTTTTAAAAATATTACCATGCATACATGCAATAAATTTAACTATACACAGTGGAACCTCGGTTCACGACCGCCTCTGTTCACGACCAACTCGGTTTACGACCAGCTTTGGCAACCAAATTTTGACTCGGTTGGCGTACAACAACTCGGTTCACAACCAAGGCTGCCGACCAGTTCAGTAGGCAACCCCAACATAACACAGCATCGCTCCTGAGAAACAGTTGCAGACAGGTTTATCAGTGAATACAGTTCGTGAGAAATTTACGGATTACTTTATCAGTGAAACAGGACATATTCCATAACAATATAATAATATTGAAAAGTATTCCGTAAATAAATTAATAAAAGTGATAAAATTAATCCTACAGGCAATCCTAGCCTCCTCCTCCTCCTCGACCGCCACCCCCACAACGTAGGTAACTTACGTAAAGTATTAAATTTTAAATAATATTCACGTAAAGTATGAAAACTTATTCATTTTTTATAACTAATTTTACATGTAATTTACGTGCATTCTAAACAAAAATACACTTAAAAAATACAAAGTTTCAGAGTCTGGAACGGATTAATTGTATTTACATTAATTTCAACGGGAGAAATTGTCTCGGTTCACGACCAATTCGGTTCACGACCAGGGTCCAGGAACAGATTAAGTTCGTGAACCGAGGTTCCACTGTGCAACATAAGCATATATAAATAAAATTAATAAATACAAAAATATAAATAAGAAATACATATATAAAACATAAAGAACACCACTGTGAATTAATTAAGTATGAATTAAAAAGAACCTTCAACAACAGAGAGGTCAATTTTGAAAAAAATATGCCCTGTTACCAAGCAATAATAAAGCCGAAAAACAAGAGTAAACAGAGGAAAGGCGAATTTGTCGCGTCGAAAACGGCAAGTGTGGCCTAAGGGGAGTCAAACATCCGAAGCCGGTCCTTTTAATTCCCCATCTTCCTTTACAGGATCCCAATATTGAAACGCGAGCGAGGATCCTTTCTGAGCGTATTTCACGGTCATTTGTTCGAAAAGCAAAAGCAGGGATCTCCTTTCATCCGCAGAGGCACTCGCTGAATCTTTTAGTACAACAGGTCACGATCTCTTGGGAAAACCTCTTTACTAAATGATAAAGGTCTTTGACGCCGCTCTTGGTCAGCTGCCAAACTTGTTGCGATTAATTCCGCAAATTTTCCGAGCGAGCAAATATAGGCAAAGACTGAGGACACGGAGACCTTTTTCATATCGCCGGTCAAAGGGTCTTTCTCCTTTATTTATTTCGCTTCGGGGAACAAGATATCCCGTGTGGACGATTCTAAGGAATGCGGTATCCAAGAAAGTGAAAAATACAAGAACGAAAGGTAAGCTGAATTCTGTACGGTATTCATCTCGTGGGCTGACTAAAAGCCCAAGCCCTTTGCCATAAGCTACCGAATGCTCTGCAGAGGGAATGAGGCTTACAATCTAGTTGGACTGATACCGTGCCCATATGGATGTTAAGTATTCACTGCAAAGGCCTATTCGAAATTCGTTAACTCTCCAAGGCCGGAATTATTTTTTTTGTAACTATTTAAAATTTCTTACGTATTTCGCTTTGTGATTGTCTGAAAACAATACCCACAAAATATTATGCCAAACATATTTATAAAACCAGGCAAACAAATACAAAATTGCAACATTGTCATCGAGCTCTCCTATTCTGTGATACAAAATGAAATAATAGTAGATGTCGGATGATGTATCCGTAGTCCGTCGAGGGTTAAGATCACCATCAGCAACGAAAAGCCTTGCAGATGAGATGAGGATTACTAGGCTAGATGAGGATTGAGGTAATCTTCCATAGCATCTTCACAGAGCCAGAATACTATCAGTAGAGGACGCCTTTTTAAGTAGAGCACACGAACCACAAGGATGAAACTGCTAGCATTCAATAAGGAGTGACAAATATGAATGCCGTTATAGAGGGACTTTCATAATCCACGAAAAAGACTGATACACAAAAGTGAAGGAAAGGATTCATTCTTCCCTACCCTATTAGAAGGACAAATAATATTCTATTCATTTGATGATATTCTAATTCTGCAACCAATATGGTGGCAGCAATAGTTCTCTTATGCATCAAGTCCGGATTCTAGTCTCGATTAACTGGATTTTTATCGATGAGGGAATTGTGGTATGCAATGAGTTGTCCACCTTCTTCAATGCAATTTCTCAGTTTATTTTTATGGGTGAGTTTGTAAATAAAAAATAAATAATTAAGGATATTAAAGAGGAAATGAAAATATAACAGAAATATGATAAAGATTTATTTAATTTTCGAAACAAAATATAGGACTGGTATGTGGAAACACTAATTCATATATTTTCTACGTCGCGTTTATGATGGGAGTTAAAATGTTCCCAAAATTGAACTTTGCCGCGAGGTATTACTTAAAATAAAAAAATGCAATGTACAAAATCGCTTTGTTTTACGTTCGTTTTAAATATTTCCAGACGTCGAAAAGATCTTGACTTGGCAAGATACACTCCCATTAGGAAGGAGAAAATAATAATAATGTTCATGCTTCCACTTCTACATATAAAATTTATAAAAATGACATTTTTAGGAACATAGGTGATAGTCACGAGTTTCGGGGTTACCGACTCATCATCGACAAAACAAAATTAAAATAAATAAACCAAAAGATTAATAAAAAATAAATATAGATAAGTGCACTAAATCAAAAATATTACATAATAATGAACTGAGAGTATATAACATAGTTTTTTACAGTTTAAAGCTTTCATACACTTTTCTTAAATAAAGATTCAACATCATCGTATCTAAGCAGGTATTCCTTTATCAACTTGATTTTTTTCTGATGTCGCTGTGGTAATATTGTCTGGTAAATTTGAGTAACACTTTAAACCTAAATATAAAAATGAGTGACGGAATAATTCACAATTTGGTTTTGGGGTTAGACTTGGTTTAGTTCTTAACATATATGGTGACGGTTTTTTTTATCGCCTCCGTGATTATAATAAAGCCTTAAAACTTTACAAACGTATAAATGCCTCAATGTCAATATTTTTTATCTACAGAATAAGAGCGTAATAAAATGAATGTGCATTACTGTGTACTCTTGATATTACTCTTATATTATTTTCTGAGCCACCATTAATGGCTTTATGTTAGTTATGAATGCTCCTCCCAACACGTAATTCCAAACTGCAGTCCCGAAATAACCATAACGTAATAAATCTTAATTAATACAGTGAATGGGCATAAATATCTCAATAAATAGAATTTTCTAGAAAGGTTCCCGAATAGTGCTTGCATCCAATACAACCCACATTGAGTTTCTCTGATGACATTGACCGATTCTTACAAATTAACTCATCGAAAAACAAAACAATTAAGACTTGAACACTGGGACGGAAAGCGAAACGAGTTCAACTCTCCGAAAAAATGCCTTCTTTTCAGGCCTCTGTTATCCATTATCCCTTCGTTTTTCGAAAGCTCCGCTGACGAGATAAAGAAAAATTTCCCTCTTATTAATCCAACTCTCACATTCTTCTCAAACCTTTTCCAAAAAACCTGGGCGGCAAAAATACTTCTTTTTTCACGTTCTCTTTCGCTTTCCACAATTTTCTGGCCGCCTTTTCTTTCGCGCCCTTTTCCGAGAAATAATGAACGAGAGACGAAGAAAAAAAGAGACGCGATTTCTATCTCGATGAGGAAGTACTTCACGCCTCTCACAAAAATACCAATTTTTCCCCCTAATAGGTATTTTTTTAATTCCAGATAACCGGGAGACCTTTTGCGCATCCCGATAAGGAGCATTTCTCCCGATAATAACTCAGAGAGAGCGAAAACTATTAATACGACCGTTGCGCCCTCTAACGGTCATTTTTTATTCAATAGTGCCTTTTTTGGAACATAAAGAGAGCCCGTTGTGACTGTTTATCTTTCCGAATGCGGGAATTTCGCCGTTATTTTCCGTAATAATTCATTCGTGCATTAAATATGTAGTGTCACGCGAGGGCGTTTTAAAAGGCCTTTGGCAATCTCGATAATTGCTGCTTTTATCGTCCAGCCGCAGCTTCCTTGTTCGGTTGAATTGCTATCTGTTAAATTCGACTAAATGAGGCTTTGCTTGGTGGTATTCCATGACAAAAGGAGCAAATTGACAAGGAATTAGGTTTAAGGAATAGATTCATTTATAAGCAAATTGACAAGGAATAAATTTATTTCTTCTGCGGTAGTAGTATAAATAAATCTATTCCTAGTCAATTTGCTTCTTTTGCAATCTGTTGTTCGTGGAATATCGCTGCGTTCGCAGGTGGGGAGATAATTTCGATTCCACTCTAGCATATTATATAAAAACTATTTATTCAAGATGGTATCAATAGCCACGTGGTATCTATTACATTTATTCTCCCGATTGATACACCTATTACTTGATTTTTGTAAATGATTCTACGTCAAAA
The DNA here is from genome assembly GCA_947579665.1 of Sympetrum striolatum. Lineage (NCBI taxonomy): Eukaryota > Metazoa > Arthropoda > Insecta > Odonata > Libellulidae > Sympetrum > Sympetrum striolatum. The sequence continues at coordinate 79,495,467 of OX388347.1, read as the reverse complement.
GCCAATTTGTATCTGTCATATGTATTCTCCGAATAGGTATACTCTTCAATATATTTTTTAATTACTCCATACTCCATCATCTTTTAGCCAGTCTCGGTGGTGAAGTGGTTAGCATAATAGCTTTGCAAGGCCAGGTTGGCAGTTTCAAATTCTGGTTAAAGCATTTTGTGAACTTAAAAGTAAAATTGGCCAATTAAGACAAAATTTCGCGCAATAAAGTCGTCATTATAATTATTACATATGTCTGTAAAGTATTCACACCCTCAAACATCAGCAACCAAGAGCTAGTAGATGGGAATGAGACTTACTTGGCAGGATGAGGAGTGAGGAAGTTTGACTTGCTTTCTATACATTACAAACCTACAGCCTAAACCGCAATTGTCTCGTTTTTTTACAGTGAATACGGCGTAATAAGGGACCTCCATGAAAAAATCGACCCTAGCTATCATGGATCCCAGGAGGCCCCAATATTTCGATTTTCCCAAAAGAATGCATCGCGAAGGCACAGGGATTTGAAAATCAAGATTTCGTAAGATTCCTAAGACTGGCTGCGGTGGCTGAGTGGCTAGCGTGCACTCTATTGGTTAAGTCCCGGGTATCGAATCCCGGATAGTCGGACTTTTCTGGCTAGGGAATGGTTTTTGTGTCTTTGTAAATAATAATAATTATTGAAAAGGGATCTTCCTGTTTCCCTTAGAGAAGTTATTATTATTATTTTGAAGTAAACTGGAAATAGGTGTCTTACTATAGTAATGAGTAATTTAATCTAAGTTCCCTCTATTTTCACATATTTAGACGAAACGAATACTGCATCGGGTGCTTCCATTAGGCAGTAGCAGTATGATTTCTGACGAAGCATTTAAGTTGTCGAATTAAGGATCTATTTTTAAACGGCAATATTAACTACCGTAAGGGAGTAGTACTGCTGATGAAAAATAATTGTTTAAATGTAGTTTCCATTTATTGTTTTTAATAAATATTTTGGAGAAAGAACAAATTGTTATTTTTCATCATGACGTATTTCCATAAGACATCGCCAGAGACTGTGAATTTTAAGAGTAGTACTGCTACTGTATTGAAAAACCTTCCCCGCGACAAGAAACAGTAAACCAAACTATTAATTACAGTGCAGCATTTAATTTTCTATTACTGGAGGGAAGGACCTGCGAAATGAGCGTAAACAGAGGAAATTTGCATTTCTTCGGCAAATTTTCTGCAAATAAGTGGGAAAGCATCTAAAAACGGAGAACTTATAATAAAGAATTTGCCCTGCGCTACACAAATATAATACTTAAAGAAGACACAGAAGATCCATCACAAAACCGGTCTACACTTCTCACGAAACCAAATGAAAGTGACTTACAAAATATGCATCCCAAAGGTTTGGATATTACTATAGTAGGAGCTTAAAATTTTCGAAACAAAATTTGAAATTGAGGCAAGTACAAAACAAACTTAACGATGGAAGATTCTTAGTTTCGTCGAGCTTAATCTCCTCTACTTAAAATTTTCAAAGTTTGAATTTACAAATCCTCTTATCTGACTAAACACTTAGTAATTCAGGTCCCACTTTTCGATCCTCTATACATAGCGTGAGAACATAGCCAAGAAGAAACGAGTTTATACATAAATCGATAATTCCTTTTAAGTAATACATTTACGACATTAAGCTATTCCAAGAAGAGGCTTCGGATAGCTTAACACGCAGCTACTGCTGCAATAGTGCCTAGATAGATGAAATAAATTCCGCTTCTTGTTTTGAACTGGATGGAGATGGCTGCGATAATATTAATGTTACCGACACGTGAATGATGCTGAATTGAGACTTTCTATTTGATCTCTTCAATTTGAACGCTACGAAATTCTCCATTCACAGAGCCATTGCGCAGCGTTTACAGGGGCATTCTGGGTAAATCAAGGACAAATTACTTCATCCTGACGAGTAAGCCTCATTTCCTCTCCCGAGGTATTGGCATTTTAGGAGGGAATGAGGTACAAATTGGGACAGACGCATCACCTGCCTCATCTATAATGCTTCTTGGAAGATAGAGGCCTCCGTCTAGAAATCAATTCCACGTTTCATAACCGCGAAGGGCTCATCGGTTTCCGTTTACGTGCTTCCGGCTAAGAGTAGTTTCCGGAGACCTGCTAATCCGTCAGATGAGGGAACCATTTCCATTCACTCCGCCTGGTATTGTGGGTGAAAGCTGTTTCGGTCGTTCGCTAAAATCGTGAATTTCAGACGTTGAATGTATCAGGTACCAGACAGTACTTATTATCATTAAATGTATCTACTATACTACAAAAATGGTGTTTCAAAAAATTTACGTACATTATCCATTGTTTGCAATCATTATTTGTAACACGCACCATGATGATCAACAAGTCTTTCGGAAAGTGTTCATTAATTTAGCCCATGTTTACAAGTTGGCTTGGTTTGGACCACAGTTTGGTCTAGATACATTGTTTTTAACAATTTTCCTGCAACACCCCAATTATTTTTGGTAACCTCAAATGCAGCATTAGTGGAGGATGATTTCAATTCTCTGATTTTTCGTGTTGTTTCCTTACTATCTCGAGGCGGTCCTCCCTGAGCTTGTGAATTTCCATAAATTCTTAACGTGTTGGCGAAATTTTTCATTTGAAAATTTATTATGAACTGAATACATTTTTGATAATTTCGATTATATAATTAAATATCGTTTTCATAAACATTACTTTTTGATAGTAAATCGATTGCCAGGATCATAACGAGTAGCTAGGGCTGATTTAAACCTCAAACCATCTACAATTACAGATTAAAAGTCCTAGAAAAGGGATGAGACTTACAGGATGAGGAGTTGGGTAAAGTTCCCTTGCTTTCCACACTGAGTCAGAATACTACATAAGGAATACGTCCTCGTAAGGGCAGTGTAATCTCTCACTGTATATACAACACTTTCCACATAATTCAATACGGCGTGAACAGATTGAATACCTTCCATATGATCACATGTGGAAAATTGAGACAAAAATCAGAGCCATTTCTCTCAACCCACGACCAAAATGAAAATTCTATAATGTTCCATCGGCAAAGGAATGTTAGCAGGAACTAAGGGGCAAAAAATATCGTTTAAAGCTAAAGAAAAAAACCAATTAAATTCACTCCTGACGACGAATGTAACGCATTCAAAATACGTATTGGGTGCTCTTAAAAAGTGCGGTGTCCTTTATTATTTTCTCGGAATGAGACGAGGAACGTCGACAAAGAAGGTTATAGGAGACTTTAAACCTCTAATCTTTAATATAGAATCGATTTGACTTTTCCTGTCACTAATTCCTACTGGAAATTGTTAGCTCGTCGCTCGACGTTCTCGATTCAAGCTCACATTTTCCGGATCAGCTCACGAATCAATACAGCACAGCAATTCTCAGAAAATCACATCACGCAATTATTTCACGAAAGAAACCACTCAGTCCTTATCGGAAACTTTAACATGCTCTCCCTTTATGGCACCGCTTCCAACTTTCTCTCCTTCGCCACACAGTCACGTGTTCACTTATTCTTCCGCAAGAATCATTCCTACTCCGATTTCAGCATGAATTCAAATAGAGAGAAAGAGAGAAGGGACTTAAAACGTTGATTCTATCCTTACAACCTCGAGTAAGGCGATGAATTCGGGCATAGATCAACGAATAAAAGTGCCAAATGAAAAGAATCAAATTCTCGAAAATATTTTTTTAAATATTAGATACTTAATTTATACTTCCTTGATACCATATCTATCGATTTTCATTTCAATTCTATGGATATCTACGTACGTTTCATTTCAGCGTATACTGAGCTCAAATTAATTGAAGGTTTTTATTCAATATTTCATACAATTAGACTGATTTGGTGTAAATGTTCAGTAATTTATGAGTTAGTTTTCTGTATAGCTCATTTCAGTAAATGTTCATAAAGAGATTTAAGTCATCAGAAGCAAGATTTAGCAATACCTCCGTGGTTAGAGAATGATTGTTAGTGTGTGTTAAAAACAAATGGAGGTTACTGTAAGAATGGTCATCATTGACTAAAATACGCCCAATGATAAATACGAGTTATTATTATCATCGATGAAATAAAGGAGAGAAAAAGAAAACTTGTAGCTCCCCAAAATAGAGCTCATCTATTAATATTATTAAAATGGACGATTGGAAATTCTATGAACAAGTATTGAGGCCACATTAAGTCAATGTTTTCTGAGATATTTGGTGGCATTCCGAAATACCGTAGTGCATCACCATGGATTAACAGTCGGTGTATTAGTTTACTGCAACTATCCAAGCAATTCTGTAGCCAATCAATCTCTTTACTACATCACACTTCCTAAACTCAACACTGACCATTATCTTCCTCTCATAAGCTAATCTACGTCTGCTTTACTTATTAATTCCCTTCAAATTCTGTCTGCATGACACCACCGAGTCTTATATGGTGCCCAAGCATCTTCCATCGCGTCTATACCAAATGTTTCCATAAACTTTTCTCTTCGCTTGCTCGTCAAATAATTTCAGTTTATATTTGGCTTTTCAGCTTCATTTTCACCATTAATCTGCAGCTCCACATCTACACTGCACCTCATTCTCTCCTCTCTGCTGCTCTTACATTCCATGTCTCAGAGTCATAAAAGAGAACACTCCATATATAGGTTTTTACGAACCATATCCTTATCTCCAACCTTGCACGTCGCACATGTAATGTTTTTCTCAGCATTAAACCTTATTGAGACCCCTTCGAATGCCTCGAGACATATGCCTCGGTCTGAAGCCGGTCCACAGGAAAACATGCCATGAGGAGACCAAAAGCCATCCGAGATCAAATTAATCACGCGACCCACATGTTTAAGAGCCTCAGCTTCCGGAGACAAAAGAAGACGCCTTTGCGTGACTCCCATTCGATCGAAATCCGATTCCGTTCGTGTTCCGGACGCATCTCGCCAACAGAAACAAAGGAAAGCGACTTCCGTCCCATTGCGAGATAAGGGAAGGAGAAAAATGCACGCGTCGGGAACCTCATCCGCTGATTACAACGAGATATTATGCGAGAGAGAGATTAGCAGAAGAATTACAACGCCGGTTTGCGACAAAATGCAAATCAGCGACATATTCAGGGGAATATGAGGAGTGTCTGTTAAATAACGACACTTTACTTGACCCTGGGGAAGATGAAGCCAAACGGCTCCCTCTTCCCCTCCCCAAGGGCTCTCAAGACAAGTACAATAAATAAATAAATTGGCGATAAATAGAATAAATATCATAAATATATGGGGAAAAACACGGGTAAAAAATACAAGTTAAAACACATTAGTTGATTAAAGGTTCATACAGCCACTATAAAGAGATAAAATACGTCCACTTCATAACACTCGCACGCTAGAGGTCTGCATGGGCCGGGCTCGGGCCGGGTAAGCAGGCAGTCTATTGGGCTCGGGCCGGGCTTGGGCCCACGGAAAATTCGGGAAGGATGGAATTGTTCGTTCTTAAAGAGCGTTAGTTTATATTTAACATTTACATTTAAACCCTGCAATTCGCCAGTGGCTCGTGGCAAGGGGTTTCTAGTTTTTTGCATAGCGGCAAAAGCCTCTTAAAGTTGTTACGCAATGCTTAAACAAAATGCTCGGTCTTCGTGAAGGGTTAAAAAATGTATTTGTTCACAATTCACAACAGTTTATTACAGGGCGATTTATGGAAAGTTCGGGTTCGGGTCGGGCTTAAGAACGAAAATTAGTATCAACGTTCGGGCTGTGTTGGGCTCGGGCTCAACGACAAACGGGCCGGGCTCGGGCTGAAATTTTCGGCCCATGCAGACCTCTATCACACGCAACTCACACTTAAATTTCAACACTCACACTACATAACATCACAACTTTTAATGAAATGTTTGACAATAGCCTGATTAAACAACTGGAATCAGTTATTTGTACTGCAAATTTAACGCTTGTCCCTTCAGTACATTCCTTATTCGCACTATATAATACATTTCTGCAGTCTTATCTCAGTTTTTCACTATTAGAAAGCATACAAATTCTTCAAAAAAGGAATTCCTCGAAAATAAATTCTACTAAAGGAAATTCTTCGAAATTAGACCAATCTATTGAATCTTAAGTTATGCAAAACGTATATAAAATGAATTTATTCGGAGTTGAGATATATTCAGTATATTGCCGGAAATGGGTTAGGTTGTCTACGTCTATGAGGTAAATTTTCGAAGAATTGATCGTTCGGAGAAATCCTTTCCGAAGAATATTCTTTCGAAGAAATTGTTTTCGATGAATTTTCTTTCGATGAATTTGCTTGTCACCGAAAGCATGAAGCAAATCCATTTCTGTCAGCCGTTTCATCACATCCAACGTTTTCTAATTTCTTCTACATTATTATTCTAATTACAGCAGAAACTGAATCGAAAGACTCACAAACTGTCCTTTTAAGCACTGACTTACATTTTGGGAAAATATAAAAGTCTCATAGAGCTAAACTAAGTTCATATATAGAGGATATTCAAAGGTTGTAATAAGCTTATTGGTCAATAACTGTTATATAAAAGTATGCCTCTCACTTAACACGTCAAAGAGTCGGAAATTCGTATACTTATAAGCATTAAGCAATGAGCTATATATTTCTGTTTGATCCAAAATAACAAGCAATATTTCCTCTTTAGATAATATCCTGAATTTCACATACCGAAAAATTATCACAGATTTGTATCTTATTATAGTCCTTCCTAGTTCCTGCTATCGTTACTTGAATACACGAAATATTTCATTTGGTACAGGAAGGAGGAAAATTTGTATCCAATTAACTTTTATCTCACAATTTTGCTCGTGGCTCTGATAATATGTGAGCCACTGAGGTATGGGTGATACTGAATTATGGCATTAATATATGTCACTAAATAAGTATTGAACGCTATGCCTCTTAACTATTCAGCCTGAAGGCCGGTTTTAACCTCAACCTCTCAAACAGGGGGAATGAGGCATTCTAGTTAAGATGAGGAGTGAGGTAGTCTGTCTTTGCTTTTCTCGCTAAGAATCCCAAGAGGGACCTTGATCACTTTGATGGCATAATTCAACACGACTAATACTTCAAAAGCTTTCATGTTATGACATCCATGAACAAGACTGACGAAAGTAGAAGAAAGATGCATTATTCACCATTTAGTACCAAAAGACAAATGAAAAATATACCATTCATCAAGATATGGTAGCATGGACAAACGCTACGAAAGTGGGCTATTTATAGCGGTTTTTGTTGCACATTTGCCACAAATGCTGTTGTCCATTCAGCAAGATACAGTAGCAGGAACACACAAGACGTAAATTAGTGAGCAAGCTCGTCTGCTCGAGATTACAGGCCCTCACTTTTACTCCGAAGGTTCTATTAGTAGGCCTTTCGGTCGACGGAGATCCAAGTAAATGCGAAAGTAATGTCAACACAATTACTGCAGCTAGAGTTACGACGGGAATGATTAAAAGGAGAGCATCCTCTCAACAGAGGCCGCTACTATTCTTATCCTAAGAACGCCAGGCGTTTCCTCACTAATAAATTGCTTGCAATAAACTTAATTGGGCGCCACTCCGAGATAAATACGACAGAGAACCAGAGGATAAGCTGAGGATACAACAGAATGAACCATTCTGAATTTCGGAATCCGGCGTTTTTTTAATTTATAAAAAATATCTTACTGAATGGAAATGGGAGCATACAAATAATAATGTAAGTAATTACATGTCCTATGCTCTTTGTTATAGGGTTCCGTGATTCGTCACGGAACAATACATGTACCTCGCTGAATTTATAAACATTAATAATTAATCTACGATTAATTAAATTATTTTTTTGTTTAAATAAAATAAAAAATTGGCTGTTTTCTTGTAATGCTTGAATAAATAAGAAAAATTATTTTAGATAACATTTTTATTGAGCGTGGTGTCACTATTAATGGAAAAATATCCGAACATAATTTGCTTTTTTGAATTCAATAAAGAAAATTTCCTGAAATTTTATGGGAATACATAACATTGGCATCGCTTAGAATTCATTAAAAGACAGCATGCAGTCTGAGAGATCGAGGCAGGACCCCGCTTTTTACGTATTTAAAAATCTCGAGGTGACTATGAAGCTTACCGTATTAAAATTTCTATCTTTTCTGCAACAATAATGCCTATCGTAATATAAATATTTCCCTCCAGTATTCTCTGAGTTTTGACGTTAACGTCAAGAACGAATGGAGTTTTGTTTACGAAATATAAACTGCATCAACACAGTTTTCACGGCGTTTAGGAAGGAAAGAAAAGGGACGAAACCAAGGGAAAAATCTCTCTAGAGGTAAAGCATCACATCCCCTTTAAACAGGCGAAAGAATTTTTGCCGAAAACGTCGTTAATGATCAAAATTTTTGGGAAGATCGTACGAGCGGGAGAACGCAAAGATTTTTGACAGTTCTTTCACTTCACAAGGCCATCTTCTGTACATAGAGATGAATAAAACTTTCGTTCGGGAAAGAGACGGGCGTTCTTAAATCTTCGGGATAGCATCGTAGAATGGGAGGTGATTATTTTTCTAGTTTAAACGCTCGACGACTCATTCTTTCCTAGATTTCGGAAATTCGATGCTTGAAGCAGACTGAGAGTAAAAACCATCAAAATAGAATACCAAGTACTCCGAAAAAATGAATCAGGGTAAAGAGATGCCCCTGGCATCACAATTTTTCCTCCCGAACAACTTTAGAATGTTATATTTCAAACTAAAGCGGAAATATTTAGACATACGTGCATCTCTCTCGTCGGTGAAGAGGAAATGCTGTTAGCTAATTGGAGGTGATTACGGGTTATAAACTTTCCACCATCACAAGTAGAGTACATTGCCCCACATGACCGTAATCCCAATGTATTTAATTGACTTCAAAACTACTTTTCGTGATCAACCTAAGGTTCGAATTACAAACCAGGATGAATCGTAACTAGTCGAAGCAAGAGGAGTCGCTGCACTGCTTAGCTTACAACTTTTTAAATTTGCCATCAATTAATTTCCGATACTGCGAAGCATAACAGAACGTGGCTGGTATCTCCAAAAATGTAAGCAATAAAATACAAGCTAAAAATATTTTCATGGAAAGGCGGATTTAGTCATGGAATTCAAACATAAAGATATTCATTCCAAATCGAAGCGTTTACATACCAAATTTCTAAAAATTATTTACTGCCGCATAAAAATAAATAAAAGCCTATTACTGTGCAATAAAAAACTACTCGAGATATTTTTGCGTCTGACTCTAAGCGAAACTATTAGTTATAGGAACAAATGATGAACACTAATATTTATATTTGGAATAAAAATTGTATTTTAAATTTCGCATTTTTAATACCTAATATTAGGAGTGTTAATTTTTTTCCATGGAACTAAAAACAATGATTTATATCATAATGATTATATTAAATCACTCACTGATTTTTTCAAATATCTAGATAAGAATCGTAATATACAGGACGTCAAAACTGAACCTATCTATTAGTTATATTGATTAGTATAAATTATTTGGTAATAGATTTAGTTTAACCAAAAACTAGGAGATATGTATGTACTTTGAGTCTCGAAAATGTGATTTATCTTTTCACACCTGAAAAGCGTGAAAATAATCGAAATGAAAAGCGATTTATAACACGTGAACCTGGATGGTATTGTTATTATATTATAATGTTAAAAGTTATTAAAGATCAAACACACAAAACTTACTACATAGACGAGAAAAAATGCCATCAACAACGTGGAAACTTAGGCTATGAGGTCGTTTTCAAAGACCAAGAGATTTCATCGCTAAAAAGCCCATCAAAAACCCAATAATAATAGCAACGGCCTATTTCCAAAGCGCCGAATCATCATAAGTTCAACAGTTCGCAGTTATTCAAACAAACACTAGAAGCGCTCTAGATCGAATAAAAAAACTTCGCTGTGCTAACACGCGGTCTGTATTTTTTCACGCAAAATTTTCGGGGGAGGGACAAAAACCGAAGGGAGACCGAAAATACGTTTAGGAGGGGACTGTTCGATCAGACATTTCGCTCCGCAATTTTTTTTAACCATTCCAACGCTTTTTTGCCGCCCGAAATTTCACTTCTCCCTCGAAGACGGAAATAGCCCATTTTCCATCTGCCCCACGGATCAAAAAAGAAATATGTACTATAAAAAGCCCTCACTTGAGCGCAAAAAATCGATGTGTGTGCGCTGGAGAAACCCCAAATGATCTTCTCCGACAGACGGACGCATAAACAAAAGAAGGGAGGAAAGTTAAAGGCGGTCGGCGAGGTAACAATTATGTAAATAAACTACCGTTCGGGTTCGGGGAGGGTCGGGACTTGATGACCGCGCTAGGAATTTGAACATTTGTCCTTTGGAGTTGTTCACACACATTATCGGCCTTTGCGAGGTCCCTCTCTGTGTTGGGGCCCCTCTCTTCTTCGTCCCACCTCGGACCGCCCCTTTTCATTGATTAGATGAAAGAGAAGCTGAGAGAAAGAGACGGAGGGACGAAAATGAATAGAATAAGCAATAAGAAGACGCGATCGGAGAAGAGCTGGAAAAACATTCGTGAATATTGTCTAATGTATTAAATCGAGCACTGATGGAGCAAACGAGGGCCTTTGGTGAGGCTGATTTTCTTTTGTATAAGATGCGTGAATTGAGTTGCCCACAGTATTACAGAATTTTCAGAAAAGAAAACGTGAACCAAAACTTGAAACGAGAATTGATTTGCCTGTAAAATATTGAATCCCAAAGCTAGTTAGATCCTCTTTCTACCGACAGCTGCCAAAGGCTCTGGAAAGGAGTGAGGCTTACTAGTAGAGATGAGGGGTGAGGTATTTTGCCCTCGCTTTCCTCACTGGGTCAGAACAATATTAATGGAAAAATGTGTGTAATTGCTGCAGGATGACCCAATAATAACATTTTTCTTTGTACTAAATCAGGAGTAACTTGGATATAAACCATCACTCAACATCGAAGAAAATTGAAAGCATACTAATCCGCTTCGGGATTTTGACAGGATAATAATTAAATCATCAGCGGAACTGTGCCAACAGTATGATAGCATATAGAGAGGGTTATTAAGATATATTCACAATAGTAATCTTTGACTTTCTATCATGTAAGATATTTACAAAGCTAAACTTTAACATGTTACTAATATACATAAGTACGAGAATTCAAAGTGATAATAATATTACTAGAATATGGCCTACTATCAACCTCATTATAGTAATTGATATAATTCTGTAAATATAACCAGGACTTTTCATAGATCAATGATAAGTTATAAATCTCAGAATTAATGCAAGAGGGAATTAACTTAAGTTAAACAGAGTTTTAACGCGAAATCGCTTAAAAACTATCCGTATCTTAGGACAAAAAATTTTAAGGTCCCTGTAGTGAAAACAACATTGAATGATTATCACATGTTCAGCTGATTATCTTAGGTTATATGGAAAGCTAAGTTCTTTAGAGACAACAGGATAATTCAGTGTTTCGAAAGATGAAAGAAACGTGGACAACTTTGACAGAAATATTTCGAAAAAAATTATGGGACGGATTTTATTCTAATTTTAAAGATAATGAGACGATTTTGGAAAACAAATTGGGTACCAGGAAAATATACTAACATATGCATCCATCACAATGAGATTGCAGGAAAAAAAACAAAAATAAAGAGTAAAACACGAAGAATATTGAATTAAAGGCGACGAACAATTTGGACCGATATTGGCAAGTTGAGCAGCTGACGTGTTATGTGCAAAATTAAAGGATAGAATAGTTGAGAACACGCAAAAACATGAGGGAAAGAACCGAAAAAGTTACATTATCATCGATAATCAATTTGCTTTCATCCTCGGAGAATTGCGGCCACAGAACAATGTGAGAGAAGGATGTATTCAACAAGGAGCTAATGGAAACACAACGAAGGATATTGGGGAAGCGATGGCAAGACAAGAAAGGGCTGTTGAGGCAGCTGATCGGAAAATGAAAGATTAATGAGGTAATCGCGTTGGATGCATTAACGAACCAACGATCGGGTTTATCGCGTATTAAAACAGGCGAAATCTCGTCCTGCGCTAGTTAGCTACCGATGCAAACGTAAACAGTAAGTAAAAATGCCTCAAATGAGGAAGTAAACGATATCTAGGCGGAGCATGTGGTATCGTAAATTGATAATAACAACAATAGCGGTAATCACGTCTTCAATGGACTGTACTTAATCTGATGAGACCATTCATAAACTCAACACACACAGTAGCATACCTCAATCAGTACTCGAGCCTCAGAATTGCTAGGCTTGTACGCTAACCCATTCTCCATCTATAGGGACGAAAACTGCCAATAAATAACGCGGTGAATCAAACATTGTGCCAAGATTAACAATCATAAGAAGATAGGACAATACAATCAAAGATGAATCGACATAAACAATGCGTTCCTAATTCAGAATCGCGGGCTACAATCGTCTAATTAACTCTCATAACGGCTTCTTTTCGGCTGTAATTACCATTGTGGTTAGGAAGCCGATCAAAAAAGTCTGCGAGAAGGGGACGCGAAGAAAAGCGAAGGCAGAATTGAGAGCAATCGTGGAGGACGACGGAGGAGTAACAAAGCAAAAAACAGCGGCAAAGGCAGCGAACGAGGTTAAACAACCAAAGGGGGAGACGAGACGGGAAGGAAAAAAAAAAGGTTTTGGAAAAGAGCGGGGAGTGAATGGAGCGATTTAACGAAATGGAAGCCTCGGAGATTCCCTTTTCCAGCTCCTCAATTAATGTGCTTCCCATCAATTCAATCACCCTTAAAGCCCCCTCCATCCACTCGCGTCTGCATGCACGTCCGACGAGAGACGACCACAGAATCGGGGGATGAAAAAAGTCCCCTCGCAAGTGATGATTCGAGACTTGGTATCGGCAAGGTCGCTCTTTGCCCCGCACGAAAAGCTCCCTCCCTCACAAAAACGACCCTTGAGGTTCGTGCGAAAGCACTCCCGCTTCGGGAGGCGAAAGAGAAGGTCCCTGGCCCATATGCACCACGGCCTCTCAAAGAAGGGCCGACCCTCCCCGAATGCACGGCCCCCAAAGTCCTCTCCTTTCCTATTTATGTGCGAACGTCACGATGGACAACGGTGGTGTTGCACCCTCCGAAACGCTTGCGTACGTGATAGATGCGAAACGAGGGGGGAGCGGGAGGGGAGATGCACCGATGAACCCTGGAGGGCATTTCAAAAATATATTCGTGCACGCCGTGAACGATGCGAAGTGGGAGGCGGGCAAACTCACCTGAAAACGGTGTCCGAAATCCGCCGACTATCCCGGCGCATGAGAGGGTTCGGGGCAGGATAATCACCGCGTCGAAGACGGAGATTCACCGAGGAGTCCTTCGAGGGCGTCCCGGCGGCAGAGACCGGCTACTCCCACACACCGCCTTGGAGGGCGGCTGTGCCCCGCTCTGCCCCCGGGGCCAGCGAAGTAGACGACGAGGGCTCGCGGTGGCACTCTCGGGGCATAACGCCCCCTATCGGTAGAGGCGCCCCCACCACGAAACACCAGGGCAGGCACGGCTCGGGATAAAAAAACGTTGGGATCCGAATCCTCCCCGGCTGAGATCCCCTCTCTCTCGCGACGCCCCCTCCCCGGCACTCTTGGCCGCAAAAGCGCCTCGACGCCCCTTCTTCACGGCAGTTCCTTTCCCTTCCCCACACTTGCACCCCGCCTTCCTCCCCGAACGAGAGCAGCACCTAAAAGCCCTCCCTTCCCCTAAACTAGAGCCTCGCCGTCATACTATTTCCTTGCGCGTGCGATCAATCCCCGTGAACGTCCCCAACGCTACCTTCCGGAAGGAGAACCAACTACCGATCCGTCTGTGGGTCGACGACCATGATGGTATGATATTCCTCGCACAATCCTAAAGCCGACACTGATAGAGGATGAGCCATGCGCCGATGCACCAATGGAACCGAGGAGACATATCTCGTCTATGCAGCTTGGCGATGAACTGATGTAAAACCATCACTTGTTTTTCCCGCTCGGTGGGGGAGAGGCAGTTTCCCAGCTCGTCCCGGCGGTCGACACTCGGGGAAAGGCTTTTAAAGCCAAGTAAAGGATTTACAGAGACGACGATGCATGTTTCGTGCGTTTCGGACTGAACGCGAATCTTTCGGAGCGATCATTTTGCAAGGAAAATACTGTCCACCTATGTTTATGCATAGCTGTTGAGAACTGTCTGCTGCTCGCTGTTGGGACATGACGTCACTGGCTATTCGAGCAGAACTACTTGAGCATAACAATTTATTATTAGCTTTTCAGAACAAAATTACTCTTTCTGAAGGACATTTTAAGGTTGATTTTTATTTTTAACCTCTATTTTCAATGTTTGGTGAGGAATTTCTGTCAAAATTTCTTTATTTCATACAGAAAATTGTTAGGGTATCTTGTCTACGAAATTTCTCATACAAGTTATGACAAGAAAGGAGCGGGAAAAAATGTTACCAACTGTAGGATGTATATCTCTCCATCTATTACGGGAATTGAATGTATTCTATGTTTCATTAATTCCCAGTAACTGAAATAACTAATTACGTTTAATTCATCACTAATAATACAATGTTGAGGCTCGGACTAAATAAATAAGAATTGGAAAGGATGTGAATTATCATTCATTAACGTAGTTCATCACTTATCATCTATCAAATAAGTTCAATACTATTAAAAAAAAGCTTAATTCTCATTTTTTATAACATTATGGGTGCAATTATAAAATATTTAAATAAAGAGGAAATTAATTTACGCTACGGAGTTTCAAAAGTTTATAAATTGTGTTATTGTGTACACATTCGCATACAATGACATAAAAAATTAATTCTTATAAGTGTCACTTTAGAGGGATCATGACTAGTTCTATTTATTCATCATAGTTAACTTATTTTTCAAATATTAATCATATATAATAAAAACAAATGCTAGCAAGAATATACATAAAACATTCCAGCTTTGGCAATGAAAAGTTACTGAAAGCGCCCATAGGTGCGTAAATCGTGGGAACCAAGCCAACCTTGTAAGCGGAGTAAACCTGTTCGGAAGTTTTGTTGTTTACGGACTTTACTGACTCTAAGGATTTCTAGTACTATTTTTCTACAAAGGAATCGAGTCACTTAGGAACTGCTTGCATTTGATTTATATCTAGCGCAGTGTAAGTGACGATAAAGTGAGGGTTTTAGAGTTTTCTTAGGATTCAAGGGTCAATGTACGCTCTAGGAAAAATTTTGTGAACGTACCTCTGCTTGCGATAGGAATAGCACGTTCGATGCCATGTAGTGTTTACATTAAGTATTGTGAATCTATGAAAATGCTTTGGAGCTGAACTATAACTAATAGTATAAAGATTGGATGCATTGACATTATTGCTCTAATGCTGGACAGGTGAATCGCACGTAAGTTCATCGTTTCAATTTTATATCTAATAGTACGCCGCTCATTTCGGTGAGTGGGAGCTTGGCATTGCACTAGTGTTTAGTGATTGAAGAAGTTTCGGCAAGGAAATATTTTGGACTACTGGAAAATTGTTGTTTTCTTATGGTTGAAATAATTATGTGTGATTCAGTTTAGCCTTTTTAAACTTCAATGTTTACGATGCAATGCATCACAGTGATCATCGTCGATGTTTATCAGATTTATTTTTTATTTTTTTTAGTGCTGGAAACATCATTCCAGCGGCTGTAAATTCAAGAGGTTTGCTTGAATTAGTGATCCTGTCACCCATGTATTCTGGCAGTGGCATAATTCGATGCCCCCCATCCCGAAATTCCTGTTTATCCTCCTCCTTACCCTCTCCGGGATGGAAACCGAATCGGTCAAGTCGACCGTGAGCGAGCAAAGCTCACGTTCTCGTCGTTCCCGAAGTCATCATCATCACAATCATCACGGGAGTAATCGGAATCATTCGCATAGAAGCACGAGGTAAATAAAAAAAATTGGCAGTCGATCTGGATTACATCATGGTTTATAACTTCAAACTTTAAGGTGCAATTCTCCATCAATAGTGATGTCATATTCTCATGATTTAAGTTTCCCACCTTTTAGTAAACGAGTCTGCTATTTTCTTTGAAAGAGGTGAAATGATAATGTGTTTTGATATTGTCGGTTTCCCATGTATTGCTTAATTCTCAGTGAAATTGAATCAGCCATTCAGCAGTAAGCTTCCAATTTAATTTTGTTGATAAGAAATGATTCATAAATATTTTTTGGTTGTAGATGGATAATAATTCTTATGAGTCATCTCAAAAAGATTGAGCAAATATTGGGTTAGGTAAAGATACACATTTGTATTTTTTTGTATAGTCACATCTCCTTAAAATCACGTGACATCGCGTATTTATAACAGATTTTCCAAACGTGAAGCACCTTTTACATTCACACGGCCAGATAAAGATTTGATTATAGTCATTTCTTTGAAAATATCCAGAAGACCATGTTATGTGTAAGTTTTATTATCATTAGTATTTGGTGAAAGTGAAACGTTTTGTTTTTAATCTTGGATGTTGCTAAATCCTTGACTAATTGTAAGTGATAGTCATATACTATATTTCATGAATATATTATTTTTAGTTTTTGGATAGTTAATAGACATAGGACATTCTAGTATTGTGCATTTACCGAAACGTTGTTTAATCTAGTAAAAACATCTAAGGATTGTCGATATTAGTGAATTATTCTTATGAATGGAAAGTTAAATGTTTAAATCTGTATTCCTTTTGTGAGAGATATACAGTAGCCATTATTTGATTTTCTTATCACTGGGAAATGGTGATTATGAGTAATGCGTGTTTGCCTAAGTATTCTTTTCATAATGTTTGTAATTGATTTGAAAAAGAGATTATAATATTTGCTTAGCCAAACCTCATGATTGATATGTGTATCTTATAAGTGGCATGAAACTATAAATTATACATATGTGCGTGCATACATCCTACTCATTTTGATAGGCATTCTTGATGAACATTTTGATGATTGTTTTTTTATGGTTTGGTTTCACTTTGATTTCCTCATTTTATATTTTTTGAAGAATATATTAAGTTCATAAACTGTGTGGCGGAAATTACTGCAAGCAAAAAGTATGTGTAGCTAAGGAATAATATCCTAGTTGCGACAATTTTTTAGAGCTATATTCTTTACTATGTCTTGAAAAAGTTTCATAGGTTATTAACTTGTTATTTTCTCAGCAAATTTCTTAAACTCATTATATCATTAAATATCCTGGAACGTGTGATTTCTCCTAGCTATTTGGCTGTATTGAAATGCAAAAATACTTTAATATTTTCTGATTTATGTTTATGGGCAGAGATACACTAGTTTTGTAAAGCACAGTTCTTTTTTATCCTGAATGAAATATAAATTTGAAGGTCAAAAGAAAGAACTGGTACATTATAATAAAAGAACACTTTCAAAGTAGTTTCTGTAATAGATTTTGTTGGGATGGTCGTTGTACAACATCATGACAGGGATAATTAATTCTCCAGAAATATCCTAACATACTTAAGCAAGATAAACTTATGTTTGGAACTAGTGGAATTTTTGCACAGTTATTCCAACCCATTTACTAGGATGGAGTTCCACAAAGTTAAAGCTTCTTTAATTGATTTTATAACCTTATGTATTAAAGTAATAACTACTTAGCATTGATACTTGCTTAAATGCTAACTTTTTCGTAAAAACTGATTGAGCAAATAAAATTAAATATAGATGTTGAAAAAATGGAAATATAGGAGGTAATGCTATATCTGCAATAAAGAGAAGGTACATAACTTGATACTAAACGCTGTATGAAAGCAGTTGTCATTTTTTTAATTAACAAGGTTTCCCTCTGTCCTTTCCTCTACTAGAAAGGAATATTCCTCTAAACCTAAAAAAAATCATCATGTATAATAATTTTAATAATTGTGTGATTATAATTTATGAAGAAGTATGTTGTTTGACAGTTAATTTGTAATATTTTACAGGAGTGGAAGGAGTCTAAGAAGAGCTGGTGGAGGAGGTGGAAGTGGAGGCAGTGGTGGAGAAGGCGGCATAATGGCTCCATTTCAGACGACAGTCTCCTTGTCCCCAGATGATGTGCGAGGAGATGGTGGGGAAGTGATTGAAGTTCAGATCTTGCCACAGGTAAATTACTTTTGCAGCTTTTCTTTTCTCGCTGGGTAGTTGATCATGAGCCATGTAGTTAATGATTTGGTAATGCCAAGAGATAATTGTTTGCTGTGTGATTTTAACTTGTAAGGTTAATGGCATGCTTTAGGTTGTCCGCTAGTGTCTTCTATTGATAAAAAATGAAGCTCTACTGTGTCATTTAGCAAATCACAAAAAAACTTACCTCACTTATCTTATCTGGTATCATTGAGGCCAGAGAGAAATGGAGACATCACCATCCTTCCTGACCTAAAAATGTTTTCGTTAAATTCTACATTATCTCATTGCTGTGTATCATCATGTGGCAGGCTGTATAAGCACGAATGAAGACCAATTTTTACCTTGTTAATAAGGCAGATTCTTCATGTTAAGAAAGTTTCATTTTTAACACTTTACCTTTTTGTCTATCTTGCTTATTTTGTGGTTAATCAGGTTGATATGGGGATAGAATTTTTAAGTAAGCCTTCTCCTTTTATTAAAACCGCAGGCAATCTCGGTAATTTATTTTGAAAGCTACAACCATTTGCCTTAATTCTAGTGAAAGGTTTTTTGCTAATTGCTTTTATTACACATTCTTTTTTTAATGAGATAATCATGTAGTATTTAAGTAAATATCAGTTTTATGTTCATTTTATCCTAATTACATTTTGTTGACATGTTTCTTGAAACTGCTTATTCTCTGAATAGATATATTTCCTTTCTTATATTTGAATCTGAATAGATATAATTCTTTTTATACCAATTAACAGGATGACAATTGGGGTGAGAATACTACAGCCTTAACGTCAGAGCGGTCTGCGTCAGTGGAGGATGTTACGGGTGGTGTGGTTGCTGGTGGGGTGCAATGGAGTTCTCCATCTCCGTCAGGTCTTGGAGCGGACCCAACTTGTACAACACCCTCTTCCAACTCACTCTCTTTCTTCTGCCATCGCTATCTGGGCACACTGCTGGCAGGTGCTCTTTGTCTTGCTGCCCTCATCAGCCCTCTTGCCATGGTCATCCTGCCCAGACTAGGTCTAATCCCAGGTATGTGCAGTACCATTTAAAATTTGTATACATACGTTAAGTTCTATTTGGATTCAACCATTGCACCTATGATAGTTTCTAACTGTGGCAATTGAGAACTCACTGTTATTTGTTGATTTATCATTGAGGTATAACAATTTTTTGTAAGAGAAATTTTTGTTGATTTTGCACTTGTATAAAGATGGAAAAATCACTAAGGTCATTCATGATAGATGCTGAAGTTGTGAAAAGGTAGCTTAGAAAGAGAAATTCACTGTCAATTCCAGAGAGAAATGGATTTTAAATATATCTGATAGGACCAGGACTTGAACCTGGCCCTCTCTAGTTCCATTTGGTTGCTTTAATGATTTAACTATCATACCAGAATATGTTCAAGCATGCTTTAATTCCATAAAGTGTTATTTTTATGCTGGAATGCACTTGTTAATTTAGTGGTCATTTGTGAAACATTAACCACTTTGAGACAGCAGTATTTTCTTAAAATTGTGCTCTGGCTATGAATGCTTTCAGAGATAAAACTTCTCCCAGGCCCAGAACAACTTCATTAATACACAACTAATATTAACGGTAGAATTTTGTCTTTCATGATTCATTCCTGCTTCATCTATAGACTACAGTCATTTGTTTGTATTTTAAAATCTCCGTTGTGTATGCAACACAACAGTTCTTAAGAACAGGAAATTCTCTGTTGTCTATAAACAACAACTTTTAGAAAGGGTGAAAATATCAATTCTTCAAGCATCTAATTTTTATTAATATGATGCTGAATTTTTTCCAGGTTTGGACAGTAATAACCTTCGTGTTCCAAGCAGCTCAGGGAGTAGCCCTATAGCACCTCACCTTTACCTGAATGAAGCATGCAACGTTGATTGCAAAGGATCCTTAGTTGCCTTAGCTTTCAAATTGGTGGCACTTGGAGGAGGAGCTTGGGCCGTATTCCTGAGGCGACCTCACTTGACTGCTCCTCGGATTTGCCTTTTGCGTTCAGCCGTTCTCTCTCTGGGTGCTGTTCTCACCTTCGCATTTTGGCTCTTTTACATAGTACACCTCACAGAGGCTGCTGGTGAGTATAGAAAGCTCTGATGTGATATTTTACTGTTTCCGAAGAATTTTTTCCTCTCTGATAGCTTGCCTCTGATGATAGCCATGAGTGTATGTTATTCATTCAATCATTGCAATTATTTGTTACATTTTTATTTTTATGATATAATATGTATTTTTGATCAGATTAGATAGTTTATGTAGTAGCAGAACTTTTCCATGAATAATTTCCATAAGCTATCTTGGTATCATGTAAAGCTGAGATAATTAGCCGGAATTTTTTAATAGAATGTTATTTTCCTTTAAAAATCTAATGTAAAAACTTGGATGCTTAAATCATATAAATTCATGTTATTTATTTTTTAAATTTAATCGACTTAAATGTGAATTCAAGCTCTCTTTGTAAATATATGTTTATTGATACCAAGTTTTGATGCCTATATCTTTGTCTTGTCGTAAATTAGAATGAAAGGCTGGCAATTTGACATATTTTAAAATATATTCCTGGGAAGAACTTTGCCAACCGTATCTCAAACACAGATTTTACATTCTCTTGTTTCCATTTTATGCCATGTAAATACCTTTATAACATTTTGATTCTCTTTATTTTGCATTCTTTGAAAGGTAACATTATTCAATTTCTGGATTCATTTTCAGTTTATTAACAATTTTCTTTGAAACTTAAATCTTACTAATTTTAAATAAAACCTATGGCTTGTATCTTCTTACAAATGGTGTCCTCTAGCATATATTCCAATGTCCATCCTGTAAAAATAACGCAGTATTCCTACCTTGCTCACTATCATTTTATTCTTTTGTAACTGATACTAATTTGCATTTTTCTATTCACCTGCTAATATTTTCATTCTCTACCAATTATTAACCCACTATTTAGCCACATTTCTTAAGGCTGCTGTAGCGCTCGAGGATTTCCAATTTTAACGGTCGCACCCTAGAGCATACGAAGAGGGGACTTTCAGAACTAACGATAAGGTGGGGAAGAACATTTGCCTATTTTGCTGGAGCTGTTGGCGCTCACTGGCCACTGAGTCGAACCTCTCTTTAGGTGGGGCGGTTCATTTTGGTTTCGCTTCTTCACTTATCGCAGTTCCCAGAAATTGATATAATGTTAGGCATCGAGTTACTGCCACCGCTCATTCGCTCTCAAAGACGGGAGGATCAGGATGCTGTCTCACTTACATTTAGAAATTTTGATGAGATTCCCAACATTGTCCGCTCGACTTTGATCAATGCAGTCCCGCGTTCGATTCCCTGCTCATAATGATATCTGATCGAAGAATTTTTGGAAGAAGAGATTTATTTTCTCGGAAAAAATATCTGCCCTCGAATCTAAGAATAATTTATCGTTGAATTATTCTACCTTTCTGTAATTCTGTACGCACTATATGATTATTCTTTTAAATAAAAGTTTCGTAATAATTAGCCTTGTGAGTAGAAGTAATTATTAAAAATAATTACTTCTAATACAATATATTTATTTTAATACAATAATGTATGAAAATACATTATGTATGTTGTTCGAAAAGGAACTTGATATCGAAAATTCGTCAACCTTTAGGACATCCGCAAATGTCTCATAATGTTCCTTATCGATCTCTGATACTACTGTTTCACCCTTAGACATTCTATGTTCCTAATTTCCCAGATTCTCACACAGTGGTATTGGTGAGTGTACCTGAATGCTAAACCAAACAAAAGTTATTTGAAATCCCATAACAAATATCACTGCAGTCCTTTACTAATTATCATTCTACGGCATTCGATTGATGACAGACCCCCAAAGGAAGGCCTGTTAATAAACGCCAAGTTTTCAGTAAATATCATGTTTTCTCGGAAGAAAAGTTTCATATTTTACGGAAAATTGTAAAGTCATAAGAAAACGCATAAATACAAACATTATACGAAAAAAGAACTTGTCTTGTAAAGATATTTTACCTAGAGGATATTCTTTGCGAGGTCCGTATCTTGAGGTTCATGGGAGAAATAATCATCAGTTCTCGATGAACACCCTTCGTCACGAGGAGTGCCTAAGACAGATTGCTCACCGAGAATAGCTTTCCTAATTTTGAGAAATCATGTGCGAAACCATGGTATTAATGAAATATCAATCAGCATAGAATTTTATTATGACTAAATTAAATTTTTCATTTTCTAAGCAAGGAGGATATTTAACTTAACAATATCAAAGTTTTACTTTATTACAACTTATTACACATTCTGTCAAAGACCTGTTCATTCTCCATTCTTTCAGGTTCTTCCCTTAACTTTTTTTTGCACTTGGTCGAAGATGTCCACTTTTCATATATCTACGCATGGTCACTCACAAAGGCAGCAATACTTTGTAATCAACTCTTCCATCTGCAATGCAAGTGATCCCTATGCCCTGCTGCGATAAAATATAAGAGCAGGGTAACCACCATGATCGCTTTTATTCAGTCGTCTCGCGGAGAATCTCCCCTCCAAGTCCCTTCCCCTACTTCCCGGCCATTTAGAGGGTGCTTGATAGGCGAAAACAGAGGTGTTTTATTTCCCAGTTTACAGCTGATATTGATCTGTGACCCCCTTATATTTTTACACATTCCTTAAGAACAAGGTCTGAAGATGTGTTTATAGCTTTTAATTTTTCGAATAAGCTTAAAATAAGCGAGTAAATTTAGCTGAAAAAGTAGCTATTTTTAATGAAATCAAACGTCTTTGGAAGGATTTCTATGACTTAACTTTAAATTTAAAAACCTAGCAGCACATCTTCAATCTTTTTTCTTGCGATTGCTGAAAACCACAAATCTCTGCGATGAAATTCTGAAAATGAAAAAACGGGGAATAAAACAGGCTTGAATCGGCTGTTTCAGACGAGCGCTACAGCAGCCTTAACCTCATTTATATCTATTTAGTCCACTGTGTCAATGCATACATATTTAAATAAGCTCACCCTGGAGAATTTTTAATAAGACTGTCTGAAATTTGTCAAAAGTCTTGCGGTATGAAATGAAATTCCTTAAAAGAATTTAAAAAATATTTTTAATTATTTCAATTTTATCATAATGCTACAAAGTACCAAATTTCATTGTGATCTCACTGTAACTTTGTGATCATTCCCTGCTGAATTGCTTTTACTGGCTTTAACTCTCTTATTGACCAGGTTATCTGTTTGTAATGGCCTTATTTTCTGGTTTAATGAAGATAAAAGTGTTTGAAACACAATGAATATTTTCTTATTCTGATTGGAGTGGTGAAAATACTATTGGAATTCCTGTGATACTTTAGATAAAACAGGTTTGTTTTCTTAATCATATGTTTTATAGAAATGTATGTTTGATGTATTCAAAATTCTGCTTTTATTTTTTTTAAGAATTTGGTATGCAAACTAATTCTTTTAAAAATCCCTGTACTGAATTTCTCATCACATCTGATCATGATAGTTACAGATTTTTTTTACCACTATCTTATTTCAGAGTGTTTATTACCAGAAAATATAATTGTCTCCATATTTTCTTAGAGTTCCATGAAAATGTTTTAAAAAGTGATTTCCTTTCCTCATTTTCATCTCTAGAACTTCACAATTTCTTTTTTAGTAAGTGAAGATGACCTCCAAATTTAAAGTAGTTAATGAGGCATGACCTTCATTATGTTTAAAGATATGAGTTACTAATATAGTAGGAAATAATTTTCAGTGAAAAATTAGACCAAGGATCAAGGACTGGCTGTCAAAATTTAGTTAGGACATTTTCTTGGTGTGTACTTATTTCTAGTAGACTTGCGTTCTTTAGCTGCATGGGTGGAAGAAAGAAGATGAATGGGAGAAGAGAGAGGGGTGGGGAGGGTGTTGCAGAGGAGGTATTTAAACCCTCCTCCATCACCTTTCCCACCCTTCTCATTCTCAAAGGCTTCAAAATTCTGAAAGGATTAACTCTCCGTTTGTTTCTTCATTAAAAGTAGGTCTATTATCATGATGTAAAAATATTTATAGTGATATTCATTTTTATTTATTTGAATGTATGCTGCAAGTTGGCCTTCTAGCCAAGTGGCAACATTTAAGGGGAACATAAGAAAAATGATTTAAAGCCTGGCATTTGCCCAAAGACGGGTGGGATTCCTCTCCAAAACACTCCCGTAGGCTGTACAACTATTTTACACTTGCATACATATTCTATGTAATAGTAATAATAATAATATTTCATTACATCCCAGGACATGTGCAAGTCATGTATAGGCATAGACATATAGTTTCCCATATCTATTATATATAGACGTTTCTCCGATTCCAGAAGGCCCCAAAGTCGCGATTTTCCCCATAAGAATACATGGCAGGGATTTTCGAAAAATGTTTTGAGGCACTTCCCGGAAAAGGAGAGAGTTGAAATTCAAGGGATCGCTAGAAGCCGTGCATATGCAACGAAAATCAAAAAGACATCTTCGAATATTGTCTATGGTTCGATGCTAGGTCGGGGCAAAATTCGGCCGTTTAAAATGCATTGTGGCGATTTTTATGATTTTTTTTGGATTCTTTCCCGATGGCATGGAAACTTGAAATTTGGCATGGGGTTGGATATCATGAATATATTTCATAATCAAATTTTACATATTCGCTGATGGTCCTTGGTTCGATCCCAGAGGGCCATTTACATTCCTCAATGCATTTCTTATGGAGATAACAGAAACAAATTTTAGGTACTTCTCGGCATGATATCGACTTCAAACGTTGCATTAAATAAGACCAAGTCCGTACAAATCAAACTATGCATTCATAGCTACCAATGAGTCCTGGGTTCGACACCAGGCGTCTCTACAATCAGTAGTTGATCCGATTTTTAAGAATTATTTTGAACCCTTTTCCAATAATATAGAATCTTGAAATTCAGCATATAGATAGAGTTCATAGATACATTTCAAAAACATGTTTTAGATTTCCAAGATTGTCCTTGGTTCGAATTCCGAGAGCTATTGACATTCGTGAAAAGTAGAACGTTGTTTGAGGCAGTTGCAGTCAATATTTCTGCTTGAATTTTCACACATAGTTAGAGATGGTGATCTTCTGTTGTGCTGCATAGTAAGTTCACAGTAAAGACCTGGGTTCGATGCCAGACGATTAAATTGCAGCGAATTTTAAGATTAATTTCAATCCTTTTTTTTTCTTTTGAGGACCGTCCCGATATGATGCCGATATGAAATTATTGTTGTCGATCTGCTTGCAGTATGCAAGCAACATTTTACTCGTAATATCATATTCATTCATATCAGTCATAATGTTTACATATTAAAGTACAAAAGTTTATACATTAACAATAAAATGAATTGGAATATAAAAGTCCTAAGTATTAAGTATTTACATATTACTTCCAGGATAGAAGCATTTTTCCATCAAATAGTTCTTTAAAAGATATTTAAATTTGGAGGTCCCGGCTATTTTTGTGTGTTTGGGAAGTTATAAGATCATAAATAAGAAATATAATTTAAGTAAAATACTACAGTAAATGGTAGAATATACTTCCTTGTAAATACATACTGATGGCTATTTTGCCTTTCTTTGCAGATTTTTAATGGTTTTAAAATTTATTTTATGCCAAGGCAATCATTATCGCAATACCAATGAACTTATTTGTAATATATATATTTGTATAATCGTAATTTTTTCTTACGCTATTAGTTATTGTAAGTGTAATAAGGAAGCAGTTTCATACCTTTGGTATGTTGCATACCATAAGTTTACTAGTTTTGCAAAGAGAAGGTTAAATAATCAAAGATAAATGTCGTCATGTCGTAAATTGGTCCAGTTGTCAAGTGTGATTGTGTTTCTAGCATTAAAAAATGTATACAATTATAGAAACCCAAATAAAACATCGAGAAGAAGCTTACAATTGTGAAGTCAACCCTTTTGAGAAGTTTAATTTGTAAAGACAAAAAATATTCTCCAATTATAGACTTGTATTTTTCCTGGTTACCACTTGCAAAGGTTTCTCATTCAAATCAGTTGTTAGTAAAAACCTGTGTGTATTTTTGCAAAATTTAAACCATTTGTTTATTTTATTAGTAGTTATGGTTATCTTTATTAGTATCAAACTTCTCTTCCTTCCTAAGTAATTAAAATCACTTGCTTATATCTGTTGTTCTATCTCTATCTATCAAATTGTGTACCATATTTTCCAGATAGTATGACTGGGCCTTAAATTGATTTTTTCTCCAAAAAAGGCATTAAGACTTCCATTCTGATTGTATTATATTTTATTGCTGTCACCAAGGGTATTCAACTTAAGCAAATCATTCTTGGTTTTCTTATATGGCAAATATCATAAATGCTGCTGTAGAATAAAGTGTACCAAGAAGTTACCAGAACGGTATGGAACTGCTGCCTTTGACGCTGTATGTAAAATGGTGCTTTGTATTCATGTGCATTGTATCATTGTTTTGTACATATATTTGTATTATGAAATTGAATCTTTGATTTATTGTATTAGTCTGAATGTACATATATACTTTTTAAATGCTGTATTTATGATATGCTTCTTAGTCTTGCTTTGGTAGAAGGGATCTCATACCCAAGGTACTAACTCTGTAACAGGAAAATGAAAATTTGTATATTTTTTCTTATTACAAACAGTAATTTGAATTTTTATGTGGAATTTTTGGAATACCTCATTTTATCAAATTCATTGTATTTTTACTTTGTTAGAAAGCCTGTTTCTCAGTATTTAATTTTTCACCTAAATCATCTCTTTATATTACTCTCTTTTTTGTCTCCTTACAGTATCCTTTTGTATAATAATTTTATAAAAATTAATTAGATATTTTTACTGTCTGAAGGCATGTTTTATGACTATTGATTCAATTTATCTCACAATACTAGGAAGATGTATTTTATTACATCAAAATTTCTTCAGTTCCCTTTCTAGTATTGATTATGATGTTTTGTTTTATTCATGGAAGATGAGTGATATTTTATGTCATTTCCAAATTCTATTTTAGGTATTCTTGTGTAGATAATTTATATATTTATAATAATTTCATTTATTAGGGACAGCAAGTGTGGCGATAGCTGCTCGTGGTGCTAGTGGAGGGAAGATTCAGTATGCAGGTCTTGTCGCATATGCATCCACATTGACGGACACTTTACTGTTTGTTCACTACCTTGCTGTTGTTCTCATAGAGATTAGACACTTGCAGCCCACCTATTATGTCAAAGTAAGTACTATGTGGAAGATTGCTTTGTATAGATTACTATATAAAACCTGGAATGTCTTGTCTTTTGTATTGTTTAACATCGACGTTTCAGCATTTTGAACAATGATAAAGTGATCATTATCATTTTCTCCATTGAAAAGGAAGATAATCATTTTCAAAACTACTAACAGTTTGTGGCTCCAACGATTTCGCATCTTTCTGATAAACAAAATTCTCTTCTTTTGTGCTCAGTCAACAAAAATTCCCATTTTCAAGGATAAAATTGACAGAATTGAAAGAGTAGCATTTTTCACTGTTAACGTTGAGCCTTCTTCCTCACCCTAGGTTCACGTAACTTAAAATTCCCTATTTTCTACTAATTAATTCTTGATAACATATGCCCCCATACTTATCATATAACATTTCAATCTGTCTTCCCCTTAGGATTTTCCTATGCATCCAGACTTCATTGGGTTTATCAATCCCTCTCCTATAAATGTTTTATCCTTCATATTTCCTTGTTTTATTCATTTAAAAACTATCGGCCTACAGTTTAGCCTATAGTGGCTTCACAGTCAAAACATCAATAGGTCATTGGTGGAATGTTTGACGAGTTACATGGTACCAGGGTGAGGCGAGGTTGTGGAACCGTTTGCGCTATGGACCATTTGCACAAGTAGTATTGTGCCCGAATCTAGTGAGCCAAATATGACTCAAAAGGGTGCTCATTATCTTCGAGTAAATATGGTATTATATCATTATATCTCACATTCAGTTGCATCTTCAATCTGCTATTAATTTCTTATGAGTAGTTTGTTGCTTTTTGTAATCCTTTTGATAATGTTAAGTATTAAAGATATTGAGAGTTCTGGAATTATTTGTTAAATTACTTATTATTATCACTTTTATACAGGTTGTTAGAAGTCCAGATGGTGAGAGTCGTTCCTATGCTATTGGAGAACTCAGCATACAAAGTGCAGCTGCGTGGATTTTAGAGCGCTACTACACCGAGTTCCCCATATACAATCCTTACTTGGAGCGTTTACCTGCCTCAAAGTCGAGAGGGAGCAAAGGTGGTGCTAGCAGTATGGTGTCAGGAGGAGAAGGAGGGGGAGCTATCAAATTTTATGATGTGGACGGAAGTCTTGCAAATGCCTCTATACAGGTATTGTAGACACTAACAATCCTCATTAAAATTTCAAAAAGTGTCTAAATATGGCATATTTGTTAATGCATGTTACCAACATTTTATATGTATTTCTCATTTTTGATAGTAGAAAATTAGGTCCTACACCTAATAATAATGTGTATACTTTATAATGAGTACTTATCCAATTTTTGTCAGCTCTCGTTACAACAGACTTTAATTGTATTAATAAATCTCTGTAATACTCATTTAACTGCCATAAGCTAAAGAACTTAGTGGACAAATTTCATTGATACTTTTTGTTTATATCATCACAATTTCTTTATGCTTCAGTCACGTAATAATCTTTAGCATTGACTTGCCTTTATTTCATTATCAGAGCCAAAGTAGAGCTGTGTTGGCTGCTCAAGCAAGACGTCGGGATTCAGCGCACAATGAACGTTTCTATGAAGAGCATGACTATGAGAGGAGAGTCAGGAAAAGAAAAGCTCGTCTTCTGACTGCTGCTGAAGAGGCATTTGCACACATACGTCGGCTAGGAGGAAATGATCATGGTACGTCATTTGCATTTCGTATTTATTAACATCAAGTGAATGTTTTGGATTTAACATTTTAAAAATTGTGCAAATATATTTCAAATTAATTTTCAGTGCTATTGGTGCTGTAGTTTGTTGAGCATTATCTTACAATAAATGGGAAAATGTAAGGAAAAGATCATCTCATATCAATAACAGTAATTTTAAGTCGGCATCATATCCAGAGGGTCCCTAAAAGAATTGAAAATATTCTTAAAATTCGCTGCAATGTATCTGTCCGGCATAAAACCCGGGTCTTCCTGGTCATACTTACTATGCATCACAAAATAAGATCACCATCTCAAACTATGTATAAAAATTCAAGCATAAATATTGGCCGAAACTGCCTCAAAAGACGTCCTGCTTTTCACATATATTCCTTATCTGAGAAATATTAATGTGCTCTGGCATCGAACCCAGGCACAGCAAGGTGTTATCTATTTTTTTCCTATTCCTATTATTTTCGAGTCTTAATATACATCTTTTTGCAAAGCAAGAACTTCCTATCATTTTGATAAGTGCATCAAAAAAATAATGAAATACTAACCCTATGTGTTTTAAAGGGCAGATTTTTGCATCGTCCTAGCATCGAACCCAGGATATTTTCCGTGGAAGTCATTTATGTTTTCGATTTATCATGACTATATCTATAGGCTCCTATAGTTTTGATTCTCTACCTATCCAGGAAGTATTTTTTTTTTTTATTCCTGAAAATCAAAGCAATGCTTTTAAATGGGAAAAATCGGGACTTTGGGGCCCTCTGGAATCGAACCCATGACACTGAGGTTCAAAACTACAATTTTTCTGGCGGTTACACGGTTATGGCCGGTATGGCCAATACGTCGTAAAAATTTCAAATCAATGACGTTAGTGGTTTTGCCTGTGAATTAGTATCCTATCTATCTATCTAGGTAGATGAATGAATTGGGAGAAGGAATTATATAATAGATGTACATACTTGAATAGCATCCATATTTAACTTTTTTTGTATATTATTTTCTTCTAATGGTAAATTTTTTATGGAATTATTTTTGCATAATTTTTGGTGTGTATGGCTTGCAATCATGCATGTGTTAATTGTCATTATTTCAATACAATTATTTCAGGCACTGTTGGAATGGACTGTGACGAAGCAGCTGCAGCAGTATTCCCTGGTCTGGCTCGAGCCCTACAAAAGTACCTTAGGCTGACCCGACAGCAGCCACGTCATCCTGCTGATTCAGTGCTCAGTCATTTGGCTGAATGTTTGCGTCATGGGCTGTCTCCCAGAGCATTTTTGGAACCTTTTCTTGAAGCCTCTCCTGTTCTTCAGGTATGAAGGATATTTCACAGAACTTAATCTCTTTGGTCTTCTTTACAGAACAAAGTTAAAGGAAAATTTGATGTTTTCTGTAATGAAAGCTTTCGAGGTTATTACTGATGTTTTTTCTCCTCTGATATAATAATATTAAAATCCTTGTAAATTATTTTCCTTGTTGCTTATCTCTCATCAATATGTAATAGCTGGAAGTAAGTTCTCAGGTTAGTAACTTGATTACCGTTTTTGACGGCATATAAGACACACCGGCAAATAAGACGCGCCCTCATTAAGTTGGCCACTCACAAGGAAAAAGAGTTATAATAGTCTGTGCGAAAGCGCAGTACCACAATAACTTAAAATGTAGTTTCTTTTAGTTGTCACGTTTCGTAAAAGCCAAATATTAACACAATCATTGAATGCAATTATGAAATAGGTAGTATAGACCATCTGGGCTAAAAATAGCATTCAGTGTTGAAAGTTAACCTGTGGAGGTTGAACCTTCACATATAAGACGCAGGGAAAGTTTTCGAGACATAATTTAGGAAAAAAGGTGCGTCTTATATGTCGTCAAATACGGTAATTTTATTTTATGATTAATGATTGATAGACTTAAATATTATAGTTTCTGTTTGTGAGGTTGTCAAAATTGTCCTAGGTATTTGGAAAATAGAAGAAAGTAAACCATTTGAAGGACTTAATTATATCTGTGAGGTAGCACTTAATTATTTGAATATTTTTCAAGGTTTATACAATAAAACGTACAAACTCTGCCTGAATTTACATTACCGTATTTCCCGGCCTATAAGACGCACCGGCGCATAAGACGCACCTCGATTTTTCAGGTAAGAATTTACAAAAAACTCATCCTTTGTTACGTAAGGTTGAGTGCAGGAACTCTTCATCGCGAGAGATACAATGTACATAGGGATGACATCTCCGTTGGCCCAATGTGTATAAGTTTTGCAGCAGCACCACATGCGAGATTAAACTAAACGTGCTACATTGTATGCATTTACCGAATTTACCTGGGAATTTTTTAAAGGAAGTTCTGCCATCGAAATAGTAAAACTGTATTCCTTACTACTTAATCAAAAAATTGTTATTATTGAAATTTGTAATTAACTGAACTATTTTCAATGCCTGATACGGTAAAAATACTTAATGGTATGCATATATCCCGGCGAATCGGCTTGCTTATTATAGGACGAAGTTATACCCGTATACCATCGGCGCATAAGACGCAGACTGATTTTAGAACATATTTTGGAGTAAAAAAAGTGCGTCTTATAGGCCGGGAAATTCGGTAATATTTAAACCCTGCAATCCGCCAGTGGTGCGTGGCAGGGAGTGTAAAATACCACATCCCTTATCTAACCTGGAGATCTATTAGCTCCTCTAATACTTTGCGGGAAAAACAACCAAAAGTAACTATCTGTCCTGGCAACTACTTCTTTGTATCGCTTTTTTGTTTTCTCACGAAGGTTATGTAAGTTTATAACTGGGATAACAATATCAGTTATCTCCTCCCTGAAATCTGTAGTGATAAATTTATCAAAATGCTTCCATCGATATTAAGGTCTTCTATCACTAAGAGAGTTCCATCCGAAGGTTTCTATCATAGCCGAAACACTGCTGTCAAATCTGAAATCTCCCTTGAAGAACTTTGCTGCTCTTCGTTGAACCATTTCGAGATCAAAAATTAATCCTACTTCGTGAGGATCCCAAATCGCACAGCAATACTCAAGTAGAGGTGGAATTAAGGTAAAGTACACTATTCCTTTTACTCTTGATGAACATCCCCTCAGAACTCTACTGGCTAACCTTTGCATTCTATTCGCCTTTCCTGTTACTCCTCGAGTATGCTCTTCGAAGGAAAATTACTGCTGAGGGTAATTCCTAGGTATTTATGATGATAACCAGCTCCAAGGGATTTCCTGAAATTCTGTACGATACCCAGGTGATGTTAGTGGACCACGTGAAAGTTATGGCAACGCACATCTTTACATTCAGCTCAAGCTGCCAATCACTACACCCACCCGAAATAATATTCAGATCGTTCTGCAAACAGCCAGTGTCATCTTGAGTTAAAATCTCTCTGTACACAGCAGTATCATCAGCGAATTACCTAACCTTGCATTTAACATTATCTACAACATCGTTAATATATATCAGGAACAAAATTGGTCCTAATACACTTCCCTGTGTAACATCGTATCTGAAATGAACCTCATCAGATAACGCAACTCACTGCGATCCGTCTCCTAGAAATGACTATCCATTCAAAAACGTTTCTGTTAATCCTGTAAGCCGTCAACTTATGAATTAACTTTACATGCGATACTTGATCGATTGATAAATTATTACCTACTCGCCAATCAATTGCACAGTTCATATTGAGGTTGGCATATTTATGGGTTTTTTTAATTTGTAAGGCTCCATACCTTTGTAGAGATTAGATTTTTTTTATACCTCTGTCATATATTCATACATTGAATTTTATTCTTTAATCTGTGTGATTCATTTCTCTCCTTGAGCCCTTAAACTCCACTTGACCTTGGTTAAAGAGGTTTAAATCATTTTAGTCTCCTAGATTGAATTATCCTACTTATCTTGTATCTTAAGGTGTGTTATTCTCCATCTGCTAAAATCTCTGCAGAAATGCAACTAAATTATTCATCGTAGAAAATTGACTGTTATCTGTATTTGGCTAATCTAAAATTTTCTGAAATTTCTGAAGCATCTCACTTTAACTCATTAAGAGAAAGATATTCGAATTCTTTGTGTATGATAGTTTCTTTTTTCTAAAGTGCATTTCAACCATTCCAGTCGGTATGGAAGCTTATTCATATGCCTTTCTGTCTAACCATAAATTCCTGACTCATAAGAATCATTCCATCCAAGTATGCATCATCCATTATTAAATTCTTATAATCTGGTTAACTTTTGATAACCATGATAGAACTTGTTAAGAAAGGGAGACTTTAATAGTTAAACCTCTTCTTATTGCAAATTAGAAAAGAGGGATTGTCTGATTATCTGTTCTCTTAAGATTCCTGAGTACTGATCCTTTAGGGGTACTTGACAAATATAGGAGTGCAAAATATGCAAAAGAGTCTTATAATGTTGCTTGTCATCTTTCTTCCTCAATTAAATGATTCTTATTATCGAACACTGTTAAGTTACTTGTGTTTCAGTGTATTTAAATGGGGAAAATTATTCCTGAAAATGAGCTTGTATTTGGAAGAAATTTCCCTCTTAGTAAGAGGTAATACTCTGTTGGAGCATTTTTTCGACTTTCTTTTTCTGGTGTGAGTCTAAGTTTCATAAAGAATCTTAATTAGTATTAAGGAAAAAGAAAGGCTTGCAGTAATGTTGTAAATTCATCAGGTCCTCCTGTTTATCCGTAAGCTTGAGCCACTATGTTATCATTTCTGGTCTGCCTACTTGGGACTAGTAATGGGGGAAATCTTGTTGCCAAATTTTCCAATTCCCAAATGGTTATGACTAACACTAGCTTAACTGAGTACTGTAATTGCGACACTGGGTTTTTAAGGTCCTTGTTGTCACTTGCTGTTGGCTATTCCCCGTCCCCTGAGATACATGATGGGTGGGGTGCTGCAGAGTTATGATTCATGACTCTGCACCGTTAGTATTGTAGAGTTTTAACCCTTAAAGGTCCAATGTGTTTTGGTTACTCGGTGGACCAAGGGAGGGTCGAAAATTGTCCAATTTTGTTTTTTTTTTTCGATAAAATAATAATGAAACATAATATCTCTTCAGCAATTGCCTTCTTGGATTTTTAAAAACTTCTTACAATGATTTTTGTTACTAAAAATTGTACTACTGCGATAAAAATAATGAGATTTTAATTTTTTTTTTAACTCATCAAAAACGATGATATGATAAAGCTGTTGGTACCGGCTTTAAAACTCTAATTCGAAAAATAAGTTTGCAAATCACCATTAGTTATGCTTATAAATCAACAACGAGGTATAATTTTAAAAAATTAAATTAAATTATTAAAATTAATTAAAAAATTTTTGTCAAAATATATTATTAAATTTGGTTCTAAAATATGTCGCAGGTTGGACCAAGGGAGGGTCATTTTGTGTCCACCGCCTATTTCCGCTCTCATTACATTGCTTTAAAAAAACATACAAAATGCATCAACTTATAGTTATCTTTAACAACCTATATTTGACAATGTAATGAAGTTATAAGACTGTATAACACGATTAAGTTCTTAAAATATCGAAAAAGAAAAGTGGTGGACATTTTTTAGCCCTCTCTTGGTCCTTCAAGGGTTAAGCATTGGACAGCAATGCTGGCCAAATAGTCATTTCCACATCAAAACTGCATTACTATATAAACCTAACCTTTGACGTGTATTGAAAAAAGCTGCAACTTGTATGAAAAAGTATGGAATGTTATTGATGCCTCTCTTTATTTCTATAGAACGAAAAGGAGAGATGCCAAGAAATACAAACATGGGCTCTAGTTTGCGGAGAAGCCCCATCACGTCCTCTTTCAGCCGCAACAGCTCCATTCCATCTACGCCAAGGAGATGTCTCACTGCTGGTCACAGTGTACAGACTTCCCCATCTCAATCTGACGGAGGAAGTGGCCCATCCAAAATCGCAGAGATTTGCCTTGAGACTAAACTCTGAAACGTCAGTATGAAAGCCTTGCGTAGAAGGAGTTCTCTCACACTGTCATCTATCAGAATGTACAAGATAATCATGGCATTGTTGCACCCTCTTGGCAGACGATGGAATGATGTAAGGAATGCACATTGTTGCTTCACAGCACAAAGGATGGTTGTTTAAAGCTTGCCAATGTTCCACACTCTTTGTGAGTTGATTTTTTTAATCTATAAGCTTGAACGTGTGGTGAAATTTGATCCTATTTGTGTGTCTACGTAATCTTGTTGATAGATGTTCTTCCTTGGTTGTGTTTATTGTATGTTCAAGTATTTGGAAGACTTGGAAAAAATTGATTGTGCCTCATTCTCAATTTGATCTAGGTTAGATCTCTCGGTGAGTTATGTGAAATTGGAGTCATTGATCGTATGATTGGAGCTTGTATATGAATCTGGAACGTGAGATTTCTTATGTCGGTATGGATTTGTCTTATAAAATCTCTCTCAAGCTAGTCTCTCTTTAGATGGATGTGTCTATTTTGGAAGAAATTTTGGTATTCATCATAAATGCTTTTGATTGCTCTTAAAGTGAGCATTTTGTCATATCATTGTACAGACAAGGCCCATTGAAAACCATTTATGGTTTATTACTTCATTCAGGCCTATATTTTCTACAAAACATGCTTAATTGCAGCAGAATTATTGCAACAATCTCGTGTATTATTGATGAAAATCAATTTTTAACCAAAAGTCGTGAAAATGTTTCCAAAATAATGAAGCAGTCAGACTCATAATATTTTAAGAAGCAAAATTTTGACTGAAGTTCAAGCAATAAACATTTGGATAATATTTGTGATAAACTCAAAATATTTTGATCTTTCTAAAATTCTAGAATGTAAAAACTGAATACATGCCTTATTGATAAATCAATTTTGACAAATTATTTATCTGAAATGATTCATGTGGATGTATGGGATGATGTTGCGACAAAGAAAATAAGCTTGGATATTGCACAAATACTTAGTATTTACTTTTGATGTTTTATTGTATTAGGTGAAGCCTAATTGACAATGTATATCGATAGAATTTTATATTTAATATTTGGTACGATATTACTATTCCCATGTAGGCATTATGTAAATATCGATCAGAACTTTGTATATAAGCGATGTTTATACCTCATTTTATGATACTTGGTAACATTATAAATTATTTTACTATTGACTGTCATCTTGAAATTGCTGCATTCACGACTTCTCTTAGAATATTGCATGCAAAAATGAGCATTTTAATATAAATATACTGAAAGTTTTGTATTCATTTTAAATGTTGTTTTGTATAAATTTATTTTTATGTGATTATTTTTCTATTATTTGGAGTTTTTATATAAAAATTTTTTTACAAATTTTATATCTGTACATTGCAAGTTTTTAGGTATATTCAGGAATTCAAATGGGTGATAAAACAAAAAGTATTATTTTCTCTTTCTTAGGAAAGGAATTTTTTTATTGTAAATTTTATTGAAAGGATCTGAGTACTGTTTTCTGTGAAGGCTACAATCCAGTATGTAGATAGAACAGTCTTAACAAAACATTAAGGATGAAACTTAAAAGGTAATTTTTCATCTTAAGCTTATTTTTTAATAAGGTTGGGCTCTGTTCTTAACTTAATTTTAAATATTCCCCCTTAAAATTTATGTTTTCACCTTTTTTATTTGACTTTGTCTTGTACTTTTGATAACCTGGTTAGAGTACAGAATTTTGTTCAGTATCTTCTATTGTGATCAATAGTTGCTTTTATTGTAAACTGGACTTTTTTGTGTATCTGGATGTTTCTTCATAAGAGATGTCTGCATTTCACTTTAGCATATAATGCTTAAACATGTGCATTTTATGAGAAAAATCTTGCTGTAATCTAAATAGAAGTTGTTGAACACTGCCTTTAACTTTTTCCTCATTATTTTATGAAGCACCCTTAAAAACTATGGTAAATTGCCTTAAAAGGCATTGTGTGTTAAATTTTACACTGCCAAAATAATGATTCCTGTATTTTTGGGTGGTGCTCTCATAATTGAAAGTGGTATTTTATTGATACCACTACTGTCTTTGTGGTTGACAGATGCTCTCTAATAGTTATCCAGGCAACTTCTTCATATTATAATCTTCAGCAAAATAAAAAAATTGCTGTAAATTTTAATTTCCTTACATCAGTTTTAACTATAACATTGAGGTAATCAAATTTCAAATATTTTGAAATGTTGGCCATTAAATAAGATTGTATATGAATCTTTCCTATCAATAATTTCGTATCATATCAATGTAAATCAGTCATAAATCATATCCTAAAGATTATTTCTATCCTTGATTAGCATGATATGCAAATTTCATTTTTTTAATGGGAATTATCTGCTGTGCATTGAGTTGATCATAAATTTACTGGTGTATTCACATGTATCTTTACTGTATTGTGAAGACAGTTGCTTTACATCATAGAATTCTGGATAAATGTATGCTGTGAATAATCGCTGTTAATATATTTAAATGATTTAATTCCAAGACCAATGCGGTAGTAATTTATTTATTCAAAGTGGTTCAGGTGAATTTTCAAGGAAGATGATATTTTTCATACTTACTGTATGTGCCTCAATATCATAAGATATTATTAAGAGAGATGTTAAAGAAAGGAGAATTTGAAAATGAGCGTGAATTGGTGTTGAAATGTTTAATTTTGTACTTGTCGAAATTTAAGAAATTGTCAATTGTTTTGGCAGCAATTTAGTGAAAACTTTTCTGACTTTTCTATTGATTGAGATGTATGTGTACCATATAATAAAACATGCTTGGAAATTGAAACCTGGTGTATCATTTGAAGACCACTACCAATGTCATATGACTGACTTTTAAAGCGATCGAAAGTAATTTTATCACTTGATAAGCTTAACGGAAGCCTTCATAGC
Source organism: Sympetrum striolatum (assembly GCA_947579665.1). Classification (NCBI taxonomy): domain Eukaryota; kingdom Metazoa; phylum Arthropoda; class Insecta; order Odonata; family Libellulidae; genus Sympetrum; species Sympetrum striolatum. Next base: position 79,457,383 of record OX388347.1, on the reverse strand, counting down.
TCGACTTGACAACTTACGTTTTATTTCAAAAGTGAATTACTCATTCTTCTATTTCCAATAAGTAAATCATTCACTCGCAAGAGTATACGGCTAACTAGAGCTTTTTTAACAAATTATAGCTCTTTCAATAAAACAAAACCCCAAGTACCTGATAATTAATTCATTAGGAGCGAAGCTTACGGTACAATTTCACGCTGATTGCGTGGGTAGGAGATTTCTTGATGCATGTCGTCCGTATGCATTGGAGTAAATTTTATTTACCCTCATAAATCAAAATTGTTAAGACTAACACTTAAGAACCACCATATAAATACTCTTATGATTAAAATACACAGCAAATTTTCAAAATATATGGTCAATTAGTAATACAAAACGGCAAAGATTCAGCCATACGGTTACAATAGGTAAGATTTTACCGCTAACCATCTTGAAGACAAATTTCGAGATAATCGAGATCCTCTTCACTATCGATTGTATCGGCAATCTACGTTTCCTTCTAAGGATTGTTTCACAGTTCAACATGTCTGGAGAAGGCAAGAAAAAACCTGTAAAGAATCCAAAAGGGAATGTCAAAAATAGCCAAGAAATATTACAAGGATTTCAGGCCTTAAGAAATGAACAGAGACAATTAGTGAATAAAGTTACGGAATTAGAGGTCGAGTTAAATGAACACAAGTAAGAGATTCATGTTTTATTTTTTCATGCCGGGAAGCACGTTTCCTAATAAATTTGTGGTAGTATTTATCAAGTAAGAGCTCATTGTTTTATTTTTTTGAAGGATTGTCATTGAAACTCTTGATGAGGTCGATGGAGATCGCAGGTGTTACAGAATGATAGGTGGTGTTTTAGTTGAAAGAACTGTGAAGGAAGTATTACCTGCCTTGAAAAACAACAAAGAACAGGTAAGAATTGAAGAAAAGCCTTATAAAGTGATATAGGCATGTGCTTAATGTTCTTTCCTCGTTATTATCTCATATCTTTTCCCGCAACGATTTTTTATTCTTCAGATTTAAGGAATAGCAGTTATGATTAATTGTAATATTATATGAGTAAACCCTTAAGTTTATATAACTAACGTGTACCAGTGAGTCATTTCTTATGTCATGATAGTAATTAAAGTATCTAGTATCACGTATTCAACATATTTAATATATTATATTAAAATGATGTATGTAATGATGAATCAGAACGCTACCCCCTGGCACGCCTATTTTATACCCAAATTTTTTGTTTAATTTAATATTTGTCTGCATACATGCCTAATTTTGTGATACAATAATTGAAAAATCTGTAGTGTATATCTTCTAGTAAAGATGAAAAGTCACTGAATATTCACTCATTTTATTGGATGTTCTGCTATTTAATGAAGAGTCTTGAAGGTATTGGTTTTACTTATACAAGAGTTTTCATAATTTCAATTCTTTCATGTATTCAATGACATAAGTTTCACATCAAGAAGAGTGATAAGGAAACCAGTAATTTTAGACTGCGAATGAAATTTAATACATGTTTGAAGGTAAATGCTACAATGCGTAAATTCAATCTTAAGATAGTATTAGCATCGGTTATGGATGAAAAATGTGCTTGTGTATTTAAATTTAGATATATGGAATCTTATGATCATGTAGAATTAGTCTATTTTACTTTTTATATTTACTAAGTTCATGCCAAATTTTGTTTCCTGTAGTGTGTCTCATTTTCTATCTCACTAAAGCCTTAAGCATAGCTCTATGAATAGCGTTCATCCATGGAAACTGTGCCGATCACATTTGCTCTTAAATGCTAGGAAAACAAAATAAAAAGGAAACAGTGTCGAATTTGTAAGATAAACCTGTTTTATGTCGATTTCTTTGCACCAAATGGCCATGTGTATGGGATAACCAGCATCCTCCCTCCGAAATGGAAAGGACGTTTAGTTTAAAATTAGCAAAAGCTCATCTTGTATACAATATAGAGGTTGAATATATCATGCCAATAATTAAATGAAGATTGAAATAACATTGAATAATATTTTGCATTCAATGATACTTTTTCACATCAGTACCTTAGCATATTATGTATTATTATTGTAACTTATTGGCATATAGCAGTGGGTGTATTATATGAATGTGGTAGGAGTTGTACATTTGTTGTCAATTTGTCATCTAAATATCTTTTTAGAATGTTAAAATATCGAACATGAATGTATCTTTTTTGTTTAGCTGAATAGAACTTACCACAACAATCCAGATTGATGCTGGTTCTAGTATTTACCTTATGAAACTGAAAACATTTAGTGATTTACTTATGCCAAACTTGTTTGAATTTGTCATAGAAACTTAGTTCTCTATGTTTCCCATAAGTCCATTAAGTTTCTTGTTTAGTATTCAAAGCCTTGGAGCTTGGATGAACAACTGGTCATAATTTCTTGGGCCTTAGGTAAAGAGGAAGTCTGTATTCAAATATATATCTAAACATTTAACATCATGAATGTTCAGGGAAAATTATGTTGGAGCAGAGAATTTGCTCGGTTCTTGTATAATTGCCTTAGTAGTAAGTAAAAATCCTTTCAAGGCAATTTAGGTTGTTTCAACTTGGAATGCGTTAATGTAAGTCACTCTGAAACAACCATAATGTCAATAAAGCAGGGTTATTCATAGATGGCTCTGCCTGTAAAGTGGCGATTGCCTTTAAATCTTCATTTGATTGGAAATGATGAAAGCTATCTCATCTTTGTTTTCTAAATCTAACCTTAACAAAATTGTAATCATTTTTTTATGCGAGAAATGCATGGTTGTGCATATATTTAATGTAATTCATGATTGTTCTTGTATTTAATATGAGTATAAAATATCCTTCAAAACTGTATTAAACATGGAAAAATTTTCTCTGTTTAAGTTGCCAAGTCCCTTATTTTTCTGAAAATTGAATATAATATTTGTATTGTTTTGGTGAAAGCCCATTGATGAGAAACCATGTTAATCATTGGTGTGTCCTTTATTTACTCCTCATTAGAAATACATGTATTTGGCATATAGTAAGAAGATAATTATTTAGACTCATCCATTATTCATAATGAAGGACAAGAGATGTATACTTTTCCACAAGAGATATAGAGAGAAAGACAAGAGTATACATCTCTTGTCCTTCATTGTGAGGCTTAATTTCCTCAACACCTTGGCCACTTCCGTTGATTTTATTCATCCATTATTGTCAATGATGAAAATTACTTTTACCCTTCCACAGATTTTATCTAGCAAAACATCACTAGAATAAAATCTGAGGAAGTTTACAAGTAATTTCCATCATTATCATTATGGGCCTCCTTGAAGTAACACCTTTCACATATTGGGTCATCCTTTAATTTACATACTAGTTACTTATAACCATGTAGTTCTTTCTCAAATTCCCTAATTATTCAAATGCATTGTCCTCTCTCCTTCCTTTCATTTACACTCTTAATTGTTTGACTCTTAATTCCTCACCTACTGCTGTGAATTCTGAGCATGTTTACTTCTGTGCATCTTTTCTCTTCTCTTCTATAGAAAGATAAAGTAACGAAAGAGAATTATGTTTGTAGTTAGTTAAATCTTCTAGATACTGTGAAATTAAAGAGTTAGATCAAAAGAATATTCTTCATAGTGTTTATTGAATATTGCAATTTTGCCTTCACTATTATAAATTATTAGTTCTTGATGTAGGGCCTTTCTTAGCCTTCATCATTAATGTTAGAGATTTTATGTTAATTTATATAGGCAAATGCAAAGCATTGGGACTTAAAATATATATTGATTGATTTATTCTCGCACTCTAGAAATGCTTAGGAGTTAGGGAACAGCATTCAACCCTTGAATTTCTATGCCTGTCTTCAAACATAGTCAAGTTTTGGTTTCCTTGTTTCTATGCATAGGTTATAATAAGCAAGAGGAGTTATAAGTTAAATGTTATTTTACTGTTATGTTTGAAACAAATTTGTTATTATTATTTATAAAACCTTCTTCATCTTGGTACCCAAAAAATAATTTATACCTGGGTTATAAAATTCTTATTAAAAACTAAATACTCTAAAACATTGCGTCATTAAAAACTTAGTTATCAAGTATCTAAAATACCTATATGGCTTCTTGGCCTCACTTATAAAGTGAGTTTCTGTCCCTGCCATGGGGAGGCGGGCTCTTCTATCATAAAAATGTTTCCTTGTTGTAAAAGCCCCATTTGTGTATGCCTGAAATTTATCAAAACTCTTTTTGTCCTTTATTAAATTTTTATACTCCACTCCAGTTTTAATTCCATGTTTAGTTCTTAGGTCATTGTATAAGTCGCATTTATTTATAATATGGTCTACTGTTTCAATTTCATTGCATATGAATTTATGATTTTCCGACATGCTAAAGGATTTACTATTAATAGAATCGTGTCCTGTTATAAAAAATGTCGCATATAAGCCGGGAGTAAATGAGTCACCTACGAGAATATCTAAATGATATCATTGTTTTCATCATTATTTATGATAAACTTAAAAGATCATTTTAGTGCAAAGTGACTATGAGAACCTTGTAATGAGATAAAACGAGGAAAGGAATTTTTATCCTTTTTATAGCCGTGGTACACACCTTGGAAATCAAGAACCTCTGTTGTAGAGAAACCATGTATTACGGCAGATCTCTGAAATACAAAATAAATTGGGATAATTTATTTTAGTTTATATCCTTCTAAGGAAGATATGTCATTTCTTAACATTATGGCCATATGTGACTAATTGTAAGTAATAGTTGTGGTAACTTTAGTTTTGATTTTGAAGTTGATATTGTATCTCTCGAAGGTCAAAGTTTGTATGTATTATTTACATATGTATTGATTGATCATTATGGGTTGACATCAGTTAACAATTCCATAGATTTGAACCTAAAACTCATCATGAAACAGAATCATTGATTTAGATGTTGTAACGATGTTATTTAATTAATAAGGAAAAGGGTAAATAAATGAAAAGGCCCCACGTTGGGCGCCAAGTTGTAACAATACTTTTTATAAAAAGATGGCCCCACGTTGGGTGCCATGTTGTAAGGATATTAAATTATAACATAAGAAAAATGCCACGCGGGGCGTAAAACGTTATAAAGTTAAAAAGTTGGTAAAAGGATAGAAAGTTGAGTGCCAATATTTAAAAGAACCAATTAATTAAAGTTATGGCAAAATGCAGCCACTCAGGGTCACTCGGTTTCCGAAGGAAATAAAAATCACAATTTCTCTTAATTGATATTAATCTATTCAAACACGAAAATCCAAGACAAATAAACCACACATTTAGGAAAAACCATACCCCCAAAATACACATATTTTACTCAGGAAAACAGACACCAACTGAACACAGATGAAGAAATGAAACATAAAACACCACCACCAATAAACCTTATACTACACTATAATACCCTAACTCACATAACACGTATTACCACACACAAACTAGATAATTGGGGGATGAATTCACACAAAGAGAGGGAACACTAAAACACAACTGGAGTGGGTCAGGGTTTTGGAGGACTGTTCTGGTCAAGCTGTATCTCTTATAACTGTCTTTTCCTCAAGGTCCAGAGCACCCAGAAGCCCCGGTTTTCCATAGCGTGGGTTTCCCTCACCCAATCACTATGCCTTGTTTGAATTCTAAGGACCAATGCTTCCCACATTCTCTTTCTGCAGATGGTCCACACATGGCATAACCACCCGCATACCGGAAAAGCTCTGATGGAAGAAACAGATCCATGGGTGTGGTGCATTCTTGTCTCTATGCGGTCCTTTGAAATCGCTACTCACTATAATCATTGCAATGTTTAAAATCTTCAATAGCCATCTTTGTTGGCATTCCTTGTTGGCATTCCTCGTTTCATTCAGTGGTATTTGGAGAAACCAGGAATGTATGGCTGCCCTTTTTAGAAACACCCAATGCACATTTCAAAAGCAATGCATCCTTCTTGAGGGCACTTATTTTGATGGATGTTTCTATGAAGGGCAGCTATCCTTTCCTGGTTTCTCCGAATATCAGTGAATCAGGCTAGGAACGCAGACAAAGACAGCTGATTCCTTAACACCTGTGTTCCAAGTTTTCTTTCTACACAGAATCATTGATATTTCCTTTTATATTCACAACTATTCTCTGCTCTTTTCTAGCTTATGAAGGTGGTAGAAACCTTAAATGAGCAGCTAACGAAGAAAGGACAGGAGATCAATGAATACAAGGAGAAGCACAACCTACGACTGCGTGGCCAGGGTGTGGATCCTGGAGGACCAGAACCTGGAGCGGATGGGGGAGATGCCCCAACAGGCCCAGGGGCTGGAAAAGCCAGTGTCCTAGTGGATCATAAAACATAATAAAATCACGTGATGACCCAACACCATGTTGTCCAAAAGACTTGAATTCATTTGACCATGCTTTGGGGAGAGTCTTTGGGAGCTAGGAATTCCCCTGTTCAATTGTTGGGAATCGACCCATCCAGTCAACCCTTGTTTCTTATCCTTCTTAACCATTTTCTGTAAGTTCACTTTCTCCTGCTTTAGCCTTGTTTGCGAGTGTTCATTTAAGATCCTGAAAGACTGTTAATAATCCCGAGGAACTGTTATCGTAAATTATGATTCTTCGAAGTGAGTCACTGTGATGTAGTATTTTTCAAATGTAATTGTCTGTTTTTGCTGAAGGAATTTGCGTGCACACAACACACGAGAGGATAACAAACTTCAACTCCAATAGCACCAAGGAGTTCTTGGGCCCTTTTTTCTTGAGAAAAACTGTCTTTGCCAGTTTCATTGCCAAGTGTGATATTATTAAGATTTAAGGTTCCATAAGTCTCCTTTGAATTACAAAATAATTAATCGTCATTTGATAAGTATCACCGAAGTAGCAGCTGCATTCAGTTTCCCTGCATCTCCTGTGAAAGATCATAACGTGAGCTTATTGAATTAGGGCTGCTAAAGGATGTGATCTGCTATCATTGTGTTGTGTCTTTGAGTAGGGCCAAGTATTCTTCATTAACAGCTCAAATGTTCTGAAATGCAGTGTTTGTTGTAAGAAATTTCCTCATATTTTTATGGGGAATAGTTAACTAATCATATTTGCACTTCCTATTCTTATAAATTTCTTCAGGCAAAAGTGTTGCATTTTTTACATATGGTACATTTTATAGATATGTAAATTAAGTTTTTCTTTTTGGTCAATATTGGGGAGACCCTTTTTCTTCTGCATTTTTTTGGCTAAATTACATTAATACTTATGATTATCAATCATTGTTTGCTTATATAAAAAAATAAATTTATTACTAACTGGTTTTCTATTTTGTAAAGGAAGTGCTATTGTTAATGCATAATTCAATTTAATAAAATTCAATTTGTCATAGTTGTTATCTCTTATTCTTTGAGATATCATTCTGTAGTTCTTCAGTACTGGCAAACATTATGTCAGAATTATTTTGTTTTTCTCTAAAAAAACTTATTTTGTAATTTTAACGATTTATATTAAGTTGTTGGATATCATTATTCTCAATATATTCCTCAATATTCTTGTTAGTTTTGAAATTTAAGTTGGTTTGAAAACTTATGATTAAAACATATCTGGCAGTAATTCTCTGGTATGTCATAATGATGTACAACAGTGTATTTATACCATGAAATAAAAATTTAAGATGAAGAAGTACCACATTAAGGAATAAATTCTTTTTGTGTCTGCATTTTTATTGCAGGCTTGATATTTAGCTCAAGTTTGATATACAAATAATTAGTTGATTTCCTAAATGTTGTGATTACTTTGACATTTTTTTTAAAAATGGTATTGGCCGTTACTTGGTGGAATTCCATAATGGATGAAAATAAAAGAACATTTTGTAGTAATTCCACAGAATATATTTCAATACACGACCGGTTTCAACTTTTAAAAGTCATCTTCTGGTACAGTAAAAGGTGAACACGAGTATATATATATGCTCCCAGTTTGATGATGAGCGAAGGAGATTAGGTCTTTCGACGGATCTCTTGGTCGCCCAAGGAGACGATGTAGCATCTGTGGAAAAGATATTTGATTTTGTGAAGGCCACAAAACTACTAACTTACATTTAGTTAAGCCCCACTCAACTTGCCTATGTTTCAATTAATTTATTAATAAATTATTTTATGTATTTATGGTTTTAATATTAGTTGGAGACAGTATCCTTTATTGTGAAAATGGACTCTAAGGGCTAGACCTTTTACAGTCTATGTCCTTATTTTATCAAAACTTTAGAGACCACTATACAGCCCTTTCTTGTTTTTACAAATTTTAATCAGACCCCAATTTTAACTTTTTAAGCTTATATGTTGTATGTATTGTTCGACTTGTGATGTCCTGCTATTCATGGCAATAATAGCCCGAGAGGCTGATCTGCCAGCAAACATACACATACATGCGTGTATATATATTAAGGTTAGAAGAGGGGGGAGAAAGAAGGGGAGTAAACAGACAAGAACAAGTGTTCCCCTTTTACTGTAACAGAAGATGACTTTTAAAAGTTGAAACCGGTCGTGTATTGAAATATATTCTGTGGAATTACTACAAAGTGTTCTTTTATTTTCATCCATTACTTTGCCTTGTTCCAGGGAGTCAATATCCCTTGTCATGGAGAGAATGGCTCTGTTAGAAATCCATTCTGAAGTGGGTAGAATTAGAAGGCCTTCTGCTTTATAAGTATAGGTTATTGATTTTTATTTATTTGAGTCAGTTTTATGCCAAACTGACACAGCTGAATTACTACATTTCACATTCACTGATAGATTGCTGTAGGATAAAACTGTAAGATGTAGTTTGAAAAATGCTAAATGTGTCATATTTCTTTTTTATTGTTTATACAGTAAAACTTGTGTAATTGGGAACTCGAGGAACTGATAAATTTTCCAGGGTATGTAGATATCGTACATGTATTTCCGAGAAAATTTCCGATAATACTTCACTTTCATTTGAAAAAATTATCGTTTGTGGGAAAATAGAGTTAAGATAGAGAAAACCCTGAATACAAGCAACAAGAATTTATTGCAGACAACTAAAGAGAGTAACCACAGATGAGATGTTTGAACTAGCTATGTCTCATTATATTGAAACATTACATCAGTGCTGACTACCAGCCAGTGGGGAACCAGTTTTCTTTATGTTCATTCCCTTAAGATATTGTCTCAGGGATATCACTTCACCTAAGATTACATAAAGTTAGTAATCATCATATGCAAGGAAGGCAATCTTACCCTTTGTTAAAAGTCTAATCCTAACTAACCTAAAAAACCTATTTTTTTGACAATTGTTTTAGAAATATAATCGACATGATTTTTAAATTTCTATCAATGATGACCCCAAGATATTTGGTGCTATCAGTGTACTTCACAATCACATCATCAATAATAATATTCATTTTCATATCCAAAGCAATTTGATACTGTGAGTTTTTCCCTAGAATCATTGCCTTTGATTTGAGAATATTAAGTTTTATTGATAGATTATTTATATGAAGCCATTCACCAAGTAGGATCAGATCCTCATTCATATTATCAATAACAGTGTTTATTTTGGTGCCATGATTGTAAATCACTGTGTCATCTCTAAATAAGTTATATTTGCATTTGATCAATGCATTTACTATATCATTAATGTACAATATAAATAGTAAGGGCCCCAACAGACTTCCCTGGGGTACCCCATGCATAATCTCTTGTTTGTCTGATATTACATCATCGCATTCCACAATTTGACTTCTATTAAAAAGATAACCTTCGAGCCATTTAATTACCATTCCCCCAAATCCATGTATTTCTAGCTTCTTTAATTATCCTTTCCTAACAACTTTCTCAAAAGCTCTTAGTCTAAAAAAAATCACTCCAACCATTTCCCTGCTATCAATATTTTCCTTCCAGTCATGAAGCACAGGCTGTAGAGCACTTTCACAGCTGTATCCTGTTCTAAAACCAGATTGGTATTCAGCTAAGATATCATTATTTATTATAAACTCCTTTTGATTGTATAATACTTTTTCAACTATCTTACTCATTGCACTTAACATATTAATAGGTGTGAAATCCTCCATGTTCTTTGTCCCTGCTATTGTTATAATTGGGACAGCAGTTGACAATTTCCATTTGCTTGGAATAGCCCGTTTCCAATGATGTATTTATGTACTATATTAATTATTTGTTCCCCAATAACATCATATTGCAATTTTAAAAAAGTTCACATCTATGACATCAGGGCTGAAGGGCAAAGAACTATTTACATTGTATAGATCTTTCAAATTAGGTAACTCAAAACTATACATTTTGTACATTGATAATTTATATTAAAAATATCTCCACGTTTTGGTATAGAGCTCAATATATCCTGTATGCTTTTTACAAAATAATCATTAAATGTATTTACTAGTTTACTTTTATCTAATATACAGTCATCCTTAAGATAAATATCATTGTACAATTCAGACTTATTACCTCCAAACAACTGTTTTAATGTCTTTCACATCTGTTTTGGGTCCCTACGATTGTGATAAATCATTTGCATTTTTCATGCCTTACAATTTAAACCACTTTATTTCTGGCTTCTTTATATATTTCCTAATCCAGAACTTCTTTACTTTCTCTATAAATTTTATATCTATTGTATCTATCCTTTATTGTTTCATTTATAACATTATTAAACCAGTCTTTGTTATGTCCAATACTGACTTCCATCTTTGGCATATGCTCATCTATAATATTGATTACTTGCCTGTAAAGGTTTTCATATTTCAGATTCAAGTCCCTTTCCCTGTTCACAAATTCTATACCCTTCAAATCTGCATTCAACATATTTACCGTATTTGACGGCATATAAGACGCACCTTTTTACCTAATTTATGTCTCGAAAAACTTCCCTGCGTCTTATATGTGAAGATTCAACCTCCACAGGTTAACTTTCAATACTGAATGCTATTTTTAGCCCAGATGGTCTATACCACCTATTTCATAATTGCATTCAATGATCGTGTTAATATTTGGCTTTTACGAAACGTGACAACTAAAAGAAACTACATTTTAAGTTATTGTGGTACTGCGCTTTCGCACGGACTATTGAAACTTTTTTTCCTTGTGAGTGGCCAACTTGATGAGGGTGCGTCTTATATGCCGTCAAATACGGTACATCATAATTTCTTGAGTGACTCAGGCATACCTTTTTTACTTTATCCTTCCCTTTATGCATAGTTATTTGAATTATCATATGGTCTGTGATTCTCGGTGAACCTAAAATACAAGTTTCCCAGTCATTTACATTTGTGGCAACTAAATCAATGAGAGTTTCACTTTGTACAGATACACTAGTTGATGCATTAATAAGTTGTTTAAGCCCATTGTCTTGGAAACAAATCAGTAGGCTATTAGCATAAGTACCATGTTTTTTCAAATTTATGTTTAAGTCCCCCAACAACACTTGTCTTCTCCCCTTGCTGGCTCTGCCATCCAAATAGTCATACAAGGCATCAATAAACATTTTATGTGAGCTGTTAGGTGAGTGATAGACACCAGTTATTTCATATACATTACCACCAATCTCTACATGTATAGCTAGTAACCAGAAATTGTTATCCATTACCTGAGAGTCAAGTTTTTTAAAAGAGACATCCTTCTTAACGTAAAACATGACCCCTCCAGTGTGGTGACCAATCCAATCTTATTGCACTGTAATCATCTACTTCTATCTCAAAATTGTCTATGTCCATTGTCAGATGCGTATCTGTTAAGCACATCACTCAAGATTTACCCTGTTTAATCAACCAAGTTCATCAATGTGAGCATAATATACACTCTGACTATTTAGTAATAAAATATCACTGTTATTTATCATCTTAGTCATAGTTTTCAGTTCATTTACCCTGGAGGTGAGTTTGAAGGACATTTATGAAGAAATAACGTTTCACAAGAACATCACTTGGCCAAAATGCCGGGTTGCACAAATAGTCATAAAATTGGCAACTCACCGAGATGCCAAAAGAGGCATATTCCCCTCTTGTAACCTTGAATTGCTCAATCACTATATACGGTATAGCTGTAGAAGCTGACAATATGTGGCTTCCTTTCATTTACTGTTGTCTAATATTTACTGATTTGATTTTTCATGATTGGCATGAGCAATACATTCTTTCATTTTTGGGAATGTATGACACAAACATCATTTTGCTTTGGATTCCAAACAAACCTCTCCCTTCTATTCTAAATCTCTTCTATTTACCATTTGTGGAGGAAAATCTCTTTTGGCTTTCTTGATTGTATCCATGTTGGTTATTATTTTGGAAAGTAAATCATTAACACGTGGGGCACTTCATATCCAATTGTCAGTTGTGATGTTTTTCCCAGTACCAACAATTAGACCAGACAGTCATTTTACTTTCTCTCTTTGGGTTTTCTCCAATCTAAAAGACTCCTCTGGCTGCAGCATTCAATAAATCTCCTGAATCAGTGTGTAAAAATCCTCACTTCCTCACTAGGGAAACAATTTTCAAGCCATATTTTGCCTGCTTGTTGGGTAGATATTGTTTGAAAGACCTGAGAAATCCCACAAGTTATATCCTTACTCACATATTCTCCTTTCATGTACCATTATTGGTAGTTATGCACTGATGAATCAAGTATTTCCCTATTAGTGCTAGTTTATTAAATCTCTTTCTTTTAATTCTATCATTGATGCATCAATTCTAAGATTATGGAGAATAAATTTGAAACTTTCAGAAGAAAAAAATTTGAAACATTTCTCCTTGTCCTCTTTGATCCCTTAGATCTGACACACACTGTATTTCTGATCTATACGTTCATCAGTTTGAACATTGATGCTAAATTAAAGTTATGCATCAAGAAATTTAAAATTTTAAAGTCAAGTATTCAACGATGTGATATATGGAGAGTTAAAGATAGAGAGTAAAATATGCAATAGATAACTGAAAAAGTATTTCTCATTTTAACATTTACAGCTACCAGTTGAAATGTAAAATTACATATCTAGAATATGAGCAGGAAAAAATGAGCAATTTGAATAAAATACAGAATTTAAATGACAGCTGGTTCCACTAAAACTATGTAAATATAGATGGCATTCAAGAAAAGTCTTGCTCTCCTGAAATCACGAAGATTAAATCTTGAAACTTTGTGTAAAAATAATACTCCCAGATGTTCTTATACTCACTGTAAATCAGGCAGTGACTAAACCAGAACATAAGACAGCTAGCATAAATCTGTTTTGTGGGTTAGAAATGTCACATTTTTACTGTAGGGTTAATGATGCACTGAGGTTTACAGAAAGTATGAATAAAGTGGATGAAAAATCCACAGACACTAACAGAGAAGCATTTGAGGATTTAATAATGTAAACTGTAAGGGATCACAACTTCTCTTTTTTCTTTGCACTCTACAGTTATAAGCAAAAGACATGTGACAACAAGAAGCTGAGAAAACTAGTTTTAGAAACAAAAATTAAACCCTCCTTATATCCTCACCCCTAATTTTGAGTTCAAGGAATAGGTAGACCTATCCTGAAAATATTGGGAAACAGTCATAAATACGGTGTGACCTTAGACTGCGAGTAATACAAATGTACTACTATATAGTATATACTAATATTATATTCTTGTTATACTTAACATTCATTCTCATTCATTTTAACCTTTTCTTATTGTAGAAAAACAGGGCTAAAGAGTGCCCTGGTGCATATCGAGTTATTGCTTTTGAGTAGTCTATTCCTTTAATAATTAGTACTTATTTATAAGTAATAAATTATAATTAACATATCAAAATGATGAAACATCTGATCCTTATGAAGTCGTCTTGGTACGGTTTAAAAATTTCTTATTGGCCCTAAGAATTATTAACTTTAGTAAAGAATTCCTCCCAAAACCTTCATTTTTTTTGCTTTAGATTTTGCATGGTTAGATAAAGTTGCTATAAGATTTTAAAAGGCGTAAAAAGAATACTTGGCTTTCAGAAAATTCAGATTGAAGAAGAAGGTTAATTTAAAATATAACTTCCTAAAAATAAAGAACAAGTCAAGTCCTATTTGTCATGCTGTTTATCATCACTCTCAGAATTTGTATTCCAAATCAAAGGGTTTTTTTTCCCTACCAATAATCAACAGTAGTAAGATGAAGTAATTTTAATTTAAACAGACAACAATAATGAGTGAGATCAAAGAACATCTTAAACTAATCTACTCATAGATTATGAAGAGCAAAATATTGATGATTCATTGTATCGTGTAAGAAGGTATTTTAGTTAAGCCATATTTATCTTATAATGGATACAAAAAACAATTTTTTGCATAGGTTAAGTATAAAAAAGAAAATATTGTTTATTAGAAAACTATATCAGCTATTAGTATAATTGTAATATTATTAATTAAAACTATATCAGTATGGAGAAAATTTTAATTTTAATGAAATAGTATCATTCATTGGTTGATTATGAGGCCATAAAGTTTACAATTGAATGTAAAGAACATTATAAGCTCTGTAACATCTACATAATATTGACCTTCATACTGGTTATTTATCAAAAATTTATTAAAAGAACTTTCCTATTTTAAGAGCCCTTTTCAATTCAGTGGCTACAATTGATTAGAAGGATTGATTTTTAAAACTGCAAAACTTCATTATATTAGAAATATCTTTATTGCTCACGAAACAGAATTGGATTCCAATTTTGCATCAGTTTCAACCCAAACTTATTTATTTTGACTTTATAGGTAAACCTTATGGTATATGATTTCTAATTTTTTGGTTAAAATAAGCATCATCTTTAACATCCATATAAAATGTAAATTGTCCATTAGTATTATCGTTAATTACAGCTAAAATTGCCTCTTCAAGGAGTATTTAATGGATTGGCTAGTGATAACCTCAGCATTGCATCACACTTCAATTTATAAAAGATTTAGTTATAAATGTTAAAGTAGAATACATTAAGTAAAATTAAAATATTAAAAAACCAATGCAATAAAATTTTTGTTTGAAACCTATTTTGTGGAAATGCATTTTCATATGCTAAGTAATATTCAATTCAAGTAAATTGTTAATTATTCCTGGTAGGTTGAGCGTCGAACTTGTTTAAATAGTGCTGGTTTGTGCTGATCAGTACGGAAGGTATCGATAACTTTTAGCTAATATAAAGCAGACATTTTCCTTTTAATGAGAGTATAGCCATGCAATCCTGCAATAAATCATGAAGTATTAATTAATGAAGATTCAAGATGAAGACGGAATTCAGTCAATGATCTAATATTCGACTCTTTATTAAAAGTATTTATTGCTCTTGCAATCAACAGGTATTTATCCTATAAATTTATGTTTATGGGATAGAATTTAATGAACATTAAATAACGTTGAAGTAAAATGAAGCTATTGGTAATTAACATTTATTGCTTACTAATTTTTCTTTCAATTTTAGCAAATGTTAATTAAAATTCTAAAAATTAGTACCTTTTGGAGAGAGGAAGAAATTTTCGCAAGAGTGTGACTTCAAGGTAAAAGGATTACATTCGTTAACGCCAATGTTGATTCCAACCAAATTCTTGCCTTTTTATGGGTGAAATCGAAAAGTAAGATGTAAAATTTATTATCTTCAACCTTTCCTTGAAACTCCGAGATTGATTACGGATACCACCCGAAAAAGGAAAGGTGATGTATTTCTAACGATATTCCTGATATTAAACGTTTAGCTGACTTATATTATATTAAGTTAATCCATTTTTAAATTAGATGAAATCATAAATTAGTTCATAAATGAAATTATTAATATTGAAACTTTGAGTGAAGCGCCAGCATCTGTTACGCAAAGTCTTATGTTTCCATCTTTTCTCGCTAGATGACGTGCATAACTTGTTTAGACATGCGTGGCAGTGGTGGCAGTTATGGATTGTATAAAGACGTGATCGGGAAAAAACAATAATTATGATCACATAAATTGGTAATATCGTAAGTAATATGATTTATTCATGAAGAATATATATCGATTCTTCTCATAAAATTATATTTTCTAAATTAAGCTAATTTTTATTTAGTGATTTATAATTATTCGCCATTGATAATTCGAGTAGTTTCTGCAAAAAAAATCATATCTACTGACATAGTATTCTAAAGATCACTCGAGACTATCATCTTAACTTAAATTTCACAGGAAAAAGGGTGTTGCATCCAATAAATATAAACATTTTCCATCTTAGAATAGATCTCAATGTTTGAATTGGTTCCTGGTTGACCGGAAACTTATTGGGTCGTCAAGTGTGTATCATCAGTGATATATATTATCATTAATATTTCCTGAATAATGTAATAATCGAATTCTATTATACTAAGGTTCACATTGGGCAAGTAGTTGTAAACATCTTTCTTGCCAAGAATAATTTGAATATTTTGTTACCCTGATATCGATGCCTTAATAATTAGTGTACACACTGGCCGTGGCGTCACTCTCCGATTTTGATGGGAAAGTTTTTCCATTTATACCTTTTTAGACTTTTTATGTACATGTAGGATTCGAAGAATATTATGGAATACTGATTAATTAAAATATCGATGAAGCGTTCTACGTTTCTCATTATGATGCAAAGACGTTTAAAATATTAAACAAATAAATAACCCTATCTTTATATTCTAAATTTGGCGATGGCGGCTTATATTTAACTTCATATTGGGTACAAACATTTATTTTTTCATGCTGCTTTTCTCCATTTTTCCTTGGCAAAGGACTTATCTTTTTAATTCTCAAACGATACACATTTACATAAACACCTTGAATAAACAATATTCATTTTTGTGAAATTCCTTGTTAGACAATGTAAAAGGTTTGTATGTAAGAAATATGTATAATACCGGGCAAGTATGATATATTTTGTATTCTATGTTTGACTCAATTTATACTTGAAGATAATAAAGATATTATAATTCTCCGTTGCTACGCCATATCAAATATTTGAAACTTACATTTTATTGCGTGATATGGAATGGTAAATTAGAATTTTCTCTTTACGGTTTCCATATAAATCATTCTTTCCTTTTATATGCTCAAAATCATACTCGATTCACAAGAAATGTTTCATGACATTTTTATATTTATTCTATCATTATGATTATCAATCCATCAAAACGCTTCAATTCGGTTTAAATTTAGATTCGCCAAACTCTAGTGGCTCAAAAGACTCCGAAGATAAATATTATTAGACACCTTTTCGTACCATTACCCACCGATAATAATGCGCCATGAATAAATCTATCTTGAGTTTCTTTGCTCTGCGCAAAATACTAACTATTGTAATTTATAGATTTGCGAATAAGATCAACCCCATTTCATGTATGTAAATATTGACCATCAAATGATGTCATTAAATTCAGCATTCCTGTGATGCGCTTCTTTACTTCCCAATAAGAAGCTCTTTCTATTATGAATATTGAAAAACGACTATAGTATTTCTCATCGATTTTATAACATTAATAATTAATACATTATTATTAATGAAATTATATTCAACGGAATTAGAACTTAATTTAATGATAGAATAGAATACGTTTTCTTCGTTTACCGTTTCACGCCATTGGAGTCCTACCACATTAGATTCTGAATGCCGTCTGAAATAGCGTCCATGTTACGTTTTGTTTTTTTTTTCGGTTGGTAGTATTTCGTTCCTCACAATCACTATAGGCTCACAATGTAAATTGTATTGCCTACTATACAGGGTAAATGCAACATTTTCGCTATACTTCTTTTCTTTTGATGCTTCTAGTATACAAGGAAGTTTATTGTTTCCTTTATTTTCCACCTTAGATACTAAATAGAATCCTCTTCTCATCCGCCATTTACAACAGCTACTACTACCATTTACTACTTCAAATAATTTTAGGGAGGGAATGAGACGTACATACTAGGCGATATGAGGAGTAAGGTAGTTTGCCCTTGCTTCCCCCATTGAGCAGTGATAAGTAGAATAAATCATTAGTGAAAATAGTCCATGTCGTCACAGTACTTTATCCCGGCGAATCACACTTTCGGCGAGGAGAGATGTTAATGAGTATATTCTATATTATTCTATTAATATTCTTCAGCATCATTCATACCTCGGTTGCTTTCGTGCTGTTACTGCCATGAGCAAGACTGACAATGAGACCGTAGCAAGTAAAGGATCTATTTTTCTCTATCCTTGATTTAAAAACAGTTGGGAAATGGTAAATTCATCAGCATGTGGTAACAGAAACCTACATGACGTTAAGTCAGTAGGGCCATTCGTCTTCCAGTTAAAGATCCTCAATTGTGTTCTGTAAAATGATGTAGATTCAATTACCCTGTAAAGGTCTGTTAAGAAAGAAATATTGGAACACGGCTGTTAATGAATTAGAGGTTAAAAATCTCCAAAAGCCGTCTTTGTCGGCGCTCCTCTTCTTACTTCCCGGTTGTCGGAGAAGTGCGGTATTCCTTTCTTTCTTTCTCCGACTACCAGGAAGTAAGAAGAGGAGCGCCGACAAAGACGGCTTTTGGAGATTTTTAACCTCTAAAACCTGTAAAGGTCTATCTCCAATACCCTTCAGTGGAATGAAATTGATTGGAAGACGCATTTTTCTCTAAAATATATGTGTCGTTTAATAGATAATTGCGAAGTTCAGCGCTTGTCTGCTGTCGTGCTGCCGCCATTTCTACCGGTGGGTATTCCCGTTGGGTATAGGGCGGGCGAGGGGCGGAAGGTCTATTACGTCTTCGAGAATGGGGTGCGATACGCATCGAGGAGCAGTGGTAACGACAGTTTAAGCTCCACCCCTTCTCCACCCTTAAAAAAACATCCCCTCAGCCGCCCCTCTGCCATTCATACTCCCCTATTTCCACTGTATTTTCCGAGATCCTTTCAAAGTTCCTTTGTCGTCCTCTAAATGCAACTGCCGTTTGTCATTACCTCGCATAATACTTCCCTCTCCGGAATACTATCTTTGAATTTTTTACTTCCCTTCCCTCCACCCTACGGTTCCTTTCTTTGAAGCTCTCACGTTCTTTTGAAGACTTTTCTCGGAAATGGGTCCTCGTTGTCTAGCTTCGTTACGATTAGGTACTTTACTTAGAAGTTACGAAAAGGTAAATCTTGCTTCATAGTTTGAATCGGAAATATATTTTCAGTTAATGTTCTAGCGAATATACTGACAGAGTTAGATTGAAGCCAAGACTACGTAGCCATATTGAAAATTCTAACTATCTGATTCCAATGTATTTAATCCAAATTAATCTTAATGAGAATAAATGGTGTATATATACCATGTTTTTCATCTTTATTTTGTATTTCCGTTTATGTCTCATAAGAATGTTATTATGCTTGTCCGAATAAGCAGAAAGAGAGAGAGAGAGAGAGTGGATTTGACGTCTTATGATAACGGAAATGGAGGAAAATTCATTGCATAGGTGTATATATAGCGATTTGTATGAAATAAAAGTAAATTCTTGCTATTTTTTATACATTTTATCTAATGTTTCGATTTTCATTTCTTTGATGCAATTAGTTTTACTCTGAAATTCAATTTAGTGCAATTGGAAAAGAGATACGCATAGCAAGAGGAGATGGTACATAATGATCGAGGCAAAACCGATTCGATGTTGGAGAACGGTGTTCAACCGAACTAATTTTCGTTTCATCATTGAACCGGAGCGGAAAATATCGGGGTTGATTTCGCGATTAGATCATAGTGATTTCTGCCTTTAAACATCGATTTAGTCTCAAAGAGGGCAGGACAATCACCTTGTGATGCTTCCAGTGATGGTTTTCTCTTGGCAATGAATGCACGAAGTATTTATATTTGGTTTCATGGATATTCTAGGATTTAATAATTCTGATAATATTAAAAAGACCCTGAAAAATCGGGGATTGGCTTCCTCTGAGGCTGCAGACTGCCTTTAAATCTGCTTATCTTATAATTATTATTATGATGTTGTAACTTATATAATATTTCACTCAGAAGTGTAGGTAAACCTACTCGTATATAAATTGAAATTATTTCATAGAGTTTTGGGTTATGATGGCCATATTTGTCGTCAATGAGAGTATACTGGGCCGATTTTAGACAGTAGGTTACCGGATTGGTAGGGGGGTTACCCATTCACCTCTGGTGAAATGGTCGGAATCGAACCCACCCGAGTTCGATTCCGGGTGGGTGCCCACACGTGCAGAATTACTTAGCTTTAGAAGTTCCTTTAAATAAGTGCTGGTAGTAAGCAAATGATACAGGTGTTTCAGGAGGTAATCAAAAGGATACGAGAATATTAGGAAGTTGTGTCGACACTTCGGACTTCAGACAAAATAAAAAAGCTATTGTGAGTCATAATTACTAAGTAACCTTTAATTGGAGAGGTATGCTGATTATCTATCAATGATGCTGCGATATATGGGATTAGAAAATGATAAAAAGCGATTCTTGTTGCTGACGAGGAGAAATCAATAATCGACTGCAAAAACAATGATCGATACCGAAGCGGAACCAACAATCAAAGAATCAATAGAGTGGTTATAAGCGAGTCAACAGTTAGCCTGAACTCGAAAAAAATGTAGCGTTGCGCATCAATAAATCAAACGTAAAATTTTGAAACGTGTGTAAAAATGGAAAAGTCAACAATTTAGATAACAATTAATCGCCGATTGTTGCCTCGTAGCGGCGACGGATCTGAAACCGGCATTGAGAGCATAGGAGTATTACCTTGAAAACATTTCTTAGACGCGTTATTTTCTTGCTGTGGAAATTTAAATCTTGCGCTGTATAATACGTGCGATGAGATCCGAGAGAGGCTATCGTAAGGAGAATGGGCGATCTGCGTGAGAAACTCGGAGAAGAAAAACAGAAGAACGGACTGCCATTCAAGACCTGAATCCAAGGATTAAGAGTAATTGTCACTGTTGGTAGAGGCCTTGTGTCTGTTTGCAGAGCTCTGATTTTACACTCTCACCTTCGTTCTCCTCTCGGACAACCGCTTAATTCTTTCTCAGGCGCTAGGTGTCTTCCTCATCCTCTTACCATACCTTTTTCTTTCTTTGCCCTCTTGTTATCCCTTGTCTCCCAATCCCCTATCCTCCTCTAATACTTCTTTATTTACCTCGATGGAGGGATGAAGGAATGAGGAGAAGTATTAAGAGTGCCATTTTTCTTTTTCATTTATCTCTCTCGACAGCGTGATTATTCTCGCTTAAACACCCTGGATGGTAGTGGCATAGTGAAGGGATCCCACATTCCTATCTCGAACACAATGGACAAGCATTGAGAATTGCTATGAAATGCGGGACATTCAACATTCTGAAGTATTTCTATCAGAATCGCTCATTTCACTTATGAATTCTAATTATATATTCCTATCTCATCCATGGAGCATACAACAGCAAAAATCGTACTTCATTCAGGACCAACTAAGTAGTCAACTCTACAAGGAGAGAATGAATGTACAAAAGTGCATCATCCAAATCTATATAAGTTCTCAAGAACACTCAGATACAAGGTAAATCACGTCAAGAGATTTAATTCACATAGAGATTTTCATTCAATGACTACACTTTGAAGAACACGGGACATTAATTTAGTCCCGAAGGAAATGTTCGTTAGTACCGGGCAAGTTGGTGATAAAATCTGATGTGGCCAGCACATGACATTTTCCATACCTATATGAGATGTAGATATTTATTAGCCTTTTGAGTCTACTACGAACATCAGTATAGGATGAATCATAAAACTGATTATATCTATTATATATAGATGCTTCTCCGGATTCATTCATATAGATAGATAGATAGATAGATAGATAGATAGGATACTAATTCACAGCCTAAACCATTAGCGTCATTGACTTGAAATTTTTACGACGCATTGGCCCTAACGTGAAACCCCCAGAAAAAATGCGATTTTGAGCCTCAGTGTCATGGGTTCGATTCCAGAGGGCCCCAAAGTCCCGATTTTTTCCATTTAAATGCATTGCTTTGATTTTCCGGAATTTTTAAAAAATACTTCCCTGATAGGTAGAAAATCTAAACTCTAAGAGCCTTTATATATGGTCATGATCTATCGGAAACAGTAATGACTTAAACTCGCAAAATATCCTGGGTTCGATGCTAGGGCGATGCAAAAATCCGCCGTTTAAAATACATTGTGGTAGTTTTTCATTATTTTATTTGATGCACTTATCAAAATAATAGGAAGTTCTTGCTTCGCTACAAGATATATATTAAGAATTGGTTTCAGAAATAAAATTAGAAAAGACTGTAAATTTCCTGGGTTCGATGCCAGAGCACATTATAATTTCTCTCATAAGGAATATAAGGGAGAAGTAGGACGTCGTTTGAAGCTGTTATACCCAATATTTCTCCTCTAATTTTCATACATAGTTAGGGGTGGTCATCTTCTGTACAGATGCATAGAAACTATTACCAGAAAGACCCGGGTTCGAAGCCAGGTGGTAAATATATCCCTCATTTCAAACACATTGCGTTAGATTTCATTATTTTTTAAAATGTATTTATCGAAATAATAGGAATTTCTGGCTTTGCTAGAAGATTTATATTAAGACTCGGTTAAATAAAAAAAATTAGATAAGACCATGCTGTTCCTGGGTTCGATGCCAGAGCGCATTGCAATTTCTCACATAAGGAATATATGTGAAAAGTAGGACGTCGTTTGAGGCAGTTACAGCCAATATTTCTGCTTGAATTTTAACACATAGTTAGAAATGGATTTGTTCTGTTGTGCTGCATAGTAAGTGTGACCTGAAAGAACCGGGTTCGATGCCAGACGATAAAGTTGCAGCGAATTTAGGAATATTTCAATCCTTTATTTTTTTCTTTTGATGTCCATCCCAATATGATGCCGACATGAAATTAGTGTTGTCGATCTGCTTGCAGTATGCAAGCAACATTTTACTCGTATCCAACTATATGTAATGGGCGATGGAAACGAAAGCAAAATACGAACGAAGAGCAAAATAACACATGAGCAACAAAAACGGTTAATAAAAATAAGGACCACACATATAAAAAGTGGAAACTTAAAAAGTAACAGAGAATAACAAAAATTATTAATGCACGAAAAAGAAAACAAATAAAGAAGATAAATTGAGTAAAAAAAAGAAGAAAACCTTTTCAACCTTATCAATCAGCCAGAGCTCAATCTATAGCAAGAGAGTGAACAAAATACGCTTATCATTGCTCTGTTTGCCATGTAAACAAACCCATAGTAACGAAGTTTATTGTTATTGTGAAGAGTAATCAATAACTGGAATGAATTCACAAATATACAGACATGGAACCAATCCGCTTGTGACAAGTCTAGTATTGCGAAACTCTCTCACGAGGAAGTATGGAGCAGTAATACTATTCCTATAGCATAAATTTGACCCTTGAATATTTCTTGATGCACATTTGCAGGACTTTTATCTCTCCATCATGAAAATGCAAAAGCTACGCCAACCATTCACTTCAGCCATTGTCTCGCCTTACTTCGATTCTGTATCCATGTATCTCAGCTTTTTTCCTCTACTTACCCGCTTCTCCTCGTAAAATCTTCTTTTTGTTTCGCAATATTCTTTTTTCGATTTGAAACTTCGGAGCGTGTTGTGTTTTTTTATGCCCTTTCGGATTAAGGCGAAGTTTTAGGAGTCTATCGGTGGAGATGTCTGTCATATCTGAAGGCTTTTAGTTTACACAAAAGTCTTTTCATTTTTTCGATCCTGATTCATGGTGTCGTAGCGGACGTTGTGAAACGAATCGATCGGTGTCATTAGTAAATTGATTTCTAGGGAAGGTATCGATTTGTTTGAATGCTTCAATTTTATTTCATATTCACGATCAATACCGGATTCTGTCTCATGGAAACCCAGAGGCAATAGAAATACACTTTTGCTCTGATTTGATTGATGACGTTACTACTTGCATTTTAACCTGAAATCTTCATCGAAATCCTTAAAAATAAATTGGAATCTGTGGATTAAAGTCAGCATTTGTTGAGTGCAATGATAAGATGAAATAAAATACACTTTAATTGACTTTGTTGGAGTAGTTGATAATCCTTTCCTGTGTTCACTAGGCGGTGCCAAAATTACTGCAGCTCTCTGAGACGTTTGCTTCACGTACTTTCCGTCTGTAGCCAGTCCTATGCTCTTTTCAAGAAGTTTTTCTCAAGGAGGTGCTTTATGAGCCTCTTCTGAACTTTGAGTACTTCATACGCTGGAATAGTTTCTTTCGAAGTTAAACTCCAATATATTAGAAAAAAATATTTTTACTCTTTCCAAATCTGTTCTTATGGACGGTGCACTAATGAAAAGGTTCAGAAGTATTCCTTAGAGACTATTTTAGAAAAGAAATTAATAGAATTAATCTGATTTCTTTAAAAGATAATAAATAACATAAGAGGATTTAATTCCCTTTGAATCAGTATGAATGCAGCATTTAATTTTATTGGTTTGACTTTTTGTGAGATAAGGTACGAATATATTGAAAAATTTGATTATTTAAAAAAATTATTTTCTCCCACCGCATCCCTAAAAATTATATTTTACGAATGGCATGAGATAAAACATAGTACAAAATTCAGTTAAGTAGGTTAAGAGGGGTCTAATTTAAAAGAAAATTGTTTTTAAACTCCCGAATCCACGCTCTTCTTTCCACGAGTAATTCTGCATTTATTTTTCTCCTTTCTTTCCGCATTGCCTTCTCTTATTTACGTAAAATAATCGCCTTCAACTTTTTTTCGAAGGGGATTCTTTATTCTAAAAATATCTTTGTAATGCAGATGCTCCTCAAAGAGGACTAGAACGCATAAATCGGGTTTGGCGAAGTTGGAAGAAGTTTCCGAACTACAATTTGTTGAGAATTTATTAGATGGATGGTGCTACTTCCAATCCTTACCACCTCTCTTTCTGGCCCTTTTTTCCCCCACTGTCCCTCTCCCTCCTTTCCATTTATCCCTACCTCATCCCCTCCCCTGGCTCACACACACTCTCTCAGCACCTTTTCGACAAGGCTTTGCAAACGAAATGACGGTCATTTGGATTCTGAGAGGCACTCTATAGTCATTTGCATTTATTTCGAATCGGCTGGCAACAATGCGAAATTTTGTCTCTTTCTGGTCTAAAAATGGGGGTCGAGGGGTGGGGAATATTTGGGGTGAGGGAGGAAGGACCCAAGAGGCGGGGAAGAGGGAGAAAAAAAAACTTATACATACTGTGGCCATGTTTTACAACTTAATACACGTGTCCATTGGTCCCCTTAGCGGATAGGGATTCTATAAGTTGGGTGATGGATTAGGTCCTTCACGAAGGGAGGGGGATTGTGATTTTCAAGGGTTAGAGAGATCGACTTTTTGGAGCCAGGAAGATGGATATATCTCCCTCATTTTTTATGCTGAAAATTCCCCGTTGTAACAATAATGTGAATAGGGCTTCGATTCATCCGTGGGAGATCGGGTTACAACATATAGCACAGCTCTTAGAGCACTAGTGGGAAACCTTTTCAAATAGGAAGGACTTTAATAACTCTTGGTCGCATGAGAAACCATAAGATCATTTATGAAACCATCAGACCTCACTCGTGTGGTGTATCGCCCCCATTAAAGTAGTTTAATAAGGAAATTATACGGTGGATGAAGAGGTAATCTCCAAGTAAACCTAGGTACAATAATTTGTACATTTCTATCTTGAGTTCAAGTCACGACGATGTTACTTTCACTTTACTGTTTTCGTTCTCAATTACATTTACGCTAGTAAAACCTGCACCCGAAAAGGCCGCAGCTTCTATTCCCTGTCAGCGTATACTTTTGTTGCAAAGGAAGGAGAATTCTTTTCATAAAACATAGAATCTAGGCTATTTTTCGATTACGTTTTCTCATAACAGACACGCACTTTCAAACTAAAATTGTTTTACTATGCATTTATTTAGAGGAATGAAAACTCCAATAGTCGTTTTTGTAGGCTCTTCTCAGTCTCCGGTATTCCAAGAAAATAAGACAGGACACCGCACCTTTTGAGAGCACTCAATACGTATTTCGTTATTCGTTCTCAATTATATTTTTTCATTTCGCATACATGTATAATGGTAGTCATATTTATTTGCAAATATCGGTTCCTAATTTGACTGTTGAGTATTTACGTGGCAGAAAAATACTGTAACACATTTTGAAAATGATTTTGCTTCAAGCATCTTAATCTTAGATCTTAGCATCGAAGTTATTTTGCTTAGGAAAACGTTTGTGTGTTCCCGGATGAGGCGGAATAAATCAAAAAGTAAACCATACGACAAATTGATTTCCCGAGAGAGAAAATATGCTATAGAATGGTAGTAATAGTCATTTGTGAATGCAACTGCTACTTTTTAACGAGGCCAAGAGGATTCAGTCCTTGAAACGGACGAAATGGAAAAGTTTAATGATTACATCGATATCGCTTCGTGAAAGAATCATCCTGGTTGACCACTCTGCTCATTAACGATTATTAACAGGCACTACTTCAGTTATTATTTTTAAAATTGAAAAAGCGCAATTAACGTTGGATCCACGAGAAACTGAGTTTTAAATACAACCTATCGATGTGCCATTTGATGCTGCACGAATTATTCTGTTTATTTTTTGCCAGTGACACTCATAAATTTACGCAATCACGATGCTTTTTGGGTAACAGAGTAGGTATTATGGATGAAATACATAAATGAAGCAAATTTTGCATTTTTCGCCATGGAAACTTATTTTTGTCTTTACCTGCATATTCTGGTACATACGTTATTGAAGATGCCTGTGGAGGCTGTCAAAAGTTTTTTTGGGCTAAATAAAGTATGATTTTTTATACGAAGGCGTTCCACAAAGCTCGGTCAGATCACTGGA
Organism: Sympetrum striolatum; assembly: GCA_947579665.1. Classification (NCBI taxonomy): domain Eukaryota; kingdom Metazoa; phylum Arthropoda; class Insecta; order Odonata; family Libellulidae; genus Sympetrum; species Sympetrum striolatum. The sequence goes on along the minus strand of OX388347.1, from coordinate 79,430,519 downwards.
TTATATCAAAATTAAAATAATGTTTTATGTGTAAAATACCAATATTTCGTACTTTCTTTCAATTATTAGATACACCTATCCTATTTGAGATAACATATTATGTTTTAATTTTATAGTAGGCGGGTGTCTTTTCTATGACACTTTTAACTTCAAATTCTACTTAAAATATGAATTAATTGGCTGTTTCTAAATTCTTGACGTCATTTATTAAAATCGTGAGTGAAAATCGCTCGGAATAGAGAGGATTTTCTTAATAGGTCTATAATAAGAATTTGGGACGCAATATTTTCAATTTGACGAATATTAGTTTCAAGCTAGTTCAAGTATTTTAGCTATCATCGTAGAAAACAAAGGTCATGGTAATTAGGTGTATGCTTTTAAATAAAAGCAATATTTAGTTTGATTCTATCACCCGCAAATCAATGTATTTCATGGAATTTTTTGAGCAGAAGATGATATCAATCAATACATTTAATTAGTAATATCTCTCACTACTGTTCTTCAAATTAGGATGATTCATAACTTGAATCAGTTGCGAACTCAGAGACCATCCTACGTTGCAGAGACGTACGGACTTCGTCCAGAAACATCCTGGGTATAGGTTAAGGGATACTCTTACACCTGCAAACAAAAGGCTTGTTAAATTGTTCTGGGCGAAACATACCAGATATTTCACAGAAGAATTATAAAATGTTTATAATTGAAACATATTGCCAATCGCTGGAAACTTAAAAGTAGGTGTGAAGGTATTTTACTCTTACAAAGGGTGGTATATACCCGATTCCTCCCTTCGAGTACTACGTCACGGACATGGATAGTGTTTCAGAAATGTGATAAAACTGTCAAATGCTTCTGTCAACGCTGCTGTTCTATTTTTATAATTATATATATGCGTGTACATGTAATAAGTTCAGCGTATGCACTATTTAGAATTTTCCGCGCATTGTCCTCCGTTATTTTATTTGCGAGGATTTTCATTTTAACTGGTAAAAGAAGCCCAAAGTTTCAAGTGCTCTCTGTCCCTCTCTCGACGCTCGCTCAACAATTGGAATGCAAAACTCCGCTGGGAGTTTCGAAACATTTTTTATCTCCATATTTTTTCTTTTATTCCGAATTCTGTCTTCCACCCCCAGTGGGCCAGTCTTTTAATCCAATCTCTGTCGGCTAAGTAGCTGAAGTGTCGCGATGAATTTTTAATTCGCTTCGGACCCTTCTTTATCGCTTTTCAACTTTTCTTTCTCTCCACCCTCATCTTCCGTTATTCAACTTTTTCCATCTTGCTCAGCACTTAATGCACAACTAGCGGGTTTTATTCGCCGATTGGAATGTATACTCTCTTTGCTTTATTGCCCGCATTTTGAGGGGTCGTCAAATTTTGAACGACGTTTTTTATGATAGTCTTATTGAATTTATTTTTTGTGGTGTTAGATACATTACGCGTAAAATATTAAAAATCTTCATCAGAGTTTTTGCGTGCAATTTTATTCATCTTTTGAAGAATTTTCGAAAGCAAAGCATTCAATATTTAGTGATCTCATTGTTTGTCGTTTACAGCCCGTAGAAATACACAATTCTTTTCTATTAAAAATTCATTTATTATCTGTATGCAAAATATTCAGCCCTAAGGCCAGTAGGTACCTCACCCCCTCCGATATGAGCTACTAAGAGCTTGTAGAGAAGAATGAGGTTTACTTCACTGTAAACTAAAAGAATTGGATAAATACAATAAGAATCATTGGCACTAAAATTGCCAACAACTTTACTGTTTTAATCCAAAAATATATTAACATTAATAATCATTGTTGAATCATAACGAAATTAAACGATACATTTTACTGTGAATTTCCAATGATTTTCTAACAATGCATCTTGTCGTAAAATCCCAATTAGTTTCCAACAATGAATCTTATTGTAAAACTCCAATGAGATTCTAAAATTGTAAGTAACTCCAATGAGTGGAGAAAAAGGTTAACCTCGTGTTCGTACCGGGGATCTTAGTAATCACGAGATCATGCTAACCACTCTGACACCGCGGCCGGTATAAGGAGATGGGTAACAAATGGGGAGGGTGGCGGTTGAGGTACAAACAAGAAGATCCTAATCCCGAAGTTCTGCTTTTCCATTCCATTATTCCATTCCTAATTAAGACGAAAACGTAAAGAGGTACAAAAAACTTAATTCTAAATTAATTTGCCCCCTATTCTGGCTCCATAATAGGCATCTCTGCCCCATACAGAAGCATATAGGTGGCATATTGAGGCTCGAGGGACAGTTTTCATCGCAAAGGACATATCTTTATAAAAAAATATTCGTTTGAACCCAAATAGAATTTTTGGCAATTATTACCTTTGTTGTTGAAATTTCGAAACTTCGAGGTAAAATTTCTCACAAAAGACAGTATTTGATTTGAAAAGAAAATTATATCAGTAATGTGGATGTACCACTATTGCCGGGTATTACATTTCTATCAGAAAAAAAAGACAAAACGGCCCACCCTACCGTCTAACCAACATCCGTCACATTTCTGTATAGTTTGCGTATTTTGGCGAAGTGAGAACCATTTTCCTTGATTCAAATGCACTAAATCTTTAATATTAAGCAACAACCAAGCAATATATGTATTTCTTTCCATTAAATCACTTCGGAAAAATTGAGAAACCCTCAGGAAAAATGCAAATATTTGAAATTTTTCACAAAAATTTAAAATTTTGACTGAAATTCGCAGCCTCAGGACATAATCCAATCGAGTTGAAATTTTTTATTTGTTATAAGGACCACCAACTGCAAACTTTAAGCATTAGCCGTTGACCGATTTCGAAAAAAAGGTTTTTCGATCCACCCTAGTGTATAGTTCTCATAGAATAATGGTTCCGTTTTTATAAAGTTTTGTTATATTTAATGAAATTGCCACCAGGCAAATGTTGCAATATTCGAGTGATAAATAACCGCTGCAAATAAATAAACATACCTATGTGACAAATATTCGTAAACCAAAATGTAAACCTTTTTTCCGCGCTAATTCGTTTATTCGAATAAGAGAGGCCGGTAGATTCTCCATTCTCTATGTCATCGCTACTCTTCCATTTTTCATCCAGATATCCCGGGATTTAAATTTTTGATGGCACAATAAAATTGTTTTCCAAGCATCGCATCCAAAAGATCTTTCTTTCATCTGCTCAAATCCTCTTCGGGGCCAAGATCCGTATCTCCTTTCGTAGGAAGCTGGCAAAAAGCATTCGGCGATCAACCTCCAACCGCGACATATCGCAACCCATTTTGCTTCCCTAGGGGAATTAAACCCCCTATCCATTCTTCTCCAAACAGTTACGTAAAATCGCGCATGCGCAAATACGCTAGTGTACTCCTCGCCCTGGGACGGAGCATTCCCCGTATGACGAGATTATGTTACGAAAGGGCTGTAAATGCAGGGATTAGGCATGTGCCAAGGTGTGCAACAGGGGGCACCGAGAGAAGGGAGTATCCGCTTGCTGTATGGCCACCAGATGCCGGAGTACACACCCACACATTAGTGCTAAGCCTCTTAAAGACCTTTGGCAGAGAGGGAGAGTGGCAGAGGGATTAAGGGATGTCAGAGAAGGGTTAAGAAGAAGGATTTAGCGGAGAAAGGGCTTACCGGGTCCAGCCTCACTTCTGCCTAAACTTCCGGAAGGTCAAAATCGCCATAATTTATGGCAATTCTGATATATATAGTCTCCATAAAGTAATCCACGATAATAATAATAATAAAAATAATAATAATAATGGTAAAACGGCTTTATTCGGGCGAGAATGAGACTGAAAGTCTCCTCTTCTATGTAACTCATCGTCATACACTATATAAATAATCAATTTAAAAAGATAGTATGAAAAAGATATGAGAAAAATTGTGGATGTAAAACACCTAAGAAATTCTTAGGGAAAAAAAAATTATCCACTACAGGAAAACACCCACAACAAAGGGGTGTGTGAAAAACTTGATAAAACCCAAACCTACCGATAGTATTAACTAAAAAGATGGTAAGAAACATGATTATATTTATAAATACACTATCAATAGGTACATATGTGGGATATATCAATAAGCATAGTCACGTTGACATTTAAATAAATGTTAACCATTTACATAAGAACATAAAATAATGAGGGTATACATATTTTAAAACATAAGTACCATACATCCAGTAAATAGTCAATATTACATAAAACGTAGACATTATCACAAAATAGGAATAGAAAACAGGTGAGAAAACATTTTTATTACTATGATAAAGAAGAGAGAATTTTATTTACGTACGATAAAGGGGAACATATTGAAATATTAATATTAAAAATATTAATATTAAAAATATTAATGTTACTAAAATATCCTTAGAAATTCATAAAAAATGGAGTAGTCTAAAGAATACCTAGGAAAATATTGTGCTTTCCCTACAAGGGAATATGTTTTGGGTTGTTTATATTAGGAAATTGAGTTTTATGCACGTATTTATTCCGACGAGGATAATGTCGAAAATGATTGCTGTAGTTGATGAGTCTAATTGCTCTTAGTAAACCAAAGGAAGATATTTCAGGAAAAGATATTTTACATTTCGCTTTTACTAGATATTATACATATATGGAACTGAGAGGCATAAAACTGTCCGATTCCTGAAAGTACCTAAGCAAGTACTAAGTAAATTTATGCTACAATTGGTTAATTTTATTTGTATCTTTGTTCCTTCTTTGTATTGTAGTTTAATGGTTTTTAAATTTTTTTATAATATCTCATGTAAGTCCTCAGCTATAGCTATTGCTGGATCCGATTGTAAATAAATAAATAGGTAGATTAATAAGTTAGATAGATTGATCGAAAAATAAACAAAGTTAGTTTGATATCTGACATATGCTAAAAGTAAAGAAAAATCACATTGAGCTCCTGAAAGACCTCAGATTCCATAATTATGATGGTATGAATGTAAAGAGCAGAGGGTTTTCGTGTTGAATTCATATTTATTCGTATTGAGCGGGAATTGCATTTGCGTTGACACGACGTACAATTGAGAGGATGGTTAGACACCAAGGATGGTACAGATAGAGACTTAATTTTCCAGATAGCTCTCATAATTTCGGAACGTTTCTTATTGTTTTAAGCAGGAATAGTTTTTGCTGATGTTTACAACATTGTCCTAAAACTATTGACAATTTATTGTCAGAACGCTAACGTCAAGGAAAGTTTCATATATTGCAGTTTGAAGCACCTAGTTGTGAAACGATAATCCAAAATTAAACAGCATGTGACAGGTAACCGGGTTACGGAAGTTTATCACCATGTAAATGATTCTTATTCATAGATACATGGATCTATAAGGAAAGCCAATTTTATTGAAAAAAGATTAGGTCCCACCGAGATTTGAACTCGGATCGCTGGATTCAGAGTCCAGAGTGCTAACCGTTACACCACGGGACCTTAATTATTATCGTGAAATTAATTTTCGGAGTTTCGTGCCTTACTGGGCAATGGAACACAAACATTATAATTCGGTCTCTTCGTAGTATTATTATTATAACCTGCCATTTTAAAACAATTGTCGTTTTTCAAGAAACGAGTTTTTAGGATAAACCTAAAACCAAATTTCTTGATTAGGGTCTTTATTTTGCTAATTGTTCATTCTCTTTGGTGAAATAATCATCAATTGATAACTTAATACATATAAATTATTAAAGGAGGCATTAGCATAGTTTCGCGAATCAAAGAGATTAATTGAAGTGCATTGGAATAATGAAATACTTGGTGAAAGAAACGTAAAATTAAATGTAACCATTTTTTAACTAGAAAAAGAATTCAAAATCAGAGCCTAGTCTGATTAAATGAGTGTCTATATGCTGATCAATCATTTGCAGGGTAAAGTTATATAGAATTAAAAATATATCCAGCCCTTTGCGGCAAAACTGATATTACTGTGATGTAATGGTGGTGAAATCGAACATCACATGCTTCTTAGTAAAAATAATTCAAGGTCCCACCGAGATTTGAACTCGGATCGCTGGATTCAAAGTCCAGAGTGCTAACCATTACACCATGGGACCGCTATGAAACTGAATTTGAGCGAATACTTTGAAGTTTGAATCCAGAAATCCTAGTTCAAATTCAGTGACACCCGAGTTCAATTGTAACGCAAGGGAAGGGAATGACAAACAAAATAAAATCCTATGATGCCGTAGTTTTAGCTCTTTTCCGTGAAAATCCAACGTCATTCATTCATTGTATATGTAGGAATTCTGTACTCTCTAATACTCTTGTTCTCTACTTCTGGCTTCAGAAATAATGCTTAAAATTGCCAATTTGATCCAGACCACAAGTATGGATTTATTAATTGGTTTGAATTCAATGTTCAAAGGATGGAGATGGAGAAAATGACGGTTGAGATGTAAGAGAAGACTTAACAAGTCGTTATTATTCTATTAGTGAGTGGAAGTAGTCAGATAGATGTATATCATTGTTAGCAAAGGGGCCGTACACAAATTACGTAACGCAATTTGGGGGAGGAGGGGTCCGGCCAGGCGTTACGTGGGGGGTCGAAAATGGGAGAATTTCGCGTTTCATAATTTGTGTATGACCCCAAATGTTATAGATTCTTATGTCACAGGACAAGCTCAATCTTTTCAGGAATTGGTAATTAATAATCTGAAGTTACTCTGACATCCGAATGTGACACGATCGCCTAAGGCAGACAATTTTACAATTTGTAGCAATTATTGTTTGTGAAAATGACGAAGTGATTGTAAAGTGGAAGCAGATAGATCAATAAGGTTGCATTTAAGATTATTCCAATGATTCTTACAGCTATTTTGCGTCATTTGTCCGAAAAAGAAATAATTAGCAATTAATACTACCAATTTGCAATAAAATTGAGCATCATGAAACAATAAATTACTAAAAATAAAAATATCATGAATTTTTCATGACCCATTACAGAAATTACTCTGTGGATTGAGGATTGAGTGCAACAATGTTTTAGATATCCATTAGTAATGTCACTTTCAAACGAATATGCTTAAAATGAACGAGTAATTGTTAGGTAACTCAACAGTAGTCGACGATGAGTGTGAGTGTGTGAGAATCGGAAGGAGTCAACAATCAAGATTGCAATTTCGTAACAAATAGACCGCTTATTAATTCTCATCGGAAAGTTTGAAATGTTAATGAAAAAATAAAAGGCAACAATTAAGACAACGGGATTGATTCCCCAGGGAACATATACGTAACCATACCAACCACCGGGTCCCACAAATAAAAGCAGTTCATTGAAGAATATGTACCCTGTATGTATATTTATGTATGCCTTAACCTTCGACTGTTGTATCTTGAATAGGTTATAGAAGTCATTTTGTTTCCTCCATGGTCTTGGTATACTTTGAATCAGTGCACTAAATTGCTGAAATCGGAGGTTGTCTATAAATTCAACGTGTTGGTTACTTACTTCAAGCCAAAGCTCAAGGGTGAAAAGATTTCCCATGTTTGAAGCATAGCATTCCTCCCATCTGAGATCTACGTCCCGTTGGCTGTCTCAATGTCCTGTAACCTACACGCTTTCCTAAAGTGTTGGTCAGTGGAGAAGGCTTCTCATGGGATCCTTGTTCACCGATGTCTCCAATTTTCCGAGAAATTGGCTTAAGTCTTATTCCTCGTAATCCTTGGAAAAATTTCTTCTCACTTCAAAAAATAAAAGGAGCCTGGCTTACCCTTTCTAAAGATTCCATCAGAATGGCATACGGAGGACACAAAACCCTCGACCTTCCTCTTCAGTGGGAATTCTTTCAGTCAGCTCCTTCCAGGAGCCTATCCCAGGAACAACGTTTAGAAATTTTAGGTGTTGAGGAAAGGGACACGTATTTGTCAATTTTAGGGGTGATTTCTTCTGGGAAAATAAACAGATTTTGAGTATCACGTTGAGAAGCTCTATTTTAGAGCTCACTGAGATTCCAAGGGGGCAAGGGATAAATGGACGTGGAATAATTTAACCATTCTGACAATCGAACCTAAATCTTCCGGGTTCAGGGAGGGTTGCCTCAGCAACTAGGGGATCCAGGTTCGAGTCCAGCTCTAATAATTCCTGAAAAGTTTAGCAGGAATAAATTTTCAAGGAAGTTGGATCCTGTTTTTTCGCAACATTGATTTTTGTTTTATTTGTCCTCTCACGGAATACCGCTGAATTACTTCCGAGTCCGTTGAATTTAACTTGTTAGCCTCTATTCACCTCCAAAAATCCTTTTGATTTTTCTGGACTTATCTTACTTACTTATCTTGAGTTCATTAAATATCTTGCATCCTGAAACATCTCAAGAAAGTAATCCTCTAACGTAGTGGGTTTCTTACCTGGGATATCCGTACTCCTTGGGGAACGAATGGCTAATCAAAATGAATGGTGAATTACAGGTGAATAAGAACATTGTGCCATTACAGTTTCGTAAAAGCAGTTTTTTCTGTGCCAACACTCTCATATTTCGTATTTGCGCTTTTCAGCAACATTTCCTTGTCATTCATCGTAGGTGTCCAGGATAACTTAAAACTTTATTTCTTAATTTGGCAACTTGGGACGGTATATTTCAAAACATAAGACGATACTGGAACAAACAAGATTGAGAATTTTTTTCCTTTAGCATGGTTATGATGCTATTTTTTTACAATACAATAATAGTTTATTTTACACACAAGGTATCATGCACATTTGGAAGAAAATATAGTTATAGTTCAGTTCCTCCTAAGCCATGCATGGTTCATCAAGAAATGCCTTGATTTCGCACAAGTTAAGTGATGGATACACATAGCAAATAATGTAAATATAAACTCATTTTTCAGGGAGAATTTCAACTGAAACAATATGTGGCTCCATTAAACATTTAACTAGTTTTTACATACTCATGTAAAAGTCATGCTAACAAAACATTGTTCGAAAAACACACAGGCAATAAAAAATATATGCATAACTGAAAGAGTACTTTGGCAATTTTAGTAATTTTTTGTGTATTCTAGTATTATTTGATAGTATCTTAATAAATACAACATGTTGAAATTTCAAAGTTATAGTCTGTAGGAGATATAATCCACGTGTTCCCATGATGTAACGGTTAGCACTCTGGACTTTGAATCCAACGATCCGAGTTCAAATCTCGGTGGGACCTTCATTAATTGAGTTTTACTTTTTTAGAGTTTAATGTCCGTTTCAGCCCTGCTAGTTGTCTCAGGAATGACAATTTACCACAATTCGCTGGATTTATTTTAGAATTCCACAGTGTTTTGGTGTTATTCTACATTTGGTCGCCATCAATAGAATTACTTTGCTAATTACACGTTCGTCAAAATCAGTAAATAAGGTTACGGTCTGATTTTCTATATTTTGCATATTGGCTTTATATTTATTGGTTTCTTTATATTTTGTTGTAGCATTGTAATTAAATATACCTCTAGAATTCACGAAATGCAGCAGTTGCATCCATTCATGATTTTATTTATTTATTTCAAAATGTATGAGTAAATATCTGCAATTTGATAGGCAGGAATTCTTGGGAAAATTATCAGGTGGACAGCCTAAAGAGATCAGGAACCTTGTTTGGCTATCTAAGTTTATAATTAAATTTACTAATTCAAGGAACATTGTTGGTATTTAACGGATTAATTGAAAAAGAACTTACAAATTAGTATTTGCAGCGAGCAAATGAAAGACAAATCGACTCTCTCCTGCTTTCGATTAAATTTATGTCAACACTAGTTTTCTAGAAAGAGGAGGAACTTTTAGAAAACGTGGATGATTGTAAAAAATATTTATCTACTCAAATTCCACAAGTACTCGAAATCTAAGTTATCGAGGTCCCTTGATGTAACGGTTAGCACTCTGGCCTCTGAATCCAGCGATCCGAGTTCAAATCTCGGAGTTTTTTTATGCGAAATGCTAAAAATTCCTTTAGGATGAATGAGTAGAAATAGTTATCAGTGAGAGTTTTTCGTATTTTGGAAAAATATGTGTGGGTACTAAATTTACTGTTATTAGCTCTAGTAAATTAAATAGGATGTATTTGGAGTTTGATTAGACAGTAACTTGCGTATAAAAAAATATTTTTCGTAAATAAAATTAACTGTAGAAACCGTTACTTGGTGGAACTGCATTGTGGGAAAATATCTAAACAAAGGTTACACAAAATATTTTGCTTAATGCGACCGAACTGGTTTCAAATATTGATAGTTATCGACATTATTTTCCCTACCTACCTTTGTTTGTGAAAAGTGTTTATAATTTATCTAAGATTTCCTAAAATATGATTTTGTGTTCTCGGCGCGCTAATAATCATTCATGGTTTTTAATGCCATCATTCCTTCACAAAAGTGACACTCAATAAATAGTATAGAAAAGAATGAATATGAAAAGGTGTATGATAACTGCTTTCTTCGTAAGCTTAGAAAAATGAAAGTCGCCATGGGACCTTGACGTGTTTGAAAATGTGGATAATTCAGTCATAGAGCGGAAACTTTTATTTGGTCTCTGTCCGTAATCTTCTCCCGGTCATTTACTTTGTGGAAACGGTCTGTCGCTTTCCAGTAAAAAGGTGTTAGCAGAAGTTAAGGCAATAAGTTCTTGATTGGGCTCTTCATTTATTGAACATAATCCCATAAATACCAACTGGCAACGGAATGATTAAATAACTTGAAGAAAGAATAAAAGATGTGAGTTGTATCATTACAGTGAAATTCATCGACGTAAGTTTAACCTGAGGGCTCTATTTACAGTATCAGTTGACTTGATTGTCAAGTTGACAGGTAGAATAATTTTGGCGAGTGCTTTATTTCCTAATTGGGTGTTGCTTTGAAACTCTAAAAAAATCGGACAGCGAATTGCGATAAATTGATGAAACCTTAAGGTATTTAGGGGGAACAGTACACTTTGAAGTAAATAATAAAATAGGTCCCACCGAGATTTGAACTCGGATCGCTGGATTCAAAGTCCAGAGTACTAACCATTACACCATGGAACCGATGTTATTCTAGGAACTAATCAAATCAGTAATAATTATGAATGAAATATTTTCGATTATTATATTATGATGAAGTGGTAGACTGAAAGTTAGTCATAGAAAGGTGTTGGTTCTTAAATGATAACTAAAATGAATTTAGTTATTAGCATAAGAGGTAGAATAATAATATATATACAAGACTTGTCTGGGCATTCAAGGCAATGAATGAATGAATGTTATTGGAGAAATAACTGATTAGATAACTCGTACAGAAAACTTTGTACCTGTGAAAGTTAAGGAAATGCATCGTAACGACGAATATTTATATTTATTTTCAAACCGTTTTTGTTCTAATTGTCCTGTATTGAATTTTTAAGTAGATTCTCAAATTCCATTTACCTAACACTAGGTTATAAACCACTATTATATTTCCCTGAGCGACGGCGTTTTGATATGTAAAAAGTCTCTCTACGTATGGTTTCATTGGCATAACAGAAAAGAATAATCAGTGGATTCTGGGGGAAAAATGTAGGTCCCACCGAGATTTGAACTCGGATCGCTGGATTCAGAGTCCAGAGTGCTAACCATTACACGATGGAACCTTGATGATATTACAAAATGTGCTACAGTCTGTTATACAACGGAAACATTTTAATTTTGCCTCTATCCACAATCTTCTGATTATTTAATTTGTGGAGACTTTCTATCTCCTTTCAGTAAACAGACGTTAGTAGGAATTAAACCCGATAAGTTCCCGTTACACCATGGGACCTCGATACTTTAAGGTAATGAAACGTTTAGTATCTCGTCTTTACTTATCGGTAGCAGGAATTTTTGATGAGAGAATCGGTTCTCACTTTATCGGATTCGTTATTAATCCTCAATAACTCAAAATAAATCCGCAGTGGATCGTGGTGTTGGATACGTTAGATATCTACGGAATGAAAGTATGTGTATTCGTATAGTAACACCATTTACGCAAGTTAGCCTTTTACAACGTCCTCCCATACATTTTTTTTTCAAAACCTGAATCGTTTCCAAATTTCCCGCTAGTAATTTATTGTGTAATTGATCTTTAGAGCGTATGACACGATCTTAAGAAACTTATAAAATATGCCAAAGAATAAATGCAGAAACGGATAATTATTTATTTACTTTTCTTTCTTTATTCCATTTTTCTTTTCCTTGGCCAGGAGATGTAATTATGTAGTAGCAGACCATACTCTTGTGTTTAATTCAAGGGAACAGCCAGAAATATATATTCGAACTATAGCAGTTCGTAATGTGTTTCGAAAAGCAAGGGCTTCCTGTCTTCGGTCTCCTTTTCTCCGAATGTGTTCAATCTAATCCATATTCTTTTTATCTACTCCCAATTGTTAAAACTTACTAATCTGTTAAAGTAGAGGTATTAACTCCAGACATTTCTGATTTTCTGCGGCTATGGTTACCTGTATTGCAGTCTAAGGTACATTTGTCTATTGAATATTGCTTATTATAGAACACATTTTGCTCCTGTTCTTTAAGATATTCTTGCGAGATATTTTCAGCAAATTGGATAGATTTATGTTACGTTCATAACGATTGATTGGGATAAGTCTGTTCACTTCTTCTTGAGTCTTTTCTGTATGCATCTCCTGTATTTCTTAGACAATTACTTGAGTGAATATGAATAGAAACTATCGATGACATTTTTACGCTCCTCTTGTCTCTTTTCTCGTCTATTGCCCTCTTACGTCACGAACAATTATGGAGTCGTCGCTATTCAGGTAATTTATAAATAAGTTAATTCATGGGCCTTTGGTTTGGAATTTTTTTTGCATTTATTTGCAATATACTTCCCTCGATGAAAGGTAGAAAGGTATATCTGATAAGCTGTTAAGAAAAAAAATTGCCAAAAAATATTTTCTCAAGTAAATGTAGTAAATTTCCTAGTTTGTTTTATCAAGCCAATTGGCTGAAATATTGTAAATTTATGTATCTACCATATTTATGTATTTAAGATAGTTCTGTTGACCCCTTGAGAGCAAGTGCTGATTGGATTAAGGCAAAAGAAGGATTTATAGATTAAGTACTTTATTATTTGCTCATTCTGATTCGTGAATTACCCTCGAATCCCATTATTTGCGGACCCTAAATCTATTTGGGCGTTAAAATTTCACGAGCCTGAGAAAAGAATTTAATTTCTCTGTAATAATTTTACAAGATTTATGTTTTTAATGATGTCCTAAACAAAATATTTTTACAAGATCAGAATTTTTGATCAATATTTGAACGTATTTTTCGGCTAATTGATTATTCCTTTTGGATTGGATGATACTAGGCTCAGTTCTTTTAAAACTTAATTCTTAGGTTGATGAATAGCCGGAAATTGAAAATACCGTCATCTATTTAAATTTGCATCGGTCACTGTACGCTTTATTATAAAATTAAAATGTCCCACCGATATTTTCGGATAGCAGGATTCAAAGTTCAGAGTGCTAACCATTACACCTTAGGAACACTTGAACGTTGAATCAAAGATATGGTTTAATATTCTATTTACAGAATCAGTTGACTTGATTGTCAAGTTGACAGACTGAATGATTTCTGAGAGTTCTTTATTTCCTAATTGACAAATATTTTAGGCGGAGTATACACTCTTGAATCTCTAAAATATCGCCAAAATATATGTATTTATTTTCATTGGGCTTCAATGCAAAAATGAAATAGGTCCCACCGAGATTTGAACTCGGATCGCTGGATTCAAAGTCCAGAGTGCTAACCATTACACCATGGGACCTTATCAATACTCAGATATAAAGGAATTATCCATATATTAAGATTATTAAATATAAATGAACACACTAATGAAGAAGAATATTTTTATTTTTGGTTAAATTTTGCCGAAATACCACAGAGATAAATGATGGACAGGATTAAAACTTTAAATAAAGATAACTATCTTTACAGTAATATAGTTATATATATATATTAATAATAATTTAATTGCGTCACATAACATTCAACAAAACAGAAATCATCTGTCATGAATTGGGGGAAAGTCATACAGTAATTAAGTGATAGCACATAAACCAACGAGAACGTGAAAAGTTTTAAAAATCAATTTAGCATAGATTCCACATATACAAGCATACTATATAAGCATACAATTCCTTGACAATATTTCATTGTGATTCAAAAATATACACCAGGATCACATTAAAATTATTCACAATAATAATTTTGTACAATTAAAAGAAAACTCTGATTACACAAATATACGAGTACACAAACCAAAAAGTATTTTACAAATTTACATACTACCTTATAGCATAATTGCATAACCACTTACAAACTATTATCATTCAAAAATTCTTCTACTGAATAGTAGCACTTTTTGGATAGTAACTTTTTTAGGTTTTCTTGAAATGTTTTTATATTTTTTTCATTCTTTTCTTTAAATTTTTTTGGAATCTTATTATACAATTTTATGCCCTCTGTCCTGTTAATATTAGTTCGCTGTCCTGGACAGCTAATAGGCTACTTTTAACTAAACAAATCATCCCCAATTAATCACAGACCTAACAAAGCGTTCCCATTTGAAATGTTTGTAAAATTTACATCCATCTATCGCAGGGTTTTATAACATATGCAGAATTAAATTAGAAATAACGGTTGTATGAAATTGAGTCAAGCACTGCCTGTGTTTTTGTTGAAAATTTTGTTGAAAACTCGCCCATTAACCACATACTCCATAATTTCGATGTGTACTACTCTATTACCTAAGTAAGATTACGAATCGGTTGAGGCATGTGCCCGTGCCAATATAATTCAGAAATTTTCAAAGCCAAATGATGAACGCCCATTTGTGTTGATAGTTTAAGTTAATAGTTCACTTTTAAGGCCGATTAAATCGTCTTAAGTCCGCTCTCTGTCCGCTCCGCAGAAGTTATCGAGCTATCAAGTTCGAGACGCCAACATTGTTACTGATTTCTTTCTGCTTAAGATTGCATTGTCGTCATATCATCAATCAACGCCAAGTTGCCGGGTTAGAATCCCGGCTAGTCGGATTTTTCTGGCCAGGGAATGACTGTGTGTTTACGTAAATAGTAATAATTATTGAAATGGATGTAATTGGGGTCTTTCTGTTTCTATTAAAGAAGTTGTTATTGTATTCAATTAGCATTTTCAGAGGATACTTCTCGTCAGTATAGACTTTGGCATACTAATATGAAAAATTATTGATTAATTTCTCTGTACAAAAAAATTCAGGATGTAGTCGGAAGAAGAATTATAACATGGTTATTAGAGCGGAATCAAAACATACAGCTTATTTCTTAAAACTTAAAAGAAGATGCTAAACCGTCTTTTTGACGTTTATAATGATTAATATATAATGTTTATAATGATGGCATTGCTGTTGTGTAAATACGCCACCGTATTCTTCAAAAAATGCCTCAGATTCTTTCATTCATCTTCATTGTGAAGTCTTAGTCCCTTCCCAAAGAGACTTGTTGTAAAATGTTAACTTTCAACTTTTTGGGGTAAGATTGGCTTATTTATAACAAAATTTCGTAGATCATCATAAGCTTATATTTAGTTGATTTCAGGTTTTCGGGAGTCGAAATATTGAAACTACTTTTCGGCGTACTATGTCCTAAAGGTCAACAGCCTCAGGTCACACGAAAAGAGATGACTTCAGTCGAATTTCTCCCGTTCATTCCTCCGGTGCACTCGTTATCCTATCCTTCATTCCCTCTTTTCTATCGCCACTATCGAGTGATTGCCTCTGCTATTCGCTACTGCGTGGGAGCTGGATTTCTCCTCATTGTCTTCTTGGAATCGAGGCGTCTAACCCTATCGAGTGCACGTGCACTCCGTAATTCGCTTCCTCTCTTAATCCAGGTGACTCGAAACCTTTCTTCTACATTGAACCTAAAACACAATCAACCTTCTCGACTTTCAAAAAGAACAATTAAGGTATTTGGCCTTAATGTGAATATCATTGCGATTTTATGAATATTCCAGAGAAAATTCACTAATATTCCGCACATTTCAGAGGAATTTATTAAGCTGTTCAGAGGATGAAGATAAGAAATTAATTTAGTGAAGGAACAAATAAATTAAGTGGAGTAGAAACAGCTTCCTTGAATTGATAGATACCATTAATATTCGTTATCTTTGAGCGGAGGTGACTGAAAATTATTCGCTTTCAGCTTTTTTATTGGATCCTATGCATTTTCTTCTACTATGGCCGTCGTAGGATTCACTAACAAATAAACCAAGGTGCATAATTATTGTGTTGCACCATGTTGCGTCTAGAAAGTATAAATTGCAAATTAATGATTACTCTCTCTAAATTTAACTCCATAATTTAACTAACCATAAAATACCAAAGCATCATGTGATCAATATTTACTAAGCAAGATATTTGTTATAAAAACGATATAATTAATATCCAATCTTTAATCTTTACGCCTTATCATCTTGACTGCCAGTGTTTGTATTACTGTAACAGCTTTTGTAAAGAAAGCGAAGACATAATGTCGGAGACAACTGGATTCATCCGTTACAAAAATCACTCTATGAATTCAGCGTATTATTTAAATAATAAGGCGAATTTACGTGCTGAAAATTATTTTTAAATCCATGAATTTGATCGAAAAAGGGAATTAATTTTGAAGCGTTTTTTTTTCATTTAGGAAGCCTTTGTTTAGTCATTAATTATTTGTGTTTATCTGCAATATTTGGTGAAATTAAATTAGCATAGTCTGCAAAAAATTGCGATTATATATCTCATCAAACGTAAAATGTATAGGTGACTCTTCTACGAATCTTCATTATATATACATTCTAATTATATACTATGATGTATATTCTTATGCGTAGGAATTAGAGAGTATAGAAGATATTTATTGCTAAAAAAATTTAAAAAATAGGTATGAAGAGTGGCATATCATATTGAAAATAGATCTTAGGGATTTCATTTTTCTGTCAGGTCTCAGGCAATGTAACCTACCATTCATTTATATGTCGATGCAGGTAGATAAAATTCCTTGCGCTGCGATTTCATAAGAATAGGGGTGAGTTTTAATTGGTCATAACGATAATTGAAAGATAGAAAACCTGAATAATAGACTTTGAAGGCACTTTGTCTGTTAATTAGAAACCCCTTATCCTGGGTTGCTCTAATGGAAAAAGTCAACATGAATGCAACGCAATTTTCCTATGGAAAATTATTTTGAAGCATTGAATGAACAATTTTGAGGATGAATACCGATTAACTGTATTATGCATACCTGCGTATTGCCAGAGCCATGGACAAAGTTGAAGCTAAAATGCGTACATTTTGTGTATTATATAAGATAGGACAAATGAAATAAATTCCATTCATTAAGGTATTGCCATTAAGGCGGAGGGACATTCTATTTTGCGAGAAAGGATCAAACAGTTTTCTACGTCACCGATGCAGAATCAATTCCCCGTCAAAACGATACGGCGAATACTACGGGAAAATACCGAAAGAATATCATCCCTCTTCCACATTTCACGAAATACTTCCGGTTCGTTCGAATAAAACTCTTCGCAGCCCAACCGCTCGGCCCAACGAATTATTCGCGCCGCGGATTAAAATATAGCGAATCTCCCAAAACGTAACTACGTAATAAAATTGCCGAAACTGGGGCGGGTTTCGACTCTCATTTGTTCTTCGGAAAAAAAGAGGAGTGGGCGACCACTCCAGAATCCCTCCCTCTCCTTCTCACCCACGCCGTACTCTTCAGAGGGCTATCCCTCCGCTGCAGACAGCATTTTCATTTGCGCTGTCCTTTTCGAGGGCCCCTCCCATCTTCAGCCCCCCTCCCCCGCACCACCACTCAGCCTTTCCGGCCGCAGCAATAATTGGCTCCAGCCCGGTACGTGTTCTATCGCACCGGCGCCGATCTACGTGATGCGGGTCTTCTCTTGTTCGCGCTTTTCCTCCCACCCATTAGCTCCTTCCCACCCCCCGCTATCACCAAAGAGTCGGACTATCTCATCCCTTTCGCAGTTTCCACGCCACCGTTCCTCGGAGTCTCGGTTCATTCCAGTCACGTGACCCCCCGTATCCGCAGCATTGTACCCGTCTCTCTCTCTCCGCCGCCCCCTTTCGAAATGAAAAAATTATAATTCCCTCCCGCGCGCTTCCTTCTCAAATTTTCCAGCTTTACTTTTCTCACTTTTTTGCTCGTTTTTATTTCTATTCCGTGACTTTCTTTATCTCCGTCTGCATAGCTCCATAAAGTCCTCCAATCTAGATCAAATTGATTATTTGTATCTAAGGATAATTAAATCCTAAATGGTTTAGAATGAAAGGAAGTCATTGTTTAATCCATTTGGTTATTTTTTTTCGCGGATTTTTTTGTTAAACCCGAAGACGCAGGATTTAGGCCAAATTCTAGCGTGGTCAGAGTTTCATCCTAACATCTTTAGTTTGGGGATGCTTTATTGATCAGATTGGGGTCCTCAAATTGGCCATGTTAATTATCAGCATAGTTTACTGAGCCTATAAGTAATTTTTTCTGCTATTAATTCAGGTTGTTGATGTAAATTTCTGTCCGTCGTATGAAATAAATGACATACGAAATAGTTGGACACACATTTATAAGAAACATAATATACATTACATTTTCCGGAGACTTATCAAAAAATATTTTAAATTTCAACCAGAATGCGATGATAATGGAGCTAAATGACATGAGGGGAAATCTATTTACTGCCTCGTACGGCATGTTTGAAATTGTTCTCAATTCCTTCGAGATATGTGAATCTAAAGTTCCCTATGGCGGAAAGAAATACATGGTGAAATACTTGCCATTTTGAAATATAGTATTTTTGTATGAAAATGTATTCGCCAAAAAACAGTACGAGAGAACGTCCTATGTGAAAACCAAAAGTAAGTTAATGTAAAAAATCATATCAATCAATCAATCTTATTAATGGTTTTATTCCAATGTTGTTTTCATCGTTTCATGACTGCTTTTCCTTTCTTAGGGTCACCTAGAGGCTATTTCATTATTTAGCTTCTCATGAATTCCTTTTATATTTAGCACTCTTTCAAAAATATTTTCTTTTATTTGCATTTTCCTCTCTAATTTAGCTTCTTCCTAAAGCCTCCCTTATTTCTTTACTTTAGCTAATCGTTATTTCCTTTACCATACATGTTTTAAGGCGTTTTCTGAATCCATACCATGTAGATGCTTAAAATATCCACATTTATTTTTCTCTATTTGAATTTTTATAGTTCATCATCACCTATTAAATTTTAAGTTTTTTTAAACATGAATCCGTAGACTGAATACTTTCAAGCTTGACCATGCGTAAGTTCATTTCCATGAGATGATTAATTTATTTTTAAAGGTAAAAATAAACACAAGAAACTGATACATACCTGCAAGTGAAACTTATTAATAACTTGTGGATGAGTTTCAGTTTCTTTTATTAATTTTTATCTGTAAAAATAAGTTAATTTTGTTATGAATCCGTAGTTTTGAGGCCCTTGTCCTAAGGAAGGCTTCCACATACATTTTACTGAGGTATCTACCACAAGTTACATTATCAAGATTGTATGCAGCATAAAACCTTTCATTTAACAATGGCAATTGATAAGAATAATTATTCTACGCTACTTCAAAAGAAAACATACTCAACAATGAAATTTTTCTAACCCGATTCTCTATCTGGATTTTGTTTTCGTGTCTAAAACGTACTCCAAGTCCACTTCTGGGATCCGGGAAATGCAGTGTGAAGACGTTGCTTTAATAAATTTACCTCTGAGTTTCATTCCTAAAAATTACATAATTACGAACTTTTACAAAGCAGCGGATATTTGCATTCGTTCCGTTTTGGAGAGCACATTAGGGATAAAGGCGTCGAATGAGCACGTCTCCGTCTCAAATTTGAGTGCACCAACCAATGAGATGCTTCCTCGCAGCGATAACCCTTTGTCTCAGAGCTTTTCGGGAGCGTTCTTTCTCCGGAGGCATATCCGCGGAATTGCCGCTCAAGGAAAATGGGCGAAAATGAATTTTCATGCCGAGGATTTAACAAGGGGAAAATTACGGGGCAGTTATTTTTCCCTGGTTCATAACTGAGAACGCTTCTCCAAGGCCAGCGAAAATAAAGGAAAATGGTGTGAGTTGGAAGGTGGCGAAATCCCTATTAGACACTGTGAGAGTGATTCGTAAAATACGCGAAAGGTAACGACGAACTTGTTATTAAGGCAGGTGACGTCGCACGTTATCGATGTCCCTGCCTAAGGCATGTGCATCGAATGTGTGGGAAAATGTTGGAATTTGGATTTCGAGGGTTGGTTACTTAGTCCTTATTACTTTTCTAGTGGGAATTATTGTTGTTTGATTTTGTAAATGTTATTATAACCACTTGTGATTATCAGAAGATCCCAGAAATGACCGAACTGCATGCTACATATACGATCCTCAGAACTTGTATGCACAATTTTACTCATAAAAACTTTAGTAATAATACCATCGAATGCATTCATATATTATTTATGATAAATCAGAATTTTCTTTATCTATTTACTAAAGGATATTTCGAGATTAGCTAGAAGAGTTCAATATTGCGGAAAAGATTAGTTACCTTGGGTACATAGGGTAGAATTTGTCGTAAATGAGACTTAATTTAGTAATCTCCTCAGAAGGCGTATTAGATATCACTTAATAATTTTAATACAAAATCCGACCAGAAACTGTAAGGGATATAAAGAAATATATAAGAGAACTAGAAACTTCATAGGTTTGTTTTCTGATGGACGATACGCGGTAGTAGATGATTATTGCGATAAACTTGTGGTGTACGCCAGAATAAGTGATGCGCAAAGTGTATGAGAAAATATTCATGTATATATGCAAGAGATCAAGAATGTTTAGAATATGAAGTACCCAATATAAAAACCACAAGACTAAAAAAAGTAGAATGATATTTGATGGAATTCCATCTTTCATTTAAATTGCGGCGTAGTGCGCAGAAACCGATCTAGCGTTTGATAGTCTGAAGGGTTGCACAAATAAATTTATTTCTGTTATACACATTCTCGGTACATTAAATAAATTTGTACAGGACACAATTGAGTAAGAATAATATTCCAGAATCATTCTGTTTAAAGGAAAGCGAACATTGGAAAAGAAATGTTTCTGGAAAGAATATGATAAACAAGTCAGGGCTATATAAAATTTACAGTATTCATTATATGGAATTGAATTGGCTTTATTCGTGGAGAGAATGAGAATGTAAAGTCTCTTGGCCTATTATACATATCATATCTCACGTTACAGAATACATTTTCGGATATAATTTTTATAAACATTTTCTTTCAATTCCTTTTTTGCGTTGGCATGGTGATGATACATCTTGTCAAAGTAAAAGAAAATCATGTAATTCGAGTAAAAATTGTGTCTAAAGTGGAAGCATAGAGAAATAATACGGAGCACAATGGTCTGATAGAAAATCGTGATGATAAAGATATAAGGTTAGATGCATCCGACGCAGAGACTGGTGAAGGTGTATTGGAGAAGAGAGCTGAACCGATGAGGTCGATAATAAGCACTGGCGTCGTTGAGAAGTTGGTTGAAGTCCGGGAGAGTGAGGCCTCGTGGTTTTCAGAGAAGAATAGACTAGAAATGAACGTGAAGAGGCAGGAAGAGTGACGGTTTTAACACAAGAGATCTTTGTCCCTTCTTTCTCTCATCGTTTTTGTTTCCTCCCGTGCGGTGGCGCCCCTAATGAGGAGTTTCCGATGCCTCACGGACTTTTCAGGAAGCGGATGCCTTCCACTCATTCTCCCCGTGCTTATTTGCCTTCGTGTTTCTCTCATAATGGAAGCCGGGGAGTGAGCAGCGCTTACCATTTGACTGACTGCTGGAGAGGCAGCCGATCATCAACTTCTCTCCTGCTAGTGAAGATGGTTTTGTTTCGCTAAATCAACACACGATGGAAAGGGTCAGAACAAGTCGTCTGCATTTTCCCTCATTATCTACCAAGTTTGAAATCGGGATTTTTTTGTTTCGTCGACAAAAAATACCTCGTTATTTCAAACCAATGGTTGGTTATTCCTTACCAAGGTTTTTGCGGAATTTTCAGGCTTTCGTGGAATTTTGGTTGCGAAGTATCGATTAATCGGAAAGAAAGCGGTTGGTAATCGTGGTTAATCAAGAGAAAGACATCCATCTATTACATCATATATTTCCAACTATTTTATACTGTGGCATGTTATTTCAGAATGTACTACTATTTCCAAGTGAGGATTTAAATAGAAATATTGTGCTTAGCTGAGTATCTCGTTATAGAGAGGGAATCCTAAATTAGGATTCCGTAGTGCAACTATCAATACATTAAAAAAATATTTATGATCATTCACGGAGCGTGGACAGGTGTAACAAGTGATCGAGTTATTTGCTAGTAGTAATTCGTGGAAAAAATTTCCTTCGAAAGGATAAATTGAATTATTTTTTCACTATCGCACTATTTTCACTGCTATTTATTTTAGGTAATAAGAAAATAAGAAAATTTATTTTAGGATTCACAAATAACGTTAAATACAAATAATTATACACATTCTGGGGAAAACCTCGGTAGATTATTTCAGGTTAACTCATTACATGCATATAAAAACCATCTACTCCATTATTATGCGACCCTTTTGTCATATAATGCTCTTCTATGTATAAAGATATTTAAAGGGTTAAAAAAATCATGTAGTGGCACGTTATGTATATTGCATCATTGAAATTTGAAAATGGTTAGAATTATTAAGTATCTTTTTTCTTGCCGGAGTACGGAGTATTTTTCATACGTAATTTCTTATAGGATTGAAAAACCATATTTCATATTTTTATCTTCGTATTGCTCTTCTCATTGATATAATGAAAATTTATAGGATGCTGATGAATCATGCTCAGAAAAGGTGTTCATCATGGTCTATTTTTATTAAATACTATGTTTAGAGATATCCAAAGGGTTATCATACTACCCTTACATGGGCAAAACTTACTTTGTAAACTACCTCACTCCCCATTTCTTCTTGTAAGCCTCATTTTATCCCCAAAGCTTTTGGTGGGTAATAGTGGAGAGAAATTCTGAGCATTTTTACTTCAATTTTTCGTTATTTATTTGAGAGAGTTGGTAACAAGCCGTGAAATCGAATTTCCTCCCATTTTATGGTGGTTAGGCTCTATACTGTATAATCTTAAATTCGATGAAGAGCGCGTATGAAAGATTACACCGGATGAAGATACTCACAGTTACCAACATAACCAACAGATTATCGGTAAATCCATTCTTTCTTGCTCTCATGTAACATGGGAGAGGTCGAGGAAAGAAAATACCTAAGTGGAGAACTTCTTCTCCTACGTGACACTAACATTCAGTTATTTCCACGAGAGATTAGCCCACATTCTTCGACAATTTGTCCCTCCCATGGACCTCATCTCACGTCCTTCTCTCTATATATAAGGTCTGACAGATTAATAAGCCCTTCGAAAGTGCCAATGACGCATGTGGGACGGGAAGAAGGGATCCGAGAAACCGATGAAAGCTAAGAGAGGAAGACTGTCAGTTAAACGGTAGCGTAACCCATTAAAGACTTTCTACCGGGGCTCGTATCCTACGCTGAAGTCATCCGTATACATTTCTTACCTCATTTCTAGAGTTCGCGAGTACACAAAGAATATGAACGCGTTTTTATCAC
The DNA here is from genome assembly GCA_947579665.1 of Sympetrum striolatum. Lineage (NCBI taxonomy): Eukaryota > Metazoa > Arthropoda > Insecta > Odonata > Libellulidae > Sympetrum > Sympetrum striolatum. The sequence goes on along the minus strand of OX388347.1, from coordinate 79,406,809 downwards.
AGTGCAAAAGGAAGTTGCATCACTCGAAAAAATGTTTCCTGTGTAAAATGGTATCTAGCAAGCCCAATCGATCAATTTTAAGGAAGGAAATCATTTTCTATACCGAGAGTAATGGATTTTGAATTTGGTACATTTTAGAATGTTCTGGTACGTATTTTAGTTGAACTTGTCACGTGACGATATGACACATAAGATGAAGTATATTTCCAGACGTTTATCTGTTGACTAAAATTTGAATGATTTCGAGCGCATAAAGAATTCATCCGGCGAATATAAAATCGCGGATTTCTGTTTTCACCATTTTATGCACGTATAAAAGAACACTTATCAATGGAGAAATCATCAGCACATAGGGTAAGAATTGGTGATTTCGTGACATTGGTAAGTTCATGATGAATTTTCAAACCTTCGTTACGCAATTTACAGAGGATGCAATGGCTCAAATTTTGACTCTTGCAATACTAAAATCAACTAGTACTACAACTTCTGTACATATAAAAACGCTATTTAATGCATTTCTCTGGAATTGTGAAACGGATTTTTGAATTTCCATCACACTTACCAACGCCACGATATTACCAATGTTTTCCTACTCGTAAAGTAACTACTCATTAGGGTAAGATTGAATCGGAATATACTTCTCAACAGTCATCAACGAGATCCATAAATAACGACGAAATTCAGATTAGATTGACTTCAGAAGGTAAAGATCGATTTCAGGAAAAAAATGTCATAACGTTTAATTAGTATAAAGTTGCATGGCAATTCGTGTCGAAGACATACTATAAAATCATATTATCCATGAAAAATTATGACAAGATTCATAAAAGCAGTCTTGGAAAAAAATGTTTCTGAATTGGTAACGTTAAGATTTTTTTCTGGGAGATTGACTGTAAAATCATAATCACGCTGAGGACTTATTTAGTGAGAAATCGTGTTTTTTTTTAGATGCGTCGTATCATTCAAGGATTTTGCTCCAGAGAGAGCTAGAAATAGTTCCCTTTTGACGCGTAAATTATGGGAGCTAGAAACTCCATCTCAGGGAGACCTTCAGGCGGATATAAATACCTGAAAATGAATCTGCCGCGGGAGTGCACGAGAAAATGGCTAGGTTGCTAGATAAGTAAGGCGGCGATTATAGCCACCTAAGGATAAGAAGGCAGCAGAGAAAATAGTTAATGAAATCAGTGCGAGACGCAACGGTGGGGAAAAGTGTAACTCCGTAATGATACTTGATGGAGCCACGTACCATTCGGAGATAGAAGGAGTATAAAGGAGGCGAAAATACGTCGCAAAGAGTAAGGGCGATTGTGAGGCGGAGGAGAGAGTAAAGTGGATGGGTGTATTAAAAGGAGAGAAGAGGGAGGGGAGATGGACAAGAGGTAGCTCGTCACATTACGAGTTGATAATGAGACGTAAGTGAGGTAGCCCATCCTCGAGTCATAACAAAACACTATCCAGCTCCGCTCTTGGGATTGGTTGTGGATGAGGTGGCGGCGGCGAGGCGCGTGTAGGAGAGGACAATAGCCGTCGTCGTGACGCTGCAGCTACGCCTCTTTCGAACATGGCAAACACATCTCAGTGGAGACTTCAACGGCCGAAATGAAAAAAGGGTCGGGAAATTCCCCGTGGGCTCCAGACGTCTGGCTCTTAAACGAGCCCCATAAGGGCAAAAGATGCAGTGTTTAATTATTTCACGAACTTAAACGGCCCCTTCAGAGTTGGTCGTGGAAATGAATAAACAGAAATTAATTTTGAGGAGCTTCAGCAAGTTTGGGATAGCAAACAGATGAAGCGCCGTCACAAATACTTTGAAAATCATTTCCTATTGTTTTTACCATTCCGTTCCCGGTAGGTGTTGGGCTTTTTAGCCAGAGTTGATATATGATAATACAGACATTTACGTGGCGTTTGAGGAGAAATTTTGTGATGACTTGCAATATGCAATTTTCTAGGATATAACGAAGTACTAATAGTAAGAAGTTGTCGCCAAATGATACCTCGGATATTTTACTCTAAGCTGCCGTTTTATCACTTAATTGGAGATATTTAAAGCTCTAATATTTTTATCATTCAGAATAGGTTTATTAGGTATTACCATGAACTGATAAAATGGTAAATTTATAGATCCACCCATGAATAGACAGTGTATAACAAAAAAAGCATTTGTGATTGGAGTAGGAGATCTAAGCTGAAAGAGCCCAAGGCAGCCATGAAGAAGAGGGTGATACTTTATTTCCCATAAAAATTACTGGGCCAGAAAAGATGGCGAATAAGCATTTTGGCCTCCGTATCCCAGTGGAGTGGAAATACCTAAGCTCGAAAATATTTCAGAGAGGATGATGTAGGTAATTGAGCTTATGTCGGTGATAAAATTTATTTGAAAGGACAGCAAAAAGAGCGTTGATCTTTCAGGAAGAACGATGGAGTCTTTATCAAAAATGAGAGAATTGTTTGAATAAATATATATCTTAAGAAATTACGGAAATTTCGTATCACATCATATGGATGGCTTAAATCGGCATCATAATGAAAAATTCACGAATAATCTAGTAGCGGTAGCAAATGAAAGATCATCGTTCTGTATAGGATAGAAATTCCTGAAAAATTATAAATTGTCTAAGAGTTGAAACTGATAATTAACATTCTATAATTTCTTCGTGTATAATGATTAATTTATCTCAACAAAGTGGGAATTTTTAATGGTTATTAGAAGAAGATTTAGCGACTGAGATTATACGCACATACAGTTACTAAAGGATAAACATGCTAGGATATTGTGCGTACTATTCCCCCCTTTGGTAAGTATTTTTCAGTCGCCACTTATATAGCACCTCGCAATATAACTTCAGAGATCAACAACTTATTGATTGCTAACGAACAATAAGTTACATAAGTCTATAGTAAGTAAGGATAGTACACAGGAAGTTTAGAAAGCACTACGGTGAAACCTAAGCGCTGATGGTCATACTAAAAGATTTAAATTAGCTTGACCTTACTATCACTGTGGAGGGTCACGGTCCAAATACGCCGTATCGAATTATCGATCACTGAAAGAAAATCTGAAAGTAAAACAAGGAAAGGTTCAATTATGATCTTCCTTCAAGTTTTTTGTGATATTGGACAGCTCAGCGTCACGGCCTTAAGGTTATTAGAACACACAATGGAACATATAATTGAGGCGATTGTGATAAAGAATTCGATGAACAGGTGCGATGAAATGCGGTCTAGGAAGCCGTTCCGGTGAGCATAAGTTGGGGTCGCCCCTCAAGATCTCGATAAGCGACGAATTCCAGCAAGTCATCCGGGTTTATGAACGCCTCGTGGAAGATGCGAGTTTCACGGCCTGCTGTTTTATTTACCGCCCCTCGCAGGGAAAAGACGAATTTTGAGCTAATGTTACTCGCAGAGGACGAAGTTTCAATTTTCTGCCTTATCGTTCATCAGCTGGCGACTCGTGCTCACTTCCTCGAATTGGTAAAGCAGGTTTTTTTTAGTGGAGAGGAAAATAAAATGCTTCTTTAGGAATTTTTGACTCTCGAATTCTGTTCGACAGAATTTTTGAGCAACCGTAAAATTTTCCCACAACGATTTGTCAATAGCTGCCATCGATGTTTATACTAACTTAAGGAAATTATTCAATTGTTGTCAGTCTAAAATTACGATTTAGGTGTTTGATAAAAAATGTATTCCCGGGAGTCACTTTATCCTTCAGAAATCTTGTCTTAACAGAAAGAAAATATTTAGTTATTTCGCGAGCGACTTTTTTCGACTTAAATTTTATTCCAGTTCTTATAATTTACATTTAATATCCTACCACTACCGTTTGTATAGCCAAGCATTAATTTGTACCGACTAATTATATCATGACTTCGTGTTTATTGGTTTCGACGAAAAGATAAGTCATAGTAAGAGTTAGGATATTGGTCAAAGAGGAAGCTTAATTTCGGTAATCTGTTTTCCAGTAAACTTAATACACGTTAAACTCTGAAAAGGAAATGATGGATGTTATATTAAAGAATTATTCTTATAATAATTATAAGAATAATTCCACTAAAAGCAGCAGAGAACATTTTTATTTCGATCGCTGTGATCGAATCGAATCAAATCATTTACGTGACATAGATTGTTATTCGGATTGGAAGTCTTAATTAATTGATTGAGTATTTCAGTAATTTTAATGACTTCCTGCAAGGAATTAAAATTTCACAGTGGCATCAGATGCTCATAGGTTTTTATTTTTTGAACCATTCAACGACAGGGCCATGTCTGATGCTTCAAATTTTAAATATCTTTTCTCAACTGACCGAGCTATTCTTATGAAAAAATCTTTGTATTACAAATGGAAATGATATAACACGTATAATTCCACAAAAAGCTGCAATTTATACATGTTCATGCCTTCTTTTGACTTTGTCAATAAAAGTTTTTAATATGAAATTCCACCTAGTTACGCTTGAAAATATTTCTTTTATTATTATGAAGCTTGAACATTTAAAGTAGGCCATCTATAACGGATTCCCAAGTATTGCTGTAGAGTAATTCTTTTCCTCGTGGTTTCAACGCTATAAGATGGAAAATTTGAAAATGATATCTCGCTAATGGGAAAACCATGTTTTTATGGATTCGAAATTGACTTCCACATAAACCGTGAACCTTCTTGTGCCGATGTTCCTTGCCATGCTGAATCTATTAATGATATCGACATATTCGTGAATAGATTCTTAACCAGGGGCACCGACGCTCTTATTCTAATATATTTCAAAATTCCATTATAATCATTCTTCTATCTCAAAGGTTTCATGAATACAGTTCAATTTTCATAGGGATTTTTTTTTCAATGAGAAAAGTATAATATTTTTTCCCACACTCTCCTGATAACTCTTGGTCAAACTCCTGATTGTTAATGTTCCAAAGAACCTATACTTTCCCCCGATTTATCCTCAAAATAATTTTGACTCCGTTTTTCAGTATTAGCTCCACAATAATTTTCCAGAATCTTATTTTCAATAGGAATAATATTAAATAGGACATGTGATATATAGATAACACTTATATAAATGTCAACGTGACTATGCTTATTAATGAACTTCATATATCGTACATATCTATTGATAGCGTATTTTATACATTTGGCCATATTTCTCACCATCTTTTAGTTATTGATATCGGTACCTTTGCGTAGGTTTTTCACACTCCCCGCTTCTTGGTGGGTGTTTTCCTTAGGTTTTTTACATTCGTAATCTTTCTAAGTTTTATACATACTATATCTCTTTAAATTGATTATTTATATATTGCATGACGATGGTTTAGATGGAAGAGGAGTCTTTTAGTCTTAATCTTGTCCGAATAAAGACGTATTATTATTATTAATGCAATAATAGATTTGAAGAAATAATATTTACAATAAGAACCACTTATTCCCTCATGTGAGCCGTAGCGATCCTGCGAATGACCAGGTGTGACAAAAAACATAGCCGTCCTCTCATAAAAATTACGAAAGCGATAAAAACAGTTCGTCCCTCGGGAGGCAATAAAAAACGACCAGCAGGTTTATTTACCTTCATCGGACGAAATCCGACTTTTCAGCGGCCTTCAATGCCGACGCAGAGATAGATAGGAGGACGTGTAATCGAAGCATTTTCATAATGCGCCCATCCGTTTGTTTTCCAATTCCTTTCGGCTCGCCAATCATCTCGTCATCTCCCCCATTAAACCCTCTCTCTCCCGACGAGCGCTCCCTAACAAACGAAATGAATACTCGAGCGTCCGATAGCTCCTCCCACGCCCCCCCCTTTAACCCATTACCTAAACCATCCCTCCCCTCGCATTGGACAATCCCTCGCCGCACACCCCAATCCACTCTCCCTCGTATTGAAAGGGCGAGAAAATAGAATTTGGTCGGGTTGAAAGAGAGAGAGGATGGGCGTGTTGGAAGGGTGTTGGGAGGGCCTTTCAGAGGAGTTACTATGGTGATAATTGTAATTGATGTTCTCTCCCTAGAGGGGAGGCGTGCGAGAGGTGTTGCTGAGTCGAGGCGTGTTGCGAGATGAGATTATGCCTCTCGTGTATGGCTTTACGTACGTTCTGGGTCGTTGATAGTGATTGATGAGGTACTCGTTTCGGCGGAGCGTGATTCTCGGGAAAATAACGTTAACCTTCGCTAGAGGCGGATGGTTTTTGCGTTTATCGCTCGGGGTGACCTCGATGGGGGAATAGATGACGCCCCCTTTTCCTTTATCTAAACGCGTTGCAAATTCGTACGAGTAAAGAACGCTGCTCGGAGGTGAAATTGTCGATGTTTCGTTGCTGACTAATTCTCCCTCAACTCTCACCTTAGCGTGTATTGCATTATAAATTCTACTAATGTGTATTAGCTTGGTGGTGCAGCAGTTCGCCATCACAAAACGATAAACTTGTTATGTTTATTTCACAGGGTTTTATTTATAAGACCAGTTACTAATGGTTACGTAATTTAAGATGGTGATCAAACGTAGAAACAGCTTTGTAGAAATAAAATCCTGAAGAAGTACATTTTGAATATCGTTTAATGGTTTCATGGTTCATTATTGATCAAAATCTTTGTTTGGTAACTATCTCTTGCAAACTCACTTTCTCAATTTTTGTCATATTCCACTCATACAAAAACAAGCTAGGTGCAAATCTTCGTTTCGTAATACATAATTATCTACTACAATAATTCGTAATTATTCATTACTTGGTTTATCTGAAGAAACCTAACATTTCATTAATTACAGCTTTTTCTTGTATTTCGTCATTAGAATCTGCAGTTGCAACAATTGGCATTATGAACAATTATATCTCCAATGATTTGTTTATTGCGACTCTTATAACCATAGTTATCTCTGATAATCGCTTAATTTTCTAATAATTCTAAATGTAACATAGTTAGTCACTTTTATCTTGTTGCTCAACCTTGATCATTATTTGTAATACCTTCCATCCAGTACTGATGCCGTAAAACAATCCGACCTTCATGCATTATCGTCCTCATGGTTGCTCTGCCCTGAGGTGCTATTTCGCCCAATGTTTTGTATGTATACATGTATAACATACAGTTTGTATGTATACATGTATGCTGTTTCTTACTATCTGAAACCTGCCCTGGTAAGAGCAGAGTGAATAAATCGCCATCTTTCTCCTTAACTTCGCTCCAACTGCGCGCTTTGCGAATTCACACGCGTGCGGAAGTTGGGGAGGGATTGATCCATGTTGTGATAGTTGTCACGAAAGCGGGTGCGGTGGGGCTGCTTAAGCAGCTCGAAGTGTGTGAGAGCACCTCTTTATCGAATGGCTCGGAGAGTGTTTCAAATTGCGCTGAATTTTCGTTGACGCCGTGATTATAGGTTTTCAAAGGTTGATCGATGAACAACTGTGTATTTTGTGAAATTCGGTTTCGGAAGTAAGAAAACAAGGGGAAAATTAGTTCGCGTCGAGGAAAAAATTACTGCTGTGCGTGCATGAATTATGCCACATCATAAAGAAAGTAAAATTTCCACCTAAGGATACCTTTTTGACTCACGTGTATAATTTTTCCTTTCGTTCTTCGATGTCGCTCAATATCACGGAGTTAAGTATCCGAAACGTTATTTCGTTGCACATATGACAGTTTATCAGTATTTACATTATTGAATAATAATCTTTCATATGGTATACCAAAAAATATTTCCTCTTGAGAACAGAATGAAATGAATTTCGAAAAAACCCGAGTATAATCGTGTCATAGAGGTCAATTTGATGACTCAATTCGTATTGACAATTAAACTAAAAAGTATTTCGGCATTCAATTTTTTTCACGAACAGAAAACAACATAACGATCGTCTGGCTTATTTTAATTGCTTTACTCCAACTCTAAAAGCGTTACGGTCAGATTAGATTGTTAGTAACTGAAAAATAAGAGCATTTGAAATTTTCACCTTGATCAGTATTCAATTTCATCCAGGATAAAATACGATTTAGTAAACAAGATAATCTCTGCGAAAATAGATTCTTATTTTAATCAAGCCCCAAATAATTCCATCGAATCGTAATTAAAGTCAATCTAATCTAACTTTAAAAACCTTAATTTTCCTACTATTCGTTTAAATTTAATAAATAAATTGCCTTCTCTATCGTTTATTGGATTGCATGCTTATGCTTTCATAGTTGGTTTCGGTGTCTTTAGAGGTCGATTTGAGGAATTAGTATTTTTTCATCATACCCGATGGGGGAAAATTCAAATGATGTCCAATATTGAATTGTGCAAACCTTTACTCGTCTTATTCGAGAATTTAATAATAGTACAATCAAGAATGTGAAAAATCGAGTAAAATTTCGGTTTGGTTTATTTAGAAATTAAAAAAGATTTTACTTTTACATACCTACCTGATTCAAAAGTGATGTCAACTAATAACTATAACTCAACATTGAAATTCAAACAGAGGTTTATTTTACATTTCATAATTTATCCGAACAACTTAAATGGCTCTCTGCAGTTGTTCTACAGTTTTTACTTCAAAAACCACAGTTTAGGTCACCAATTTTTTCCGCACCGTCCATATGAATGATGTTCAACCGCAAGGTAAAGATTTCTAGCCGTTGTTATCCTAACCGCTCTACCTGCTTTCGAGTTTTTCCTAGAAGTGGATGGTCAAAACTTTAGACGAGAGGAGTTTGGGTAGGGAAAGAGAGGAAATGTCATTCACAAATAGTAAGAGGTTGAAAATACAGTAATCTCTGTTGATGCTGTTCTTCAATGAACCGGACACACGCCCACGGCGTTAAGCTGCCTTTTCAGAGCTTAAGAGTGCTGTAATTTTAGAATTTCTCGAGAATCTGAAGAAGAGGTGATTTACTAGAAGTCGGATGAAGAATTACCATTTGCTGGTTTATTTTTGCTCGGGGGTAGTATATTAGGCAGAGTACGGGTCTCCCAAATATTCTCACCTTTTTACGTACGTGAGCTGTTTAGATATTGAATAAATTATGTTTCCTACTTAATGTTTGAATATGGAATTTGAATGTCAATAAGGTAACTCTTGACCACTTATTGTTAGTATCGAAAAATAGACTGCCGCGGTATAGAAAGCACACTTGCCTATCGGGTTACAATGCTGGGAAATCGTGTTTTTCCTAGTTAGAAAAGATGTTTTCTCCTCGACTATTCAGTTCTCATCTTATTTATCCAATGAATGGGTATTTATGAAAAACATTAAAATCAATTCATTAAAAAAATTATGAATGAACAAACGCATATTAATTCATTCTTTCCGAATTTTTTTAGCTGTTAGTACCAGCAATAAAGCATTACAGCATTACAGCAGAAAATTCGTATTTCGATTATTTATTTTACTCAGTCTTTCTAATAGATGAACGATAATAAAGTTTTTCATTAATGCATTCAGTGAATACACCTTTAATATTAACTGTTCTTCGTCGTTGAGCAAGAATTTATTATGAGTCTGCTTCGTAAGTATATTTCAGAACTGGAAGAAAAATAATTGGAATTTTTTGTTCTAGAAATTGTCTTGTTTAAAATACTTGCTTTGTTTACTAAAGATAATAATCAGTTGTTTGCGTGGTTGTTTGTAACGTTCGATTCATTCTGAATTCTATAGTATTCTATTAATATAGTAACACTTAATCTAAAGATTAAGTGTTACTATATTAATTGGAATGAATCTAGGAGTGATTTCTACTTTTACAACAATTTTTTTTAACAAAACAGTTACACGACCGATTGCAAACAATTGATCGATATCTTCTGGTGACTATCAGTCATTCGAAACCGGTCGTGTAACTGTTTTGTTAAAGACATTTGTGGTAAAAGTACAAATAACTCCTAGATTCCTTCCATTATGGATTACCACAACACCTCACCTGTTTCTGTGAAGACCTATATTAATTATTAGAGTGGTCTCACAAATCTAAAATTCACCTAGTGAAGTCGTCATAGTTATTATTTTAGACTGTTTTTAGACAGTGAGATTTTTTGTCTGCCTAAACCGTTTATTTTTCTCCTCATAAAGTTTCATTTCGTAGTAGAACCGTTTATTCTTTTGCGATTTTCATGTGTTTATTTTTTCAATCATTTAGGGCATTCAAATCTACTTTCATACGAGCGAAGGTTATACATTCTTTAGATGGTTCTATTAGTGGTTTCGGGGCAGCACCAGCTAACATTTTGACTAGCAAATGGGACAGAAAAAAAATAATTTAGCATAGAAATCACCGCTCGAGAGTACAATTCGTTCTCCCCCTACACAAATAGAATCCCTCTTAACTTCTGCATATTAATGGTATGGACTCGTCTACATTCTAAATGGTGGAGTGAGCAACTGAAGCAAGCGTAAGGCCACACTCGTCCCCCATCTTTTTTCGCTCCCTCCTTGAACGATGCCAATCAAAAGGTCTCTACGGCGTATCGACGCCAAAGGGTGCTTTCGGCGATGCTACTGCTTCCTGCCCACGGTGGACTATCGCCTATCGAGGGCCCTCTCTCCCTTAAGGTTTGAAAGAATCGAGTGGGGCCTTTGTTGGCTGAGGGGAGGGTTGAAAGGTCTTTGAAGTATTACTCCATGCCTGCGCAACCTGAAAGAAGGAAATAGCCCTGTGGATGCGATGAAAATGATCTCGGACTGCGGTGAAGTACGTCGGAGAAGTGAAGGTGTTAATGATTTTCAGAGTATATTTATGTAAGCTATAAGGTAGAAACAAACAGGGTCGGCTGCTATTAACACGGAGCGTCAGCCTAGATGTGACGCCATTGTTTCTACGGCAGAGCAAATATTGCTTTCAACAATGACGGTTATACTATTCGACATGAAAATTTTATACATTTTTTATGATATTCGAAATTATATCGTTACCATAGGAGAGTTATAATCAGCTCGGTACTTATTTGATTGTGGTAGGGACAGAAAATGTCTACATTTGAGTCTGCTGATGAAATCGCTCAAGGCTCTGATATATGCCGATGCTTATTTTACGCCAAAAAAATCATTTTCATAGGAGCGGATTAGTCGATGACTATCCAAAAATCAACAATTAGATCTTCAAGACAAATATTGGAAGAAATAGTACCACTTATTGCAAACTCAATTAAGTTATATTGTAAAGGCTTGTGAGTTTGACATGGATTGGATTTGATTGCAAATGTTGCTCTTGACTTTGAATCTATTTCACATAAAAGATCAACAAAGAGACTTGTTTTATTCTTTATTAATTTTGCGATATCGATCACGTGGTGTAACGGTTAGCACTCTAGACTTTGAATACAGCGATCCGAGTTCAAATCTCGGTGGGACCTTCTTTACATTTTTCATCCACATTAAATATTTTATTACAGTGATTACTCTGCCAGAATATTTCACCTGAAATTCCCCTGGGGGAAAATGATATTGTTAGAGCTTGAATTATTAAACACTTACTCACATTTATAAAGCCGGTGCCGAGAATAACCTTTTATAAGATACAAGATATGATAATTAATATATTCATATAGAGATGATGTATACTTTTCCACAAATTTATTTCAGATCAACCGGTTTCGGCTACATCGCCATCTTCAGGTTCATAAAACGCTCAATATTAATGAAATTTCGCTGTACATAAAATAGTAAAACATTCTTTAATACAGTGTTCTGTGAGACAGGCGATTCAGCTGAAACCGGTTGTTCTGAAATAAATTTGTGAAAAATTATTCATCATCTTTATATTATGAATTTCCACCACATCATGACCGCCTCCGTAGATTTCTTAATATATATGTAATTAAGTGCGTACGTCTACATTTAACTCTTAAGGCTGTTAACTCCTCTGGTGTGTCGCCAAAAAAAATGACCTAAACGAACGATCTATTATGGCGATTGCTCGTAAAAATGCACGAAATATTCAGGAAAATATTTCCATTTTATCCACAGCGAAATTTCATTAGTATCTTAATTTATTTTTTAAACTTTGGGAAGGTAGGAGGACCCGTTGAATGACTATAACGGTCCCCGTCCCTTATGGTCGTCTGTCGTAATCAAGCGCCCTTGTACATGAACGTGAGAATACTCCGAGAAATAGGAGGCAGTATCTTCCCAATTCTCTCCATTTTCGAAGGATTCGGTAACTTGCAGGAAAAAGATTACGGGAGGTCGTGAGCGTTTACGAAAGTGTAAGCGCGTCTGAGTTATTTTACACGACCGTGAGAGGAGACAGCTATTGTAGCGATGGCCGGGGGGTGCTCCTTTAGAGGGGGCGTGGTGGGGGAACATTGTGCCTTTGAGAGCTCGAAATTCGGAGTGACACTTTGAAGGAGGGTCGCAGGAGGGAGTGGGGAGGCAGTTGGGTGTTCTTTTGGGGCCCTTCGGACATTTGGAAGCAAAATGGGAGCCTTCGGGAAATATGGATCGCCTTTGGAGAGAGCTCCTATGCTCAGGATATCGGGATATGATATTCTGCACTGAAGTGAGAAGAGTTCGTTGGAAGCGTTTCACAAAGTTAAAGAACCCTTTTTCATTGAAAATTTGTTCTCTTGGAGCCATGTGATCTAACACTATAGATTTTGTTTAGTACTACGCAAACGCGATCTGTCATCATTTTGCGATTCGGGTAGGGTTGTGTCTAACGTGATAAAATAGTCTAAAAGGCTGCAAATTATTTATTAACAAAGTAAAAAAACACGCAAAGAGCCTCTAACGATACCAACTTTTGCCATCGTACGCTTTGAAGTGTTTTTATGGAATTTTTCGATTAAATCGAATCAAATACGAGTTAAATAAATGCAATATAGTAAAGAAAACAATGCAGAAAGAAAATAACTGTTCTTTGGCTCTTCGCCAGAGGGTTTATCACATATATTTGAAGGGAACTAAATAGTCTAAATGCTACACGAAGCCAATTACACAAGACTGAAACAAATGAAATCTATCAAAATATTTAAATGATGTTCCATGGTAGAGAGATTTAAGGTGGATATATTATAATTGTCATTGTTTACCTTACATTTAAATTTGAAAAGCTAAGTGACTAAACATAATACAGTTATTTCACAAGCTTGAAGACTTTTATCGCCAGGAATAAATCAGATTCATCAAGGTAATATCTACGAAAGAAAGTAGAATTCATTTCATTGTTTGTTCGTTAGCTAACTAGTATGATAATTAATTGATTGAATTAATTAACGATTATTATGAAGGGATTGGTCTTCAAACAGCAGAAAAGAGGGCAAAGTGTGATACGGAAGATACAATCAGGAATAAAATGAAATCGGATAATCATTTAAAATAAATGAATAAGCAGTAAGCCTGTTCCATTCCATCATCGGAAAATTTAAAGCTATGGTAAATACATTTGAGCCCCTTGGATTCAATATTCCCTGCAAAATGTTTTGGTTTAATTTCAAGATTTCGTTGACAGAATCGTACGACGATAGTAAAATTATAAGGTCCCACCGAGATTTGAACTCGGATCGCTGGATTCAAAGTCCAGAATGCTAACCATTACACCATGGGACCGTTGATACCTTGGCTCCCATATGCAACATAAGTATTTTCATAGATTTTGTACTTAAAATTTAATCAGGTTTACTTATTAATTGTTACTGGCGATAAATTTATTTTATACCAACCTGATCTCCGCTATTTAACAGATATATCCTAAGTAACGTTATTGTGAGACTGAGGAAGTGTATTGTAAATTTGGCGTTGGAGAAATTATATATAAATTATAAAATGTATGTATATTTGAAAATAAATAAAGCCCCTTCCATTGATCTCGGATCACTGGGTGAAAGTGGTTGTAGCAAGATCGAATTAATTCCAGTGTGTTTATTTCGTGACGAAGAACCTTTTTAATGAGAGCAATTCAATTATTGAGCGATCGTCATCATCCTACTGAGCTCTCCATTTTGGGTCCATCTTTAGAGATACTTTTTCATTTCTCTTCTTTAATTAGACATCAGAGAATATCGATTCGTATATGCACCTCTGTAGTAGACTAGAAATTTACTTTTTGAATTACATAGACAAGATTAAGGTTGGCTTACCTTTATACTACCTGGGCCAATTACCTCAACTTTATTTGAGGTGCACGTAAGGTGGCCAGACGGACCCCAAACGATTTCGAGGTGTAATACCATATTTGTTTTATAAAATTTATACTATATTTCAAAAAATCAATTCAGGTGCGATAAACATCCTTTTTGGTGTTTGCACTTATTGTCTCAACGAATATTGAATATTGGCTTTGCTCTGAATCTAACCTAGTAAGCTAAATCTAAACTCTTCAACTTAATCGGTGATGCCAGATTTAGGTGACCTTATATAAAGAATTAGCGCCAGGTGGATATTCTTTAAATGCAAGCTTAAATACTCGAAAAATATTTTTACCCTTCTTACATGAATCTTCAAAGGATATTTATGTTACATTTTTTAATACTCGCGTCAAAAGGAAAAATACAAATTCTTCCCATGGCAGCATAAAAACAATTTTTCAATCTGGCCACCCAATAATCCCTATAAAATATAATAATTAACTTTAAGGATGACGGAAATGAAATATTATAATAAATTATAAGATATGATAATAAATTATAAAAATAAAATTAACAAATGAACCCTCAAATTCAGTGGAAGATTTAGTTGCGTATTTGAGTATGCTCATTTGCGAGCAAATATGTAAATTGTGTAAGAATCGCATTATTAAAGTTTTATCTTTTGGCAGATGAGCCTAGTCAGCCCTATACTATATAGATCCAATGGGAAAGTGGATTCTCCAAAAGATGCAACGAAAATGCTCGAGTGCCTCGCGAAACGTACCTCTAGAAAAACGCACTGCATTTAATGGCGATATAATGTTTAGGGAGAGAGAGGAAGGGTGACGACATCGTCGAAAGAGGCAGAGAATACAGCTCCCTCGGATGAATTTGCTTTCGAGATTGGGGGAGATTCTGACGATAGACAAAGTGTCACACTGGGATTTATCAACGTCTGAGGGAGCGGGAGGGCGATGGAGATTAGTATTGGAAAGAGTGTGGACGAAGGGATATGCATACAGAGGGAGGGCTGGCTTGGATAGGCGTTGATGGTTGGAAGGTATTGAAGTTTCCAGTGAGATGTATCTGCACGTCCACCAGGCTCGTTACACTTCTCAAAATGGCGGGCGGGCTCCATTTGAATAATAAACGAGATGGGGAAGAGTGGCAGACGGGTGTGAATCGGGGAAAATTGGTGGGGAGGGTTATTTGGAAGGGGGCGGGGCCCCGTACCTTCTGGCGTGAAGGCGCCTCTGAGGGTTAGAGGAGATAAGGAACAGGGAGAGAGACCAAGTGGAGCAGAAGGACGAGAAGGGGTTTCAAAACATATGTTGCCATAGAAATACACAGAGATCAGGCTCTTTTCGTAATTAATTGCGACAACTAATTAATGCGGACTTCCTGTAATTCGGTACTGCATTAAACAGAGACCTGTCTTATCTGAAGATCTTTGCGAGAGAAGGTTATGAAGGAGATTTCGAGGATTGGGTACCATTGAGGTCTTTTCTGTGCGAGGCCTACTTAAAATGTTAAAATGGAACAGTAATACTGATAAGAAAGGGATTAATCTAAATCGTCCTTGCGGGAGAGACCACAATCTTATGGGACATTCAATGCGGATTTTTATTCTTTCCTTAAAACAAACGCACCCATTTAAATAATTTTTCTCAGTTTTGTTTCTTAAGACAAGTGAAAATAAAATGGAAATTATTCGCGATACAATCTTTCTCTTTGTTGATTATATTGCTTTCCAATCGTCCCTAAATAATTTTCTGCGAAATGTATTTAAAAATAGTAAAGTTTCAGGATTTTTTTGAAACATTTTTTCATTTGCCTTTAAAAATAATTGGATTACATGCTTAAATTTCGTGAAGTAGCTTAAATGAATGATCGAGTCGACAAAATTAGTCAATATAGTATTACATTTAAATGAGAGACTTTTTGGTCAAAATGTAGCATTATGATATTATATCCAAAACTATAATTTTCAGGAGGAAGAGAAAATTGAGATTTTATGTTTCGATAATCTTCTATAAGACTATGACTTATGTTAATCGCAAAACATTCAAATGAATTTCTCTTCTTTGGCTTCGTTTCAATACACTTTGCGTCCATGTTTGAATTGCCGGATGATAGAAATTAAAAAGAAATGTCAGGGTTCTACATAAAACATTTAATCATTTGTTGTTGCTATGAATTGTATGAAGAATATGAATTATTTTAATGCATAAACATTAGCGATCTAAATTGGAGAGTTATTGATTTCTCTTCCAAGTATACATACGGTTTTTAATGCAATGCAAATATTTTTACCCATATCGAAAGCAGATTGCGATTATTACTCACTTTGGCTGCCAATCATTTTACCAAATTATATGGCGTACGTTATAGAATCCTACGTATATAAGATAATAATTCATGAGGTCGGCTGATGATAAAGGACAAGAAGAATGTAATGAACAATAATTTTACAGATTTTGTCTTTTATTTATAGCTGGATGCCCCGTTGCAAAATGCTCACCAGGAACGAATCCAGGACCTCCTGGGAATAGAGAACCTTCATTTATAAATAGGTACAGTCTATTTTTATCTTACATAATTTTTAAACCCAGTGAAAGTAATTTCACTTAGTTAATACAGTTATATATAGCAGAATGGTTTATTAGCGACCTCGTAGATAAAAGAAACAGATTTATTTTGAAATTACTCTACAACAGAAACTAAATGTTAAAATTACATTTAAATGTTTCTTTCATAAATTAGTTTACATCAGGGCCTCCACTGTTCAATAAGCAAATATAAATATTCATACCTGTAATGGAAAAGAGTCACTTCCTGCACTCCCACAAAATAAAAGAAAGAGTTGCCTGATGATGCTAGTGAAACATGATTTTGAGATTTCAATATTGACCATTGGCCATTTCAAAGAGAACATAACGGAATATGAATCCGTATTTATTAAAATTTGAAATTTTTTTCACTTGAGTACATCCTCAAGAAACCCCAAGAGCGAAGTCACAGTTGAAAAAGCAATTTTGTCTGAGATCAAAGATCAAGTTTACAAAGTTCCAGTACAAAGTACATTCCATTTTCGTACTGTAATAAATGGTTGAATCTGCCTCGCGCTTCAACCACTACACGCCGAATGGCAGCTTGCTGGGTACATGTGTATGTATACATACGTAATGCTTGAGTCTGCATTTTAATATTAGTATAGATTTGTATTTTATGATTAAGATTTTCAACATATTTTTATAGGTTACATGAGAGATGGGAACTAAATGTATCAATTTCGCGTAATAAAGTCCTTTATCTATCTATACGTAAACGTAGAAATGATGTAATTTTTTCAGCAAATTATATAGCTAGTAAAAGTACAAGTAATACTAAAATTTACATTCTTTGCGTAAAGTTTAATCTGGGACGTTTTCAATAAAATTACATAATCAGAACTATATTTACACACACGATATATTCGACGACTCTAATCCCCAGATATAATAAGCTACGATACAGAATATAGAGTTGTGAGAAGCGTTGTTAGGCGGCGAAAAGATACGGCAACATCAAGCTTTCATGTCGGGATTGAGCGATTTTGCTCAGAGGGAACAGAGTGTTAATGGATCGCCCTCTTGCAAGGAGTAAATGTAGTAGAAGAGGGTTCATCGCTTTTGGCGGAGAGAGAAAGTGTCGGGGCGTGAGATGGGAGATGATACGAAGGAAGTAGTAACGCAGCGATCGAAGGAGTTTTGGTTTTGCGGCGCCAGAGAAGACTCGGTTTTAGCGGCCATTGAGGTTATCTGAAGCGGAGGATAATTGCTTTTGAAGACGCTGAAATTCGACTCGACTCCGCTCTCTCGCTTGTTTCGAATTGTTTGCATTCTCGCTGGAGACTTAAAATGTCTCGACGTCTACAGTTTTTAAAACGCGTAATAAGTAACACGTTATCCATGAAATTTTATGTCTCTTAATAATATATTATTGCTAAAAATCGAGAAAGTAATTGAAATAGTAAGGAAAAATCAATAAAGATTTTTTAATGCACTGTACATACTTTTTGTCTGCTCATATTAGATTTAGTCACAATTCAGAACACTTTGACACATACTATTTAAAAGCTATTTTATAGAAATATGTTGGGGTTCACACATAAGTAACTCATAAAGTATATCCTACTTAAATGAAGGTGATGAAAAAGCAATCATGTCCTGCAAAGCTTATCTGGTGGTATCCTGGTCGAATTAGTTCTTCTAGTAGATAACATTTGCTTAATATACATTCATAAATCATGGAAATCACTGTCGTGGAAATATTTATAAATTTACATAGTGATCCATCCGATGCCCGTAACTTCCATATGATTATACACGTCACGATGATTCGTTTCGTAGTCTACCTTTTCCTTTATATAATTTAATCAGAAGTTGTGATCGTGAGATGGCGACTTCTGGGTTCAAACCCCTGCTTTGTCAAAAATAGCAGTAGTTTTCCTTCGTATTTCTAGCATGCAGAAATAAGAAGGAAATAAACAGTTTAGTAATATCTCTAGAGAAAACCTCAAAGCTAATTGGATCATTAACCGGTTTTAATTTGGTTATGCGCAAGATTACATTTAAGAAAATAAGTTATTTTTATGAACAATCAATAAGACCTTGACACAACGAAACGACATGAAATTCCCCAGGAGAAACTGCCATTCTTTAGACGGCAGGGACAGTGAATTATATAGTTATTTATCTCATTTCTTAGATTCCCTTTCATCACTACCTATAGCTTATTGCACCAATATATATAAAAAGAACAATGCAATATATCACCGCTAAAAAGTTTCAAGCAAGAAGGAAGCTATTTAACATTAATTAGATCCTGTATGGAGCGTGATTGCCCGAGATTACGTAGCGTGTCGTTGCATTTGAGGATTAGAATTCTCAGTTAAGTCTCGTTAAGATAAAAATAAATTCGTTGGCGATGTCAAAATTCTTCAAGGCACAGTAAATCGCACATGGAATGAGAGAAGTTTGAAACTTGCCATAATATTAATCAATGACTTTAGAAAAATTCGTTTTTAGGAGACGTAGATATACTACGAGATCACTAAGCTATGAACCACACATAACAGAGGCTGAATATCTGTTGAAATTAGGACTACATGGAAAAGTCATAAAAAATGTTTGTGAACATCCTATAATGGATTAGTAAACAGAATGGGATTAATTCAATGTATCTGAAAACCGTTTAAATGTAAGGTCCCATGGTGTAACGGTTAGCACTCTGGACTCTGAATCCAGCGATCCGAGTTCAAATCTCGGTGGGACCTAATCACTTTTTCACGAACAAAGCAATTCCTACTAGTCTAAGTGGATTGTTCTAAGTTTTGTAAAATGTAATTTTTTAATACATAATTTTCTTAATCTTTCAGTAGGTAGCTGAGAAGATGAGATCATATTAAACTTTTATTCTTGTGATTTAAAAATCTATTTTATTGTTTTGATCTTTTTTAGCCCACATATACATACCAGTTCTTGCAGACCTGGATCATAACTTGGTTGAATGAATTCGGTTTGCTTTGATACATCTTTCTCATTGTTAGTTACAGTAATTTCTTAGGAATTGAAGTTCAGCTCCCCAAATTTGATTCTTGGTGGAATCTATTTTACTATTTAGTCTTTGAAACGATATCGTTCTTCAATCATCTAAGAGAGAAATTTAACTTTTCTCTTCGCTTGCATAGACCTGTATGAACGAAAGTATTTGTCTACTTCCGCTTGATTTATTTTCATGGATATGTTGTAAATTTCTTTTCTTCAATACTTCATACTATTATTATCATATAAGAAAATGCAGGTATGTGAAAGAACGTTTTGGTTAACCTTGCAGATTTTTTCACATACATTTCTGGAAAATGAGGAAGTTATCATGCGTCCACCATATTTTATAGTTGAATTAGATACCGAGACAAAAATCTGGGTTGCTTGGTGCAATCAATTGAAATATTTTTTATCTAACGATACGTGACAGTGGCAGGCTAAGGAAGTAGATTTAAGATAAATACACCGCCTGTCACACACAGGAGTATTGATTACAGGATTATTAGAGTATGTACGAAAATGTTGATGCACATTAGTAGACTTTGATGTTAATGAAAACATCGTATGTCACTTGTCAGTATATATATATTCCTGCCTTAAGGAACTCTGCATACTAAATTTTTCACATTGTTGTTACCATTAAACTGTACATTGAAAACATAGATGATTTTCTTTTGAATGTAACATTTTTAAGATCGAAAGCGAAAGTAAAGAAGTTTAACACGTAATAATTCTTTTTCCAATGTTAATTAAAAGTAGGTTTTTATTTCTTCTTTTAACATAATTGGCTAACCACAGAATGGAATGGGTTATGATTTATTTTATGATACCAATAACTGAGAAGTGTCAGGAGATGAATTCAAATAGAATTCATTTTGAATGATACTCGTATAAACTCATCGAGATTCATTGCTTGCGAATTATTTGCTCTCCGACAAATGTAAACTCGATAGCAATATATTCCGTGGGCAACTGCACAATTTTCAATTTTCAATAATTGATACTGTGACTAATCGAAAATTTTTCCTATTATCTCCGCGACTCAGATTACAGATAATATTGACGTTTACCCGGTATGATATGGAAAATATGCGGTGTGCAAAGAGTTATTTCTAGTTCGCTACTCTGAAATTAATTTTTTACTGCCCACCGAAGTTGATAAAATAAAATCCTTCGTCCCTGTCAGGGAAAAATTTATATCAACATTTTCAACGAAATTCATTAAAGTACCTCTGATTTAATAACTACCTCCGAGTAGTAAGCTGATTTACAGGAAAATTCTATTCCTCTATTTATCATTGTAGATAAATTTATCTCGGTATAACTAGTATCACTAAATTTCTTCGAAATCCTCAAGCCAAACGGAAATATTTAGTTACATTCGCTTATTAACTCAGTACACATATAGATTTCGGCACTTTTCAACTTTAGCTTAGGTATGATTAACCCAAATTTTGTGCATAATTTTTATTCACATATATTTTTGGGATTATGCGTATACGGTATGCTTCTTAATATACTCTTTGGTTTTGGTTAAACTTCTTTTCCAGTGGTCAACCATAAAAATTAAGAAATCGAATTCTTTAAGAAGTTGATTAACATAGACAATTATTATTATAGTGATGATGTTTATTATTATGGGCAAAATGTCAAGACTGTAAGTATATTACCGCAGTTTTTGATTCCGCTATCGATCTTAATTTTCTTCAGATAACTTCGAAGGCCAACAAAAAAAAATCATCGCATGTTTTATTTGAAGCAAGTATGAATGAAACTGAAAACAATTCAAAAAATGTATTCAGAATGACAAGTAATATACGAAACAGAATCTTCCAGTATTTTCTAATACTCAAAGATGATATTTCGGAATTAGAACCAGGCTCGTATGGCTTTGTGAAACATCTATAGGTGAACCGTTTTACTGTTTAAGTCAGTATACAAAGCCCCCAGTTTGTGACCGATACAATCGATTGTCAATTATATATCTTATTGCTTGTGAGGTAATTTTCTGTTTTTGTTAACAGTTTTTTATATCTAACGAAAAAAATGAGCAACATATGAAGAAGAGAGTAACAAAATGAATATCCAAAGCGAAGTAACTTGATGTTTCTTGATAGGTGGCGGCGACTAAATTAATATTACGAGATAGTTATCGCATAAGATATTTGAATTTAATCTGGAATAGCTCTCAAAGGTTATACTGCCTGCTAACTCTTCTTCTTCTAGGCCTCCTTTGGTTTTGTAATATTGAAATGAAAAGATGATCGCTTAAGAGAGAAGGGTGTGGACACCGGGAGAAAGGCAAAGTGCAGATGGGAAATATTGATTGGAGCACATTGACGTCAAGGTGTTCTTCGTTAGAATATTCATTAAGATGGAAGGAGATAATTGGAAAAAGTGTTACTTATCTCGCGGCCTTAAAATGCTCTTCCGTAGTTTTCCCCACATCAACTCCATTACTTTCGGATAGCGTAATCGCTCGACGGAGGCAAAGAGGTTTTAGCCGACCAACAAAGTGAGTTGATGCATCAGCCGAGCACCTGTCTTTCAGTTTAGATTCTGCAATCAATTAAAAACAGTTCTCCCTCTCATTCAATACCTGTTAATGGTGAAAAATGATTCGTCTCGTTTGTTTTCCTGTCGTTTAGCTGCCTATAAACATTTGAGAGATTGATTTCCGGATGAATCATCGCGATGGTATTTGTATGGAGCGAATTTGGCATTGTGTATGGGCTGACGGTCCTGACGAAAATGGAATATTGCAGTAGTTAGTATTGTTAAAAGTCCTTCAACAACTGATGTCATTTCCACCGAAAATTGAACTAGAGACGGCTTACTACAAAAGCGCTACCTACTTGCCTATCCGGAAGTCTGCTTGTACAGTCTTCAGGTTGAAGGCCGATTTGAACCTCATCCCCTCCTCCATTAGCTAAAAAGAGCTTTCAAATTAGGGGACTAGGCAAGAAAAGGAGTGAGGTAGTTTTCCCTCACTTACCTCAGTAACTTCCATATCATCACAGCGCAAGAATTGGACAAAAGCAAAGAAAGAAAACACTTTCCTTTATCTTGTGCCAAAAAGCATATGAAAAACAATCCGGAGGTATGGGTGGAATTTTTGAACGGTTTTTTCTTATAATTTTACGTACAGTTTACAAATGGACGTTGGTGTGTACATTTTAGATAATGTTTGATTATCACGGTTTCGATTTAGAACGGTCAAAAAATTGTGACAATGTTTTTTTTTAAACGATGATCAAGTTTCCGTAACATTGGGAAGAAAAAAATCAAAAATACGTTGTTTTTAATTTTATTTATTGCTATGTTTTTTGTTGACTGAAAAAAAATCTGTAAAATCCACATTTCTCAAAATTGGAAAATATCTAAATTTAAAGTAAAATAAGGATTAAATAACGTATTTTTATGGGTAAGCGTTGAATATGAGGTCCGGAAATTGCACTAAGCCGAGGAAAATGGTCAACACAATTTCATCAGGATCGAAAAAATAAGAAAAAAATCACAGATGTGGGTCAATTATGTAGATAAAAGTAAAATTATCATAGAATAATAAGGGTAAATGATTATCTCTATTTGCTTAATGATTGGCAGATAGTGCCTGAATGATCAATTACAAGAAGTATTCTTTTGTGTTTAAATACTTACACCTCAAACACTGTTTCCTTTGGAACTATGTACACAAATCGCATAGTTTCTTGCAATCCTTCTTCATTCATTTCTGTCCTTGCACGCTTTAGAATCAAACACATAATTTTATTTCTGGGAAATACTCTTTTATCCTTTATCTTTGCTATGTCTCTTGTTACCTCGTCAGGGTCTTACCCACTGCGTTTTACTTGTTTTTTTTTTAAGTTTCTTCTTTCTATGCAACCAATCCAATTTCCACTATATCCGCATTATTTATTCCATATCTTATATGTTCATTGTTTATAATATCAGATAGTTATTCTTTTTAAAATAAAAGTAGTTTTCTTATAATTCTTGCGTTATATTCGGAATGGATGAAGGCTCATGCGTTATGTATCATTAATACCTATTTGACTTGAAAAAAATCGCAAGAAATTTGATATCATAGTAACACTTTTCTCTGAGCTGAAAGTCTTTCTCTTTTTCGAGAAAATTCTCATCTGTTCTCCCCAAAAGCTTCCCAGAAGCTCTTCTGATACGAAAAGAGCAATTTGTAGCTCTTCCCAAACCTTGTTCCGGACCTGGGAAATAGTCTGTGATCTTCTCCAATGACTCTACGTTTTAAAAAGGAAAGATTTCCACAAGCAATGGGTCGACGAACAAGAATAAAAATCTAACGCTATAATGCTTCTCAATCCATTTCTGTTTATTATTCAGGCAAGGGAATGATACCGTATCTATGAAAAGGATGAGAATTTTACAGTTAAAAAATATTTTTATGACTAATAAATATTTGCTTAGTGAATACATTCCTGAGGTTTTCCATATTCATTTATTATTTATCGATAGATTCTCTGGGACAATTAGGCACTAGGTCTGGTGGTAGTGTCATAAAAACAGTTCATAATTAATATAAAATGAATAAGAAAAAATATTTATTTATAATTGTCTGTAAATTAGAGTAAACACAACGAGATGAATAAATAAGAATAAAATTATTCACTCCATTTTAATTTTTATGTACAAGAAATGTGTGTATTGAATAGGATGTTTTACCATCTCTATCGAGTTTTACCCACATTTTGGTAGGCTACTAAATTAATTTACCATTACTGGTACCAAATTGTTCTTAGCGTGGTTCAAAAACGGGTCAGTTTTAGCACTGGAAACTTTTGATAAGTCATTTAATTTTCACGAGTTTTAAATATGATGGTTAGTGATATTTGTATGTAGAGGATTCTATTCCATAATGTTATTAAGTTCTGAGAGATGGAAGGAGGAGTATGTGTTTAAAACGGAACGTATTGGTGTGAATATTTTGACGCAGATTACGTGTCTAGCGAGTAAAAATCGCGCACAGAATTTTTAGCGTATGCGTCTAGTGTCGAAATACCATTAAAAGATCCGTTAGTTAAGGTTTACGAGGTTTTCGAAGTGTTGGACACCTTTGCGTGGCCAAAGACGCGTTTCCTCTCCCCCGCTTTCGCTTCGGTGACAGCCGCAAGATCCCAAAGCCGCCACTCGCTATTGCTCATGCGAGCCCTTGTTTACGTTTCAGAGTTGTTCACATTTTTCGCTCCAGAAATCCATTAAAGCTCCGATAAACTCGACTGAGGAAACGTTGACCTCAGGTGGAGTCGAAAGTAGCGGAGGTGAAAATATTTTTATTATTTTCTTTTTCCTTTGTGAAATTGAGTGCTTCAAGAATTGGATGCGGTAAATAAATACTTCCATTAATTTGGATTTCATTATATTACGAAAATTCATAACAATCAGTCTCAATGATAGTTTTATTACAAAGATATTATTGTCGAAACTGATTGAAAATCTTTCACCCACCGCCTGCATCAGTTGAAGAGGTTTATTCAATTACTGATTGTACTCATCGTCGTAGATTGTGGCAACTTAGCCGTCAATTCATCTCATTGTCATACCATATTCTAAAAAATAATAAAACAAAAAAACTTGGGCGCTCGAACACTGTTACGTAACGCTTTATTGATTAGAATAATCGTTTTTTGTTCGTTATCATATTATTTTGATAAGCAACAATATAATCTCTATTCTTTGCAAACTCACGTAGAATGTCATAATTGGCAAGAGTTTGAGAGTACCAATTTTTTCGAGCCGTTTATAACGGTTTCCAATATTGACTCATTGACGTCTATTTGACTGTTCCTTCTTAAGGAGAGCAGGGATGATTTAAAGCAATGAATTTTCCTTATAGTTCATAGGTAAACCAATTGTAGCACTTGCAAAACCCCTAAAAATGAGCTTAAATACCACTAGATTTAGAAGTTAAAACTATATCTTTGATAATGAAGACAGTGAAGAAGAACCGAGAAGATGGTATGATGAAATCGAAACTGGAAACCGGATGTGAACATAATTAAAATTAGTAAGACATAACTCAAGGTTTTATTCCATGATTAATGGATTGAGGAGTTGCCTTTCACACTCACTATATGACCACACTATCATTCTTTTTATAAAAGTATGAATCCAGACTTTCGAAAAATATTCTTTAAAGGAAGATCGGTTTTATAAATATTCATTCTTAAAACTTTTAATATGCAAACAAAATAGCATTCGTAATTATTTGTGTTGCAAAGTTTTTTTGAGATCCCTGGATCTATGACTCCCACACACAGGATGTACGTGGATTTACCCGATTATTTTGAAACCAAAATAATATTCTTCTGGTAAAATGTATATTCTCATTCATTCATATAAAAGGAGAAAGTACAACTTATTTTAAGCAGAATCATTAATTAGGATTGTAATTAAAATTAGTGGTGTTATTAGAGTAATTATTTATATATTTATTATGTATTTTTTATATCGCCAGTATATCTTTCCTTTACTTCTCTCTTTCATAAACGAATATGTAATGGTAGAAAAGCTGAAATCAATTTCCATTTATAAAGTATGTAAATTAATCAGTAAATGCGTATATTATCGGCAATAGAGCATTTAGTGGAAATTGATCATCCTATAAATAAATTGATAGTTATTAAGTTTCCTTTTGTTGGAAAATGTGACCTTATATTGCATACAAATGAATAATTATTACAAGCGAGAATTTTACGTTATGAATTATTTTGTCCTATTATGTGAAATTGGGTAGGTTTGCATCGTAATGATGAGATTCATTATATTTTAAACTCAAATTAAGCTACTCATACAAAGTGCGCCCTTTATGCCGTAGGGAAGATTAATTTTAAAAGCGGGACATGCTTATTCCGTCGTCGTATTATTTTGGGCTCGACCTGAAAAGCTTTTTTCTATTTTCCTAAAATGGTAATCAGTTTGGTAGTACAGGAGCTGTATAACGAATAAAATCCATCATTTTTTTGAGGCGTACCGAGTCTGACATATAAAATGAGATGTACGAAAAGGTGACGTTTATGGGTTTGGGGAGGTTTTATAAATGAATTATCAGCTATTAGAGGTGTGAATTACGGCGTTTTGTGAGTATTGAGGTAATGTTAGCTCACTTGACCCGGTAGGGGATACTGAGATTGTCTTGTATGTATTTACTCAATACCGGTTTCAGTAACCCGGTAACGAGAGGAGACATCAATTCGCTTAATTGTAGACTTCCTACTTTCGACTTTTTCAACAAACACTAGGTTGTTTTATTGTTGTATCGACGTCATTTGTTTCAACCAGTTACGTTTTTCAGTAATTATTTGAAACTCTTTTTCTATTGATTTCATTTGCAACATTGAAGATTGATTTCTGAGATTTATCGCCGAGTGCAAGTTTCAGCATATCACGATTACCATTTACGAACGACTTCTATGTATCTGTCATATCATGATTGCCCGCGGATGGATATAACTTTATAGTGTTGATTGTTGGTATCATCAACAACAATACTTCTATTTTTACTTTCTCTCTATACGTAGTATAGTGAAAGTATTGTATTCACAAAAACATTCGACCTCCAGATTTTAACGGAAATAGATGTTTTGGGGCCCATAGAGCTCGTTTCCGCTATTTTCCCGAACATGTCTGTCTATGTGTGTGTATGTTTGTGGGCGCTATATCTTAAAAAGTAATTATCCGATCATTTCCAAAATTCATAATTAGTAATTTCCTAACAATGCCAAGAGTTGATTAGTTTTTGATGAATATCGCTTAACCGAAAGTTGCGGTTTATCCGGAACAAAATTTTGTTTCTTAAAATCTCTGTCAGAATGAAATGTAGGTATATACAATAATTTACAAAAGTTATAGATAATGTACTTTACTACAACGTTTGTTTGAAATATTTTTTCGTAACACTGATTGTTTAGGAGTTATTAGTGAATACTCGCTGACCGTAAGTTGCTTTTTATCCAAAAATTGTAGTTTTTCTTTTATCTCTGACAGAATGTGATGTATTTATATACTATTTGTACAAAAGTTATAGATAATGTATTTTACTACAACTTTTGTTTGAAACATTTTTCTGTAACACCCATTATTTTGGGGTTATTTATGTATTACCGGCATAGGCTTCTGTTTTCAATAAATTTGGAGAAAGTCGTGTGTTGGACACATCAGATTTTTTAAGATGAAAGCACCATCAATTGCTCTTGCCTGAAATAAATGCGTATTTTGGCTACTGCCTGAAGTCAGCCATGTATGATCTGATAAATTTCTCGTAGTCACCAAATATCATTGCTCAAAAACGAAGTTGCAATCGAAAGATTCGTGTAGCGTTCTGTCCATTTTTGCCGACAAAGAATTGAAGATTACGGATAATCGCGCTTAAGAGTGCTTTTTCATTTCGCTCTTTCTACTTTTACTATTTACCATACGATGGACTTTTTCTTCGTCGAGCGTTTTGCATTTAAGGTTCTACGCATCGGGAGAGCAGAGTACACATCTGTGATGCTTGATGAAAGTATAATTTATTTTATGCCATAATTTTCACCACATTTTAGTTGCAATTATCTTATTTAAAAAACAGCATATGAAGAAGATACGGAGAACTGTGACTTTGTGAGTGTTTACCGGCAAAAGCCTGCTTTACCTCGATTATTTAGATGCTAAAAATAGGACTAATGATATCACTTTTCTATTCTTTTCTGTGAATTAGTTGTCTTACAGAATTTCGTTTTTCATTTCATTGCACACCACCGCTACTTTTTCAGAAGATATAATTTTTATGTCATGTATACTTGGTAATAATATCTTAATTTTCGTTAATTTATGCATATATTATTTATTTTATTTCTTTTTACACCCGGTAAATGCTTGATATACATTTCCCCCGTAAAAGCTTCCCATTAATATTGCAAAATGTAACAGGAATAAAAAGGGGAAACGCGGAGTTGCTTGGCAGCATATGCTTATAGGTTTTCAATAATGTACACCGGAAATGGGTTTGTCGCCAGTAAAATAGCATATCGTATGTTATTTTAAAGTAAGACTAAAATTCTAGTATTATGCTTGATTTATGAAAAAGAACGCAATCTTATGTCAAATAATATTAATCTTTGACGTTCTTTTAATAACTTCCGACATTATTTTGTAATGATGATTTTTAAGGTAAAGTTTATAATATTGATTGATAGAAAAGTCTTACAAGACATGTTAATTTTTGGTGCTCAGTATCAATTAGAGCAGTCAATGCCTAACTATTGTCGATTATGAGGTATTAATGGTGGGGAGTATTTTAATCACCATCGCTTGGAGAGGGATTATCTAGTTCGCTCATACCTGGATCCAAAGAAAGTGAAATGAATGTCACAAAAGAGACAGAAGAGTGAGACTTACATATATTTGGGAGAGATAGGGACTCGAGAGAAAGTGGGGTGGGAGGGCTGGCGTCAGAGGGTATTGTCAAGAGAGATTTCAAGAGAGGTTTCGAGGGAGGGGGGAAAGCCGTGAGAGGAAGAGAATTAACGAGGCGAGGACCTCTGGAAGATTGACGGCTGTGAGTGGAATTATCCTCAAGAGATAGTGGGGAAGGGCGAATGCGACCGGTAAGCGGAGGGCGAAATTTTTGAAGGTTAGTGGGTAAGGAAAGAGAGACTTAGGATGAGAGTGCGCCCAGTATGGGTGAGGTAGACGAAGAGGAAGTGGAGGGAATGAAAATTAAGAGGAGGAAGGTCAAGAGGAAAGAGGAAGGGTGGGAGAAGTGAAAGTAAACAAGATAGTGAAAGTAGGTGAAAAATAGGAAGGTAAATGTAGTAGAGAGGAAACGCTAGAGGTAAAGTCAGTATCATCCGATATAGACTAGGTAGAGGCAAGAATAAACGGGTTATTTAATTGTTGAATTGTTCTTCCTACATTAAAACAATGCTGTAGTCAGATATTGTCATTGTAACTCTAATTGTTGCGTAACGGCGTTGATATCGTCACAACAATAATTTAAAAATATTTCAATCATGCATATGAAACGAAGCATTATTGATGGATATTTCGTTTACTTTACCGGTTACACTAATTACTGCTTCGTCATCAAACACTACGGTTTTACAATTTTTTCGCTTGCGGATTTTATGCAATCTTTCGATATACAAGTAATACTGCTCATGTTTTGCTCTGCCTTTATGAGGTTGTTTCAGTTACGCACAAGCTGGGGCTAGTAGTTTCAATAAAGTAATAGCTGTGGATGAATCATTATGTTTTATTTTTAATTCAAATAATATGCTCATACTCCACCTATGCAACTTCAACAACAATCATACCAAGTAAATCCATTATCTTAACTTATTGGCATTCTCTGGCAGTGAAGGTGAAAAGGAAAGAGCCATTTCGTTGTATGGGGTTTTGATCATATTCAGCTTTGGTAGATGAGGAATATAAAAGATGAAGATACATTCGAGTTTGATGACTATACACTTTGCACAATTTATAATCCGTTTATCTACTTATTAATCATTTTGATTTGGTTTTATGTCAATCGTAAAATACCTGCTATCTGCGAAGCTTAATCCTGATATTAGAATTCCGTTGATTGCCACACTATGTATATTTCTGGAAGGAGCTTTAAAATGCATGGTACTTTTATGTGTGATAAATTGCAGCAAAGCAGGAGAAAGTAGGTCGAATATCCTAAGGAAGTTTCAGTCGTAGAGCTATGTTAGCAGAACATGGGTATTTATGAAGTAAGCGACATATATGATAGAACATTCTTTATTTGGAAGATGAGAGCAAAAATTTTCAACAAGGAGATAATATTTTAACTTTTCCGTATAGGAAATGAATTTTTTATGTCAATTTAATTTTACTATTCTTTACGTTTTAGCGCTTATGCGTGTATTAAAAAAAACAAAAATGACTGGAAATCAACGATATGAATACTTACCCTAGTATTAATGTATTTTTTTAAGGTCTTTGTTGTAATTTTAGCTGTCTTTACTTCAGATATTTTCTTAATGGGTGCATATAAATCACACTCTACGAATCTGTCTTTGATGAGTTCAGCCTGAAGGTATAAATGTTTTTGCTTGAGCCAGAAGTGCAATTCCGGGCCGCTATGAATGAATGAAATTCTATATCATTCAACAAAGAGTTTCCAGGAAGAATTAAATTTTTCTACACCATTCATCTTTCAGTAGCTTTCATAGTACCTATTAAAAATCAGCATTGTTTATGGCTGTGATGAAAATAGCAATAAAAAATGTAGAACACATATTCCTCTATCCTGTCAAAAAAATAAATAAGTAATTGAACGGAGAATGACATTCACGAATGTACGATAGCAGGAATTCGGCTCGAAATCTATTTTCGATCCCAATCCCATGAGATTTTTAAATGCCTGAATAAAACCCATGAGATTTTTAAAACACATAAATATTCATGCATAACTGAATGCCTTCAAGCGACGCATAACTTAAACCATCGTGTTCCAATTGGCATCAGCGAGTGAACTAACTTTCATCTTCCTTTGTGCGATGGTGGAGCCGCTGCAATGGCGGCCGTGGAGGACGCACGGGATAATGTTACGTCGGTATCAATGGGGAGAGGGGAGGAAGAGGTGACAATGGCGAATGGGAAGGTTTTCAGAAGATGAATTGGGAGGGGAGTCTCAATGCGCCCCCTGCTCCCATTAGAAACGCCCCCGGGGAATGCTTTTATTTCGTTAGTGCCAGGAGAGAGACTGTATAACAACCTCTCTCGCTGTCTCTCCGTCTATTTCTGCCGCTCCTTTGCTAATGATGTGATAGGTTATCACAGAGTGGCGTAACTCGTATTTATTTAACGAAAATCGGTTTTCGCAGGAATGTATCAATTTTGATGGTTTTGAAAAAATTCAGATTCTGACGACGGACACAAATTGGCGGAATAACATGGCTCATAGGGACTCGAACCCCAAACCTCGGTGTTCGCATCATACCATTAAGTCATTGAGGTCAGGAAAGTTTAATTAGCTTATGGTCTATGAGTGGCACCGCAAATTTCAGGCTCTCGTTGATTTAACTTTTTTATCGTAGTTAGGTATTCATAGGATTTATCCATAATAAGTCCCAGCTCATATGCATGGCAAAAGAGGCGAAAGTAGAAGTCTTCATGGTACTATTACTGCTTGCAATCACTTACTATTATTCCGCTAAAAATGTCCACATTTTTTTCTTTATTATTGTAAGTAAGCGTTGAATATTCGCATGGTACACATGCTTGAATTTTGAGAAGAAATGAAGAAGAAAAAATATATCTTTATCATTGTAAATTTTTTAATTAATAATTTCTTGTCTTAATACTTTTCTCAACTAACACATTAAGAATTATGGCGTCGATTACTGGCATGTAACACTACATTCAATGCTAAGGTTATCATTGAATTTTAACGATAAACTAGTGCTTTCCCATTATCACTGTGCTATTTAGTCGAGCAAGAATGCCGCTACATGTGATATCGAGTTGGCCTCGCGCATCAAGACTAAGATCGTCGAAATCGACTCTTTTCTTTATAACCTTGTATGAGATTGAAGATATTTAGAAATTTTGCAATATAAATATACCATAGATCCGTTTGTAAGAGCTCCAAAAGTGCACAATTTCCCATTGGATATGAAAATCGTTTTATTTGAAAAAACCTCGCGAGAAGACTCAGGCGCTGGAACCCTAGACGAAATTAGAAGGTTCAACCCACGAAGTCCACGGAAAAACGAAAACTAGAGGATGTCAAATCGAAGATGGCCCTCAGTGGAAGCTCGATTCCTCCTGCATGCAAATTAAACGGAAATGTCCGTTGCTCCGTGACGTAGTTGAAAGCACTCGAGGTTCCTTCGTTGTAAACGTCCATCCGAGGAAAAAACCATCGGAGGACAAAAAAGTGTCCTAATCCTCGATGCACACGCCTCTTTTTCCACGCCTTGCGCGCAAGACCTCTCACCACAAGCACCATCGAGTCACGCTCCCGAGGTTTTCAATGCAGTGCCTATTAACACGAATTCTGGAGAGGAGATGAGGGCCATCCACTTTCTTTCGCGATGCTCACGTGCACCGGTCCTTACCAACGCATCCATCCTTCGGCACAACTGCCTCACGTGGCCGACGTTCTATTGGCTGCTCAATTCGAATGCAGCGCGAATGGCCAGGGCCGCCTTCAGATTGTAAGAAAGTGTACCGACCGCCCAAGAGTGTACTAATCAATGAACATTTAATATTAAATATAAGAAGTTTATTTGAAGGTCTCAAATGGAAACATTGAAAAATATACACAGCAATGGCGAGTTGCGATACCAAGCTCAAATTTGGTTTCAGAGAGTGGTCCAATTAAGAGTTTCTTTTAACCCTCGAAAGACTACGGATGCCACATGGCATTATCCGATACCAACTATTATTTCATTTTGTATCACAGAATAGGAGAGCTCGATCACAATGTTGCAATTTTGTATTTGTTTGGCTGGTTTTATAAATATTTTTGGCATAATATTTTATGGGTATTGTTTTCAAACAATCACAAAGCGAAATAGTTAAGAAATTTAAAATAATTACAAAAAAAAATAATTCCGTCCTGAGAGGATTAACATTTTTAACTTATTATAATTAATAATAATTTATAAATAAATTTATAATATAAATGATAAAATATTATAATTAAAATATATACCTTTGGCATAAGTGGTCCTTGGTTTGATTCCCGATGGGAGCCAAATGACCTAAGCTGTCGAGGCACTTTTAATATCTAACAGTACTACTTCTACTAGATGTAATAGTAAAGACTAAGTAAACAACAAGGTTATGGTTGTTGAGAATCTTCTCGTTTTGTTTAGCGATCTTCAGAGTTGTAACTCATCTAGCTTTACGTAACAAAAATGGACCACTATCAAAACAGTATTGGAAGGAATTAGGAAGAAATAACATCTACATCATTTATATTCACGAAAAGGTGCGAAATGACCTCAGCTGTCGAGGCACCTTCATAAATACTACTACCAACATCTAAACTGGAATAAGATAAACATGTGAAGGTTACAAATTATGAGGAAGCGAGGCGATTTTTTTAGAAACAAGATGGCTAGGAAAGCTGCAGAAAACCATTCTTCGCCAATCATTGTAAATCCATAATGATGATGATGGTAATTCATATTGAAAATTTCCAATTGCTGACTCTTACTACTTATTTATCAGTACAAATTTCTACAAAGGAAGGATCGATCTTTTGCATGTGGTCTCATGGTGTAATGGTTAGCACTCTGGACTCTGAATCCAGCGATCCGAGTTCAAATCTCGGTGAGACCTGATCTTTTATTTTGGTCAATTATAAATCTCTCTCTAATATTGTGCATCAATAAATAGGTGTCTATTCCAAGCTGATGACTTAACTGATTCCGGTTCAGCACATCAGCAGAATCAACTCCCTTAATTTGTCTAAACAATTTTCATTCGTGCTTTCATCTTAGATTTTACTATTTTAATATTTATAATAGGCAGCTCGTATCATTTGTAACAGTGACTGCATTCGCTTATATATTATTCAATTGCCGTCGCGAAAAAGCGTTTAAATGTTAAGAACATTATGAATAATGATTTTTAGGGATACCTCTTATTAATTTTTGAAGAAGTCTGGTGAATTGATTAGCATTATTAGTCAGTGCGAGCCCTTCTTGCTAACTCCAAGCTCTCCTAATCCATCTTAGTGTCACCCTGTCTCTGATCCTTTCAATGCCCTTTTTTTCTTCCCTCTCTGGCCTTCCTCCCCTCCTCTCTTTTTGGACACCCACTATCCCAATTGGAGGAAATTAATTGGAGGAATCTGTAGCGAGCAGAAAGAAGAGTAGGATTGGACGGGATAGCAGATGTATGGGGAAAGAGCGTCGTGTCAGAGAAATATGAAGCTAAGATCCCCTCTAAATTGTGCGAGCAGTCTTTCTTTACCATATTCTTTACTTAATGATTCCGCTGGTGATTACATGTATGCCACTGATTAAAGAAGAGCCTTCGAAATTTAGAATAAATTACCAACGAAATATGGTTGGCGCCATCCAAAATCAACATGCAAATTTCAATATTTATAACTCACCGTTATAGTTTTCTCCAATATTAATTGAATTTGATTGGATCCATTCTTTCATCATTTCGGATGGTCTGATTCTTCCTTCAACATACTACATCGAACCAAGGGCGTCGCCAGCCACTGGGCTAGGGGGGGGCAAGCTTTATAGATAAAATGAAAAATGCCTAACTTACAGGGGCTAGTTTATTCATGCCCGCTTCTTACAACAAATATGTCAAATCTTCCATAAACTTAATGTATTGAAAACTAAAGGAGTTTAACGCTTATATGGCCAACTCGTTACACAAGATAGTAGTTTACATAAGCAAACTATTGGAAACTTATCATAAGTTTTGTTTGGATTTCTAGTTTGGTTACGTCCGATTTCTATTAAAAATTAATTTTTTTCGATGCTTAAGTATTTTGATGCTGTAGATATATACTTCCCGAGTCTTTGAGAGTTATTTCTTCCAAGAGGTTCCCAAGCGTGAAAAGGAAAAAATAGTTACGGTTATTTGACAAGCGATATAAAACGTCTCAATAAATCATCACATTGGTGCACCCATCCTTATTTGAACATCTATCGTTATTAGACTATATCATCAGCAGCTTTCTTAGGAATGACTTCATCCGTTGCTTTTAAAATTACCTCCTCTTCTAAGAAACAAAAAATCATTTATATCAGATGAAATTTTCTGGTAGTCTTACAATTAAGCCTGATTTCGTAATTTATGTATTAGCCAAGTTTTCAATTGAATGCGTCACATACCGGAGAGTACAAATTTGGCTGCATTAAAATATTCTGTAGACTCTTGATTATAGTTGATATTATAATTGAATTTGCAGAAATCAAGTTATATACCAAGGTGGAAAAAATGAAGACGTCAACTTACAATTATTTAAACTAATTAATAGGTGGTTTAACCAGCAGAGAGATGATACAAAACCCAGTCTTACGCACTGAGTGTTCAAAGGAAACAAAAGTTTCCACGAATTGAAATTTTGAATGGGCATTGCATAACCAGATATGAGATTCGTGGGATTCTATCACAAGAGAAAAAAATGGCTGTGTCGAAAAGGAAGCTGAAGAATTAAAGTCACAGTTTTAACAGTTCCTCAAATTTATTTCAAGTCATCAAGTCACAGTTCCGATAAATATGTGCGTAACTTACGCGCACAATACCTTTCAGCTGACTGATTTGCTTCCAAAATGGTATATTATTAATAATATCTTCGAAAATTAATTTTCACTGATATTGTACAGTATTGCTCCAATACTTTTACAAATTTCTACGGAAACCCGGTTATTGAATTATTTTCGTAACTATACAGCAAATTAACGGGTAATTGTAAAATAAGGATCAGTATATTTTATATCATCCCGAGTAATGAAGATTCTACTCTACAGACTTTTAATCGTCCAGAATGCTTAACAAAGGAACCAGTTCCTTTGCAATTGTCGCTAAACTCATCTTGAGATGTGCCCTCCGATAACAGCCCTAAAATAATACAATCCTAATTTATGCAACTAATAATGGCCATTTTACAAAAAACTACATAGACATTAACTTACGTTATCCCGATAGAGGCCTCGAGCTATTAGCGGACTGTGAAAGGAATTTTTGGATGTCCATCTGTATCTTATGAAATCCAAACTTAACTCTCCTTCGAACTGTTCCCTGTGAATTTCTCAAATGCACTATTCACGAGCCTAGCTTTGCATTCACACCCTTAAAACAGGGCCATTCCATGCCAAGTGGTCTAGTGGTCCCCGCTCGACCGTCACGGATTTCGATGAAATTTTGTATGGACATTCACACATATCTCTTATGATCATGTGTAAAGTTTTACTTTCGCCGATGGTATACTTGCTGAGATATAGAAGATTGTTTGACCCCGTGTCGCTGCCTTCTTCAACATGACTATGAGTTTTCAGTAACTTTGAGGCGTTGTATCTCAGAGAATTGTTTTATGAAGTAAACACACTTTGGTTATCTTAAACAACTTTTTGCGCTCTATTAAACAAAGTAATAAAAATAACTGTAAGAGCGACCTCCTTGCAGAAAATTCTGTACAAAACTGGCCCAAAAAATTAAAACTGGCTTTTTATATTTCAAGAAGAAATGATATAATCAAAGTGAAACTTATCGCATGATAACATATAAATACATAGTTTATAAATATAAAATTTCATATTCCTAGTACTTTCCATTATTTTAAAAATTGAGTCAACATTTGACAATTTTTGTAAAAAAGCCAAAAATAGGCTCTTTGTACCCTGCTTTTACAAAAAAAGACCCTCTGGAATTTCTTTCGAAAAATTTTTATTATATAGAGAATGATTTCAACCCTCTAAAAAAGTATATCTAGTTTTTCATCTCGAGCATATAAGGCCCTAAAAATAGGGACAACTATGAGGATGACATTTGTAAAAACGGCAAAAATAGGTTATTTTCTGCCCGCTCTTAGAAAAGAAAGACCTTTTCGATACTCTAGTAAATTATTTTCATTTGAAAGAGCATGTTTCAAACCTCTTAAAAAAGTACACTTGGTTTTTCATCAAGTAAAACTTTACAAAAGTTCATAAGAGATATGTGTGAATGTTCATACAAAATTTCATTGAAATCCGTGATGGTCGAGCGGGGCACTTCTCTGAAATCAGACCACTTGGCATGGAGTGGCTGTTCAGTCACATGCAACAGATCTAACTGGGCGTTTTATCAACCTGTTTGTCTCTCAAACGTAATCTTAATCTCTGTTTTCAGGGTGTAAGTTTCGAATTACTTCTTGAATTTTCCCTTGTGTTTTTGCTAGGAGTAAACGAATCAGCACTTTTGAATTCTTCTCATGGGAATCTTATCTTATGGTCATCTAACAAAAGGATATGGTTAATAAGTGCATGCGTTGAACATTGTGCGCGAAACACTCGTAGCGTCCCATTGATATCGATGTCGGCTCTAGGCCTGCTCTGCTACCGAAAACATCAACTTAGCTGTAAACGGAGCCATATTTACTGGCATGCAAAGCTTTCACTAAATTTATCAAGCAAATGATTGGGGTTTAGTACTCTTCAGCAGAAAAAAGCACAGAGCTAGTCATAGGACTTGACTCTTAAGGGGGGGGTTTGAACCCCTAAACTCCCCCCCCTCGCTACGCCACTGCTTGGGCCTATATGCAAAATACTCACCGCAAAACTTTCTCACGTCCATTTTGAAGGGAAAACGAAAAAAACTGAAACCTTTGTCTTCTGCTGGCGATTGTCGGACGATACTCAAGGAAGCTTGAGAGAAAGTACATAATCGCATAACCTCGCGCGCTGATCGCATCGAGAGGCAGTTCTAACTACATTGTTCACCCTGAAACCGAACTTTTCTTCTTTTGGGAAGGAAGGGGCCAAGGAAAGGAGGGATGGCTGTTGACTCTGCTGCAAAGTATTGTTGAAATACCATATTTGTGCTGCGCTGGAGGTATAAATGTATTTCCTACGAGGAAGTACCGTATTTGACGGCATATAAGACGCACCTTTTTTCCTAAATTATGTCTCGAAAAATTTCCCTGCGTCTTATATGTGAAGGTTCAACCTCCACAGGTTAACTTTCAATACTGAATGCTATTTTTAGCCCAGATGGTCTATACTACCTATTTCGGCTCCATTATATCAGTTATACTCTGATTATGACTTTGGTATTACTTATTATGAACTTCCAACATGTAGTTAGAAAATGAACATTGGGTGGATTTGGACTATTTTAGCGCGATCTGGTAGCGGTATCGCGGTATTTTGAGGTTTGGATCTCGCAACCATTCTGATCATAACAAAACAGTGTGTCCTCTTCTTGCTGAGTAAAACTATTAGTTAAAAAAATACCATTGGAAATATGACTACAGGAAATAATAGAGTAAACTACACTATTCAAGATAAACTATGAGTGTTAAATTACGCTAAAGTGCATGGAAACAGAGCAGCAGCAAGGCACTTTGGTCCACCACCTACCGAAAAAATGATACGTAGGTACTTGGCGACTGCAGGAAAATCAATTGAAGACTGCTAAAAAACATAAACATAATATGTTTTCCCCGAATCTGTCATAATAAATATTGTTTCTGCTTTATTTTGTATTTTGTTCGATTGCTTGCCGTTCAATTATTGAAATATATAATGTCAAAATAGCTTCCGTTTGTTAAATTTTCTTAGTACTAAATATCTTTGGTAATTGCATTTAATATTTGGCTTTTTGACATTATTTCTTTGATTGTGTTAATATTTGGCTTTTACGAAACGTGACAACTAAAAGAAACAACATTTTAAGTTATTGTGGTACCGCGCTTTCGCATGGACTATTAAAACCTTTTTTTCCTTGTGAGTGGCCAACTTAATGAGGGTGCGTCTTATATGCCGGTGCGTCTTATATGCCGTCAAATACGGTACTTTTCCCATCACTGGTGTTTACACGTGCCAACACTTGACTTTGTTTTGGGTCTAAATTCTTTCCAAATACGCTCGTGCCTAAAAATTGTTTCTACAACACATCCAGAACCAAAATACGAATGTGTCTCTAGGGGGGGGGCAGCTGCCCCCCCCTGCCCCCCCCTGGCGACGCCCATGCATCGAACCTATATTTCTTTTCAAACAAAATCGTTTCTACTTCTTAATCTCTTAAATGTTTCTTTTCCCTATTTACACGTAATTTTGTTTTTTTTTTAAATATATATTTCATGACTTCTATATATCTAACATGTAGATATGGAACAACATTATCTCATCCCCAACTTAAGAATAGTAAGGCCTGAAATATCAAATTTAATTTAAATTACAGAATTGGTAAATGACACTGATTAATCTTTTAAATAAACTTAGATATGACTCAGTCAGCCGTTCATGTTTTAGGTAGCTTGTCAATTCTAATTCCAGTGGTAATTGTCCCAGCATTAGTATAAATCTCTAAGAACACCGTTTAGCATAACCAACTAAAATAAACAAATACATAGATACCTAATTTGATTATTTTATAGATCTGGGGTTGCCGACCTTTTATGGCTAAATTATTATCAATTGATTTATTTCTATTTTGATGCGCCATTTAAGCTGTCATGCGTTCGACTCCAGAAGGCCCCAAAGTCACGATTTTTCCCATTTAAATATATTGCTTTGATTTTCGGGAATTTCTAAAAAATACTTCCCGGATAGATAGAGAATCAAAACTCAAGGAGCTTACAAATATGGTAATGATCTATTGAAAACATTAATGACTTTTACAGAAAATGTCCTGGGTTCGATGCTAGATTGATACACAAATCTCCCATTTAAAATACATTGGGGTAGTATTCATTATTGTTTTGATGCATTTATCGATATGATATGAAGTTCTTGCTTTGATAGATGATGTATATTAAGACTTGGTTTATGAAAAAAAATTAGATAAGACCATGCTGTTTCTGGGTTCGATGCCAGAGCACATTACAAATTCTAACATAAGGAATATATGGGAGAAGTAGGACGTCGTTTGAGGCTGTTGCAGCCAATATTTCTGCTTGAGTTTTCACATATAGCTAGAGACGGTAATTCTTTGTTGTTCTGCATAGTAATTATCACCAGGAAGACCCGGGTTCGATGCCGGACGGAGAAATTGCAGCGAATTTTAAGAATATTTTCAATCCTTTATTTTTTCATTTGAGGACCGTCCCGATATGATGCCGATATGAAATTAGTGTTGTCGATCTGCTTGCAGTATGCAAGCTACATTTTACTCGTAATAGATATATCTAACTATTCGTATTCGTGAGTATATGTCTGTATACATGGTGGTAGAAATGGGTTTTTAATTTTCCTCTGAATTTTTCGCGCCACTTTCGACGGATGCACCATAGGTTGGCCATTTGTATTGATAAAGACAAATTCTCGAACGATATCGATTCTTTCATTTGAATACAAGTAGTTTGTTTATATTGATATAGACAAATTCTCGAACAATATCGATTCTTTCATTCGAAAAGTAAAGTAGTTTGAAGTATTCAGCAATAGGTCCTGTTTAAAATTGCATTTGCAATTGTAGTATTTTTAATTCATCAGCAGAAAAAAAATTTACAGTTATATCAATAATGGAATTCACTTGGTTAATTAGTTGTCCTTCTGCAACAAAGAACAACCACAAGGAGACCCCGTTTACCCGTTGATTCTCTTATTAGTACTTCTCTCTCCTCTGTCGCGAAATCAGCGGCCGAAAGGGTGGGAGATGATTTTCGTATACCCTGCCGCCAAAATGGATTCCTCATTGGACTCAACTCTTTCCCTCTTCCCTCTGTACGTCCGATCCTTTGACAGGCCCTCTGGCCAACAATGGGAGTCGTTGTTAGGCTGAAATGGACTTGCCAACAACGAAAAGGGGTGAAAGTCTTCGAGTTGCATGTCTCTCCTCCAACAAAGTCCCTCTGGTGTTGTAATGTTGATGAAGTGGTTTCCTCTTCATTGTTACCACTCTTTCTCCAGGCTTTTGGATGAGACCCAGAGGCTAATTCTCAAGTCAGGCGATCTTTGTTTGGTACACATCCGTGGGCCAAGTCAGTCGGCGGAAAACGAAGCAGCGGATGTGGGTAATAGTCGAAAATTACGGTGGCCAAACAAGCAATTGGTGTTTGGAAGGACGAGTCGCTCCGAATGTTAAATGAAAAGAGATTCGGAAGGGTATATTGAGGGACACTACAGCGTCTGCGTTGATAAATATTTTGCAGGTGAGGGCTTACTCTTACTTTGGTCCGTTATACTTGTTTAACCGGTATGAAGGTGGATATTGAAATGATGTGTATTATCATAATTGTGAATGATGAAATTCTTACATTTTGTGTTGTCGTAGGCATAGCAACCTAGATACGTTAATACGAAGAATCGCGACTTTAATAGATTATCCTTCCGAAAAAAGAGTTTCACCGGATCAGAAATAAAAGATGTGAGAAAATTATGAAACAAACAGTAGCGAAAATGAGAAAAATTTTAAAAAGTTAAGCAATATTTGGCCTTATCAATGCCTTAAATGATTTGAAACGGTGCTTTGTAAATGATACATCGTCTTTATTCCTTTTGACTTAACAGCTCCATAGCTGATTTTCACAAATACAATTTATTATCTGTAAAAAAATAACTTCGATTTGAATTTTTCAAGATTTTAATTGCGTAAAATAATCTTCGAATGCCACAAAAATTGTTCGTATCCTGAGAATTAACTTATTTTACACCTGGTTCAATTCATTGTTTTAAGGTGAATATTGCAGCGGAATCGAAATTACCCCTTTGTGAGAGCGATTTTGAAAAGGCTTGAAATTATGAAAAATGTGTCATGTGGATACTAAAAAAGAGATCGATTGATGATGATGACGCCAATTTGGATTTCGTTATTCAAATTAATTTCAACTTTATATTCGCTGGAAAATCGAACACAGTTTCCTTTATTAATTAGCAGTTAACTTTGAAAAAAATAATTTTATTCCATAAAACTTCAAATTTTTATCGCTTGCGCTGTCGGTGATTATTAAATCTTATGAAATACTGAAAAAGTTAATTTTTATAATTTGATCCTCACTACGGAATACTATAATATGAGTTATTCATGAGAAATCTTCCATGCACATACCTTTGTATTTATATATTATTACTAGTAAATGGGTGCTTGCAAACTGCAAGCAAAAAAAATATGAAGGGATACTACCCTGAGTTATCGGTCTATATGTTATATTTACGTTTCTTTTTAATTATACCACTATCTATCGTATACATAATTTTGAAATGTGAGATCAAGATTCACCAAATAATATAATAATAAAATAATTATTTCGAAAGTTTTTTGCGTTTAATTGATACGGTAGTTTGGAGTTGAGACATTAAGGCTGGGTGGCCACCAAATGCGAAGCGAAGGTAAGTTGAGCGAAGTTACGTTGAGCGGACTACGCTTTCACAATAGAATCTATACTTTTTAATGCAGCTGCGGCCACCGGATACGAAGCGTAGTTGAGCTGAGAATTGTGACGTCACTCTGCCTCGCAAGGCACATCTTCCGAACGGTCGTGGTTCGTTCTGAAGCGAACTCAGCTTACC
This sequence comes from Sympetrum striolatum, assembly GCA_947579665.1. Classification (NCBI taxonomy): domain Eukaryota; kingdom Metazoa; phylum Arthropoda; class Insecta; order Odonata; family Libellulidae; genus Sympetrum; species Sympetrum striolatum. The sequence continues at coordinate 79,364,029 of OX388347.1, read as the reverse complement.
CCTCCACCGTTCTCAACGTGATAGTGGTGGAGGGGGGAGCCTTTCGCTTCTTTCATCGGCAGTATTTGAATTGATATCAGTGTGTGAAAGATTCACATTTTTGAGGGCTCCCGGATAGTCATGTGGACAGCGCGTTTGCCTTTGATGAAAGCTGTCCCGGGTTTGATTCCCGGTGGGAGTCAATGTGCGAAATGACCTAAGCTGTCGAAGCACTTTTAACAACACTACCTACCTAAGATTCACATTTATGAGCTTGAAAGGTGTGATTAATTCCCAATTACAGCTTTCTTTCAGAAATATTAATTTAATAATTGATGAACGATTCAATTTCACAAAAAGTAATCACTCTGTAAACCTATGATAATTGTGATCGTAAACCTAATTTAATTACTTCCAATGTGGTTACAAATCAATTAAATCCCAATTTAAGATATTTACTCGTATTAGCGGAACGCAATCATTGAGAAAATGTCGGAAAGGTTCACTACAGCCGAGAATAATTTTCTCGTAAATATAATCATTGAACGCAGGTAAGTTTTTGAAAATAAACTAATCCTGTGAAATCGTCAGTAGGTCTCGGAGAGGAACACCAGCTTATCATAGCACTAAAACCAATAACAGTAGGATATTCATTTATGCACCATTAAAAATATTAAAAATACGGCAATTTGAAGTAGATTAAGAAAAAGGCATGTGCTCCTCTCCGAGACATTTACCCGTCAGCAAAAGTATGACGATGGATGAAGAGTGAAGAAAAATTGAGTTGCCATGCTTATGTGAGTAAAGTGGTTAATTTTTGTGATGCTCTTTACAAAATAATTTAACTAATTATTAATATAAAATTAAAAACTATTTATACTATCAGTTCCGTCATTGCAAAATGAAAAGTGTACTCGAGTGAGGTACGAACGATAGGAACTTATATGATATTAGCGAAATAGATAAATTCGTTTCCAATGGCTGTAAATAATATCTTAATTAAAGTGTGCCAGCATAATATTGTGACAGAATCCGCCTCTTGCGGAATTTCTGTGATTTAACCGTAATCAAAGAATTAAATTCTCGGTCGGCAACTAAAGGCTAAACTTACGCCATCTTGGTAGTTTAGAAAGGAATCGCTTCGCACAGCTCAGCTCCTCCAGTTTCCGACCCTCGGAGACTAAAACTTCGCTACGATTCGCTCCGCGTCACTTTTTCCAGCTCAACTCAGCTCAGTGCCGCTTCGCATTCGGTGGCCACCAGGCTTGATGAATACGCATACGTAAAATTAAATTACGGAAATCATGAAGTTAATGATGTAAGGTACAACGTATTAATTGTGTACTATGTATTAATTTAAGAAAACGTAGTAAAAGAACTTACCTATTCCCCCTAAATATTCAGTGTAGATTCTTCAACTTCATCCTCGAATAATCTCACTACTTACATGCATTTTCCGATTATCTTCGTTGGTACATGGTCTCGTATCCTCTACATAAACTTATGTTATCACAGTATGTATTCCCGAATAATTCATTGACCGTGCAGATATTCGCTGTCCATTTTGATGTAAGTTACATTTTTCAACCTTCAGTAATAACATATATGGAAAGAATTTTTTTTGATTATACCATTGTATATTGTATACATAATTTTCAAATGAGTGAGATCGAGATTCACCAAATAATATGATAGTAAAATAAATATTTCGAGAGCCTTTCACGTTTATGTGATACGGGAGTCTTTAATGGATACGTGTTCGTAAAATAATATTAAGGAAATACGCCAAACATAGTAAAGTTGGAATAAAAATCTGCATAAGATAAAAATGTGGAAAATAAATTGACGATTACCTGTGTAGTATTCGGTTCAGTGCAAGACATACTCCAAAATAATCCTATATTAATTAAATAGCGTCTACCACGACAATGAGCTCCGTTTCTAATTAAATAAACAAATAGACAATAGGCAACGTAATTATGTAAATAGTTTTAAAGAACGTAGAAAAAGATCTTTATTCTAAAGCCCATTTGGAGAAGATGGGAAAATAATATTCATACATTGATACATGCAAACATTGTTTATACTAACGAAAAATTATCCAGCTAACACGATGAACGACGTAATCAGAAGGTCGTTGAAGGAAATCAGTGTATTTTATGTGTAGATTTTTGTTTTTCATTTTGATGAAAGTTGAATTACGTAATATACTACGTACTAATTGTGTACTACGTATTAATTAAAGAAAAAGTAGAAAAAGAACTTAATTTTAAATTCTCTTTGGAGAGGATGACAGAATAATTATATGTAATTAAAATAGAAAAGAAGAAACATAATAGGCATAAAATAAACAGCACAGAAACACACACGAAAAGCAAACCACCATATACGTAGAACAACGATATCCTAACATCGTTCAATGATACCATGTATTTCCTGAGTAGATATTTGTTGTTCATATCGATGAAAGTTACAATTTCTTGATATTCAATGATAACATGGTCCTTCAAGAAAGGCGGGCAGCAATGGGTTTAGTTGCCGTTATGAGCTTTTCGGTGACAATTTATCACAATGTATATAGAACGAAAGTGAAACATACATAGAACTTTTTAGTCTGAGTTCAGTATATGATAAATGCATTTGGTTAAGTGAGCTATGAAATATAATATATTAATAAACTATAGTGTTCGTTAAACTAATGATTCGTATTGCTTGCAGTTATGTTATTTCTAAAGATTGTCGTTAAACCTTATAATTTACATTAATATCCCTATTTATTGATTTATATTAATATCTATGTACTTCATTCTAGAATAATCTCGCTACTTACATGACTTTTGCGATTATCTTCGTTGATAAATTGTCTCGTATCGTCTACATAAACGTATGTTATTACTTTATGTATTCCCGAATAATTCATTGACCGCGCAGATATTCGCTGACCATTTTGATGAAAGTTACATTTTTCAACATTCAGTAATAACATATATCGAAAGAAACATTAAAGAAATATTAAAAATGCATCAAACCTTTATCACGGAATATGAAATCAGGATTGTAAACAAACTTGTTTTCGATTCAAACAATGGTTGTTGCCATAGATTCAATTTTCGAAATGAGCAGAAAAAAACGAAGCAAATTGGCGTTGTAACTAAAATTTTGCAAATTTCGTGTCGGAATGTTAAAATCGGTCGCAAGAAAATTAAACTTTGATCTTTTAGACGTCATATAGATCAAGTCTCACTGCTTTACGATTACTTTTTCACATTTTCATTAACGAAAGAAATTTGCTCTGCATGGCCATTTTTCGTTTTTCCGGTTTAAATACATTGAAAAATTTTATCGTCTATGGGCTCAAACCTAGTTCAAAATCTGGAAATTTTCGATTTTTTCCCAACTCAACTGTCAATTATGAATCACTCCTGAAAATTTCAGCCTTCTAGCTCGATTGGAAATAGCCAAACAGTTTGTATCAATGAGTCAGGATTGCAGCTTTATATATAGTAGTAATATACCTTTGTATTTATATAGTACCAGCGGATTGCCCGTTGATTCTCAACGGAAAAATGTCATAGATTGTCTCTGCATCGAACACCAATAGAAAGAAGATGTACCAAAAAGCAAAACCAATTGTCAATATAAATGTAGGAATGATTCAATTTTTGTTAATTCTGTTAATCATTTGCGATTGTTTTCGGTGATATCGGCAAATAATTGAAATTCAGGGACATGATCCTATAGTTCAAATATTCAAAAATGATATTTTCATGTATAGAGTAACATATCTGAAAAAATTGCAGAGTTTAATATTGGACTAAAGGCAAACCATATACCAGCAATGCTTCTTTAGAGGGAATTTCTATAGTATACTAAGTCCTCGAGTAGAGAGAGATAGTAAAACCGTTTTAAAACTCTAACTAAAAATTCAGTAAACAATTACGTTGCTGTAAATAAAACTTGGTTGCTACTGATGTTTAAACAAAATTGTAAAAAATTAAAATTTTAATGTTTGTACTTGTTCCCATGCGATTCTTCACAGGATATTGTTCGTAACAGCAAATGTTAAAATCTCAGGAGTTTTTTTCTTTTTCATAAAATGTATCACTTATTAGCAGGATTAATTTTAACTTGACTTATATTCTTAATGCATTTTGATGGATAAATACATGAACTTGAAATCAACAATCGCCTTCATTGTCAAGGGGGATGGGTTGTTTACAACCTCCAAATTTTGATAAAATATTCAAGCATTTTATCAAAATTCTCGAAATTTCGATTCGTAAACGATATTTCACGATCAAAATAAGAATCTTTATTCTATTTTTCTTCTTTTGGTGGTTGATTCGACTTTGTATAACCATTATTTCTAATTTAAATTTTCGAATGAAATAAAGCCTGCTGCGAGAAAAATGAACTTTACGTGAATTTCTTATGGAGATACCTTTTCGATTTTTCGGCTATTCCTTTTGGGTTTTTCCTAATTCTATTTTTTCCTAAACCACCTCCGTACCAAGGCGATCAAAGAAAAATAATATTCAAATCGGTCGAGCCGTTTTCGAGTTTAAGACGACGTCACGAACATCATTTCATTTTTATATATAAGATTTCTGTGTATCTTTATTTAACGTATTCTCTTTTTATATATTTAACCCTTTTAGTAGGTTTGGCCGGTAAGGCCTCTCTACCACCCAACCTTTACAGATATTACATAAATTTTATACAATTAATTCAAAATTATAATCTAAAATTAACTTATAGGTACTTAGCTTACCAACAAGGTAGGCAAAAGAGAATTATACACTTCTAAAGACAACAACGTAACAGTTTCATACTAATGCTAAGCACATATAAACTATATGTAAAAGATTTGGGTTGTGAAAAAAATACTCCTCAACTGAAGGTCTACGGAGAAACACCTACGATGCAGGAAAACACCCACGCAAGAAAGGGAGCGAAAAGCTCCCTCGAAAACACAGGAGTAAAAAAAAGAAAGAGAAATCGCCATAAAAATATCCTTTTAAACTATGACTTATGTATTTACAGATATCTCGTCATCAAAAATGAAGTACAAGTCAATCAGGGAATTACGCGAAAGGATTATCGGTGAGTGATGCCAATTGATTTTTATCCTACGAGATTTGCTATCGTCGTCTTGTTGAATGAATCTCTAAATTATCCTGGATTTTTTTAAAAATACTGAATGGCATTTAAGGATAAACATATCTTTTAACGAATAATTATCAGCTAGGTGATAATGATTTGTCAAAATACGTGTACGCCTTTTAGGACAATCTTTGAGAGATTGTGTATCTAATATCGCTTTTGAGAAAAATGGTTTTTTCGTAATTATTATTTTTGTTGATGTTCGTAATAATTATTTGTGCGAACACACAGTGAAATATGCAGAAAAATAATGATAAATAATTAGCATTAAGTAATATAAGTCTATTAAAAATGAAGATACTCAGATAAATAATGTGAAAATTTTGCCATGAAGCTAAATAGGGTAACATAAATATTTACGAGGTACTAAGCAAAAATTAATTGAAAATTCGTTTAGTAAGATCATGCATATTCATGTTATTAAATTGCCTTACATCTCGATATTTTCTTTTCGTTTGTGAATAAAATCTAGCCATCTTAGCTCTTTCGTACGACTTCCTAGGTATGCTCGGATTTCAACTTTATCATAACAAGGTTTTCAATCCAAGTATCAATTTCTTGCCTCTCTCCAATCCATAATCTCCTTCATTTTCTTATTAATCTCAAAGCCTCTCCATTACGATTCATCCTTGAGCTGCTTTGTGTTACCTCGTCCATCATGCCTTATTTTATAATTTATAAATATTTTCCTCGTACTTATTGTTTTATTAACTTAATACAGGAATTCTTCGTCATTCATTCAGACTCACATAAATTACTAATTTAGAATGAAATCTACGGGGCAATTTTTTGTCGATAAGGAAATACTCGAGAGAAAGTCGTATGCAATTTTATTTCTTGCTGCTGTATTTAAATAAACGATTAAGGTCATTAGGTTGAGATTAAGAATACAAAGTATCCTGCTCCATCCAACCCAACTTCACTATTGTTATTATAAGGTATTATGTTAAGATTTCTTGGAAGAAGATAAGATGAGATAAAAGACATGGAAAGATTACGGAAAATTTAGAGAAATATTAGGTAAAATCATCCATCGGCAGTTAAACACGCCAAAAGGCAGAGCTAGAGAAAAATCTACCCTTCTGATGATGATGGCTAAAAGAGGACATTTTTTCCACATTGCGAAGTTACAAAAAATATGAACACAAAGTCAATAAAAAAATTTAAGACGAAGTAAATGAAGTACATAATAATATGCAGTTAGTAATTATAGAGTGGAAATTGCATAAATACAAAACTAATAAAGCGTTAAAATAAATATTCAATCATACTTGATACTCGTATAGATATATAATACGCGCAATAATAATCAATATGATGAAACATATATAATGTAATACGCATTTATTTGGGAACATTGTTTCTGAGTTTCAATGCTCTCTTCCATTCTTCTCGCTCTGCTAGGAAAGGACGAATGGATGGTAGTGACCCATTGTGCATCACCAAGACAACAAAAGCTTTCGGCTCAGTAGGACTCGTTCTCAGAGTAACGGTTTAGCGAATTAATGGACCGACGATTATTCGGGATCACGAATGCGGAAGGGAGGAGAAGACACGTACTGCCATTCACTGCGTCTGTCACACCTTTTCGACAAAAGAGTTCGTGGAGATGGCTCTCACAATGCTCTTTCGAGAAAGCATTCGGAGAACAGGGGCGGAATAGGTAAAGAGCAGTGGGCGAGGCGCTCTAACAGATCGTTCGAGGGTTTGAATTAGAAGGACACGTGATAGAGTATCTGTGATATGTTTGTTCTTACCAATTATTTGGCATAAACTATGTGACCGAGTATCAGAGCATCGAAAAGTACTACAGACACGGTTTCTGTTCCGATTCAGAAGTAAAACGACAAATTTCGGTTCAGAGATAAAAGTTTCGAGTTCTATCTAAGTCCAAAATCAATACAATAAGAGCAAAAGTAAAAGTTACTAAGGAAAATTAGGTCCCACCGAGATTTGAACTCGGATCGCTGGATTCAAAGTCCAGAGTGCTAACCGTTACACCATGAGACCGCTACGTCTAATGGCAATTACGGCGTGATAGCGCAAGATTTATTTATGCCAAACTAGTGCAGACTTCAAGAGAGGGAGTATGTTGCTTTTCCCTTTTTATGAAAAATAATACTATGATATGAATAAGGCTGAAGTAGTAACCGAAACTCAAATTGATTCAAAGCTTATATTCCTATTGCCTATAATATATTTTTTAATTAGATTCTTTTCAGCAAGTGTAAAAGTATTTATTTGATTTTAACAAAACAGGACAGAAATACTTGAAATATTCATGTGAACAATGCGACTGTGTATCCCATTTCTATGCTATAATGTTGAGAAATGCATCATCACTACAACAGTTTAGGTCCTACCGAAAATTAAACTGGAATTAAAAAATTAAATGCGGAGTTCATATTTATCCGCCATTTGTAAATTAATTTAATTTAACCCTATTTATTTGTTTGTATTTATTATATTTATAATGCATTTTTCCTGATTGGCATTGTGATTAGCTTTATATTTATTAATTTTGAGCCGAACTTATATTGCTATTTTCAATATATTAGTTGAAATGTACTGGTAAACCAACAACACGAGTATTCGTACTACGGGAGCTCAATATACCGCACCTCGGTTTATCAAGTCCAACGTATATTCTAACAGACGTTTCCTCCACCTCGCGCACCTTTTTTCCTCATCATTTTTCGATATTTCGTATTTTTTGATTACCAAATGGTGTCGCAGGCCCCCCGTCGCAGAATCCAGCGCCAATTCTTCATTCTCTCTTCGCGCGTCCACCCCCTTTCCTGTCATCCCCACCCCCGTGCCAACCCCCGACAACTCCTCGTCCCTCTTACGTAGTTTCCACCCTCTTGACTCCTCAGAGCGACGACAAAATGTGAGAGGCTCTCGAAAAATCCCCCTTCATCATCCCCACGGGGACATTTCTGGACTCTTCTCACTCCCGTCTGCCACTCAACCCTTATCCCCGGAGCATCCCGACACGACCCAGCCCCCCTCCTGCCCCCCCTGCCCCCGCTACTCCGCCCCCTTCTGCCCGTCAACTCCCTCGCCATGGGAGGGTTCGCCCGATTGGGGGAGGGAACAGGGGCTCGGTCACGGAGGTGTGTGACTCGAATGAATAAAAGCCATGTTTCTCCCTCCCCTTTCTCCTTTTTCTATCACCACTCGGACACGACGGATTCTGCTCCCGAAATTCCCTCCCCCCGACAGGACACCCGCCCCCTCCTCTCAATCTCTCGCCGGGAGACTCTTCCGGAGGGAAAAAAATTGACTGTCGCAGAATACCCGTCGCCCAATGGACGTGCTAGATCCAAATGCGAGATCTCTAACTCTGCCTCTATACATTTCTCGCTGTCGGCTTTCTTTGGATTTTCGCCCCCCCGACCCCGCCCCCTTTTCGTTTTTCCTGCATGAACCCGCGGTGCTCTCGTGGGGTGGCGGTCCTCGGCGGTGGGTGCGATGCTAAGCTTTGTCAGATGGACGTTCGGAGAGGGCTTGTGAAATGTTTCTCGTTTTATGCTGCTTATCTGCGAGTGACTTTTTTCCTCGCTCCTTTGTTTCCAACCTCGGACGCCATGCTTACAAATCCGTGTTTTCGCTGTTACCAAATGCAGCGGCATTGTATTACTTACGTAGAATTACATATGTACGTAAATACTGAGCACCCACGCCATTCCTTATTGGATGATTACGGTATTTGCCTATTTTTCTCAGAGTACTTCTAAATACTTTCTTATCCTTATGTATATCTTTCTTTCCTTACCTTCATGCATCCATTCCCATTGATTCTTTAGACTCGTTGAGTCTTTTTTAGCAGAATCTCATTCATAACATGTGACTAACTTTTTATCGGTCTTCTCCTCTTTTCACATTGCATTCATAATAGTCAAATTCACCATCTTAGTCATTCTGCTCCTATCTTTATTCTTTTTAAAGTCTCAGTCAACGAAAAAACACCATTTCCATGCTAGTCACACAACCGTACATAAAATTCCAACTGAAATGAGGGGAAAATAAAGCCCTTTATAGCCCTCGGTTAATCAAGACTCGGATAATGCAGATTTTAATGAAAAACATCTTTCCTATAATATCTTGATACATTTATTTAAGTCTATTCATCTCTTTGTGCGTGATATAGGATAAATGTATCTTTAATTTACTTTCCAGTCAGTTTTGTCCATGGCCGTGATCATAGTGGCATAATGGCCGTGATTAATAATGGCATCTATCTCGATAACAACTTTTTCAATGAATATATTTATTCATGTAGTCATAGAGCTGTACTTACCTAGATAGAAGTTCGACTGACTGACGGAAGGACTAACTACCTCATTTCTTTCTTTGCGTAATAACTTACGATAATAATAACTGCGAAAACTTCATTTTTTATAGATGATATTCGAATGTTTAAGGTTCAATAGGGCTTTCAGTTAGAGAAAGTATATCAATAATTCCACTTATTTCCTCATCATCTTGTATAGTTAGGATTGGGCTAGAGGTATAGAGAACGAGGTTCAAACTAGCTTTCAGACTCAATACCTCACAGACAATATATATCGCAGATAATGGCGTCTCACACGTAAGAAAAAAATGATGGGGTCTGTAAGGAAGAAAAGAAGATGCCAAAGGGGGAAAGATTGGGGTGTGGGAATAGGGGGAGGTCGCCTGGATGGCCCTGTACAAAGACAGATTTTCATAGGCAGATGGGTGTAATAGCGCTCCAGGGGCGGGTTATCGAACAGCAAAAAAAGTCTTCCCCCTCAGCCTAACGATTCGATAGCGTTGGAAGGTAAACTCATTTCGGAGAATTGAGAAAACCCTTTTGTGAAAGGGAAGAGAGTCATCATAGCCGCATCCCAATTTCACAACTGAGTTCCATGACTTTATAACGGCGTAGCGATTCTCCTTTCCGATCTTACACATGAAAAATTATAGCTCTTTCCGATCATACATCAGCTAGAGATATAAAATTTTTTATTTTATAAAAAACAGGAAATTAAAGGAGCCAAAATGCACATTTTTATTCCATAATTTAAACAAAGACATAAATAAAAATAATTAGTTCAGGTAATGCTACTATTTTTATAATAGGATGTTCAAATATTAGCAAACTACCCGAGTAAGGGCTGAAATAAAATCGGATACTTTCAAGTGCCAAAACAGGTGTTTATGATGCAGCCTCACATGTATGACGTAAATTCATCCCTGTCGAATTTTCATCAATAAAAAGTTAAAGCTGCATCCAGATGGGATTTGGTAGTCAATTCAGAATATTCAAACTTCTGCGCTTTTTGATTGATCCTATATTTGTCTGATACTTCTACATCTACATTAATACCCTAAAAGCCGCATTTCGGCGTGTGGCAGGGGGTGTAAACACCAGTTGAATCTAAACTACTTCCTTATTCGGTTATTGTCGCGTATCGTTCGCGGAAAGAATGAATTTTTAAAACGATTCGTCCTAGCATCTATTTCTCTTAACTTACGGTCATTATCGGATCGACCGAGGTAGCAGGGGGGCTGCGTGATACCGCTCGTATCTTCAGAAAAACTTGTTTAAATCGTCACGCACTGCTAGGCATTAATTTGTATTACTATAGCCCCACGCTTTCAGCATTGTAATCTATTGTTGCACTCTTAGGGTGCACCTTTCTATATTTATAAGATCTACAATTCTTACTCAGTTGATTTCTGATGAAGTCCTAGAATAGATATTTGTACTTTTGACCTCTGTAGACTTATATCCCCTCCTGGAATTCGGCGTCCGTCCAGTAGTAATCGCACCATTTTGGAAGAAGCCTTTTAAAAAGCGGAGTATCCCTCTTCCATTTCGGACGGGATCATGATGGGGTTAACGCCATCCCCCGAATCATTTTCCGGCTGTCCGAGCGCAGCGCTTCGAGCTGAAAGGTGCCGGAAGTGGGAGTTGTCAATGTTTAGATGGCGATTCTTCACGCCGATTAAATGAGTCGTCTTCCACAGCGGACAAATTGAAAAGCGCCACCCGCCGGGGGTGAGATGAAACATTTTCATCCACCGTACGAGAGAGTAAAGGATACGGGTAGACGCCATTCATATAATGGAACTTTAGATAAAGCCCTACTTCCTAATCTGTCGCAGATACCACTCATTTCTCAGCTCTCCGTGTACAAAATGTTTTTGTAATTTAATGATCGTATTAGTATGAACGTATTTTTATATTTGTTAGAGGTTTTTTGTCACAATATAACTTTTACTGTCACCCCCGTACCAGAGTGTGCCTACATGCCATTGTTGTTGTTAATATTAGAATAGACTGATAATTACCAGTATGAAGTATGCAATGTAATATTGCATATTTCAATATTATATTGATACTATTTCTAGCCTCTAACCAGATTACCGCCTAACTAATCTGTAGCTGAACAAAATTATCGCGTTTTATGTTCCCTGTACACCGTCATGCCTCAAATAGCACTTTTGTTTACCAGAAACGAATTTGTACATAGATCTAGATAAAAAAATACGCTCAAACACTGTTATGGTGATTCTGATATTTTGTTTCATGGGTAACACATGCGCCCAGGTTCATCTGAACATTCGTGAACTTAATTTCTATTCGATAGTTGAATCAGAACACCAGCGAAAATAGTTTTCTTATCCACAAATTCTGTATCAACTCGTTAGGTAGTTATTCGATTGCCGAAATGCTCTTAACTGTATTTCTAAGGTTTTGCGGTGATGAATCAATGATGAATAAAAAAAGTGGTTCAACGTATTGATGAGAAAAATGTTATATAAAAATTAGTAAATAGTGCAAAATACACTGAATTTTCATGTGAGTTTAAAACTAAACGAACAAATAAAGGGTATGAAATTCAACTTGCTGAAATATATATTTCACAAAAAATACCTGATGGTTTCCGCTTTCTAAAAGTCAAACTCTGAGCATTTACATAATATAATCTTAGATTATATTTGTTGCGAATATATTTAAATGATTTTAGAGATAGATTTCCTTTCTTTGTACAAAATAAACAGGTCCCACCGAGATTTCAACTCGGATCGCTGGATTCAGAGTCCAGAGTGCTAACCGTTACACCATGGGACCTTTTGCTGAAATCATTTGAGCTGAAGAATTCAGTCAATATAATATTGTACATTTTCAAAGTTTCATTTTCGGTATTTTAAGGCCTGAATGAAACAATAATTTTGGATATATTTTCTTGAAAATTGATCACCTTTCTAAAGAAAATTTGAAATAGATTAGAATGTGATCACAATACAATGCTCGTTTTCGGACAATAGTTGTTTACTGGAAACCAATCTTTGGTGGAACAAATATCAACCGGGACAGCTTTTTAGAAAAAAATAATTAATCATTATCCCCGTACACTTACGATAAATATTTAAGTGATATTACCATCGCAATATAAAAGTTAATTATCATATAATAACTTCAAAATTTTATCGCAGGTCCCACCGAGATTTGAACTCGGATCGCTGGATTCAAAGTCCAGAGTGCTAACCGTTACACCATGGGACCTCAATGTGAAATATTATAAATTAGTGAGTTAATATGTTTAAAGGAATTGCAAAATATCTCCATAGAGATGAGCGTTGGAAGAAGTCCATAGCGAAAATAAGTATTAAGGCAATTCCGGGAGAGATGCCCCACCTAAGGAAATGACTTCATAACATTGACTTCAGTCATAAGAAGAATGTGAAACTGCGTCATATAATAGAACATATATTGATTATTAACAAGATATAAACAAATTTGGTTTAAAATAATTTTAGGTGGGGCATCTATCCTTTCAGTACGGGAGAGATGCCCTTACAGCCAGTGGGGCTACACGGTCCAAGATGGCTAGTCACTGCATGTGGATAATAGATGAACCTATAGCTACAATTTTTCGCCCTTTAATTCAAAATATTCAAACAATTAAACAGATTCCAACCAGAAACGTTATACACGATCTTATAACAGGGCGGAAAAAACAGTACCTACTTGAAATGATGCTATAAAAATGCGTCAAAAGAATTAATCGCCGTGAAACTCTTGCAGATAGACAGGTGCCTTCCAACTGACCGACGCACACCGTCAGTAGAGCAATCTTATGGTTTTCCTTAGAAATACTGCGACTGGGGCTTCTCTCCCGGTGGGGCATCTCACCCGGATTTATATTATATGCGATAGATTCTTATTGAATATTTAGATAATTTCTAGTTCATGGTACACTACATTAAAAAAAACTGATTCTGGCTGTGACACTGCTATTAAGTATATACATGTATGAAAGCTGCCTTACTTGATTAAATCTTTCACGAAGAGTTATTTTTCAGAGTTATACTAATATTTTATGAATTCAGCATATCCCTATCAGTAGGTATCTGTATCGTGGTAGGAGATTACTCAAATGTATTGTTATAATCATAAAAGAGGATGCAGTTTAGCGTTTTTTTTCACACAACTGCATCATTGAAACCTCAAAGAGAAATAGAATCAAATCTCAATAATGCACATTCACAGAATCAACTATATCAATCGTGATTAAGATGGGGCGATACGTTTTACATACGATTCCCGATATTCACTCTATCTGTAATATTGCTTTAACAAATTATAGATTAACTTCTTTGGTAATGTTAGTTATTAATTGATATAACGGCTGATATATGCAGACGTCATATGAGGTGACAACCGTTAGGCTGAGCAACCCACATTCGGAATACGTCAAAGTGAAGTGTACCTCTGATCAATTAACAGCGACAATACGGAAATGTAAATTGAACCAATTGCAATTTTTTCACTTGTAAGATGGCGATGACACGCGCAGCCATATTCCCTCCATCTGCAAAAGAAACGAAAAAATATCTTCGACAGCCTCCCTCTGTGATTTCGCCATTCTCTAATTAAAAGGTGAAGGTCTCGATCCAGCATCTTTCTTTTAGACCAAAAAGGAAGAAGAAGCAACTCCGTCGAATCCGCATTTTTCTTCGGAGACGATTTCATCCATTTTTGGCGTAAGAAAGCCGATAATTGCGCATCCTCTCCCATTCAGAGAACCCTCAGGACATTAGTTTCGGAAGCCTTCATCGAATGGAACAATGTCTGGGATGGAAAAACTTTCCTCTTCCGTGTTTCCATCCCTCTTGACACGTTCCTCGCTGATGGGGCAGCAGTGGTAGTCTTCTTGGAGGGCCCTCCACCAAAAAAACGCCTCTCTATCACTCATCCTCAACCTTTACCTTCCCCGCTCCTTGAGATCCCCTCCGTCTGTTGCTCGGATTCCACTCCATCGTCATTCAGGTCTCCATGGAGATGGAGAGGTTGATAGGATGTGGGTGTAGACTGCTCCCGCGGGTTATCTCAGGTGCGCTTCGAAGGACGCTAAAGAGGTTAGGCGCCACCAATTTCGTAGACGTCAATCACGCGTCATAGCTGTTTTTTTGCCTTTCTTCCGGTAGGATCTCGAGCCCTCCTCGAGATTCGCTTCTACTAGGGAATACTTCCCCTCTGCAATCTGTTTCTCTCGATCTTTACCACGCGAAGTTGTCTCGATTCTTGTAGTGTCTTGGAGGGGTCTTTCAGGGATTCCTTGGGGTTCTTGTATTGTCTTATGTACCGAATTTTTGCCGTATAAGACGCTCCGGAATATAAGACGCACCCAATTTTAAAGGAGAAAATCTAGGAAAAAAAAGATTCGGAACCAAATACTGTAGTAAAATATATTATATCAACTGTGTAAAGTTAACAGCAGTTTAAGAACAATTTTATGCCAACCATATAACATATTAAGGACTATCTTTACCCTCATTAACAGTTAGTAAAGTCAGTAAACACGGTCGATCCGTCTGGATCGCGGATCGCTGAGGCAAACTGTCTATTCGTCGTATAAGATGCACTAACCATTCCCCCGCAGTTTTGGGGAAGAAAAAGTGCGTCTTATATGGCGAAAAATACGGTATATCTTTTCGGGGCTTTGCTTTCTTACCGTGCAACTTACGTAAACGACGAGGTGGTGAAATATTTATTATTTCATTTATTTATTAATTATTTATATCTGATGGTTGTGAAAAATATTGTAGGCTCTATATGTTGTATGAATTGTTATCTATATAATATCTAATTTTATTCCTCGACACCTACTGTTTAGTATGTACTATGACGACATCGGGAAACCTGATTCGGATCCATCGAATGTACGGTTGACTTTGTCATGAGTTTGTTGTATTTGGGCTTCAGAACCCCAAAGATAATTATGGTTCATTGTCGTTTTCGAAAATAAACTGCTATGTAAATATAGTTAGCAAAAGTATTAGAAATAGTTGTATTATTATTATAAAATCCTTGCAAATAGGCCACAAGCCTGGTGGCAAGGTCATACAAACACAAAACAATAGCCAGCTGATACATATCGCTATTTACATTTACAAAGTAAAAATTGCATTATCAACTCGTCAATTAAAAACAGGGTTAATTAGTAACAGGATAATTAAAAATATGATTTAAGTACATACTTTATACAAACTGGATTAAACGTTGGTTTTAAATTGTCGTGACTTGTCAGGAAAAGGACGAAAAACTTCCGAGGGTGAACCATTCCAATCATTAACAGTTCTATTTAAAAAGGAATACTTTCCCTTTCTACTTTACACTTCATTCTTCCTGAGCAAACATCTTTGGAGGCTTTGCCTGTGATTACTCTGGTAAAAATTAATATTATTAATGGCAGTTATTTTTAAAAAGTAGGTCCCACCGAGATTTGAACTCGGATCGCTGGATTCAAAGTCCAGAGTGCTAACCATTACACCATGGGACCGATGTCGTTCTGTAATCAATAACGTTTTATAATTCATTTCTTTGATCTCACACATGAAGTTTCCAACTTAGCTTGTAACTCGCACTCGAAAAGGATTTCTCATTCGTAATTATTTATTCATTATTCTTACCTCTTTTGAGTTCATCCTATGTGAATTTTTTAATTTTCGCATACTTAACGTTGTAAAATCCACAGCAAGTTCTACACCTTCAATTAAGTTCTAAGTATTTTATGAGTAATCGTCCATGTTTTTGTTAAGTATACTAACTTTTGAAATTAATCATAACTTATTTTTCATTCATATCGATACCTTTAAGTTACACATGATGATATTCAGTCGAATTATAGTCACCTAGAGTCCACTTAGCTTTAACGGAAACCTCACAAATTTTCATCATTCATTCATTCATCATTTTTATTTTAAAATTATATTCCTTAAAAAGCATATAAACTACTACAATAACCTGTTTTTGAGAAGTAGATATTTTATGATTAACTTTCCGAAGTCGAAATAATAATGTCCCACCAAGATTTTAACTTGGATCGCTGGATGCAGAGTCCAAAAAGGGAAACCATTACACCATGGGACCCTGATTATCACAGAAATTTTTTTTTTCAAAAAGCTTACGGAAATTCTAACAAAAATTCTTTGTTTGTTTGTGTTATATATTTTCATAGCCGTTTTTTAATATAAATTCTTCCAAAAAACTGTTCATCTTCCAATTTTTTTGGAGAACGATCTCTCTCCTATAGAATGCAATGCAATATACATATAATTCATTTCAATCTTAAGGGTTAAATAAAAGCAATATCGTTTTCTTGGAAGGTGAGGGTGTTTATAAATGTATTCGCATTCAAGGTTTCAGAAGCATAGGCTCTCTCCGACAACATCCATATTTTGCATTTAAACTTCTATTCTTTCGAATTAGTGTATAACACCCTCAGAATATGCAGTCTTTACGTGAGTGTAAATTATTAGCAATAATAATTTTTTATCCATATTGTCGGATTTTTAATTTATTATCCTTTTTAATAAATGCCTCATATACTTAAAACGCTACAATTGAGTTTGAAAAATTACATACGTTAATTACTTAATTAATATTACTTATTATTAGAAATTGAATAATAATAATGTATTTTTAAAATTATTACGGCTTAATTGGCATTTATAGGCTTTTACTTTCCTTTTTGATATTCCTTCAATGATGTCGGTAATGTTTGATGTCGCATTGGTTGATCTTACAAGTCTAGTCTAAGTCCGCACTCAAAAAACACTTTCCTATTTTATTTTATATGTATTAGAATAAATGCTAACTAAAATGTAAAGATTGATTGAGAGGTTAGCATCTGAAAATCGCAAAAAGACAATTTATCAGCAAAAAAGGAAAAGAATAATTTCCTTAGTGGAAAATCTCGAGATCTATACGGTATATCATGTGTATTGCGGGGTTGTCTAACTCCGATTTTAGTTGCTAATTTTCCTTAGATAAAGGCCCATTGAGTTGAACCGTCGGACATGGGTCTATTTTACTATTTTTAATGAGTGTAATTTTCAAAGAATGTGCCCTGAAAGTTTTGATCGATACCGTTTCCCAAATACCTGATGTTCCCACAAGTTGCTTTGTGAATCCCTGCAAACATACCTTCCATCAATATAATAACTGGGAGTTTCTTTAAAATCAAAATGAGATTATTATTAGGCAAACATTTGAATTTACTTCAATATCTAAAAATAGGTCAACACGTCGAATATTTTCGGTTCGAGAAATGGGTCAGGCTATGCATATCCCAGTCGCCCAGCAGCTGCCGCATCTCTTCCAATCGCAAAAAGTAACGCGACTCCGAGTCTTCGTCAACCCTTTCGGAAAGGTCGCAGGAAATTTGAAATCTAGATCAATATATACTCCGCCGCAGCTGCGACAACCTTTTCTAAGATTCTAGATCCGATAAGCAGCGAGGAAAACAGGATGTTTCCACAAGTAAGACGTAGGTGAGAACGGTTTTTATTACAGCCCATCTACAACGAGAGCGAGGATATTTGCGAAGTCTTCTTTCATTTATCCAAATTGACGCAAATCTACTGTCCCTCAGGAGCGGTCTTATCTGTGGTGCAATCGCATCGGAAGTGGTGATGCTGAACAATAGAGTGCCCCTTCAGAGCTAAGTTGCTGCAGTTTACCAGAAGAGGAAAGATGCGTGTTGTGCTCAATGCAGATTTAGCCACCCTTAGGCGACAGCCAACAGGGTGTCTTAATCTTTGACTTCTCTCCTTTCCCCTTTGCGTTTCAAATATCTCAGCTTCCATTATTATTACGCTACGCAACGTTATCTCGTTTGATTGGTTATTCGCAACTCAATTCATTAAATTCAATCTTAGAAGCCTTAACTTGGTGGAACTCCGTAATCTGGATCATATTAAATAATATTTCAAAATTCTACAAAAAAACAACTCCACACAAACTTGTCTTGTGGAATTTTTAAATTTTATTTTATATGATCCCGATTAATTCATTAAGGTTCGAAATTTTCATGGATATCTTAATTAAATCTCTTTCTCGAAATAAAGAATTGATTGATATCTACAATTCTTTAATGATAGCTCTTACTTCTTAGAAGGACATCCAAGCCTCCTTTTCTTGTTAAGGATGGATATAATTGGAGACTTCAACGGAGGTATTATTCTACTCAATTCATTTAGTATTGCTGCAACAATGTTTAACGCAACTATAAAATAATGTAAAACTCTGCTGCTGTTTAATTCGTCCGTGGTAATGTTTATTTAATCAGCTTATGTTATTTGTATTAAATTTGCAAAGAATCTCTCTTTCGTGGAGTCTCAGAGTTCGTTTTCTCGTTACTCATAAGAAAATTAGTAACGCCAAAGTTTCCTATACAGATGAAAATATATGAGCAATTTTCCTCTATTCATAATTAATATCTCATGATTATAGCGTTTGCCGAGGATGCGAGCTAGAACCTTGACGCTATGAAAATATCTCACTATCAAAGTAAACATTGAAATATTTTTTTCATGATCGGTTCAAATATTTCATGATCCGAAGAAAAAAATATATATCATGCACGATGTTCTTCGTTAAGGGAGGAAAGAAATAAGCATATCTTAAGGTAACAGAGCATTTCTGATTGGATTGTGGCCTTTCAAATAAATTCTTGCAATTGAATTTTTTTTCGAGGGGAATTCCGGATTTGGATTTTATGAAAAACACCCTATTGCATGGACAATTAATGTAGCCCCACGATACCATAAAGGAGGTATGGTAAGTCTACATTTACGAATTGGCTCCGCAACTACCTATTCCTAACAAGAAGAACAATTCTATGCAGCCATACGCATACCAACTTAATCCTTATACAGAAATATACTCATTTCCAAGACGCACTAGGATAATACGTGTGAGTTCGTGCTACCTGCGGACCTATATTTCACTCCGGAATTTTAATACGATTACTCAATGCTCGCAACAACAAGATCCTTCAGAACTTCGGAGGAAGAAACCGCAGTCGCACGTCACCATCGCTCGGGATCACGGCCCCAAACTATCGCTACCCACAATCCCCTCGTCTCTAATACGCGACAAAGTATGCCTAGAAACCACAATGAGATCTCTCCTTTCTCGGCTGAATGGGAACCACTCCTCTCGATGCCATTTTCGCACCTCTCAAAACAGCCTTTCAACCTCAACCCATCCAACACCGAGGACGAAGAAAGGGACGGCACAAAACCTTCCTCCTAACCAGAGGTTTTTGACGTGGAAGAGTCGAGTTGCACGAGGACACGGATTGGAGAGCACGGAACGTATGAGAAGACATGTTATGCTCTTTCGTCTCCTCTCGGATTTTGTGGAAGTAACTCGGCATGTATAACTGGCTCTCTCAAACTCCATTCACTCCTTTTATTCACTCTAGTTCTCTCGACCATTACTGGATTTATAGTGTCCAAGCTTTTGTGTTTAATGGGCCTCATTACAAACAATGAAGACTTTTACGGTCATCAGAGCTCTGCTGTTATGACGTATCAATTATTGAAATAAGTTTGCAATTGAGCTTCTACGGGAACGATTTCCAATATCTATCATCCAGCACATCGATCCGGCGTACTTAAGAGCCAAAAGATTCGAGTATGTGAACGCAGTGAATGTGGAAAGTATAACTAAGTTTTCCTAATTTTCAGTTCTAGTTTCTCCAATTATTGATTGTGTAACATGTCTTATATTTTTCATTTGTATTTTGATGTGGGATACGCAAACATTTGCCCTTCATTACTATGGTTCCAGACTTGCTCATGGCTATGGCATGGCATTACTCTGAAAGCTACTAATCTAAAAAGGATGCTGAATAATGCGGTCACGACATTAATTCGGTCACTCTATTTTTTTGCTACGAAGAAAATTATTGTTAAGCTCATCGCGATGTGCCTTTGATATAAAGGGCCTTTAAAATATCTGCCCGGAAAGTTAGAGATCTGGGTTCTTGTCCCAGCCATGTCGCTACTTTTTCTTCTTGTTCAACCTTGGGTTCAAGTTGCACGCTTTCTTCTGTTGAGTAAATTTTATTTCACTTTTTTGTCATCGTGATGTTCTCATGTAGACTTTTTGAATCCAGGTAAAAATGTCACAGGTAAATATGCCACGGTAAAAATGCCACTGTAAAAATGCCACTGGTAAAAATGCCACGGGTAAAAATGCCACGGTAAAAATGCCACGGGCCACCCAACTCAACCTATCGGCTTTTAGCCAAAGTTATCTTTATGTGCAGAGACTGTGACAATGATTATATACTATTTAATTAAAGGAACCCCACCCACCCCACTCAACCCATCCGCTTTTAGCCAATGTTATCTTTAAGTGCCAAGTGGAAAACAATACCTCTACGCGATCAAATAATTATGAAAATTCTGCTGTGACATTTTTACCGCCCACAGAATTCCAGTGTGGCATATTTACCGTGGCATTTTTACCTATCAAAAAGTGTGGCATTTTTAGCGTGGCATTTTTGCCTGTGACATTTTTACCGCGCACCAGACTTTTTATATTCATAGTATCCTGGTTAAGCGATGAAAGCGAGGACGATCTGCTTTACTCCTCACATTGCTTTGTAAGCCGCATTTTCCCTTCATAGCTTTTGGTAGCTATTGGTAAAGGGTTGGAGGTTGGTAAAGGGTTGGAGGTTCAAACCGACTTCGGGATGAATGCTTTATAATCGTTGTAAATCGTAGACACTCTGCTGAATACTACCCAGATAGACATCCCTTATTAAGGCACGTTTACAAATCCCTTTTCACCAGCTATTATTACGATACTCTCGTCTTCCAAATCTTCACCACCTTTCCTATCCTAATTTCACATCTTCCGCTTTTACAAGGACAACCTTCTCTTCCTTTACGAGACCCCGGCGACATTTTCACCGCAGATCTTAAGAGCGGTTTGATAATCAGCGTGGAAGGAAAGAATAGGCCTCGGAAACTTTTCATCTCGACAAAGGACTCGTTGGATATAGACCGCTGGACCACGCCCCCCTCCGAAATGTCCCTTTTGCCGATCCTTTGAAAAGGACATTGAGGCGAACTCTGACGGGGTCATAATAGGGCGAGGAATGGGGAATAATGAGAGAGGGGATTTTGAAAAGTGTGTCTGCAGAGATCGTTATATTCATCCATGTCACGAGATGCGTGTGGGGAAGATAATCGGGAAATGTAATATTGGACACGAGGGCTTCTGGATAGGGAAGCGGGGTATCTTATGCCCGTGAGCGAAAGGTGCCATCATCCGGGACAATTCTAAATTATACTATTATTATAGGGCGACTATTATTTAAGGGTAAGAAAAATTGTAAAATATCAGAAATGGATCATAATAGAATAAAATTGAAAATTAAGTGAAGGAAGAATGACGAGATTCGTGTTATTTATTATTCAAAATTCAAAAACAACCATAGGTGGCCTATTACAATGAATCTTTTCAATAATATTAATTATCAGCGTAAAACTTAACAAATATAACAAAATAATGCATTAGATATTAAACAGAAGATTGATAAATTAAGGAAAAGAAGAGGAAGAAAAGAGCAAATACATCAATGAAATGATAAAATTAGGAAAGGTATGTACATAGTTAATTTTATGAAGGTATGATGGTGTTGAAAGGAGAAAATAGTTATAAAATGTTGACGGACTTTGAAAATGACGGTTAGGTTACCATTCGTTAGTGTTCTGGGACTCAATATATTTTTCTATTTTGAAATTAAATTTAAATCTATGTCAACGTTTGCACCCTGATAGCCGATTTTCGTCTTGCGGAAGGAGGTGCATGTACCAGATAGCATATTTCCCTAATCAGTTACTGCCGCGTATCTTTCGGAGAGAAGATGAATTTTTGACACGACTTTTCATGAATTCAATTCTCTCAATATTAGTAGGCTGAGATTATTTCTCTTAGTATCACTTAACAAGTAGGTCGCATAATAATATGTGCTCCATCTAGCAAAAACCTACCAACTCTAAATTTGTCGAGCATATTAAACCATGGTTAAAATATTCTTTCATCTAAAGATGAAATCCTTCATCCTATAGTCGAATGTCCTGAAGCATATGATAAATGTTTACTAATTTTTCGTAACAGCTCTTAACAAAACATATCACCTATCACAAGAAAGTGACGTACAATGTAATAATACGATTCTATTCCTTTGAATACATCATGACTTTGAAATTATATTTTATACGGTCGTTATATTGTTGACTCTTATCATAAATTAATGAAAAAATAATATTTCGAAAAGTAATTAATGTCCTTAAACAGCAAAATCCTATATTTCCCTATAATCATCGTTGCTAGCATATCTAAATGATTGCTGTATTGATTTCAACTTAAAATCTCGTTTAGGGTTGAAACAGCTTAAGATCGTAAATAAATATCTTTTTGACTAAAAGGCAAAATATCCAAGTCCTCTTATAATTAAAGAGCATAAACTTATATCAGTTTTTAGAGTAGGGCAATTAATTTACACAAATATCAGGAGCATCGACGATAGACCCAATTATATTTCGATATTTACCAAATCCCGTTAGAACAATTGATTTCGTTGGAATAAGGCATGCTACTATTCTAAATATTTTAATTGTATCATTATTCGCAAAAAATATTCACTTATTTGAGTTTGAATATATTGTAGTAAAATTTGAATTTATAAATATCAACAAACGAATTTTTTTAAAGAATAATAACTTAAAAATAGTTTTAGTCCTTCTGAAAACACCTTTCACAATTCCACTTCAGAAAATCACTGTAGCATAACAATTTCTTTCACTACGGATGCGTTCCCGAAAACCTTGCGTGTGAAACTCGTGCAAAAACATTTAACACATTGTCAGGCTACAGTTTCCAATGATTCATATTATGTGTGACTCATCTACTTTGTCAAAATATTTTTCCGCTTGTTTAGGTATTTATGATTTATTAGCGATGCTATTATATGAGAAATTTATGTCATGTTTCTACGATAATATTTTAGACAAAAAACTAGGGAGTTTTTAAATATCCGAAAGTTTTTCATTCCGAAAAATCCTCTAGTAATGAGCATTGAGCTTTCGGACATTGATACATCGATGTACACCTCATGTACCACTCCATTCCAACAGCTTGTATCGCCACCTGGGGCAATGGAAGTTGGCCACTTATGAGAGAATATGTTTTTCTCTCGGACTTCAAAACGGGATAACCTGAAACTCTAAAAAATCCGAAGGCGTTACGTCAAGGAGTGACAAATGAATGGGGACACCGGTCTACCACTTCCCTTTCTATTCCGTTTACTCGCCTATTTCCGCGCTTCTGTCTCGAATATCATCTCCTGGGAACTTTACCGCTTCCAGTCTTTCCGTATTCCTTTTTCCGAGTTACGAGCTAAAAGTAAGCCTGCGGTGAGGATTTTTCGGAAAAGTACAATCGACGGCATTTCGAGCGGTCGGCATTAGTTGAGCCATTCTTTGCTCTTTTTCTGAGGATGGTTTCAAAATAGGATTTTCGGAGGAAGACACAGCTTCAGCCCCTCTTAATTGGCGATGGGCTTTTGACGACACGTGAGAGAAACGTACAGCGATTCTTCCTGGCTTGTCTCTCTTTTTTCGCAGCTGCTCCAAATCTCTTTCAAGCGATCGTGTTATATAAGCCCCTTCCTTTTATTCCCATATAAACGGTCCGTCTGAAGTCAATGGATAAGATGTGTGTGAGATATTTGTACCATCTGTAGAGGAATGTCGTTGCTCATAGCACAATAATAGGAAAGATTATCATAATTCAATTGGATGTAATAGCTTATCCCCGCTCCTAGCAATGAAAAATATATCTTTGTTATTATTTTATCAGTTTATGTTAGGTTATTAAATCGTTGCGTACCAACGAACAAATATATTTTTTATCATTCATGTTAGCTTAGGTAAGCGTTTTATGAGGAATAATATTTATGTTAGTTGCACCCATTAGTAAAACTAATTCTCAGATATTTTGTATAACATTTATTTACACATTTTTGTGTCTTTGTTTTCACATTCTGCTAAAATTGTTTCATGTATTGTTTGTATTTTTCTATCGACGTGTTTTTTACTGAATTTCCTCAATTTAAGTCCCTAAAAAATTATGAATTTATTATTTTGATTTATTTTTAAAATTTTCCAGAAGTACTTTAATATAGAGTATTGTTACTTTCAAAATCCAACTTTCCTATAACTATACTTCAATAATACACTCGTAGAAGTTTTTCAGCTGGAAGCAGGGGTGTGCTGGGTCGTGTATTCACAAAGTTCAAACTTCTTCTTTTGTTTGTGGTTACCGCGTACCCTTCGCAGAAAGAATGAATGAGTAAAATATTTCTCTTATGCTCATTGTTGGGTTTGGTGAGCTGTTATTGGATTATCCACTTATTCAGGAGTGATCTATTTGTTTTAGAATGTTACGAAAAAGCAACCACTATGCCATCTTTTTTAACTCTCCGTGTTGTTAAGTCTGCCTCACATTCGCATAGGAATGGTGACTTTTACTTTCTTTCCCATTAGCTTTAAGGAAAGATTCCAGCTTAATGATACATTTTCTCATATTTGTACTAGATTTAATGTAATATCGTTTAGTTTCATTACGTTGAAAGGATAATCTGGAATTTCAGAAAGATTAGATTTTTCAGTGTGCCTTAAAAATGATGTTGGTGACGTAAACCTTGTTCTTGACCCAATTGATGGTTTGAGGGATTCAATAGGTCGTCGAAGTTATAGTTTTTCCTAGAATTTTTTTTTAAATTTCGAAGATCTATATCATGGAAAGAATCGATGGTATGATGAACGGAGAGATGGACCCAATGGAGAGATGAAATTCCCCCGGCTCTATTGAAACCTTTGGAAGCTTTTGTCACTGAGGACGACACGGATGGAGATGAAATTTCGTTTCAATAAACTACTTCCCGCCCTCTTTCCAATCTCTTAGCCCTTCCCTTACACTCCTTAGAATTTAAGGCTCTCCGTTCCAACGAAATTCATTCTTATATAAGTATACTCTTTTCTTATCGACAAGCATTTTCTGTAATTATATGTTTTCTTTTTCTAATTTGAATTTTAAGCAATATTGTAAGATTGACAATGAAAATCCTCGAAGACTGGTTTAATTATTTAGAATTCTATAATGATACTTTATAGCGATGATACGCTTATGTCAGTGAACGATATTAAATCGACGAAAAAGTATTTTCTTCTACTTACTAATTTGTCTTTTCGCCTTTTTTTTAAAGGACGAAATATCAGTATTATTAATTAAGCGTGGGAATTATTAGAGTTTATTCGATTGTTGTAAAATTATAATTAGTTGGTGACTAGTTGGCATATAAATCAATAGTGTCGCATTTCAGATGTGCAATGCAAGAGAGAAGTTGACGATTAAGATTGCTAGTACAATGTAGAATTCAGGCGGTCGCGCTTCGGAAACAGAAATTGCTACTAAAAACAAAGTACCTCACCCCACCTTACCCCTAGCTTAACCTAGTAAACCTCATTCCCTTTCAAAAGCCAATGGTAGCTAGTAGCGGAAGGCATAAGGCTCAAACCTTCCTCCCGGCTGGAGACTATACCGGTCGATACGATATGTATCTCATATCATCACTTATTCTGTAATAATCTTTTTTGAAATTCTACTCATCACCTTTTCACTCTCTCTTACCTTATCGCTTCCCTCCCGTTCTTCTCCATCATTCTCCTCCTTTTTCATCAATACACACCCCTTCTTCCCCCTCCCCTCATCACCCTGCGAAATCTTTTGTCGAGAAGAAAATCCTATTCTGTCGGCGTGATTCTGAAAGGATAAGAGGAGCGGGCGTTGGCTGAGGTTTGAGTAAAGATGAGCATCAGTTGTGAAGAGAGGGGAGTTGTGGGTTATCAGGTGGAGAGGGTGGAGGAAGACCCCTCTCTAAGGGACACCATTGTGTGTGTTTGCCACTCCGCTTTTCATCCAATTTCTTCCTCTTCCCTCCAATGCTCCCTCTAATCTCAAACCAATCTCACAGAGTATTCACATTTCCACGGAGGGAAAGTTTCGGAGAGGAAGGAAGCATGGATACGAATGGAAATGCGTGTTTATTCTTGTGACAGAGGAAGCGTCCTTTACAGAGCGGTAGATTACGTAGCGGCGTCGATTTTTCGGCGCCATCCCTTTTCCGAGGGTTTCGAGAATCAATTCCTTTTAACGAAGGGATGATGGTGGTTATTACTCGACTGTTTTTCAATGATATACTCTGGAAAATATTCATCTCTCGTGTGTTCTGATATATTTTAAGGTATTCATTGAATAAATTGCTCCGTCTGTCATCTCGGTACCATATATTTATGGATTTTATTACTTATTCTAAGGCTGTGGGATAAAATGGCGATACTTTGTAGTTGACGTTTACTTCTTGGAATTAGTTTATTTCTATGAGAGTAAATCATCAGCATGACACCGCCAAATCCAGAAAGTACAGAGAAAGTCGTTGAGCTATAATAAAAGCTATGAGCATTGTTGAAGGAATAATAAATAAATAAACAAATAAATAAATAAATAAATAAATAAATAAATAAATAAATAAATAAATAAATAAATAAATAAATAAATAAATAAATAAATAAATAAATAAATAAATAAATAAATAAATAAATAAATAAATAAATAAATAAATAAATAAATAAATAAATAAATAAATAATAAATAAACAAACAAATAAATAAATAAATAAATTAATAAATAATAAGTATATATCAAAACTGGCGGTAACTGCTATGATATACAGAAAGAATTGCGAGAAGGCTTCTTGACGTAAGTTGGGAGTGGTTGGAAGGAAAAAGATTTGAAGTTATGTTTTGATGGTTAAATAAGTTCAGGGGTGATATTTTTATGGCAGAAGAAGATATAACTTTGGCTGATAGACCATGAACGTAAAGTAATTGATATGGACTAGATGAAATATCGTTTCAAGAACTCGTTACTTCCGCGATAGTGATAACAAAAGAAATAGGTCGCTTGTGTTTATTGTCCCTGCTCTTATTAATATTGGAAGGTTCTATCCATGTAAAATGTATCCATTAAGAGGTCACCACTCACGGATCTACATTTATTTCTCAAATAAGGTGGCTGGGTTTCATTGGTTTTCTATCTGTACATATATTCGTCGATATGTGTAGTTTGTCACCCAATGCTCTGACATTAACACATGACTATAGTCGTTCTATGGATTCTTATTGTGGTTTCATAGACTGAAACTAAGTAAATATTCGTTCTATCAAATATCTACTGAATAAGAGGAAAAAATTGTCAAGTTCACAACCGGAGCAATTGAGAATATCTACGAATAACGGCACTATTATTTTCCACAATATATTCACGGATTATTTTCAACTCGAAAGCTGCTTTACTTTTGTTTATTTTGTTAGTGGATAATTTTAGGTAATTGATAAGATTTTCGTAACTTTGTGTTTTAATTCGAACCTATACTTTATGGAGTCCGATTTGTGACGAATCCGACGCAATTGGTTCGTATATTTCCTAATCCACGAAACCGAGCGCCCCAGGAATCGAATTCGTACAACGCAATGCTCTTAGCGCCGGCTTAAAATATTAAAACCGGACGAAATGGGATAAAAACCGTACGTAGGAATATCTTTGAAAGAATCGCATCCGAGGAGCGAATTGAACATCGCCGAGCTTTATTTTTCACCCGGACATTCAATTACCTTAATGGCACCGCACACAAGAGAAAAGAGAGGAAAAAAGAAACTCTATCCAATCACATAACTTGAAAACACTCGCTTCTCCATTCATTCGAAAGGAATTTTTTTCCATCGCCTTTCCAGCGCCCTCCCCCTTTCCCCGAATCTGCGCAGCCGCTTGTATTTTTCTGACGCTGGTGGTGTTGATGGAAGGAGTGGTATCCTTGTGTGTAGGCAACCGGTTTGCCATACCAACCCTCACACTCTCGCTTACATTTAATCTTTTCCTCGCCTCCATTTCTTCCTAACTCGGATCCAATGCTTTCCCGGTGCCAATTCGATCGAAAATCTCATCCTATTCAAAATTTTCCTTCATCCGAGGAAAAATGAAACATGATTAAATGTTGGACAGTCTTTCTATCAAATATACAGAATTATGTACAAGGTGGCCGGGTTAAACATATCATTTTACAAAATATGATAATTTAAGAAGTAATTGAAATATTTATTAGCGGTTTGCTTCTAAAAGTTTGATAACTCAAAACGTTTTCTATATTTGCTTAATGATGGCGCACCTTGCCATTATGCAGCAATTGTGAGAGATTTCTTGGATAATGAGTTCCAAGATCGCTTGATTGGGAGAGGTCCATCGATTGCCTGCTCCCCTAGAAACTCAGCCATGAGGCCATTTGATTATATTCTGTGAGTGTTTATCAAGAATCAAGTGTACCAAACACCAGATCGTGATCTACCATAACAGTGCCGTCGAATTCCTGCAGTAATTGCAAATGTTACGCCTGCAATTCTACAAAACATTTGGAGAGAGTAAAATACAAATTAGACGTCTTTCTGCCACAAATGCTGCGCATATCGAGGTGTATTCACTATATAAAAGAACATTTTGAGTTACCATACTTCTAGAAACAAGCCACCAATAAATACCTCAATTAAATCTCAAGTTATTACATTTTGTATTATTATACGTTTAACCCGGACATCCTGTATTTTGAAGTAAATCCATTAGGAGTACAAGTCCTCTACGGTGGATTAACGCTAGAAATATATAGCAGCCAATTAAGTCAACAAAATACTGTGTTTTAGTAAAACCCGAAGGCTGGTTGGAACCTCATACCTTTCATTGTTAGCATTTCATATCCTAATGAAAACATTTTTTTTATTCTCAAGTAGATGTATTAATTTAATCTATATCCATATCAATACTCAGAAAGCCGCCTTTGAGACACTTCTTTAGTTTGTTGTTATATTACATTATTCGCGAAAAGAATGATTGTTTAAAACAACTCGTCTTAGCATCTATTTATCTTATTTTACGCTCATTGATGGATTGGCCGAAGTAGTAATTTAAATTCTTTTCCATATAATTTCACTGTACTAGCTGCAAAAGAATAAGCTTATAATCGATGAAGCGTCAACTGTTATTATATCACATTTAAAACAAGGATTATAAAATTTTCGCAACAAGATTATAATAAGTAACGCAACAAAATAAAGAAATGGATTAACGATTCACCGTAAAGGTTTATATATATTTTTCAATATGTTACTGTTGTTTATACAAAAAATGCGTATATTTGCCTCTATAGTCTTAATGGAGGAATATGACAGTTCGTACTGAAAAGTAATAAACTTAGTAAAAGTTCTTAAATTAAGAAATATCTTTGTATTTACTCTGTTTTAATTATTAATAAAAAAATTGTGAAGTTAATTCGTTCAAAATATAAAGAAGTGATTTTGTAGTAGTAATAGTATTGTTAAAAGTGCTTCGACAGCTGAGGTCATTTCGCACATTGGCTCCCACCGGGAATCGAACCCGGGACCGCTTTCACCAAAGGCGAACGCGCTGTCCAGATGACTATCCGGGAGCGATGAGAAGAGTTTTTCCGAGGCGGTATAATATAATGTGGTTTATATGAATTTAATTAAGAACTAAGAAAACCAAAATTCTCTAGTTATGAAAAGCGATCGACTTAAAATAAGTGATGGTCGTTTTAAAAAGTTTCAGTCGTACCAAATATTCAGTAAAGAATATCTATATGTATGTACGAACTATGTATTAAAGATATTAGATACTCAATCATTCAAGTCAAGCAATTATATTGGAACCATCTTGAAATAAATAAAAATTGTAGCTTACACGGAAGCTACAAAGTGTATTTATTTCAAGATGGGTATATCACCTTTCATCGAAGTGAAGATTGAACATATTAATTTCAATTTTGTTGGAATTTCTCATTTCAGGATCTGTCAAGTGTCCTTCAATGCGCCTCTGGGACTTCAGTGAATGTACATTCTTGAGAGGAAGGTGGACAAAGTAGGAGATGTAGAAGAGGAGGATCTGTCATGCAGGACTTGGAGTTGGAAGAGGAATTTTCCGCCGATGGATTAATTGATCATAAGTTCAGTGATAATTCTTCGCAGATGGGGCAACCCACCGTAAGGATACTTTTACCTCTACCAAAGGTGAGAGGACGTCTTTTGCAGACCAACCATCTTCACTAAACCACCTAAAAGTCACTGATTGTGGTCATTACGTTCGTGATTTATACGTTGATTTCCGAAAATTATAAATCCGAAAATTGGTTTGTTCCAGCTCTTCTGGGACTCTGTAACCTGCCAGATCATTCACTTTTATAAGCTTCCCAACTTTACCGCATACCTGTCTCTCGTTATTCAACCTTGGTATTTTTCCGTAATCCCTTCTTCCATTATTCCATCTAGTTCTACCTTCCTCAATTATTTAACTCGGTTTATTTTCCTCGCCACCTATTCTCCACGCTTTATTCCTCGTCTTTTCGTCAGTTTTATGCACAATGTTTCATAATTTTCTTTCCGGATTACTTTTCCATGGGTTACTAGGTCTGCTCGTTGCAATTCCACCATTCTCCTGAAGCACATTAACTCATTTTATTCCTATTTTTCCTCTCTGATTCTGTTATATTAAAACCTTCTAATAAGTATGATAGGATTGTTTTAACACAACTTTGCAGTTTTGTTATAATCCTTTTTTTAATTTCCAATCTTTTATTTTTCTGTTAGCAGCAGTTTCATCTGATACTAGCTCTATATTGTGATATTTACCCTTTCTTTTGATAAGAGGGCTATTCTACTCACCATTTATCTAATTATCTACCTTCATTCATTCTACTTATTCATTCTACATATTCATTCTATACTGCCATTGATACTTATCTTTCTATACAATCAGGAAAATTCAGATGTACTCATTTTTAATCAATTTTGAAAAACATTTCTTTTTTGGTCTCTACTTCTCAATATACCTTGAAGCTTTCTACATATCATCCTATATTCATTATAACTAATCCGAACCATTTTTCTCTGTCTTCTCCTCTGCTTCTTTCCCGTGCAAATACCTTCAGTTACTTTCTTCATAATCCATCCCCTTTCAACATTTGCGCCCCTCATTTCCTCTGTATTCGCTATTTTTCTTTTATTAGAATCCTTTCCTATTTTAAAATTTTCGGTCTTCTGTAACACTAATTACTCATTCCATTCTTCGCTGAACTCATGTCCCAAAGTTCTCCAATCTCTCATCCCAAATAATTGGAAATGGACAATCTCAGGTTCCCTTCCTTTTTAAACCCATTTCATTCTTGCAACTAATTTTTGGATTTTAAAATAAGGGGCGGTGTCTATTTGAATTCAGCGATATTTCGTAAGATGATCGGTCCTGGAAAAACGTGATGGCTACATGGCGTGAATACTTTTTAATTTAGCTACGTGTATTTTTCAGTTATATCCCCTTTGCTAGGCGCGAACTCGTATAGAAAATAATAGGTCGTTATATCTTTTGAGTTACGTGCGATGGAATATATTCATGGTTTCATATTGAAAGATGGTAGAAGTAAGATCACTAGTTAGTATAGGAGAAGCTAAGATCTACAAGTATGACATTTTTGCTCTCCACTCCAACATCGAAATCTATGAATATATTACCATCATATGTAGCAATGTTCTTAATTAATAATTATTACCAACAACTCTGTGAATGATTAGATTGAAATTTGTCCAAAGGCAGGTTTTCAACGGCTGGCGAAAGTGGAGACAAAACTAAATGGTAATTATTTAATTGAAGGTTATGGGCAGTGTTTTGAAATACTTCCTACGAATTGAAGTCATTATTTTTTCTCCATTTGGAACTGAGAGTAATGACAGAGCGGGAGGAATTACAGGGATTGAGCGCTAAGGACCTTTTATTTTGAGGTAAGGATCGTGAAGGGGATAACAAAAGGTCAATTGATATGAGAATATAGGGGCATTTCTGTATTGCCATTAAACTTCTCCGGTGTCGGTCTATTGAACTTATTATGCTATAGAATTATATGAAAAGTTTTATTTATAGAGTTATTGTATGTAAGTTACTTCGGTGTTTACCACGCGTGGCATTTTAAAATTGTAAGGCACACTAAGACAAAATACTTAGATCTTCATCTAGCATGATAATGTAACCTTGTCGGTTCTCACTAAAATTACTTAGGTATAAGTAATGCTGAATTATGGTGTTCTTTCGATCGTGCCTTATGGAGTGTTGTAAGATAAGATCAATGTGGTCATTTTCTGCACTTTACAAACTCCCTCACTCCTCATCTCCCCTAGTAAGCCCTATTGTATCCAACCAAATCTCTTGGCAGTTAATGGTCGAGGGGAGAGCATCCAACTTGTCTTTCAGCAGATAATTTTACATATATCAAACAGATTGTTCTTTTCTTCCAAAGTTTGAATGTAGATCGGGGAAACTGTGGCAGAATGAGTAACTCTTGCATGAAGTTGAAAGAGACGCATAAGAAATGCTAAATTGGCAACCCTGCTTTTCTTCCCCTTATTTCTGCCAGCATTTCCGTTTCCGCGCCAATGGTTTGGGGTGAGGGAATCTCAGGCTTCTTTCAATTGTCATGGAAATGCCAACATTTTCATCGGAGTCGCGAAGCGCTTTTGAGGAAGGAGGGTTGAACGACAGCGCCCTCCTCTTGGATGGGTTTTTTGATGAGCGGAATGGAAGCCAAAATAGAAAAGAGATTGATTATTCATCGATTTATCGCGAGTCTTCGATTTGATTGGGATCGGCCTCCGATACGCCCGTGGGGAGGAAGGAGAATGCTACAGAGATACTATTGGGTGTCGAAATGATGATTAAAATTTGTACATTCGTATTGCGTTCCCTCAAAGAGATATTGATTTCAAACTTATGTACTCAGTATGTTTTAGATACCCGGAATGTAATTATTCATTTTCATTATAAGTTCCTCCAATGGCACTGTGGTAATCATTCTACGGAGAAATATCAGTAGAAATGAGATTTTGAATAGTTAGTAGCAGTCAAGAAGACCTTGCTATACCGTAAAAATTGAGTCAGAAACTTTACCGGCAATTAAGCTACATTTTCTATTTTTGTAACTAATCTGGTGTGACAGGACCATGGCCCACGGAATATTTTGCACCATTTTTATCTTAAAGCTAGCTGAAAGTGGCAAATAAAAAGTAAACATTTTGTTGAAAGCTATCCTAAAAATTAGAATACTAAAAGGTATGAGAAATTGAGACTTGAAAGTGTATTGTTTCATTGAATCCATCGTCAATTTAAAATATATTTATTTAGTAAATACTAACAGTAATAACAGTTGTTTCGTATTATTAGAAAAAAGGAAAGTGGGTAATAGCTGTGGATTTGAAAAACCTAAAGGAAGATTAGGAAATTATCTGAACAACTATCCATTTATCTATTAATAATTATTTCCTTATTTAGTGATTATTATTTATTTACTAAATTTCGAAAAGCAAGGGTCAACAATGTCAAAAGTTGACTCAACACCTTTCTACAGTACATTAATCCTATGGAATGTATTTCTACTACTTTTCGGCGCCTTCCTTGACTTTTTTATCCATAGAGTACCTTGACTAAAAAAATCTTCATGGGTTGTCAACTGGGTGAGGTCGCTGATATAAACCGACGTTTCGGCATCGGGCTCTGATGCCGAAACGTCTGTTTATACCAGCAAACTCACTTGGTTGACAACCCGTAAAGATTTTTTCGTCACAACTCACCTGGAAAACAGCATATCTTTCTTCATAGAGTACCTTATTAGTATTTATCTACATGACCATCTAAGTTTTTCATCCAATTTTCCGTTTTTGGGTCAATAAATTCATTAAATATCAATTATACTCTTGAAGAATAGATCCTGTAGCCTCTTAATTCAATAATCTCTGTTCTAAGCACATACTGTTGGCGGTAAATTAAATTAGGAAAAGAGATAAACTTAAGTATCAGAACAGGTATGGTAGGTATTGATTCTAGTTGGTTAAAATGGCTGTGATTGCAAGCAGAGGAGAAAGTTAATCGAAAATCCCATCGAGGATATTGCGTATCGGGACAAAAGCAATATGTCTTATCCTTTCCCAAACGTTCACGTATAGGAGCGAGGGACGCTCCATTATGTCTCAGGAACACTCTCGCTAATACCAATTAAGGGAAGCGAAACAGTATCGCAGGAAGGAGAGGATGTGTGTGAGAGGGAGAATCAAAGCGGCTGGAAGTGGTGTTGCTGCGGGGGATTGTCCGCAATGGGGAGAGGGAAAGATTTAAAGTATTTGGACTGCGTGATAAGAGAGAATGGATTGGGGAAAATGAAGGATATAGGGATTGATCGATGGGTCAGATAAATCTGCATGTGGTGAAATACTGAAGAGAAGATTAAACTTAATTTCTATGTCGTTTTAATGATACATTCCTCTACATCTACATTTACGAACTTTAAGTCACCAATTGATATGTGGCAGGGTATACATACAACTTTCGAATCTTTCCTATCCGATTCAATAGCATATTTATTCAACTATTACTACTTTGCGCATATAAGAGAAAAACGAGATTTAATTGCATATCTATCCTATATTACTATTGCTGTCCCCTTAAACTAAAATCCAGGAAGGCCGCTTTTTAGCTTTATTTACACAAAATTCAACTATATCGGCATCCAGCAATGATTCGTTACGCTATATCTTTCTGTTTCATTTTAAAAAATTGTAATTAGTTTAATTTTATGATAATGCAGAAATATTAAATATATCTTAGGTTACGTAAAGGTAGAGTTCATGTATATTTAAAATCAGAAAATTAATTACATTTTTTGTTTGATTCAATTAAACAAGGTTTCGATTTCCATTGCGGAGAGATCAATAACCTTTCAGATGCTAAAATATTAACACCGTATCGATTGCTGAGTTCGAGGCCTCAGTTATCACTTTCTGTGGCCGGCCTCAGATACGAAATGGTTATAAAAT
Organism: Sympetrum striolatum; assembly: GCA_947579665.1. Taxonomy (NCBI): domain Eukaryota; kingdom Metazoa; phylum Arthropoda; class Insecta; order Odonata; family Libellulidae; genus Sympetrum; species Sympetrum striolatum. Next base: position 79,328,512 of record OX388347.1, on the reverse strand, counting down.
TATACAAATGGTGATACGTAATTTCATCCAGTCTTCATAGTTACCTATTCATCAACATCACCTCATTGTTTCATTATCCTTATTCTATATTACAAAATAAATAAAATTGTGGATACACGTTTTCCTTGACATAAAATTTTAATATAAGAATACACATATAAAAATACACAATTCCTCTCACCAAAATTTACAAAATTGTAGGATTCTATTTATATAACTTCACCTCATAGATACTATAATGACAGTAAGTTAACGACATATAAAGATCACTTTTAGTGGTGGGTTACGATGAAAATAAATTTCAATTTCCCTTAAAATTTCTTTCGTCTAAACCTTAATAATATTATTTGATAGATAATCATCAATCGGGCCTCATGTTTTGATTAAATAGCCGCTCGTTGAATACTGACAATCTAAATAGTCCGAGATGGAAATTGTAAACAGGAAAATTAATTTACTACCAAAGTAGACTGTCGGAAAACAAATTTCCTTTTCATTGGGCGGGATTTATGTGGGTGAGGAGCATCAAGCATGAATTCGTACATGAAATTGAAGTCCGCGTGTTTCCAGTCTGTGGATTAAGCGAATAGTGAAAGTACTCATTCGAGAGCGAGTGGAAGGAGGGTACAGTGCGAAGTAAAATATTTATTGAACAAGAGACTGGTGGTGTCAGGGAGAGAGGGGGTGAAAAGTTGATGAATGCAGAATGCGGGGTGGGGCTGTCGTAACTCACTCCGCCTGATTGGTGGACGCATCCACTCGTGTCAGATGGTCTCCCGGGAGCTGTTGAATTCCCCTCGTGGTCTCACCTTGTCTCTCCTCCTTTCAAACCTTTCCATTCTCTGCTCTGATTCCCTCCCTCTATTATCTCGCCATTCCCTTTTTCCCCATTGGTCTCGCTCGTGCCAGTCCATTCTCTCTGTCCGCCAGCTTTACTTACGTATTACCATACGTGTCTCATCTCCCATCTCGTTACCCTGGGAGATTTACTTGATTGTTAACTCCTCTGCCCAGAATCACTGCTACCTAAAATGCAAGCAGCTGCGTTTTGTGAGGGTCGCATCGTTGATTTTCGGTTGCCCCATGGAAGTTGGCTCCTTTTGTTGTGTATCAGGAACATGGACGTGGTTTGCTGTCCTTGCAATGTGAACAAGCGGTTATATGTGTCGGTGTCTACATAGTTTTTTCATTTGCCTATTTATTTCCAATGAATTAGAGTCTATTTAGACTATAATTAGACTCTTGAAGTTGCTTTTGGGTTATCAAAGGGTACACAGTATTGATATCCAATTAACTATGTTACTGACAAAAACAAATTAATACGTGCTTTCCAAAATTAGATATTTACATTTATGTGAATGGAGAAATATAACTCGATGCTAACTAAAATTGGATGGATATACATATTGAGATGCTCCCATGTGTCATAAATATCTATTTACGCTACGAAAGCACAAATAATTGCCGATGGTCCGGCGGCAAAACTACCGAATTGTCTAGCGAAATGTCATGTGGGCCCCTAAAAGAATATTTAGGCATTATATTTTATTTTATATGTTTCTTTTACTAAAATTATGAATTAGGCAAGAGTTTTAGATTAGAGAGAGAATTACCTCTATTACCTTTGTAATGACAGGTATGAAATGAATGGTGCTTCAAAATATCTCGTCTCGGACGATAATAGGCACTTCACATACATTCATCGATTGATTAATTAATGATATTAATAAATTGTACACATTTATACCTTTTTCAAATGAGTATTTTTCAAAATTTTTAGAGATCTTTGATTTTGTTTGAAACCAAGCAAATTTCCCAGGCGAATTCCAATATTTCGGGAAGGATTTCTTCGATGTCAATTATTTTTATTTGAACGTAAATCTTACGATTAAAATATTTTTCACGAACGTATTATATAATTTTACTCTACTGTAAGCTTTTGGTGGAGCAAAGTGTGCCTACTCTAAATGTAGGCTCTTTTTCCATTACATTACATTCCATTAAAGGTAAATTTTCAACAGTTTATCGATATTCCTAATTATATTTGGTTTTGGTGCAATTATTGATTTCTACAAATCGATTTGTGGGACCAGATCATAGTTAGATAGTTACCGTTTTATAATTTCTGTAATCATCTCACGTTTTTCACTTCTTTAAACTCTGGTTACTGAAAGCTTGAAAGCGGTTCGGATTGAGACTAGTAGCAGCCAAAAATTGTATGATTGACTCTAATCCACCTCTTTAGGAAATTTAAGAACAATTAAAAATTGATTGCCTAATAGCACGTTATATTCGCTTGTGTATTGACTATGAAAAAACGTAATGTTTAAAATATTTATGACAGGTTTGCTTAATCTAACCATTAGAACTCTTCCTCTAACACACATGTTTTATTATTGCTATTAAGGAAATTTATTTGGCAAAATTGGAGCTTTTGAGTCCTATATTCTATTTAATCAAGAAATTTACATTATACAAAACACAAATGATATAACAAAATAAATTACAAATCTAAAAAAATATAAAAAATACAAATATAAAAATAATATATTATAATAAAATCTTACCTATACAAAATACTAACCTATAAGTCTATTTAATATGATAAAAAATAAAAATGGATACTTGCGTATAAAATAATAGATTCCTAATACAACAATTATGAAAATCCTAAAGAATTTCTACTTGGATTTTCCGGCCTAATTTAATTTAAATTTGATCTTTTGAGAGTGATGTGAATGAAAAAGGGTTTGGAAAATTTTATTTAGCAAATAAATATATTTTGTATAACACTCCTTTGTTCTATATACTCCTATATACGTATTCCTTTATTGGTAGTCACGCAGAGTTAGTGCTTTTTTATTTTCACTTTCCTTTTATTGTTCGCAGATATATTTTTATATCCATATCAGTATATAAACATATATATTGTATATTATTATATATATTTGATATACTGATTCTAACCCAACGACATATATTAAAATCCTTAACAGCAAGTTTGATTTAACATGAAATGGGGAACAATATCGTTAACAAAAATAATAATGCATCCAGTTTGAGTTATTGGGAATTGCCGCGATAAAGGATGATTCACAGGAATACAGGACAATTCTTCACCGGCACCAGTTTGCCTCGGGTATAATGTATTATTATTTTATCGATGAACGTAATCTCTTATTAGATACCACAGAGATTCTAAGCATCTTCTAATCCACCAAAAATTATCTTCTTCCGCCCAAACTCAGGAATATATCTTTCGGCTTTGAAACAAAGGACAAATTCACAGTTCCATCAATTACTAATTTTTTATGTATTCGCTGATGGCTACAATAGTCAAAATGTAAAAGAATGACTCCAAAAACCATCAAACGAGGACCTACTTTAGTTCTTAAACGAATTTCACCCTCCGCGAGGGTATCTTCAGAGAAGACTTCTCTGATATACGTATATATAATTACGTATAAGAACTAAAGAAAGTTCTTTTTTGATGGTTTTTGGAGCCTTTCTTTTACATTTTGATTCTTATAGATTACTTATATACAATCTTAGTTAAACCACTTATAAGCATAAATCCCATAGATCATAGAAGTATGAGCATGTATAAGTGTGTCAATTCCTAAAATATTCTTGGTAGGCGTCGAATTCCCAATTTATGCATACTATCGCAAGAGAGCTTCATCGCGAACTATCTTCGCTAGTCGGTCCGACATTTTCTAAGCCATTATATCAAGTCGTCGCAAACCCTTCCGCCTTCTGCTCCGTTTAAGCACTTAATTCTTCCATTTGAGGGAAAGTTGAAAACGGCAAAGGTTAGAGCAGCCACTCATAGCAGGTGTGTGTGCGCGCATTGGAGTGGCGAGCTGTTTTCGCGTCGCTGGAGCTGTTGTACACGGCTGTCACTCAATATCACGCCCTCTTAAACCCATCCGCTCCCTTTGAAGGAGCCGACGCACCCCCGAGTGTCGCAACCTCTCTTTGCTCTTTCCTGGTCGCAATTGACCGACTCGTGGAGCGTGAAACGTTAAGGACGTGTGGGAAGCGGAGGAAGAAAGCGTTTAAAGAGGCGTGCTCCATTTCGAAACTCCTCGGATAGGTTGAGTAATTTCCTCGACAATGGGTAGAAAGGCGAAGAGATGGGGTTCGACTCTTTGAATAAATGTTGAGACAAGATGGTTGGAAGGTTAAGAATGGAGTGATGAATTTTTACACAGACCCAGGCCATTGATTTTTATCCAGTCATACCTATATGTTGATTTGAATGCATTGATGATTTCATTCCACGATCTCAAACTGCATGGAGCTCAGTATGGTTTATGTAAAACCATATAATAAGTCCTAACTTAATATCAAAGTGAAATTCATATTATCATAGACTCAAACAATACTGGGATCAAAGTAAATTTAAGATATATATTGAAATATCTTGTACCAAAAGACAAGTGAAAATATGAATATTCATTCCGACAAGAGGCAGTAGGAGGAAAACATTACAAAAGGTTATGGAATGAGCTTAGATATGGTATTGATATAATATGTATCATATATTCAAGAGGAGTTTTGTCTAGATAGCAGATAGATTTGTAGAATAAATAATAGATCAGTATATTGCCTAGCGATATCGATCAAATATATAATATATTACATACGATAACTCATAAATGCTTATTGCAATGTTACTCTAGGAAAGAGATTTTAACGTGCGTTAAGGCAGACTTGAGTGTAGTCCAGAATATTCATGCGAAAGAATGTGAAATATATCAGCTTTAGATGGTGGCCACGTATTTTGCGAATCAGAGATTCTAGCAAAACTTTTATTATGATTCTTCTACTGTATTGACGGTCTTGTGCTACACAAGGAAATTTATTCAGCGTCTGAATGTGATAAATATTTCAATAAATCACCATTTTTGCTTTGGTAGTCTGGATTAAGAGTAAAAATAGTCAATGAAGTTTCGAAAGAAAGGAATATGAAGAATCGTATCTATCGTATTGTAAAAAATATTTCTATTCAGTAAAAATTGCAAGTGAAGTTTATGACGAGCAATAAATATTTTATTATCTCCTAATAAGGTATTATCGTACTGTTTATACGATAGTAAAACCTCCAATTCAAAGCATATCAACGTCAATGAGAGTTGGAAGGTAAAGGATACTATTGTTAAAGGTAAACGAGATAATGGAGCCATCACTACGCTTTTATTTATACACAGTTTCACTTCTTGAAGTAACCATAATAGGCAGAGCTCAACTTTAGCCCTAATATCGTGGGTAAACCGGGCAGATTCCTTTTTGGGTATAGAATCTCAGCCCTCTGTATGGTTAACCAGTGCCTTAACAGGAGCTCTTTAAATGTTTAGTTGAATTTGTTTGGTTGTGATTTGTTTAAATTCACATAGAGCTCATCAGGCTACTTATTTGAAGAAATTAAATTATAAATATCTTAGGAAATACTTTATTCGAATCCAAGTGAGCATTTTTTATTCTTACATATCCATCGGTAATTTCCGGAATTCGTGGTTAATATTGCAGCGATAGTAGAATAATTTACCGAGGTTGCTTGCGAAGGGTAGGCAGAACGAAGTTTGAAGAGGAGAGGAAATTAAAAGAAAATTGAGCGGGTGAAAAGAGTATGAATTGGGTTGGACTAACGGGGGTCTTTGGATATTGTAAGGAGTAACTTAGTTAAGGAAGACGGGAACGAAAAGAAGGGGGAAACGGATCGAATGGATGGAGGAGGGCTTTGAAACGGTGTTCCGGGAAACCCTTCGAAACCCTCGTAGGTTTACCACACTTGGATTCTTCAGTGAAAAATGAGGTCCTCTCTCCCAGAAGCTGCAAACTCCGTGTAAAGGAACCCTTGTTTCCTCACTAATTGTGCCTCGCTTCTGTTCCCTTTCTCCTCCATCTTTCGCTAAACTTTAGGACAGAGAAGTGGCTGAGGTGATGGAGAGGGAAGTGAGGGGGTGGAGATTGAAAACAGCGACTCATTTGGGAGCCTTGATGCGGTCTCCCTATAACAGCTCTCTTCCTCTTCAGTTATTTCCGGCAGTTACTCCCCCTATCCTATCTTCATTTTCTCCCTCTTTCTGCGTAGAAAAATCTCTCATCCACCATTCCATACCCTCTCCCCTACGTTTCAGCCTCTACCATAAGTTCATCTTTTTGCTGTTTAAGCTCTGTGACAAAATGCCACCCATCTATTGAACCGTTGATTCCTCACGGGTCTAGTTGCTTGGAAATCGAGCCGAACGCCGATACCGGAAAGTAAGACAGTTATCGCTGTCGCTTTGGAAAACGAGCATGAACTGAAGAATTAGAATTTTTGCTGAAAAATTTTGTTTTCATTTATTATGTTCAGAATCTGGGTTTGCCCACTAATTAACGTAAACAGTGGGTGCAATAATTTGCGAAATTCAGTACTTTTATCACTTGTTATTAAAATGATTAGCTATTTTTTTATCCCTTTGGACTGAATTATTTTTATTAATTACTATTCGCAAATATTTAATAATTACCGAATACAAAATATTCCAGATTGACATAAGTATACAACAGTAATTGAATTCCAAAAATCAGTACATTCATAGAGTGGTGAACCAAATAGGTAAAGTGGAAACATTTGAGTCCCCTAAGCCTATCTCAGCTCATAAGGGGATGTAGATGATCTATCTTGGATCAGGGGATCTATTTTGGATCTATCAAACAGTATACCAGATATTTGAACCTCAGAACCTCAGTAGAAGTAACAGAATCAAAGATTATTTGAAATATATTTTTGTAAAATTCTTCGCCTAATAAATAGTTTTAATTTCATTCATATGATCAGGTAGACTGTTTTTATGCTCTGTATAATATTTTTGGTGTTCTAAAATTTTATCTTTGAGCATTACAAGTTAATTAACCAATAATAATTAGTAACCAATAAAATTAATTCACTGTCTTCATCGTTAAATTTTACTCTGTAAATTTATTTATAAGCAACATTGCTGTATATCATTGTTTCGTTGCTATAAATTATTTCTACAATCAATCGTTTATCGTTATAATAATTATTGTTCAGATATTTGTTAGAAGGTTATTGACGGGCATCTCAAACATTTCAAAAATTTAAGGTTTTATCGGAATCACGTTTTTGTTGTAGACAATGGCCAGTTGTACATATTTATAATTTTTGGGAATTTCTTACTCTTTATAATACACCATCTTGAATTGAGTCGACTGCTTCACCCGCTCCCTCCCCCTTCGGTGAGATCTTGCCGCAATATTCCTTTCCGATTCTCTCATTTCACTCCATTCTCAACCCGCCCTTCCATCCTGCTTAGCTCCGAGGAGTCATCCGTGGTGTTAACTTACATGGGATGTCTGTTGGGGTTTAGGATAAGAGAGGTCTGTCTGATGGAAGGTGTTTTGGAGGCGACACTGACCCAATGGCGCCTCGTCTCGCCGAGGGTTCCATCTCGTGGCCACTTAGGGCCTTGGTGATGCAGCGGAACGAGGGGTAAGACCCGTGTCGTTGAAATGACTATAATCTCACGGCAATCCCCAACACTAATACGCACACACGGCTATGCTATAATTCCCTCCCCCTCTGCTCCACCCACTCCCCCTTCCTTCCTTTCCTCCATCTTTTTATACTGCCCAAAATTGAGACATCGTTACCAGGATGAGTGGGAGGCGAATTTTGACTTTCTCATGCTGAGGCCAAAATAGATGGGGATATGTGTGCTGACCAGATGTCAGAGTACAAGGGGATACAATTGCCCCTCGAGTGTAGGCAACTTTGCAGCGTCCACTTCTTGAATTGCGAGCACAGTTTGTGTATAACTAAATGTGTACACAGTAGGCGTAACTTCGAAGAAAACGCCAAGGATAGTGACATGAATAACCGAATTACTCTTTATTTCAATAAATAGAGGAGACAGGTGGCTCTTAAGGTAGAGATTGCTATATTAATAATTGTATTTATACATCTAAAGGATAGAGAGAAATTTCTAAGTCGAGTATATGAAGCGGGACGGCCTAGCCTAAATAGGGACATATAACCGCATATCGCCCTTCACGATCTTCCACTTCATAAATATGAATTAAAAATGTCTGTGTAAATCCTTTCATTGAGAAATGTCAACCTTATTATACTTACAAGGCACCATTGAATAAGGAGAATTATTACGATATATTGGATTATAAATAGATGCATAATTTGGTATTGTTAATTATACTAAATAATCATTGGAGACTTAACAGTATCCTCTTCCATTTCTCCCGTCTTCAATTAAAATAGATCTAATAAGTATATATAAGTAAAAGCTAATTTGAATTAATATTCATTAAGAAACATTTAGTTGTGGATTCAAAACCCCTAAGTAAGTTTTGGAAAAGGTATGATAACGCAAAGATGTTGAAGAGGTTGTTAAAAATCCTCAATAACCTACTGGCAAAGAGTCGTCGTTGTTATTAAATAAAAGTGTCATCAAATGAATTAAAATCTCGATAATATGAGATGTTTGGCCTCATTTCTTTGAATATTTCTGCAAAGCTAAAATCATTATGCTTTGTGCTTCGAAATAATGGTGAGGATGTCTCCCGTTACTTTAGCAGCTATAGATACCGCTAACTCGTAGTATATTAATAAAAAAAATAGCTGAGGGTATATGGATAGCTGTGGATGACTTATCGCATTAAAGTGAAAATGCTGGGCGAGACTTATTATTTATGAATTTCTCATATTTTTCTTTTCGTGTGTTCCAACACACTCAACAGTGCCAGTGTCAGTGCCTCATAGCACTTGCAATTTCAACTGCACCTGCTTCAGATATGTGGCCTCCCTTAGTAGGAATAAACAAGTTTATGAGCTGTTTTAGTGTTTATAAATTAGAAAAGTTTGAACACAGATGTGGAATGGTGTAAAAACTTCAAAGCTGAATTTATCGTTGGAATATTTTTTCGATTGATTTTACAACACCCTCGGCATAAAATGTCGTTGAACTCTATTTTTACGTTAAAGACGAGAGTTTTTAAGCTTTAATCCATCATTGGAGTTGAAGCCATTCGTTATTTACTCTGCAATTAAAGTATTCTTTCTTCATCGCGCTCCTTCTGGCGGACAACTCACTTCATTAGCGCCCGAAGCCCGCCCTGAACTTCATTATATGCAGTCAATTTTCTTCCCCTTAAGTATAACGGAATACTCTTTGGTTTGTGTATCTCTAGAATGCCACCAGCCTTTCATCCCACATCCTCTTAACATCTATATTCCTCTTCGCTGAACTGCTTTGCCTTGGTCACCAATGAACACATTGTCACTTGACATGTCCAAACCCTTGGCATATGGGCGTTTCTGCAAAGGTGAAGGACGGCTACTGAATAGGACAGCGGTGGGAGGAAGAAAAGGGTTGCTGAGGTTAGAAAGGGTCCAAAGTGGAGGAACGCTCGGACAAAGTTAGGAATAGTGTAGGAGAGCAGATTCTTAAGTAGAAAACGACTGAAACGCGAGACGCTATAAGAAAATAAATAATTGTAAGAAGCTAGATAGGTTTGTACTTTTTAAGACACAATACACTTCAAAGTGATCGGGTAAAATTTAATCTTAGTATCACCAATCTATTCGAGTTTTTGAACCCTGGATTTTGAATGATACCTCACTTAGATATGCAGTTACCTCTGGCATGCATACACGAATTTATTCAACAGATAAACTGAAAATAAATGTAATAGATTTAAAAAAATATTTTGATCTCTATACGTATCACAGTAAAATTAAAATAAAAAGTGTAAGCTTTTGTCATTGACTCAGTCTCAAAATTCCGACCAGAAAGTATTTGTTTCAAGAAATTGTAGTCATAGGCGATACAAAGATGCTTAACTATATCGTGTGCTAATTCCATTTCCATTTGGGAAGTAATTAATCAATCGTTAGTGTCACTACATCTCAGGTCCGCTGGTAGCTGATGATATTCTTCCATCGTTTCTATGGCAAATAACTGCGTTTAATATGTTTTATGCAACCTTAAGAATACTACTCATTCTGATCTTGAATGTTTCGATTAATTTTACGTGACAAGTTCGTGAGAGCTTAGGGGGACTTCACCGACAAAGGGCTTAGCACGAAACAAAAAATATTAAAATCAAATAAAATTACGCACGATTTCACATTTTTAAAGGCACAAAAATTCAAATGCGTTTTAAAATAAAATTTTCACTAAGCTTCCTTTTATAGTTTTCGATATATAATAAATAATGGTCTATGCCAACCCGAAATATTTGCCTAAGTATTTAATACTCCGAAGATTATCTTAATCATGAATCACATTCTTCATATATGCTTACCTCTAAAAATGCAGTTATTACAATAAAAAGCCAATCTAAAGTATTCTTCGTGAAAGTAACATGCAAGTCGAATTTTCGCAATGTTAGGTCCTAGGCACAAGGACCATTTTCATGCCCCACCAAAAGATATTATGCCTTAAAGAACAACAAAACCTCTTTTGGACCCCTTTATTAAGGGTGAGGCCATCAGTTCAGTCGCCTAATAGTAAATCCCTTTCATATAATAAATACTTGTGTTTTACCTTATTAAAATGGAATTCCAAAGATGGGTGGAACGAATTACAAGGGAGGTTCCATTCTCCGAACTATAGAGGGCGCGGTGATCACAGATTTAAAAATAAAGGAGCGTGAACAGAAAACCGATGTGGTGAAATATTCTTTTGTCAATAGAGGTATAAGGGAATGGAATGCATTATCTGGAAAACTTCTCAATCCAATGCATGTGAATGTTAAAAATTTTAAAAAGAAGCTTAGAAGATTATAAAATTTTAATTGTTATATGTATGTATATATAAGGCATAGTTTTAATCACTTTGTTATCCTTAAAATAAGAAAATAGTTCCATGTAGTACGATTAAATATGTAATAACTGATCGTACCTGTGTTTTTTGGAGGTGTTTGTATATTGTTTATTTGACTTATCGTACTAATCGTTTATTTGACATCGTACTAATTTGGCCTATTGATATTTTTAAGATGGTTACTGTCCATGGAAGGTTTTAGGAGGGGTTTTCCTCCCGTCTTTGGGAGAATGCCGGACATATTGTATTTTTATATCCCCCTCAACCGTTTCCACCTGCTAATCATACCAACTTTCAGCGTTTATATAAAATAAATAAATAAATAAAATAATCAGTTTCAATTTGTTTTCATGTTTGATTTTTGCTTTATGTATGAGCAAAGGTAAAAAGGGTCACCCGGAATTTTTAATTTATTTTATTATAAATCATTTATAATTATTTGTGGTCATTTATTTCTGTATAAATTATAAATATCCAGAATGGGCAATTCGCAAGGTGATAACCGTAGTCAGCGGTCTCGTTTTCTTAGACCTACGAGTACAGTAGAGTTGCTCTTCTTTCTTTTATGGACGCCGCAATTGAGGTGGGCATTAACGCGGCATCTCGAGATACTTTGAGGGCGGCGTCGATTCCCTCAATTCCCACTTCCTGTTATTGCAGACTCGAGGCACATCTGCTCTCTTAGATTGATCGCCCACGCCAATGAAAATCCATTGCAAACCATTTCGAAGGGCACATTCGCTCTCATTTGTGTCGCAATGTCACGCAGGAGCAAGTATTGGAAGAAAATTGAAGACTCCATCGAAGCGTCCATTGATGGGCAAGGCCTCAAATGGAAGGCTTCTCCAGGGATCAGTGGTGGTGGGGTAGAATGGTATTCGCAATCGTGCTTGCCACTATATTTACAGGGTCGGCTTAACACGGTAGACAAGTGAGACAATTTCCACTTAAATCAAATCTGGAGTCGAATATTGTCGAGCAAAGATTTTACTTAATCACTTTTCAAATTTTACTAAATGATAACTTGTAAATTATTTTGCAGTCATCGCTTTTTATTCCGCCTTAAATTTACTATAAGGTCCACTTAAATGATGGATGTTTCAAATAATTCGTCATTTACATTCAAAAGTAGCAACTCTTGCTTTTGCTTGAACCCTACCAATGTTTTTTTATTTTAATAATGGCGATTACAATATAGGTGTCATTCTTGAAAGACCACCCTTACAAATAACCTTGTCAAGAACACGCACAACCATGCCCTAATTAGCACCTTGTCTTTGTAATGCTAGCACGCTAACCTAGCCTGAGACCGGGAAAAAATATACTCCAAGGCGGGTAGTCGAACCCCCGTGTCCAGCGTGACAGGCGGGGATACTGACCACTATACTACCGAGGACTTCCTCGTGTGAAATCAAAATGCAACGAAAATAGCAGATAGATTGCTTTCTTGTATGGCAGTGAAACATGGGATGCAACAAATAATATTAGAGGCCTTGTAGATGTGATTCTACTGAACAATGACAGTGCAGTTGATAGGCGGAGTAACTAAATGAGATGCCCTTGGAAGTGAAAATGAAGTAAGGACTCTCTGGATAAAATAGGATAAATAGAAGAGGTGACCATATCGGGCACTTACCATGGCCAGATAGTAAGGTGAAAACATAATTAAGAAAAAAATATAGAATCTAAGAATTATAATGGAAGATCAGGTTAGGTGGCGAACCTATGGCACGCGTGTTCCCAGTGGCACGCAAGAGAATTATTTCGGCACGCAGATCTCTCATAAAACTATCTTTATTATGTACACTTCAGTTAAAATATGAAGCCCCGCAGTAAATAAATATGAATTATTTTCATTAGTGATGGAAATTATTGATTATTTAAGACAATTAAAAGATCTTAATCCTATCGTTGATACTATTAAATATATGTCATCATCTCACTGTGTGGCTTGGCACCACATTAGCACGCAAGTCCTTTACTTTCATCAAAAATGGCACTTCTGCGCCAAAAGGTTCGCCAACCCTTGGTTAGATTTTGAGATTCAGGTAATAGGTTATGGTTATTAATTTTGAGGGAATGAAGCTGGGAACAGGATGTCTAATGGAACTCCAGTACATAAATTCTCGGATAAAATACCAATAATAATATCATCTGCATCATTGTTAATAATATCATCTGTATGAATGTGTTTTATTTTAGATTGAGTATTTTTTCAAAAACCTCTATTGAACACACGCTAGGAATCGTGCTCTGACCAGCATTCGAACCGCGGTCCTCCTAACCATTGCATCGCCGAGGCCTGCTAATTGCAACCTCTATTGCTGTGGATTTTTTCTGAGAATTATTAATTTAACTATCGGCTCTCTATAAGTGACGTGCAATCAACTTTTACGTCCTCAGGAAATTCTCTCACATTCTTACTCCCTTTAGCTAGGTCTGAGGCTGCCACAGTTTTAACCGCAATGACATCTAATGTCAGACATTAAGCAAAAACTCACAAGCTTGCCCGGAATTTCCGCAGGTTATTGTCAACTCAAAGCGTGGCAACATCATTCATCGCCGTGACTTAAATGCGCTCAGAGCCATTTGATGGAGAATTGTTCCCAAAAGCTTGAGAGCAGTGGTCAACCCTCAGTGCATACGCATTCCCACGGACAAACTAAAAAAACAGAGTGAATCACATCGAGACTTTCACAAACAGGAAGAGAAAATTCTTTTTGTTGGTCGCTTCTTTCCCACGACCACTCCATTTGACACTGTTTCATCTCGAAAGTTTTAAATTTGTGAGAACGAGGTTTTCTCTGGAGGTGTCAGTATTTGCCCAAACAATGAAAGGGTAACATGATTCACTTTCCGCGCAATAAGGATCAGAGGTTTATTCAGAATCGTGTTTAATCTTAATCCTGGATCGAAACCCTTTCGAGAGATATATGCCATTCCTTTTTATGGGTCTGCTTTCCTTTTTCACACCCTTTCGAGGTTTCCTACGCCTATCTAGTGATCCTATCTAAGTTCTCTCTTTTAAAATCTCTTATCTCAAGCAGAAATCCTTACAACCTTTATGGAATATGTTTTCTCGCCTTTTCTCTTCGTGCTACTTACTTCCGGTCGTTGTTTTGTTGAGACATCCTTCGCGGTTTTGAATGTTTTTCCTTCGCCAAAGATCTCAAAGCCATGGAAAGTTTACAGGAGATTGAGTAACACGCTCATGTTTTCAACGACAAGCAAAGTCACTCTTTATGGGGGTGCTCAATCAATTTTTTTAGTTTAAATTCAACATACTGAGGCGTTACTTTGTGGAGCTTATCAACTATGTTCCTTTAAGCGTCGTTAAAATTATGAGATTGCACTTTGGAGGGTGGTGTAATTTTACGCGTATTACATCCTATAAAAATTTAATTATTTAAAAAAAGCATACGTAAATACTTCACTAAAATTTTACATCATACTTCTCAAATGATTCAGTGCGAGAAGAAAGAAAAAACGAACTTAAACTAACTGAAATATTTATTTGAAACGACCATGGCTTTTAAATTATCAGAGTCATACATGTAAAAATCTCATACGTATTACAGTTAAATGAGAAATATCTGTGGAAAAAATACAGCCTCTTTCTTCATTCTACATTTTGAAAGTTTGTTTTTCTCCTGTTCACTCAAGTCTTACCATTAATTCACCATCCAAACAGTTGATTCCATAATCTAGTGAGATTCACTGTATCTTCGTAAGCCTTAAAAATTATTCCGACATTTTCTTCTTCCAAAATACTGCATTAATTGTGAAAATATTAAAGTATAAAATTGCAAGGAGAGGGCAGTAACTATTTTCCCTCTGATATCTTGGAATAATTTGCTTACGTATGCAGATTCATGCAGAATGCGCTCGAATTCCATGCTTTTTGGGACAAAATATTTACTAATAGAAACGTAATACATTCGGAGATCTTCCCATTTTATCGTTTGGTCACCTAGTTGTTTACGTGCGTGCCACTGATGGTAACGGTTACCAGTAAGTGGAGAGGCTATCCGCCATGCTTACTAAGCATCCCAAAAAAATGAGGATGGTTTGGCACACAGTTGGAACATCTCCCCGGAAAGACCTCAGCTCAAGTATAAGTTAGGTCAATGATCTTCGCCTCCGATTGTCTTTAGGTTAGAATATGAAATAGGATCGTTAGCAAATTTATTAGAATGAGTTTTTCAGGAATAAAATTCAAGAAGGACTATGGTCTACCGGCCACGGTGGCGGAGTGGTTAACATGCCACCATGCTAGCGCTCCAACGCCAAGGCCCCAGGTTCGAATCCTGGCTTACCGGATATTTCCGGTTAGGGAATGGTCCTCTGTGTTTGTTGTGTGTTTGTGTTTGTACAATATATCAAAACGGATATCATTGGGGCCACCTGTTTCCGTTAAAGAAATTAAATAAACAAATAAAATCTCTCAACAAGTTCTTTATTTCGTTCAGGTTTGAGGAATAACCGTTATAATTCCACTGAATTGTTAAAAATACATCTAAAATAAAATAGATACGATAAATAAATAAATAAGGTTTCAGCTTAAAATATAAGACCCAAGAAAATATATATGTAACCTCTGTATTGCCATTGTATATGAAATTTTTATTTACTTCTCATGCTCAACCATTCTGTCCACGGGTTCACGTGTATTTATACTTACATAATAATATCCTCATCTCCTGAAGCTAATCGAAACTCCACGGACGACTATGACAGACGTAATATAAATATATTTCTAAAGATTCCCCCCCTGGATGTCCGCCCCTTCCACACATCAACTGTCAACTCTTCTACAATCGCCCATTCACTCCACATTGACCCACATTAATCGACAATACGTGACTGGTATCTCTCCAAAAACGGGGCCCTTTCGATACATTCTCACATTTAGGGAGCACCCAAGCCGACAGCCCATCTCGCCGATTGAAAATTAATCCGCCCCATTTTATGCATTTAAATTCCCAGTCGATCTCCGACATCCCTCCCTCTCCTCCGGGAGTAATCTTTCCCCCCTACTGCAGCATCCCTCCTGTCTTTCCTGACACCGCTTCATTGGCGTCAGTGAATCATCCTAAAAATAAAGGAAGCGGTAACTTGCGTGCGATTCGGGTGGTGGCAGATGGGGGAGCATTTCCTTCGTTTTTGGGGCTCTCCCACGGGATGGGAAAGCTGAGGAATAGGAATTGGTGGGGATTCCGCAAAGCGGGTGATCAAGGAAGGATGATTGAAAGTTTGAGGGGGTGAAGGAGGGTGCGAGAACCCGTCTTTCTCTGATTTGCAGTGATGCCTCCGTTCCTCCGTTGCAGTGTTTTCCCCAGTTATAAGTCCTGCTATCTTATTTCAACGAAGATTATTTTTTCATATTTTTTGGTGTAGAATAAAGGAAACTGTGTGTGATGATGGCACTAATTGAGGTATTTCCTTATAGAATGCCGAGAAACGAGTTACTCGTAAAGTCGAGCTTCGCTTACCATATCCCACATATAGTGAAACTTACACCTCGTCTTGCTAAACCTTATTCCTCTTTAGTAGCCTTAGGTAGTTATTGCTAGAAGGGAAGTGGCACCAACTTTAAACTCCAACTCCAAATCTTTGGGCTGAATAATTTACAAGCAGAGAATAGTGTACCTATTGACTCAGTCTTGTTTGTGGCACGAACAGAAATGAAAGCTACTAAGGTATGAATGATGCTGAATAAAAATTTAGAATGTCTTGCTAGGTTACGTTCAATGATGATGAAGTTTTTAATACTGCTTCTGCTACCCTTTCTTGACGAATAGATTGTTAATCTTTCGTGTTTTAATTCATTAATCGAATTTAAGACACGAACTTTGTCTTTTATGAACACTATGTATCTCTGTTTAGGTTTATTGGTTGGTCAAAGGTTATATTTCTAGCAGGTAGATGAGAATCTTATTTTTTTCAAATCTGAAGCAATAAATTGTCATATACAAGGAAGTTGCAAATTAAATGAATGTAAAGTGAGAAAATTAAATGAGTTTAAAGGAAGGGAAACCACTTCATTAAGACTAAAAGACAAATTTTCGTAAGAAAATTTATCGAGGACCATCATAGAAGACCACTATAGAATGAGAACTTCATCTTTCGCCCAATGCATCTTATTGCAAATCCACATCTGCTTAAAATATATTTTTCAATTGTTATCATTATAAACTTAGCGTGGATGTGAATGCGAACGTAGGCTTCTTTATTTATTGGATGAGCGGACTCTCCGGAATCACCGGATGGGAACGCGATGTAGTCACGAACTTAAGTTCGTATCCGTATAAAATGGAAAAGGAAGCGGAAGGCAGTAGAAGAGCGAAAGAAATTTAGCGAGGGAAGGAGATTATTGGAGGAAGTATGTCAGACTGCGGGGATGGGAGTAGAGGGGTTATCCCGGGGTATTTTGAGATATGATGGACGTAATGGCGGCATTGAATCTCTTTCGGGGGGAGTGAATGGGGAGCTTCCGCCTTCTTTCTTTTGCCTCCACAACAGGGAACACGTACGAGGTATATTTCCGCCTTATGTAACCTTTGAATGGCGTATTAGAAAGAGGAGGATATCATTAAATGAAATGGAAAAGGTATTGTTTTATTATTAAGGCATGATTGTTAGTATGATTAATAAGTCATCAATTTTATATTGTTGAATCGTTGATATACAACGGCATTTTGTAGCACAGTTTATACTTCGATAATTTCACACTGCAATTTACAGGTGTTAATTAAGGTCTAATTAGAGAAATATTCTTGATATTAATCAATAATGACATGAGAAGGTTCAAAATAGAAATTAATTATGATTGTTACAGCTAATGTACAATAACGCTACAATGTACGGCACCGACATTGTTTACAGTATACAGAACGAAAGACTTTTTAGATGAAATTGGAAGTCACAACTACTACACAACTCATGTATACAATCATAAACGTGATACTTAAAGGTAGTACAACTGGAACTTTAAACTAAAGAGACAAGCATTTGGGAAATAAGGTTAGAAAGAATGCTTATTAGAACAAAAAATATGATTTTTTTTCTGGTCATAGAGAAAATATTTACATGGATATTGCGCCAAGATAAGAGGAGTGAGAGAAACTAACTATAGGTATTGGAGAGATACAATAAGAGAAAGAGATATATTGCAAACTCATAAAAGCTATAACCAAACGTGATAAATATCAGATTCGTTATCCGTGGAGGAGAAAATTTAGTTCATACTCGAATGAAATAAATTGAACGAAATCAGATTCACTATCAGAATTTTAGTATGAGCATCAGATTCAATGGCAGATTATGTTGGTCGAAAGAGTCAGCAATGAAGATAGAGAGTTTGCTTCAACCTTAGCATTACGGTTCAACAATGTATCCCGGAATGTGATCAAGATATGAAAGAGATGGATTGTTCTAAGAAGATTATGACTATTGTTGCTGAAGGGTATTCACACATTTTAGGCTGGTACTAATGGAGCATATCACTTGAATATGAATCATCGTAATAAAGGTTTTCTTCTTGCACTGCCCAACGGATGTACACTCTCTTCATTTCCAAACACCAGGTGGAGTGGAAAACGCGGCTATCGAACGCATTCGAGATCTTCCGCGTAATTCCACTGAGTGACTTCAATTTCAATCGTCGGCGGAGCGCACTTTTGATTGTTGGAGCAAGTGCTCGGATGGCGTTTTCCAAACCATATAGGATAGCGCTCTAATGGGGAAATGTGGGGGCGTTAAGATGAAGGGAAAAAAGAATGGGAAAAGGCTCCTCATCCGGCTCAAGGCGTGTTTATTTATTGATTTCGGAATGAGGGAGGGGTACGTGGAAGAGATGGGGGAATGGGAAGGGATTTGGGGGATGTTGGGAAGGGAGGATCTGGGGTGTGAAAAAAGAGAAGTGAAAATAAAGCAGGGAGTCTCAACGCCACGCAGATGGGTGTCTAACATTAGTTTGATATAAACACATATGTAGTTCATTTCCTGTTGTATTTTAGGACTAACACACGAAAACTAACAATTGATAGTATGGGTGGACATATTTCATGCTTCTGTTATTTAATTTTTACTTGAATGCGCCGTAGAAACTACAACAATTAGCCATAATATTATTGATAAGCTGTAATGAATGCGGTCTGTTAAATTCATCTTTAGGTCACGTTATGTGTGAGCGTGTGAGTATTAGATTCACAGGGTCAGGCGCTAAACGTGTGGAAATCCATCATGTAGAATGAAGGAAAGAGAGGTGGTGCTTATTCCGTAATTTGTGGAAATTAGTTAAGTTTGTGTATGCGAATTGTGTGAGAAATTAATTTTTCGTATTCCTTTGGATGCAATATTCCGTTCATCTTTATTTGATGTGCCACTTTTGGCAGATGCAATATAGTTTGACCATTTGCGGTGTGTACGTTCCTTGTCACATGCTGGTACGCGGCTTCAGGGTAATGATATAAACAGAAACTCAGCAGAAGTGTTTACAAAGCGTTGCCAGGGTTACAACACTGTCTTTGGAAGGGGCATATGCCCAAATTTTCTACACCAAAATCGAAGAGTTATTGTTTTGCCATATTTGCAATTAATTATTATTTATTTTATTTATTTATTATTATTAATCTACTCCAAATCCCGCTAAGCTAAAGCGCATAAATAGATATTTACTCACTATTTTTTTCATAAAAGTTTTTGCAGAAAAATTCTCACACAATCAAAAGATTTCCTCGACTTAGGATGATTATTTCCCATATAGTTCTCATGTGCTTCTTGCAATGCATATCTATAACCACTGATTCCTTGCGGTCCTTTTCTCCCATTTAATCTTAACAAAAAGTCGAAGAAGTAAACATACAGTAATTGACTTTTTATGTTGATGTTTTTTAATTTATTCGTCGTCGAGACTACGTTGCATAAAGGAGGAGTTAATTGTGCTCAAGGAAATTTTCATATTCAGCCTTACAGAAATCTCACAAGCTGGTAATATTGGCCTCAAAAATTGAACTAAGGAACCAAACGAAAAGCCAGTTTTCTTGAAACTGATTTTATCATTCTATGATCTGTTTTATTAATTTTTTTCTTATTATTCTATTTTATTTTTGCTCTATGATCATTGCTTGTTTATATGCAGGGCTATTGGGTTGGGTATTGGGTACGATTGGGAGCCACAAATAAGCACACTCGGACCCAAAAATAAGATTTCTCATCAGAAAATAAGACACAATTGGTAAAGCAGTTTTATTCACAATATTTCGTATTTCCAATGATTCTCTCCAGCAATTCTCTGTTTTTCGAAAGCAGTTCATGCATCTCACCGCAGGTGGTGTTGAGATTTATAAAGAAGGAATCATCCTTTATACTACATGCAATAAATTGTCACGACTATCTTTCTAGACAATGTTGCGAGTTTAAACTACCTCAAGTTCTCGCAGAGGCGCTTCTTATTACATACAATGTGAATGTAACCATTCGATTGTCTTCGATCTGGATAAAATAAGACAAAATAAGTACGCACTATGTAAAATACGCACATTTCTTAGAATAAAGCACGATTACATTTTCTAAGATTTTCTCCTTTAAAATAAGCACGATTCTTAGAAATAAGCATGTCGTGGCAGCCGTGGTTATAGGGCTGCTTCTATTTTTATATATTCTACGTACCCTTTTTTTAATCTTCTCGAAACGGAAACTTTCATGCCTTAATTTTCGTCGACTTGACCTGAGTTCCCTCAGATTGACGTGCGTCGCTGTTATTTTTCACCTCCACCGCAGAATATCCTCCGAAGGTGTCGCTTTTTCTTATTTTTCACCCCAGAAAGCTGATACGAGCGTCTTCTTTCCGAGACGACAAAATCTCCATCGATTTTCTCACTTTGCCGTTAATACCCTCGGCCGGTTATGAAGGATCAGTGTGAGATGGCTTCACCAGGTTGGCCGCCCTGAGGCAACATCACTTCTTACTGATAGTCTATTGTTGACATTCATTCATTTCAGACAAACTTAAATAAAGTTTTGTTCTATTTTTTTATTATTGATTCGCAATTCTAAGTTATTTGCAATCTTTTTCTCGCTCTTTAATACAAACTACTCTCATTGCTCCATATTATATGGCAATAGCTCTTATGATAGCTTTCTTATTGTAGGATATCTTTGATCATTTTAATTTTATAATTTATTATAATAAGAAATCACTGCTCAAATAGGTTCCATCATTTGGCACAATCATCCTTTGCTCGAAATATAATTCATCGTATGTTCAGAAGTACTGATAAATTCTTCCTTATTTCAAAGTTATACAGGGGTGGGACTCGAACCAATGTCTCCCACCCGGAAAGTGGGAGACCTGGGTTTGAGTCCCACCCAAGTCTCAATTTTTCACCTCTCTGTAACTTTGGTTTAAGCAGCACACTTTCATGTGTAGATTCAATTATTTCTTTCCATCTTCCTCATTTGTCCACTCTCCTAAATAATACTTAATGTATCATAATCTCATTGTTGTGTTCAATAATCTGTTGAGAAGTTTTAAATATCGATGTTGGATTGTTCATAACTCTTTCTGATGTTCAGAAATTGACCTCTTATTGATAACAACGTTCTGTGTTGGTCGCCGCAATTGTTGACTTTTACCAGCAGAGGCATGCCCAAAGAAACAATCAAACAATTACAATTACCCCTTCCAAACAAAACCTCTTACTCCTCCTTTAAATCACTATTGGCGGTATTGTTTGGAAAGAAAAATTCAATAATGGAGACTAGGGTAGTTGCTACGGCAGGCCGTGAAGCCGGAACCGGATTGGTACGCTAACCACAGAGGCTTCACTGGGTAATAGAGATACTCATGATACTTTATTCCATCGACGTAGAGCAGGGATTGAAATGCAACATTGGTCCCTCACAATTCGCCCATAAGCTCTTACGCACTTAGGCTCGTGCGAAGCCATACACTCAGTGGCATAATGCGGGTACTAGAAGAGGGGCTGTTTCATTAGAGTGGATATACCTTTTATTATATGAAGCGCGTGTCTGCGGTAAGATACGTCTGTCCAAGTGGCTACTTGATCTTTCTTATGGTCGAATCGGTGAATATAAATGAGAAGGGATGGCGACATAATCCCTTCGTTGTGAAAACTCAATCAATCAAAAATTATTTTTTTGACATGAGCTCAAATAAGGCACAGTTATATTATATCCCTCAAAAAATTTCTATTTATTTCTTATCGCTGGTAGTAGGAAAAAATGGGAGCTTAGAATAAGCAGTTACTCCACGATTCCTGTGAAAGAATTTTGAACACGGATTTATGATTTTATGGGAATAGAAAATTGAACTTTGTATTCCATTATGGCACCTAAAATGCGCTATATCATAAGGAGCGAATGAAAATTATAGCTAAAGCCTGTCTAACTTCTCTGCAATTATCTCAACAACAGGCTTCCAGCTTAGACGTAACATAATGCCCCGGTCTCATTTCTGCTTGGTCCATTGCAAATAAGGTCCAATTTAAAAGTTAAAAATGAATTTATTGGCTTTGATTTTTGGTTTTCATCTCTTGATCTATAACCAAACCACAAATTACATAAGTCATTGCACATTTATTTTAGCCCAGATTTTCAATTTTCAACTTGTCATCTCCTTTTTATGGAGATGTTATTAAATATTACAAAATTTAAATTTAAAATTACAACAAAAGCTGCAATAGGTATTTGTGTGTCCTAACATTTGGAGTAAGAATAATTATTTCTGAGATATTTCTTTGATCTCTAACTCATAATATACGTTCACAAACCTGATATTATTTCACGGATTAGTATCTTGGACTTGTTTTCTAAAACCCTTTCTTCTTGAATGTTCTTCTTGGAGTTCTTGATGGAAACTATCATTCTCAAACGTAAAATTCTATCAATGGGATCACAGTTGTGGATACATAGTCTGAATTTTGATCATTCTTTGTTATTTTATCTCAATTGCCCAAAGTTAAGCAAACAATTGGCATAGACTATGGTGACGAATGGACGTTTCAAAACTTTACAATTTATATGGAAAGACATGCATTAGATGAAGAAAATATTGCATTAGAACACTAGCCAGTTTAAAACATATCAACATGTCTAAAGATTACGCATCTTGTATCCACATTCCCTTCGAGTTTTCTAAGTAGTTATCCAATTCAATTCATTCAGGCCGAAGCACTAAAGTGCTCCTCACATTTATTTTAATATCAACTTTTCAAATTTAAGCTCGTTAGCGAAAGAGTACAGTACCTTTTTTACTTATTACTTGTAAATGTATGCCCGTATTTTATATATGAATCAAATTGTAAAAAACCTCAAAAGATTTAAAATATTTTACTACACGCATTCAAAATAAAAGAACGACTCAACAAAAGTGAACAACTATTGAATACAATAAAATTAATACCTGTGAGCCAATTTAAATGCCATGCTCGCATGGCGTCGTATTTTCATGTATGATTTACATACACTGGCTGTCTTGGGTTAGGCTGCGAGCCAATTATTCATAAAAAAGCAAACAGAATGCTATATCACTTGTTGCATTAGGCTTTATTCATAAAGTGACTTATATTCTTTACCTACCCTCTCATACCTTATTCAATCTTGACTTCTCAAGCCTAAATAAAAGGTGGTAATGCGATAAAATTCTCTCTTGCGTCTCTTGAGAAGGAATGCATTCCTTTTCGATAATCATAATATGCAAATGTAAAAATATTTTTCATCAAAAAGTCTACAGATACAGTCGGTAAATTTATCATAAATAAATCAAATCCCATCAGATATGGAATAATCCTCGATTTAGGTGTTTCAACAAGCTATAGTATGTAGAAATTATTTCGCATTGTTTACAATTATCCTGTTGCGTACTGTTAACTAAACGCAAGCGGGATATTCAAGAACGTGCTAATAAATGCCTATTTTTGATAGGATTTTGGTTTTCTTGGTCGTATAGGAGAGTGATAACTATCTAATAAGTATATAAATATAGTCATTAAATTAAACAATTGTTTTCTTATATTCTTTTTAATTTATATATAATTCATAAACTCCCTATTTGATTGTTTTAAATAAACAGGCTCGGTGAACATACAGTTAGTCAGTCATGTGAAGCATTTCACTTGGAATTGAATTCTGATTAAATCGGAAGAAATGCACTAAAATATTAGTTTTGAGATCCTTTTCGAATCTCTTCTTTGTTTACTCAAATGTCAAAGGCTCGAATTTTACATTATGGTATCAAATTTTTAACTGCAGAATGTTTCTGCCAATCTGTACCCGACCAGATATCTAGCAGACGGTGATATATTAGCTGCACAGTTCAATGAATAACATTGTTATGAATAGTAAGAAACACAATTGTTGCTTCGGGAATTAGATTTATACAATAAATACCAAGATGAAATTTGTTAAAATTCAAGGGAAGTTTCACAACAGATAATTCATCTATGCACAGTGAATATATTCTCCATTACTTTATTGAAATAAGTTGTTAAACTGATCCTTAAAAGTATTTTCCTTTTTTATTTCTGTTGGTGAGTGCTATCCCGTTAGTACGGGCTACATTTGAGTTAACGTCCCGAAACGAATTATGAATAATTTTTTTTTAAACACCTCATTGACGTGTTTTTGCTTATACGCAGCGCAATATTTCCCGTTACATTTGGTTGTACAGATTTTTGGTGCTTGTTATATTTTAGCCTAATTTTTACATTACAGAGAATACTAATACTTAAAACATTTACATATCCATTCACTGCAAGAGCAAATGCATCGTACCATGGTATTGCAACTAGCTTCACTGTTGAGTGAAGTTAAGTGAGTTGAATTATAAACTTAAACCACTTGTAAATCATTTAAGTAGATCATCAAATAGTGATAGGATAATAACTACTTATAATCGATTTTAGGTTTCGGGTCAATATGAACTAATGCGACTGGTGATGTTGCTACATGCTACACGACTGCTTCAAGGTTTGGGATGATCTGACAATGCAGCTCAATTCTTTACAGCAGCCACCCGGCAGCTTGAAGACTCCGGATATAGTCCCGTATTTTTCGGGCATTGTTCATACCCGTTTTCCGTAGGATCTCGCGACTGTTACGACTTGATTTTAAATTTTTATCACTAATTTATCAGTATAATAATCATCACCTTATTTTCTTCCTACCCCCAGGGGTCATTCTTACTGTCCGAAGCCGGCCTATAATTGGTCATATTGTTGACATTTTGAAAGAATCGACGTTAAACTTCCCATTCGTATACTCGTACAATGTCCGGTATCTGTTTAACTAGGATTTCACGTGGAAGGCAGTATAGAACAAATATCGCATTGGAGAATCATAAATTCGACTGGAGACGGAGTGCAACCAGCCTAAAACTGAATCCGCGTGTTAGAGAGAGTGGGGGGCTCACATAAACGATTTTTCCCATTCCTCTTTGGGCTCCCCTACTCACGGCAGCCATTATCGCCTCCATCTCCTCCTTAATTCCGACTCCCGGAAGACCTGAAATTCGGTAAGAACCAATGGGATGAGTCTATCGAGCCGTGGGCGTGGTTTAAGGGTCAACAATAATCTGTGTAGTGGGCGGAGCATCAAGGGTCGCTCTCTGTTAGTTGCGCGGTGACAACCACGCAGGCCTCTCGACAATGTACCAGAGGTTCAGACTACGGCTGGTAGATGACTCTGTGTGGTGCGTTCCGCAAAAGGATGCGGGAAAAGCGATAGTCTCTCGGTAAGGTTTGAATTCCCTGAAGCAGAGCTTCTAAACCTCTTCTCTTCCTCGATACACTCACGCCTTGCCTCATGTTTGGAATACAAGAAACCATAGCTTTTCTGGTTCAGCTCAGGTTGTTAATGAGGAAGAGGGCTTTTCTTGAAGTGAAATAGAGATGTTTGCGCGTATGGTATCATAATTTTAAAATAAAAGAATCCACTTCTAGGCATGTGTCACGCTAATAGAATCTTAAATGCCAGGGTGCAATAATCAAGCGCTTCGATTGATATATTAATGCTGATTATTAATATGAATGTTCCAAACTAATTCAATGTCATTTTCCGGTGTCCCGACACTGCTTGAGGGTGATTGAACGCATTTCACTTGACGATTAGATACATGTGAGATGGAATTTTAATGCTTTTTTATTTACTTCTAAAATTGTAATTGTTGAAATCAATCTGAAGCAAAACAACCTAGTTGTTGCCTCCAAGAGTTTGCGAAATTTTCCGTTTGAGTTTGTGGCAGGCTGTCTAACAGTTAGGCCATAATAACCTGGCTGCAATCTTTTAAAAGTATCTCGATAGCTGTGCATTGAAGGTCACGTGAATGTGCTGAAGGTTCATCATTTTAAAGTTTGAAAATTTAATCTCGAATTACTTTTCTCGTTGGTTTAAACGTGTTTGATTCCCTATAATCAATGGTAAAACATGACTTTTGAATCATCAGAATAAAAGATAAATATATTTTGTCTTCGATGTTCATCAAGGAAATGGTCCTGGGTTCGAATCTCTTATTCGGTCAATCTGATTCCTAGAATTTCTAAGCACATGGAAAACTGGGAAAGAGGAGAGGTATTCAGTTCAGACTTGTATATGATAAGGGTATCATATCACGTAGAAATTCTAAGTATAAGTCTTAAGCTTAGTTTTCTCACATTAACAATATATACTCTCATTGATATAAAAGATTTTGCATATCTATACAATTAAGGAATATAATTGGCAAGAAAATATAAAAGATTCTATTTTGGAAAACGAACTTCCCTGTATGTCACATATAACGTAGATATTTAGTGCCTGCAAGATGAAGATGGTCTGAGATCTATGAGGTCCCAATACTTAAATACCAGAAAGTGCTATAAACTACTCGACAATATCCATTAAAAAGTAATAGCTGATTGTTGCCCTTTATGGTATATTATTGCATCAAAAAAAGCAAATAGAAAACCCGTTAGTATAGTTGACAAATAGACTTGCATTATTATAATGAATGATCAAATAGGGTTTTTTGCGATAGCAACTAAATGAAAGACTTCCAATCAGTTAAATTATCAATAATGAATTAGGTTCTAAATAAAATTAAACTATCGTCTGCCATTACGCTAGTGAATTTCGCCTCACAACAGCTATAAAACCCTAGCTTGAATTGAATATGTAACAACTTACAATTTTCTTTTCATTAACAGAAGGAAAGAGTAAAAAGGAGGATGATTGTACGGAATATCAAATTTATAGAATAATTTTACTCTTATATGGTAGTTTTTAGTCCTTTGTATTTTTATGAGAACGTTTTATTTGAAGTAAATATTACGTCAGGTCAAAATCTACTTCGAGCTAACTTAGGAAGAACCTAAAGGGTAAAATATTTATTTAGATGTCCAAAATTTATTGAAAATAAATGAAAAAAAATATATTCATGAAACTGTTATTCATAAAAATATATCGCCAGTAAGCCTGATATATAGTAATAATAATAATATACTAATAATATAATAATAGTTAGCTAATCTTTCATTGAAATTAGGTAGACCAATTTTAAGTTTCTCTAGTGCTAGTGCTTTGTAGAAAAACAGAGGCGTGGTTTGAGTAATTCGGAATATGCTATTATAGGAATATCATATATTTTGAAATGACTTTAGTAATGAAGTTACTGGGTTTTATTTCATGTTGACATAAACATTCATATTGGTACATCTATTTTATAAATGGATCGGTTTCTATAATGTAGAATTTTAGAAAATGTCCACTGTCCACTATCATAGTAGTGACCTAGCTATATTTTAGAAAAATATCTCATTACATACCTCAAATACTATAGGAAAAAAATCAAACAGAAGCACCGTTATGGTAGTTTAAAAGTGTCCATTGGAAGCATTAAATACTTACGAAACACTTTGAGAATTCAAAATAGAAAACTTAACACGATGAGATGAGTAAAATATCAAGGATAGTCTGCATTATGTATTGAAAACTCAGAATGATGGCTATATTTGTAGAATCAGTGGTTATTAAATCATATCAATAACCTTGAGTCTTGGAAAATTTTCGTTGAATAAGAACCGAAACGTAAAGCGTTGGTAATGTTGTTCAGCAGTTGGTCTTCAGTAAGAAATTTGAAAACAACGCCAAGTTATTTTGAAATAATTTGAAGTAACTGTAAAAGACGGTTTGCTGTAATGTCGTATTATAGTATTTTCTACAAAAAAATGTTCTAAAACTATGCGAGTCATTTGAATATATGATTAATTTAAAATTTAAAAGATTAAGTTTTTTCCTTATCTACCGCATGACGAATTTTAGAAATTGATATCCATGGCTCATCTTAAATTTTAATGATTTACTGCAAGATGAATATATTTTCAGTTGATAGTCGTTGTCGATCAAGTAATATAGGTACGTCCTAGAATTATTGGAAAGGAAAATATCTGAAAGTGATAAGTTGATGTTTTGAAGCGTATCTTTTTGGCTTGAATAAAATGTCTCTGGAAATGTATGAATGCACTCATTGGATAAAAGCAACATCGTGAAAATATACAAAAAAATCCACTATCATGGAAAATAACACAGAACTTTATACAGCAAAATGTATGTAATAATTTGAAATGCACGGCCATAACGTAACACATGTTTTCGACTCCCTCATGAGTCATGCAGCTCAGGGGGTTAAACCAATTCCTCCGTTTTAATTCGTTATTGATAGGAAGTCGATGATATGTAGTTTTACCGACAGTACATTCTGGGGAAACTAATTCAGTTTAATTAAACATCTAGTGAGCCTATTTGACTCTCGCAATACCTCTGATTTGCGTACACTGGTACATTTTTGCTGGTATTTGCCATTTCATATACGTCATCCCGCTACAACTTTAATTTTTAAGTACCAAAGTACTAGCAGACAAAAGTTGTTGGCAAAATTATCACACTAGTTAGAGAGACATGCGTACCATGAGGGTTGGCCCCCTCATGACATTTAACTGAGCTAACTTCTTAGGATGAAACCACTGAAGGAAAGTCAATGTTTGAATGAAGACGAATTAAGGAATTTTCCCCTTCAACAATGGGAATTGAAAACTTTGAATGTTCCATTGTTTTTAAGAAGGAGTTGCAACAATGGTATCACAACAATGTGTTGGAACAAACTGGCCGTTGGTTCTCCATTAATTTACATGTCATGAAACATCAATCAGCGATTAAAAAAATCTAGATACCATATTCATTACTATTTTCAGTTTCACAGCAAAAATTCTATAACATGTTTATAATACAAAAACTCTAGCGACATGATATCGGCGCATCTTCAATACATGGCAGTATTAATGAATACTCAAGAAATGATTAGCCAATTATTTGAACATTTTCATCCTTAATGTTCCATGAGCGTTATTTTCCCCTTTTACCTTGACATGGAAGAGGACGCTTGAAATACCCTGAAATAAAAATTATGCTTCCGAAAAGCGGTGATGAAGTTAGCGCCCGCTAGGTGTCACGAGCTTCTCTTTCTGAGCCGTCGTATCTGCAAAGCATCAATCCCCCTGCTCCAACTCTCTTTAGAATTCCTATCCAGTGCTGGCAGCTGGTGGTGACAATCGGTACTTTAACCTGGCTTATTTCACGCAATTTCGAAGCCGTGTATTTAGTTCCAACATCAGTTCATAAGTTATATCCTCCCAGGTAGTAGCTCGGATGCTTGCTGCCATAAAAAAACATTAACGTAATTGCTGAACTCCTTGACCTGTGTTTCAACAATCTTAGTGTCGACTTATTGTTACGTAACGCTGCATTGATATTATTTGTTATCTGTTCTTCATTGTTCATTATTTCCATTTTGTTCATCTGTCTTGATGGGTGTTTAAAAAGTATGATGTATTACATATTCTTTTAGAACTTCTTCATTGTTTTGTTCAGTACTTGTTCTACATCTTCAATTTTTGTTTCGTACGTTAATGCTCATACCGCTGTAATAATGATACTTAAGGCAGCAATAAACTGAATCCGGTGTTCGTGTTTAGCATCTCGATCAAACGCCCAATTAGATATCAAAACAATTTACATTTTGCACAATGTTCGCAACTCATTGCATCTATTTACGTCCAAATTCTATTTTGCATTGCATATCTACGAATTAAAATGATTTCGAGCGCAGATATGAATTAAAATTAGTTTAAATATAATTCCACGTAGAATGCGACTGAACTGTATTGATTATGTTTATGCAATTAAATTATTACATTCAATTATAGAATTATCAATTAGGTCTCGCATTGTATTCAGATTGTTCGTGATGAATGATGCCAATTGACGGTTAGCAATGTTTAACATATGCGGTTTTAATAGCTCTACAGACTGGTAATGAGAAGCAGTAAATTAATTACTTCTTATCGATTGATACTCCTGTTAGCATCGAAATCACGCGTAAGATGTAGATAACCAATATCATGACTGTTGCAACTTTTCTTGGTAACCAATGTAATCAGTTAAGCATTAAAAGTATGTACACGATAAATAATGGACTGATATTGCATATATCTCCAAAGAAATGATGCAGTGGTAGAAAATTCTGAACTGTAGCAGAGCAGCAATAACATGATTAATCCGCAAACGCTGTCTCAGTAGTTAACATTTGAATTTGTAATTTTTCTGTAGAACGCATACTTAACCCTCGATTTGAACGGAGAATAGGCAAGAGTGAGGGCAAATCGAATCGTAAAAATGGGGACTAAAATGCGTATTTAATATAAAGAAATAGATTCCTAGAAACTGTTCGCAGTATGGTTAATTAAGTTTTATCGACGATAATATGAAAAACCGTTGGTCAGGGGTAGCAATGTGATGAGAAAGTACATAAAATGCAAACGATGACAACCACTCACTCTGAATCTTCATCCCCTGTTATTTTGTGGGCCGATTTTTTTCTAATCTGATTATCGTAATCAATAGTTCTACTGTTTTTTCGTACATGCGTAGTTTTTTATTAGTTCTTTATAACGGCATTAAAAATTGATGAAAGAGTTGATTCCTAGATGAAAACAGCCAGCGATGATTTTCGTACGTTTTATACTTATGTTTAGTTTAACTATACAAATCGATACTTTGTCACCGTAAAGAAAAACATTTCCTCTATTCGTGGCCTTACTGAACAGAAACCATAAAAATCTACGGCTAGTTGTACACGGCATGAATACTGTGATGAGTGTAATCAGGTTAGGGATTCAATTACTTCGTTATGAAAAAATTTAAGTGATGGTTTTTTTGGCCAAGTATGATTGAATACTTCCGGGATAATGCATCATCTCGCACTGTCTGTCTACAATAACTGTACATATTTAGAAATGTATCGCCAATTGAGCTAGTTTCACTCATGATTCACAAACTCCATGCTACTGTTACGAATGTTCTTGTAAGCTTACTCGAAAGATTTCCGAATTGCCGCAATAGAATATAGTACAATATTTACAATTTCGAATATTTACCTCAAGAAACCGATGAGAAAGATAAAAATAACAGCTTTTAGGGAACGACAAGCTTCGTTAATAAACCATTAATGGATTGCTTGTAAAGTGAATCTTTTATATTTCGTATTCTCTCATACAAAAGTGGAAGGCCGACAAGATCTCTCACTGGGAAATTATCTAAAGTAGAAACTACTATGATACCGGAGAGCTCTGAAAGAGAAAAGGTTTTCGATTCTTCGAGAGGTTAGCTTAGTAGTTTAATCTTTTTATTACAAATCTGAAAAATATCTTTCATTGACAGGCCCAGATATAAACGGCTGGTTCTTGTTCAAAATGCGGTTGAATTCCTTAGCTATGACCCGGTAAACCTATAATTCGTATTCACCTGCCTCAAATAAGTAGCAGGACTGCCTGTAAGATATTCTCAACCCTGAGATTTCCAACAGTATGCTGAAAATATGAAACAAAAGCCTTTATTCCCGTTATTACGAAGCTTCGACAGTTATTATAGTAATAGTTGAATTAGCAATCAATAAAGATTCGCATATAACTTTTTGAAGTGGATTTCCATTACCAATGGAAGTTTTGTGCTAGTTAAATGTTAATTTTTTGTTTCGAATACAGCACTCCTGGTAAATAATACGATTATATATAGTAATAAATCGGGACCTCTGATTCCGGAGAAAGATTACTTCACCCGGAGTTTATAAATGTCCCAGCTGATAACCATTGGTAGAACTGAGGCGTCATTAACATGCCCATTGACTTCACTGACTGTCTCCTCTTTCCTCTTCAACTTATATTTTAACTACCTCTACATTCATGTATCTCGGTATTGATTTACTATATTGTTACACTAAGGTTTTGAATTGTAACCCGCTTGCTCGTTGGGATAATTCGATCCTATGACGTTTCAAGTGCATTCACCGATGTCTCTCTCAAAAATGTCACTGTAGGTATACAGCATCATTCTCTATAGAGACACTAGATTTCCATTTAGTATAAGCTATGCCCCCTGCACTTTTTATATTGAGCTCCACTGATTTTTTTGGCACCTTCGATTTTTTGAGAATTTTAAAAGCCCTCTAGCGTAATAGTTTCAACTGTACATTTGCGATTTTGCTGCTCATGGGTAGGCTTACATAACTCATTTAACACATGAAAAACTTCTAAAAGAAAAAACATCTCCCTAATAAATCTTGGCCCGGCTTTAGTTTCCAAGCATTCATTTCAATTTTGGGTCCAACACATGGTTTAACGCTTTGTAGGGAACTTTAAATAATCCAAAGATAAAGTTTTTATTGCTGGATAGCTTAATAACTGAAAAGTAATAATATATTATCGATATTCATTGGAAAGCTATATTGGAACAAATATATATTAATATACGGTATACCACAGTCGCCAGCAAATGTTAGATTTTATTAAATCTTTACTGGCCAAGATTAGACCCCTTGGACTTCTAGTCCACCTAACCGTCTACGTCATTCTCAATTTTTACAAGATTCAGAAGAAGGAATTGTGCAGAAAAGAGAAAAACGATTGCACTCTATTTCGAGGAGGTTACAAATAAATTATATAATTACGGAATAATCACTTCAGTCATTTGATTATAACTATTACCACTATGAAATACTAGGTTGACATTCATAGCAATTCACTTTTAAAATGTTCGAATATGTGATGCCTCATTAATTACCTAGCCGTGAGGTGCAGTTCCTATCCCTTTCCCTTACCCGAAGCTGCTTCTATATAAGTATAATTACCGCTAGAATACAGGTGCGGGAGAGTTCGCTCACCGCTCGTCATTTAACTTTTCTTCCCTCATTTGTCTCTACCGGATCCTCCAGTTTACTTTTCCCCTCCGTTGGCTTTATTAGCCATTTTCCAATCGGTTTCCCCTTTCTGGAGAGGTGCGGAAAAGCAGGGGATTCGAAACGCTGGATTGCAGGAGGCTTTCATAAAACTCCCACCGACGCTCCAAACATAATCTGTTTATACGAGTTATTGTTCGCGCCGTGTTTGCGGACAGGATGGACGCGTAGGGGAGTAGGGGCTTTGATTAAAATTCACCACCACTCTGTTGTCTTTGCTACTTAGCCTTTCCTCACGCACCATCTGCCTTAACAAGGGTTACTCGAATCTGGACCGCTCCTCCCAGACGCATGTGTGCGCCCCCACACCTTCGCCCTAGGCGCCGGATGTTAGGCGAATATCGGAGAGGCAGGGCCAGGGCGTGTTTGCCTTGATTTGGTTACCCGATTACAGTCCCTCTCTCTCGAGCAACCACCATCCTCTCGGATTGGCTCTCCCATTGGTTGCCGGGATACCGTGTGTTTGCTCTGAGGAGTTAAAGCGATGTTTCCACGTTCGCTGTCCATCACTTCCGCCGTTCGCAAACCACCCGACAACTGCATATACACGGGCGGAATTCTTCCTCCCGCAAGCCGCTGGAGTTAGTTGCCTCATCCGCTTCCTCCCCCGGTAACCCTTCCCTTCTGGGGTTTCGTAATCTACGGGTCATGGTGTTGCAACTTCCCCCTAATCCTTTGTTTCTTGGAGATTCAGTGATGAGGATGAAAGTAAAATGTGGTGGAATTCATATGATGAAGTTGTGTGATGACAGATTAAAAACAAAATTTGTAACTTTCACTATTTTGTGAAAGCCACTAAGTCACTGAATAGTGGAAGTCGCAAGGTTTGTCGTAGATTTTTCGTCATAACGATCCTCCACGAAGTGAAAAGCTCAAATGTTGGAAAGCAAATTTAAATTCGTACATGAAAGTGTGCTACTTAACTTTGAAAAGTTCAACTTTAAGATTCTAAGTTGTGTGGTGCTGAAAATAAAATTCGTTCTCGAAGTAGCCTTTCTAGGGACCCATACGATACACATAATGACGAAATAGCAATCAAATTTTCATAAAATATGGTGATGCATTTATCCTTAGTGGATTTATTTTAACACAACTGCTTCCAGCTAATTTACAAGGCGGGAACAAACTAAGAGTGGACTTCTACAATGATTTTGTTAAGCCCAAAGTTTCATGAATAACTGTTGCTAATTTAATGCGCTTCCATAAAAACATACGTGCATGTGAATCGCGCCATTCTCTTTCGTGGATTGTCTCGGTATTTACTTCGTCTATTGACATTCATCCCGCATACTTAGTCAACCGTGCGTACACCCTTCGTTTCTGAAGCATACGTGCATTTTTAGATTTATTCTTTTTTTATTCAAGTTGTGCTTCTCTTTTCGTGCGCATATCATTTTCCACATTCACGATTATTTACAGTTTAGTTTCAATGAGTCCCAACTACCGTAAATTCCCTTTATGTAGAGGTAACTATTTAATAAGAAGCATTTCTTATAATCCCCATTTATTCATCATCTTACCATTATTGACTATATCCTTCCTGTTTTTGCAACGTATGCTCTAGACCGTCATTGCTACTGCATTATTTTCAATTGCATGCATATCTAACTCGCCCGATCCGAATATCATCTACCACAAAGGATTCATTTACTTGGGGAAATCTTAATTTATAATGTTTTACTTAATTATTATATCGCTTGAGAATATGTATAAAACTTATCTAGAGATTTTGCTGAGGGATAGGGCATCCTTGAATGAAGTTTATTTATTAAATCGGTTTCAATTTAAAATATTCGCGAAATTAGCCATCACTTGTCTTTTCACTCAAATTTTCAATGGAAACTTTATCTCCATATGGTGTATTTTATAGATTTTGTGGATTATTGACCATAACTTAATTATTAACCATAACTCAAATATTAGCCGTAAGCATACGTTATTGACCCCAAACAGTGACCGGAAACCATTTTTAGCTATAACCACATTTATATACCGTGAAACCCCTCTACAAGGGACAGTCTCGGGGCCTTGGTATTTGTCCGTTGCTGAGAGGTGTCCGCTAAAGAGGGGTATTTTCTAAACTATATACTTCTTATCGGGACATCATGAAACTGTCCGTTAGGAGGGGTTTTACTGTATTTTGTCACTCTGAAATATATTGATTCATAAGTAACGACAAAAATACTAGCGATAGTAATAGAAAATAATTGTGATCCAAGCGAACTCAAACCTGATGTTATAAGATTACGATAAACAGGGAGAATTTTTCATAAATAACTGAATTACAAATAACATAAGAATTACTTGGTAATTTTCCACAGAAAATATATTTGGACGACTAGTTTCGGCTTAACGCCATCTTCAGCCGTTCTTATTTTATTCAATGGCTTCCAACGAAGTACGCCAAGAAATGATTGATTGAATTACTAATGTTTAATATCCCTCCACTCTTAATGACATATTTTACTTTCTTCAATTGGTAGAAGACAGAGAAAAATATATGTTTTATTTACCTTTCTCTCATTTTCAGTCTAATGCATGGATATATTATTATGAAAGCTACAAATGATATTAATGATGATGAATAATGGCATTTATTTCGGTTTTTTCCACGTTGAATGTTGTGAAAAGTGATATCCTTAGTCATGGTGCTCCTGCATTCACAGATATTAGTTCCTTTCTTAGCATTTTGGCTCAGTTAGAAAAGTAATAGAGAAAATTCCTATATTTGGATTACGATAACTATGAGTTTTTGTGAAATATTGCATAGTTATTTCAACATGAGCCCGATTAAGGAATTCCACCAAAACAAGGCTTCTTCAATTGAATTTAATCTCATATCTCATCATGACGAGTTAGCCTCATTTTCTCTCTAAAACGATTTACAGATGGTAAAGGTATTGTAAAAGGATCGGGGATAATCAGTCAAGGAATGGGCTAAATAAGGAGTTATAGGGAAAGCGGCAATAAAAACTCATATGTACCTATGTGAACATCAATAAAAATATTTGATGCAAATCCTCCGCTAGATATTCCATCTCTTGTGCGAGTTTTTTAAAGGGAAAAATCGTGCGAGGAATTCGTAGCTCCCCCGTCTCGCGTATCCGCGCAGAGAAGTAACTTTGCTTTCCGTATCATCAAACTCGTCCTCTTTCGCCCCCACCCCCAATCCCCCTTTCATCGTGAGAATCTAAGCTGAGCAAACACGACGGCGCAGATTGCTTCTACACTCGAGAGGGGGCGCTCCTGACCTGGAATAGGTTTGCAGCCTTATATAAATATACGGGAGAATGACTAGAGACGTGACTGGCGCTTCCAGACGACGTTTTGCGATTTTTTGCAAGTATCGGTTTTTGCAAATTAGGCACGACTATGAGAATCGATTAGGGAGTGTCTCGAGGATGAAGGCGCTGATTTTTTTGGACAGGGAATAGCTCTTAAGTTTGACTTAAAATGTTAAGTATCCCTTATAAAGTTACATTCGATCCGGGGTTACAAAAATCAATTGAAGCATTCGTTTTTCTCTGATTCTATAACCTTAGGCAGATGCGAAGGGGTAGTAGTGGGGGTAGGGATTCAGTAGGGTGGATAGAAGAAACGTTTTGTTTTTCGAAATCGGTCTACGGCTAATACTTAAAGTCTATGGTTGGTGGTCCTTATAACCCATAAAAAATTCAACTCCATCGGATTATATCTTCAGGCTGCGCTTTCTAGTCAAAGTTTTAGTTTTTTATGAAAAATGTCATATTTTTGCAATTTTTCCCGATGGTTTTTTAACGTTTTCGAAGTGATTTAATGGAAAAGAAATACATAAAAATAATATAACATAGCATAAAGAAATACAAGATATGCGGATTGCTTACGGTATGACAATAAGCTCAAACTAGCTCAAGCCCTTCCTTTGAAAATTTCTAAATTCTAAGACTGCTTGTAACTTGCATGCAGTTCAGGAGATTATTACTAGGATGGATCACAAATCACTATTTATGAGAAGTTAAATTATATTCTCTTATTAAAAAAAAACCAAAAGATAAGCTCATTATAAATTTAAAAGGGAATTGAAAGGATTAATTTGCACCTCTTCATCTTCCAATGTTGGTTTCTTAAGTTCTAAAATCATTCTATATAATTTGGTATTTATTAAAAACCACTATTGAAGCGGAAATATTTCTCAAGGTATTTGGCGAATAAATTATGTATTACCAAGCCGTGGAAAGAAACGTGCGAGAGATTTTTTGTTCTGAAGGTTCAAGAGGTCCATAAGGTTCAAGTAAAGTCCATAAGGATTAAATTATTTCCAATACGCATCCATTTATAAATTATAATTCTAAGTCGCAAGTTGCGGAAGAGACTAACGATATCATGAATCATCATTCATCATCTTTAGAAGTTAATCCGAAGTTCGGTATGCTGCAGCTCTCCCGGCCATCCCATCTTCCGATTGCTTCATTCTGTCATGATTCTCAAATAACGCCACAATGTTCGGACACTAGTATTTTGACTTACGGATTCTTCTATGATTTACTCCATCTATGATTCCGGTATATTTTTCAGGAAGCTATCTTGCCTTAGCGTGTCCAATTAGGTTTCCGCTTCTTTTTAGCAATGTTTCTCACATCTCTCCTTATTTGCTTTTCAAAATTCCTCCTTATTAGTTGCTACATTCACATAAATTTAAAAACTTATACTTATTTATTTAAACATTTCAAACATCTCTATAGATTAGTGTCTAGCGTCATCCTGGTTGTGTTAAAAATATAGAAAAGCAAATTTATTTGTATGCGTAGATAGTAGAGAGAACAATTTAACTCTTCTATATATAGTATAACATTGAAATATTCTGCAGAGAACCAATTTTTAGAGCTCAAGAAGTCCCAGAAGCTGAAAAGAACCACTGCTCTAATCAAGGTATCCTCCCTTAGAATGCTCATCCAATCAATTCCACTATCTCACTCGTTCATTCTTTCCTTCTCTCCGATCAATCCATTTGAAGGAATCAATCCGGAAAGGCTGTTTGCGTTGAGACTAGACGGGAAATTGTGTCAAGAATTAAGAATCGATTCTTGCCGTCTTTGATGTGCTCCCTGGATCTTTGCAGATGGAAGTGGGCTTCCGTTGCTATTATAGAGACACGAAAAATATACTATAAAATAGTGTAGAGAAATCAGCAACGACAAATGTTTAAACGAATAGATTAATGTCAGAAGCAACTTTATATCACTTGGAATAATTCACAAACATTGGCAATCTACAGATAATTCGTTCAAAACCAACTATACAAAATAATAATTCAACCAGAAATACGAAATGAGGAAATGAGGAATTAGTCATATAGTCATAATTATACGATTCTTGTTCGACGATATGAGCTCCTTTATGAAACCGTGATTATATTTTCAAAGAGGAGGAGCTCAATCGACTACGCTAAGATTGTCAATCCCCCCTGTTTCAAGGAAAGGGTTAAAGGTACTTTGCACATGAGGGCGTGCACCCAGGAAAAATCCAAAGGAAAAAGAATCCCGGGTTCGATTCCCGGCCCCGTCACACTTTTCTCAAGTCCGTTTTTCCTTGGGATTTTCTCCTGGGAGCATGCCCTCATGTGCAAAGTACCTTAACCCTTTCCTTGTGTGATTCCTTGTGTGATTCCTGGTGGGTGGGTTTCCCCTTTACACCTCTTTGTGTTGCCGGTGCCTCGATGAGGCCATGGCTTCTGGACGATGCCGCACAGGCGGATGAAACCACATTTGCCCTTGCAAACAAAGTTCCCAAAAAGGCTTGTGAATATGTTCTGGACTAGTTGGTTAAGGCAGCATCCCAGATAGAGGAAGATCCTGGGTTCGATTCCCGGACTTTTCTCAAGTCCGTTTTTCCTTGGGGTTATTCTCACTGTTTCATCTGAAAGGGACTTGTTTTTGGGGACTTCGAGAATCCAGACCTTAACCGGTCGTGTTATCAGTTTGTTGTATGAATTAGTATGTTTCCACTTCATTCTTTTTCTTCTGAAAGTTAATTTAAATAACTTACAATCTTGATCTTTTAGAAAGACAGGTCTCAAAATCGATGTGATCACCTAATGCTACTTCAGTGCGACGAGGTATGAAACTTATTACCCTGTGTAATTGTAAAAAAGCTCGATTAATACTCAGTGAAGGCTTTAAGCGACATTGATCGTAACCGATACTGCTTTATTTTCTAGTATTTTGAAAGAAATAAAGAAATTTGAAAAGGGCGGAATGTGAGACATATTTTGTTACTCATCTCTAAGCGGGACATTATAACGAAATCCTCGATAATTTTCTGATTTCATATGGAGTATGCTGAGATGAAAGTGTGTCTGTTATCTACTTTAATCTAATTTGTTTGTAATATGAATATTATATTCATATTGCAGTAGCATTTCACAAGGTGAGGAGAGAACTTGTTGAATTTGCTGTGTGCTTACTCTTCCTGTGATATTGTATTCATTGAAATATCAGATACAATTTATAATGCATCGACGCGTTCCCCTACATATACTTTAAAGCATACAAATTCAAAGCGTATAACACAGGCGACAGTAACATGTATCTCAATATGCTGTGCCTTATCTTCTCAACATCAGTGGCACGCTCGACCTCCTATGGTTTTCTGCCTGATCTCTATCCACCTGCTTTATAGAGGAATCATCGGTATACTGGGAGAAGTGGCGGCTGAAAACAAACTGGTTTCCAAAGCGCCTTTCCGAATAATTCCCTCGCATCCCAGTTCTTGTTTCTGAGCGTACAATCAGTCACTGGGGAGAGGAAGGTTGGCTTTTGAGAAAGAAGATGTAAAGCGTCAATCAAAGGCATTCCACGCACAAATACATTCGAATCTCAAATACACCTGCCAATTCTTCCCAAAGGAGTCCTTTTACGTCTCGGATGTCTAGTTCCTCTTAACGACTTCTTTCAAAGGTAACCGTCACTTCTCTCCCGATCCTCCAATCATTATCTCATAGCTTTCGAAAACAAATATAACTAACGCTTTGTGTTGTCAGATATTGTATCCGATTTGGTGTTCTGAATGGTGAGAAACTCTCATAAATATTTGCATTGATAGAATAGCTTTCTGCATATTTGCCAAAGAAATTAAATGATTAGGAGGATTTGAAGGAAGAATTTGGCATTCATGTCGTATTATTATGTAGTCTATTAATACTTTGAGATCACTTACATAAGTAGTATTAACAAAACCTAGAAAAATTTTGCGGAGTAAATATTTTGGTTAACATCAAGCATAAAAATTTGTAATAAATGAATAAGAACGAGGTAAATAGTTATTTGTTGAAAATAGAAATAAATAGTTATTTAAGAGCACTCAAAAAAAAATTTTGATAATGAGGACAGATATATGAAAGTGATTAATTATTACTTTGTATCTCTACATATATAGTACGTACAATAAAAATATACTAACGCTTATGTCAGTAAAGAAAACTAGAAAACAAATAATTACCTTATTAAAAAATGGAATTCAGTGAAGATGAGTTAAGGATCTATATTTCTGGAAGAGAGCGAATTCGACCTATATCAATAGATCTATTTTACATGTGGAGGTTTTTAAAGTTAACCTCATATTAAATATTGATATCATAAAATGTTAAGCGATAATTCAGTTATTGGTTACACAGATTTAGAATACTTAGAAAAAGTAGATTAGAAGCTAAGTTGTTATTGTTAAATATATTCAGAAAAAGTACATTCTAGAAAAAATAAATCTCTTGGCTCTCGCTATATAGGTAGATCTGAAACTGAGCAGAGGATATGGGAGTTGCATTCGAAAACTTTCTTTTCACGATGAAGTGCGATATTGATAAATAATCTATGTAGTTGACATCCCATGCCACACGCCTGTAGGTTCCTGTGAAGATGGACGTTCTTAGATTAATGGAATGAGGCGATTACGTCATGTGTTAACATCTTGTTATACTAAATATTCTTAAGAGAAATTGAATGCAGATTTGGGGTCGATGGGTTCGAATCCTAGTGACATCCTCCTCGTTACTATCTTACTATTTGCTTGGGGAGAAGTATTTAAGAAGAAGAGCAAATTTCTGTGGGGGAATTTTTCAAAAAGATCCCATAAAAATTTCGCTGCGAACAGGATTCGAACCTGTGCGGGCATTGCCCATTG
The DNA here is from genome assembly GCA_947579665.1 of Sympetrum striolatum. NCBI lineage: Eukaryota > Metazoa > Arthropoda > Insecta > Odonata > Libellulidae > Sympetrum > Sympetrum striolatum. Next base: position 79,287,163 of record OX388347.1, on the reverse strand, counting down.
GATTTCGAGTCCAACTCCTTAACCACTCGGACACCGCAGCTGCTATTCACTCTCGTAATCTAATCAAATTGAAATCTTAACAAACAAATCTATAATTTGCATGATTACTAAAGGTATTGGCGGGTATGGGAAAAGACTTACTGTTTACACCGGCCCGAAATTTTTAATTTCTTTGCCTATTAGTAATCGATGAAACTCTCACACCTCGATTCTTACAGGTGACATACGATTCTTATTATTAATCATTTTACTCTTATTCAAGAAGTGGAGCCTTAAAGACTCTATATTACGTTAATTAAGATATTCTTAATATAATGATAAAAATATAAAATAATACAAAAACAATTTATGCTCAAAATTTGTGTATGGGTTAAAAATAACAATAATAGAGATAAATTTTTCCGCCTTGATGTTCCAACAATGCATACAATTCAGAGTTAATCTCTCATAATCGGATTTTACCGTCATTCAATCCATTTGACCCCTCTGGAAAGGTATCTCATGATGACGACCTCAGTACTCGCGAGCTTATGCTTCAATTCAATGTTTCGCTTTAGATTAAGTTATTCCATTTCTTTACTATCGTCTTCTTTAGATTGTCCATACACATATCGTCTCAGAAAGGCAGATCCTTGCAGACCCCCGCAGCGCCCTTCGTATGAATTAGTCCAGGGTTAGAAGCTAGTTGGAGTGCTCGTGGTTCGTCGAAGGATAGTGTCATTCAGAGGTACCTTTTGCTATGTGAGGGAAAAATCTTACCCCTGTAAAGTCATATTAAGAGTTCAATTTTTATTTATCTATTTAAGACATCATTGCAAGTCGGCTTTCTAACCAGGTGGCAATGTTTAAGGGGAACATAAAAATGAATTTAAGCCTGGCATTTGCCCAAGGACTGGAGGGAAACCGCTCCAAAAACCTCCCGTATGCTGAAAAATTGAATTACACTGTACGTATTGGTACATAAGATATAAAATGTATCATACTAAAATAAATATATGGTCTATCATTTAACTAAAATAATACATTACATGGTTAAGCTTCCACATAGTTACATACATGAATAGATTAAATGAATATAACAAATACAACTCGAGATAATAATACAAAGGAGATAGCCGTGAACTAAACTATAATAAATTACTTACAGTTTAACTTAAGCTTATTTTTGAAAAAAAATTCACATTTTTAGGCATAAGCATGAGAATTTCATCAAGTAAAACGTTCCATTCCCTAACACCCCTATTAGTGAAGGAGTATTTTTCTTCATTTGTTTTATGCTCACGTTCCTTGATTTTAAAACTATGGTTGCCACGTACTTCATAATTATGAAGTTCAAATCTGCACGTAGTTCATCCCAGCCCTCTTCTGAGATCAATGATTTTTACGTCCCAGCTAATCTAAACGTCTTCCTTCTCGACTTTAGTGATTCCCACTTCAAATGGTTTAACATCTCAGTTACACTATCTGTTTTCTCGTGTTTTCCGACTACGTACCAAGCTGCTTTTCTTTGCACTTTTCATTTATTGTTTCATAAGTTCATAATTTAATATTTTTAATATTTCGATAATTTCCCGTTCACAGTTAGAGTAAGGTTTTTTAATTGATAGAAATGGTAATGCATACAGAAAAGGGATGCCGACACTTTTGTCGGTAGAGTATCTACAATTTTTTGCAAATATAAAAAATTGCGTGCAAAGCGTAGCGTTCGATACTGATATTATCTAATGCTATGTCGATGTTATAATTTAGGTATTTGAGGCCATGAAGCCTCCTTTTCCACCTAACCCGTCAGCAACGGAACTCCTATTATTTCTATAGAAGATTCCAATCTGTTTTAATGGGGGAAATAACCGTGTCACAGAGTTAGTGCCCTCATGTTTCATGTTTGATAAATATTTCTCGTGATTAATTCTTAATGTAATATTTATTTTACTTAGCAAACACGTGCTATTGATTCGTCTTCCCCTTGCCTAAGATATTACTTCTAAACCATAATGTTTTTTAGAGCCAATTGCGGATGACCAAAATATAACCCTCTAATTATATTCCTTATTAATGTTCTTTGTCACTAAAGTAGAGATATTAGTGAAACAGCTTAATCCACAATTTGTTTCTTATCCTAATAGTATAAGGTAATTTAAATTTAATTGTAATATTAAATCGTTAATTAAGCCTATTTAAATGCATTAAATTAATCAATGTAAGTGGTTTAAATTGAATAATTTATTTTCCGATCATGGTAGAACCTCTGGTCTGTTGATAATGTTTCCGTGATGAATTTCAATGCGTCATATCCATATTAAACATAGAATCAATTTAGGCCTTAGGATGTTGATCAAATCCGCCTTAAAATTCGAGAATCCCGCATCGTCCCTCTCGTACTCCCTCTTCCAAGCACGCGTTGGCGTTCTTCAGCTGTCTTTATGCCTTGGAAGTTCCTAGAGTCACCGCCCATGACACCATGCATATTCATCGCCCCGTTCCGCTACGGATTCCGAGCTCTTTTCCTCCTCATCTCCAGCAATGGCTCCGTATGTCATTCCTCTTCGCAACATCTTTTTTCATCGCCGGCGATGCTCGCGCGGTGCTATCGATCGGCCGTTGGAATCGCCTTCGCGAAATGAAAATGCAAAATTGATTTGTCTGCAATCGACGATATTACCATTACGAATTCGTTGTTATCTGCCATCAATAAGGATTTCCAGAGTCGCTTTTCGATCCGATGAATATTTATGATTCTGTCGTTTCGGTGGAGCACATCGCGTTTAATCGATCTGTCTGCGCGGGGAAATTTCAATTTTTCGCCTCCACCCTGTGTTATGTTTTACATTCACTCCCCCACACGTGTAGTATATCGGTGTAGGAATGTATTTGTACAGTTGAGAATGACAAGGGGATAAATAAAAGGTTACCGCCTTTACCAGATTCTAAGAGTGGGGATTTCGGAATGTAGAAATGCCTGTTCCTACTTCCATATCTTGATGATGGACTATTTTTCATTTGCCTTTAGGTACTGACAAGAGGAACACCAAGTTTGTGGGAAACCGATTAGCAAAATAAATTTTGGACACGTTACTTGCTTAAATATAGTGGAAATCTGTTCAAGAGTTCAACTCAACGGGCTTTTGTTTCTGAAAAATTAGAAACTGAAAATGGGAATCAGGCAACCACGCAATTCACGTGCATTACCTGAAAAATATCTAGATTTTCCGCTCAGGATATTAATATCTTCAATTATTTTACTAATAACGTATATTTTGGCAATTAAATTTCATCTTTTTACCTTCCAAGCATTCTTTACCTTTTAATTGTCATTTACTCTAATACGCATAACGTCGCACAGTGGTCTAGAATCGAAAAAAAGCTGGTTAGAAATACAAAAGGGATGTTTTTGAGTGCAGACCTTGAAACTTCGTATGGTTACTGCTGAATAATTAGCTAATCTTAGAAAAACTGAGGCTGTAGCTTCCAACCTACCTTTGAGGTGAATAATTTACAGGGTGTTTTTTAGTGTTACTTAAATTCTCTTTTTTATTACATTGCCTCTCCAGGAAATTTTACTGACACACTATGAGATTCTAGAACAATTCAAAACGTGTGAAAATAAAAAGAGGAGTGAAGTTCCAACCTGCCTTGAGCTGAATATTTCACAGCAAGTGAGATGTCTACCGTTTCCCAGTGGGACGCTAAAATCTTCCAAAATATCTAGTTTTTGGTTTTTGGATCAATTAATATTTATGTATTGCAGCGCATTGTATTTCTTGACCTATCTTGTAAATTTGTATGTGGATTTTCGCATTCAAAACCAAAAATTTCAGAGGTTGCACGAACCAATTCGAGTTACCATTTCAGGAGGGATAATCAAACCTAAATTAAACCTTCTTATAATTTTCATGATAGGCGTGACATCGTAGAAGAATTAAGATGAATTGTAATGCTATGAATATTTTATACCGAATAAAATTGAAAATAAAGACCCAAGTTTCTTTTAAATTTCGATTCCATTCCATGACATTGATATAGTTGTTATTATATTTAAAACATTACCTTGATTTTCATTGTATTATTTTCATATTTTTCTCAATATAAATATATTTCATTCAAATAAAAATATTTTCTAGTATATTGCACAGGACTATACACAGCAAATACAAGAATAACTATGCAGCTTACTCCAATACAATATATTACCCTACGGTGATTTCTATGAGGCAAGACACAATACAATATCATTCCATACAATGAAAAATTACACATTTAAACTAATGAGTAGGAAAACTTATATATCTAGTTTTGATAATAAACGTAAGGGATGTCTATAGTTACACTTTTGACTAATAAAAATAGTCTCCCAGAATTCCTCTATATAAATTCAAAATCCACTGGAATTCAAGATTTGCAGAGTGAAAATCGTTAGCGACTGGTGTGTTCTTCCTCATAACATAGGAATTTTTCTCAACGTTCATTACCTTAGCTACGTAATGCCTTACTTTTATTTTATGGATTTAAAGGATGATCTTAGGAATCAAGGAGACTCTCCAAAGCTGTTACTATACGGACAATTTGTATTGATTTTTTTTCTTTTTTAAGTCATAAATGCTCCGTAACGTTTTTCGGAAAAGTTATATTCGCTCTTTCGAATTAGAATATCGTAGATACTTAAGATGTAAATAATTCTTTTAAATGAAAATATGTACTGTTGCTAAGAGCATCGTTCATATCCAATGAGATATTATCATTTCAATTCAGTCGACGTCATCTATTTTTGAATCTCCGCGTGCATCCGGGATTGGATGTAAATTATATTATATCTGTATCGCGAAGTGTATCTTGTGACCTGCGGCATTTCGGTCTAAACAATCCCCATAATTAAATTCAGGCTTGCAAGACTTGGCAGGATCATTACAGAGAAATTGAATCCATAATGAATCCAATAAAGTCTAACATGATTGCCATTAACCCCCGCGATCTCTTTTACGTTTCTAATCCCACCGCTTCATAATGTCTTGATTCGAATTTAATCGAGTCAGTCCCCCGCCGAAACGGGCCCACGCCCAACCGAGGCCTTCTTCCCAAACCGCTTCGGGCCAAGTTCCTCGGAAAGAAGTTCAAGGGGTGGAAACAGGGCGTTCCCTTCAAAGCAATGTATCTCTATTAAGAACCCCTCATCGAAGGGTGACTTTGCTTTGTCAAATGCTACCTATCCCCTCCGAGGAGAAACTTAGCTCCGCATCGCTTTCCAAACCTTCCGATTAATTTTTTCGAAACTCTCAATGGAGTCGCACGTCTTTGAGGAAAGTTTCGTAATAATTTATGAGCTATGAAAAATATTGTAGTATGTAATAATTTTTCATCCCTTCAAGTGAAGATTCAGATAAGATAGGATACTAGGCGGGTGACAAAAACAGATTGAAAAGACAAAAGTTAGCACGAGTTTCGAATTTGAAATATTTTAAATGATTAGTTGAATGTAAGAAGAGATTCGTAAACCTCAACCAATCCTTACGATAAACTTATTATAACTATTTTTCTATTGTTTTAGGATATAAACTTTCCAAAAAATCCAAAGGCTGCCTTACAAATGCCAAGAAATATAAGATAAACATTTAACAAAGACAGAGTCGGAAAAAGAGATTTTTGTAGATTAAAATATATAAAATAATTATCTCATTCATTGATCACCAAAATAAAGGCATAACTGAATTCTCTTTCATCGTCATCCCGTAAAGATGAAATTCATGAAACTCAAAATTCTCTTGGATAATCGTAACGCGTGTATGAAAACAAGAATATTTTATACAATTAGAGTTTTATGAGTCTATTTCATGATTTTATTTCTTCTGGGTCATTGGCTCGATTGTATATGGACAAACATGATAATTAAGAGTTAAAATAAGTAGTAATATACATAAGAACAAAGTTATGGTTGCAAGGTTGATAATTATATATGTAAATTAATGCTAATTTAGAGATAAAGCATAATTTCAATGATAACTAAAGTACGTGCGTCTTATCATCAAACTTAACATTAAGGAAAAGATTCTTAAGCACCTATTATTGCAAATTAGGACTCACAAACGATACATTTACTAACAAATAGTCAAGAATCAATGTCCAACAATACTTTTTCAAGGTTGGGTAAGGGTAAGCTGAAACAAAAGTGAACATATCACAGTAAACATTACCCGTCTATTAATCACAAGTAGTAATTTACCATTTATTATTATTATTATTATTATTATTAATTTACCTCCGAATCTCCTTTCTTCTAAGGATTACAACCTACATCAGAGACATTTTCTGTAACGCTTCCTGTTTTATAATTGCCTTATGCAACACCTTCTAGATATCGTGGGTTCCATTTTCAGCATACCATACACTTGCATTTTCGGAAGAACTTCAAAAGGACAACTAAGCGAAGTATTAGCGCTATTTTACATTGCCATAAAATCACCCTATTCTTTCTATAAATTGAGTTTTATAAATAGAGTTTTCTAACTTGTGTGGTTCAGTTGAAGTAAGGGCCTGTCCCGGGAAAGGGATTTGAACCCGGTACCTTTCGCACCCAAAGCGAGAATCATACCCCTAGACCAACAGACTTACCGCTTACGTATGAAAAAACACAATCAAATGTTTAATCTCTTCAGCTATTAATGGAAATTCTTTTTGAAGAAATACTTGTGACCATTTCAATAAGAAATGATGAAAATAAATGCCATCATTTGATTTCAATGCAATCTCAGCTGGTCTCATGTTGTTGCAGCCATGAATAACAACGAGCCAAAATAAGATGAAATATATATTTAATAACAAGAACGAAATACAAAAGGAAACAAGATACGAAACGGGAATAATCCTTTAATCCTATTATATCAAGTACAGCAAGAATACTTTTATCTAAATCTATACGTTTATTGTATTAACCCTTCCTTGGCGGTGCGGGGTACTTGAGGACCCCAAAATAGCTAAATTCAATAGAAAAGTTTTATTTTCAACCACATATTTTTTTTATTCCATGTATTCGTACATCAATGTTTCTTTTATATTATGAAATTGAAAGAAATTTGTTTCACAGACTCATATTCAAAATATCTTTAGTTTTTGAATGGGGTACCAAAGTACCCCGCAAAGCCATTTTGCTTGGATTGCTATACAAAATGTCATGTCGTGTGATTATGGCAATTCTGTCATCCCTTGTTATAGATTTTTAAATCGATTCATTATTTATTGCATTAGCAGTAATTATATCACATTATCATCCCAAATCTCATGTACAGGGACGTTTTTGGGTATGCCTGGGTTGACATCATACAATAGCCAAAACTCTAATGCTACCTCTAAAAAAATAAAAGATAATCTCAACAAAATAATCAAAACTGTTTTTCTAAACATAATTAAAGGTTAAGTAAAAGAAAAACAACGTAATATTTGCGAAAAAAGCGTTGGGGTGCCCGAGTACCCCACACAGCTGTTTTGGAAGTTTTCAGGGCACAGTCAAGGAAGGGTTTATGGACCCTTAGATTTTTTCCATTCACTAATAATTATATTTTTACTTTAATTTTTCATTCTTTATGACGATGAAGCTTTGATAAACCCCTATTTGGAAATCATGCTAATTGTCACTAATAATTAACTGTTCACTTAGCCCTTAGGAAGAGAAATAACTCACGTTGCTTGAGTTCCTTCCTCTGTATATTTCCGCATACTCTGGCGAAAACACACACAAGCGAGAATTGTAAGGACTACCGCATTTCGAAAATAAGTCATCCGGCTGAGAAGTAAAAAAAACTTATATCTTAATAGCCTATTTGAATTACTTCCTTCTCCTCAGCAAATGAATACGTACTTTTCAGGGAGGGGAGCGAGTTGTCAGCTTTACCGTTGGAAAGCCCAAATTACGGCATTATTCCAGCTCGAGAGAGAGCAAAAAAGGGCGAGTATGAACATTTGCAGTCCGAATGGAGGTGAAACAAACGAAGGGAAAAAGGTGGATTGGGAGGAGGAAGGTGTAGCGGTTCGCCCCCACTCCTGCGACCGCAGACCCTTTCTTTTTAAGCTCTCCCTCATTAATTTATGACCGATAATTAGTAGTATCACAGCACAGCCATAAATCCACGTCCTCGGCTCCTTTTCTTACCACTGTTTTAAATTCTCCTTCTCTCTCTCCCTCCAGATATGCACACATCTCGGTTTCCTTTAGGTAGCAGCGGCTCGACCGCTTTCGGCAGTTATTTCTTTTTTGTCTTTGTGTTCCTTCGCTTCCGTTGTGTTGGAGACTGAGTTTGGTCCCAGAGAAAGAAACGTTCTTTCTAAGATATCTGATGAATGTAATATTTTTCATTTAACTTTTCGTACAATTACTTTCGTAGCATTTATTGTAGTTTTACCAAGTTTTTGCTTGTATTTTTTAATTCTTGTCTCATTCCTAATATTTGACGCGCTTTTATCAAGCGAAATCCTCTTCATACTAATTTAATGGTAATAATTGACAAAGTTAGTCTAATCTAGTGAATATTCTGTTTCTCTATTATGTTATTTCATGTATATAATCTTTATTTTTTACTATTGATACATTTCCTGTCGTTACATTTTAAACTCATCTCGCAATTAGTTTCAATTTGTGAGATACTCATTTTTATGTAAAAATGTAATCACTTGTTCATTCTTTTTGTATACCTCTATCAATTTTTCTTCTTGTCTTTTATTACTATTTTAACCTATTTTCATCATCAAATTTAGCTATCTATCTGTAGGCTTCGCAGGTTTTTCACACTCCCCTTCTAGTGATTGTTTTCCTGCAGTGGAAATTTTTCTCAAGAGACTTCCTAGTCTCAATCTCGCCCTAATAGAGTCCTTTTATTATTATTATTACAAGCTTTTATTAAAGTGCAGATAAACATGTAAAATTTGCGAGGAATGTTACTTTGCAGTAGTTCTTTCTATCCTTGAGTATAACGAATTACGTTCACTTTCTGACGGAAAAACTTTTGTCCATTCTTTTGTTACTTTATGTAAATATTTTATTTTGCAAATATTATGCGTCCTCCCTGTTATATAAGCCTTTAAGAAACTGCAATGAAGGACAGGTAAATAGATTCTAGGATCTATTATCCTTAATTTTAATAAATTAGAATATAATTTTTGGAGCTTCTTTGCTTGAAGAATTTTTTTTGCGAGCGTTTCGCGAAAGAAATCGATTAGAAATTCATGGTGATACCGCTACCTCGCAGTGGAAAGCGTCTTATTGGATGCATATGAAGTCATACGAAGAATAATGCATTTCATTTAGTTTTGTATCAGGTTTCTATATAAAATTACGAAAGCAACTGCATTGTGAGTAATTGCACATACAAGAAAACTGATATTCATTTTGGTAACTACTTCTTGAATCCTGTTGAATATGTCAATCTTCGTATTGATATAGAAGTGGAATCACATATCGTAGTTCTGGCTCTGTGAGGAAAACAAAGGCAAGATACCGGCTTCTAACCTTCAGCCCCCTTAGGTGAGAAATTTCTACTCCCCTTGCCATATTCACGTTGAATAAAGGCACAATATTCTATTTTATATCATTTTTAGAAATATTATACTGTCATAGACGATTATTAATTTTTATGTGTTTAATAATTCATTTACTCCGAGGAAAATATAGCAAATTTACACGGGAGAGGAGGATTGGGAAATCTCGCCCAACATGTCTTGATAAAATCGATTTTGTTACTTTCCTTTTATTTCGTCAGGTAACAATCGAGCTCTTTTTTGAGTTACACGATGTTTCCATTTCTTGTATAATTATGCACTTATTCATTTGAGATGGAATTAGTTAAGAAAAGGTGCTCAATTTTTGCTAGTAACACATATTTACCATCCCTCTTTAAAGTGGGCCCTGCGGAAACTCTCTCGTTAGCTTCACGCTTCATCTTTTGCCTGATATGCCTCATTTCTTGAGGCGATTCGCTCATGGAGATGAAATTTGCCTCAACGAGCGGAAAAGGTTCTTGCGGGATGTGCTGGAATCTTCTATACCTACTGCTGCCTACGCATGACATTTTCTGTTTCAAACATTTTCAGCAAATTCGATGTGGGTTATGCATATGTAAATGTTTTCTTGTAATTTTTATCAGTACCAGTTAGCCTGTTGGTCTAGGGGTATGATTCTTGGGTGTGGGAGGTCCCGGGTTGAAATCCCTGACAGGCCCTTACTTTTTCTAAAACTGGATTATGGAAGTGCCAAAAATCAGCCTTAATAGAATTGAAAAACACGTTTATTTCAAATTTGTTTTGTATCTACTTGGCTTGATGAAATACGAATAGAGCTAAGACATTTTACACATACACATTTTCAAGACATATGTTCCAAGTCTTCAATGAAACGGGAGAAATGTTCTTGCTGTATATCAAAGAAAATTTGTATAGAATTTCTGTGGTATTTATGATACGGAACGGTACGGAATATTATAACCCTTCCACAAATACGCTTCTTGCGAGTCGTGCCTTTTCGCAACGTGTGAAATTCGTTTGCAAAGAAAGGGATAAATTACGGAGGTGCAAGTTAATGCCAGTTTTTCTTGTAGACTGTTTCAGTGTGATGTGGAATTTTAAGCCTCCAGCGTCAATGATACTGTTGTTAATCTTTTTTTTTTTGTGGTATCATTCATCTGAAATGTGACATTATTTATTGATATATCAAATCGTTCGCTTGTAACAACTATAGCATATGAGGCACACCTCAAAATAACCGATTAAAAGAACTCCATGAAAAAGAGTGTGCGTAATCAAAGGAAGTGTAATAATAGTAAAAACCTCCAAGTTAGACCTAAATCTGCATCATTTATTCGTGAGGCTGGTACAGTTATTCGAACAGAATCATATAATAACTTTTTGCGGTTTGGTGAACTGTTTCACTCATGCAGGTTTTTGTATTAATAATTAATAGTAAGTTAAAGACGATTATGAGCTGTGTAATCTATTTTATCATGAGGAATTCATACTACTTTAGGATTGCATATTCCAACTCGACACAATACTTTAAAGATAAATAATTCAATTGCCTTTACTTTAATTATGGCTAATTTACCTGATTTGTCTTTATTTATCATGCAATTTCATGTTGATTTATATATTGTACTTCATCCGTTTTCGTTTTGTCATTGAACATTCAGATTTAATTATAATGTGAGCAGATCATTTTTTGGTCCGGGTTCCCACGAGAGCAATAATCATTAGTATTAATTTCATCCGTTGAATCATTTTAATGCTTAATACATGGCCAAAACATATGGTTGGTCCTCTACTACCCTGGGTACATACAATGGCCAAGAACGCGTTCAAAACTAGGTTAATATAAGAGGGAACGAGGAATGGATAAAAGGATGTATTGCATATACACACGCATATTCCCATTCAGGGAATAAAGGAAAGATTCAGAGCATTGAGTAGAATTTTCCATTTCTCCGATTTTCTTCCGCTGACAAAATGCCGCAGATCACAAACGTGGGTGTGCCTTTCAAGTTTGCCGCCCATTACCGCTTCAGAGATTTGACTCGCATTGTGATTGTATTTATTTATATATATAATTGGAAAGATTCGAAATTGGGAGATATTTAAGATTAACAGCAGGAGGAAATAGCTCTCCGCTAATGAGCGTTATAAAAAGCGTATGCTAGAGGAGGGGGAGGGTCCCTTTCGGGCCCAGGGTGGGTGTGTCCGTGTTGGAATGAATTACAAGTGGAGCATTTGGAGTGTAGATAAGGGAAATCGGCGAAGAAGAAAGGGACCCCGAGGGATCGCGATCGTGGCGATTAGAAAAAACAATGGAGGCAAAACAAAGAAATGAGTCGGAGAATTAGGAGAGAACGAAACGTGCAAGAAGGTTTTTTCGGTTGAATAAAGGAATGGAGCTATTCGACAAAAGGAGTCTTTCAAAGTTTAAAAGGATTTACTCTGTTTCTGGAGAATAGCGTGCTGAATGGAAACTGGAATTGGCATTGGACATTTTATCTCTTTTGAATTCTCTCTGCTGCTATAGTTGGAGGAATGAAGTATTTTTGGTTAGCTCTTTGTTACTGGAGGAAAATGTATCCTTCATATACCTTATCACAGTATTGGTCGTGGGTCTGTTAATATTAAAGCAACCTAGATAAAGCAGAATAATGGCGTTCATTCAAGTTACTCCTTACCGAATAGTATTAAATTTTATATTCATAAGGTCATTATACTCAATTCCTGAGGTCGATTCTACCAGAATAAATCCGGTCCATAGGAACATCTAGGCTTCTAGTTTATTCCTTATTTAGCCTAGAAAGCCTTAATTAGGGTAGCTATTGGTCGAGGGTTTGGGAATCAATTTGATCTCCTGGCTAAATGAAAAGTGAAAATTCCCAAGGTATCGTCTATCTCTCTACAAGTTCTTTAAGACCAAATGTATGTTCTTCTTTTAGTGTTCCAGATATTTCTTGGTATCTTTATTCAATTTCCAAGAGTAAAGTTTTGGTACATACATGCTATAATCATCTACTGTATTTAAAACTTTCACAGCTTGCTCCGAAATGAAATTTTGATGTTTACATGAAGGGATAAAGTATTCACAATCAGCCCAAAAAATAAACTATCATAATCAAGTATATTTTTTGATAATCGAACCTTGCGTGCATCAATTTATGAAACTGTCAAATTAAGCTAAGCAATCCCAGTTATGCCAAAAGAAAATGTATATTTGGATCATCATTCTTCTAAAAATATCGTTTTGGACATGAAAGTTTCTCTTAAATACCTATTTTCGTGTGACAGAGGGAGAACTCGCGATAATTTATATGAAGGCAATTATAATTTTAAAAATGACATATTCCACTTACATACCTTTATTCAAAAGATAGAGATTCGAGTTTTTCTGTCAGAATTTCTATATTGAAACCTTCAAAATACATAATTAATACGTAATATACACGTTAATACATAATTATACGTGATTAATACATTGAAACCTTTACGTACCTACCCAAATCGGCCACCGTTTTCTGAGGATTAGATTTCTGTTTACTGTAATGATGTTTTGATCTTAGTTGGCTGTATATGGTTATTTTAGACAATGTGAGCCTCTTGTACGATTGTTATTATCAACAACGATGCATTCATATTATTGAATATAAACATTAATTACGACAGTCATTCTGTGTGTTGGTCAACAGCCACAAAGTTACCCAAAAAGACCTTAGTTATGTAAAAGCTTAGCATATAAGTAAAATAAAGTATGGTGAACATTTTTTTTTTCGCTATAAACCGAAGCCAAAGCCACCTAAAATAGTTAATACTCTCGAGGGTCTTATATGCGAAGGTGCTTCAATAGTACGTAATATAGAGTCCAACCAAGGCTGAAGGGGGAAACGTTAAAAAACAAAAGTCGGTTTTGCGGAATTGGGGTGTTGCGGCGGAAGGGGGCGTTTTTTCTCATTTATTCCCTTGGGATGGGGAATGAGTGAAGCTATCAAGATGGCTAATATAGCAGTGGAGGAGGACATGGAGAGGCGGAATACGGGGGATTTATTCCGGCGCAATTTTTTTTGTTTTTGGTTCCGCTACCGTGAGCCCACCTCCTTGGCTCTAACCCGGAGCGAAAAGAAAATCCTTGATTGCCTCTTTGGGTTAAAAATGGCGCTGTACGTGGTGGGGCGGATAGCGGGAACGATCATGTCGGAGGTAAACACAAATTACACATATCTGGAGCACGGAGAAAAAGGAGGGAGAAAAAGCCGCAAAGGCGATCTTCATTTTACCCGTTTTTTAAAAGAATCCAGAGCGCGTGTTTTTCCCGCTTTTTTTTCCCGCGTTTTTTTGTTATATGGAGTTTTGGCGGGAGGAATGTCTCCGGGGCGTCCTTATCGGTCAAATTGGGCACAGTTGCGCTCCACACCTCTGCGACTATTACTCCTTATCAGCGTGGGCGTACTTTGTCCGAGTGGGTTTCATTTCAACCTTTGTTTTCCGACTGCCGCTCTGCGTCGTTGCTAAGTTACAATCTTACCGTTTTAATTAGTTAGCAAAGTTGCGCTAAAATTTAACCCTTTGGGTCTTATGGCGCGCGTCACGCTCGTGAATGAAATATTATAGGACGCCGAAAGATTTCGTAGGAAGTGAAATAATTAATATATGATGGGCGGAGCTACCCCCTGCCTTTCGTGCCGTGAGATAATGAAAGGGGTATACGTTCCGTAATTGCATTTCTATAGATTAATTTCTCAATTTTAATCTGGTCATCTGAAAATTGTGGTAAGGAGAAACTCCACTTCTGGAATAGCTTTGTAAGCTGGCGAATTTGGATTAATGTTTTAGGTTTTATTAGTTTTGGAAAGTTGATTTGGCTTTTATCGAAAAGGAAATTTCAAATTTTTCATTCTTTGTCGTCGTCGTGAGCCTTAATTTGATCGATTAATTTTTGATACTCAAACGGATGTTTTCTTTATTGTTATAATTTAGGTAAGGGAAGAAAGCAATGGCAAACTACCTCATTCCTCTTCTTGCCAAGTAAGTCTCTTTGTCTTTTCGAAATCTGTGTTAACTAATAGTTCAATCTAGTGTTTAGACTGGTATTAAAAGATGTCGCGGCGACTACATCTACGTCTTGTCTATTTTCTTTTATTAACGGTTAATTCTTCGTTTCTGTACAGTTATTCCAGATTTTTTCATCTTAACAAACTTAATTAGATTCCTATGTATCAATAAATTTTCTACATGTACTTGTTGTATTCCCCAGATGTGATATAATTCTGTTGCATTTAGATTCTGTATCAACTCCAAAAATTTCTCAACTAACGATGTAATTTATATTTAAACCAATATTTTGGGTTTGGTTTAGGTGTTGATACTTTGTAACTTCAACAAATTCCAAGGAAAAACAGACTTGAAAGAAAGTCTGATGGTTCCCGATCCCATCAGACTTTTTTAGTCCGTTTTTCTGTGGGATTTTTCCTGGGTTATTTCCTCCCTTATGTTCATATAAACTTTAAGCCTTTTCCTTGTAAATTTATTCTTATATTGGTAGTATTCATGAACTCCGCACTGATGAATTTAGGTATTATACTCGAGCCGTTGAGTCTTGAGCTCTGCGGTACTTTTTCGGTGCTAGTGGTAGGGGAAGCGGTGTTGCCAAATTTGACTTTTTCAGATAATCGAACATAGACTAAAATAAAAAATATGTCAATAAAAGGAGAATATCTTCCCTGAATTGTTTTGTTTCAGTGCTAATAGTTAATCCTCAAAAAATACTTTATTCGAATTTTCTGAAATATGCGGCTTATTTTTTAGTTTCATTCCTAAAGCCATTTTAGAGAAATGGTTCATCTAACGAAGTTAGAAAAATTAAAATAAATTTTTTGTTTTTATAGCTTTCAAACGTAATTTATTATTTTAGCATACGTTGGTTTGTTGAAGAGATAATAAATGTTTTATCATAGAAGACCACGAATTATCTAGTCGACGTAGTGAAAAAAGTAGTCTCTAGCTAAATTACGTTCTATTTAAATAATCTCCATAATATTTACATAAACATGTTATGTAAGTAAGAAATATATTTTTAATGAAAGTTTCATCCCAATATCTTAATCGATGCTTTAGTTATGGTAGTTTATAATAGCTTCAACTGCGCGCTAAGCCCCATCCTCGGGTGGAACGCGTAGAAACTCTTTGGTTGGGTAGTATTTTGTATATTTACTTGAATAATTTAAATTAGATGAATATATACAAGTTGGCTATGCTTTATTGCTTAAAAATATATTTTTTAGTAACTCCAATACCTTATGTGAATCAACGGACGTATTTCACAAATTATAATATATGTAGTCCATGTCGTTGTCTGTTGACCAAAGAAATAACGTAGAAATTCCAGTTTTTGTTATACATTTATTTGAAATTTGAAGCGAGTAACGTATAACTTAACTTATTGAAACATTATCGGTATACAAATAATTAAAAATTCAAATGACAGGCTCATAAACAAGCGACCCCTAATTCATTATCAACTGCAGCTGAAGGTCCTTCCTCATACAGTCGCCTGAAAGAAAAAATCTAATTAAGAAAATGGTAAGCATAATATAACAGATATTGAATATTTCGTACTAGAAGTTAATAATTACTGTAGATTTAGTCCACTAAAGTTTTGGATATTTTAATTCCCCTATCCCTTATTTTTGTAGCTTTCTAGACCAAGGCAAATATCTTTCCAAATAAGCTCCACCCCCTCCACAAAGATACATATCGCTGATGGCGGAGAGGGTGAGGTTCAAGCTGACCTCTTAGCAGAATACTCTATTGACAGACGAAAATTAAAACTGATCACAAGATTTTCTGATACGTATCCATCACGAACATTAAGATGCTGATGAACTGATGAAAACGTTATGTAATGCATCACAATAGGCGGCATTTGAGAACATGGCATTGAAGAACATTTCGCGCCTTTGATTTCCTCTTAAGCGCCGTATCATACATGTTATTATCGCTCGATATCAGGTGTAACAAAATCTCGTTCACTCAGTTTAAACGTTCAAAGACCAACCTGCGTTGTCGCAAAGAGCTTTGATGGAAATTCTTTTCCTCGCTCTCATTTCCATCGCTTCCCTCTTATCTCATTTTAAAGCCATTAATCAGCCAATAGATGATCCCTTATTTTCCTCTCAAAGCGCGACACCCTCTCAGAAAGGATCCGTGCCGTATTAAATTTCCTAAATGGCACCTTGAGACTCATACAAAAGGGAATGAAATCTCTCGCACCCTTTGAGCTTCTCAAGTTCCTCGTGCCCCTATTTCATTTTCCGCCTTGAGGCGCCTAAGAGATCTTCAAAGAGTGACTTAAAGTCTCGCTCCTCCACTTGCTCCCAATTCTTATCTCATTCCATACCTTACACAAATTACACTTAGCATTTTAGCAATGACCCGATTGTGAGATTGTGTCGGAGAAAAATTACTTATAAAAGGGATGCATCTATCTCCAATTTTCAATTGTATCCAAATTGAATCAAAATTGATAGTTAATCCATTAGCATTAATTAGAACAGTAGCCTATTCAGAACCCGTCTTGTTGAGGCATTTGGAAATCTAATTTGAGGATACATGATATTCTGACTCCACATTCCATAATTTCCTGTTTCATATTATCTCTTGTGCGTGTTTCCCATGTTTATGTTTCATTGTGGTTGAGGCCAATTATAGCTTGAGTTATAGTTTTTATAAAAATTATAGTTTATAAACCAATTATAGTCTATATTATATAATATTGTACCATTAATATACAAGTTATTGATGTTTTGTTCAATTAATTAATAGATCAAATTAGCATACTATAAGAGACATTGCGTTGAGGGGGCAATAAAAACAGCGCCATCATCGACGCCATAAAACGAGTAGCTTATGAATTAAAGCTTAGAACGAGGCGTATAGCGGCTTCTTTGGTATTAATAAAGTGAATTTATGCCACTTTTATCCCCTCCCCTCCCTAAGTACAGTATCAGATTACTTTTGTCACTGTTAATGGAAGCTCGACTGCCTAAATATTAATTTGACAGAGTTGAAATTTTCACAGTACGAGTATAGTAGTGTTTGATTCCCAAGTCCACATACGTGCCGCTTATTCGATCGTTTTTCCTCTTTGTATTTCTTATCTTCACTATTTATAGTTTCATATTACTCTTTTGACGTCCTTCAAGATGACTTCCTCATCTATTTTCTGGCAATTGCCTTCTAACCATCTTATAACTCCGTTTCTCTACCTCCAAGGATATTTTCATGTTTTCCGGCAGTAAAAATATATGCTACAAATGTCTTCCTGAAAAATCAGGAAATTGAGTTTTATCAAATATTTCTGGTTAGTGTGAACCTCTGGAATTGAGGTAGATTATTTTTATTAATTTTAAGAAGCTTAGCAACCTCATTTCGATGCTGGTTTTGAAGGAAGCATGTGCTCATTCACCTTCGTAAATACGACTATGACCATGACCTATGCTTTATTATCCATTAGTTCCGACCTCTTCTGCGGGCAAATAAATTATACAATATGCATCATAAATGGAAATATAGAAGCTCATAAGTAAGAGTAGGGTTAAACGAGCTTAAAAGTATCCTTCTGATGATTACAGGATAAAATCAGTATACTTACATACTACTCTAAAATAATGAAATTGAAACAGTATCTCACTGACTCTGATTAACTTTCATATTCCCTTAATCTATAATTAGAAGTACGATGTATCTGGTTGCATTATTTACCAGATTTCAATGAACTAAAATTATCGATAATAGAAGACTTTACGCCGCAGAATTCCATCACAATTTTTGTGGAACTGTGATAATGACTTTGTTTTTATTTAATCTAGCAAAATAAATGATCAGTTCTGTGGGCACATACGAGGGCATATCGTACCTAGCGTTTCGATAAAAGTTTTTAGTATATTTCAATTACGTAGACACCGATGATACATATACGATAATAAAACACCAGCTATTGAGTAAAAACTTAAATTTATTACTTAATTTTGTCCACTCATGCCTTACACATTATTTGATTATTTATTGAGTAAAACAAGTGAGAGACCTCTGAAATAATGCCATTATTATTTTAGATTTATATCTCTCAGCTTGTTACATTTAATGCTCAAGCACGATTAGGCTCGAATGAAAGAAAAACTTCTTCAAATAACTCCAATTTCGCTTTCATTAAAAGGCAGAAAATGAGTGGTAACACCTGGATCTTTTTACGTTTCGCAAACATTGTAAAAAAGGAGATCAGCATTAATGGAATACTTGGGCTTTCCATTCATGATGAGCTCAAATCGCCGCATATACGTGAAGTTGAGGACAATGAACTTTATTTTTTGAAAAATTCGTTATTCGTTGGAGTCTCATTTTGGTTCTTTAACGCTTGCCTTCAGCTATAGTAGAGACATTTTATCATTTTTTGGATATCAAATGTTTTCAATAGCGAGAATAAAAATGTCGCACAAAGCAGGAGTAGCATTTGAAGAAAACAAGACAAGTTTTTTTATTCCATCATTTCCTTTACCTGGAATTGTTCAAAGCAAGAACGTATAGAGCTGTGATGACCTCATCAAGAATAAACAGAGAATATTTCTACATGTATCCAATCTTCTTTATTTATCAGTTTCGAAATCTCGCATAGATTACATATCAAGTACTGTTACTCAGCAGTACACATATCCTGTACTGCTGAGCAATACTCAATGACTATTTTACCTTTTTCCTTTTGAGTAATAACTTATGCCATGTTGTGATGGTGAGCTTTTCAGTTTTATGTTTGTCCACACTTTGGGCTTTTTTAAATGTGTAAATACTTTTAAATATGCATTTTATGGGTCTAGACGTTATTACTAAATTAATCCTAAAACCTCTTGCCGATCTATACACGAAATATTATACCGGGGATCATCATATGGATTTTGGATACCGGGAACCATCATACCAAGAATTAATTTGGTCATGCATCTCCTGCCACACGCCTAAAGGCATCTCGCCGGGATAACTTCGATATTTTCTCCTGTTTCAGAGTTAGTATAGTATATTTGGTGTGTACCACAGGAACCTACAGAAGGGAACCTGCGGTCAATTCGGGCATTTAATGCTTCCCTTTCGTATGTTCCTGAAACAGATGGAAGTATTTCAATAATAAGCTCACCGGTGTCGTTTATATAGTCAAGCGAAAATCAAGTCATATTCTCCCTAAGTTTATTCGCAAGTTAATTGCGTTTCCTCATAAGAATAGGAATTTTTGATTATTTATAAGTAGAAAATATGCTTCTTAAGTTTGACTTGATGGTTTCATATACGTCCTACTGGTTTCTTATGGGTCCGAGTAGGAGTACATGTGGTCGAATGATAGATATGGTCCAATAGTACAGGGTGTTCGGGTTGAACGTATAATAGTACAAAATGTAAGAACTTGAAAAGTAATTGAGATATCTATTAGCGGTTTGCTTCTATAAGTTTGGTAACTCAAAATATTTTGGTTAATACACCTCGATATGTACTGCATTAGTGGCATAAAGACATCTAATCTGTATTTTACTCTCTCCAAGTGTGTTGCAGCATTGCAGGCGTAACATTTGCAATAATTGCAGGAATTCGATGGCACTGTTATGGATTATGGATCACGAACTGGTGTCTGGTTCACTTGATTCTTGATAAACACCCACAGGAAAAAATCAAGTGGCCTCATGGCTGAGTTTCTAGTGGGGCAAGCAATCGATGGACTTCCTCTCCCAATCAAACGATCTGGGAGAACATTATCCAAGAAATCCCTCACAATTAATGTCATGATGCGCCGTAATTAAGCAAACATAGTAAACGTTTTGAGTCATCGAACTTGTAGAAGCAAACCGCAAATACATACCTCAATTACTTCTGAAGTCATTACATTTTGTATTATTATAACCCAGACACCCTGTGTATACATGCGGGACTCCGAAGAAATACGTAGGAATGCGGGTCCAACGATTCTAAGACGTAGAATCAAACACGGGTCGACTTGGACATTTTCACGCGTGACCTCCTTCAGAAACATAACCCGCGGCACATCCACACGCATGGCGGCAGGTTAACAAACCCAAATTATTTTAATTCCCAGGAGGCGAGCGTATCGAATGTGATTAAGAGATTTACGCAACGGTTAATGAGTGCCGACTCGTAATGATAAACAGGCACGGGAGAGGCAATTTGAGGTTTCACATTAAACAGGGGCGATATCCATCTCGCTTTTAAATTGTAGGGGAGATGGAGACAGCTGACGTCGTAGAGTTCCGTTTAATGCCGCCTCTCTTTCTTTCGCTCCCGTTTTTGTAGGCGAGAGGGAGAGACACCTTTAGGGTGATACGGGAGATAGATGCTGATGGAGATAGATGGAGAAAAAGATACGGCTTGGAATGAGATATTTAAAAAGAGATCGCGGGGGCAAGCAAGCGAATTATCGGTCTGGAAGAAGAATGATGCATTGGGTATCCACGAATTTAATAACAGAGCGCGGGGATTTAGAGCTAGATTGCGTCTTAATTTACGTTTCTCCCTCGCCTTCGGAGAGGCGGAAATTTGGCGCGGGGAACGGGTTTGAGAAAGCTTTTGTAGAGCATAGGGACTCATTTGGGACCGGTTGACTTCAAAGAACGGAATATCCTTAAGAGGAATTTATGTCAAAATGAGTCCGCTTTGATTAGCCTTCTTTTAAGAATTTGAGTTCGACTTTCTTTCTCTCCGCATAAAGTGAAGAGGAATGTATATTTATTTTACCTTACCATTCTCTGTCTAATACATGGCTATTGTTATTAATAATGCATATAACACTGTAAATCGGCGAAAAAAAACAGGTGGCAATAATCGAAATAATACAAAGATTGTCGTCAGTTATACGATACAAAAAATCAAATGAAAATAATCACTACTGAATGAATATAAAGATCAACCGAATACAAATTTATCGGTATATATTATCAATTTATGTATCAAAGCTAACACAGTTGTTGTCAATATTCCATAGTAATCTTTATGTTAATTATTCCTCGTTGTAATATCACTTACTTGTGCAATCGAAATTTATACAATATTTACAGAAATCCAATTGATTCTATCGTTGTTAGTCAGTTACTTTATTTTTTCGTAAGTGATGCTGCGAGTATGTAAAAGCTACTGCCAGTCACTTACACCTTTATATTTAGGTGCTTTTGGTATGTAGGATACTAATTCATAATGTTAAATGTTAAGAATGCTATGAAGGGTGTTATTCAGATAATAATTTACTTAGTTCGTTTTTCCGTGGTCTCCCAAGTTCTTTCCTTTTACTCTTTTTTTATTTCAAATTTCATTTGCAAGAAGTTTTAATTCATCAAAATGAAGGATAATATTGGTTTTTATTATAATGAATCCTAAGAAATCTTTATTTTGCTTCTGGTATAGAATAGAGGAAAATGCAGCTTCCACTTGCTTTTTTTTCAGTCTGATTCTTGGCTGTGATAGTATTATAACTACTGAGGTATTTATGATAATTAATAATGACAATTATCCTAGTCACCTTAATTCTGCGAAGACAGTCATTAACTGGAGCTTTGCGTTACACATGCATGAATACTTTTTGTCATTTCAAGCGAAGGCAAACAACCTTAAACCTAATCTGACTTAGTAAGCCTCATTCTTTACTTTTTGGTTTTTGGTAGCCAATGGAAAGACCTTTTAGGTTCAAATATACCTCCGGGCTGACTTTAGTACAGGTGTAGATATTCCTGCTACCATACTTTGATAAATGCTATATTTTCATTTGTCATGTGGTACAGGATAAAAAATGTATCTTTAATTTTCTTTTGTCCTAGTCTTGATCATGGCTATGATAAAATGGAAGCTACTGAGGTATGGGTACATAATTGAACTAATCAAGGTCTCTCCTTACCGAATGCCAAGGAAAGTGTTACTCATAGAGTCACTGTACTCCAATTGCGTGAACATGTTCCGCTTATAGTATTCTGGCTCAGTGAGGAAAGCAATGGCAAACTACCTCACTCCTCATGCTGCCTAGTGAACCTCATTCCTTTCTGCTAGCTCTTAGTTTCTTATGCTGGAGGGGATGAGGTACCAACCAGCCATCAGGCTGAATACTTCACAGAAGGATGTAGAATATTTAGAAATTGCGAAGTGTTTCTCCTCGAAAGAACTATTTAAAATAACTCAACAGCAATTTTCAAGAATGCGCAAATTTTTTGCAAGTTCCAAACCAAAATTACAGCTCCCTAAAATTTGCGTTTCCAAGAAATAATATTCCAGTCTAACCACAGCATTGAGGATCACGACTATCTCTTTTCCCAAAATTACACACCGAGAATTCTTCTGCTGTAGAAAAACTCGGGGAGGATGATGAAGACGTATTTTGGAATCTCATAGCATCTCTTTGGATTAAATGGAGCATCAGAACAAAAAAGAAAGAAATGAATTCCAGTCCGGAAAAAGAGAAATTGAAACCGGGAAAAAAGTGTTATGAAGATATCGTTGGACCGAAAAAATACCAAATTTGTACAGAAATGCTAAGTGTAAAAAAGGAGACAGGAAATAGAGAGGCTGGGTCGTGCGTCGCCGTAGGTAGAAGTAATAAATAGAGATGGAGAAAACAGAAGCAGTAAAGGTGTGAGGAAAGACCACCCGGTATTCACGTTGCTCAGAAAAGAAATCAAGATGTTGTTTCAAGGAGTAAGAAAGTTTAGTATTTTCATGCTATTTATTGAAAAACGGGTTTTGTTGAACTTTTTGCTTGCGTGGTATGAAGAAATGTCTCTGTATTGGTAAATTTTCTGGGTCTATTAGAAAGATATGCGATTATATTGCTGCGCGTATTATTTTGTTTTTGCATTTTTACGGATATGTTGTTAGTAAATATTTGCATTTATTTTGCTATGGAGTTTGCAGATATATTTATTTTATTGATGGTTTATGAATGTATTTAAATATTGACCTTACACTGCAGTGCGTCTAAAAATAGGCTGATCGAAACTATTCGAAGGATCGAACAGGTCATTTGATGATGTTTTATCGACATTTTTCACAGAGATGTTTGTAGTTAATGATCTGAGATAAGACGATCCCACATTCTTTGAGTATACGCAAAAGAATACTTTCAGCTATTTAACAATAATTTAAGAGAGAGAGAAGGAGAACGCAAAGTTTTTATTTAGTTAAAAATTATGAGTTCAAATATATGTCTGTAAAAAGTATTCCTTCGGACATAAGTGTTGGTCATCAAACTTTTATTGCAGTATTAATTTTCAATTAAACAGCATTGCATTAATGTAATTGATTGCATACCCCAACAAACCTGTAAAGCATATGCGTCATGAATGACAAAAATAATGTATTAATGAAGCAATTCTATTCCATGCAGATAGCGATTTAAAATAGGGAGGTAAAACATTGGAAAGAATTTGTCGACCTCAGTAGAGGAATGTTTAACATATAAATCTACAACCGTGTTAAGAAGTCTAGATTAACGCCTTCTTCAGAGACTAACCACTCAGGCGAAATTGGATAATTTATTCGAATATATTCCTCTAGATGAACGCTGTAGATGGTAGAGCAGATGCTGGTTTTAATTTAACACTAAGATTTAAAATTGCATTATATAGAGAGAATAGATTGCCCATAAAGGTAGTTGAGGAAAGTTTATGACGAAACATTCTAAGGGATAGAAAAACATAAGATATAGGCTATGTCAAAGGAAAGGTAATTTCTTTAGCAATGAATGAAAATCTTAGCGCAATTAGAGGCAGACTTGAACTTACATAACATTTCGTGTCAATTCAACGTCCAGCCAATGCAGATCATTGATCACATCCTTCCAGTCATATCCAATGCAGTTATATGTACGGATGGATCTTTATTCATTGTATTTAACATCTCTCCTTCCGATAACAACGCGCTCGGTAAAGCATAAAGCAGTCCGTATACGGAAGCCGCTGATTTCTCCCCCAGACAAAGAGAAAGAATCTGTGGCTACCTGCAGATGAGTGGGTGTGCTTGCCTTCGGGGCTTCCTTTACGCGATCTTGACCAGCGGTACGTTTCTCCGTATAGTTTCGGCGCCAGCGCGGATTCCGGGTTTTTTTCGCATCGCGGAAGCGTCTTGCGGAAAATCTTTCCCGAGCCTCTAATTTGGCACGGATGAAATTGCCACCGAGGGCGCATTCAAGACCACTTTTTTCCTCCCATCGAACGATAACCAGCGCTTTTTCTTCTCCTTAAGTAATGCGCGCAAAACTGACAAGTCATTAAGGGAAGATGCAACTCAATTTCTCACGAGGTCGGAAAAAGATTTTATTGCGATGATATTTTTTGGAGCGTCATGGTTTCTTTTTGCTGCAAACCATAATCTGTGGCACGGAACTGGATTGGGCAACGGGCAGCATCCTATTGATTCTCTTTTCTTCTTATCGTGTGCCAGTTTGCCGTTTTTTGGAGGTAGGCAATGCACAGTCAAGCGAACTTGACATTGCATTGAGGGAATATAAATCTAAGTCTCAGACATTCGCTGAATAATATTTAAAATGCTTTTGGGAGATTTCCGTAAATTGGTGCTGTGGAGTACAAGGATATTTATTATCTGAAGTTTCTTTGGACAAGGTTCATCGAGAGAACAAATTTGGAGATGTTTGTCTCAAAGTGTTTAGGAAATAAAATTAAAATGAGTTAGCTAAAAACAGCATTCAGGATATGTATTTAGGGAGGCACGAGAATTTTGTTTTCGAGGATAAGTTTCCTTGATACCGACCAAGAAAGACTTAATGTTAATACAATAATAATACTTAAACTTAATAAAAATGTTGATTCATTTTGCTGTTCATGGAATTCAAAAATTGTCTTTAAAACAGTATTAATATTTGTTTGTAACATATGAATCTGATTTAATGTGTTTAGTTATGTTGCCCGAGTGGTTAAGGAGATGGACTCGAAATCCAATGGGAAATGCTCGCACAGGTTCGAATCCTGTTCGCAGTGAAACTTTTGCCAAATTCGTCATCGGAGATGTAATCCTATTGTGACATCTGAGATAATTTTTCTGCATGGACAAATGTACACATAGACGCACTTTGTTTTGGGTTGACCAAGTCGGATGGAAATTATTATGCGAAGACGTGACTTGTTGGAAAACCATAGTAGCCACCATCTAAGCTTTAGTAGCCATCGCGTTTAGTTCTTTTCAAATACTTATTTAACGCGGCTTATTTCACTTCCGAGGATGCATCTTCGTGTTGAAGGTAGTGCAAAATTATAGTGTAGTTGAGTAGTTAGATTTCTTAATACTTGAAATAGCTCTAACCAAAGCTTAATAACAGCAATTTAACTTCTTACGTGTCCAACATTGTGTAAAATGTATCGTGTGTCAGTCCCATAAGAGGTAGTTAAATTATAAAAATGAGGAATACAAGCAATTAAAAACCATATGTTTTCCTAATACATATTCTTGTGATGAACCAACAACAATAAAAGGCTTAAACGAGTGGCATAATTTCTCATATTTGTGTAAAATCTGGCAGTAGCTACATTCCAGATGCATCATTTTCTCTCCTCATCCTATGCCTTCTATCCTGCCACTGATCTCTTTATATCATAACCCTTTTTTTCTTCCATTTTTAGACCCTCGCACCTCCCTCCCTCTCGTTGATGAATCGAGTCGGAAAACCTGAAATTACACGGTGTTTGCGACGGAGTTGTCAGGGTAAGCGATATGTGTGAGAGGAATAGAAAGATGGATGAAGGGGGGAAGGAGATTAGCAGCGGCTCCCGAGATGTAAGATCTGAAGGGGGGGTATAGTCAGGAGGACAATAAGTAATACTCGCCACTTACTCGGAATGAGGGGGTTGGTAGCCTCACAATGAAAAGTAATAAAATGGTATTAATTACGGTCTTGAGGAAGCAAAAAGTTGGGAATAGTTAAGGATGGTGGTAAGCGTAAATTGAGCCGAGAGCTGGGTTTAATTTAATTTAGGCTCATAGGGTAGTTTTTTGCCTAAGAGAGAATTCCACCAATTACGTTTCTATCGGTGTTTTACAAAGGGAATCTTTCAGAGACAGAATACTGTTACTGAAAATTAAGAGAAAAATACTAATTTTTATTATAACTCCTCTAATGATTATATCGGATATACTAGCTTGGTGGCAACCACTTACAATGCAACATGTTCTATACCGTAGGTACCGCAAATTAGTAATAATAACTCTGAAATTGGTAGCTTTCCCTAATTAATAAGGCATCGTCGAGCCACCCAGAGACGGGAGGTTTCTGCCCGCCTTTAATCTCTCTCTAGGATAAGAGAATCATACCTTTTCTGATCATTGACATTCAATACTGTCACCAAAATTGTACCAAACATTCGTTTCATTACAAATTTGAACACTATTATGATTAGAAACTCTCAGGAATCATTAATTTTTTTTGAATTAAGCCGATATAAGGAGCAGAAGTCAAAGGAAGTTTCTTGCAAAGATCATTTTCTCCCTTTCTTCTAAAATAGCGCATTGTAAATATTACTTAGCTAATAAGCAATGAGTGCATTTTGAGTGCATTGATTGCATAGTATCAAGTACGTAATTTTTTAGAATATTCTCTATACGGGGCTATTTTGCAGAAAGATTTCAATTTGTGAGAAAGGGATTTGCCATTCCAGCTACATATAGAGCAAAGCCGCAACTTCCTAGTGATGACCCTATGTTGACCTTCTCTTACTGCTTACAATGAGATTTTAGCCTTACTGATGAATAAACGCATTCACACATTTATAGCATAATGGACAAACATATACAAAATATTAAACGTAAGTCTCAAAGATTACATATATAGCCATAAAGCTGAAAAACATTATTTTAAACATCTTAAACACTATAACAAAGCAATGGGGAGTAATCGGATCTTTATTAATAATCGGAAGGTAGAAATAAGTTTTTTATACGAGAGTACATAATGTTAGGGAATTCAAAACATGGAAACTTAAATGTTCAGATAAACTTAAATCACATGTTCTGGAGGAATTCCATGGTTGGTTTCATCGTCACGGATTATTAAATTCTTACATTCCTTGGATAAGGTAATAATTCATGGAAATTAGACTTTATAATGCCAAATAAATCACTGGCCTACCGTGAAGGGAATAAAAAGATGGCCATGGTACCGTGACCTAATTCAATTCGAATAAAAGAAGACAACTTCTGAAAAAATATCTGGTTATAACTTATAGTGAGTTGGAGATATGCCTTATTTTAGAGCAGCCGTAAATATTGAAGCACCCATCATGGCATTTAGTTTCCATAAAACGTTCAGAACTAAATCTCGATGCTAACGAGCAATACATATATTGCATTACTTTTTATATCAGGGGTCTCCAAACTTTTCAGTCCGAGGGCCGGATTAATTATAATTATAATTTTTAATCTCTTTGATATTCATCAAAGAGATAAAAAATTGCTATTTACTGCTCTTTGATAATTATCAAAGAGCAGTTTCGGGGCCGACTATACACTCTAGGTCCAAATACAAAAGAATCAAAACAGATGTTGTTTTGAATTTTAAATTTATTAATATCAAATATAATAATTATTCTATTTTAATTCGCTAAAAACGGTACGACTACGTCAGCGGCGGCTAATATTGGCTGGATACTCGTAAATTTCCGTGATTCTTTTCCGTGGATAAAAAGGTCTCCACAGGCTGGATGAGTGGGCCTTGCTGGTCGTAGTTTGGAGACCCCTGCTTTATATGAAGACTCAAAATCGTAATAGCCTTCGAAGTCGTTCGAAGTGATTATGCGTTATATTATTTAGAAATTATATAGCATTCCTTCTTATACATCCTGCATGAATCATATTTCTCATAATTAAAAATTGATGTGCTCTTTAGAAGTCAACCAATTAATTCAATATTGTTAGTAAAAGGTGTTACTAAATGTTCTGAAAGCAGCTGCCAAAAAATAATTACGATAAATTATTGGAATAGATGACAAGTTGAAATTTGAGTTTTCCTAACTAAAAAAAATTAATAGATGGTACACACAGGGTGAATATTTCGAATTATTTCTTTATATTATTCGTCACTTGATTAATCATCACATGATTGTTTCTAAAGCTCTTAATTTATTTTTAGCTATAAATTAGCTCATTTATATTCTAGAAATATTTATGGGAATTTGAGATCAACAAGAACATCCTTATAATATGGTTTCCATAGATAACAAAAACTTAAGTTTCTCATAGACATAGCCGCATAATTAAAACGTCTCAATTTATAATTATTTTATCTCACCGTTTAAAAACTTTATTTTGTTTGAAATACATTTGATTCTGTCAATAAATTGTTTCATAGTTCATGATATTGAATATTAATGCGTAGACGTACGTTAAATCACATTAGTTTATTGGTGGTACGTACTTCAATTATTCACTTTAAGTTAGTAATTATATAAGTTAAAGGCAGAAATTGAAATCTATAGTTACGTGCATCATATTCACAAGTACTTCTAAAAATTTTCTCGACTTTAATGGACGTATCGTTTGATGCTTTCGAGAGTCGGAGCATTAATTTTCCACGCTGATGCAAGCATTTGTTTCAAAGGTTCGAAAATAACCGTTAACCGAATAAGGAAAGCGCAGGATAAATATTTGCTCGGAATCGCCGTCCGCGTGGAATTACGAGGGGACATCTATCACGTCATTCCACGTCGAGCAATTATCACGCAACAAAAAGTGCACGTATTAGGTCACATTACGTCGCCTATCAATCACACCTGTGGAGAAAATGATGGCACCCGTCGGATATCTGGGTCAACGATTCCTATGGAGCTGTGAGCAAAAATTACGAAATTACCAAAAGCGATTTACCATCGAAAAATTTTCGTCATTTTTACCTATCGCTACATTAATTTGACCTACATGCTCGCGTATTGTTCGCTCTTCCAGGTTTGGCTGTGAACCTGTAAAAAGATAATAAAAGAAGCTATTATTCAGTTATCCGAATTTTTGAATTTGTAATGGAATTTTTGTATCTCACGTATCTCTTGAATTATTCAGCCGTGAGACTTCCCGTAATTATCAAATACTGCTATCCTAGTTCCTGAGGATTGATTCAAATAGCTGATACAAAAACTCAATAACTCAATTATTGGCATTGATATTAATCAACATTCATAAACATTTATCTCATATTGTTTTACTTATATATTCGGTCGATTTCAAATGTTTATAATTTCGATTATGAAAGATAACGTTTTGAGTTTTTTAGGACATTTTGAGTGCTTATAGCTGAGGGAGAGTTAACTATAACATTTTGAGCTATTTGCGTGTAAACATAATCATCCCTTATATTAAAGAAAACTCAGCTGGTGTTATTACATATGAAATGAATATTAGAAGGAAAGAGGAATAGAGAACTTGTTATAATATATTTTGATGAATAGTGTTTAAGCCAAAAGGGAACATTTCTCACGAATAATTTAACGAGGGATACTCACGTCTTCAGTATTTTTAAACATATATAGAAATATACCAGAGGTATGTCACTTTGCGTTAGTTAGAATCATTTTAGAGTAAACATGGGGTACGTGAGACCCCATGAGAATTGTTATTACAAATCGATAAGCGTTACCCAGATGGTTTACGACGTAAATGGAACTCTTCATGTATAATATTTCTTTGACTTAGGCTTACCTTATAATATTTAGAGATAGTTCTTAAAAGAATTCCAGATGTGATGAGTCTTTCCTGTTACATTTATCGATGTAATATTGTAAAAACAATCAATGAAATAGACGCTAGAAATAATTAGAAAATTCATTTGTCCGAGGAGTGTAGTCATTGTAATTTATTGGAGAAATTAGCTGTACTATATTAGCGCCGAAAGACATCTAATATGAGTAAATAACTAATAAATGAAATAGTCACATAATGCGTACTTTTGGAATAATGAAAGCAGATTTAGAGCTAGTATGTAGCGTGGTTAGGGTAAAAATAACAGAACGTATAATACAGAAGAGTAAAGTTGTGGAAAAAATCTGTCCTTGTCAAGTTTTTTAGAGGCTTTGAGTTGTTTAATTCCCTCTGAAATCGATTATCTTCCTCTCTTACTCCATTACATCCCATCCTTTCCCTTCCTCCCTCTCCACCTCTCGTTGTAATGAACCTTCTCTAATTACATCTTGACTCCCTAATTACTTTTTCCCTTTCAGGCAAAACAACTCATCTGTCCTTTTTCATCTCCTCGACTCCAATTTTTCTTATTCACCTTCTTTCGTCTTTTTTCTTTTCGACCCCACATTATAATCCTACCATTTCCCTTTGGTTTTAATTCCTCCGTTTTCAATTGTTTTAAGTGGACTATGTTCTAGTTCCGGTATAGCAAAGGTGGAGCAATATTGTGTGCGGGAGTGAGTTTTGCCTTAGGCACGCGACACCTATTGGGGAGAGAAACATTCCTCAACTTTTTGTCTTATTCTCAAATTTCTTTGTCGGGATGCTTTGAATCGATTTAAAAGGTATACCTTCAATAGGTGTTGGCAGCCAGCCGATTTGCTGTATGAGAAAGTTTCTTGGATTTGGTTGTGGATTGAGTTGAATACAAATATTTTGAGCCGAAATGACTTATGAAATTTCTTGCAATTCATTCATTAAAAAGAAAACTGTGTAATTCATTTAGGTCCAAATTGTTACAGACCTAAGGAATAATATAACGTGAATTTCCATTTAAAATGCGATTATATTGAAAAAATAGGGATTTAATCCTCAATTTGATTTCCAGAAATTTTGCTTGCATAATACATGTATCCCTAAAAATTTCATTTTGAAATGGGAATGAATCGCACTTTAAGTGGTTGAGCTTTAACTAAGACAGGGTTGGCATTGAAATGTATGTACTGTGTCTGGATATACTTTACACTTAGTGTGCATAGGGAAGGTCGTCCTTTCATACCTCCCACACATATTAACCAACTAGCTTATAAAAGAACGAGCTACTTTGAAGACGTTCGTTACCAAAAAAAATTACAATTGTTGCTAAAGAAGATATATCTGAAGAAAAAGTATTGTCCAACATATAAAAATTTGAAGTAAATTTGTGTTCGCAAATCGCAAGTGCCTTCTCTATCCAATTCTAAACTTAGTTAATGATTAAGTGTCATAGGTTTTTACAATATATTTGTGCGAAAATCCATTTCAATTCTCATTCTTATAGAATAAAATTTTCTGGAATGATTTAATGCTATGATAATACTCAGGAAAACAGTTCTTTAGTATCTTTTTAGTTTAGTAACCATTACTGTCGCTTTTTAGGCCATAATTAAGGCGGAGAAATCAAGGTAATTGAATGCAGTTATTTCCGCAAGACTTCCCTTCGTTCTATCAAACACTGGTTATAACTTACCTCAGTACTTTATCGCGAAAGTTAGAAAATTAATGTCCTTATTTCTGACGCCAGTTTTTTCCATATCCAACCTTACTTCACCAATTTTTTTCCTTGTATATAAATAACCTAAGTGGAAAATGATAAGCGAAATAACCGAGCCTCATTGTGAGCCTTGGTTGATAAACCGGCAATAAATTGCAACTTGAGGTTGTGCATGTCATCTCCGAGCTCGTTACATTAAATCTAAACGAAGCTTTAAGATAATGAGATCGTTTTTAGTATTCAATTACAACGTTTCTTAAGATTTCCATTAATTCAGGAGATTTCTACTGATATACATCACAAGCTTTTGTTACGGTATTTATGAATTGGAAATTTATTCAAACGGTCAAGGAGCTGATATTTCCTTCGTAATTCTTTGTTAAACGTTGTCTTGGTATCATGAAAAATGGCAGTTCGTATTAGAGATACAAAAGTAGGCAAAAAATGGAATGGAACGGAATTAATTTAATGAAAAGTCTTATACTCAAGTTGATATCTTTCGCTATTAATCTACCAGGTGGATATTAATAATATAAGGGACGAATTTTATTTAACGAATGCAACACCTATCGCAAATAAAAGCGAGCTGTGTTCCTTTCTTGTCTGGTGATCACTTAACCGATCACGTTATAACGACGCCGTTTTCACTCGATCCAGGGGAAACATTTCACAACATAACCAAAATCGTTTAATACTCTGCGTAGACAAGAAAATGGACATTATCCATGTAATGAAATAAGACAGATATGAATTACTCCTAGTTGAGAATCAACGACCAAATTAAAAATATAAAAATGAATCTACTGGAAGACTTTTGGAGTGTTTGTTTTATTCATATTGGTGATAGTTCATTTCAAGCATTGTTCAAGTAAATTAATTTTTTAAATTGATTTAAAACTTTGTATTATTTTTATGGTAAATATTTCCAATTTGAATTCATTTAAAAACAATGTTAATATAATCGCAATGGAGGAAAATTTTACTGCTTTAGCTTAACTATCCATTAATTTTAAAACACCAATTTTCATAACACGAGCAGTCGCGCGTTGTACTCCATACAACATATCGTTTTCTGCCAAAATTATAAAATTAATTGAACTAATTAATATTTCTGTGTACTAAACTTTAGGTAATTATATAATTTAAGAAGAATAATTGAAGAAGTAAACAACTTTTAGTAAAAAATATTATTATTCACCTTTATTTATTTACATGCGTTCATAGAGTACCTAAAAAGCTAGATGTCTATTAGTTCCGAAATTGAAATGCGCCTAATAAAGTTTAAGACGAAATAAGTTACAAACTCCATATGAACGTTATAATATGCAAAAATAGAGTTCAACAAAATAGAATAGAATAGAATAGAAATAGATACCAACGAAAAACTTACCCATGCGGTCGCGTGTTGTATGTGTTACAACAGTCATCACTTCACAGATTTACTAGCTTTCGCAATCGTTTTAAGACCAAAAAGAAGCATTTCACGACTTTACAAATTAATGGTAAGTGCGATAAAGGAATAGACCCGGGCATAAGGTACAAGGGACCACCCAGGTAGAAACAAGGCCCAAAAAAACCGTCCCTGTTGTACAGAATACAACAGCACGACTGACGGAGTGTTAAAAGAGGCGCTCCAAGTATTTTGTCCGTCAAACGAGGGTTCTGATATATGTGACCCAATGTTAATGTATCAAACTGTATTTATTAACAAAGGTTCTGATTTCTAAGTACCTGGGTGCGTGTACTGTGAGAAGGCCAAGGAGAGACACATATTAGTAAGATACCTACGTATTATAAAATTAAATCTGAGTATTTTCTATACGTAGATAGCTTTCTTAAACGCCTAAGGCAATTAATTAACACTATATACCTGGTTTCCTTCTTCTATTCTAGCTTATAATTATCCATCCATCTTCCTCTTCTCATTTTCCCAGATTTTCTTCAGCACCCTTTATTCCTGCTCATATAAATCAGCGCCTTCTTGCACCCACTAATAGCGCTGCTATCTCTCACGCCATCAGAGCCATAAGTAAGGCAGGCCTCCGTATGCTTTATTTTCCACCCTTTCCTCCCACTTTTTAACCTTTATCTACGTTCTCTCTTTCCTCTGATACCTTACGTTTTCGATTTGAAATCCTTTCATCAAGACGGAAAAGAGGTAGAAGTAGAACCAAGTACAAAAGGGACAAACTCAGAGTGTCTGAACATAGCGCTATTTCCAGATCTCCGTCTTTGCCTTCGTTGTTTTTCAAGATAGTGAAATGAAAGGTACAAATGGGAGTAAATTAACAACCAGCTCCGGCTATAGGCTTGGGAAATGAAGGGAAAAAACAGCAGAAATCGGTACGGCTTACCTAATATCAAAAAATTATTTCACACGAAAACCTATCATTATTAAAAATTCTGACGGCATTGCTCATTTTTCATAATTTCTTTTCATTTATATAAATAGCGCGCGTGTTATTGCAGAATTGATATTTAAATTCTTATTATGGCAACCAACTGGTATCTTCCTCCTGCTCCAGTAAGGATTTGGTCTTTAAACTTCATCAAGCATATTCTACAAGTAACTTTATCATCATCGGTTTGAAATTTCACAATATCAGTATGTAGTAGCAGTATCTAAGCGAAAATAATGACCCTTTTGGAAATCACTCAGTATGAAGGTAAATTGTTCTTGAACGTAATTCCATGATGATTGCATTTACCTTTCTCATATAGGAGTTTTATTTCCAAGCTACTGATAGAAATACGTGATTGTATTATAGTGTTTGCTATAGATACACTTATATCAACTCTGCCCAATTGTAATGCTTATGGAAGGGAACTATAATAGAATTCACTTTTAGTGATATCTAAAAGTGCGGCATGTTTTTGGTTTCCTGTTGATACAAGTTGTATCTATAAAGCCGCAGTGCAATAAGTTAAAAATGCAATATTTAAACATTAAGAATTGAATAGCGTTTCGAAATTGTTTTCTAATGTAGGTTTGAAGTCTTCGGAAGAGATAAATACAGAGTAAAAACGCATCAGGAACTGCACTACTGCCCTGCTATTTCAGCTTGTCTGTCAATGAATGCAGACTAAGTTAGGAAGACAGAAAGACAAATCGTCTATGAACCTCATTCTTTCCTCTAAAGATTCGTGATTATGGCAAAAAAAGAAATTGATTGATCGTTTGGTGTTCACACCCCATGCTATCGAACGACTTCGACGTAAATATGAGGATGTACATATAGATGGAATTAGTTTCACCTGTTGCTGTTAGGACTAGCCAATGAATGCAATATTTTTTCCTCATAAAATGGGGGTCAGGTTAATGGCACTCACTTTTGTGAAGAAAATGAAAAAGTGACTGAAGATAGCCTCAAACGTACTCGTGAAAGCGTCATCGTTCGGAGAGACAGTGACAAGGAAGCAGCTGTTGCCGAAATGTGCGATCTTTTTCTTCTGTCTTTTTCGAAAGTCGTTGGCTGCTATCTTCTTTTTGCGTAAATGACATCCTTTTTTCGCTGAAAAACGTCATCAGGATCGCGGGTGATTAATTAAGCATTTTCACGAAATATAGTTGTATTAGATTTGTTGGGTAATATCGAAGAATCGTACTGCCACAGTCGTGATCATGTCATTTCAGGAGAAATCTATTCTCTCATGGAAAAAGCTAGTAATTCGCCTGGAAATGATGTCATTTTAAAGAAAATTTCAAATAAGCTAAGAAATGGAATACCTCTTAAAAAATCTTGTTCAATAAATTTGCCATAAATTAGATAAGGTGGGTTTGATAGAACAGTTATGACAAGGACATACCTGCATCAAGTCTCATTCTACTCTGATGTTTAACGTTAATGACTCAAAATCTAATTTTTATTTTATTTAACTTTCTCTAATTTTAAGTAATTGCATTCTTAAGTATAAGCACGTATTTATCCAGAAAAATTATTCGAATCCTTCCTTATATCATTTATGTTTCTCGTTTTAGGTACCCGTGTTGAATCTGGGTGAAGGGTGGTGTCATGTTGAGCATGCGGGCCACTGGAATCTTTTGCCAAAACCAAAATAAATTAAGTAGGTCAAGAGGTGGACTGCATACAAAGGGAACAGAGCACAGTAATTGGCAGGTAAGGCTCATTTTTGCTCTACCCGCATCGTTAGTGTCAGATGTCATAATTACGTCAGGTTGTATGCGTGCTTTGTGCACCAATTTCGCGTGATAAGTGTCAGGCATCTTCTCCATGAATCATCGTCCTAAACAAATACAATGGTTTGATAGAACAATCGAAATTTATTGACTGTTTTCATAGTATTAAAAAGTTGTTTGACATGGCTTCATTCATGTTTCTTTTTAGGTGTATATGTAGCTTACTCTTTGATAAAGTGACGTTTTACTAAATGTAAGCTACATCAAAGCTCTCTGGATTTTAAATTTTTATATCAATGATGTCCTTTAGGAGATGCTTGAGAATTAATTTACCCACAATAAGTCCTATATGTGCTAGAAAGTATTGAATAATTACTATTTATTATGTTAATTATAATTGTTGTCAATATGACGCAGTGAGATTTATGTTTGGATTTCTAATATGATTAATTACTAGGATTAAAATTTTGTACATCTCTCCATATCTTTCCTTTAAGTATAATTATCATTGTAATTAATTATTAAACGATTATAATATGTTGAAAAACACAGCTCGCTGAGTACATCCGAAATCTTTCTTCATTTGTGAATGAAGTTCTATTTACTTCGGAGTCAGTTAAGGAACGCAATTACTTCAGGTTGAAACTTACACGTTTATTTGAGAGAATATTTGACATAATTTCTTTGACTCAAAGGTGATAGAAAAGAGGCATTTATCAGAATTGTTAAATAAATAAAATATTCAACCGGGCGAGGTTGAGACCAATAAGTCTCCTATTTCGAGGAGGAAAGTAGTTTGTGAGAAAGTGACGGAGAGGTGTGAATGAAATAATGTGAAAAAGGTGAAAGTATACGCCTAAGGGATGTAAAGTTGATAAGTTAAAGGCTTCAGAGAAGGCGGAAGTATAGCCGAAGGGAATTTGGGAGTCACAGCTCGACCCAATGAGCCATAAATGCGCGAGATTTCGTTTTATTTTATTTCCGAGACAAATGGTACGATGGCGTGTGTTTGCATTAAAATTGGACGTTGAGGGCGTCCCCTGGGTTCCCTCGCCCCCCTAATGAGGGCCATTCCCTGACTCAGATGGGATCGGACTATGCCTTGACACTTTGAGTTATTGGCGAATTCGTATTTACTCGAGGATACAAGATGAATCGATAAGGAAACACACGTGTAAGACAACGCTTCCTTAATGGCGAGATATTTCGACGGATACGCCTGGACGGGCTCTTGATTACGCTGTCAGAGAATTGGGACAGTTTTTTCGATTCGGTTTGGAGTTACAATCCAAGGAGACATCAGATATGTTTGAGCTTCTTTACGTTTACGTCTATTTTGGTAACTGTAAGTGGCAGGATGGATGTTCAGCATCAGCTCGTTTCATTGAAGACATAATTTAAAAAGTCGTGGAATTTTATTTATTCCCAATATTACGGTTACTTATAAGATTCGTGAATTCATTTTTCATCCGTTAATTTTCAGATTCCTTTTTCACGTGTCTGAACCACATTTTTCGCTGACGCTTATAACTTGTTCATAAAAGGAGGGGATAATTGGTCAACTAATAGTTAATGTGATAATTAACTAAACTATTGCTATTAATGATATTAGCGTCATTTTTTGTCGATTTTTCTCAATCTCTATTTTTCAATCATTGGAATTTATTTTGAAGAAGAGTTAGAATACTATAAAAATATCGATTTCCAAATTAGATTTCTATGAAGTATGCACAAATACAAAATTTCAAAATATAGAAAATGCTGCCTTATATGTAGCATGAACGAAACTTGGAAATTTTACCTACTGGCACTAAATTTTTATTCATAATATGAGGAATTAAATAGCTAGGGTATTTAAGGGAGCGTTCTCATGTAACACATGGAAAAAATGTATACATTTTTTTTGAATTTTTTTCTAGTTTAGGTATCAAAAAATAAAATACCCGAAGGATTTTGCCGGATTCGAAACCTAAACCAAGTTTTGAGGCAATTTTAGGGGCGCTCTCGCGGCGTGCCGAGCTCGCACATGGCGCGCCGGAAATCATTTGTATTTCAGGTATATATACCTGAATTATTTCCGATATCCTAGGAAGGGAAAATAGGGCTAGGGTTTGAGAAAATAAGTCTGTGACTAACACACTCTTACGGTTTAGTTTAGATGTAGTTAGTTTCGTTTTCGTCGTGGTTGCGTCCACTCGTATCGAAATATTCTTCTCCCTATTCTTTTGGATTCGCGAGTAATTTGCCTGTTCAACCATGGATAGGAAGGGTTCCCGAAGCAGAGCCTTTGCTTATCGAACAAAAAATAAAAGTTTGCAAAGGAACGTCGTCAAGCCCGAGAAATCTACCGAGAACGCCAGCACGTCGTCACGTAAAATTGGGAGCGCAAGTGCCGCTGACTTCGTCGTCAAATAACATCTAAGCTACAATTTCATCGATTTTTCTCTGTCTTCTCGACCCATGCTACACTTGTAGTTTGCAAGGACTGCCATGGGGAAGTAGCATTTGAGCGGAAAAGTGAACGTGGCTAGGGCTTTACAGTGTGCATAAAATGCAAGAAGTGTGGTAGTGATGTTTTGATAAATTCGTGCCCGCTAAGAAATGCCTACGAAATCAACCGTCGTATTGTGCGTAATATGCGTCTTCTGGGAATTGGTTTTCAAGGACTGAATTTGTTTTGTGGCCTAATACGGGACGATAGTCGGATCATCCGTTCGGAGGGGAGCATGAGCGATCTCGCTAAAAGGGCCAGGATCGAACGGAGAGAAAGCGATTCTGCCAAACACGAGTTCGCAGAGGTCGAGGAAGGTATGTAGTAAGGGCCCGGAACCAGCGATTGATTGAAAGTGACGCAATCCCGAAAAAAAATCTAGCTTGAAACTTTGAACGCGTTTTTCTCAAAACCACGTTTTTCAAACTGGTTCGCACGATTTCTAGAGAACTAATAAACGGATGTAGATGCGTTTTCTTTTTAAATGCGTGGTAATGTTTTCGCTATCGTTTGACGGCGATTTATCCCCCTATTATTAATAACAAATGCTTGACGAATTTGTTTTAGATGAAAAAAAGGGAATTATTTTTTTCTTCTAAGTACCGCCGATTTGAAAATTTTTATAGTAATCAAAAAAGTCCCCTGTCAAACAATAATGACAGCGTTGTTTATTGATAAAAAAATTTATGCTCGTTTCAGACCAACCGTATTTGCGCTATCGTGCGAACCATCGACCAACTTTTTTTGGAAGGAATAACTTTGCAAGGGTCAAGTGGCCTAACAACGAAAGTTTTTTCTCCAAGTATACCTTTTTCTTGTAGTTCAAAAATCAATAAAACTCTAGAAAAAAACCACATCAAAAATATTTCATACTTTCCTCAAAATAAAATTCCGAAAAACGCTTCGAAAAACGGCCGTTACATGAGAACACCCCCTTAAGGGGGGAATCAACCTTGAACCCCCTGAAATTTGACTATATTTTGAAGCATGATATCTTTTGATTGAAAAGACCGATTTGAAAACGGTTTTCACCATTGTAAAGATCACATCTGTTTCAATAGAAATAATTTATTTCATAAAAAAATAACAATCCATATTTACTTTTTACTTATGTAAACATAACCTACAAAAATCATACAAAAATTCCACTTTTGTGCTGCGCGACATAAATTTCAAAAACTCTTCAAGAAATAATTTTGGGACTTAGCACACTTACTTATTGGATTACAATGGTGAATAATACCGGTTAGAATTAATTTAAAAGCATCAGAGACAAAGTTACAAATTTTCAAATTTTTACATTTTTTTTAACCTTAAATTTTAAGTTTAAAATGATTTATTTTTTTAATAATTACGAATATATACAAACCCACCGGTATTATTAAAGAATAAAATTTTGTAAACAAATTAGTAAAGGTTTGATCAAAATCCATTCAGTACTTACTGAGAAAAGTGTCGCGAAAGCTGTTCAGACTGTGTTTTGAGAAAATCGACTTTAAAGATTCAGTCAAAGAAAGAGGTAGAGATCTAGACTCTGGTACACTAATAACCCTCAGGAACATATGAATCATCTTTGCTAGCTTCTAGTTCTGCCTGTTTTTGCTCCTTTTTTCAATTCTTGCTGCTTTTGTAGCAGCATGGGCTCTTATATTTGCCGTGGCAACTCTTTTGTCATCACTTGAAATTGCCCATACTACACATACATTCCCAGGGATTATGCCTAGCTCCTCCAAAACTTTAATCTTTCCCCTCATACCATCATTGAAATGAATAACGGCTTCACATGTTGCAATTATATCAACAGTTTTTTTTTGCCAAAAAATCTATCTTTAGGACAGTATTGCCAAATTAGAGCATTGAATGACTCATTAGGGTTTTGAGTATACCCACCCACACATCTCTGCAACAAGTCCTTTTCTGAAAGATGAGTGAATACTTTTCTGCAGGCTTCAATTACTGGCAAAGGAAGTCTATTCTTGGTGTTGTGTTTGTAATCTTTAGCTTTGCCTGCAGCTACTATTTTTTGATACGGGCACCATGAATCAGGGCCTTGTGGACAGAGATGATGGGTGGGTTTTTTATCTGAAGAGGAAAGATGATAAAAAATTGCCCAAATTGCATTGTATGTACTTAGAATCTATATCTTTGTTGGACTGCACTGCCATGCCATAGTAATCAGATATTTTGTCAATCATTTTTTTTGTCAATATGCCAGCGCCTCCAAGACCTTTCTTACCACCAAATAATTTACCTTTGCTTTTCTCAACCAATTTTCTCAGTCTTGTGCCCATTCTTTTCCAGACATGAGCAGTGCATTCCAACTTAGTGACTTTACTTTCATCATAAGGTTTGTTATCAGAATTATCCTCTTCCTCTTCTTTGGCAGCTCTCTTCATCGATTCCTGAGCAACTGAGGTTGTTGCACTCTGTATCGCATCCACTGCTTTATCAAATGCTTGTCCAGACACTGCAGGGGGATTTCAATCAATGCTGAAAACTCTTCCAGGGCTTTGTGGCCTAGTCCTAAGCTTTTGAAAGAATACACAGCACGCCGATTTGCCTACGGTGCTTTTCTATCCTTGCCAACTTTCTGGCAACTACTAACTTGCTTGGTAACACCACATTTTTCACATTGGACCTCAAACACTGAGTACAAACCAACAGTTTCTATTTCAACTACTGGAACTGAGTCAGTTCCGCATAAACTACACACCACCATATCGGCAATGCCGTGGAAAACTAAATCAGCGTCTATTACGAGAAATCCCTTCCAATTTTTTCTTGAATCATCTACAATCGGATCCAGTAATCGACGTAGTTTACGGGAGGCTGGACTTTTCTTCCATAAAAATTGATGCTGCAAATGAACTGGTGCACATATTTCAAAAATGAAACCACTGTTTTAAAGAGGAAAGAATTCTCTATTTTTTAGGAGCAAAAACGAAAAATCGAAAAAAAATTTTTTTTCAAGGTTGATTCCCCCATTAATAGATTTACAAACATCTAGATTGGTATTATTTTCTTTATTCAATTTCAGGTTTTTCGTAACTCAAAAATGTACAAAGAAAATATAATGATACGAAAGAAGTAATTCTCTATTCAAAATATATAGATTGAATAGGCTACGGAAAAATAATTCGTATGATTATATGAAGAATTAGGTTGAATGTGGTTTGTAATTAAAATACCATAGTTCGCACTTTTATATTTCCTGTTTAAGAAAGAGATTATTGGTTTACTTAAGAAGTGATATGATAGAAACATATCCATAAATGTATTCTCTGTCTTTATACATAATAATTCTCATCTTTTTCTTTCTTTCTCTTTTTTTTTGTATTTAGAGTTGCCTTAATGTGTATGTTATATACAGTTATGACTGGTATATACTCTATGTATTATTTCGATACTCCTTTTCTTTTAATAGTATTCTTTCTTCCTCATATTGTTCCTTATGGATCCATGCACTTTTTCCTAGTTTTTCTTTTTTGTTTGTTTTATGTTATTTTTTATATAGCTATTTTTTAATGGGAGCTGATTCTTATTTATGTATCGCATGAACTACTTACTGGTGGTGTATTTCTTTATTTCTTTATGTTTTTCTTTTTTCTCATCTTTTTGATATTACTATCGGTAGGTTTGCGCAGGTTTTTCTTACCCCCTTTCTTTGTGGGTGTTTTCCTGCAGTGGATTTTTTTCCTAAGAATCTCTTAGGTTTTTTACATCAACAATTCTTCTAATTGTTTCTAAATCTAATTTTATAATTAATGACGATGGGTTGAGTATAAGAAGAGACTTTTTAGTCTTAATACCGTCCAAATAAATACGATTTATCATAATTATCTTGTATTCATTCATTCGGTTTTAGAGGAGGTGCGCTCTCGTCACTTCAGACTTTTTTGACAAACCTCAGAAGGAAAACATTTTTTTCGTTCACAGGTAGAAATACTGAAGGAATCAAGTAAAATTTCGGTGGATCATTAACATGTACAACACTCTTTACAAAGGAAGCATATTTCATTCTGCCACGCGCAATGGATATTTCAATTATGATGCATTTCCTGTCTGTCCCACTGCTGTTCCGACCCTGGGATACTCTCTTTTCATTTCCATTACTTTCAGAAATACCCGTCAATCAATCTGCAATCCCCTCAAAAATCCTTTCGTTTCACTAGTACTCATTTGATCAATTTTCATTTGATAGAACCCTGATTTGAAGAACCTTATTTGTACGATTTATAACACAACGTAAATTTGAGTATTTTTATTCAGATTTAACTTTGACTTCGTGGTGGTGTCGAAAGTAGAAATAATGATTGGAAAGGTTACCTTGCC
This sequence comes from Sympetrum striolatum, assembly GCA_947579665.1. Classification (NCBI taxonomy): domain Eukaryota; kingdom Metazoa; phylum Arthropoda; class Insecta; order Odonata; family Libellulidae; genus Sympetrum; species Sympetrum striolatum. The sequence goes on along the minus strand of OX388347.1, from coordinate 79,244,251 downwards.
ATTTTAATTCTCTATTTTACTACTGGTTTCGAGAAGTTACTTCTCACCATAGGCAAACCATACAGTGCAAGGATGTTCATAGATGGGCTAAGTAAAGGTATGAGCCGAATGGGGACAATTAAGGGTATCATGAGGGGTAGTAATCGGCTTAAGTGGAAAAAGCATGGAAAAGACTAGAGCCTAAAAGAAAGAGTTTGGCCAATTAGAGGTGAAAGCTTTGACAACTATGTTTGAGGTGTAAATGCCGCTCTTTTTCATTCACCCATTTGAAAAACGATATCTAAATTTCATTTTCATTTACAGTTATTTATACAGAGTGAAAAGTAGGATACCTGGGTTTGAGTCCCAGACAAGACAATATTTGTCACTTCATGTACAACCTACGTTTATGAACTTTCGGAAATATAAAATATTTACTGCTTGAAGCCAAAACAAAGCCAACCTTGGATTATGGAGTAAAACCGAATAATGTTATTTTGCAGAAATGGAAAATGAAACTCAAAATATTCCGTATCGACAATTTGGCTGAAATTATACATTAACTTTTGTCATTGCATCACGTATTCAGAATCAAGCTACTTTACTGAGATTTCAAATATAAGATAACTTTTTACCCAATGTTTAAGGGAGTCAGAAAAGAGGCCTGTCGATCAAACAAGGCTTAAGTGAAACGTCGCACAGTAGGATAGAATCGAAGAAAGCTGGCCAAAAATAAGATAGTGGTTTTTTTGAGTGCGGACTTTGAAACTTCGCATAGCCATTGTTGAATAAATTCTGCATATAATTAAGAAATTATTTGCGTTGGTGCACGCGCATTACAATTCAACAGGGGGTCAAAGATGACCAAATTTTACGAAAAATGTCGGTCTTCGATTTCTCGCAAAATTCTTCAACTTCAATCCTGAACCAAAATAAGTTATTTCATCGGATAAAAACAATGCAGCATTATTAAACTCATTTGTATGCTTCATAATACTGGGTTTGAATTACCACAGTTGAATATTTGCAATATTTATTCAACAAAATGGCGAACCCTTATTTTACGGCAAATTTTCAGCTTAAGGAAAATAGTAGTAATGTAAAACGATGAACACGTGCTAACTTATACCATAATATTCTTTGAAGCTTTCCATAGAGAAACCTTAATTAAAATCCTGCGACAATTTGCGACGCCGACAAATAAAGCGAAAATTCGATGGCGATGCAAGAGCAATATCCGCGCAGCGGAGCGCCAATTTCCGAACCGACCTCGGTTATTAATATTATTATTATATAAAAATTATTATTATATTGCAGAAAGATCTTATGCTTTATATTATTTTTAATGACTTTAAATGAATAAGCAGTGTCCATACCCTCTAACCGGAACCCCTCCCTGGATCCACTGCCAGGATCCACTCCCCAGACCCTCTCCCCGTACCCCCTACTCTGGACCCTCTCACTAATCCCCTCCAGTACCTACTCCAAGGACCCCCTACTCTGAACCTACCCCCGGACCCATTTACCCCCCCCCCTACCAGACCTACTCCCCGGACGCAATCCTCGGAACCATTCCTAGGACCCTCTCCCCTGACCCCCTCCCCGGACCCCCAACCCGGACCATATCCCCTACCCCATACCCGAGACCCTCTCCCCGGATCCACTAACCGGCTCCCACCCAGGACCTACTCCCAGGATCCACTCCACCGAACTACTCCCAGGACCCTCTCCCCGGATCCACTCCCCGGACCCTATCCCAGTACACCCTACCCCGGACGTTCTACCCAAACAACTCCTCTGACCCCCTCCCTGGACTCCATCCCAGGACCAACTCCCAGGAACCACTACCCGGACACCCTCCCGGGGCCAACTATCCGACTCCCACCCAGAACATACTCCCAAGACCCTCTCCCCGGATCCACTCCCCGGACCCTATCCCAGTACCCCCTACCCCGGACCTTCTCCCCTGACCCCTCCCTGGACCCCATACGCGGACCCTCTCCCTGACCCTTAACCCGGACCCTTTTACCATATCCCCTCCACGGACCCCCTACCCGGATCCCTCCCGGACCCATTACCTCCTCTGGGTACCTACCACTCCACGGACCTCCTACGCCAATGACCACCGCATCCATGACCGACCTTCCCCTCCACGGAAGCCCTCGCCCACGATAGAGGATCATCCTCTACAGTCACCCTCCCAAAACGACCTCCCAAGATGTCGTCTCCTCTAGACGTCGTCTCCCCCAAAGCCCTCTCCCAATCCCTAGTCGAGCTCCACGTACTGTCCAAGGAATTTACTCTAATTTATTTATGTCTGGGTTAGGTAAGGCCTTTTGTCGCCCTCTTTTGCTTACAGATATTTCACATGTACAAGTACAAAATAAACAGCTTAATAATAACGTACATAAATAATTACATTAAATAACAGATATATGAATACACAATTTAGGATATTTTAAAATTGATAAAAACCAAATAAATAATTGAGACAGAAAAATACACATACTATGTATGAAATATGCATTGATAAACATATAAAAATATTATCTTTAAATATGGAATAAACACTGAATAGGTAGATTAATATAATATCGTTATAGTATAGTAGTATAGTATAATAGTTATCGTACATCACCATCATCCACATGAAAGATTGAAGGTTAAAATACGTTTACATAGTATGAATATATAAAGATACACTGAATTGTTCAATTGATCATTAAATAAATCGCTAAGAATAAAAGTAAATAATTGGAATGTCCACTTCACGGATAAATTTCACTTCACTTCATACGTCACAAATGTTTTTACCCAAATAATTTAATTTATAAATAATTACAGCACTTAACAGTGATATAAATTGATAAAATAGAACATAAAATTGATAAAAATCTGAGAGATAAGTGAGAGAGAAAAAACATTTACATGCTACATAAAGATATGCATATATACATGAATAAATATGATTTAAAAGATGGAATAAACACTGAATACAAAGATGAAATGTAAAAATTAAATATATAGTTTTTAAACGTGCATCAACACGAATTACATGTAAGATTAAAATTTTTCAAGAAGGTAAAAATAGTCTAAATATATATAGGTGCACTGAATTGTTGTATTCAGTAAGATTCAGTAAATAGAGTTCACCAATAGAATATTAAAATAACAGAAATGAAATGTTCACATCACGGAACTTCACTTCCCTTTATAAGTCACGGATTTAGTTTCTTAAGGAAGTAATTGTTTATTCCTTCCCGGCTAATGTTAATGCCATCCCCAGACGTAATTTACCGACGTTGTCTCCCGACGCCGAACACCGAGGCCGTCCTTCGAGGAAGAAAATATGTATATTATTCACCAGAAAAAAAATAGACAATTAAACACATTCTTAAATCCCAAATCGCATAAGCAGTCTGCGCAAAGAACAACAGTGAGTTATAACGCAATGATATTTATAAACTGAAAAAGTAAAACCATGGTGCGTCGAAATTATGAGAATCACCGTGATTCGCTATTTGATGTCTACTGCTACACCCGATTTTATGAATAAGAATATTTACTAAATACTCTCAATACTGGTATATCTATTGAACCAAATTAAGGAAGATCACTGTATAAAATCTATATAAATTAGTAGTAAGCGTGTTATAGCGAAACAAATTAGAGTTACACGTATTATCTGTGGAAGATAATGATATAACATACGTGAATAAGTAACCAACAAAGATTTCAATAATGTATAAATCCTTTTTAATTCCATCTTTTCCCGATATTTCGCGAAAACAAAGTTAAGTGGCCTTGTCCTTAGAATAATCCACAATTTATACATTAAAAATGCGATTAAAAATATAAGTAACTTCTATTTGATAAATCGACGTAGGAATCTTAGAGGGGAAACCGTTGCTTTAGGGTCAATGAGACACTGAGTGTACAAATTAATTGATGACGAATCTCTTAAACTGCATTTATTTTTGGAAAACTGTGATTTGGAAGTTAGCATTTACCACAGATGTTTCCTAGCCTTAGGTAAAAATAGAATATCTTGTAATTGTATCTCCTTTCAAGGACAAAACCAAATTCGATCATACAAATGATTTAATGTAGATAAAATCCGATGACTACCTCTAAAAAACCTATAATGTTGGATGGTTATCACTATCGCAGCTATGCTAGTTGCAATCATCGAAACCGCATTAAAGGCACATTAACGACCAATTTCACCTTGATCGTTGCGTTATCGTTCATTAAGGTGTTTAGACTAGCTAAGGGAAGAAACATGGATAAATATCCTACCTAATATAATACTCTGCATTCATCTTATTGTTAGTCTAACTTACTAAAAAACTTCTGTTGCGTTTGCTACCAATATTGGTATTAGACTTTTAGGACGCCCTAGTTTCAATACCGATCTGAAAAAGAGTAACGCAAACAAACTAAAGCAGAGATGTTTACAATTTCGGATACTGCTTACGAAATCAAGACCTTGAACCTGTGAAAAGGCCCTCAGGTAAAATGACACGATTCAATGACTACCACTGTTCAAAAATCTCACGAATGGAGGTTTGAAATTTTAGGAAAAATCGACCTTGAGTTGACTCTGTAACTTAATGCACTTGAGCTCTACCAACAAAAAAAAGAGGAAATGAAAGTAAGCTAATCTGAGTAAATAGGAAAAAATGAAAGAGACAACACATGAAACTAATGACCATCGTTTTCACCACGCAGACATCGATCCCAGGATGAAAGTCTAAGTACACATTGATCGAAGAAAAATGAGTCATCCATTGAACCATATATTCATCATCTAATTTTTGAATCAGGTATAATTTACTTGGATTAGAACTACACGTAAAGTGTACTTCTCTTCGGTTGCAGATGTTTTTCTCTCTTTAACTTTTTTGAAGAATATATTACGACGAAATGGGAATACAAGAAAACTTTTAAAATATAATGTTTATTTTACCATAAAAAAGTAATGTCATTTAATTTACGAAACTTGTACCCTGAAAAAGCTGAACTGACGATTGATTATCAACGTGAAATTCATAACCAAACCAAACGCAATAAACGCAGCTAATGTTTCTTTATATCTGTCAATTTATCAGCTTAATTTCATTAAAATCATTACAACAGTTTAAAAAAGGAACGTTTAACAAACTATTGACGGTGGCAAGACGGTCAATGAGAAGGGATACATGATCAAAAGTTTGATCAAGGGATTTATTAACCATGACTGAAAATGAAAAATTTCAGAAAATAACTATTCGTATGGCGTGCAGTTGAAAATAAGTAACTATTAAAATCGCAGAAATTCTCTTGACAAAATGTAACTTCTTTTAATTAACTAGAGGTTGTTCATTAAGGTTAAAAAGTTCCTTCTAATCCTGAAATCTTAAAATGTTTTCAATAGATACAGAGATTCTTGTAACATCAACCAGATATCTTAAATTTCTTTTAATAAATCTTCAATATCTTTTGAAAATTATCGCCATTACTCTGATAGAATGGAAAACCATTGTGCAAATAAAATTATCCATTTTTTGAGTAATAAGACTTCAAGTAATCCTTACAGCTTGAAGTTTTGTCTCTCGCATTTAACTAGAACACATATTTCTATGCTAATTCTGTGATGTAGATCTTATTTGACGTTTATGAAGCAATTTTAATGACCATTTACGATGAGCTCAACTAGGTGTTGGTTTCAACAATAGTTGCTCTGGCACTTTTTCTTCAGAATATATGTAACACATCATTAACTAAGTATTTAGGGAGAATACTAAGAATTAACCAAAACTTTGATGATGAATCAAAAATTAAGAAGTATTCCAGGCATTGACAAATGTAAAATATTAGTGCCATCTTAGCCAAAAACTGAGTCATTATTTAAAAATAAGACTAGTATAAATTGAAAGTAAATCAATTGTGAAGAACGAATAACGTTAACGAATAGAAAAAATCGGAAAAAGGGACATATCTTTGCGTACAATATAGAATATCGATCATGAAAAAATGGGAATCATAAAAATAAATTCAGTTGTACTCATTGCATTTTGTGTTACATCCATGGACCTCCTCAGCTTCCATATGCTCCGACTCTTGCTATTCCATGATGGGGAAAGGTTCCAAGCGTATTTCTAAGGAATAAATAAAAAAGAGTAAATTAATATCGGTACAAAACAAAAAAAGTAAATCCAAAAATAAGCAGTATCTCTCATTATTGAATAGGAATAGTCTTAACAAAAGATTCAAATTATACTGATCGTATTGTATATTCCATCCCTGGACGAAAATCTTACCTCAGCATCTCTGCACTCCAACTCAACTCTTCAATGATGGAGAAATGGTGCGAGCCAGTGTGTAACCAGAAAAAATAAGAAAACGGTGAAAAAAGTAGTAGTTTGGAAACAGAAAACTATGTTTAACCCAAAATATGTACTATCTATCATTCTTGAATAGGAATAGCAAATACATTAGATTCCATTTGTACTCATTATTTGCTGTGTTCCATCCATGGACCGAATTTCATCTGTATCTCTGCGACCCTTCTCTTCTGACTGAAATGTTGCGAGTTTGGATCTGAAGAAAAAAAAGGAAATAAAATAGTAATTTTTAAAAACGAAAAACCTTACGTTTATTCAAAAATACGTTGTGCTGATCATACTTATTTAGGAATAGTAATAACATATAGATTGAAATTGTACTCATTCTATTCTATATTCCATCCATGGACCAAACATCTCTCCGCAACATCGCCGCGCTCCTTTTCAGCTCTTCTATGATGGATAAGTGAATTCATAACAGGACGAACCGTCTATAAATACCAGGAAATATAATATTACTAATCATCACAAGTAACATCACCCTTCATTGAATTGCCAGGTCCCATTAAAGAGTGTTCATTTCACTATCAAATGACTTTCTTATTTATTTAATATTCTAAAAATGTAATTTTTAAAGGAGCAAAACTGTATTAGACCGACAAACTTGGCGTGGTAATCCTTGGTTGAACGACTTTTCATTATCACACCGGAGTCACGGAGAGGAATCATCCAAAAGCAAGAGAATTCAATGCATCGGAATTTAAAACAAGAAATAACCCCTAATTAATTAAGTGTTTTCAGATGTTGTCTAACGATGAATGCATAAGAGCTAGCAGAGGTTTTACGGATCGCTCAAATTAGGATTTCCTTTTCCATGCCTTAGGACTAGGCCAGAAACAAAATTAAAAATGTCTTGAATTAAGATTCCGAATTCAATACAATTAATTTATGGTATCTCACAATCAAAGATATGATAATTGAAATATATAAAATGTGATAAAAGAAAATGGCTATTCTGATAAAATCAGTATGTGCCTATTATTCGCAGATTAAATGCAACGTAAATTTGTATCTAATATGATAGGGATGTTTAGATAAAGAAAGCATTTGAATGATATATAATCAAAAAAATGATGATCCAAATATAAACTCCATTAGTAAAGGAGTAGTTGAGGAAACCCGCTATTAATCCCAAAATAAATGTCACTAATATTAATAAAAAAATCCTTTCCGCTGTTATTGTAATTTATAAATTATCATGAAACATCTGACTCTCAATATGATTACCCAAAGAAAAGTCGCACGAAATACATAAAACGATCATTCCTCGTGAAATAAATTTCAAATGCTTACCCCCATTCTTCCACTAAACAACCGTTGAGTGTATCGGCAAAAAGAATCTTTTAATATGACCATTGATTATTTCCGATGTTCATCTAGGCTTGCACCAAGATGAGAAACGTTACCAATCCAAATCATCCATTGAATTTTAAATTAAAGAACTCCAAACTCACTTCCAATTAATTAAGACTCGAAAAAGAGAATAAGGAAACACTAATATTAATTCGGTGCAAATGAAGATCTAAACGTTATTCAAGAATGAAATGCATGGCTATTTTGAATAGAATTATAAAGTAGAATACAGATATGGAAAATCTCCTTTTCAGGGATTGATGATAAAGTTTTGACGGCCGGAAAATTCAAAGTTCAATAAAATCCAGTGGATTACATTTCAGTAGACATTAACCATTACTGACCATTACAAACTTGGGAAATTATTGATTGCGGAATACAGTCCCGCTGCAATATGTTTGATTATTAAAAACAGTTTCTGAAAATTTCAACTCTCAATGCGATTTCTGGTGAGAAATACTTCGACCCCAAACGCTGTAGGAAGGTTTCGTGAAAACTAAGGACAAATAGAATCGTAATGATGAAAGTTAGCTCAACTGTCTCTCAAGGTTAAAGCAAAAGAAAGATAAAATCGACCCGAGAGATAGCTAACTAATCTGTCAACGTCACATTTACAAATACCTCATTTGCTAACTCATAAAATATGATTACATAAAATATGATTACATAAAATTGAAATTATATATTTTAACTCAAAACAAAATAAATCTTTCGACTTTAATATACAGTTATTCATGATGATTCGCATACTCACCTAATAAATGATACCCCTGACGAAGTCCACGAAATTCTTGGCTTCAGGATATACCCTCTAATTTTATAAACATTTCCTCCTGGAATGAAAATAATAAAACAATAATCAAGTTTAACTTCGAAATTTGTTTGCAGACGCACGGTTTTGAACATTTGAACCTTTACAATTCAAAAGTTAACGGTGTTTTCGACTAAGAGACCGGCAGCAACTCCTCACTGGGTGACGTCTCCGAAGCAACTGAAGTTTAAACCTTTGGAATGAACGTTGAACCGAATACAGCGCTGTGATTGGTCGATGATTCAACCGTCGGTCGACTCTCGTTTTTCCCCAATTGTTAATAGTTTCATAAATTATAATCACCAACAAAATAAATTTTCTTTTTGCCCAAAAGAATTTAATATAAATCTAATTTTTTTTGGAAAATTAATATTCCTTTCAAAATCCTAGCTTATAAACTGCGTAGATTTCACGTCTCCCCTGTGATACGTTTTGACTGAAATGAAAAATGTCTACCGAGGATATCAATTAACCAAAAATTCTATTGTAGAACGACCGGATCCACAATAAGATTAATTGGATATTATATGCAAATATCGTATAACAATACGTTAAGGTTGGCAATAATGCAATGGGAGAAAGCGAGTATCGAGATGCGAGCAAAGTACATCGAAAAACTGTGTGTATTTAAAACGTAAAATATTCGTCGAATTTGCGAGTAATTTTTATTTTAGACCAATAATTACTTATATTTCATTCGCTTTTGAAGATATTATTTCTCTCCAATGTAACATGAGTGTAAATTAATGCGGTATAGTGAAACTAGCAAAAATGTTTTCTCTTACAAGAGAAATCATTCGGAAGAGTTTTAGTTTGCATCTTCTTTTAGAATTCGGTACAATCGCATTCTTAAATACACTCATAATAACGTTCTGATACAATGTTTATTTCGTGGTGAGCATTCTTTGCTAGGACTCTTTCAACACCGAATTCTTTTGGTTACCTCAGGCCGGCCTCGTCATTCTTACTCAAGCTCTTTTTTAACCCAGGAATTCCTTTCCTTTATAGTAAAAATGGCAAAATTTACAGCTTAAATTGCTTACAATTTTATATTCAGTAGTTCAAGATGCTACGAGATAACAGTCCAAAAAATTGACAAGCGTCAACCCGTAAGCTTATAGTAAATTTCACATTAGGTACATTTCTATTGAATGTCTTTGATAAGAAATGATCCGAATCCATTTAAATGATAAATGTTTGGAAAAACCCAAGGATATGTGTTTAAGCATTTTTATGTCACTCCCACAAATTCATGGAGACATGTCAATGAAAATTATATGGTAATTAAAAATCGTGCATACATATTATCCCACATACCTTAATTCCACTATGATGTTCGTCCATCTTGTTCCGTGGTGTTAGCCACTCTTGAGTGATAGATTTTGGGTCCGACAAGGAAGATTTGTGTCCTCTTGACGTCTTTTACTCGGGTTTTTTACTCTCGTTTAGACTCTGAATCTATTAAACTATAAACACTGTGCAGCAATGTTGTCACTTACAAACTTCTTCACACCTTTAAAAATGGCACTGGTCGTAAGGCTGGGTTTTTAACTCGTAAAAACTACTTCTTCACGTTTATTCACAAATAATAACGTAAAACATTTAACTCACCCAAATTCTCGTTGTTGTTCATGGAACATTTTTCACTCCGGTAACTATTAATTATCTTTTGAAGCTCGCACATATTGAACGATTTCTTCCATTACGACGGATTTTAGAAGCTACTTAAAAGAATTATGGTATAGAAATTCCTGAACAACGAAAATGTACTCTTCGTCATCTGATGACGTGACTTCCGCCATCCCAAGACACTCTGAAAAACGTGTTCTAGAGTTGTGAAGGTGACTTCCACATTTTCTCTCCGATGTAAAATTGTAATGCCAGTGGAACGAGGTGAAATACATGTTCATTAGAAGTATGTATTACTAACGGCTATATGTTTCTAGTGATAAGGGTGTTAGTGATAACAGTGATTACAGATAAGAAATCGTTCAATATGTGCGAGCTTTAAAACATAATTAATAGTTACCGGAGTGAAAAATGTTCCCAGAAAGTGGGTAAGGTAAGTTTTTCCATGAACAGCACCGAGAATGTGGGTGAGTTAAATGTTTTACGTTATTATTTGTGAATAAACGTGAAGAAGTAGTTTTTACGAGTTAAAAACCCAGCCTTACGACCAGTGCCATTTTTAAAGGTGTGAAGAAGTTTGTAAGTGACAACATTGCTGCACAGTGCTTATAGTTTAATAGATTCAGAGTCTAAACGAGAGTAAAAAACCCGAGTAAAAGACGTCAAGAGGACACAAATCTTCCTTAAGCGGTCCCAAAATCTATCACTCAAGAGTGGCTAACACCACAGAACAAGATGGACGAACATCATAGTGGAAGTTAAGGTATGTGGGATAATATGTATGCACGATCGTTAACTGACACTAGCATTACAAGAATATAAAGATAGTGCAACAAGAAGATAATCGTGTAGTACGTGTTGCTTTGCGGTTGGCAAAAAAATTAGTTCAGTGTCTACTCTTCAAACGTATTAATTGAAAAAAGATTAAATTATAGGGTTGAGCACAAATACCTAACGTACTTTAGCAATCTTTGAATCAACTTCGGAAATATACTCCTCACGGAGACTGAATGCTGTTAGTGGACATTCCATTCGTTATTGAACTGTGAACTAGGTTTTCAATATCCTTGTGAATTAATTAATATAAATAATGTAAGGTTGGGATTCTTTATCATTTTGATTATAAATAACATCTCGACGATACCGTATAATTTTCATTGACATGTCTCCATGAATTTGTGGGAGTGAATAAATATGCTTAAACGCATATCCTTGCGTTTTTGCAAATATTTATCATTTAAATGGATTCGGATCATTTCTTATCAAAGACATTCAAAACAAATGTACCTAATGTGCCATTTACTATTAGCTTACGGGTTGACGCTTGTCAATTTTTTGGACGTCCACGAAATATATTACTTGAAAGTGATCTCTTATAAGAAATCCTTGATCTAATCCAATGCATAAACAATTGACTGTTATATCGTATCATCTTGAACTTCTGAATTTAAATTTGTAAGTAATTTAAGCTGTAAATTTTGCCATTTTTACTAGAAAAGAAAGGAATTCCTGGGTTTCAAAACACCTTGAGTAGGAATGACGAGGCCGGACCTGAGATAACCGAAAGAATTTGGAGTTGAAAGAGTCCTCTCAAGCAATGAATGCTCACCACGAAATAAATATTGTATCAGATTGTTATTATGAGTTATTAAGAATCCGATTGTACCGAATTCCAAAAGAAGATTCAAACTATGACTCTTCAGAATTATTTCTATTGTAAAAGAAAACATTTTTGATAGTTTCACTATATCACATTAATTTAAACTCATGTTACATTGGAGAGAAATATTATCTTCAAAATCGAATGAAATATGAGTAATTATTGGTCTAAAATAAAAATTACTCGCAAATTCGACGAATTTATACGTTTTAAATACACACAATTTCTTTCGATGTTCTTTGTTTGCATCTCGATACTAGCATTCTCCCGTTGCATTATTGCCACCCTTAACATATTATAATACGATATTTGCATATAATATCCAATAAATCTTATTATATATCCGGTCGTTCTACAAAATAATTTTTGGTTAATTGATATCCTCGGTAGACATTTTTCATTTCAGTCAAAACGTATCACAGGGGAGACGTGAAATCTACGCAGTTAATAACATAGGATTTTGAAAATAATATTAATTTTTCAAAAAAATTAGATTTATATTATATTCTTTTGCGCAAAAAGAAAATTTATTTTGTGGTGATTATAATTTATGGAAACTATAAAAAATTGGGGAAAAAAGAGAGTCGACCGACGGTTGAATCATCGACCAATCACAGCGCTGTATTCGGTTCAACGTTCATTCTAAAGGTTTAAACTTCAGTTGCTTCGGAGACGTCACACAGTGAGGAGTTGCTGCCGGTCTTTAAGTCGAAAACACCGTTAACTTTTGAATTGTAAAGGTTCAAATGTTCGAAACCATGTGTCTGCGAACTAATCTCCAAGCTTAACTTGATTAATGTTTGATTATTTTCATTCCAGGAGGAAATGTTTACAAAATTAGAGGGTATTTTCTGACGCCAAGAATTTTGTGGACCTCGTCAGGGGTATCATTTATTTGGTGAGTATGCGCATCATCATGAATTACTGTAGATTAAAGTCGAAAGATTTATTTTGTTTTGAGTTAAAATATTTGTAATTTCAATTTTATGTAAACATATTTTGTGAGTAAGCAAATGAGGTGTTTGTAGATGTGACGATCACAGATTAGTTTGCTATTTCTCGGGTCGATTTTATCTTTCTTTTGCTTTAACCTTGAGAGACAGTTGAGCTAACTTTCATCATTACGATTCAACTTGTCCTTAGTTTTCACGAAACCTTCCTACAGCCTTTGGGGTCGAAGTATTCTCACCAGAAATCGCATTGAGAGTTGTAATTTTCAGAAACTTTTAATAATCAAACATATTACAGCGGGACTGTATTCCGCAATCAATAATTTCCCAAGTTTGTAATGGTCAGTTATGGACAATGTCTAATGAAATGTATTCCACTGGATTTTATTGAAAATTGAACTTTGAATTTACCGGCCGTCAAAATTTTATCATCAATTCCTGAAAACGAGATTTTCCATATCTGTATTCTACTTTATAATTCTATTCAAAATAGCCATGCATTTCATTCTTGAATAACTTTTAGATATTCATTTGCACCGAATTAATATTTGTGTAGAATTAGTGTTTCCTTATTCTTTTTTTTGAGATTTAATTAATTGGAATTCAGTTTGGAGTTCTTAAATTTAAAATTCAATGAATGGATTGGATTGGTAACGTTTCTCATCTTGGTGCAAGCCTAGATGAACATCGGAAATAATCAATGGTCATATTAAAAGATTCTTTTAGCCGATACACTCAACGGTTGTTTAGTGGAAGAATGTGGGTAAGCATTTAAATTTTATATCACAAGGAATGATCGTTTTATGTATTTCGTGCGACTTTGCTTTGTGGAATCATATTGAGATTTAGATTTTTCACGATAATTTATAAATTATTATAAACGTGGAAAGGATTTTTAAAAAATATTTAGACTTATATTTTGGGATTGTTAGCGGGTATCCTCAACTACTGTTTTACCAATGTGGTTCATATTTGGATCATAATTTATTTTGATGATTTATCATTCAAATACTTTCTTTATGTAAACATCCCTATCATATTAGATATAAATATACACTGCATTTAATCCGAGAATATTAGGCACATACTGATTCTATCAGAATGGATACATTTTTCATTTTATCACTGTTTTATGCCTTTAACACCGGTGAAATTTGGAAATACTAATTTATATTGTTAACTTGTTCAAATTACTGCAGGCAATACTTTCTTACATTCTTATACATGTTTTTTTGAAAAATATTTAAATTGATGGATAGTTTTGGTTTTTAGCATCTTAATTTTTCATTTACTATTAAATGCCAGTTTTGCTTGAATATTTTGAATGCCTTAAAATCGAGAATCTATATTTGAGGTAAAAAAGCAAGCTTTATTAATTTATTACATATATATTTCAGTTAACATATCTTTGATTGTGAGAAACCAAACCACTACTGTTTTACCAATGTGGTTCATATTTGGATCATAATTTTTTTTTATCATTTATCATTCAAATGCTTTCTTTATCTAAACATCCCTATCATATTAGATACAAATATACAATGCATTTAATCTGCGAATAATAGGCACATACAAATTCTATCAGAATATACCTATTTTTCTTTTTATCACATTTTATATACTTCAGTTATCATATCTTTGATTGTGAGATACCATAAATTAATTGTATTTAATACGTAATCATAATTCCCAAACATTTTCAGTTTTGTTTCTGGCCTAGTCCTAAGGCATGGAAAAGGAAATCCTAATTTGAGCGATCCATAAAACCTCTGCTAGCTCTTATGCATTAATCGTTAACATCTGTAAACACTTAATTAATTAGGCGTTATTTCTTGTTTTAAATTCCGATGTAGTGAATTCTCTTGCTTTTGGATGATTCCTCTCCGTGACTCCGGTGTGATAATGAAAAGTCGTTCAACCAAGGATTACCACGCCAAGTTTGTCGGTCTAATACAGTTTTGCTCCTTTAAAAATTACATTTTTAGAATATTAAATAAATAAGAAAGTCATTTGATAGTGAAATGAACACTCTTTAATGGGACCTGGCAATTCAATGAAGGGTGATGTTACTTGTGATGATTAGTAATATTATATTTCCTGGTATTTCTAGACGGTTCGTCCATTTAAGAAACCACTTATCCATCATAGAAGAGCTGAAAAGGAGCGCGGAGATGTTGCGGAGAGATGTTTGGTCCATGGATGGAATATAGAATACAATGAGTATAATTTCAATCTATATGTTATTACTATTCCTATTTAAGTATGATCAGCAGTGCGTATTTTTGGATAAACGTAGGGTTTTTTGTTTTTAAAGTTACTATTTTATTTCCGTTTTTTCCTTCAGAACCAAGCTCGCAACATTTCATTCAGAAGAAAAGGGTCGCAGAGATACTGACGATAATATATTCGGTCCATAGATGGAACACCGCAAAGAATGAGTACAAATGGAATCTAATGTTTTTGCTATTCCTATTCAAGAATGATAGATAGTGCAAATTTCGGGTTTAACATAGTATTCTGTTTCCAAACCACTACTTTATTAACTGTTTTCTTTTTTTTTCGTTTAAACATGCTCGCACCATTTCTCCATCATTGAAGAGCAGAGTTGGAGCGTAGAGATGCTGAGGAAAGATGTTCGGTCCAGGGATGGAATATACAATACGATGAGTATAATTTGAATCTCTTGTTAAGACTATTCCTATTCAATAATGAGAGATACTGCTTATTTTTGGATTTAATTTTTTCGTTTTTTTACCGATATTCAGTTTTTCTTTTTTTATTTATTCTTCAGAAATACGATTGGAACCGTTCTCCATCATGGAATAGCAAGAGTAGGAGCATATAAATGCTGAGGAGAGTTATTCGGTCCATGGATGGAACACAGAATACAATGAGTATAACCATAGAGTAAGGATATATCCTTACTCTATGGTATAACTGTATTTATTTGTATATTTTAACTGATTTTTTTATATTTTACCTGATTCATATATTACATGATGCATATACGGTTCAATAGATGACTCATTTATCTTCAACCATTGTGTACTTAGACTTTCATCCTGGGATCCATGTCTGCGTGACGAAAGCGATGGTCATTAGTTTGATATGTTTTCTCTTTCATTTCTTTCTGTTTACTTAGATTAGTATACTTTCATTTTCTTCTTTTTTTGTTGGTAGAATTCAAGTACATTAAGTTAAAGAGTCATCTCAAGGTCAATTCATCCTCAAATTTCAAATATACCTTCATTCATGAGATTGTTTGAACTGTGGTAATCATTGAACCGTGCCATTTTCACCTGAGGTCCTTTTCACAAGTTCAAGGTCTTGTTTTCGTTAGCAATATCCGAAATTTTAATCATCTCAGCTTTAGTTTGTTTGCGTTACTCTTTTTCTGGTCTGTAGTGAAAGTAGCGCGTCCATTAGTCTTTAATACCATTATTGGTAGCAAACGCTACAGAAGTTTTTTAGTAACTTGGACATAGATGAATGCTGAGAAAGATATCAGGTAGGATATTTATCCTTCTTTCCTAGCAATCTCCCTACGGATTGTTCGTTTAAGTAGAATCAAGTTTAAGTTAGTTAATACAACTTTGGTCCTTGGCTTTTGACATTTGCGGCCATAACCAATTTGTGTGTTAAGCATGGTAGAGTTAAAAAAAATGTTTCTTCCCTTAGCTAGCTAAATACCTTAATTAACAGCAACGATGAAGGTGAAATTGGTTGTTAATGTGCCTTTAATGCGGTTTCGGTGACAGCAACTAGCATTGCCGCGATAGTGATAACCATCCAACATTATTGGTTTTTTAGAGGTAGTTTTCGGATTTTATCTACATTAAATCATTTGTATGATCGAATTTGGTTTTGTCTTTGAAAGGAGACTCAATTACATAAGATACTCTATTTTAACTAAAGGCTAGGAAACATGCGTGGTAAATGCTAACGTCCAAATCATTGTTTTCCAACAATAAATGCAGTTTAAGAGATTTGTCATCAATTAATTTGTACACTCAGTGTCTCATTGACCCTAAAGCAGAGCTTTCCCCTCTAAGATTCTTACGTCGATTTATTAAAGAGAAGTTACTTATATTTTTAATCGCATGTTTAATGTATTAATTGTGGATTACTCTAAGGACAATGCCATTTAACTTTCGCGAAATATCGGGAAAAGAATGAATTCAAATGATTCATACATTAGTGAAATCTGCGTTGGCTATTTATTCACGTATGTTATATCATTATCTTCCACAGATAATATGTGTAGCTCTACTTTGTTTCGCTTTAACACGCTTATTACTAATTTATATAGATTTTATATAGTGATCTTCCTAAATTAGGTTCAATAGATAGACCATTATTGAGAGTATTTAGTAAAGATTCTTATTCATAAAATTGGGTGTAGCAGTAGGCATCAAATTGCGAATCACGGTGATTCTCATATTTTCGACGCACCCAGGTTTTACTTTTTCAGTTTATAAATAATATTGCGTTATGACTCACTGTTGTGCTTTGCACAGATTCCTTATGTGATTTGGGATTTAAGAATGTGTTTAACTGTCAAAATTTTTTTTCTGGTGAATAATATACATATTATCTTCCTTGAAGGACGGCCTTGCTGTTAGGTGTCGTGAGACAACGTCGGTTAACTGCGTCTGGGGATGGCATCAATATTAGCAGGGATGGAATAGATAATTACTACCTTAAGAAACAAAATCCGTGACTTATAAAGTGGAGTTAAGTTAATCCGTGATGGGAGCATTTGAATTCTGTAGTTTTATTTATTCTATTGGTGAACTCTATTTACTGAATCATCTCTTCATTAATTCAATGCACATACATCTATTTTGACTATATTTACCTTCTTGAACTTTTAATCTTCCATGTAACTCGTGGTGAAGCACGTTTAAAAACTATTTATTTAATTTTGGCATTTCATCTTTGTATTCAGTGATTATTCCATCTTTGAAATAATATTTATTCATGTATATATGCATATTTTTATGTAGTGTGTAAATGTTTTTTCTCTCCCACTTATCTCTCAGATTTTTATCCATTTTTATATATTCTATGTTATCTCTTTATATCACTGTTCAGTACTGTATTTATTTTTAAATTTAATTATTTTGTTAAAAAATCCGTTACGTATGAAGTGAAGTGAAATTTATCCGTGAAATGGACATCCCAATTATGTACTTTTATTCTTAGCGGTTTATTGAATGATCAATTGAACAATTCAGTGTATCTTTATATATTCATACTATGTAAACGTATTTTAACCTTTAATCTTTCATGTGGCTGATGGTGATGTAGGATAACTATTTAGTATTTTTTTATTTCAATGTACCTATTCAGTGTTTATTCCATATTTAAAGATAACATTTTTATATGTATAACTATGTATATTATTACATAGTATGGGTTTTTTCTATCTCAATTATTTATTTGGTTTTTAGCAATTTTAAAATATCCTAAATTGTGTATTCATATCTCTGTTATTTAATGTAATTATTTATGTACGTTATTATTAAGGTATTTATTTTGTAATTGTACTTGTGAAATATCTGTAAGCAAAAGAGGTTGTCCAAAGGCCTCTCATAACCCCGACATAAATAAATAAGAGTAAATTCGTGGGACTCCGTAGGTGGAGCTCGTCCGGGGATTGGGAGGGCTTTGGGGGAGACGACGTCGATGGGAGACGACATCTTGGGAGGTCGTTTTTGGAGGGTGTCGGTAGCGGATGAGGTCCTCTATCGAGGGAGAGGGCTTCCGGAGAGGGAAGGTCGTTCAGGGATACGGTGGTCGCTGGCTTAGGAGGTCCGTGGAGTGGAAGGTACCCAGAGGAGGGAAAGCGTTAGGGAGGGGTCCGGGGAGAGGGTCCGGGTAGGGGGTCCGGGGAGGGGGTCAGGGGAGATGGTCGGGTAGAAGGTCCGGGGAGTGAGTTCGGGGTAGGGGTTACGGGGATAGGGTCCGTGGAGTGGTTCCTGGGAGAGGGTCCGAGGAGGGGTTCTTTGGAGAGGGTTCAGGTAAGGGGGTACGAAGAGAGGGTCCGGGGAGGGGGTTCGGGGAAAGGATCCGTGGAGTGGGTATGGTTAGTCAGGTTCGGGTTGTGGGTCAGGGTTAGGGGGTACGGGGAGAGGACCGGGTAGTGGGTTCGGGGAGTGGGTCCTTGAAGGTTGTATGGGGAGAGGGTTTGGGGAGTGGATCCGGGGAGAGGTTCCCTGGTAGGGGGTCCTGGGAGTGGGTCCTTGAAGGTTGTATGGGGAGAGGGTTTGGGGAGTGGATCCGGGGAGAGGGTCCTGGGAGGGTTTCCGGGTAGAGGGTCCGGGTAGAGGGTTCTGGGAGAGGATCTGGATAGGGGAAATTCATTTAAAGTCGTTAAAAATAATATAATAATAATAATATAGTAATATAATGGTAGTATAATGGTAGTATAATAATTATATACTAATAATATAATAGTAATCTAATAATAATATCAATAACCGAGGTCGTCTCGGAAATTGGCGCTCCGCAATGAGGATATTGCTCTTGCATCGCCATCAAAAATTCGCTTTATTTATCGGCGTCGCAAATTGTTGCAGGATTTTATTTAAGGTTTCTCTTTGGAAAGCATCAAAGAATATTGTGGTGTAAGTTAGCTCGTGCTCATCGTTGTAAATCACTACTATTTTGCTTGCTTTAGGTGAAAATTTGCCGTAAAATAAGGGTTCGCCATTTTGTTGTATAAATATTGCAAATATTCAACTGTGATCATTCAAACCCAGTATTATGAAGCATACAAATGAGTTTAATAATGCTGCATCGGTTTTTATCCAACGAAATAACTCATTTTGGTTCAGGATTGAAGCTGAAGAATTTTGCGAGAAATCGAAGACCGACATTTTTCGTAAAATTTGGTCATCTTTGACCCCCTGTTGAATTGTAATGCGCGTGCACCAACGCAAAAAATTTCGCAATGAAATGCAGCATTTATTTCAAAAATGACTAAGCGAAGGTTCAAAGTCCGCAATCAAAAAAACCACTTTCTTATTTTTGGCCAACTTTTTTCGATTGTAGCCCACTGAGCTTCGTCCTTCAAGTGCAGTGTTAGTCGATCGAGGCGAAAACTGCAACCCTAGCATTTCTTTTTCTATTACCGCTCCTTCTCAGCCGATTATATCTGTCCATTGCTGAGAGACTTTATTTACAGGACAATGAAAGCACACGAAGACTTCCTGCCAGTGCGGAATGCAAACACAAGAGCAGAGTAGATATTGATGGCGCCTTGTGTTTAATAAACGACCATGGAAAGAGTATAGGAATATGTGATTCAGCAAAGGGATGAGTAAGCAGAGTTTGTTATGCCCTTATCGCCCACTTTGAAGCTATGTCGATATCTCTTCGACTGTATGCAGAAGTGTCTTCTAGTCTTGGAGTCGTTTAAACAATGAGTTAAAAAAGAGATAATTAAGTTGAAAATACTTTATCTCTTTTTTGATCAACAAAAAATTAATTAATTGCTCTAGGATAAAAAAATCACCACATAAGAGATTATATGATGATTTGTTTTGCAGTTAAACCCGACATTGGACTATTCGAAATTTCATTTGTAGATATTTGTTGTTTTTATATAGATAAGATTTATAAAATATATTTTTATAAGATATACGAGTACCTATGGACATTCAAAATCTACCTATTGATAGTGTATTTATAAAATATAATCATGTTTCTTATCCTCTCTTAAGTTAAGACTATCTGTAGGTTTGCGCAGGTTTTTTAGCGGGTGTTTTCCTGCAGTTGATATTTTTTTTTCTTAACATTTCTTAGGTTTTCTACATCCATGATTATTCTCATATCTTTTTCATACTATCTCTTTAAATTAGTTATTTATGTATTTCATGACAATGAGTTAGATGGAAGAGGAGACTTTTATTCTCAATCTCGCCCGAATAAAGGCGTTTTATTATTATTATTATCTAATGACAAATTCTGATGGTCCCTGGTAAACACACTATTATATATTGATTACCTTAGGGTTCAAATAAAATAAAGCACTTTTACAAAAGAAATTCGAAGTATGGTTCGGTGATACATGGACATATCGTTTTTCCCGTTTTACATCCCCGAACATCAAGCTTCAAAGGAACGATGATAAAAGAGTTATAGAGCCGTTCATTTGAGGAATATGATTTTATAAATCTATACAATTATAATTATTGGAAGCAAGATGAACTTACACAAAGATCTTGTATACTGCATTCCGACTCTCAACGACGCTAACATTTTCAACTTAATCGACTAAGGTTTCGTTGCTTCTATGCAAAAACATTTGTAGCGATCATCTCAAGTGGTTCCAGAAAGAAACCAATGTGGATTAGTTAAAAACATTACGAGGAAATTTTATATATTTTATTCTGAAGGTTGTTTTCCGCAAAGGAATTCTTAATGAATGGATGTTGTAGAAGCAGATCGAGGTACAAATCATTATGCGGGAACTATAGAAAGGATTTTCATTTCTTTATCTACTGCATTCCACTACGTGAGCCAAATCGATGAGCAAAGTAAGACATATCGATTATATAAAGTTTGTTATATTTTTATCACAAGTTTATCAATTTCTTTATTTTATGTAATCTTAATCTTACTCTTCCTTCTGTGTGTCTTGGGTGAAGGGGCGAGATTGATACTATAAAGCCTCTTCTTACAGCTAACCCTTCGACATATAAATGTAAAAAAAAGACAGATTGAAAAAACAGTACAAAGAAGCAGCCTACTTAGGGTATTAAAAAATCCTAAGTTTTCATGAGCATAGGAAAACATTTTCACTGCGGGAAAGCACCCTCAAGAAGGGGGAGTGAAAAACCTGCGAAACCTACCGATAGGAAAACTGTATTTAGTGATGCAATCAGATTAAATGAAATTGAAGGCGAGAAGACATATCAATAGTAGCATACTAGAACAAACAGTTACACCTTTACGTGTAAGTAGGTAAAAAGGTCTAGGCAGAAAGGGAGTGGTTCTCACCCGGGGAGTAGCTCTCGACTGAAAATTGTTGCCTTACTCCTGCATGCTGTTCCTCGCTACGTCTCCTTTAAACCTTCCTTTCATTCCCTTTGTCTTTTTCTCCCCTTATTTCCCCTTTCGACACTTTCCTCTTCTATTCTTTCCTCTCCGGACAACAGATTGCTTCCGTTTCGCAGAACTAATCTCGCGAGGACCCAGAGTCAACAAGATTAACACACTTAATCTCGAGGAGGGACGTTCCCTCTCTTATTCCCCCCTTTTCTTCGAGCCGTCTTCTCTCTCTCTCTCCATGGGTCCTCCTCACCTTCTTCATTTACGCGTTTCTTTTTATTTCCTCCGACAAAAGGTTACGTCCGTTCTTCGGGTTTCTTTGCCTCTCGAGATTGGTGAGATACCATCCGAAAACAATTGGGAGAATATTTGAAGAAGTGAGTGCGATGTTTTCTCAATACCTGTCGGGTTGTGTTTGCTCCAGATAGCAATCTCCATCGATTTGATTCGTTGCCTGACATTTGCTACCCAGAAATAATACACTAACAAAATGAGAAATAAATACATCTCAAAAGAAGGGAATCGGGTATTTTCTGTTTCAGTATTACGTAACTAAAATGTATAAACTAAAATTGTTATAACCGTAGATCATTCTCTAATGTTGCTAAATCTTCGGATATAATTCCATCAAAATAGCTCCATTGACTATTGCAACATTTTTATTTATACCATTTAATATAATTTGTGATGATGTTAAGTGGTCAATACCCAAGGCTACATTTTGCCGTTTTAATGGACATTGAGTTTATTTAATTATTAAAGAGAAATACTTAGTACATTTCCACAGAGAATTTTATTATAATACCGGTTTCACAAGCGGACTTGCATCTTCAGGATCATAGAATTTTCTGTGGAAACGTACTAAGTATTTCTCTTTAGTAATTTCTTTCCACCAAGTGACGCTTCTACCATTGATTTCAATATTTAATTATTCATTAAATAGGATCTACCTATTTTGTTTCAAACTAGAAAACATTTGATAGAATTAATCACATAAATATCAGAAATAGCAATGACTAATTTTACAAATAAATGGCATAGATACAAAATAGTACTTTATATACTGAATTATAAAGCGGATAGTTATTGTGACAAGGCATGTTGATGTAACTTTGTATTGTCACAAATTCAAAAAAAATATGTAATAATGATATGATACATTCAAATGTAATACATATCATTCAATATTGGGGCTCCCTTATAATCGAGTGGACAGCGTGTTTGCCTTTGGTGAAAGCGGTCCCGAGTTCGATTCCCGGTGTAAGGAATGACCTAAGCTATCGAATCTATTTTTACAATACTACTACTATTTGGTAATCACAATATGAAGAGATAATTTTATAAAGTATCAGACGTAAGCATAATAAATTTGACCTTACTATTCTGCAAAGAATATTTGAGTTTTATAACTAAATTTCTCTAAAGGGATTAGGTTTTTAATTTTGATAATAAACGTTGACACTACAAATTAAAATGCACAAATCTCTTGTAATTTCTACAGTATTTGTTCCAAGATAATTCCACAATTACAAATGACGTTGCAATATGTTTTTAGGCAATTTTCTTTTGAAATCTTTTTCAAAACCAATTTGAGAGAGGTACAATCAATGCAGTCAGTACAATCTGTGTGCGTTTGTTAGTGTAGGGACGAATTCTTGAAGGATAGAAGATCACACAGCGTAGTATTACCTTTCCTTACGCTAGCAAAAACAATTTCTATTTCTTGGGGACTATATTGAATGACCTGAAATGAATCCAATCCCATATTTTCTGGTTCAAGCCGCCAATTCCTACCTTTCACCGTTTTGCTTCCAGGATATTCCCCTTCAATCTCCACATATCCTAGCACTCTACTCTTTGTTAACCTCCTCCCGGCCACCCTTACGCACCCTGAATAATGTATTAGACAGACGCGACAATTGCTGTTTTTCTCCTCCTCTTCCTTTACCTGTCTCTTGCCCTCTTCCTGTCCCTTTTACACCGCTCTCTGCCTTCCTTTCTTCGGTTTCCCCATTCGTTTGCCAAAGCACTCTCAGCAGCAATCTTCCGCCGAATATTTCGACTTATCTACACCTCCATTCAGGGCTCGTTGCGTACAATGTACCGTAAGTCAGCCAAGTTAGGACGTAGCTAACAGTTGGGCCTTAACATTTAAATATTGGAAAGCTTCGAAATCTTAATGTAACAGTTGAAGGCATGTAAGTCTCTAATGATTAACGATAAGACTAACTGATTTATATTAAGAGAAGTATAATCGGTATATAATATGTGGAAAGACATCTCAGTATTACTCAGAATCTCAGTTTATTTCATGAATGTTTATTGCGTTAATATGCCAATGGGTTAATTTATTTAAAACAACTTAGGTACGTGTAAACTTGACATGTCTTGCATATTGTCTGTGCTATTTGCTCAGCACTAAACTTGTGCAATATGTATTATTTTGTTTATATTTACTGTTTGTATTTTCTTTTGTTTATATTCATCACAGAGTTATTTATTTTGTTATTGTGCCCAATGGGTTTTGATATATACATAATTAATTTTCTGCTGTCGACAATTTGTCTTCAATGATGTCTATATTTCACTCAATTGAGGCTTGTCCATGTGTGAATGATTTTTCCTTGAGTGAAATAAATTATCATTATGATTTTATGAAGGAGAAAAAGTTTGCTCTAAGCGGGACTCAAAACCCGGATCTCCAAACGTAAGTATCCTTCAGCCAATTAAATCGATAATGTATAAATAGAAAAATATGAGGATTACTGTTTCAAGTTATAGTTAAACAATTTTTTGAATGCATAAATTGACAAAAAATCAATCGCCAGCTGAGAAATGGTTGGAATATTAGCTTTGTGAAAAATGTAAACTTTTGAAACTGGGCCGGTGAAATCTTCTTAGAAGGGCTATACAATGGGAGTACTGAATCCATTTCTCAATAATTTGTTTATTTTATGTTAATCAGACGAATTTCAAAGAATTTCTCCATCTCTGGATTTTCTGGCATTCCCTTCATTGATAAAAAATATAATGAATCAGCTAAAGACTGAGTTACTATCATATTCAGTGTAGCTTCTCAGCTAAAAAATTACTATAATTTTGCAATTCACTGAATATATTATTCAGACTGAATTTATCATTATCTTTCTTAGTTGTTAAAGAGTTTCCATTGGATTTATACTTACCAAGTTACGTAATGAAATCCATTTCAAGATATTGTCTACATTTACGAGGAAATATTTAACGAACGAATAATGCATAATTTAAATCCCAATACCAAAAAAGTGTAAAAACTATAGAACAATAAGTTTCATTCATCGGACTGGAGAAGAAAGATGTTTAATGAAAGCATTGCATCAAGGAAAAGGGCATGGCTAGGGCATATATTAAGAAGAAACTGTTTGCAGAGAAATGTTGTTAAAGGGAAGGTACAAGAGGGAGAGGAAGAAAGAGGACTAGAATGCTCTCCGACATGAAGGTAGGAAGGAGCTATGCCCAAATGAAGAAAGATGCACAGGACAAAGAGAGTTAGAGATCCAGTTGATATCTGTCTTTGGAAAGTTCCACTGAAGAAGAGGAATAAGTATCATGGGCTTACTTGGTATAACAAGAACATCCATTCATCAATAAACTATTTGGTAAAAATAGGTGCTTAATTTGGAGACATCGTACGGCATCTAAATGTTGATGTCCACCCTCATTCACAATGATCACCGGAGCAAGAGAGATGCAATAGAAGAAATAGGTGCGAATAGGGGAAAGATGTTGGGCTTGACGGGGGGGAAAGGTTGCATTCAGAGTAATTGATTGTATAGCTGTAGGAGAGTCCCTGAGGGTAATCATTTTGAAGAAAAGACGGATGGGATCCGTCAGGATGTGCACAGGGTATTGAATCTGTGAGATGAGAATCGAGGAAGACTGCAGGATCCAGGACCTATTCAGTTACCTCGGTTCTTTACATACCTTTACCTAAACTAAAGCGAACATCCCTCATTGCTCGATGGTAAATCCGTCCTAATTTATTTTATACTGATGAAGAAATCAGGTCATATTATGTTGATTTATGTACTCATAGTTGTTCCAATCAAAGAGTAGCATTTGATCGGGATTGCAGAATTAATGATTTCAACAAAAAAAGAAGGTTATCGTTGAAAATAATTCAAAATGATGAAACAATTCAGTAAAATCTACAAAACATAAACGTTCACAGCTATAACTCATTAGGTTATTTAAGAGTACCATAATGTGAGCAACAGTAAGGGTTTCATTATGATATTCCTTCAAAGTTTTTCAAGTTCGTTTTCCTTCATTGTAAACAATTCTTCGTTGCTCTCACAATCATCTCATGGTAGACCTACACATTTTGCTGGAATCAAATAATTGTAGGTTTATTTTGAGAGTGGTTTGGTAATCTGAATTTTTAAACAGTTCGATGAAGTGATTTCCACTATGAATGAGATTCGGAGTTATAAAATACGTATACAAATACCATGGTTGCCCTACAAGTGGAATGAGCATCGCTTGAGGCGGTAAATTTGGGAGTAAAGAGTTTGATTTGTTAGACAATATTCCAACCAAGACAAATCAGGAGCTATATAAATCAATTTTATAATGCATGTGAAAGACGTAATGATATATATTTTAAAGGTGACGGTCCCAAACGAAATGAATGTAAAAGGAAATATACTTTCTTCCTAGACACCTAAGAAACATTTCATTACTTTTCTATTGAAGGCCATACTTGTATAAATCCTCAGGAGATGTCTTTAGTAGTTGTTTGTTTAGATTTGGTAGTAGCGGTTGGTACGTAATTTCTCTACAGTTGATGGGATTACGGAGATAAAGTGATCGCTCGGATGGAGTCTCATCGATTCTGATGTCAAGTTAGAGTGTCCACCCCCCCGAGAGCATCTGCCTGCTTCCGGCACCCTCCCCGCAATAATACTCCCACTTCAAACCACTTCTTCCCCTCATCTTAACGCCTCTATCACACACTTGTCAGGCACCGGTGGAAAATAGCCTGAGGTCACTTTCCATCTCCCATTCTTTGTATCACCCTTCTTCCTTTGGTTGTTCGATACGCAACTCGTGGGGCTGTAATTGTTTCTTTCTGTACAATACAAAAATCAGGTTGGATCCAAGAATCGTAGAATCTTTTCGCCTCAATATGGAGTACATTTTCTTATTAGACGAGATTTTCTCGTTAGTAGACGTCGGCCAGCATGAAAATACATAATACGATATATCGGTTAATAATAATAATAATAATAAAACGGCTTTATTCGGGCGAGATTGAGACTAAAAGTCTCCTCTTCCATCTAACCCATAACTTTAACAGGTTAACAGGAAGTGGATCGGTCCGTTCCATCTCCTTCCAACTTTAAAGGTATATATTTTACATTCCAATTTGTTCAACACTAAGTGGTTATCACGAGAACATTTAGCGGTGCACAGGGAAAATGATACCGCAAAATTATTCGAATAACACGAAATTGCACGTGAAAAATTTCCCGCCGAGAAATGTCATATTCGGGATTTAGAAAAAGTGCAACGAAAGGCGATACGATTTGTAAAGAATTGCTTCGATAAAACAGCGAGTGCCACTCAGATGTTACAGGACGCGGGATGGGAATCATTAGAAGATAGAAGAAAAATTCAAAGGATAAATTTATTAAGTAAGTTCAGAAAAATTACGTTTTCAGATGATCTAATCTATATAATGCGACCCCCCTGTTATATGGGCCGTTCTGATACTGCCCGAAAGATTAGGGAAATAAGTGCTAGAAAAAATCGTTTCAAAAATTCATTTTTTCCGCGAAGTATAAGCGAACGCAACCGTTTAGGAAAATAGAGTCAAGGTGCTTATACCCCCTGCCACACGCCGAAAGGCGGCTTGCAGGGTTCTTACATAGACATAGACAAGGAATTTCACTTAACATGAAAATTATTAATATTTTTTAATTCTCGTATAAATTTTGTTCATGAATTTTACAATTATCTTATCTTGACTGAGTTAAATTGATTTGAACATCTTGAGTTCACTTGCTTAAAAGATTTTTTTATTTAATAAGTACAATCTTAGGATGTTTTTTAATGTAATAGGCAATATTATTCCTATTGAATTCGAAATGACTCTGTACTGGCCTATTTATTTCTAAAATGAACGTTTAAAAGGTAACCGTATGAATTATCGTTTTAATTATTTAACAGCAAACTTATCAACTTATTAATTATTAATCTCAACTTATCAAATTAGTAATGCAAAATTTTGGTGCAGGCCAACAATGTATTTTATAGCAACAAAAATTAAACCACGTTTTTTCCCGTGCGTCCAAACCCTGACGATAATTTCCTTGGAAATATTTACACATGCATCATTATTATTTCTTTGTGAAACAAATGATGCCTGGAGCCTAAAACGAAGCTATAATGTGACAATATATAAATAATTAGAAGACAGTAGGGGTACCATGATTACACATGAAAACATTATTCTTTAGTTAATCATTCATCATTAAGGAATAATTGTTAAAGTAAAAATGCGAAATATAAAGAATAGATGAAAATAGCATATAAAGAAGAAATTGAATAGATAACTTAAACTGTTCTCGAATCATGGATTTTTAAACTTAGAAAACGCATGCTTCGCAACACCTCCGCAGTGGGATATAGCGAATGGCAATCATTAGAATTTTACATGCACTGCGCTAATGTCTATACAGTTAAGTCTGAGGTTCCAACGACGAAATTCTAATGATAATGATGGAAGCTACTCCAAGGAAGCGGATTATACGACATCGTCCAGTGCATCACTACAAGTAGCCTGAAGACGACTTTTTCATAAGCTTTAATCATCGCAATATGACAATAACTGAAAAAATTATCCGGATACAAACCGGATACAATAAGAGTAGAAAATGAATATAAACCGGATAAGGACCGGAAAAAAACAAGTTGCAACTAGGAAGAAACCGGATAGGAATCTGATAGAAACAGAACGTAAACAGGATAGAAATTGACCAGAACCTGGATAGGAACCTGACAGAAACCGGATAGAAATTATTTAAACACAAGCTCCTAAATTAAATTTCAAATCTTTACATCTAAATTTCACCTGTAATCTTTATTTATTCTATTAGATTTGTTTGATAAAGTCGGTGATAACAAGATATTCGAAATCAGTAAAAACATCGTAATGTTCGATTTTATTTGAGGACCCAATGTATACTCGCAAATTCTCGTAGAATTCTCCGAATATTTTGTGGCAAAGAGGAAAGTTTAAAAGGTTTCGAATTCTCTCGAAATATCATGCTTTTGGATGAAACTCAATCGAATTTAGGAATTATTTGTCTGAAAAATTCGATTCTCAACGGTTATGAACTAGATAGAATCAGGATAGGACAGAATCAGCATAGGGACCGGATAGAAACCTGATAGTAACCGGATACGAACCGGGAAAAAAGCCGGATAGGAACCGGACTGGCCACGATATAAACCGGAAGGTAAACGAATGGAAATGTTTTAAAAATGTTTCACAATTCATTTTCATGATTCTTTCAAATATTAATTCTATTGGGTATAATGGTACCAAATTTCGTGAGAACTAAATACGATCTTGAAGGTATCTTAATTTAATCCTTAATCTATTAATATAAGATCGATATCTATCAATATTCGGTCGATATGCATTGATATCCTCACTGATAAAGGAGATAGTTGAAAAGAATTATTTCCAAAATCGATAAAAGATCGTTTATTTGGGTTTATTTGAAGAAACGATTTTATACTTTCAAATTCTTGTAGAATTATCTGATTTGTTTTGGTGGTAAAGTGGAAAACATTCGGAGCTTTAGAAATCTTTCGAAAAGTCAATTAAATTCCAAAATCTGCTGATGATATAGTCAAATAATGAAAGATATTAAAATAAGTATGGGCGCGCCAATGTGGGGGAACTAATGAGTGGATGTTACGTGTTATATCGCTTGCAAATAACCGTAAACCGTAATTAGCGTTAAACTCCTCTAATTTTCAATGCATTTAGTTTTAGAAAGAATTTATATGTATTGTAGTAATTAGCGGGCATGAATATACTAGCCCCTGTAAAGTAGGCATTGTTTAGTTTCCTCAGACTTGGACCCCCCCCATTGGTAAATCCTGGCTGCGCCACTGATCTGAATTAAAGCTGTAATCTTTCATTATTGTATTAGATTTGTTTGATGTCGGTGATGAGGAGATAATTGAAAATATATTTTCCCAAAACCAATATAAACATCGTAATGTTAAATTTTATTTGAAGAACCAATATATATTCGCAAATTCTCGTAGAATTCTCTCAATATTTCGTGATGAAGAGGAATAGTCAAAGTGTTTCGTGTTATTTTGAAATATCATACGTTTGGATAAATTCAATCGAAATTAGGAAATATGTAGTCCCTTGCATTTCTGTCATGAGTCTCCTTGATGTCAATATATATCCGCTTCTTCAATCTCGACAACATTGTCTTAGAGCTGTCCAACTCGAGCACAGCACTTCACAGCTGCTGCTTCGTCTGGAGACCAGTATGCAACATTTGACCACGCATTCGGTTAATAGCTCAAATCGTAACTCTATTTCTAACGATCTCTTATTAATGTTGCTAGTGCTGTTATAGTTGTCACGATTTTATTTTCATCCCTCGCACTCCTGTACTGAATCTAATTCATGCATCTAATACAGCTCATGCGTCATCGTCGATAATAAGAAATTTGATACATCTAGTACGCCAATAGGTGTCACTGTATTGTAATACCCAACTTAAAGAATATTAGTTTCTGTGAGCATATATTAACGAAACAATATACGTTATAGCAAACTGGGTCCTTGAGATATATACAATCTTAATTAATGTTCAAATTTGTTGAGTATTTGCAACCAATGGGTATGCAAAGTGGTTCTTATATATGGTTGTAACTTAACGCTGGTGATATAGTAATATTTTTGTACATTTTTTTCTATCCATTGCGTAATGTGTAAATCTTCCTTTAAATATAATCTATGAAATACTCATGTTCTATCGCTTTAATTTTACGTAGACATTTTTAAATTAATTTACTATACAAGATGAAAATAAACACACCATTGAATTAGTTTTGACATAGCATTGATCTTGGATGTGATATGTCTGGGTATCCATGGCTTTTCAAGAAATCATGGTGAAGCTGCGCGGACGTTTTCATAGTATTCTGGCAAAGGGATGAAAGCAAAGACAAATTACATTATTCCTTATCTCCCCTACTAAGTTTCCTTTCTTGTTCAATAATAAGAGAACCACTGAGGTATGTGTCTTACTTACTTTACTGAAACTTGCATGGATGCTTTTCGTTCATATCATTTTACCTAAGAACATATTCGAGATGCAATACGCAAAACGGACGGATTTCAAAGATTAACTGGTAGAACGCCAAGGTAAGCGAAGCGATGCGAAACAGCAATTCTTTGCTACCGCTAAGTGCAACCGCGCGAAGCAATTGACGAGGACGGAAGGTGTACAAAACAGCTTAATTTTACAGAATTTGCCTCGTTTTGTAGTCCATAGAAGTCACCTCCGCCACATCTAGAGGCATATTGAGGCTTGATAATCGGTTTCCTTTGCAATCTTTTTACGCAAGAATATGGTCATTTTAACGGAAAACAATGTTATGACAATTTTGATTTTTTTTTCGAAATTTCGAGGTAAACATTCTCACAGATGAAATTTTTTGATTTCGAAAGAATTTTATACTTGTAATGTCCATGTGGGTGAGTCACTTTTGCCCGGTATTACATTTGGATCAGAAAAAAAGTGGTAAAACGCTCCACCCTAGTGCGCACCTTTAAGGCAAAGCTGAAGAACGTTTTATAGAAGAAAAAGGTATAGCATGTTAAAATTACTTAATTTATTTGAATTCCCCTAATCTCATATTATTTCTCTTTGAAGTTATATGTAATTTTGCCTTTATTTGTAATGTAAATTGAATTTCTATTTCTATATTGTATTGATAAATTGTCACCACAGCCACCAGGTCACGCAACTATTTGCAGCGATATGTATATAATAATAATAATATTTAGAGTGTATTTTCACGTTTGCAGTTTTCACCATCAGTATTGCAATGATTATTTCGGTCATTATGCGTCAGATCAGTTCTTTTCGTTGAAGGTATAGTGAGGGATGAAGATCGTAGAGAAAGAGATGAGGTGATAGACGTGGAGAGATGTAAAGTATGAAAAGGAATTATGGGATGAACACTTTGGAGGAATGGAGGGGGCGACCGGTGGGGAAAGACAAAAAAAAACATTTGGACGAATGTGGCAGCTGTACGGGTGAGAAATGTATCGCCTTGCTTCGCAGATTGAGAGTCATTTGTTACTCGACTCATTTCCAGTGGACTTCCGTCGGGGGAATTAGGAAGAGAGATAAGCGGAGGGTGAAAAAATGGAAGCAGAAAAAATTACGGGTGTGCGAGAGAAGATGGGCTAAGGGGGGCGAATGGAAAGGTCCCCCACCGATGAAGTGTCATCGGAGGAGGTGAAATCGAAACTAGGGTCATTCATTTGGAAATCCTCTGGTACTAATGTGCAGGGGTGGTATAATAGAATAACGATCGAGGAAAACGGGTGTAGTTCTAGGACGGGAATAGGTCTAATTAATTTCGTATATTTCCTTATCTTAATCTCCTCTTTCCGTTCATGTTTACTTTTTGCATTGGTGCATAAATGAAGAGGGAAAAACAGAAAGTTTTCTCCTCGCGAAATTGAAGGAGTTTTGCGGATAGAAATGAGTAGTCCGGTAAATAAATTGAGAATTTACTTCTCTGTATAAATTTATTTAAATTTTGAAACACTCTCCGGAGTGCTAAACTGATGTTAAACGTTGTGACTCAGTTGACTGCACAGTGAATGTGCAAGTATTGAGGCAATTTATATTTCTATTGTTAGTTAACAATTCTAACCTAGCGAATGAAACTCAATTTTATCGAAGGTAACAAACAATCCTAAAAATCAGAGCTTATGGATATTCATTGTAATTTATATTAATTGTCATTAAATTTTGTGTAAATTAGTATAAGGATTTTAATCTATTGAATTAATTTATTTCAAAATTGTCTTCTCAAACACAATGTATCATGACGATTGCAGTGATCAAGATAAACAATAAACAGCAAAAAACGACCAACCAATACATACCAAAAGTTTTTAACAAGAATATGTTGTGTTTGCCAGGTCATGAACCTGGAACCTTGGCACTAGTTCGCTAGATCATTTAGCCATCGAAGTCGGCAAAAAATTGAGATATCGAACCTTGTGATGGCCAGATAATAACAGAGTTAGATTTAACTCAAATCGTGTTCTACAAAAATGTATCATTATATCACTAAAAACATTGAATAAAGCCTCATATTTGGAGAATCGTAAATATTACATTACCTTAATGTAAATTTATCTACTATTCTTTGATGGAGACTAAAAAAAAAACTGTTTCATTTAAATTGATAGCTGTATTGTTTCTCCTTCGTATTTGGGTACAGGTTAGAAGAAGAAATATATTTCAAGTACCTTGTCTCAGTCTTGTTCATGATTAGTATAACATCAAAGCTACTGAGGTAAGATGCTGAGTAACGTCATTCAGTTCATCCCCTCTTGATTGAAGCTCATAAAAATGTTGTTAATTTGGTAATTGTATTAACGTAGACACATTATTTCATTCTTGCTCAGTGAGGGAAGGTTTGGTGAAAATAGGATAGAATAGTTACTTCACGATATACTAAGCCTCATGCGGTCTACAAAGATATTTTTTGCTAGTCGTTGAGTGTCTGGGTGTCTAAGAAGCCATTGAAAATTTGATAGTTAGGCAAGGATTGCTTTAGAGGATCGTTCATTTCATCAACGAGGTATTGCATGTATAAATAACTGGACCAGTCGAAAGGCAGTACATTAGTCCACGTACCAAGAGCCCTCGAAGATGACGCGTTCCTCTTTGATGTGAAAATGCGTATTAGCGGCCGATCAATCTCTACCAAGGTCCAGCCATCGGTCTAACTATAACGTGGGCGAAAATTAGCATTGGAATGCCTCATCTTGAAATGGATCCCATTTTCATGATGAAACCCACACCGGTCGCAAATGACTCACATCCATTTCGCTCTCAATCAATGAGGCGAGGATTTTCAGCACAACACTTTGTATTGGCTCAAATTGCTTCCAAGATCGTTATAAGTGGCTATTTTTATCTTCCAGAAGAGGCGTGAAAGTTCTTCACTCATCAGTCGGTTTTACTGGTCCGTTTGTCCTCCGTCAATGCTCTCGTAGCTTTTTGAGGAGCCTTGAATGACCGATCAAAAGAAAATAATTAGAAATAGCAATGTGAGCGTGAAATTTGAAGAACATCATAGTTAATTTCTTCTGTCCTTCCGTAAAATATTCAGCCCGAATGCTGGTTTGAACCTCAAATTATCCACCATCACTTATGACCCAATGAGTTAATTCGATAGTAAATTACTGTGAAAAATACTATATTGCTCTTAATTCAGTGGCTTTTGTATTGTTACAGCCAAGAATAAGAAAGGTAAATTAATCGTGCACTTTTCTGTATCCGGTACCAAAAAGACTCTTGAAAAAGATTTCGTTTAACAGTGTATGCTGCGGGTATGTTGCGGGTAGTAGCCGATGGGTACCATTTTCACTAAATGGTCCACTTAAACTCCATTTTATTTATACCTAGATGAGAGATAACTATTTTTGGAATATTTAAATTTAAGAACGAAAGTTATAGTGAACGATCGTGAATGTACTAAATTTTATAATATGAATAGAGATACGTAAGTAATCATTACTAAATAAAACACACTTTGTTATTATATGATATTACACACATTCCGGCTAAGTATTTTAGGAGTGATAATATATCAGTTATTGGACATCATGTATGAAGTCTTATCGGTATCTAACTTAGGTCAGTTCTAGCGTCAATCACTTTCCTATCGATGACTAACTCTTACGTCACTCCTAAAAATTAGAGTTTACCAACAGTATTAAAAGTATCCATTACTGGTGTTGCTTTTATGAATTATAACATAACGAATAATCAATTATAGTAAGGGCTAGTTAGAGCTAATTTTCAGCATTACGTTACAATAATATACTATGGAATCATTTAATGAGTAACAAGAGAAAACGCCAAAAACTAAGTGCGTACGATATTGTTATTTAGACAAAATTTATGTATATTTGTGCACAGTATTCATAACTTCGTTGGTAAAAAGAGACAAAATTATGTATTTTCATTTATGATATGGTTTATTATTCCCACTTTCACCTCTGATATTCGAGAGTAAGTAATCGAATATTATTGGAAACAGTCAACAATTGTGATTAAAGCAATTGTTTCTTCGGGTCATCGACGACTCTGAATCGGTTGCAATTTCGTGAGTTAGTGGTCTTAAGTTTTAAATATTATATATACTGGAGAATCATTCTTCCAGGGCTATTAGAGGCTTGGGCGACTTAGGAAGATCTTAACGTCCAGAAGAGTGAAACCTTGCCCTTCCTTTGCTATCCACACCTGCCATCTTCCGAAGCGTATTTCTGCTCCATTTTAAGACTTCTCTCCTCGTTGCTTTTCCTCTCACTGGAGTGTTACACGTATCAGAGGCTGTCATCTCGGAGGGTGATCCTGTCCCCTAATGTATGTAAGGTCGCTTTCCCTGAGGATCCGTCACGGTGAGTGCTGCCACTGGAAACACGCGAACTTCTCTTTGCTCTCCTCGTTTCAGTTGACATATTTTGGACGCGAACTCTTAATGCCGGCATATTAAATACTCTTCGACTAGAATATCAGTTTTATGTCATTATCCTTCTGAAGTTACAGCTGTTGACGGTGCTTTCCGTTTTCATTATTTTATTTATCGTCTTCGCTTTTCATAGTCTTGATCCACAAAGTAAGCATGCGAGTGAGAGATACTTCGAATTTGTATAATTGATAAGCTAATGAGATGAACGCATGAATGAATTTTGATCTCTCGTATCTTTCCATCTTTGTATATGGATATTTTTATATTATTTGCTGTATTATATTGTTCTTTTATATTGCTATGCTCTAT
The DNA here is from genome assembly GCA_947579665.1 of Sympetrum striolatum. NCBI lineage: Eukaryota > Metazoa > Arthropoda > Insecta > Odonata > Libellulidae > Sympetrum > Sympetrum striolatum. Next base: position 79,208,308 of record OX388347.1, on the reverse strand, counting down.
TGTGCTATTGCATTGTATCCTCAGCCTTAGTGATTGAACTTTCATGATGGTGAATAAACTTGTTCATCGAACTCGTTGATGAAATATTTAGCAAGTTATATTAACAAATACGTAGATACAGGGTATGAGTTCCTGTTCTATTAGTATTTTACCTTGATAGGGAATGAATGTATGTCCATTGTAATTTACTTCGCTGTATTTGTCCAATGAATGGGTGCTTGTGGCGGCGTTTCTAAAGTAAGTTAAAGATACCCACAATTTCAGTTTTACTTGAAATATAATGAAAATGAACACAATTGACATCGATATAATTTAAAACGGATATAAGTAAGCTCCGATTATTTAAACTAAATTGTAATGACTTCATTTATTGTTAAGCTTTGAAATGGTAATCAACAATGGAAATATAAATCGAATCAACTTCTGAATGTCTTTTGGAAGTCAAAATTTTACATGGTGTAAGAAACTTCAGGAGATCTCTTAGAATTTCTCAGATGTTCTGTTAAATTATGTCGATAGTGCTGTTTACTTTCAAACGAAAGCTCTTTCACTCCATTTTTTGATTTTCATTCCTCGTCAATATTGCCTCTAGCTTGATTACCCTCTTTGGTCTGTAACTAAAGCAAAATTCTAATCTCGAGGGAGAGAATAAGAGAATGAATATAATTCTTAATAATCAGTGAACCTAAGTTAGTATTAATTTTATTTAAAAATTAAAAACAAATTCCAATACCTGATTAATTATATCAGAAATATATCCTTTTTCTCAGTGATTTGATTTTATGTTAAGTATGAGCCATTCTCGAATCACTTTCTTGAAAATATTACAAATGAGCAAAAATAATGCTAAGTATTTATTATTAGCGAAGAAGCGAGATATAATAGTTATTGTTTCTTTAAGATACACATACAGTAGGAGATGCCTGTTCATTTGAAGAATGCACTGTAGCGACATCTAGATGCAAATAATTTTACATAGCAATCCGTGCTATGTTATCTCTTTTAAGGGAGTCCACACATAAGAGAAAATTCAAATATTCTGGCATTTATAAAATCGCATCGCTGCCAGATGCAATACTTGTACTTAAAATTTCGATATATCAGTATTTAAGGGCCACCTACTCTGGAATCAATGGACCGAGCCTTATGGAGGCATTGTCGCCTGAACCAAATGTTATCGCTTCTTGTATTATGGGTTCTTAGCAACTGACAATTCTGGATTTAATATTAAATCAGATACCATGCACATAACCGTCACTCAACTGTTACGAATAACGATTCGTATAAGTATGTGTTCTACCGTTACGATGCTATTTTTTCCGCAGAATGAGGTTTATTCGTCAGTCGCATAAAGATTGTTTTGAATCGTAGTTGACTTCTAGATGGAAAAATACTCTCGGTGATGTTTATTTTTTTAACTGTCATTGTATGAGTAATAGCAATTCCAATACGTGCAAAATAACAACCAATACAAATACGACCCCTGAGGAGGAAGACTATGTCTTTGGAAAGCGCTTTGGATATCATAAAAGTGCGGCATTCCCTTCTTGCTGTCTCCAACTACCGGGGAGTAAGACTAGGAGCGCCGACAAAGACGGCTTTTTGAGATCTTAAACCTCTTATTCATCAACAGCCGTTTTACAAAATCTTTTTCTTTAAATATCTTAAATTTTATGGTGTTGGTCAATCAAATTTGAAATCATCTATAGACATTTTAGGTCACACAGAAGAATATAACATAATGTTAAGGGCTAAAGTCAGATAGAACTACTAAATGATTTCCTTCGTCTATGTATACATCTTTTTTATTTATTTTTAACAAATTAAGGTTGTTTTTCATTAATTACGTTGCTTATTTAGTATATAGTGACTCATATTCATATTAGTATAGGTATATATAGGTATTATTATGGTATTCCTCATATAGGTATTATAATGTTGTTGCGTCTGATAAATCTTACATACCACCTGAATTTTGTTCTATTTGTAAGATTGATGAGGTAAATAAATAAATATATGATATGGAAAGAGATGTATCAACGATTGCCAAAATCGACATTGGTTACGATCTTTCGAAAACGAAAACTTTAGTTGGGAATTGGTAGATTTGATAGAATTTATCGCTACTTTGTTTTGAGGATAAAATAAAAAGGTCATCAAATAAACGGAAAACGAACATTGCATCTATTTCTTGAGGAGTTAACTGACATCGGATAGGTAAATATAAAAATTAATTAATATACGCACTACACTAATAATTGCACTGTAATCTTAAATATATCATTTCCTTATAAAAATTTTGAGATCGCTATATTTAAACCTCATGTCATAACGGTATGATTTTGAATTAACAGCAGAATTGAGTTCATTCTTAACTTGCGGAAATTTGTCTTTGCGGCTGAGAGTTCTTAGGTTGAACTGTCTGTCTTCGACACATTGGTCTATAGGTGGCCGTGAACCTTGTTCGGCATACTCTGAGAAAGAAATCAAGTCCGTCTCATATGATATGCGAAACATATTTGGAATAAGCTTAGTTCCAATGCCTAGAAGGCAGTCGTAATGGCGGTAGATGAATGGAGGGGATGGATCGGCTAACAGGCCCATCTAAGGAAGGAGTGAAAAATTCCCTCGATGAAAGAATTGGGTGTGGCGGGCGGGATGTTGGAAACATATAGTCGTCGGTGGAGTTGAATAATGGGGCGGAGAACAGAAGGAACCATAAGCACTCCATCCACTCCCACGTCCTCTGAGGTGACTTGGCGAGATTTGAAAGTGGCCTCCATATCCTCTGGGATTTCCGAATAATCCGAGTTGTATTTTTCGATTCTTACTATCATCGCATGTACCGATGGAACGTATCAGAATGTATTAATCGTAGCATTTAGTTTAATTGGCATTTGCCATGGAATTAAATCCTTATGTGTTTAGAGAGAATTTCCATTATTATTCCAATCGGATTAACTTGTGAATCTGAAAATTTTGAAAGTTTTTCTTTGTATGTATACAAACATATTTCCCAAGCTTAATTAACACAGAAAGAATGGGAATTGAATAGAGATGTTTATTTTAGCCATGCAATATTTTTATCGATAAAAATAGAGAGAGATTTTTTTATATGATTGAAAGTTTTGTGGTTTTCGCGATTCGTCTCCTTTACTTGTATGTTTTCATGTAGAAACAGATAGGAAATTTTGTTCTAAAAGAGAATTTATGCTAAGAAGAAAATAGTTTTGACCCTCTGAAAGGCATTTATGAAGTTCGCGAAATTCAGCATTAATGAAAGCTAGTTTTACATTTATCATTAGAAAGGTAAATCTACATTTTCAGTTTAATAATTCTTATATATCTTTGTTATATAAATTTTATGTATATATTTTTACATTTTATTTTTATACTGGATTTATATTACTCGTATTATTTTTCATGTATTCGTAAATTTTTAAACATCAGCAATTTGCATTATATATTCATTCAATTCTAGTACAATTTAATTCGAGTGACCATGCTCTGCGTCTTATTTCCAATTTATGCATTAAACACTTGACCTCATCGGGTTGACCAGTGTTTCCCAAAGCAATGTATGTATGTACCCTAGAAAACTTAAATCTGAAAATGTAAAACGTTGTCATTGAATAAAAATAATTATTACGTAATACTAAACCTATTGAGAGTGAAGAAGCAAGGGTAAATGTTAAAACATAGACGTTCGTGGTCTGTGTTGGTTTCCCATGAAGCGGACATCCTCGATGTCACTTATTGGCGTTCCTTGAGGCGGATGCGAGACTGGTGGCGCCAAGGGTCGGCTGATGCAACTGAGTAATAGCTGGAGACGGAGATTTGATGAGGCTATGAATGGGCGGTCGGTAACTAGTCGCATCCTCAAAGTGGAAGACGAAATATGGGCCTCGTCGGCCCATCCTCTGAAACAGAAATAATAGCACGGAAAGAGCGATCGGTTAGGGTAAAGAAGCCGTGCAATGAGGATGTTTGCTAAACGAATTTTTCATATATTGATTGTTTTTTCACACCCAATTTGCTTTAAACAAGTTCAAATGTTCCTCGTTCCCCTAGCCAAAACTGTAGTCGTTCATAGAGTACTTAGTGGAAGTTACTGAGTTTTGGTTTTATTTAAAACTAGCTGAAGTCTACGTTGAATCTCAGCGGGGAAATTTGAATTGATAAACACTATTGATACAGTCTTGATCGTAACACATTCCTCATAATTTTTGGTGGATGGCTAATGCCAGGTTATAATTATTTTCAAACCAATAAACAAAGTAAATAAATGATGAAGAAGAATAATTTGTACTTTTTCCACAGTATTTTTCCAAAGTACAAATTGTTCTTCTTCATCATGACGTATTTCCACAAGACATCGCCAGAGACTGTGAATTTTAAAGTAAATAAAGTTGCAATTAAGTCTACAAAGTCACCTAGATATTCAATCGCATATCTTTTGAATGAAAAATTTCTTCGACGAAGTAGAAAATCATTTAAAGATTATTATGTAGCTGACTTGTACCCCAATACTAAAATGCGTAACATAAACATGAAGCTCATCAAATAACACAAATGCAATCAAATACCAAAACAGAACCAAATATTATACACCGATAACAGAATGATAGGAAATTAATTGTATGCACTTAAAAAAGCCACAATGAATAACTTGTTTTATTCTGAGTATAAAAAACATAAACTTGCTTTTCTTTTTCGATGAAGGGATACGATGTTGTAGATTTGCTACAGCTTTATAAATCGCCGTTTAACTTCAACACTGAATCTGCGACATCTTAACGATATTAACTGAGTCCATTTTCGTCAATCGCTAAATTTTTATCGATGTAAATTGATAAGTTGTAATACTTAACGCAAAAGATTATATTAAAACATACAAAAGTTACCAGGTTTTTTATACGCTTTCAGTTGTATTGATCGAGAGAAAGCAGTTTCATCAATCAAACTACTATATACCCATTTATCCCACGAAATAGTCAGTAAACAATTACGTTGATATAAAAATAAACTTGGTTGCTACAGACGCTTCTATAAAATTTAAAACCTTTCTTAAATACTGGTATTCGTATGCTTGTACGCTCGATTATTCACAGTATATCGTTCATAGCTGCAGTTACTAATATCTCCTTACATTTCTCCCTCTTCATATAATCTATCACTTATTTTTAACATGAATTTGAAGTAGGCATATTTTCTTAATGTGTTCTAACGTATGCATACATGGGCTGGGGATTCAACAATCGCCGTCATCGTCAAGGGGATTAGTTGTTTACAAACTCAAAATTTCGTTAAATTATTCACGTATTTTATCAAAATGTGCGCAATTTAGAATTGCAAACGATATTCCACGACCAAAATAAAAATCTTTATTCTATTCTTCTTCTTTTGATGCTTAATTCGACTTCCTAGGTCTATTATTTCTAATTAAATTTTGCAAAAGAAATGAATTCTGCAACGAAAAAAATTACCTTTACGTGTATTCCTTATGAAAAGGTTTTGACCCGTCTGGGTTCGAGCCGTGGATTTTAGGGAAATAAAAAGTAGCCTATACTCTGCGTGGGGTTGACTTTTAATAATATAGAAAATTTCAAAGTTTTGCGACTCTCGATTCTCGAGTCTTTAGCGAACGTACATACCACACACACACACACTGCTTCATATGTATAGATTTTATCGTTATTTCACCCTATATTTTTATGAACTGTTAATTCAATTCTTGAATTTTAATTTAACGGCGATTCGTCAAAAATATCCATTGTCAATAACTTCCTCTCTTCACTGGGATTCTTTGGAAATTTTTAATCGTATTAACTTTGTGAAGATCTCCAATCTTATACACTAGATCTTGGTTTGGGTGTCATTCCGTTGTTCTCTGGCAAGATTTCACTTCTTCCAAAGGTATTTAACCGCAGAACCGTCATTCAGCTTCCTCTTTTTCAATATACCCAGCTTCGCTTTTTTCTGTATTTCTTCTTTCGGTAGTTTGTTATTAGTACCTACATTTATAGACCTAACGCAAAATTTGTTTGCGATAATACATGATGTATTTGCTGTCTGATTTGTTCTGTTATCCGATCATCAAAGTAAAATATTATGTAATTAATATAAATAGATGTTAAAAAAACAAGTCGGCATAAATGGTAATTCAAACTTATTTAATACAACCATATAGTAAAATTGACACAGTAATTAAATATATCAAATAAAATATATGTAAAGTTTGCAAATTAATCGGAGATATGGTTGAATTTTCAATTTATCAAAATCGTTACAAATAATCATATTCATGGGGATGCTACCAAATAATATAATTTATCCAATTCTTTCACGTGACTGTTTCTCCATCTTCTTTTGTTTATCGAGGCAATTCCGATCGATCCTTCAATTCATTTATAGCCTTTTGGGATGTTTCCTTCGGATACAAAATGGAAGTACATCAGGTATCAGGACGTAAATATTTGATAGCTTATTGGAAATATTTTCTTTTGAGCACACCAACGTAGATATATTGTATCCATTTAGATTCTATGAATTAAATTATAGATATATTTTTATAGAATATATGATAAAGTCTAGGTAAGCGACTCACAAATATCTAGTTAGGAGTCACGTATGCTAAAACGTTTGAGAAATACTTAGTGATATATTTATAGCCATTTAACACGGATACAAGCTTAAAGTACCTGAAAAATGATTGAGAAAATACTTGCCTGAATCTTGCGTAGTGAAGTTTGACTCCTACTCAATATTAAGTGAAATTTCAGGCAGAGGCTCCCTACATTCTAAGCAGTCAATGATTCTATCCTTGTGAGCTATCAATATTCTCTCGCTCCAGATTTCTCCCTCCCATCTCTACCCATTCCGGTTCGCCATGACTCCTGGACGCCTATCCCATTAAGAAGGCATTAAATTGATTTAAGGCTGGGGAAAGTGGGATGAGGATGGAGCCATCTCCAAGGCAACACTATCCTTCCTTCGAAACGTTGTTTCCGGATCCGTTAAACTTCTCCCAGTCATCCCGCGGTCGGGCGATGAATTGATTTAAAGCCATTCTCTTGGATGAGAGGACGCTCGGTGGAGCGTGAATTTCTCGAGATATGAAATTATATACAATTGATTTTATACTGCGGGTTGGATTGTCAAAGGGATTTTAAGGAACAGTATATAAGGCATTTATCAAGGGAAGGATTCAAATGGTAAGCGAGTGTGGCAATTTCTTCTGATTGAATTGGAGAGATTCTACTTCCAATGTTCCCAACAATCACTGCTTATTACATCTTTTATGTCAAAAAAATTACAACAACTGTTCCAGCAACGATAGCTGAAAACTATTAAAGAACAAAATTATCAACAGTTACCATTTACAAGATCGGTTCCAGCACTGACAACTGAAAAGTAATAGTCATCTTTTGAATATAGAAACGAATATTTGCAGAATTGAATAGTTTTTAATCTTTCCGCGTGGGTGAGAATGCAACGCCGGTCATTTTCATTTGCATTATACTCTCTAAGAAAACTCAAGTTTTGGTTTTTATTTTTCTACCGAATCTAAATTAACTACATAATTCGCTTTAAATACTTGAGCTTCATCGATTTCTAGTTGTTTCATTCGCTTGCAGTGTGTACTGTATTTTAACAAAGCGCAATACTCTATCAAAATGATGGCGAGCTTAAAGGCTGCGTGACTGAAAGTTACGCATTTAAACTTCAAGTCTCAATTATTTATATTAGAAATTTATATGTGTAGAAATTATTAGAGTATTGTAGGTATATAGAAGTAGAAGTAGAATATAGAATTATTATTAGAATATTGTAAGAGTATTGTGAGTATATTATAAGAAAATTTCAAACCTGCATGCCTCTACTTTTTAGTAGGTTACATTCTATATCAACAAGGATAAGCCACTATCCAGTAGAAATTCATCCACCAACTACTAAAACTTACTAAATAATATATTTAAACTTCTCCTCAATCTATAATCATTATTACTGTATTTTATCAGAAAAAGGTTCTAGGGATTTTGATTTACAATTTAATACTCGTGTATCGTGGAGTTTTGGGATTACATATCCTGTGACCCTAGGATATGTTCAAAAACGATTTCCTCTCGTATCCTCGGAGGATATCTTCTAGATACGCCACTAGGGCAATATTATTGGTTTAAATTGGTGTTGCGTGGAAATCCATATGAGAAAGGATACATACGTAGACTCGAGATGTATTTCCAAATGGCGAGGAATCACTTATCTATCGTCGAAATTAATTAATTCGATGAGGACGGGGGAATATAATTATTGCGACCGTGCAGCGCAAGAATGCCGGGCGGAAATGGGTGTACGATAGGAAGATAAAAAAGGCAGTGGCGCCCACTTGGCCAGCCTTAAAAAGCCATCGAGGGGAAGACGGAGGAAAATTGAGATCTTATTTTGTGTTTTGAGTGACAGAGGCTAACCTAAACAACCAACTCCACACTCCACTTTGACTTCACTTCCTCCCTATTCCGTTGCTTTTTCCCTCCACCTTTACCTCCCGTGGCTCCTTCCACCCCATATCTTTATTTCTCCCCCCCGCACCCTAATTTTTTTTAAGAGTTCACACGTCATGTTCACAAATGGGACTCCGCCCATCCGAGACCATTCCCACCTTTCCCTCCTCTGTCTTTGTATCTCGTCCTCCTTTGTTTCCTTTCTCGCCTCCTCTTTCTCTCTTTTCCTTCGTCCTCCGTATCTCGTGGGCTGGTTCCCTGAACCTTCTTCGCCCCGCCTTTCGTTGCTGAATGTTGAAAGTCATCCTCCATGGTGCTACGGATCTCTTCTTATTTTTCTTCGTGCTGCTCCTAACTGGATTTTCAATTTTGAATGGCTCTAATTATCTTTGGATTGACCATGAATTGTTTCTTGGATTTTTTATTTGAGAATCATAAAACTCATGGATCACTCGTATATGTCCGCACAGTATAAAAACCGGAGGCTTGTTTGAACCTTAAACCCTCAACTGTATGCTATCATAGGCCAAGGAACGCTAGGAAGGTACCTATAGAGTGAGGTGTTTTTCTTTGCATATCTCAAGAAGATGGGCTTCTATTTTAAAGCATCATCATCACCGTATAAGTAATACTTTTCATAGTTTTGGATTACAGTTGATCAGAATAAATGCTAAAAATTGAGCATTACTCATATCTGAATAGCTTTCATGTGTATTTTAATTTTTTATCATTTTTATTTTACTACTAGCTTAGCTTAGCTTAGCTTAGCTTAGCTTTACTATTTGCAAGTTATGCGTCTTCTGGCTCTCGACTTTTAAGTGAACATACATACATATTACTCCATATTCAACTTCATCTTCATTTTCGACGTGGATGTGAATGTTTATAACAACCATGCTAACTGCAATTGAGATTACACTCTTTCCTCTCAATAAATTCATTTACAGAGCATAAATAATACTTTCCCATTGTATGTTCATCTTAATTTCTCTGCCATCTTTTGATTAAACTATGACACATAAAGTAGAGATTCTCATTTTTTACTATGATCTTAAATTCGATGACTATTTTAGAGGAGTAGAGATAAAATGCTATTTAATAGCTTAATAATTTCATTAAGTCGCATTACGTCCAAGCGTAACTGTGTGGAAAGGATGGGCATACATTTTTAAAAAGAACTATTCATCTTACAAAAAACTTTGCTAAATTCATTTTAACTTACTGAAAAATTAAGATAATTCAGAATATTTGTTAAGGTGGTATAAATGTGTTAAATACAACTTATATTTCTAAATTATTGCAACATTTGTGATGAAAATAAAGTTGTAGGAGTAAATAGGCCTACACATATTTAACTGATGATAGTTGATTGATTTATAATCAAGAAATCAAATTATAAATCAAAAAATTGATTTATAATCAAGCAACGATATCGTTCATTCTGAGCTACTAAGGGGTTTTATTAGCTGATGAATTGCGTGGTTATATCATATGCCGTTACAGCAAATTCATGGAAACAGCCAAGTGAGGAATGGAAATTTACATACTAAAATAATACAATCGAAATTAATGATGTATCATCATAGCCGAAAGTTAAGGTAAATGTTCCTCTATAAAATGCTCGACATCATTAAAAATAATGAATATAAGAGATAAGAAATGAAATCCAAGGTTTTTATATTCAATGGGAGTTATCAGGAAAAAATATATTATATCGGTTTGTTGTGTCCAAAAAAATTAATATAATATAAATATATTGCGTGTTACTGTTGAATTTCTCTTGTTTCTTGTGAGATCCTTGTTTGGCGATCATTAGCTGTATCCATTGTCTGAACGTGAGGAATCTCTCAAAGTACGTTTCCATGTAACGAGAAAGAAAATAAGGATTATGCGTCTTGATGCATTGTTATTTTGACTCACTCCCACTCACTTACCTGCAATAGCTTAATTAAGCTCCCGTATCACTTGAATATGTAGATGTTGTATGGAACAGAGGGATGCAAAAGGAAAAAAGAAGACGAGTCAACTCGTGTACTAAAGTCATTTTTTGCCACTTTATTTCTCGAATAGTCATCCCTAAAAGCGAAGGATGCAAATACATTCTGTTATTTATTTATTCAAATCAAAGCCATATTTCCTGCACACATTTCTGTATATAATTTGAGAGAGATTTTTATTTCATCGAATTGAATTCCTTACCATTTTCTCAGCTGGAAAAACATGTGCTTATGAATATTTTTTCCACAGATGACGGATAACTCTCTTGCATTAAAACAAGACTCTCGCTGTGGATTCAATTGTATTGTAATCTCTTTTTTTGCGACCCCATTTGCGCCGTTTTCCATCCAAAGGATTAACTGAGAACCCACTTTTAACTTCATGATTATTCATCGTTTTGTTTACGCAGAATACTTTGAACAGATGTTCCAAATAAATTAAGGAATGTTGAATTTTGATTCAATTAAATGATTATTTTGCTGACAAATATTTTTTTGGAATTGAAAAATCACCAATGTTACTACTCGCGACGTTAGTGTTGGTAAAGCTTATTTATAGATCAAAAACAAACTTGAGATTCTTGTTTTCATGGTCATTACGAAAGTTTTCTTAATCTTTCAAATTTATATTAATTCTTTGCTATTAATAGTCACTTAATTCTAATTATGTAGTCTCTGCATAATTCATTTCTATTTTATAGAACACCTTTATCTATGTTATTGAAGCCAGTCCGTAATGCTTGGTCCTTATTAGTTACATGTTAATCATTATCACATAAGCTCTCGAATTAACGCAAAAGTAATTCTTATTTCGCTTGATTCTGAAATAAGTTTTACGTTCCTCGCAACTCACGAGTAAATAATATGACTACTTATTAAATAGTATATTTTATTAAAAGGGACATTTATTTAAAATTTTAAAGTAGAATTATAATTTTCTTTTTAGCAGTCCAATCCGTTTACTGCTGCTTACTCTTCAAATAATTATGGGAGATTCACTGCGAAGGAGAGCACCTCAGAGTTTCAACTTATGCAGAAGACTGGAAGCACATACAGGTAGATATGTTTTCTATATTGAATATGAATTTCATTATTCTTCCAATCCATGAGATATCTTAAGGAAACTGCACTCTCGAGTGGGCAACATGATCTTACATATTTATAGTTTGTAATATTCAGTATTTCTTTAGACAACCTGAGATTTTTCTGAGCTTAAGACATTTATAGGAAATTAAGAAGTTATACACAACTACTATATAGTCATGAAGAATTTCTGGTTATGATTGTGTTCGGCCTCTATTTTTACTTTCTCCATATACGAAGTATAGAGAAAGTATTGTTTTCATGAAAAAATTCGACTTCGAGATTTCAACGGAAATACACGTTATGGGGTCCCTAGAACACCTTTTGACCATTTTCTGAATGATGTCTGTGTGTATGTGTGTGTGTGTGTGAGTGTGTGAGTGTGTGTGTGTGTATGTGTGTGTGTGATAATGGGCGTTCTAACTCGAAAACTAAAAGTCGTATCAATACCAAACTTCATATATAGTACTGTTGTGTGTGCTGTCAGAGTTGATTAGTTTTTGGAGTAAATCCGTTAACCGGAAGTCGAGCTTTATTCATTAAAGCTCATTTCCGGTTTTCAAAATATCTCCATAAATATGATATATACGTCTGTTGTATTACTTATAAAAGTTTTAGATAGTACATATTACTATAACTTTTGTATTTAACATATTTTTGTATCACCGGTTCATTAGGAGTTATTCGTGAAATACTGATAAACCGGAAGAAGATGAATATGTACTTTGTGGGCGCTCTAACATGAAAACTATTTGTCGGATCAACACCAAATTTCATACTTAGATCTTTTATTACAGTCGTTAGAGTTGATTAGTTTTTGGAGTAAATCGGCTGACCGGAAGTCGAGCTTCATTCTTCAAAGCTCATTTCCGGTTTTCAAAATATCTCCATTAATATGATATTTAGGTCTATACTATTATTTATAAATGTTGTAGAAAATTTAATTTACTATAACTTTTGTATGAAACATATTTTTGCATCACTGATTGTTTAGGAGTTATCCATGAAATACTGATAAACCGGAAGTTGCTGATTATGTACGTTGTGTAAAGCTCATTTCTGGTTTTCAAAATATATCCATAAATATGATATATTGGTATATTGTATTCCTTATAAAAGTTTTAGATAATATAATTTACTATAACTTTTGTATTTAATATATTTTTGTATCACCGGTTGATTAAGAGTTATTCGTGCAATACCGATAACCCGGGAAGTAGCTGTTATGTCTTTTGTGGGCGCTCTAACATGAAAACCATTCGTTGTATCAACTTTAAATTCCACATATAGTGTTTTTGTTGGTGTCGTTAGAGTCGATTAGTTTTTGGAGTAAATCGGTTGACCGGAAGTCGAGCTTCATTCTACAAAGCTCATTTCCGGTTTTCAAAATATCTCCATAAATATTATATTTAGGTATATACTATTAATTATAAATGTTTTAGAAAATTTATCTTACTATAACTTTTGTATGAAACATACTTTTATATCACGGATTGTTTAGGAGTTATTCATGAAGTACTGATAAACCGGAATTTGCTTAGTATGTACATTTTGGGCGCTCTCACATGAAAACTATTTGTCGTTTCAACACCAAATTTCATGTATATTACTTTGGTTGTTGTGATTAGTGTTTATTATTTTTAAGAGTATATCATTGAACCGGAAGTTGAGCTTTACTCTTCGAAGCTTATTTCCGATTTTGCAAAATACCTCTATAAATATGATATTTAGGTATATACAATTATTTTTAAAAGTTTTAGAAAAATAACTCTACTACACCTTTTGTATTAAACATATTTTTGTATCACTGATTGTTTAGGAGTTATTCGTGAAATACCGATAAACCGGAAGTTGCTGATTATTTACTTTGTGGGCGCTCTTACCTGAAAACTATTTGTCGTATCAACACCAAATTTCGTACATTTTATTTTGGTTGGTGTCATCAGAGTTGATTAGGTTTTGGAGGATATCGGTTTACCAGAAGTCGATCTTTATTTTTGGAAGCTCATTTCCGTTTTTGAAACATTTCACCATTAAACCTTAAGTAGTCTCGTGGGGTCAATGTGACATCAGGCGCTATATTACCGTCGGGATCACAGAAACTAATGAAGATATTTCAACCAAATTTTCGTTTTGTAAAAATGTTGTCCATGTTATGATTATCTGAGGATTTTCTTAATGTCAAGTTATAAGAAGTATGCAATTTTAGCAGTGCTACCAAATTTACTGACATAAATTTTAATAATTATCTAAACATTATTTCAACAATTTTTAAGCACCTATACATAAAATAATTCATAGGTAAGTATCAAAAAAATAATGAACACCATATCATGCATATAAAAAAATAAAAATAATATCCAAAACATAAGTTTTCGGGATATTTTAAAGATTTACTGAATATTTTAGGAATGAATCTATAATGTGTGTGTGTGTGTGTGTTGTGTGTGTGTGTGTGTGTGTGTGACAGTGGGCGCTCTAACGTGTAAACTATTAGTCGTATCAATACCAAAATTCATATATAGTACTGTGGTGTGTGCTGTCAGAGTTGATCAGCTTTTCAAGTAAATCGGAAAACCGGAAGTCGAGCTTCATACTTCAAAGCTCATTTCCGGTTTTCAAAATATCTTCATAAATATGATATTTAGGTATATACTATTACTTATAAAACTTTTATAAAATATTATACACTATGACTTTTGCATGAAATATATTTTTGTATCACTGATTGTGTAGGAGTGATTCGTGAAATACTGATAAACAGGAAGTTGCTAATTATGTATGTTGTGGTCGCTCTGGGCGCTGGGGCGAAAGGCCACTTCATCGTTTTTCATCGAAAAGGTCCCGAAAAGCATTATTTATAATGATTGGGACGTAAAAGATAATAATATATAAATTAATCACTCATCTTCAAAGTTTAGATGGAATAAGGAGTTCAAAATTACTGTCGTAGATAAATATTTACATCTTATATATGGAGAAAGTCATGTGCTGGCCACATCAGATTTTTTATAGTCTATTCTTCTTTTCGTTTCGTTTAAACTCATTGCTTACATCGACTTTCTGCAGATGTTTGATATTTTAGTGAAATCAGCGTAAAATGAGAAATTAATATGAAGCTTTCAATAAGTTATGATTGAGATTTCAATAATCACTCTACAGCTTGACCTAGAAAATACGGCACTATCACCTTGGTTGAAAACTGAAAGTAAAGAGTGCAATGAGGTTTGATTTTAATTAATTCGAGTTGAAAGAAAACGCTATGTAAAAATTTGAAATTCAAATCTGTTAGAGTGGTGCCACTTTTGGAAAATACGGAGAGATAAAATCGAAAGCGGAAATATTACAAAATACGCTCTCGATGATGGATCGGGTGACATTGCGAAAAGAATCCTCCTTCTGTAGAGGCCATTGTCGTGTCGTTAGAGGTGTGTTTGAGTGTCGCAAGTGCATTTGGGACTAGACCCATCGGATGCGTGTTCTGAAACAAGATTACGAACTTCACTTCCGCTGCTCGTGGTAGATATTTTATCTGTGGATCCGATATTGCGATTCCCTTTGCATTGTTATTTCCAACAACCTCGTCGTCGATATAAGCATTGTCTCGCAGATGCCACGGGTTATAACGTGCTCTATTAGTTCCAATTATGGTTGAGAACCTCAACGGACTAGATATTGTAACAAATAAAGCGGGTTGATTACGTAAGGCATGAAAGGGGTTAACATCTAAAAAATATGGGAATTCAATTACATGACGCATAAGGACTAAATAAGGTTTAATATGGGATGAATCTGTCCGTGATCTTCAAATAATTCGTATATCTATCGCGATATTCTATAAATATATATTATGTTGTTTATATCGACAATTTATAGGTTACCCGACCCAACTCACCGATGAGAATGATCTCAACAATCATCAGGAATAGTATAAAATTGTATAACAAAAGAGCATCACAAGCTAAAAATTACAGAATACAAGTACAATGAAATTATCGTAATTTTTTGGGTAACATATGGTCCTTGCTGTCATATCCGGTGGGATGGATTATTTTTCATTCATAATTTGATAAAGGATAGTGAAACATGAAACTTTCGCTTACATTTTTCGCTCTTTTGTTCATTACACTTATGGCATTATAGTATGAGTAAGGATAAATAATCTCTCCCAGCATGATAAAACATTTTTACTCCTAGAGCCTTCACTTACCTAAATATGTTTCCCTTATTCTGGCTTGGTGAGGAAAGAAAACTACCTCACTCCTCATCTTGCCTAGTCAGCCTCATTCCCTTCTACTTGATTGTTAATTTTAGAGAGGATGATGTCCCCACTGGCCTTCCTGCTAAATATTTTACAGACCGATCAGTAAAGTCCTGAAAAAATATCCCGATACAGAAGGGCAACTTGCAGAGAATGAATGTGTGAGAATTTCGCCGAATCTTTCTGTACTACCATTTGAACTCTCGCCTCCTCCATTACCTAACCCGTTATCGCAGCATCAAATTAAATACATTTCCGATTTTCTGCTTGTAAAAAGTGGCCGAACGGGTCATCTGCTTTGGTGATTCCTTTCCCGGAGGCCGTTTTTCGTCATTTCCGGATATGAATCGTGCGGATATACAGGAAAAAATTGAGCGTAAGCATAATGGAGTCATCTCTCGAGGGGCATGACCGAATAGTTTACATATCCTGTCTATTTCGGGAGCAATCACCGCATGGGGCTTTTTGTTCGGTCCATTCCGCCTCTTATTCTATCCGTTTTATTCTTCCTGTCGCCCGTTTCCTCTCTGATGCCTCCTGGCGCCCGTCGGGCGGGGGTGGTCGGCTCCAGAGGAGAGTGTGGTCGCCAGGGATGACACTCCCCCCTCCCTCTGCACACACATCCTTTAAACTGGTCCATTCTCTAAACCTCAGATCAGCGCTTGTGGAGCGATCCATCCGCTCTTTGTCCTGGGCTATTCGAGGAAGTGAGATCCGTATTGATGACTTCTTAGGGAAAGCAATTAGTCTAGGGCAGAGGTGAGAAGCCTAAGGATCTTGAATCACATACAGCCTTCACTTCTCTTCTTAAAAATTTGCTCATATTTAAATAAACCGTTTCCCGGTCTTTTGTTATAGATTGGTTGAAATGAAATGGGAACATATTATTTACAGTTACATTTAAACCCTGAAATACGCCAGTGACGCGTAGCAGGGGGTGTAAAACACCGAGATCCTTATCTAACCTGGAGAGCTATTAGCTTCTCTAATACTTCGTGGGAAAAATGACCAAAAGTATCTATCCGTCCCGGCAACTACTTCCCTGTATATAATAATATTATTTAGGTTTTCTTCGCAATTTAGTATCTTCTTCAGTATTATTTCGATGTTGAACTAATTGAATGTAGGTAATACGCCTCTCGAATATGTTACCGAATGATATAATCGAACTTCTGACGGATAAAAATTACCAACCCCTAGGATTTGTCGGGGTGCGTTGACTATGGAGGGATAGCAAAGTATTTCCTTTGTTTTAATTCGGAAGCAAAGGATTCAAACAAAAGGACGGTAAGGTGAAAGTGAAGTGAAAGCAAGTGAGTGAAATAATCAACCTTACTCATAGCGCAGTAGTCAATGGAGCATCGATGCCAGAAAATGGGAACTTTATGTTCGCGCCTTAAAAAGTAACCGGAAATGTTTGAATGACATCATTTACTAGGCAATTAAAAGTTGTAATTTGTGAAATTTTTGACATATTTATTAACAAAATTTCACTTGGATTAAAGAAATAATAAACGAATGTTCCAAGTAATGATGTCCTTCGTCACAACAACGTAGGTCAAGAATTAGTGCATACATGAAAGTCGAGAGAGAAGGCCCTTCCAATGTTCATCTACGTCTGGAAATTAGGAAAGATAGAAATTATATAGGACACAACTGTGAGCATATGCTGATTTTTTTGTATTAATGAAAGACGAGCTACTACAATAACGTTACTTATAAGATAAGTAAAAAGCAAGGAGTAACAAAGGTGTTACGAAGCAAACGTAACGATTTTGGCGATTTGCATTGGTTAATTGTGATTCGGAAGAGTGAGCAATTGAGATAAGTAGTCCACAGTATTTACACGTTATGATAAATTCGTTAAATGACATTGAAACTAATTCTGATGTTACTGCTGATACATTAGATGGAAGAACAGGATCAGCAATTAAGGAGCGGTAATTATTGTCTCACGGCTACCATGCATTTGGAGAGTTTACTGAGTAACTTCAAGGAATACCGTAATTCTCCAATTATAATACGCACCCACTATAAGACGCACCCACGTTATTACGAGCGCAATGTGAGATTTTTCTTATCACCATGTATAATACGCATTTGGCTTTTAGAGAATAGAATGCACGCTATTATTCACGTATGGTCATCTGGTCACCGTTTAGCACCCGACAGATCACCGCGCAAGCATGGAATGCTGCTAATGGATGGCTTTCCCCCTTGCTCTTACGTACCCCTTTGATTTCTCAATCTATCAGTAACAGGTTCTTTTCCTCTGAATTTTTGTTTTAATTTAATAATTTTATTAATATGCAACAGTGTTCTTTTCAGAATGAACGTGAAATTAGAATACGTATTTGCATGTTGAACTATTTACTTCAAATGTCATCTACAGCCCGAATAAAAAGACGATATTTGTAACCATGTATAATACGCACCCTACTTTTTGACGTATGTTCGTGGAAAAAAATGCGTACTATATATGAAAAATTAAGGTAATCAACATTAGCAGTTTGCAGCTCTGAGGCCGGTTTGGACTTCAAACGTTCAAACCCTCCACTATTATATATCAAAAGCTTTGAAGAGGAAATGAGATTTTATGGGCAAGATGAAGAGTTTCCTCATGGAGTCAGAACGCTACGAATGGGAAACGTTAAGGGATAATAGTGTATTTTTAACCCAATATTCGTGATCGGGAAGTCTTTCCAAGTCTTGTGAATGGAGTGAAAGGCAGTGCGTACAGGTAGAGTAATTAAGACTCAACCTAATCCGAGGGGAAACCGGAAATATACGGACCCTTCTTAAAATACGTCTGCGCCGCCCACATACGCAAATCCCTTCAAAGGCGAATCGGTCGGTGTGAATGGAGGGCTCCGCCGTGCCACTTCGCCGCTTTCCAAGATTATTAGAAGACGTCGTCAAGCCGCAGCGGCGAAACTTGAACGCCCAAAGAGAGAGGGTGAATGGCAGGTGAAGAGAAACACGCTTCCAGAAGGTCGCCTCCACAAAGGTCATGCATGCAATTACCTCGGAGGCGTCGAGCACGTGACACCCCTTTGCATTCTGGGTACACCCGGCGTGCCCTTTTTAACCCGTCCGAAAAGGAACCGGCCGGAACATAATAAGGGAAGTAGAAGATGGAGGGAGTTTCTTGAACTGGCAGGCGGTGGACTTCCCCTCATCTGCCATCCACTTCCCTCCTAAAACTCCTACAATGAGCCACTAATGACTCTCCTGGCCGACCAATTAGCGAGTTGTGCCATGCGACTGGCAGGTCTGCCCCAGGAGAAGGAAGGGAACCGCGGGGCGTCGGTAAACATCTCTCGGCCACTTCCTCTTCGCCGTTTCCTCTTCTTCCCTCGGGATATTTTTACGTGTCTCTCTACGATTCAGTCTTTTCGGCTTCTTTTTCCCACTATTCTTACCTCTCTTATTGGTTCTCATTCATGCTACTTTCTAAATATACTCATACTCACTCTTGTGCGAGGTTAAAATTTTACCTCCTTTTTAATTATTAATTTAGGTGTGTAAAGTATAAGGAGAGAAATCGCATGGCTGTTTTTTTTGTCTAGAGACGGTATTATGTGTTTCGGGGCTCCATGGGTAAAGAAGTCATATAACTAACCTTTTATTAGTGATAAATGATAGTATATTTATAAATAGGAATTTACTTTTGAACTGAACTTAGTAAATGTTTTAGTATAAATAATTTTAAATCATATATTATATTTTACAAGATTCATTATATACATATAAAATTTTTAAGTTAATGTAATTTTTTCGAAAAACTTATGAGATTGTTCGATAAGGTAGTTCAAATGGAAGAATGTGGTAAATCCTATAATTGAACCCTAGATCTCTCACCCAGGAGGTGAGAGATATCCACTCCACTCCCAACAGACTTTTTCACACTCTATGGACTTCAGTTTTAATTATAATTTTTAGAGAATACATTTTTATAAGGAAGTTATTCACATTAATTTTGCTCAATTAACACATTAAAATTTGGAAAAATTGATTAATTATGAGAGAGAAAAATGTTTGGCAAAAGAAGAAGATTGGTATGTGTTCCATCAATAAATTCATCGAAAACTTTGTTCGACATTTATTAAAAACATGTTGTCTATAGATCTCCAATTTCTGAGCGTATTTGCGATTAATTCAATAGTTAAATTGAAATTGTTCATTAATTCTCAATTACAAGGAATATGCGAAACTTCGATTCTTCTACGCAGTATTATTTCATTCAAACATTTAAGGTTGCGATAAAGAAATCCTCTCTCTACACGACCGAGATTTCAGTGCCTCCCCGAACCTTCGACGGACGACTAATGTCATGGGCCCCCAAAACCGTGGCGCCTTGTTTGACAGCAAGACTCGCCGGTTATTTGGGCTGTCTCTGACCCCATCTATATGCCCCGGAGAACCATAATCAGCGTAATTTTCAAACCTCTCAAATAAAAAAATTGCGACAGAACGTACTCTTATATTAATTTGAACTTGAGCTTTATTTGGATTGAACAAAATTGCTCTATCATATCTCAGTTTTTACTGATTCCTTGGTTCAAAGATTTTCAGTTTTGTATATTTTCATAACAATAAACGAAAAATTGGTTTTACAGAGTTTAAAAGAATTTTCTTTTGAGAACTTCAACAACCATCACTCTACAAAATTCATACATAGTTAAACAATGTTTCCAGAAATCTTATTCTGATGGTAGCATAAATTTTCAGCGGGAAGTAGTGAAACATTTATGAGGTAAACGGGTTTCAGGTATAATTTTACAGCATTGAACTATCATTATTCATCACTATAAATAACTCATAAATTATCAAAGCCTCGGCATCTCGTATAATCGAAACCTCTATGGGCCACAACGTTACTACAAACTCTTCATCGACACTGATAATGTGCAAATGAAGCACTTCACTAACAGCCAAATTCCCAGAAAATGCATGTGCTCCACAGTTCGCTATATCGCGATGTAAATGTATTGCGATTTCGGTTAAGCAAGGTGCGGTGGCTATTCAAACTTAGAAGTAGGGGAATGTAAACTGGTGAAACGCGGTTGGTCAAGTGAGTTGTCGGTCAATCGACGTAGACCCTGTCGCAACAAGATAGTCAGAAACTGACACCCATCAACCGGGTAGTCACCTCAATTCGGCACAAAACTTAATCCAGTACTGATTTTAACATCTATTTTTTTCTACAACGACACATTAATAGTACTCGATTTGCCCGGCCATTGTTAATTAAAATGTCATATTTCCCCTTTACCTATATCCTCCCCTTTCCCGCTTTGTGCTCCTTCCTGCCCCTCTTTCCCTCAAACCACCCATTGAATCCCCTTTGGGACCGGTCCAAACAATCCAACCATTTAACGAGTGACAGTTTGCATAGCCATAGACTACACTTCACACAAAGAAAGTAGGGACTCGTTTCTCCATCACCGGATATGCTTTCCAATCCCTCCAAGGCTCCCGACACATTCTCATGCATTTCGTTGTTTTTTAGGGTTGGGGTGCAGAAAGTCAACGAAGCAGGATAACTCTAAACGGAAATGTACAGGGCCGGGTTTAGAAAGTCAGGAAGCCGTCAGTATATATATCTGGATGCAGAATGAGTCTTGTGATGTATGATTAGAATTTGAGTGGCACAAAAGGGAGAGGATGACCGAAGAAGAATTGGTTGAATGGGTGGAATAAGATCTTGGAAAGACGTTTCTACTTGCAACAATACAGGATAAAGTATGAAATTATAGTGGCTAAATAGAGCAAGAAGATATATGAAGCGATATGAAAGAATAGTGAATTTGATAAGTAATGAGTGAGTCGCAAGTATGTAAATTCTAAATTGCTCGAAAGTTGTATGGATTCTCTAACAAAATGTCTACAAAATAGCTCTATTAATTTCTGTGGCAATAACCCACTCTATCATTATTCACAAAAATGATAGAACTAAGTCGCTATTAAAAGCATGTTACATATCCATCAATAATATGCACCTGGCTCCCGGATAGTCATGTGGACAGCGCGTTTGCCTTTGGTGAAAGCGGTCCCGGGTTCGATTCCCGGTGGGAGCCAATGTGCGAAATGACCTAAGCTGTCGAAGCACTTTTAACAATACTACTACTACTACCAATATGCACCTTGTATGAACAAAAGTCTATTAATGAATGATTGCTTCGGCTAATATAGCTTAGAATGAAAAAATTTCAATCGAAATTAATCTGAGAGTCGAAAGAAAGAAGCTCTAAAAACGAGATGGTATACGTTTTCAACAGATTCATAGTATTAGAACAAAAATGCAAAACGTTGAATCGTAGCTCAAAAAAGGAAAGAATATTAAAATCGGAGTTTTGGTATGGCCACAAATCTGAAGTGCCAGATGAGTTCTAAATTTGTTTTCACTCTTCCCATATTGGCTCAAAATAAATATTCTCGCCAACCCCTCTTTGTTGATGAAGAACGATAAAAATTATCAAAATACCTACCAATCTATGGAAAAGCTTCTCGTTCCCTCCAAGGGTACATGCTTTCATGATCAAGAACCTCTTATTTAATGGACTCAAATCGATTTGCTCACGGTTGAAAATAATTTTCTTTTTTAATTCCATCTGCTCAATTCGCCTCACATATCCTTCTTCTAGACCCCTTTCCCTCCCTGTTTTCTTCTTTAACAAATTCTTCTTCCGAGGAGAAATCTCAGGATTTCATTTTCATCAATTGTGTCTCCCTTCTCCATCTGGACATCTGGACCTCTTTCTCCCCTTTGTATCGGATTCCCTTATTTCCTTTTTCAGTCGGTTCTCTTCCCTTTTCAGCTTCTATTTTATGAAACATGATGTTTCTTCTCCGAAGATCATCAAATAAAATGTTGCTAAAATGTGAAGTACTATCTCATGCAATCTCAGCATTTTGAAATCGCAAAAAAACATCAAAATTAATCATTATTTTTTTTAATGTTCAGGACACGCATGCTTGTTGGGTTATTTCGTTAATTCTGCTCCATTACACTTCTTATAAAATATATTTAAATTATTTATTGTGTATTTTTTCTTTTGCAAAGTTCTTTGCTATTATATTGATTCAGGAATGCACAAACAAATACGAAGATTATGCTCTCCAGTCAGAGTTGTTGTTTAATATAGCATATAATTGTCTCTATATTATTCAGCTCAATAGTCGGTTTAAACACCAGCAACTCCTTCATTAGAAAGCCTAGATGGAGATGAATGATCAGTAAGCAAAATGAGGAGCGAGGTAATTTCTTATTGTTTTCACTTCTTAGTCGGAATGCTGAAAGTTGAAAACGTTCGCTGTAAGAGCAAAACAATTACCTAGTGACGATCACTTTCTACAGCATTCAAGAAGTACTAAACTAGCGTGAGTGTCATTACTCGGAATCGTTCATACCTCATCATTCATGGCTCATAATACAGTAGCAACTATCGAGACCGATACAAAAGAATTGAAATATTGAATTTACTTTATCGTGTGACAAATGAAAAAATCCAACTATCAAGGCATTACCCTTTTTTCTAAGAAATTTTTTTAATTAATTTCGTATTCATGTAAAGGTGTGCATATCAATTTTATTCTTCAAGAGGGAAGAAATTTTGAAAATGAATTTTCAATGTGGACTTACCGGAGAATTTTCATTAGATGAGTACTGTTTCCATGTCTGAAAAGTATTCATTCCAAAGCCATTTTGGATCTTCATTCTCTCAATCATTATTTATCAAGAACTAGAATAAGGCTCACCAAAGAGGATTAGGAATAAGGTAGTTTACCCTTCCTTTCCTCATCACAATTTGAGAATAACAAGGATACATGTAACGAGAATGCTATAAGCAGAATAAGTCCACGTAAGTGAAGAAAAACTAATAGCACATTTCCGTAGCGTCCCACAAAGAGACACCTTAAACAGAGCCATTATTCTGCATCATTCATACCCCAGTAGCAATCATGTATTCATAGCCGTGAAAAATACGGAAACTAAAGTGTATTATTATTTATTTATTATTATATCTACACTGCAGATAGGCAAAACCCAGATGGCAGTGCCCGTGCCAATACTATTATAGCCACATATAACATTTATAGAAATTTTTACTGCTATCTACATCTTAACTGCCAAATTTTTAATGATTTTTCTTATCCTTCCTTTCATTAGTAGGGAAGGGATAGAAAATTTCTTTAGGTAACGTATTCCAGTCCAGTGGCTCTATTTAGGAATGAAAATTAACCAACATCTTTACTTTTTGTAGAAGCACCTACTTTTTACCCGTGAATAATTTTAATTTAATGATGATCAGACAGTTTAGGGGATAGTTCATTCCAGCCAGGTTTACCGGTGTATGCGCGATAAACACACACTTATCTGTTTAATTTTCTTCTTTTCATCAAAGTATCCCACTCAAGCTCCAGCAAAATTTCTTTGACGCTATCATTCCTACGAAATACACCTATCTACTTAATCTACCCTCACAAGTCTAGCTCCTTTCCGTTGGACGTTTTCCATGCCTTTTACGTAATAGCTCTCATAGGGGTTCCAAACTGAGGAAGAATACTCCATAATAGGTATTGTAAGCTAGCTCTTTCACTTTTCTGCTACTATTACTATTCTACTACGTTTTCAGAATTTTGCTTCACGAAGTTTAACGCCATGGAGCCCTTCGAAACTATATTATCGACTTATAAGGCATACATCATGAAAATGAAAAATATTTCATTCATCCAGACATTTGGACCACGATTTCTATTAGATTTGTTTTACTCTGTGGCCTCTTTGCTCGATGATTTACCGCCTAAATGAACTCATTTCTTCTTCACTCGGCCGATATGACATGACGAGCTCTGACATCTTGCTTCCGGCTCCTCTCTCTGATCGGATGGGCCGATGGATTGCGAAGGGGCGGAAGGCGATCGAGGAAGGATAGAGGATCTGGGAGACCAAGAGGTGCTTCATCCACCTAGTGGTTTTACTATACTATTCGAATACGTGTATCAGTGATGGTATATATAAAAATTCAGAAAATGTTGAGGATTAGCCGATACATTTAACTTGAACCGAATATATTACTAACCGAACTACTAACTAACGGACACCGCCAATTTAAGTTCCCTTATTGAAGTTTCTATCCTCTCTTACATTGGGAAGCATAAGTTTACATTTATGAAATGAATAACTTTTTATCAGTGGATTAAAAAAATCACGTGGACGTTCCTAAGATAACTGTAAAATGTAGTGATCAGGTTATAAATATAATCGTTGCTAAACATAGCACCCGTTTCCGGTAAAAAGTAAAAATATATACAAATAAAAATTTTATATAATCTTCAGGAGGTCTGAAAAAAGTCTAAAAATGTTTATTCGAATTTCCAAGAAGTGCCTTTTTAACCTGAAATCTATTTCTATATTAAACCAGCTTAAGAAACTTCTCTGTCCAGTGTGGCAAAATCTCGTTTGCATTGAGCGACAAAGACGGCTTCACTGTTAAAGTATTTGTGCGTCGGTATTATCTACTATCTAGTAGTATCTACAGTACTACTTCAAGTGTATTAATGAACTATCCCTGTCGTATCTTGCAAATGTGAATTAAATTAAATTCTCTCTGCTTAATATATTTTATCTCTGAATTACTTTAGAACTTACATTTTACGCATTAAGTATCAACATAATAGATATCAGTACGTTTACAATAGATGTTATACATGATTATTAGATAGTTTTAGCATAAGCTTCCAAAAATTGCAACATCCAACGGTATTTCACGTCGAATGAGCAGGATATTGGATTCTGATGAATAAGATTCGAAAATTACTTAGCTCAAAAACAAATTATTTGCAGTCCTCTTATCTCAAAATTTCCAAGAGATGTTAGAAACGAGCTTCAAACGATTACTTCAGTATGTGTGCTTGTGGGTTTTTCAAATGCTGAAAAGTAATACTTAGGAGAAGGATACCTGAAGAATTGCATATACTACAGAAGCTTTCTTTCAATTTTGATGGCCGTTAGGACCGGTCAGGAATCCCTATTTCGAGCTACTGTGGCCCTTTTTTCCCAAATCAATCCTCTCTTTGTATTGAAACTCTTTAAAAATATTTCCAAGAAATTTTTGCTTATATGAATAGGAGCCTATTTAACTATGACGGCTGGGGTTTATCTATCTATGCAGGTGGAGTGTTTATGACTCCGTGGCGCAACGGTAGCGCGTCTGACTCCAGATCAGAAGGTTGCGTGTTCAAATCACGTCGGGGTCAATATTTTTCGATAGCCGTTTCCATAAAGAATGTTTGTGATTTTTTATGTCGTATTCATTATTATCCGGGGAGGAATATCGGTATGCGTGGTATTAAACTCTCTTCCCTTTACTTTTTACTTTACCTTTTTCGGATAGTATAAGGTGGACTACTATCACAGTTCTTTAGCTAGTTCCGTGTTTCAAACACCCTGCCATGCGCCTTACCGGGATTCGCGGGTTATGCATGTAAAAAAGAATTTATTTTCCACTATTTTTATATGTTTGATCCGGTAATTATTGAATTTGAGGTAATGCGGAAAGAAAGATTCCATTGTTAAACAAGTTTTGCCAGTTCAAAATATTGTTTGAACCAGGAGAAAGGGGGCCAAAGGAGGTATCGCCATTTACTCTGAAGTTTTAGCATTAGCAACATGGCTGCAAAATTAAAATCGAATTAGAAATAGAATACAAAGATTTTTCACGATTATTATGTATCTACTCCATTTATTACCACAAAATGACATGTTAAAAAGTTTTATTCATATTTCTTTTCAATCTTTACGGCTTAGTGTTTTAATTTCGGAGTGGAAATTGTCAAAATTGGCACGTTAATTTGGTATTGCGGGTTGCGTTCTTGAAATTTAAAAATATACAATAATATGAATATGAAATTTGTTTGATTACCTAAGGAAGCCCGAAAACTAATGGGATTATTTACTTCGTACGTTAGTTTACTAAGTAATGCTTTCATGTATGATAAACTTTCACCTTCTCACATTTAGTTTAAGTAAAGTGCATGTCGAAATTTTAAGATTTCACGCTCTTTTATCAATTCAGAACCTTAGTTTTGCCATAATTCTGAGAGAGATTAATAGTTGGAAGATAATCATAGAATTTCATTACAAATATATCTTAATATTAGAGATCTACCTACTCATTATATAAATCACACTTAAGCTATTAGTCGGCAAGAGCACAGAGCGGGTGTTATTACTTATCTTCGATCGCCTCGAAGTCTTTGTTATACAAGTATGTACTGCATTGGATATGGCAGATGCGTTGCGTTCGAGGATTGAGAAGGGTACCGTGAAAGTCAAAACGTTTCATTTATAATTGTTATAAAAATCAATAAGCGCAGCCCAAACTACAGGTATAATTCTTTTCCATTATCATGGACATGCCAGAAGCAACACCTTCGCATATTGAGTTTATGTAATTAACATCTTTCAGTATCTTAGAATAGTTCCAACGAAACACCATGAAAAATGTCTGCATTCAAGCATCGAGTTCAAACCAATTTCGTTGCCATGCCTCAGAATAGGCTCTTTTCGTTTTTATATTGTCATTAATTTTCAATTATTTAAACAATCATTAATATACAATTAATAAATGATATTTATAAATTAATGAACAATGAAACTGAATGATTGAAAATTAACTAAAAGGGCAATGAATCAATAAACAATGATACATCGAAAATAAAGAAAGCAGCTTTGAAATATCCTCAGTAAATAAATTTAAGTAATTACAACCGGTTTTAACCTACTTACATGGAAGCATTTTCAGGTGACCTAAAATAAATCAATTTACTGTGCAAATTAAAAAGTTGCTTTCTTTAAGTTTCACAAAGTTACGCCTTATCATAACGTTGCATCGGAAACAAATTTTAACTCAAATTAAATTTCACTTTCACAAGATTTTGTGTTTGTATATACATATGTTATTTTTTCCTGAAAAGTAGAAGCGATTAAACTGTAAGAAACCTTTGATAGTAATTTAGTAAGTCCGCGTAATTCCTTTCCATAAATTCTTTAGAACTTAAACCTAATGATGAACTTTAGAAGCATAGAAGCCCAAAGGGAGGGACAAAAATTGAAAAGTAATTCCAGAAGCTTTCTTCGTGGCAGTTATCTGACCCAAGCTGAGACGAATATTAAAAATCTATAATGGGGAAAGGAAAATAAGGTAGAAATACCACACTGTCTCTCTCCTCTCTCAAAATAACAAGTAAAGTATAGGGTAACATGCAGTATTCGACATATGCGAGTTTATGTCTGGTTGTTATTCTAGCGCGAGCCAAAACGGTCCGTCATGGAAGACACCGAGCACACCCTACGCCAGTTTATTAATAATAACAACGGGCAAAAAAAGCCTCCATCCCCCGGAGGCGGGAGTATGAGGAGATGTCAAATATGAGGAGCTCAAGTCGGATTTTTTTCTCCTCTGAGAATATGGGGTTTTAAAGCGAGTGGCGTCTGAAGTACGCCATTAGTTGGACCGTCGCGCGTCTGGTTTTTTTGATCCTCTCCACCTGGGAATAGAGGAGAAAATGGCGGGCTTATTCCGCGGATACTCTTGGGAGGATTTCAGAAATGGGCGCGGTAATCCGATCGGGAGAAAGATGGAGTTTCAGAGGGAGATGCTTCGGAGGTGTTGAAAAGAGGAGGATGGTGTGATATCGGTGAGGGGGTACATAGCGGCCTTTCCAGGATGATTTTTGTGGATTTTAAAATACAAGATCCTGCGATGGTATCTCGATGAAGGGATTATTTTCCTTTGTGTTTTGGTACAGGAAAGAGAAAATCTATGTTTCGTTTCATTACTCATTATGGGTTAGATGGAAGAAAAAACTTTTAAGTCTCAATCTCACCCAAATAAAGACGATTTATTATTATTATTATTATTATTACCGGCCTTGGTGGTGGATAGCATTCCATCTACGCTACCACTCCAAACCCCAAGGTCCCGGGTTCGATTCCCGGCTGATCGGATATTTCCTATTGTGAAGCGCCTCCTGATAAGTTCATCAGAGCACTAAGGGAATTCACAGATATAGGGTAACAGTGGCTAAGCACAAACTAAATATATATATACCCCTTCTGGGATTAGTCAGCCTTTTACCTCCTCTCCACCCCCACCTCCCCTTTCTCCTAACCCCTCTTTGGTACCATTACCCCCTCTATAAGTAAGGTATTTGTATATACGATATACTCTTGCCCTTCTGCTATCCTAGCCTGATGATGACTATTACTAGTCGAAACCGGTCGTGTGTGTGGTGGAATTAAAAGTTGTGGAATTGAATACGTTGCGTGTTTTACTATTTCCAATAATGGAATTCCACAAAGTTACGGCTGTTACTATTGATTTTATTTCTAAATATATTTACTTCTGTCGAGGCTTTAGTCTGTAATAATGTGAGAATTATTGAATTGTGTTGTCAGAACACACAGGGAATAGTATAGGCCAAGGATAGAGTTTACATTTCAATCAGAAGGCCACATTTAGCATTCGATATCATAAGAAAGGCAGCATGAGAAATCATCAGACCTAGTTTATGCTGTGTGTTACCTACATTCAAATGGTAAAAAAATCAGAATTTTTATTCCTATATATCATGCATTTATTTTATATTATATATCCCTATATAGAGCAAATGAATTAATCCGCTGAGTAAACTGAAAGAGAACATTTACCTTTTTATTACTTTCTCCATATACGAAGTATAGAGAAAGTATTGTTTTCATGAAAAAATTCGACTTCGAGATTTCAACGGAAATACATGTTTTGGGGTCCCTAGAACACGTTTTGACCATTTTCGGAATGATGTCTGTGTGTATGTGTGTGTGTGTGTGTGTGTGTGTGTGTGTGTGTGTGTGTCTGTATGTGTGTGTGTGTTTGTGGGCGCTCTTACATGAAAACTATTTGTCGTATCAATACCAAACTTTGTGTATAGCACTGTGGTGTGTGCTGTCAGAGTTGATTAGTTTTTGAAGTAAATCGGTTATCCGGAAGTCGAGTTTCATTCATCAAAGCTCATTTCCGGTTTTCACAATATCTCCGTAAATATGATATATAGGTATATTGTATACCTTATAAAAGTTTTAGATAGTAAAATTTACTATAACTTTTGAATTTAACATATTTTTGTATCACCGGTTGATTAGGAGTTATTCGTGAAATACCGATAAACCGGAAGTAGCTGTTATGTACTTTGTGGGCGCTCTAACATGAAAACTATTAGTTGGATCGATATCAAATTTCATATATAGTATTTTGGTTGGTGTTGTTAGAGTTGATTAGTTTTTGGAGTAAATCGGTTGACCGGAAGTCGAGCTTCATTTTTCAAAGCTCATTTCCGGTTTTCGAAATATCTCCATAAATATTATATTTAGGTATAAACATGTATTTAAAAAGGTTTTAGAAAATTAAATTACTATAACTTTTGTATGAAATATATTTTTGTATCATTATTTGTGTAGGAGTTATTTGTGAAATACTGATAAACCGGAAGTTGCTGATTATGTACTTCATGGGCACTCTGGGCGCTGTGGGTAAATAGCCATTTCATCGTTTTTCATCGAACATGTCCCGAAAAAAGTTATTTATAATGTTTGTGATGTAAAAGATAATATGATATAAATTAATCACTCATCTTCCAAGTTTAGATTGAATATAGAGTTCGAAAATACTGTCGTAGATAAATATTTACATCTTATATATGGAGAAAGTCATGTGCTGGCCACATCAGATTTTTTTTCACTTGGCGTCATTTGCAGGATAAGAAAACAAAATTATTTAATTAGGAGTACTAGTTTCAGGAAGTAATATGCTCAATATGCACTCGAAAAGTCAACATGTATCCCATGAAAAGGAGAAATATGTAACCTATGCCCTGAAGGCCGTAACTTCCCCACCTCTGTTCTAAAAGGCAAGCGAATCTCAATACGTCAGGGCGTTCGGTAGTTAGGCACTCCCTATGTGTATAACTTCCTTTACTGTTCGCACTAAGAGAAGTTCAAGGATTTTGCATGGAAGCACCAAATAACCTAGCAATAAGTAGATTACTGCCTTTGATCGATCATTCGTGGGAGGCCTTCTATTATTTAGAAATTTTATTACTTATACATAAACTTTGCGGTTATGGATTATGGAAATGCATTGTATTAGATAAAACTCGGTTAATCACTATTGAAATGCATTTGATCATCTTAGAGATACTTGTTCCTCCTTTCCCTTAGTGGAAAAGGATACGATAAAAACGCCGAGAGAATCTTCCCTCAGAAGCTGCGTTCCTTGTGACGTAGGAGTCCATCGATTTCGTATCGGCATTTCCTCGCGGATTACCCCCCAAAGCCGAGGACGAACGAGACAATCAAGAATATCTCTCCGCCTTTGATTCGAATCCCAATTCTTCGCCTTCCGCAATTTCGAAACCCATCTGCACATCGCTCGATAGCCTTCCTGCAATCGCTTTTAATTCCACCAGAGATGGAGAGGAACACACGTGGAGGAGGCGACACCTACTTGCCTAATCGTTGTCTCTTACTGTTTCGACGCACGTTGTAACAACGTATTTGTTGAAAGATAGTTGTTACGTTGGCGATACGTATTTTTATTCAGAATCGGTAAAATATATTTGCGGTTATATTGATGATGTTTTTTTGAATTCAATTTATCTAAAATGATCGTTGCATCATTATTACTTCATCCTTTATCCATCCATACGATTTCTGGGTTCCAAGCTCGCCTCTAGGCATTGTTATCTTTAATGGAGTATATAATGGATTGCTTTAGGAGTGAAATTCTGTCCTATATTGGCCCAAATAAAATGTAGAATATCGCTAATTTTGCCTAAATAATCTTTTTAACCCGGTAACGCCTAGCGGTACCGTTTGGTACCACCCGGTAGGGTATTAAGAAGATTGAATTTTCTAATACCTCCGAATATTTTGCTAGATTTTTTTCAGTTTTACATCTATTTGCATACTTTGAGGTTCACGATTACAAAAAAATTGCTTTTGTTTGTCCTTATTTTACTCCAATACCGATGTTTGAAAAAGGTGAATTTTCATGAATCCCAAAAAACACGCTTTTTTCGTGCAGACCTTCCGATTTTTTTAATATTTCTAGTTTCGTGGCTATCTACGAGATTTTTTCAAGTGGTATCAAATGTCAATATATCAAGCTATAGATGTAATTAGAATTTTAGGTTACTATTTTATTTATAAGTAAGTTACAAAGAGTTACATTTTGCTGGTACCATATGGTACCGCTAGGCGGTTCCCGTTATACTTTTATGCGGGAAGCGGAAATTTCTTCTGCTACGACATCTCTATCGGATTTATTTTGCACTTGTGATATTATTGCAAATATATATTTGAATATAGTTGCATTTCATTTATGTGCACCCCAAAAATATATCTAGTTCAGTCGTTTTTGATGATTTAGGCTGATTTCGGAGGTATGGATTTACCCTTTTCGGGCTCTTGACGTACACCCTTGACCAGATTAGGAAGAGACAGATGTTGGGTCCGGTTGTAAAAATGAACCATTTCGCTAAAGGAGCGAAATAACCTAATAGATGAGGAGTGGGGGAAGGGAATACCACCGTTAACTCTGAAGATGGCTGGCAAAAAGCGAGGAACACGCGACCTGAGACAATTCGGAAAGATTTTGTATTGTTTTGGCCTTCCGTTTCTCCATCGCGAACAACCGAGCAATATTTGCGCCTTTTACTCCTTATTCTAAGTTACACTTCCAAGGAGCGTTTGGATAGCTGAACTACGTAAGAGACCTCACACACGCGAACAGATGATCCTTTGGGATGATGAAGACATCACCTTCCATGGCGCGATTTTTCCCAATCCTGATTACTCCTCCTTTCGTGAAGTGTCCCCCACCCAGGCTTTTGAAAGTTTTTTTGACGAAGAAGTCGTTTCACATCTGGTGATGGAATCGAATAAGTATGCCCTGTTCTGCAATTGTGGAAATCCGAATGTAACAGCCGAGGAAATAATATTGTTTGTTCCAATTCTCTTCCTCAGTGGGTACAATACGGTTCCTAGTAAAAGGCACTATTGGGATGCAGCTTACGACATAGGAATGAACTTGTTTATAAGTCATTGAGGCGAGATAAATTTTTGCAAATTAACCGACTTATTCATTGCTGTGACAATACTGCTGTTGATACCTCCAATAGAAGGTGAAAATTCCGCCCTCTTATGAATATGTTAAAGAAAAAATTAATGAATATTTCAAAGAAGAGTAGTGCTTAAGTTTCGATGAGTCCATGGTTTCATATTTTGGGAGGCATGGATGCAAACAATTCATTCGAGGGAAGCCCATAAGATTAGGTTATAAGGTTTGGTGCCTCAATACCCCAGATGGATACCTTGTAAATTTTGACATTTATTAGGGAAATAGTCCCAGGAAAGTGGAAAGCTACGAGAAAGAATTTGGAAAGGCCGTAGCACCTTTAGTTGGAATGAAAGATGAACTGAAACAGAAAGAGCTACCTTTCAGATTCTATATTGATAATTATTTCACGAGCTACGACTTGGTGAAATATCTTCGCGGAAGGAATTATGGTGCAACAGGAACAGTCAGGGAAAATACCTAAAGAATGTCATCTGAAGTCCTCTAAGGAATATGCAAAGTTAAAGCGAGGATCTTTTGAGGCCAAAAGATCCGTGAAAGACAACATTCTCCTGGTGAAGTGGGTGGACAATTCTGTCGTTTCGGTAATGTCCTGATGTCACGGAATTAATCCGATATCTGGGGTTGGGAGATTCTCCAAAAGTGAGGAAAAAAAGACTCCTTGTGCCACGGCCCGCGATGTTTTAGGGAAATACAGTAAATTTATGGGGGGCACAGATCGAATGGACTGGAATATTTCTCTTTATCGTGCGGGTTTCAGAGGAAAGAAATGGTGGTGGCCCATTTTCACGTGGATGCTTGATGCCGTGATGCACAATGCATGGTTGTTGACGAGGAAAACAGGGAAAAGTACAATCCAGTTAGAGTTCCGACGGGCACTTGTGCAGACTTACCTGGAGAGATTCAAGAATACGCCGAAATCTGTAGGACAGACTTATGGACATGCGTCCATAAGCAGTGAAACTGGAATGATGTATGTAAACTCATCATGAGATAATATTTTGACATACAACAGACTGCATATGATTACTAACAGCGGGTTTTCTTTCCAGTGTTTTTGATGAAATAAGGTACGTTGGGTATAACCACCTCGTGCAATCCGCTACCCAGAGGCGAAGGTGTGCCCATGAAAATTGTACAAGCAGAACACGAACGGAATACGGAAAATGTAATGTAGGGCTATGCATTGACTGTTTCACAAAATTCCACATTCTGCAGTAATACAATGAAGCCACAATGGCAAACTGTTTATTTACTTTCACTGTTTTTGACTTTGAGGATTTCTGTAAAATTTTAATAATTTTTTAAATCTTAGAGCAATAATTTGTTTAAACATATTCTTATAATTTTTATGATATTTCATGTTAAAAATGTAAAAATGAGCGGAAAAATACAAAATAATAAATAATTTGTTCAGCTATCTGTAAATTTCCGAAAATTCCTTAAACCTTCAATTTTATACCCCCAAGCGCCTAGCGGTACCATATGGTACCAGGCTATATCTCCGTAACTAATGATGTTAAAGGAAAAAGGATTGGACAAATTGACTTAGATAGTAATACGTATTAACATACTTAATTATAATTAAATTCGAAGAAAATTTTTTTTCCAGGCGTTACCGGGTTAATTTGATTATTGTTAATCACTATACGATCTTATGTCATTTTAACCAATGAATATTTTAAATATTGTCCTAAGCATTAGGAAGATATCGACATCGTCAGTAAGAACTTGGATTAGTCCTATTTATAATAGATAGTCTTGGTTTTGACGTTATGGTATTTTTTATCTATATACAAAATTGAGAAATAAAAAACATTTTAGACAACACTTTTAGGAATGATAAATCTCAATTTTAAACAGTTTTCTAGTATATCTGGTATCTTTTCAGAATGGTTTCTTGAATTATTTTTTTATACACGTATACTGGCTTAGTTGATATTTGAATGGTGCTTTTTCCCCATTTTCAATATTCTGTACTACACATTTTATGGTATCGGCGTATAATTACCTCACTACTACACATTGGTATCCGCTGCATTTTTTGAAAAAATAATTGGAACTTGTAATGATTCATACTCATTAATTAAAGTATGCGAAGTGTAATGGCGTTTCATGGTCAGTGAATTATTTTAATTAATGCATTTTTACCTTAAATTAATAAATTAATGAATATCTTAATTATTTCACCACATTATAACATTTGAATTCTCGTCTTTCTACCGTTAGATACACATAAAGAAGACAAGGGCATCTCTATGTTTTCAAAATTTACTCTTGAAGGGAGTTTTTAAGAATTAAAACCACATTCTGTTGCGGTATTTTCTCTTGTTTAAAGTCTGAAGATAGCGTTGGGTTCAAAGGCCGATAAGGTGAAAAAGAAGTTAGAGAAAGAGAAAGGTCTTACTTTGTGGAGAGAAAGGTTGGATTAGAAAGTCTACAGGGCACTGTGGGCGAATGGATTTTAAGTAGAAAATAGGATGAGAGGAAGAGTAGAGAAGGAATGGAAAAGATTAAGATGAAGACGCGGATTTAGCAACTAAATATTTCAAGAGAAAGTAGAAAGAGGAAATATTTCTGTGAGTAGCAGGTGTGAAGAATAACAAATGGCGCACCAGACATGCTAAGAAAGAGTAATAAAATGTCTAAGCTAATCGGAATGTATCACGTCGTTTATCCAGTTGCCTTTAGAAATTCCAAATTTATCTGCCATACCAACTGAGAGTTTTATGTAGTACTTGAAAATTATTTCTTTCTGTACGGCTTACACTCTTTGAGAGTATGGCTCATCTCCTTGAGATCCCTTGCATGCGAACAAAATTAATCTTATAATATAAATATTACGATCATAATAGAAATTATTAGGAAAATGTGGAAACTATTTTAGCTGGAGATGTTTCATTTAAAAGGTAAACGAATTTCATAGAGAAGACAGTCGATGCTGTTCTAATTTCATTATTAGTTTACGCAACATACGGCCTTCTAGTTACGCGTGGCTTGTCAGGATGTTGGTATTGCATTGTGCCGTATGTAGACACAGATTTAGGTAATAAGCTATAAAATTTTGAAAATTATACCAATTCACGAAAGCCGTTAATTATTTAATAGTTGATAGTTAAAGGCAGTAATCAAAAATATGTCCTCAAAAAGATAGTTTTTAGGAAATTAACTTATCATCTAGTTCTTAAAACCAATCGTTTTGAAATTGATAATGATGTAGTGTATTTTGTGTTTTATTCATATTTTTATCTTCATTTAAGTATTTGTTGTACATTATAAAAATGACTATTTCGCTGAGATTTCTTTACTGCAATCCACATTCAATTTTGTTATATCCATGCGACCTTTTCCTGCATTTTGCAGCTTTGATTTAGACTCCTATGTTTCTATCAATACTCATAAAAATGACCATACCCGCTCGATACCTCAATCAACACCACTTTTCCTTGATGAAGTAATTAAGATCGAGTATCGGTTAATCGCACAAACAAGCGCAAAATCGTTCATTGCAAATTTAGTCAATAATTTACCTGTAATGATTTTTTGAGAAACTAAGGACAGGATAACCATCGATTTTGAAAATTTCGCAAATTAAGCAATCTTTATCGATCGCCGAGTGGTTCAGCTTCCCGCTTTACTCTTAAGGAATAAATTCTATTCTTCCTTATCTTACAGCAGGGGTTTCCAAACTTTTCAGCCTGAGGGCCGCATTAACTATCAAATAGCAGTTTAGGAGCCGACTACACACTCGAGGTCCAAATAAAAATAATCAAAACATAGATGCTGCTTTTAATTATTAATTTAATATTATTATTTTTAATAATAATTCTATTTGAATTCGGTTACGCCCATGTAAGCGGCGGCTGATCTTTGCAGGATACACGTCATTTCCGTGATTCTATTCCGTAGATAAAAAGGTCTCCACGGGCCGTAGTTTGGAGATCCCTGTCCTACAGTGACTTCTTCACTCCCTTTATGTTGCCATACCTGTCTTTCCGCCATCTTGTCCATTTAATTGTACTTTTTACCTTCTATTTTCTCTAATTCGTCGCAGCACCTTTTTCCACTCCGAAGAACTCATCCCCTTCTCGGAGAGCGCTCCTCCTCCCCTTATTCTTCACTTTTCTCGCCACACTCTTTCCGGGACTGATTACTTATGTAAACACGATCCAAGGCGTGTAATTGAGGGAAAGGCTGACGACTGCGAGGCGAAGAGGGGAGCGAAGATGAAGCGATGAATGGGGCGAGATAGGGAGGTGAAAGAGGAATGCAGAATGTGGAGGAACGGTGGAGGATTTAGCAGGGGTGAAAATGCTACAGAGAAGATAGAGTGATGAAGATATTTGCATATCACGAAACAATTTAAATATAATTAGTTCCAGCTACAATATTTTGATAATGAAACTTTTTAAATTTTCCTTCCGGTAATTGATAGTGAAATACAGTCTTGAGGCCAAAAGGGTTATCGTTTAGCCACGCTATCGCTCCGACTTCCGGGTTCGAATCCCGGCTGATCGGATTCTTCTGATCAGGGAGCGGTTGTGCGTGTTCGTCTATTGTGTTGTTATTGTTTGAAGCCCACCACTGTCATAGATGTTTGAGGGGGCATTTGGAAATTTAAAAAAAATGTATTTCAGTGAGTTTTGTCTGTTTTGATCATGGTTGACATTTTGTAAAAGCCAAGAAGATGAGTGTTGCTTGATAATGGCATTTGTCCTTGTCACTTTATTGCAGGGTTTCCCAAACTATGTTCCGCGGAACACTGGTGTTCTGCTGAACCTGAATAGGTGTTCCACGGCAATTTGAAGTATTCTACATCTACATCTACATTAATACCTACAAGCCACCTTTCGGCGTGTGGCAGGGGGTGTAAACACCAGTTGAATTTAAACTACTTCCTTATTCGGTTATTGTCACGTATCGTTCGCGGAAAGAATGAATTTTTAAAAGTCTTAATGGAGAATTGGAGGAAAAAAAGTAATTTAATGCTTTATTTATTCATATTTTTATGTTTATATTATAAAATTATAGTTTTATGTTTGAAAATAATTACCAAATGAATAATTAGTTGTAATTAAATTATTTTTAAAATTTGACAAGTAGAATTACCTAACCTAAAAATAAGCTAAGTGTTCCGTTAAACTTCCCAGGTTTGCGAAGTGTTCCATTACAGAAAAATATTGGGAAACCCTGCTTTATTGGATCCTTTAGGTCATAGACTCATTGCGTAGCGCTTACGCGTACTATTACCACTTACAGCATTTTGGCTTTCTGAAAAACGGGAGCAGTGTAACTCACTCCTCATCCTTGCCTCATTCCCTCTCAAAACCTTCAAACTGGATTCTCACGGGATCGAGTGTACGACTAGAAAGTCTACCATAGCCGTGCACGACTCGTGTCGTTCACACGGCATTGTTTCAACAGTAAGTTCAATTTAGTACCGAAAAGCAAAATTTCGGATTGGAACCGCGATCGTTTGCGTATGCCTGTCCGTTTGTGGGCAGAAGGTTCTTCGGGAAACGCCCAGAATTGTGTTGCGTGTAAAAACCGCGTAGATCTATGAATAATATTAGCTAGAAAATATGCAAAAACATTGGCTACCATTCAGAGAAATTAAATAATTAATATTATTTAGGCTAGGCTGAGATAATTGTACATTAGGTATTGGAAACCTAATTGGTAATGTGTCATTACTGAATCAGCCAAAAAGCTGACAAAATTTAAAGTGAGAACATTAAAAATACATTTCGTTTCAATCATTTTCATATTGCTTTTCTAATAGGAGAGTTACTTGTATTCGACTCAAAAAACAATACTATATCCTTATATATTTCTTTCTCCCGTTATTAATTTGTTTTGTTTCTTTTCTTCTTTTATTTATCAGCTTTACCATAATTTCATGGAGAGGAGAGCTGTTACAAAAAGCATATATTTGCCGCTTCTGATTCGCTGCAGTTGATTATCTTCTTTCAAATTGAGTCCGCCATTTACATAGGCTAGATATGACATTCCTGGACCAATTTATAAAGGTAAGCAAGCGCGATATCCTCTAGAAAGAACTTATAAGAATTATACCTAGTCAGCGAGGCCAGGGAGAGAATATTTGTGATATTATTATAATGTCTCTAGCTGCCTTCAATATTTTTGTGACCTCTCAAAACATTTTAGTGATTGATGACTCAAGAATTTGAGCTTTCATTATTTTCACTTGATCAAAAAGATTATCGGAATACCTACTTGAATTAGAGTTGGAAACTCCAATTTTCGATCCACTATAGTGCACTCTTATCAAATTTTCGAGCATAAATTGCTTTCTAAATTGTTGCTTCCGTAGATGATATACTGCGTACCATCGCCTGATAGAAGCTTTTCTTTGTCTACAGAAGCTTTGCAATTTTGCGTGGCTGGTTCATTCTTTTATGTGGTATCTTGGCTGAAATATCATTCTCCTATCTGAGAGGATGCACATACAATATACTACTAGTACAAGAAAATAGCCATCCTTAAATGATTTCTTGATATTTTTTAGATTCTCGAACCCTTCTCCATCACATAGTGATCATGGAGCATTCTTTATGTGATAAATGGTCGCATATTTCATACATTTTATTATTATTATTATATTTCCAGTTTCTTCTACCTTAAGTATAACATTATTTAATGAACATTTCTATTAGGATTACGTGGTATTTCTATTAGGAGCATCAAGCATCATGTGTTATAAGGAGAATTATAAATAAATAAATTCATTTGGTAAATAATAAAATAAATAAATAATAAATTTAATAAATGACAATAACTTGCGGTGAATTTGAACGTAAATAATTAACCTGTTTTTCTTGAAAATAAATTTTTGTCCAAGTTTGCTCGTCTAAACTAATTACGTTACATTCTCCACGTTTCCCTCAATTCTTGACCAAATGCATAGATTTTGACGGATATTTATATAGTTGGGCTATTCTTTATTCATAATGAATTCATTCTTATTCATATTTACTCGAATTTGATTTGGGGTTACGAGATTCGTTCTCTATTTCCAATGGTGGCATTTAAAGAGTCATTATATTTGAGGCCATTCATTTGGAAACGTTGATAAAAGTGTTCTAACGCATTCATCGGTCACGTTCCAGCGACTTTTTTACGTCATGTATACATACCATGTGCATTCCAAAGTGAAGGGAAGATATTATTTCCCATGACAGTCGACCGTTGTCACAGAGAAGAAAACATCCTTTTCCCGGAATACTTTAGGGCCATAGAAGCCTTTGCCCAGCATTCAAAGTAGCTGTAGAAAATGACAGCTGTAAAAAAGCAGTTTTTTCCGCTTGTTTTTTTCTCTCGTGCATTCTATGTCGCCCATGTGTCAGCCAAGGGCTGGAGGGTAAACTGATCCTGTGCTTCAATTTGGGGTCAGGGGGTTGTAAACGATTGATCAGTTGATTAGATCCTTGCTTAGGGTGTTAAGATCAGATGACACATCAAACTATAATCTGACATATTTGTAATATCCGTATACGTTAAAATTAGGAGATAGGAATTTACGAATGTCATAAGCTGTCAGAAATGACGGCAGTATTTCTTGTATTGTAAACTGCATTGAATTTGAACATTTTAGGGAAAACAAAGCTATTGCTACTATTAAGAGGACCTGGGTTCTAAACCAGGGGTCAGTTATAATTTTCTGTGAGATTACTAACGATTTTCAATTTTCAAAAGCGCAATAAAATTGAATTCCCATACGCATTAAAATTCGTGAATAGGAATGGAATAAGACTTGGTTTATTAATCGCCTGAAAACTTATTCTATCAATGATACAACTCTTTGCTGTCGAAAATATCAGTAATGTACCATTTATTTCGAAGTTTACTGGAAATTTTTAACTCTTCTTCAAATACTGAGGCGACCGTCATCGATCTTGCTGATTCAGCCACCGATGTAAATAGACTCTGGAATATTTTATGAGTTGGACAACTGACGTAACAACCAGAATTTAATCGATACCAACGTTAACTCCTTGTAAATCTTATCCGTAAAGTTTACCAGAAATCGATGTCCTTTATCAGTTTTTAGTGATATAGGATCAAAAAAACATTGTGAATAAAATTAAGTTCTGCCTCGAAACGAAAAATCGATATTACTCTGTATTTCTTACCACTATCACTGACACCGGATAACTAAATACAAAAATTCTTATGAATTTATTGCAATGTATAAATATATGAAAGATTGTTATAATAGATAATTCTCCGTGTGTCCGATTTAAGGAATTAACTTGCCCTGGGTAAAATACATTTTGGACTCCAAAGTTCCTTGATTGAATTATAAAGATATTGCACTAATTCAGTTCGTTGACAAATTATATAGATATTAGTAAAAATAATATATGAAAGTTTTCGATAAATGAAACATTTTGGAGTTTTGGTACAGGGTAATGAAAATGAACCTTACAGTTAATTTCGTAACGTTAAGTTCATTACCAGTTGATGACATTTTTTTTCAATTCGATCTTCCATACCTCACATTTTACAATTATCTCTCGGATTATATTTTACCTCCTGAAACTAATTTAAATAATTAATTAATTTCCTTTCTTAATCTGGTTTATCATGTCACAGGAGAATACAATAGTGCATAGATTATTTAGAATGGATACTATTAGAGTAAAATTTTGCATTTAGGTTAAGTTTGACACGTTATTTTTTTTCCTTCGTACATTCAATCCGAAATTCAAGTGCGACCTGGTTGTTGCGACTCGATCGTATCTTATGCGAACGAATAATGCACGAGCGTTAATGTTATTACTCAGCATAACTCATATCTCCATGACTTCTTATTATCATCTAACAAGACTAAAACAAAGGAAAGGCACATTTTTCTCTAACCTGAAAACAAACCACGAATTGTCATTAATCAAAATATAGTGATGGCAAGAACCCGACGTCTCTGCCAACCTATAAATCCAGAAAATTAAATGTTTCAAAGTTAAATGCCATACTGAAAGTATTAGTATGAATGGCCCGAATCGGAAGGGTTTAAATTGCGAATGATAGAAATTTTGCATACCGAACGATAGCTTTTATATAGGCAACTTATACCTAAAATATCAACCTTGGAAACAAGCACTCACAGCTATCCGTTCCTTTTAATCCCACATCGAAAGATTACACAGGCAGTAGGAATTATCCTTCCGATAGTAAAAATAAACTTACGAGGATTAATTCCGATCCATCCACGGCGTGTATACACAAGGACTTAGGCGAAATGCAAATGCACTCAGGGAACCTTAACAGATTCTTCCCTGCTTAATAACACTGATCTCCTGAGGGATATATACTGAAAGAGAGGGAAGGTAAGGTTTTAGGCGCCGTCCGTGTTTCTCTAGGGACACGTTATATCCGACCCATCTAAAAATCACCTCCTCCGCATATCCATTCTAACCAGAAAATCCCCGCCCCCTTTGCCAGAATCGGCTATAGATGTTTCCCCGCCTTAACTATTAACTCACTCAGTTAATTATTTACTTTTCTCTTCGATTTCAACGATATCGTAATTCGATCATTTTCTGGTACGACATTATTTAAGGATATATGTATTAAAACTGAAATATTGTCAGCTGAGATTCTTTCATCAAATATTTGATAGAAGACGCACTTCAAATTTTCACATTAAAGAGTTGAAATAGTATAAAGTTGTAATAATAGTTTTTATTTTTAAGTGTTAACATTATATTCCGATGTCATGATCAAATTAAATTCTTTTTAACACATCAACGCTGGATGTGTTTCTTTCCTTAGCTACCTAATAGTATGCCTAAACTAAATATTTCATCGAATCTGTAGTATTTAGTAAAGCAACAAAACTCTCTATTCGTAAATTCTTTTTTGTTGTATTTATTTTAGTTATCCTCTATTTAATGACCAAATGACTGAAGCATTAAATTCATATTTTAAAGCATCTCCCTCACCATGATCAAATACTTGACTACACTAAATGACAACAGATTAATGATTTTCTTATTTATCTATTCCATAATTGTTATAAAAATTATTGTTTTATTATTTTTATTGTATCAAATATTTTTGATTGATCTTTTATGTATGTAGATACATATGAATAACCATGAGATCGAAATGTCGTACCCTTTTATTAGTTACTTTAATTTTTACTGTTCGTTAATTTATTCATCTCGTAGACACACTTGTTACGTGAAATCTGTATAGATACGCAGCATTCTTCATTATATATACTATTACTAGATTTACTCACCGTCAAGTATAATTATTTATTTTTTTACTTTTTCTAGATCAAGGTAATCATACCGTTTTCTAAAATAACATAATTGACACCACATTTACTTGCACATCAACAGAGCCTCTAAAGCAGACCCTCCCCTATTCCTCCCAGTTCTCCTCTCCCATTTTACCATCTCCCGCATTTGACCCTCACGTATCCGTCCCTTTTCGCAGCTGTCACTTGTCTCAAACATGGCGCATGGGCGCAATAGCAGAGTGTCTCTGCTCCCATAGGGATATCTGTTTATTTTAGGAGAGAGGGAAGGAGACGAAAAAGTGGGGAAAGTGTTGTTGTTTTGCTAAGGAGACTCGGAGTGAACGGTAGCAAGAGGGGGGTGTAAATGGGGTGGATAAAGTGGGAAGGGAAGGAAGTGGGAGTGTGGTAATGCTAGAATTGGAAAAGAAAAGGTCGGATGTTTGAGAAGTGGCATCTTTTGCGGTCGGGAGTTATTTTTTCGTTGTGTACTTTTCCGGTGAAATTTCCACCGAATAAAGGAATGGGCATGAATGTTGCGACCGGTTTTCAAAATATGTGGAGCGAATGACAAGCGAAGATGGCAGAAATTATTATGATGAGAGCGAGTGAGAAACGATCGCCTCAAAACGACATTTCCTGACCACTTTGGAGATATCATGGAGGGAAATTCATGCGTAAATACGAGCGGAATATACGTTTAATCTAATTGATGCCGATGTCCCTTCACCTGCTTTATTGCCTGTCAGTCCAATATCGTATTTGAATAACGAGACCAATGTAAGAGTTTCTTTAATTGAGTTACCAGCGGGCCAATAGGAATTTGAAATCAAATTTGACGCAATTTTCTCAAAACGTAAATATTCTCCTGCAAATAAGGAATTTTCTTCTGCGTAGCATTCTCGTTTGCCTATTGTAATTTAATCATCACGTTTCATAAGTTTGAATAATGTTCCGAAAAAAAAAGATGCTTATTTATTTTTCATCATGACGTATTTCCACAAGACATCGCCTGGGACTGTTAATTTTATGCTTATTTATTTGAATAATTTTATTTCCCGCAAAGATTATGTATGCATCCAGTTTTTTTAACGCCACACTCTAAATTTCTATTTAATGAAACCAGTAAGCGAGAATTACATTCTAAATCATCAGATATCGAGTTTAATCGTATTTTAAAAATATATTTTAGATCGGAGCTGAACTAAAGGAGCTCCAAGATATAATTTAGCTCTTAGGACAGACTGTCTCCTTTAAATTACTTCATATTATCAACTAAATAAATCCATTTGAAAATATGAGAACAGCTGGTTGTGAACACT
Source organism: Sympetrum striolatum (assembly GCA_947579665.1). Classification (NCBI taxonomy): domain Eukaryota; kingdom Metazoa; phylum Arthropoda; class Insecta; order Odonata; family Libellulidae; genus Sympetrum; species Sympetrum striolatum. The sequence continues at coordinate 79,163,694 of OX388347.1, read as the reverse complement.
TTAGATATCCTATTTTTGAGACGCAACAGGAAGGTTTTTAATCTTACTCCTGGTAGATGATACAATAATTAATTAATACAGAGCTCAATAACTAAGAATTATTTTATCTAATTATCTTTATAAATATCAGAGAAAGCGAGTATATATCATAAAGGAAAGGAATATGAGTTTTAATTAGGTTAAATAACCGAGCTGTACATCTTCCAAAATGAAACTTTAAGATAATGTACGCGTGAGAATTTAATAAAAGGACAATAACATTTTAGAGAGGGTACTGCCCCCTAAATTCCTCTCCATTACTTACCACTCTGCTTGGTTCTAAAATAAATTTACCAAAGTGGGAGATGTCCATTCAATAACATCCAGCAGGCAGCACGTAGAATAATACTGTTAATTACAGTAATATATTTGTATGAAACAATTTTAGGTTCTGAATTATTTTGGGTAGAATCTCATTTGGGAATATTTACGTCGCCTGTTTCTCCCTCAGCCGAAATGGTAACTAGTCTTCTGAAGTGTAAATCGGCCAACACTTCCCTCACACCTCATATCTCTCTTAAGAGTAATAACACGTCGATGGAGAATGTCGTGGTACCCCTCAGCGCTAAGAGGCTAGAGAGAGGAGCGGGTGATAGCGTGGGAGGAAGAGAGGCATTTTGTGCTTGATTCCCTTCAGTGCACTACCACACCGTTAATGGACTAGCCCTACACGCTCTTGCCGAGCTTAAGAGATTGAGAATTCCTCCGTGGAGGGAGGAAATGTACGTGGTAAAGCTGCGTGGATGGGAAGGGGGGAGAGCCAAAGGTTTAAAACCCCCGCAGGATAAGACAAACAGACTTCCAACACATACCCAAACCCCTCTCCGAAAACCATCCTCTAAAACTCAACCTCGTTTTACATCCCGTAACCCCCTGATTCGAACCCCACCGAATATCCATAATGCTCTTAATTCCCGCAGTCTTGGAGTCTTGTTGGCTCGTTTAACACCGTTTCCTACTCTTCTATTATTCCAGGTTTTCCCATGCTTCTTCCCCGCTCGCTTCCTTCTCACGCCCCTCCCCTTGATCCCGTGTTTCGCCACTAAGCGGTTTAACTTGGAATCCTACGGCTCGGTTGCGGTCAGATGGACTCAAGAAGGGGCGGAAAAATCTCTCTTTTCTCCGCTAATTATGCATAGGGAGCGTGGCTTTTATTCCATCTCTCGCTACGGACGCGTGAAGGAAAGATGGGCCTATAAAAAATGTTCGCCCCGTACGTAAGCTCTTAAGCAGTTCCCCCCGTTCCCGTTGTGACGCTGTGTTTTAAAGTTTCGTGATAATTAATTTCTTTTCGCCAGAATTTAGATCAACTCTATGCGTGAATTTCCGGGATTTTCATCTCCTGTCTAGTGCTAGCTCAGATGCGTGGTATATTCCTCTGAAGAAATGTGAGCTCCATCTTGTATAAAAATTTGTATGGTTAAAATGTATGGATGTTATAAATTTAAATTGTTAGGTGATTGTAACATTGCTGTAAGGAGAAATCAGATACCACAGGTAGTACAAATCAATTATTAAAACAATTAATTGTTGATTACAAATCAAAATTAATATTAAATTTAAGCAGTTAACTGTACGTTGTAATTATTAGATTAGTAGGTATTATGGTGTCAGCATAAATATAAATTGTAATACCTGTTGTAAATAAAATTTAATGTATCCACAATGTGGGTGGTATTTTAATAACGTATGCTAATTGATGGAGTGATGGTTTTTTCCTCAAGGTAGCGTAATCGGACCATTGTTATTCTTAGTATACATCTACGACCTGTGTCATCACATTGACAGCAAAGTTAGGTTATTCACGGACAATACGGTCATTTACAGGGAAATAGAGTGTTTAGAGGATAGATTAACCCTTTCGAACGACTTAGATAGAATTACGAAATGGTGCGATAATTGGTAATTAGAGCTAAATGAGGAAAAGCGTCCAGCAGTTAACTTCTTCGAAAGTAAATCCATGATAAATAATTATCCGTACAGCCTCCGTGGGGAAACCTAATGCTAGTATCAACGGTGAAGTATGTGGGAGCAACTCAAACGTATAATTTATCATGGAGTACCCACCTCCGAAATATATGTTGAAAAGCCCTTAAGAAACTCGGCTTCGTTAAAAGAATAGATGGTAGGAGGGAAGAAAAAGTTCGTGAGCGATGTTACTTAGCGTACGTACGCTGCCAACAAATGTCATATTTGGGATTTAGAAAAAGTACAACAAAAGGCGATACGATTTGTAAAGAGTTGCTATGATAAAACAGCGAGTGTTACTCAGGTGATAGAGGTCCCAGGATGGGAATCGTTAGAGGATATAAGACTAATTCAAAGAATAAATTTGCTAAATAGATTCATAGGAATTACATTCTCAGATGATGTAATCTACATAATGCGACCCCCCTGTTATATGGGCCATTCTGATACTGTGAGGAAGATTAGGGAAATAGTTGCTAGATCGAATCGTTTCAAGAACTCATTTTTTTCCGCAGACAATACGCGAAATCAATGGATTACGAAAATGGAGTCAAGGTGCCTACACCCCCTGCCACACGCCGAAAGGCGCAGAAGGTTTCCGAGTTCTTACATAGACATAAATGTAGCATATGTATAATGTTCGTGAAAAATCTTCAAACTCTGTTTCTAATTCGATTTTAATTTTGCAACCATGTTGCTAATGCAAAAACCTCAGAGTATAGGGCGATCCCTCCTTTGGCCCCCTTTCCCCTGGATCAACCAATATTTTGAACTGGCAAATCTAGTTTCACAATGGAATCTTTCTTTCGGCATTATCTCAAATTCAATAATTACCGGATCAAACATATAAAAATAGTGGAAAGTAAATTCTTTTTTACATGTGTAACCCGCGAATCCCCGTAAGGCGTATGGCAGGGGGTTTGAAACACGGAACTAGCTAAAGAACTGGGATAGTAGTGCACCTTATACTATCCGGAAAGCTAAAGTAAAAAGTAAAGGGAAGTGAGTTTAAAACCACGCTTACCGATATTCCTCCCCGTATCATAATGAATACGACATAAAAAATCACAAACATTCTTTATAGAAACGGCTATCGAAAAATATTGACCCCGACGTGATTTGAACACGCAACCTTCTGATCTGGAGTCAGACGCGCTACCGTTGCGCCACGGAGTCATTCATATTGATAACTAATAACATAATTTGAAACCTAGATATTCTGATTATACACGTAGACCTTAATAGGTAGGTAATCAATAAATCAGTGATGTGCAAACTGAATAAGATAGTTAAGAAATAAAGAAAAAAACAATAAAAATATATAATTTGAAGAGATAAAAGACAATAAGCCTTACGATAAAGAATTTAATATTTTGCGGAAACCGTTTAACTGCAGGAAAAACATAACGAGGAAAAGATACGAAATATGCGAAATAGACAGGATTTTAAGCGAAAACCTAAGCCTTTGAAATAGACAAAATAGGCGCAGTAAATAAATTCGAAATGAATCGAATGCTTAATGGTCAGACTATGACTGAGCATACGAATATAGAAATATTTCACATATTTACAGATTAAGTAAAAGTAAACATACTCATAAAAAGAGATGCAAAGACAGAAAAAGCAAAGCGAGATAAATGAACTCAAAAGAATATCATACCACGGAAGATCCGTGATAGTAGAAATCAAAAGAAAATGCTGGATCTGGGAGGGTGTTTATATCCCCTGTTATACACCGATAGGTTACCGATGTAAATGTATCCTTGTAAGGTACAATTATTAATGAAGACGTAAAATATATCAATATAAAATGCAATTGAAATATAGACTAAATCAATTTCTGAAAAAATAACTTAAAGATATGATTTAATAATTTTATGATGACCAGTTCTTAATAATTCGTTCTACTGAGTAGTAGGAATCGCTTTCGAACGATAAGTATTAATGCTCGGGTAGTAATTTGAAGGCAATAATTTCAAAGGGCAGTAGAAATTTAGTCTAAATATCCTATATTCCCTAGGAATTCATCCTTCAATTGTGCTCCCCGTTGTTTATCAATGGGACCCATTCCCATCTCATGTATCTGCGGCGTTTCCCGGACATTATGTCTTCCCTTCTCTTTCCCGTTCCTCCATCAAGCAGTCCGCCCTCCCAAACACTCCCGAGTGTTGTCAAAGAAAACATTCCTCTCGAGGCAAAACCCTCCGAGTGTACGTGAGCCTTTTATCCATGCAACCAACCACACTTCCTCAGACATTCATATCTCTTTGCCCCTTTCATTCTTCAGATACTCAACCTCCCTCTCCGCGCATTCACGCCCTTCAGCTTCTGTCCCTTTCTTTACATTGCCTACTGTTACATAATTATAGCTATTCTCCTTCTTTTCGAGTGATAATATTGATGGATGGCGATTTAAAGGGTCCAACATTTGAGGACTAAAGTTAGGCATGATTTAATAAAAAATGAATTAATCTAAATGAAAGACGTGGGATAAAAACTTTAGTATTTCATTTAAACTTGAATGCAGGCAAAGTGTTGATCAAAATTTAAGGATGTCTAGTTCCTATATCAAATTAGAATCTTAGTTTAACCCCCATTCTCTGAGAAAATGGTTGATTATTGAAATATAATCATTGAATTTCAATACATATTTTAATGCTAGAGATCTATTTACTTACCCATTATAGACATCATACTCCAGTAAATAGTTGGCAAAAGCAAACAGAAAGTTTGTGAGTGTTATTACTTTGCTTCGGCCACTCCGAAGTCTTCGCAATACACATACTGTAATGCATCTGGCAGATGTATTGCGTTCGAGGATTGAAAAGGGTACGATGAAAATCAAAACTTTCTACTAAGGATAGCTGTGAAAATTAGCAAGCATAGCCCAAACCACAGGAGGAGGATAAGAATGTTTTGATTAAAGAATATTTAAACTCAGGCTAAATTTACTCAGTAAATTCATGGGTTTTATGCGAAATTTGTGGATTAAAAATTAAGGAAATGGCTTTTCGGAAGACCTTGCAGAGAATATACTTCCATCCTGTTACATGATCCAACTAGACTATAACGTGAGAAAAATTAAGGAAATAGGTGATAGACTAGTAGCTCCAAATATTCCCTTTTTCATGAACAATGTAAGATAAAATAAGTGGCTAAAAACACCCGTTCTCGTATACAAAACAAAAAGAAAAATAGACCTTAAAGTCTGTCAGCCAGCTTTCACAGGCCGATCGGCGACTTACAAGGTATAAATGTTGGTGTAGAAATGCCAGTAAATGTTTACATAGTTTGTATTATCGTTACAGTTATTATATGTTATGTTAGTAGATATTATTACTACCTCTTTATCAATCAGCAATATTTTATGCTTCTTTTATTCAACTGTTTTTCCCCTCCTGCATTATTATTTTCAAATGTAGTTGCATCGGTGTATTTTTTGATTGGTAATTTAATTGAGATAATTTCGATTCGATTAATAATTAATTGGATTATAATAAGTTTTCATGTATTCGGAATATCTCTCTTCAAAATACGGTTTTAATACAAAGTACTAATTAAAATATGATATCGCTATTCTCGTCAAATTAATTTGTTTTATTGTAGACGGCAGATGTCTTCAATTATCAAAATTGTAAATAGATATGAGTACAGTCTCAGAGAAAGATTAAGGTAGGTTTTTCTTATATAAAAGAAACTTAATTAATCAAAGTAATAAGATTTTGATACTTTTTGGTCCTCCTAAGAATAATAGTAATAATAAGTTCAATATATGTTGATAATAATAATAAGTTATCAGGACAGATAGATTGAGAGTATGTATTTGAGTATGTATTTGAGATTGAATGTACTTTAACTTAAATTTGTTCAGAATCACAGTTTGCTTTTACTTTGATAAATAACTAGTCAAGTCTTCCTTAAACGGGTATATATTCTATGTGCTTACAATAAAGTGATTGTTAAGGAAAAATAGATTTGAAAAATCATTCTTACGCATACATTTGACATAAGGAAACTATACCGTTAATGTTTCAATTTTTTTCTTTGATCGCATAAAGCTAAGCTCGCTGCTCCGGTACGTTCCACTTCAGTTATTCAGAAGTAATTTCATTCCCGGAATAGCATTGGAGATTAAGAACATTAGTATCCTCAATTAATAGGATATTTTCCACCTCGAGCTTCCGCTAGACCCAACAAACGGTGGAGACCCAAATCGCATCCAACTCGAGAGGGGCTAAAATACCCCCATAGTCCGGAAATGAGGCGTGGAAAAATAACCACTGGAGAACTCCGGTAAGCGGAAAGAATTCCTCCGCCGCAACAATGAGCATCACGGAGTCCGTCGGTTCGTGCTCGCATTCACGGGCACCATGTGTCTGATGAAGAATGTGTCGTCATCCAAAGCAGAACGGTATTTGGACAGCTGTCTCGAGTCGGAAGACTCCATTCGAGATCTTCGTCCCGTAACGCCGGAGTCACGGATAGATGGAAGCACATGACGATTAAAAGGATTGGTCTCGATTGTGCAGACGAGATTATGGCATCTCCCTACCCAGAAGGAAGGGTTTCAGATAGGTACCCAACCGGAATGGATACTCAGAAAGGAGTAGCGTTAGTTTGGTGAAAAGGAGCGTACCCACGCAACAATGCGGTGCTTAGCAACAATGATCCCATCTTCTCCACTCCCCCGCTCCCCTTTTAACTCAACCCTTCATCTTCCTCTCATCTGCTACCACTTCTAGTCCTCGGTTCCTTTCTGTTCCTTGTGTTGTTCTGTGAAGAGTTTGGTCTTCCGGTCTTCCGTAGGATCCGCATTTTTCGATATTGAGAGTTGTAACTATATCCTGTTGTGATTTTTCTTTTATTGGAAGGAACCGCTTCTTTCGTGGGCTAAGGAATTTACTTTGGAAATTTTTGGTTCTCTGGAGCGGTGCTGCCTTGCCTATTGTCTGTATAATCGACCATGGGATATAAAAAGGCGAGTTGTAACAGAGAAAAAGCTTCCGTCGATCGCATACGCAGGGGAACATTCAAGGAAAGCTTGGAGTGAATTAGTTTTAGGAAGATGTTTAAACCAAATCACCTTAATAAGAAACTAAAGTATTATTTAAAAAATAATGAAGTAACATCTTAGAGCTGATTTTATGTAGTAAATGCTCAAAATGCAAGGATCAGATCGAGTACCTCGTTATTAAACAGTGTTAGAAATTGAAAAGTACCTATTCACTTGTAAGATATATCGCAATTTAAACTGTATGATGCTCGTTGCGGAAAAATAATAGAATATGGTATTCATGAGCTTTGTTGTTTTATAATCTGCGGTAAGTGATGGAATGATTTCACAAAATTTGAAGAGTTATTCAAATTTCCTCAGCATAGTCTTGATTGGTCCGTCTTTAAACAAGGTTCTCTGTTAGGTTCTAATGCGAGTAAATATAATTTGCTGCAGATAACACAATCACGAAATACTTTGGTTTAAAAGGAAGAATGTTAGCTGACTGGCTATCATACAGCCTGAAAAATAAATTATAATATTATAAATAAATAATAAAAAGGAAAATGAGCCATTTATGTCACATAGATCGTGCTTGCACATCTATGTTTTCTGTCGAGTTTCTTCGCATCTTTTAGTCATTAGTATCGGTAGGTTTGAGCTGGTTATTCACACCTTCTTTATGGGTGTTATCCAGCACTGGATAATTTTTTTCCCTTGAATTTCATATTTTTGCATCCACAATTCTTCTTATGTTTTCATATTATCACTTTAAATTAATGGATGGACTTAGATGAAATAGGAGACGCATAGTTTCAATCTCGCCCAAATAAAGACGTTTAATTGATATTATTACTTAACATCATAGCCTCTTGAACGAGCGAAAAGGCTCAATGCTTAGAGCAGCCGCCTGATGGAATTGAAAATAGAATTTCTGCATCCGTTTTCCTTTGGCGATTCTGTATCGCTGACCATCTTCGAGGATCTTATTCGCGGCCAGTCGACAGCGCCGCGGCGGATAGGCAAGAAAACAACGAACCCCGAGCCCCCACCGGTGAAAATACAACCCTTATAGAGAGGCACTCGATTTTGTGCGAGTCATTTCCTCTCCTAGAGGAAACGCTCCCGCTCTTTCCGTTAATCGCAGGAGAGATATAATTCTCGCCACCTCCTAAACATACCCAACTCGAGGGTATAAAAACCCACCGATTTTCTCACTTCTTTATTCCTTTTTTGGATCCTTTCCTGACGTCCCTCTTTCTTTGTCACTTCTTCTCATCTCTCGGCTCACCAATTAAGAACTCATGGGACGTCTATCAAACACTCTCTCTTATAAAAGCAAGCTCTCTCCCACGCCCCTTTTTCTTTCCTCCTCTCAATACCTACTCCCCCATAACAAAGTGGTTTTAACCCTCTAATAAGATGCTGATAATCTTACTCAAGAAACAACTTTGTTCTAATCACTGCTATAATGACGCGATTACTTTTTTCTGCTTTAAGAAGATACGACGTTGTTGTATCGTCTACTGTCTACCCATAGTTTCTTCCTCAGCCAACATATTTATAATTTTTAATTTATATTCGACAGGTTTATATTTGCACAATGAAAACTAGTAAATGTTGTATAATTGATATAAATTAAAATAGAAAATCTGTTAATAAGAGACTGCGTGTTTCCTAAGAGAAAAATGTACAATTTTCTGGGCGTCATAAATGTTTTTTCTTATGAAAACTAAATATCTCATTATATATATTGTTTTTCTATCGAATACTGTACTATTTAATTCTACTTGCATTTTAAATGGAAAGTATTATTGTAGGATTCTTATTAGAGCCAATTTGTACAATACCTGTGGTCTCCAAGAATAAAAAGTCGGAATGTTTCCATAAGAATCCGTTTTCTTATCAAAGTTCGCGCGATTTCGATTACAAAATTATCGATATTCGATTCCGAAACATCTTATTTCATGATGAGAATAAGATGTTTCGGGGAGGTACCTTTCTTAATGTTCACGTCTGGAATTAATAAGGAATCAATACTTCACGGAGAGTAAGCCTGAGAGATTTTGAAACGTGATAAATTTGATAGATTTGAGCATAGGCCTATGGTTAAATAGTATACTTATTATCTGAGGAAATTTATCAACTGAATTTATACACTAATAATTTTTTGCGATTGTTAAACATGAATATTTTACGCCCTTTCTCATTATTAATAAGAAAGGTCCCGTTTTCTCATCCTCCATCTTGTATCCCAAGGCTCCCGCAGATGGCTGTAACTGTAGATTGAATCACAATATACTCCAAACACCATCAAAGTTAAGAACAAAACCAATGTACATTTTGCTGCCAGAGAGCAGCATCTTCAAGGTTACGAAGGTGACTGGCTAGATTAAGAACGGGAAACGGACTACAACGAAAAAACAAAAGAAAGGCGAAAAGGCGTCAAGTGTTGTCAAGTAAAGAGTATAAAGTTTAATCGAAATCTAAATAGTTATTCATAATATTATCTTTCTTTTGTAAATATATAAATTCTCCCATGGATCTAAACCAAAAATTGCGTTGTAAAGAAGAGTTAAATTATTTATGGTGATATTGTTCGCTTTATCTGCCTTATGTTTTCAACTGCTGAATTTTCGAATCTTCCATATTTAAAATAAGCGATGTGTTCTTTAAATCTGGAGCTTAACTTCCTCGTAATCCGTCCTACATATTTAAGATTGCATTCGGGGCAAGAGATAAAATAAATGCCCGATTTATTAAACGTGTCTATCTTGTTTTTAGTTGAACCTAGAAGATTCTTAAGGTTTAAGTCATTGTAATAGCAAATGTTGAAGTTAAAGGATTTAAAAATATTATGTAAACCTTTAGTTATAAGTGGAAAATATGGAATTTTAATAAACTTATCAGAAGGGGATGCAGCGACTGATGATAAAGTGTGAGTTCTTATGGATCAGCAGTCTATATTTGTATCTTTTAAATAAAGTGTCAATTTGAGAGGAATTGAAACCTAATATCAAGGCTGTGTCTTTTATAAAGCGGAGTTCTTTACAATAACCAGTATTGTTTAGTGGCAGGTTGACCAATCTATGAACTAAGTGACGGAAAGCAGCATGCTTCTGTTGTTGTGGGCGAAAAGATGAATTTGGGATGAAATTATTGGACGAAGTTGCTTTTCTGAATATGTCGATCTTGTAACTGTCCCGGTTATCAATCAATATTATCAATCTCTTGAAGCCTTTACTTTAAAATGCGCTTTCCCTGGACATTCTGGGTAAGGCGTATGTCATCCCTGTCCGCTACACTGGTGCATACTTTCCCAGAAGGCCTCTTTCATTGAATATCCTCCTTGGCCCTTGCTACCTGTTCCTTAAACGCTCCTCCATTGTGAGACCTCTATCTCATCCTCTCATTTGACCTTCCCACTCACTCCCTCTCACAATGTGTATCCATTCCAAGGCTTCTATCAAATGCCACGGATTTCACTACCGGTGTTACCCATAAATGGAATGGGAACTGAGCCCTCTCTCATCGGGGATAAGATTTTTTCGCCCCTCCAAAGGTGATTGCGTCATCCGTCTTAAAGAAATAATTATATGCGTGGGTCTGAAGAGGAGCCTCTTGAATTCATCGTAACTGAATTTTTGATACTTCTCAATGTAACCGATCTTCTTTCAACGTCTTCTCGGCATGAAAATTCAAATTTTAACTCACGCCATCGTTCATATTTTTAAATTAATCACTATGTGAGCTGAATACTATAGCTCAGTTTTAATCCCAACATAAAAAGCTATGAAACAATGAAGAAGAATATAATCAACAATGAGTACATTTTCCGAAGTTGTAGAGAACAGCATTCAGTCATACGAATTTACTAGAACTGCTTCGTTTTATGATAATAAGAAAGTATACTTATGGAAATGACGCCACAATTATTTTATGTTATTTATTTCCATTAGAGTTTTTCAGAAACCATTTATTTACATGATTATGAAGTGATTATGACTTGATACATATAAGCCTAAGTCGTATTGAATAATATGTGTGATAATGTTAAAATAAAAAAAATTAAGAAGTTAAAACCAAGTGCATCTTCCTCTTATAGAACTATAATTAATCAAGCACAGTTTATAAATTCATAGAAAGGAGCAATCTCCCTTCCTTATTTACGATTTTTCATTATTGTTTGGAAAACAAATTACTTAGAGCAAAACCAGTACATCAAACAAAAAACTTTTAGTAAAATTCACACAGCGTAGATAGCATTACACCTGTTGGAATATGGTTGGTTAACATTCGATGGAAGAGGATATCACGCTATTATTTTTTCAAACCTTAAGATATGTGTATGAGTTGACCGTTCATTAATTTCATGTGAAAGTCAGCTGCAATATCAAGCATTAAACCGTTTCTCCATGACAAGCGTGGGTAGAATTGCAAAAGATATGCAAGCTCCATGAATGACTAGGCAAAATCTTGAGGGTCAAAAGGCTGAGTGGGTCAGCGTCTAATGGTCAGCAAAAAATCCCTCCGAAGGGAAAACTCGTCTGATTTTTCTTTTTAAGTCACTCAAGAGAATGCTGAGGAGAGGTAAATATCTAAGTCTATTGAAATTGAGTTCAGGAATAACTAATGCATTTTCTGTACTAGCAACAGTTAAGTATGTATCCCCAATCTCGAATGAGATAATCTTACGCGATGCTTAGCATAGCAGTTGAATTTACTTATTCTACCTCATGACAGATTCAAGTGCCCTAGATTTCTTTTTTGTACGCATTTTCATTGAATGAAAGAAACAACTTCTATATTTGGGAGACTTCGTAAGTCTTTCCTAAAATCTAACTTATCACAAGCGAAAATATATCTAATTAGGAAACTAGTATTAATTAATTTAAATTAGAATGATAATAGCAAAAACTTAGTTATAGATGTAGAAAACCTAAAGAAGCGTAGGGAAAAGTATCCTTAACATGTAGACTCCTGTGAAGAAGAGATAATGAAAAACGTGTTCAACTCTATTCAGAGTAATAACTGAAAGATGCCTATTCAGATTCCTGTGGCATAGCCAGGCATTAAAAACGTCAAACAAATGGCAAGTAAGTCAAATGGTATACTCTACAAATATTATATACTAAATATGAAATGCAAAACAAATAAAAATACATCGCTAGTAAAGTACCAAAAATACTGTAAAACAAAATGAAAACTCAAATAACTCAGTGCAAAATTTCTTTATTGAGAGATAAAAGTATTTCTTACTTAATCGCATCTGTTATGCTATTATAGAACGTTTGTATTTGTTTTACCCTTTCTCTGTTCCTTCCCTTGGACATTATCTTTCTTGAGCAATCCATTCCCTCTCACTTTGTGACCAATCCTTTTTCGTTTTATTCTTCAACTAAATCTTTTCCCCCAATCATCAGTAGTCTCTCGTTTTATCAAATTAAAACACTTATTTGTTGCATATTCTATTCTATAGAATACCCTATTATCCAGGAATTCTAGTATTTTAATTGTTTTTCTTACTTCCGAGTTCTGCTACCATATTGCAATGTACCCCAGATTAATAATTTCCTGGTTCCCATTTCAAGGCCCATGGTCATTATCTCCCATCGCATCATATCAGATTCTTTAGCCACCGCATTCCTCTTCAAACCTCTTTAGGACGACCCTCCCAAAAAAGATCGCCGTTAAATTAATGCTGATGAATAACCTCTTCTATTTTCTTCGTCAATATTTTACACGGAATAACTTGAATGTAATTGAAAATTGCATTCAATATAAAAGTAAGCAAATAATTTGTTTACTTTCATTAGCGCACTTAAGGTATATAGACACACGAGGAAGCTCTACAGTTGTGAAGATTTTCTCTATGGAAAGCCAGATCTTCGGCAGCTAATATTTATGCATAGTTAATGAATTAAATAAGGAAGTAATTAATATAATTGTTAATACTATCGTAAATAAAATCATAAATAAAGCGAAGAAAATAATAGAGGCAGTAACATTTACTGTCACTACCAATTTTATGAACTACGAAAGAAATTCAGTTGTCTCTCTAATGAGTAGATACTTGAAATAAAGCTGCGGCTCACTATAAATTTAGAGAAATTTTAAATATTAAAATAAGACATCTTGATTGCGACCGCAGACCACTTATCAGTTGAACATACAGGATATCGCGTTAAGAACTCGTTGAAATGCAACAAGATCGGGAGTAAATTGCGCTCCGTGAAATTGGCGAATTAAAAGCAGCGACGCAATCATTTCTTTCCGCGGCTATCTTCAGCCTTCATCAGTTAAGTCACGTGGTCCCACTGATGATGATGGCGGAGGTCTTCTTGAGGGGAGACGACCTCCTCCTGCCCTAATTCCCCTTCCTTGGCGACTGCCATACGCTGCTCCTTTGTTTGGCGACAAAGGAAGGCTGTCAGGCGCCCCCTTTTGTGCTCGAGATTGCCTAACCACCGCCTTTATTATTCTTATTCCTCTGTTTATGTCTTGGACGTTCATTTTGTGCCTCGATCTCCTCCCTGATTTCATCTACTAGTTCGCTTTTCTGTCGACTCACTGTTGGTTTTCCTACCGTTCTAAATTTCGATCGCAGCTATCTCCTCGGAGCGTCCGTCCGCTCTTAATTTACGAAATTTTAATTATTCGGGTTATGAATAGTTATGAAATAGCGTTGAGAGAGGCTGAAATTCCTTCCCCGTCGAAGTTCTGCGTTTGAAGAAGTCAGGGGCGTACTGATTTGACACCGCGAGGGCCCCTAGATGTATCGATTAAGGTCCGTTATATTATTTTCTTTGTGGAAGAACAGATTTCTCTAGAGTAGTACATTAATGCCGAATTTATTTCCTGCGTCGTGAAATCAATATGAAAATTATTTATTTTATGGGAACTATTTTATTTAGCGAAGTTGCGGCGCTGTATTGTGCAGCAGGATATCTCCTGAAAATATAAATAAATGCCGACCACATCTGTTATAAATTTGACAAAAATTTAAATGATCAATCATTAAACATACTCTTTGATTATACGATCATTTTTTCTCAGTTTTCACGAATGAAAGTATTTCTGTCATCATAATGTCTTACATTACTTAATTTTCATTCCTAATAGCAGTCACGCCATTCCCTCCCGGTGTTAGCAAGATCACCACCTCCTTTATTTTTCATGCTCAACCATAATTACCGATCCTTGCACAGTCTTTCTCTTCTTGCGCATTGATAAATCTTTTCATATACACCCTTAGATTTTTCAGCAGCACCTTACAAAGTAACGAATGGCTCCTTCCAATTATACTTTAATATGTTTAATCATACGTGCCAACGTATCACTCCTATTCCCGTTTGGGGTAAGCGATTCATTCATTCATTCAATTCATTCATTCAGTATAGTAAATTATACTTCTCTATATTCATAGGCACATCCAGATTTTATGTCATCTCGGTCATTTTTAAACCAACTCACTTCTCTTTATCATCTCATTCACCACATTTAAATAGTTTTTATTCGGTCTTCTGCTTCTTTTGGAAAATTTTCACTATCCGCATGTACAGCTCTACACAGAAAAATCGAACAACGTATTCGTAGCTGAATAAGATTGAGGGGCTTTGAAATTCTGGACTTGGCAACACCGGATGGCCGAGCTATAGGATGGCTCTTATCGTGAGGTCCCAGGGAATGAGGTACCAGCAATTCCTGGCACTTTTTCGGTATATATGGTATTATGTTTTGAAAAGGGCAGTGGCTGTAAGTTAGACATTCCTCTTTACTCGTAACGAGGAGACCCAACATTTTCCAACTTCTCATAATTTCCACCTCCCCTGATTATTGACGACTAAAACACATTTATATAATAACATTTATGGTTAAATAGAAGTATAAATTATGTTAAATTAGTCAGAATTTTAAAAAGTTATAAAGGTTCATTTTGTAGGAAACCGTCGTTCGTATCACTTAAAAGACCACGTTATATTTTAAAATGCATGCGAATTTTCTAAAACCATATTTCCATAAAAAACTAATGTAGTAAAATATTTACGCTACGATTATCTTAAGAAAATCACAATCACGCAAGGCGTATCGATAACTCAACGTTCAGCATTTCTCACTTTTATCTGTAATAGTATTGTTATGAGTGTGCTACATACCGTTTTAATTTCGTTTTTTTGTAACCACTATAAAATGTAACTGAGCTACCTCTAGTGATTTTCAAGATTGTTTTGCACTCTTTCAATTTACACAATCTAAAACACCATAGAGCAATTAATGCCAGAATATAGAATTCGAGTAACACTTTCGACCATACACAAGTTTTGATCGCCACATCAGATTTAATGCCATTGAATTGCTGATTGTATTCTCCCTTAGAAGACTGATAAGTATCTGTTTTATCGAGTCGCATTTTCCTATGGAGTTCTTACGACTCAGTTTGAATAGTTTTGCTTTCGATCGGGTAAAATCCTCGAGGAGGGCGATTAAGAGAAGATGGCCTCCGACAGAGAAGACCTGACAGAGATCACGAGGGTCATATCGGTTACATCCACACTCTTTCCGATCCATCTCTTCCGCGTCACCTTTCCCTTCGTGTAAAGGACTCCCCCGCGCGATAGCTGTGGAAAAAGAGGAACAAATGTCGTGGAAGAAACTGAAAGAGTAAGATTCACCCGCGGCACTCTTCAAACCCACTCAGGCCATTGGAATCGAAATTATAACATGAGTTATCGAAGCAACTTTCTTGTTGCTATGCTCTTGTTTATCGAATTTATACTATGGCTTTGGGATTTGAAATTTAGGAATATCTCATATGCATTTAATCCACATTTAATGTGATCTCAATGCCTGGAGAAGGACATAAGGAAGGTACTGAATTTGTTTTCTTCGCTCATTGCGAAGTATCAGTTAATTAATAAATTGAAATAAGTGTACTTGAGTATAAGAAAATATGCATTTTTTAATTTCAAATTCATAGCAATTTATTGTTGTAAACTATCCCACAGTTCCATTCAGATAAATTATTCTAACCAATACAACCATCGGATGATTATTGTGGTAAAAATCTCCGATTGTTGATGCTATTTATTTATTGATTGTTGTTTACTATTTTATATGAATCACTATAATATGGTTTAATAAGATCTTATTTAGCATAAATTTAGCACGAATCAGAGGCTAGGTTCCTAGAGACTGATGGTGCTGAAACGGGATATTAACGAAGACTAGAACGAAAATTGTAGAACATTAATGGGAGAAAAGTAGATTCTTGTCATTCGCCTGGTTAGGAGTGTTAGAATATTTATACAACAATGCCTTCCATAAAAACTTAATGGACTACATGTTTCTCGTTCGTAATATCAGAGAATCTTTTTCAAGATTATCTTTAGGCTGGAATTTCTCTTTAATTTGACGAAGTGAGTAACATATTGGCCAAAGTTGGAAATTTGCCACCTTAAGGCCTTTGATGGCGTTCATTATAGTCTTTTCTCTCCTAATGAACTAGAGTATTTAAATTACTTTGTTTTTCAATCTCGTTTATTCAGTAAAATTAACGTAAGGTCTCGAATATATTATCCATGAGTTTACTCAAAGACTAAATTGGAATTCCATCTAACAATTCAGTATGGCATAAGTCGCTCATGTGAACAGAAGATATCACTTGCGTTTTAAATTTGTCACATACGGTTGTCTGCAGAAAAAATACTGTCGTCAATAATCAAGGCTCACATCTAGCTCATTGAATGGAGTTCAATGATCTAATAATATGGACATATATATGTTAAGAATTCAATTGATGCCGACAATAATTCAAGGGAAATGACTTGTAGCATATCATTTTGACCTCTTGGTGCCCTTAAATACTCGTGCGAACTCTGACAATGAGAGAATTGATTGACAACGGGGCTAATTCTGGAAAACCAGGACCAAACCAGATCACCGTAGGTAAATGAGATCGGTACTCTGAGACCTTATATACAAGAGTACCCATTCCAAGCCGCAACCCCCGTAGATATATATACGGAATGTGTTGGCGGGCATCCGGTGGTCAGAGGGGTGCATTTCCCAACCTGCTCCCCGCGGCGAGAAGGAGTCGAGTGAGTGACTTGTGCGTGGGCATAGCAGCGTGAGAAGAGCGCGAAAAACAGCTTACGCATGGCTTTTGACACTCAGTTAAGTGGCCCATCGTTAAGGAGCCATAGGGGCGGATAGAGTCGGCCCACAGATCGTTCAACAGCACGCGAATCGTGAAATAGAATCAGTTGGTGTGATTGGGCGTGATCGTGAAGAGGTATGCGGGTAAAATGTGAAGAGCAGCGCGAGATGATTCACTGAGGAGTCATTCCGAGCCAGAGGGGAGAAAATAATGAACGTGTCTTCTTATAACTATTTCATGGTAATTCCCAAGGAAAAACGGACTTGAAAAAAGTCTGACGGGGCCGGCAATCGAACCCGGGATCTTCCTCAGAGTTTTTTCAAGTACGTTTTTACTTGGGAATTTTCCTTGGTGTCTTTACGCCCTTATGTGCAAAGTCACCTTGACCCTTTTAGCTGTATTTCACGATATCCACAGTAACTATGTAAACATACATATTCCTAGAAAAAAAGGTCGAATTTTGAAAATGGTGGTCGCAAGAAAAAGTCATTCAGTAATGAGTGTAGGTATTGAACAAAAAATGATTTAATGAATGCTTAATCCCATAACTCATAAATATATGTTAATAATGATAAAAAATACTCAGAAACAAAGTGCAAATAATTCTGAAATGACGGTTCAGTCCCGGTCAATTCAGTCAAACGCACGTTTTTCATATAGTTTGGCACACACACAAACATACATTGAATTTCATCAACAAACTCAAAAAGAGCTTTGCTTAAGTAAAGCATTCAATCTCATAAAAGAATCTCCTTTGTGCGTATTTTTCGAATTAGATTTGAACTAAGAAAGCTCGCCTCATGGGCTAAAGAAAGTACAGTAGACCCCCGCTTTACGATGGGTTCGCAATACGATAAAATCACATTACGATGTACGTTCATGAGGAGATTACGCTTCACATTACGATCCCTGACTCGCGTTACGATATCTTTCCGATATTGTGTTCCTTTGTGACAGACTCCGACAAAGTCCCGGCCCTTCGCCTTCACACTTAAATATGTATTACATTGTAGTAAACATGGGTAACTTTTTGCCTTTCACCATTAAAACAAAAAGTGACGCATGTTTACTACAATGTTCATATTAGAGTGTGAAGGCGAAGTGTTTTAAATACAATATATGATATGACATACAAAATAAACAAATGAATGTATTTTCTTGTTTGTCGCATGGTAAAAATACATATAAGCTTTAGTCTTTGCGCGTCGCTCGCCAGAAGTGGTTGTTCGCGAATTTGTAGCACAGTATACTCGAAGATATATCTAATTATAGCTATCAGACACCATATTCTTTTACATCATTATTGATTAGAGTAGCTATGGCCCCTAAAGTGCGCAGTAAGCAGAAAATCACTATTAAAATAAAACAAGAAATAGTGAGAAAACACGACGAGGGTGTGCGAATTAGTGCATTGGTGCATGAATATGGCTACCCACAGTCAACAATATCAACGATAGTGAAACAAAAAGACTTCTACAAGAAAATCAAAGTTGTCGATGAATCAAATACAGTGCAAAAATTCCGAGATTTGATTGCTGAAACGGAAATACTTTTATTATTGTGGATTAGAGAGAAGGAGATGAAGGGCGATACACTTCCTGGACAATACATATGTGAAAAAGCCAAGGAAATATATAACTACTTAAAAGCAATATCACCCTCAACCAGTGACTCTCGTTATGACGATTTTAAAGCCAGCAAAGGTTGGTTCGAGCGCTTTAAGAAACGATCTGACATAAAAAGCGTTATTAGGCATGGAGAGGCTGCCAGTGCTAATAAGGAAGCAGCAGAAACTTTTAAAGTGAAGTTTGGTGAGTTCATTGAAAATGGAAATTATAGCCCTCAACAAGTATTCAATGTTGATGAGACGGGGCTTTTCTGGAAGCGAATGCCCAAAAGAACATATATAACCAAGGAAGAAGCCTCCTTACCTGGGCATAAGCCTATGAAAGACAGACTTACTCTGCAGTTAGGTGCAAACGCTTCGGGTGACTTCAAACTGAGACCAATGTTGGTTTACCATTCAGAAACGCCCAGGGTGTTCAAGCAACATAAAGTTATAAAAAACAATTTGGGTGTGTTCTGGCGTTGCAACAAGAAGGCCTGGGTGACAAGACAGCTGTTTAATGAATGGGCTCACGAACTATTCTGTCCATCGGTGAAGAGTTATTTAGAGAAGAACAAACTTCCTCTAAAGGCGCTGCTACTGCTGGATAATGCACCAGGCCATGATCCAGAACTTGCTCGATCTCTTGAGACGCAATTTGACTTTGTAACTGTAAAATTTCTCCCACCCAATACCACTCCTCTGCTTCAACCAATGGACCAGAAAGTGATAGCGACATTCAAAAAACTTTACACGAAAAAGATGTTTGCCAAGTGCTTTGAAGCAACTTCAGGAGCCAATGCTATCACACTCAAGGAATTCTGGAAGTCGAGATTTAACATTTTAGAAAGTGTTCATTTAATTGTGAATGCCTGGAATGAGGTATCTACTCGGTGCCTCAATTCAGCGTGGAAGAACTTGTGGCCTGAAATCATCCATGATTTTGAAGGGATTGATCAAGAGGATGTCGTGGAGCAGGAAATTGTCACTCTCGGCGAGTCTCTAGGGCTTGATATTGACGCAGATGACGTAGATGAATTAATTGAAGATCATGGGAGAGAGCTGACAGCAAAGGAGCTTACTGAATTAGAAAAAAGGATGGAAAACGACAGTGGTGAGGAGGAACCAGATGAAAATGACCATGTTGCAACACCTCATGAGATTAAAGAGCTGTTCGCTGCGTGGGAAATTGTAAAAAAAATGTTACGAAACACCCAGACATTGAAGATACAGAACTTATAACCTGTAAATTTGAAGATAATGTGCTAAGTTATTTTAGAAAAATCCAACAAAAGAGGGCAAAACAAACGAGTTTGGAGCGTTATTTTAAGTTACAGCTAGCAGCAACACCAACAAGGCCTACGTCTTCTTCAGATGAATTAAAGGAGGGGGATTCTACTTTCAGACAGTGACAACTTCACGACACCACTACTCCCTCATCATTTGTGAGAGGCAGCTGTTCAAATTTAAGGTGCGTAAGTGTCAATTTATTGGTGTTTTACGTTTACATTTAAATTTTTAAAATAATACGATTTTCAAGTTGATAAAAAAAAAATTAAAACACAAACACACTTGTACTAATTCCACAAAATTTTGTGAATTTTGTGGAATTAGTACAAGTGTGTATGTGTTTTAATTTTGTTTTTAAATATGAAGTTCCACCAAGTAACACTTGAATCTATTTACTTAATTCAAGTTGATATTTTGGCAACTCTCTTTACTAATTTGTTAAAATTCTTCGTTTCGCGGTTAGGCCGCAAGAGATATCCAGGTCCTTGTGAATGCAGACGACCCCTATGCACGAAGCCCGAATTCGGTGGTGAAAGAGTCTGTTTTGTGTAAAATCTATTTTTTCTCGTGAACATCCACCAAATGATGTATATTTTTTAATAAATCATTAACGTTATTATATATTATTCATTTAAAGTGGCGAAACCCATAAATTATCTTTAAAATATATGACAACCATTTAAAATCATATATACATACATATATATGTATGTATATGTATGACTTGGAACGAATTACCGGCAATCAGTGTGTTATAGGGTTCACAATACGATATTTTCACAATACGATGGAGTCAGTGGAACGGATTAATATCGTAAAGCGGGGGTCTACTGTATAATCAAAAAGAATATTCCTCTCTTTCGATTAGAGACATTGATTGTATACGAAAATCGGACCGATTTTTTAAAATTTACTTTTACTTATTCTTTTATGTAACTTTTATAATGATTTTTAATGACTTTTTGTAATGATGATGGTAAAGATTGTTTTTCATGATTAATGATTCCATCTTAAAAACATTTAACCTCTAAATGGAAATATTATCAATAATCAGTAATATCATATCAATGCATAACCTAATTTGATGCTTACTTTTCTCAATACTTTTCCTTCACCTTACGAACTATTACCTGGAAAAAAACAAATCCGAACTCCTTTGAATTTCTCTCCAGAAATCTTGTTGGAGAAAGAAGTTCGTGCAGAAAGAGCTGCAGTGCGTCAACCCTCAAATAAGGAGGCTTTTACAATTTATCTCTTACGCGGTTGAAGACGGGTCTCTCTTGAGACGTAATCATCACCTCCTTAAAATATGATATCCGTGGACAAACATTTAATGAGTTTGGACGCCATGTGAAAGGAGACATGAGCAGTCATTTGGGATGACGTTTCTTTCGTACGGGACTTTATTCAAAAGCGGGTGTACCTCGGGAAAGGTGGCTTGCATGGGGAAGGGGAAGAAGGGAAAAAAGAGAGACTCGCAGGTCGAATTGAGGGTCATGACGTTGGCATAATCCAGGGGACGAGAGTGGTCCTATCATGCTATATCTTGCCCACCCTGTCATGCACTCCCAACACGTGATTCTACAGCCATTGCTCTTTCCCAACTAGATCCTCCTTCTGAATATCCCCTCTCTGCAAAGTTTTCAGCCAAAAGGCCGCTTTAAGCATAAAACAATTCATCATTTGCAAAAGCTTTGCAGAGGTGATGAGGCTTGCAAAGAAATATGAGGAGTGAGGTAGATTTCCCTCTCTTTCTCTGCCTAGTCAGAATTTGCCACAGTGCACTGATTAACACTTTTTATAGCGATCAATAGAACAAAACCAAGATGAAATTCATTATTCAGCATCACTCCGTAGTGTCAGTATTACAATAGCCATGACCTATAGTGATTTTTTTCTAACATCTGTCAAATGACAAATTAAAGAAATTCCATTCATTAGTACATAGTAGCAAGAACAGAATATCTCTTCTATCTATGAAAATATAACTGATCATTATATGCTTGATGATTCCATCTAAGCTTGAAAGAAGTTGTTTAAATTTGCCGAAAAAGTATTCAGATGAAGAGAGAGAATAAATCTGTTGAATAAGCTGACAGTGTATACCGTTTACCATGGTGAAGTTCCCCTTCCGAACCTTTACCGCTAAAATTTATGTTTATGATTTAAGATAAATTTTTAAATTTAACTAAAATCTATTGGAATTTAAGAAAATGATTTTAATTTTAATACAAATACTATTAGGTATTACAAACTTATTTCGGTTCAAAAAGCTATTTATTTAAATTGGTGAAACATTGCTACGTATCGAATTTCAGGGAACATTCAATACTAGCGTATCTACCATTATAATAAGAGGTTTTGAATATATTTTTAGATTCCTAGCCTTGAGAATATTCAATTTATTAAATGATATTTCAAAAAAAACTAGAAGAACCTTCTTTGAAAATGCGGTAATTAAGGACGTATCAATTCCTTAATCCTTTTCCTCTAAAAGGAATCCGAATAGAGAATATATTTCTTATTTTAAGAGGGATATAAATATTCTTTTCGGTTATGACTATGAAGGGAGCATAGACCACATTTCCAGGATTCCAAACATCCAGGGGAAGAAAAATGAATACTTTCTTCATAAGAGCATTTAATACATATTTAATCGTATACTTTTGAAATTACTCGAAAGTCATGGCTTCTAATATTCAGATCCTTTTATTTATCAAACAGGCTTTCTGTAAATTCGATAGGTTATAAGGTATCCACTTGTCCTTATGGTGAACTTAATGTGAATCAAAGGCTTGTGTTCTCAATTCCATCCTCTCTCTCCCACAATTGATCTGAGGAAGATAATCTTCTGCCTGTATCTTCACCTTTCTCATCTCTCAGCATCTTCTCGGCCTCACTCGAAATCTCGATCGGTTTTATTTCTCCCACGTAATGTGTTCCTTCTTTATCTCTTCATCGGTCAACCTCACCCGACTGGTATTACACTTGAGCGTGGGCCCTTATCTTCCTTATCTATCTCTCCAGGCAGAAACGAATCAATTTGTTTGCCTCGGCAGTTCTGTCGGTAAAGCGTGATCCTCATCCATAAAGACGAAATCGCATCGTTTAGGATATCCGCGCATTCTTTCGTTCAGTAATTCGAAAGCAGCGAAGAAAAGCATGAGTCAAACTATTTTAGAGGAATCAGAGGACATTTCCGTCGTTCAATGCGGCCTTTCTTTACGTTTCAAAGTTATTAAAATTGTTACAGAGTTTGAGACTTTCTTTCAGTATTTATTTAATCATTCGAGATCACGCAACCGTTAGTGCATTACGGTTTATAAGAAATGTCCAATAAATATAACATAAATAAACCAAAGTTGACTTATGCGGAAGGTTAAGGATAATGGGTTGGAACACTGGTTTGTGCATGCAAGTTTATATTTGTTTATGCAATTGTACGCGCAGTTGTTTACCAATGACGAATGTTGATGGGATATATACAAATAAATAAGTATAAAAATATTTGTGAGGAAACTGAATGATTCAAAGTAGGTAACAGAAAACCTCAGAAACAATATTGGTAAAAATCCGTATAATAAATTGAACTAAGGAAAAAAATTCAATTGGCACAGTTTTATGTTTATAGTTTATTCCGTAGATACATTTTCCAATGAGATTTTGACATTCAGTTACTTTTGAAAGTAAAATGGTTACTTTTTCCATAAGTCCACTGATGAACACAAAGTTATGTTTCTAGAGTTCTGTTGTTCTATATAGGCAGCAAGGAAAGGCCAAGTAAACAAATTAGTAAAATGAATTCATATCGCTTTTGGTTTCAATCGCCTCGTATTGCCTCTAGTATCGTAAATGATGAAAGCTATGCATATTTTATAACAACTAGTGAATATGAATAAACTGTCCTCTATTTTCCTCGGTTATTTTATCAAAATGTTTTACTTCTATTTTCGGTCAAGGATTATTCCTGGATGATTGATTGAAAATACGGAGTAAAAGATTTTTGAACAGGTCTCGTACACCTCGCTTAAATTCATGAAATGAAAATTAAGGTTTTATATTTTGATAATCAGCTGTGAGGAGAGTTCTGCAGCCTTAATTCTGATAATGGCCATGCAGTTGAAATGAGTAACTTTTCGCACCGAATAATGTAAAAATCGCGTGCCACCCTAAAAAGTGAGTTTTTCGGCGTTGTTAAATGTCGCCGTGTGACCTTTCTGATACACGCAGCGTGCATCGATCTTCAGTTAAAGCGATTTTGTTCCTAATTTTGATGGATAAGTGGGTCTCTGAATTCGGCAACATTACAAAAATTCTCTAAAGAATTGAACAGGACAAATAAGGGAATTGATCATCTCTGTTGGTATTTCGTTGTGAATTAATTGATTCGATAGCCTCTTTCGCATTCAATTAATTCCGATCAACTTCATGATTACAGGAATGACTTTCTAGGAATGGTTTGTCAAGAGGTGGGAAAATAAGGGCTATTTATATATCTATTTAGGTCACGCAAGACACTTATAAGCATTCTATACAATTTGTATCCACCATCTGAAACACTGTCTTCTAAATCATATTCTTCCCCAATCTTGCTTGCTACGTCGAAAAATGAATGATGTTCCTGTCAGATATAATTTGTGAAATAGTTCGTCTTACTTAGTAAAGATTACATGCAGATATAAATACATGAATATGGGAGATACGACCTTCAAGTGCGGCTTGATGGTTTTATATCGTACTGAAATAAAGGCTCATCGTTTTTTCATTATTTCAAATATCAGACTTTCTATGAAAAATATTCCTCACCTATGGGTCACGTAATTATTATATTGAATATTATTGTATTTGTATTATTTTTAGCAGTATCTCGTCATAGTCAGAAAAATCTGTTACTATTTGTAAGTTTGTAGCATTCTCAAATCTTCCTTCTTTATGACTATTTTAATTTATTTTCACATTTTTAAGCCTCAATAGTTACTCTCATTCCCGATTACTATCACCATCGACCCCTGGGAGTCACCTGGACACCTTTGAGAACCCATTGGCTAGATCTTCTTTCCAGTGTTGAGAGATCCTGGGTCGAATCACAGCTAATTCAGACTATTTTTCTGTCGTTTCTTTTCTAAACAGAATCACGTGTAATGCTACATATCAATTTTAGATCCTTATATTGAACTATATTTTTGCTAAAAAAACTACAAAAATTTAGAATTTTACATAAATTCTCGCTCTTCACTTAGTATTTTGTCCATAATCTTCCTATAATAATAATAATATTTTTTATTTTTCCAATGACGTACAAAATGTGTATAGGAGGTGGGTATAAGTCATATAGTTAATACGTACACTAATTAGTAATGAAAATTACAAAATCTAATTTACAAGTGGTTAGAGCAGGATACACATATAAAAACATATTTACAATGAACTATTTCTTTCATTAAAAAATTCATCAAAACTATAGAAGTATTTGTTTAAAAAAATATATATTTTCTCTCTCGAGTATAATCTACTTTGTCCCCTAATCCTCATCACTTTGTCTCGCCTAGGATGTACAAGACATGCGCACACGACCCTTTCAACCCGCCTCGTTCGATCATCTACTCATCAAATTTTTACAAGCCTCGAACGAGCATGTTCCTCCCCCCCCCCGGCCATCGTCATCTTATGCTTGCGAGTGTTAGAGAGAGGCCGTAATGGAAGATTGAAATGGAGAGATAGGATGTGGACATGAGTTGTCTTCTTCCATGAGTTGGGGGATGAGGCGACGATTAGCAATGCGAGATGAAGACGCTCTCTCTGGGAACGTGAAATGGAATCCGGTTTTTTTCCCTATCAGGCGGTTTGTTTCTTTCCCATGTATGCGTTCTGGGCCGCTAGGACACGATTATATCGCCCCAGACGAAATATTAGCGGTAGTATGAGCCCACTACTATTCAATGCCCAGACGGTTGTCATTAAATATTTTTACGGCATGGTTAGTTCAACCTCTCTTACGCCCAACCTCTGAAGGTACTAACAGAGCTGCCTTTAAACTGCGCAATACTTATGTAATAGCCGTATTGTTAAAAAATACTTTTTTGCCTACATGTTAAAACAATCGAAAGCTTTAGTTTTCGCAAAAAATGCTTGAATGATTTAGCATAAAAGTATTATAATGAGATTACATTGCTTATTTTTAATTAAAAGAAGAAAATTTGCAACTTAAAACTCCTCTTGGCAGTTGCATTGCAGATCCGTAAACTCGCGGTATTTTTCTTGCCGCCGAAGGATGGAAAACATTTAAAGGAGCTATGGCCACTAAATAGAAGTCAATGACAGCTAAGAAAATAAGATAAAATCAACTTACCATAAACTAAATTACATCAAAAAAATTAATACAAACTCAAATATTTAGGTTATATAAAGACAGGGTTTGCAATAACTCATTCCGATAGCATTGCGACTCCGCGGAATAATCGTCTTGCTATGATTAGAATTAATATATCGGGGTACATCCTTAAAATATATGTATAAGTATAAATTATATGGAGGGAGTAGAATGGCAAATTTTTGTTTACTGAATATGTAAGCGGAAAAATGGGAGAGAAAGGCCAAGTAAAAGCTGATTGAACATAAATAATATCTTAATGAAGAAAAATGCCCTTAGTTTAAAGAAGGAAAAGTTTAATAAAAATGTAAAAATTGTTTACCCAATTTGAGTGAGAATCGATTAGTTAATAAATTCTAAGGATGTATTATTTAATGGGTCGTCAATGGTTGAAAATCGAAGACTCATACCATAGTGTTGGATAAACTAGGTGAAAATGTTGACCACGTAAGGAAAATAATAGCAGCGACGTGCGAAACCAAAGTTTGATCAAGGAATTGTTTATGATATTCAGCAGTTTTTTGTAATTAACACGAATAACATCGATAAACCTGTGTGACAAACGAATGTAAAATGTCGTTGAGACGACAAGACGACAAGTTTAAACAGACGTTGAGTACTCAAGAGTAGAAAGATTGAACAATTAAGACTGCAACTTTGTTGCAGATTATGTGAAACGAAGCGATTATTGACGATTATAATGCTGAAATGCGAGTTAAAAAGGATAAATCAAGAATTGATGCGACTCCAAAGGAAAAAGGGACTTGAAAAAAGTCTGACGGGGCGGGGAATCGAACCCTGGAAAGAAACACATAATTATTTTCCCTGGGTAGCCACGTATCTAAACCCGGTGCTGATTTTGCAAAATGCTAAGTGGACGGATGGATATTTGAAATTCTTAATAGATTGTTTGATGCTTTGTGTCTGGATCCCACACAAAGAGATGATGTCAAGTCTTTCGGAATGCGTTCCCAAAGCATTAGTCAAAAGAAAGGCAAGGTGCTGCCGCCTCGTGGATACGCAGCTGCCTCTCGAAGAATGGCTCCCGTAATAAATGCTTTCGATTCGGCCATCCGATACGGCGATTTCAAACATCAAGCGATGAATGAGCAGCTTGTTCAAGACTTCCATTTTCGTCGTTAAAGACTCCGAGACGAAGTTAAAATTTCGGCAATTTGAGCTAAACCGATAAATTCGTTTTACACGGACTCATCCCCGTAGTATTAGTAAGAAAGACATGTCTGTTTATAGATGCCTTATCTTGCTTCCAAATTCTTTTGGTATCTTGCATAAAAATCAGGCTTAATCAATTGTTATGATATCTTAAGTTTGGTTATGTATAGAATTTGATTGTAAAATGCCAGAATGAATGAATTCATGGCTATCTTATCAAAAAGTGACGGTTCCGAATTACCTATATGACTGAAACTTAAGAAATGGTACTCAACATTTCATTTCGCTATCTCTTATTCTAAGTACTGAAATATTCCACTTCCATCCATTAAACTCGCTGGTAAAGATAGCATCGTAGGAGTTCTTAAGGTGAGTGAGTAAAGAAAAATAACTTATGCAAACCCACAGAACATTAATAGTGTCCCGTAACCTTTATTTAAGTTAATTGTTATTGAAGAGACGTAAATATCTCTTTTTAAATGTAAATCAAACCCTGTAAATAGCATTTTAGGGGTTCATAGGTGGTTAGATTCGGGTAAATGGTTGGCTAAAATTTAATAAGTAACTAAAATCATAATCAGCAAATCATTTTACCCAAGCAACATTATTTATAAGTTTACCGGTTTTTTTCGTCTAACGGTTTCAAATTGATACCCCAAGAGAGAAATGCTCATTCCAATCAACACAGCATAGATTTGAAAGTAAAAATTAAAAATCCAAGTTCGTACCTACAAATTTTGGCGACTTGGAAGTATGTACTCAAAAGAAGCTATTGCAGCAACGGATAGTAATTATACGGACTTTGAAACATCTTGTATAGCTTTTCAAGAGCTTTGCCTAAAGGAAAAGTTATTATTTAAAATTTAAATTTTATTGTTGAAAAACGCTGAGTTATATTTTTCAAGCGCAGCTCTGTCCAATTTCATCTCACGGCAGATCTAAACATAGCCAGTATCGATATCTTCTCCAAAATAACTAAGTTTAGGAACATATATTATAGATATACTATACATTGCACAAATAATTACGCATGTGCGGTGAATTGACTTATTAAAACCGTATACAATTTATCCTACACGTTTTGAAGCTAATCAGTAATTTTCAGTCTTTGTGGAATGTCGCGGTACTTTCTCTGTTTCTAAAAATGTCAGCGTTAGATTTCGATCGAATCTATTTATGCCTTCGGAAAGTTTTGAATTTCATCTCCTCATTACTCATGCCACGAAGTTGTTATTAAAAACGGCTATATCATTCCATTATCATTCAATCTTTTGTGTCATTCAGCTATTCAAATCCTCTCGTGTCACAGTAGCGTATGCATAATGGATTGTGACGGGTTTTAAGCTAGCGTTTGAGATACGAAAGCTTCGGGTATCCTTTTCCTCCTACGAGATATGCTAAAAGGTGCTTTCTTTTTTAAGCCACGTTCCCCAGAGAAAATCACGCAGAGGCTGTGGGACGAAGTATACTTTGTCTTTTGTTAGTGGAGAACTTACACTCATCCAGATCTATATTTCGAATGTTGCAACATCGTCATATTTTTAAATGGTTGATTGAGTTTACTTGGGGTTTCAGCCTAACCATTTGGTATTGCTATGTTGAACAGTCTTAATGTGAATGAATTAGTGAATTGAAATAAAGTATTAACTCTACATGTGGTACAGGTTTTCGAAGAACTCATCATTATCACCAGCTGGAAAAGGTAAAGTCTGATAATTAATTGGCTCTTGTTAAGGCACATTGTTTGTTACGTGTAGTGTACCTTTGTGCTTTTGTAATTTTACTTTTGTAGGCTTAGTTTTGTAAGTGTACTTTTCACCGAATCAAAGATTATAAGGGTGTAACTTGATGCTAATATTTTGATTTTAATGCAAGAATAATTGGAAAATTGGAAAGTTAATAGCTTAAATTGAAAAAGAACCCCTAATCTTTAATTTTCCATGTACAGTATTTTGTAAAATCATAACGTAACACATCCCACACAATCAGAATTATGGACAAATTGTAGTACTTTTCAGAACGTTCAAGAGTTGATGCTATACATATTTCGATTCTTTTAGAATATTCTCGTTCGCTGGGAATGCTCTTACGGGTAAGCACAGTCCATTTTCCCAATTAAAAATTGAAAATAATATTTAATATTTATAATATTTTTATATTATTTAATTTTAAATAAGAGACAGTACTTAGTAGCATTTAACAGCTACACTAATGGTGTAGCTGTTACGCAAACACGCTTACTAATGAGGTCTCTTTAAACTAGACTGTTTCCCTCACGCGAGTATTTCGTATTTTTGCACTACCATTATCATGCAGGAAGTCCAAGCTAGAATGCGGATTGACTAAAGCAAATACCAAATTACATCACTTAAATTATGGTTAACTTCACTTAATTTGTCCTCAGAGTAACAAGGAAATCAGAGCACTAATGAAATTAAGTTATGGTAAAATTAAGGGTAATTTTAAGAAAAAGTAATATACTTATAGTTCCCATTTTATATGAAATGAATGCATAATATATAACTTTTTGAGATTGAAATTTATTTGCTTAACGTATTATACTTATTTACTTGGCGGATGAGTTTAAAACCTCCAATGTTCTGTCCCATGGGCCGTATGCTGCACAGCCCTAATACGGATAATAGAACATTTCCGAAAGGTTCTCCATTCAGCGAGTGTTCGTCCGTTTTAAATTTACCTTCCCCTCAGCAGACGTCTCAATCTGTGGAAAAAGAGGGAGTAAGATGCCGAGTCATGGGGATCGATCAATCCACTCTGTGGAAAACCCCCGCTGCGGATGAAAATGTGTTCTGGGAGATAAAGGGGATAGTGGGGACAGAGATTGATAAACCGTGAATGGATCTCTCGCCGCTATTTGTTTCTCCGCGATGGAATGCGTAGATGTGGCCCAATACGTGACTCTTGAGTTGTCGCGCTCCATCCGTCAAATGGGAACTATCGGCGCCTTTTCACGTCTTCACGAGGGACAAGTTAATCGGAGCGCTAACCATTTGTCTCCCACGTGACTCTGCGGAAGGGTGCCCACCGAATAAGATATCCCAATCCTGCTGTTTCCAAGTTCAAGGCTTTCGATTGCCATTACAAAGCATTTAAAACTCCTAATTCTTCCTTTTGTGAGTCAGATTCGATGCTTTCGAAATCAAAGATAACCTTTGTATATGCACTCAAAATATATATTTTCGATAATTATAGTATTTCATAGATTTCAGTTCTGAATAAAAGAAAGCTTGTTTCTAGAAATGATTTAATATTCTGTCTGTAAAGCATTCATCTGAAGAACGGTTTGAACTTCAACCCACCTACTATTACCTGCTACTAGATTGTATTTAAACTTATAAGGCGATGTCAGGAGTGAGAGTTTTTCTCTGCTCTCTTCGAGTAAGAAATACCCACGTAAATGCAGGAAGATAAGATATTCAAAATCGTTTTTCATAGCATTCCGTAAGGAGTGGACATTATGAATGCTATTGCTGTTATCTACGCAGTGCAGGTAGATAAAACCTTGAGAAATTGATGGCAGCTCATTAGTTAGAGGATCTTGCGTTATAATAATTTCATATATTTAATTATTCAGCTGTAGTCAAAATGTTTTCGAATTAATACTATCAACGCTTATGCAAATGTTGTTTGATAAAATACGAAGGTGATCGACCATAGATTTAGAAATGATCGAAAACCAGTCTACTAATAGATAAATATTTTAAAATCAGCAGCAAGTAATAAACTAATTAAAATATAATATTATTTTTCCTATTGATATTTGATAATGGCACCAAATCACCGCATAACATTTGTCAGAGTAAAGAGTGAAACCCTATTAAAAATATTATCTCATACTTCGTACGCTTGAAGTCTTAGTTTATACTAAAATGGTGTGAAATCTTACGGTACATATATTGTGAGCGATGAAATTATTTTAGTATTTTCAGTACTTACTGTACGAATTCAACTCCAAGAAATATATACACACGCGCGGTCTTATTTGAGGCCAAGTTGAGACATTGTAGTATTCCAAATTTACAAGTAAACTTTTTATTACGTAATATAATAGATTGCGACTATTAGCTACGTAGGAGGATGAAACGAAGACGAACATGAAGTATTCATGTGCATTCCAATTTAAATATTTAAAATATACCAAAACACCATAGGTATATAATATATTTTTAAACACATGTAAGATTAAATAAGAAAAAAGATAAAAGAAAATATGTTGATAACATTTAAAATGTGTTGGTAGTAATAAAAAAACCCGTGAAGTGGAGGGGTGTAAAACAGGACAGATGAAAAAAATACCCACAAAACCTATAGTTGAAACAATTGATTCCTTTTCTTAAAATACTGCGTACTGTAGAACGTCGAAGAGGATTTCAAAGTGTTAGAAAAGCGAAAGTACCAGAATCATTATAGAAAAGTTTTCGCCAAGAGTTTAAAAGAGAAAAGCAAATTCATGAAAGTAAATAATTAAACGAAATTAAATATGATGTTATGGAATCAAATAGATCCATAAATAAACAAGAAGATGGTCAAGAGCTTAACATAGGATAATTTTTCATAAATTGGAAGACAAAATTGAAATACTGCATAAATAAGAAATGGAATACGAAGATTATGGTAGTCCCTGTCTGTTATCTAGGAAGAAATTGTGGAAGGAAGTAAGCCGTTACGGGATAGCGCAAGATTCGTTTTATGAGACAGTAGTGATGTCTTCCAGGTCACAAGCATGAATGGGTCACGAAATGACCACCCTCGTCATCCATTCATTCACGACCAGTTGACCTCGAGCGATTATGATGGGCTTAACGAATAGTTTCATGAGCGTACGGGTGCACGAGTTACGAGAGTCCATGGGCGATCTCTCAATGGAGAAAAGACGATCAATTCCTAAGACGACTTTTTTTAAAACGACACTGTAAGTTTGCTGCGACATTTTTCGATCCAGATATCTTATTCTTTTTGAAGATTTATAAGTTACCCTCCTTTTCAACTAATGCGTATCTTACTTTTTTTAATTAAGGCATTAAAAGACAAACATGCACGACACAAATGTATATATATCCGACTATTTTTCAATAGTGACTATTTTAATAAGTGATACAGAGCATTGTAATTGAGCAAATCAGAGACAGATATCTACTGAATCTGATTCAATAACCTGAACTATCTCATAAAAAAGTATAATGACTGGGGTGCATTTCATACCTCTTTGATAAGGAAGGTATTAAGTTTATTTATGCTACCATTTTATGATGACTGCGACGATATGAAAGCTGTTGAAGTCTGATTGATTCAGAGTAATAAAATTCATCTTGACCACTTCCCCGAGAATGCTATGAGAAATGTAATTCATATGGTAATTGTGCTATGTTTTCGTAAAAGAGGCAAAGGCAATCAAACTCATATTATATTTTCTGTACGTATCGTCCTTTCTCCAGAGGTATTTTAACCGATGATGGATAGAATGGTTATTGACCCAGCCAGTCCTCGGAAAGATACAGATGAAAATCCTCATTAAGAATATTTCAGAGTTTCTACGTCTTTTAAGAAATATTCATTCAATACTGAAAGCATTTGAATTGTGTGCACATATCTGTTAAATCTTCCACTCAATATCTCGCACTAAAGGAAGAAGATGATTCAAATGCGATATCTTTCCAGCAATGAAACCTGTAACATTCCTTACTCCTTAGGTATGTCCTAAATGCTATTCCATGAAATGTGAGACGTGTAAGAACTATGAAAATGGTTGTACGCTGAAGATTTTCACTAATGCTCTGTATTCAGAAAAGTTAACCAAGAAGGGTGTATTATCTGCTACGCTTTGCGTTCTTTACATCAAACGCAGGTTTCGTCGAATGCCATGCGAAGAAAATGCCGATACTGCAAAACGTTCATGCGCTGACAGTGCATTCATAAAGGAAACGTTCCCATCCATAAGATGCCAAGCATTGATATTATTGTCATAATGCATACGAATGGTATAAGTATAAGAATTTCAACGTTTTATTTTTTCCGGAACTTACTAATATTGATCGAAAACTTTGATTTAGAAAGACCAGGGTTTAGAAACCTAACGATATTGCTATCCTGAAGTAATTGACCCAGAATTGAGCTATTCATTCTGTTTCAATCAGCAAATTTCAGAAAAGAAGCACCTTTTATTATGGAAAATATTTATAAAGTTACCATCGGGGATTATCCATACTATTTCAGTATGCCGAACTCATAAATCAACCCATGTAAAACAGCATGTTCTATCGAATAAGCAATATTCTGGATTATTTTAGAGGTTTCCTACAAAATTCACATTTTTAGTAATAAATTTTCATCGCCGATAAATCCAGCATTCTTGACCAAGCTTTCGGAGTAAGCTTTTGGAATAACTATTATATCAACGCTAATTTCTTACGCTAGCTTTCCATCGCATATATTTATGTTATTAAATCGAGTACTTCAGTGGTTTCACTGAAACTTTTTCGGATGGGCGTACGTCTGTTTAATGGTTAAACCTTTAGGTTTTCCATGAGCATGAACCGGAAATATTGAGCCGATTCAAGTACCTTCGTGTTTATTCCATTTTTTTTGCGAGTGATGTCAATCATTTAGTACATTTGGGAGATTTATGGAGAGTATAATCCGTCGTCAATATGGATTAAGATATTTTTATTCAGACTTAAACCCAACTAAACTACCACTCAGAATCAGTTATTCTATTATAATAGCGGATTTGCTCTGTATGGTAGTTTTGGCCGTCAGGATAAGTGCTTTTTCCCTTCTTGGGGTAATGTATTAGCACGAGCTTCAGAAGGTATGGCACAAATCAAGTTGTGAAAAAGGACCAAATCTAAAGCAAAGTTAAGCTAAGACAATTGATTGTAAAATATTGCTATAATAAAATATACATATTGATAAATGTTCTTCATAAATTTCCGTGAGCAATCCACAAAGGTTGACACTCGAGAATTTGATAAAAATCTTGAAATATCTCTTGCTTTTGAAGCCAATAATAAATGACGCAAGATTTAAAAAAAAATTTAGTCGACTTCCATTTAATTACCAAGTAGTCATTAGTTTGTTTAGATTACAAATCTTTTTCCGTTGAATAATTTTACCTGTAAGTTAAAAGGTCGGAGTGTACACAAAAGATATGAAAAGATATTAAGCGAAACAGAAAGCACTTAGCCGTGAAATTTATATCTACCCCGCTAATTTAAACCAACTTTCGTACATGGGCAAAATATTTATCTAATTTCATTCAAATGTTTGTGAAAAATTTGAGTAAACAAGGACGTTTGAGCTCCTACGAAAACTCGAGCTTTTTCTCGGATTTATTATTCTTAAATGTCCAGTCACGAATTCAATGAATTGAGTCACTTTTCTCCGATAAATAATATTCGACATTTTTAAGATTAAACCTACCAGAGCGCGCGCAAATATTTTCGGTATTTTAACAACCGGTTGTTCACCGCGATGAAATTCGGAGCAATCCGAAAAACAGAAAACATCGAATTCGCCTTCGGATAATAAAATTTGCATGTAAGCGATTCGCAAGCCGAACGGTCGCGAATTTACTTTGGAATATCCCTTCTGATTCGAAACAAAAACCGCGGGACTAATAACACAGATGCGCTGCGCTCATCGCGGGATTTCACAAAAGATTTCCTCCCACGACTTTGATTATTTTTGCGTTTAATCCCCGCGCTCTTAGCACCGGCCGAAAATATTCGCAAAAACCCCCGCGAAAAAACGGCTTTTATAATGCCGATGCATGCATTTCCTCTCGCGGAAAGGAAACATCGATTTGCATCCGCGGATTTGCTTGTCCGAAAAGAACAACACGGGCGAAAAAATCGCATCGCCATTTGTTTGCTCCCATGTGGACTAATTCCGCTTAAAATCCATTATTCAAAGCAATCCGCGCAAATAAAAAGGGGGGATGATGGGGCCCTTGATGGCATCTCCGCGGTCATTACAGAGGCCATCTTGCGCATCCTTTTTCCGATCGTGATTGGAACCATTTGAGGGGAAAAAATAGGTCTTTCGATCAATCAATTTCCCTCCTCCGCTATGAGCGTATCCTGTTTCCCACTTCCTTGTGCCCAGCGCCTCATCCCTCGTATCCCTTTCCATTGTGGTGTGCGACTGTGCCTACGTTACCTACTCTCCCTTACGCGGGCAGTTGATTCATCGCATCAAAAATGAAATATTAACCGCTTTCTCTGTATTTTAATGAAGCTTAAAAACCTAATATTTTATTAGATGATAAGGGATTGTGTATCTTTCATTCACTTTCATATTGGTCATGTGTAAGACTGTGACAATCAAAATGGTGTGATTTAAATTCCTGAGGTCTCAGATCCTGGGAGATGACAAAAGAAAAAGACCAATCACCATCTGCTGATCACCATAAACACACATGCCGTATTTTACGGACTACAGGACTCAATTTTTTCCAAACAATTGTCTCCAAAATTCAGGTGCAGTATTCAGTAAATCTTATACTCGAAATTAATATAAAAATGACCATTGTCTGATTTAAAATTCCCGCCAGTCGAAAATATTGCCAAATATTCTATGCCGCGGGATACGTATCTCTATCTGGCAACATTGGATTCAACTGGCGGCAGCAGTGCACCGATTGTGATTTGTGCTATCGATAACAGTACAATATATTTGTAAGTAGCTAGTTACGCGATGGAATAAAAGAAAAAGAAAGTTTAGATGACGATTTTCAGGGATTTTATTGGCCAGTTAGGCTTTATAAAACTAAGGTTTTTTTTAGTCTGGCTTTGCAATCTAATAATAAAAATGGCGAAAATGTTATCTTTTTAATGCTTGAAAATTAAGGTGCGTCGTATATTCCGTAAAATAAATTACACTG
The DNA here is from genome assembly GCA_947579665.1 of Sympetrum striolatum. Lineage (NCBI taxonomy): Eukaryota > Metazoa > Arthropoda > Insecta > Odonata > Libellulidae > Sympetrum > Sympetrum striolatum. Next base: position 79,127,197 of record OX388347.1, on the reverse strand, counting down.
GAAAACGATGATGGGAATCACGTTGTGGATATGGTGTAGAGCAAGATATTATTTCGAGACTGTTTGAGGGTAGATAAGATTGAAACTAATGCGGGGTTTGTCTCTCCAAGTGAAATGTTACAATATTAAATGTATATCCATACACTGAGAGATACTGAGTTTTCTACGATGCTGAATAATGACTTTCATTTCAAATTATTTGATATTCAATGATACGAAAGTGGTCTTTTTAAGATCAATATTCGGAAGTTACATGGCATTCTGGATTCGGGAGAAATCGATTAAAAAAAATATCTCACTGCTCAGCTTGCCAAAGTAAGTCTAATTCCTTCCTGTAGCTTTTGAAAGATAATGCATAAATGTGGGATTAAGAATACATCCAGAACTGATGCAGTAGAGATTGATAGAGAACTTATATTATTGCAAATATTTCTGAAAACATTTTTCAAAGCTGTTCCAGCTCTTTCTCGTTTATTAATTAGCCAACTCCAAAATAATTAAGGTAAAATACCAATGGCTTAAAATTTCATTGCTCATCACAGCTGGAGTGCAAGTTCTATCGTTATTTTTAATTCATGTTACTCCTTTGGTTTATAAAAGCACTGTAATACGAGCAAAGATATTCATTTTGCCCTGTGATCTATTATTTTATCGCCAGACATTCTCTTCCTGCGAACAACCGTCCTTAGAATGCGAAAACTATCTTAATTATCAACATTTTTATTTTTATATACCATTTCAACAATTAAAAGAAAGCACTGAGATACTTCGAGTTTTAGTAATCATTTTTGAAGGTTACTTACCTAAAAGATATGAATTCTTCGTTAATTATTGTGTCTCGAGGATTTTTCATCACTTTCGTCGACTGAAGCCCTGTCAATATTAAAAGCGATGCTTTGCTGAATGAGAAGTCTTCAGTTCCTGTTGTATTGCATTGGTTAATTTTTCGAAATCTTAATTGTGTGTGGGCTATTTACGATGAGTGACCGCAACGATTATAGCAATGCACTACTATAACCAATAATATTACTTTTACGAAAAACCATGCCTATTACTAACAGTTCCGGCTGCACTCAATTCTTTAATATAAGTGTCGTTTAGGGATTAGTTCAAATTCATTTGATTACAGTCTTCAACCAGCATTTAACATGTCCTTCCTGATTGTTACCCCATGCTCCTTCTGATACTTTGGGTTACTTCCAGAAGTTTTCTTATCAACTGTTCTGTCATTTATAATAGTCACCCTGGCATGTGTCAGCTATCCGTTGAACGTCTATTTTGTAGGAAACCAAATTTCATAGTATCTTTTAATCTCCATCCTCGTTTATTCATGCCCCTCCTTCATCCTGCCTCCGCACCCCACTTATTGACCCCGGACCGAATGACCAGTTCAGTAATAACTAATCGCTTCCCTTGGTGAAACCTGAGACTGGCCAATTCCCTCCGTCCTTGGGAGCCCCACACCACTCGCATCCTCAATAGACCACTGCCGCCATTCTTCACGATCCCATTCAAGTCTCCGACTTTGTCTTTCTTTCCGACCAATCGCGTTCCCCCTCCCGTCATCTTCATTCATCCTTCAATATCCTGCTCCAGTCGCCCTCATCTTTCGCTTCATTTTCCACAGGGTGTCTCCAATAACTACCTTCTCTTTCACCCGTCCATTTTCCGGTTGTGAGAATTTCGTTCAATTACATTTGAATGAATTTTTCTTTGTACAAATCCTTTCATAGATGAGTCTTCTCACTTGCAACAAAAGGACGTGTCTACCCCAATTTATAATTACATTAAACGTCTTCATGGTTCCATTTTGAGATTGAGTCATCGAATGAAACGGAAAAGTTCGGTGCCGTATTTCTGGTGGTAAGGCTCAATCTCTATCAGCAAACGTTAATAAGGCTCCAACCGATAAGAATTTGTAGCAACGTAGTCTCTCCAAGTATAGTGCAGAGGGAAGATAATGATTTGTATAGAAGAGGTCCACCTCGAATTATTTCTCTGTCGTTACCGTTCCTAAGAAGCCAGGGTCATTGTTATGTATTCATTTTTGGTGGTTGCTCATAATTACTAACAGTCACTAGATGAACCGTCAATTGACTGAGGAAATAAAAAAAATATTTAAAAAATATTAATTAGAACCTATAAATTTAGAAATCTGAAAATAATATTAGAATCCTTCAAAACACATGGAGATCTAAAAAATATTGCAACCGATATTATTAGCATCATAATTTTAGTGAATAAAAAAACACAATGAGTTTGACATTTTTATATTCTTTCTCTATCCCTATATTGTCTCTCATTTTCAGTCTTGGTCGTGATTTTGACAACATTTAGGCTCCTCAGGTATTAGTGATGCCTAAATTTGGCATGAAATTCGGTCGTTTCTTATTGAACGCCATAAACAGTGATTTACGTAAAGTCGTTGGACTGCCTTACGTACAAACTTTTCAAAAATTGCATTCTGCCTCGGTTGAGGAGAGAAAGACCAAAATAAATCACTCCTCACTCTAGTCGAGTGAGCCTTATTCCCCCTCCAGAGCCCTTGGTAGCTAATGATGGAGGATTTGAGGTTGTAGCCTGCCTCCGAACTAAATATTGTTCAGATATGTCTAATTATCCTACATTAGAATAATCAACAACCTCGATATCGTAAGATATCTTTCTCGTAATTATCTATTATCAACTAAAATTCGTAATTAAGCGTATCTATGTATTACTTAGAATCGCTCATATCAATCTATCAGCCATTCTCCCCACCCAAACCCCCTCATTGCTCTGTGGAAGCGCCCGCACACACTGTCATTTCTCTTCAATTGGATGATTATCCAGCACATCCTCCTTCGCGGTCTCTCCAGGATCAGACCATTCAGGGCCCTCTCTCCTCCTATACGTCACACCACCAGATACCGCTATCGCAACATGTATAGCGTCCTCTGGCGGAGGCGTGGATCTGCCCTCCATTCTGTCCTTTGCCGCTCTATTCATGAGCCATTGTCTTCCCGTTTGAGGCGCAATATTGAAGCAGCAAATGCGCATCAGATTCCTTTTATTTTCTACATTGAATCATCGATGAATCAAAGGGAAGATATTTTCCTAAATCCTATACGTCTCGGTTTTCCTTTCATTGCCTGCCATCTATTCCAGAATCAATCATGTTCCCTGATTTGACAGGCGCCCATCTTACCGATATTCACTTCACCGGCCCCTCCCTCCCAGTAGAGGGAAACCTCCTCTACAGACAAGTTTTGCGCGTGGTGAATTCTTCACAGTAAGTTGTCGATAATTTGTTATAATTTAATTAAATTGATTATTACGGTATTTCTCGACGATTCCAATTACATTATTCACGTTTATTTTTAATACCAATCATTAATTCCGTAAACAACAATTCTTCCATAAAGTTAATTTTTGAGCTAGCAGAATTGCATTTATGTTCTCAACAAGGAAGAGAAATAAAGCATAAAGTAACACTCCATAAGCAGGAGAGTCAGCTTTCATGTTAGCTTTGTTTTTATTGTATTTTATTTTATTTATTTGTATTTCATGCTATCAGTATGGAAAAACTAGAAAACTATTTCGGTGGTTTTCTCATTATATAACGGATTTTACTATTAGATCGATATTTTTAATTTTAAATTGCTACCTATAAGTATATATGACTATAATAGGTATGACTGTCTATGGAAGAAGGAGTGAATGATGAACTTAGTCGGTTGAATGTGAAGTCGATCAAGAGAGTGCCGTTTAAACGAGTGTTGGTTGATCGAGGTAGATGCTGATTAAATACGACGGTCCCAGTATCGGTTTCCTTCAGGATTAGTATGAATGACAAGTCATCTTTTGCAGGACACTGTGCAACATATGTTTTCGTGCAAATTCGCGTATATAACGAGAAGGATGCACAGATAAGAGTTTGGATTTCGAGTATTATTTATAGACTTTCTCTGGGACAACGAAACACTCGATAAATTCAACCGTAAGGAATGTAAAACACTATCTACCAATACCTATGTTCTTAATAATTATTTATTTCAAATGTAATATACAAATGCCATAGGAATAAAATTTGTTATTATTTTTATGTAATAATTACGTCTTAATCGTGCGAATTATAGTCTAACGAGAAAAATATACTACGATGAATTTTTTCGAAGACAAATACAAAGAACGTTACCCTAACCAGAATTCGTACTCGGAAGTTAGGATTTGGTAGACCATAACACTGATATCTGTACTTTCTTGACCAGCAAAAAGAATGGAGGCGCCGGGCATCGATCCCGGTACCTCTCGCATGCTTTGCGAGCGCTCTACCATCTGAGCTACGCCCCCGGATAACTGTCGAACACCTTTTATGCTAAATACTGTTGTATATAATTTAAACCTAATCTTTCCAATTTAAACAGTTCAGCAAGGTTTTGTTTTATTTATTTCGGAGCTAAATAAACGCCAACGTTCGGTTTACTTCGAGTTTCACTCCGACAGCGTCTTACAAACATGTTTTATTTCCTCCGAGTTTTAAATTCATTATTCTTGTACTTCTGAAAATAAATTGAATTTATTCAAGTTAAAATAGAAACTCTTGCCTTAGATAACCTAATAATTACTCTTGTAACTATTCTCATTGCTCTTTTTCAGCTTAATCATCGGATGTATTTGTGAAAATGAATTGTCCATACTCTGGCAGCAAGAAAGAGTGTGTGTACTCTACCTGGCAAAACATATTATGACAAATTAAAATACAAGTTTGATGTAAAATATTCTGGATATTTTGGCCACAAATTATGGAATCGACTTTAGCTAATATCGAATATCATTTTGGTACATCTACATGGTGATCAGAATTAGTAGTTATTTCTGAAAATATAAATATCAATTAGTAAATCATTGTTACACTCGATTTGTAAAAATATCTGTTGTTTTTCTCAGAATGCAAACCAAAAATCTGTAAAGAATCAATCAGAGTTTCCGAACTCTATCTGGGTTCAAGAAATTCAACTTTTATTTCATTCCTGGTTTTCTTCCTGGAAGAGATAAAGGTTACTGCAGTACAGTTCCTGATCGATTGATTTGAAATATAAATAAAAATATGAACGCTTCAATAAAATAATGAAAATTAAGCTGTTTTGCTGTTTACTCAGGTCCATGGAAAGACTCAGCAGTCGAGGTCGACGTTGCTGAGACAGCAGTTCGATAATTTTCAAACAAACACATCAAACCATAGCAGAAATGTCTTTAACAAAAAATTGAGGTAGCTTATAATAATCCTCTTTCGTCATAGGCTGGCCAACTATAAGAAACCAGCGCTCTTTTTGGCTCTATGTGAAGACCATTTCGCATGTTCATAGATGATGGAATTCGTTCTATGTAGCTCAGGGTCACCCGAATTATTTTTAGAACCGTTACGAACTCGAGTTATGAAAGTAAGAAGGCAAGGTTAAGGAAAAATTCTCCGGCTTTGGTTTCCGAGACAAAAATACGATTGGAAATGGGCTCAAATGCATATGGGAGTGATTCGCATAAGGTGTCCGTGGCAAATTTCACCGATCGGCTCAAAAGCAGATTCTGCATCTGGGCTATGAAGGTACGGTCATCCGCCAAGTATTTTGGGTGAATAATGTGGAGAGGGTGAGAAAATAGATCCGGCGGCAATAGCATTTTGGACGTTTTGAAATAGCAAATGCGTGCGTGAGTCAGCAACGGAAAAAACGGAAGAATCCCTTTAAACTTCCGGCAGACAGAAATCACATCCACTTGCTCCGCGTGCATGCCGCTCGGCTGTACTTCTCATAATAAACAGTTACAGACATGAAAAAGTATGGAGATTTAGGGACTTAATGGCAAAGTTTACTTATTCCTAAGTACTTGATAGTTAAAGTAAACAAAATATAAACATTTATCTAAAGGAACTGTTATTGCGCTATGAATAAAATCCTAATTTCATTCTGAACTTTTTTGCTCTAATCAAATTTTTCAATTTAATTTATCTGTAGCGATAGGATACTAAATAAGACCACTTTTCTTCTGTAAACTAGATCCTATTTTGATTGCATCAAGTTAGTGAAATACCACGTACAAAAAGAAGAAAAAGTTCCTACCTATACAAGTCATCTTTTTTCATGCGGTATTTTGCTAAGATTATTGAATTAAAAATAGGATATAGTTTCCCAAAAGAAAAGTGGCTTCTGTTTAATTTACTGCCATCATGGAATATTACAAAGTTACTGAATACATTTTTCACCTATAGCGACTTCAAGAGAAAGCAATATTTGTAAAGAAAATTTATTTTTTACTAAAGAAAAATTAGCATTCTTCGCATTTTCTGTTTCTTAAAAGACCTACCGTACGAAAATGTATGCCGATTATAACTATACATTGTTACATATAAATCTTGTTGTCACACCATGATGAACGACGAAATATTTTTATTTATGTTTTGATACAGGAGAAATGAGAGAAAATATATTTTTATTGTGATGAAACCGATCCTGGTTACTCCAAATTGATGTTTATTCGATTGATGATAAGCATTTTCATATAAGTACCTAGCCATTTCATTCACAATACATAACAATTTCTCAGCCATTGAAAGATAATAGGTAGCTTTGCAAGGGGAGGTCTTGCACCTATGAAAATTCCCAAGGAAGAACAAAAAAAGTCTGACAAGACTAAAATATACAGAATATCTATAAAAATGAATAAATTAATTTATCTGCAGAGAGTACCGTGCCAGTTATTCTCGCTACTATTTCTTGATGAGTAGAACATTTAAATTTGTGTTTAGGAACGTAAATAGGGGATAACGTACTTTGTATTGTCATTTCATATTAATGCTGGTTACTCAATATTGAATGACTGACTTTTATCGACATCATTCAAGCTCTTCCCTTTCAAGAGGAACAGATTATTCTCAGCTATTCACTCAAAATGAATAATAAATACATTGCCATTGCCTCACTAGTTCTTCCGTTTTAACTTGGAAATGAGTGCTAAGGGATATTAAATAAAATCAGTTAATTCCTTTTTCCGAGAGTAAGAAAGTGGTACGAATGTTTTGCACACTTCAGAGAAACTATTTTGACAGTATCTGAGTCCTGATTCACAGCTATAAACATTTATCCTCACTTGTTTACGGGTAATCAGAACAGGAAGTCCGAGAGAATAAAGAGTCGTTCATGTTTGAGTGAAGTTTCACAATGTTCATTTTGGAAATGAAAACAAATATTCCGTCCGAAATGTGTGCTTTGGTCATCATCATAATAGAACACATTAAGAAGACTTCTGGATGTTTGCCACGTACACTCAGAAACAATACTCGCTCAATGCGATCCTATTTTTAGAGAGGCGGATATGACGTGTCATGATGGCTCACACGCTGCTTTTACGCCGAGAAATTGGGGGATCCCTTGAAGAGTCCATCTGGGTCCACTATCATCGCTGTCAACAGTTCAAAATCTTTCAGACTACTCTAACTATCCAGGATTATCGTTTCCTAATTTCACGTATTCTTGTTTTGGGATAGTGAATTATATGGAATTTAACTAATTTTTTTGCAAGTGTTCAGGAGTTACCGAGTGTTTACTAGTTGAGGTATAAATATTTTTACTAAATCCGCGAATACAACGATCGGAAATATTTTGAGCCACCTAAGTATTGGAATTTTCACTAGAATACAATTCGTTGGAAAAGATACACATCTATGCCCAATGTTCTTCGATGAATATAGTCTATCACATAAATATAAGAGAAATGATAGTACAAATAGTACAAGTTTACGAAAAAGATTTAACCAAATGATATACTTATGAAATTTCAATAATATAGAATCTTCAAAGCTATAGATGATGTATATTTTTAAGCTATGATTTACTCTAAAATTAAAGCACATTTCAAAATTTGCAGGATAAAGTTTTACTGTCAAATATATTTATTTTGGAATCGAAAACATCTCAGACCTTGTTAATGTAGAAATCAGCACGGTTCTGAAACAATAGTTTTGTTCCTTGAGGAATAAAAATTTTATTCTTAAGGAACAAAACTTTCTTTGTTGATGATTCAATTTGGTTCCTTGGTATGATTTTCGTTTTTCGTTACCATAATTTTCAATTCATTTATCTAATACATTTCTGTATGCTTCTCGTTTCAGGTGATAGATTAATCTTATTAATCGAAATTCTGACAAAGAAAAAATGATAGTTATAGAGAGAAAGAAATCGTACTAGAATACTTTTGATTTCTTGATTCAATTTTCTTGATTCTATAGAAGTTGTACTGCTGAGATCCTTCGACAAGAGATTGAACAGATGACTGAAATGAGGTCGAAGATTGAATAATAGAATAAATGCCATGGTAGACCCTGATATCCCATCTATTCCCAATTCTTAAATAATATTATAACAAGAAACACCCTTTTTCGAATTTCTTAATAATTACACTCATATTCCATTAACGTCGTACCATTCGATGGCATTGCTATTCGATACTATCAATTCCATCTATTGATATGGGATTTTGAATCGTTATATTTCTCAAAGCCGCTTTTACTTCGATTACAGCAGTAAAAATACTACTACCGCTACTCAGTATTCATTTGGCGATTCCCAACGGTCTGTTATACAAACTCACTTTGATTTCTAATACGTCATTTATTTCTTAATCTTTTGTTCAAGAGTATGGTATTGGCTGATTTGGAATAATTATACTGTGGGTTATTTCCGTGATTTTATCGTATGCGAAACTTGTCCTGAATTAATTTATTCCATAATTCAATCTATGTATGCATGTACAACCCATTTGACACTAAAAGGAACTGCAAACATAAAGTACACTTTTATTATGTGCTAGTGGTGTCGAACCTTTTATCTCCAGCTGCTCAAATTAGCTAATCTTAGTATTGCTTCATGGCGCTGTTATTATGCTCTACAGGAATTACAAATTGTTAATAAATATTTAAGGATTTTTATTTCGTTTTTTCACGGCATTGCTATTTAAAGTGAACTTAGATTTTTATTTTCTACGGTAGGTTCTGAAACGATTTGCTTTGTTTCCGTTTCGGTCTATAAGTTTAAAAATAGAAAGATAAATAAATGTAGTCTTTAAGAAGAATACTGGAAATTACTACCACATGAAATTGAAGCCCGCATGCGGCCTACGTACCGCTTCTTTTGTGTTATATGGACCAGTGAGAGGATCACTCGTGCACATAGTTTATCAAATAAGATCCTCCGTTTTGTTTTTCGACTAAATCCGTACATGGATATCGACCGATTTTCCTTGCAATTTGTTTTCTTCCGCATGTAATTCTCCATCCGTCTCAGAGTCATCACCTTTGAGTACGCGTTTCCAAAATCCATTTCCATTCTATCTCCAATTCAATATCTCCTCATCCCAGTTTAACTCCAAGACGGCACGTGTAGGAAGGAAGCCAATGCGCCAACAGGAATCGAGTTGCTCCTTCGATCCGCCAGAGGGGGGGATTTCCCCAGGTGCGAACTCGCGCATAAGGAGTGGATGTTATTCGAATATAAAGGGATCGTCGTGCATCGGGGATGAGATTTAAGCGGAGAACGGTTCGATATACGGCGAATCGCAGGCGCTACGGAAGGGCACCTCCCTTGATCGAGTAATGCATGCGTCATTACATGGGCGACGTAATAGCCCCGTCTCACATTTAACTCGTTCCTAAGAAGTTAGAAATTTTGAATATAATGGGAAATGAGAATAAAATACGTTGAATGAAAATTACTATAAAATATAAAATTAAACGAATACAATACGACACACAGAAATAAAAATCCTTACAAAAAATCACTTATGTGAAAATCACTTAAGTGAAAAAGAAAAATAACAATTATGTTACATAAAAATTCATACTTCGCTTACAAATAGTACGTTACACTGACCACACACACATCAGAAATATATTATATTACATTTCCCAAGTTACGTCGGTGCATATTAGGAGAGAAAGAATAAAAACTACTAGTACTACTAATGACCAAGTGGTAGAACACCGAAAAATGCAAAAAAATCGGGAAATAACTAAACAATACAAACAGTAGAAAGGTGTAAAATAGAGTTTTAATGAAAAATAGAAATAAGAGAGACATTTATTCAATTAAGGAATTCATTTCTTTCTTGTAAATTAAGATGCTATGAGATAAACGGAAAAACGAATGGTAAATTGCCGTTGCCGCTGATCTATCTACTTTTCTTAGTGTTCCGAAAGAGGATTCAAAAGATTTCGAGTTATTTAGGAAATATCTTTACATTCGATACTACTGTGTGGCTGAAAATTAGTTGCAAACAAAGAACTTCTTAAAGAAAATTGAGGCCCTTAAGAAATGGACGCGTCGAAAATTGATGAGAATCCTCTGAAATAGCCGAACGAGGAATAAAGAAGGGTCCAAGAAGACAGAAGCCTCCTTTATATACTCAAAAAAAGTACTACCAAGGTAAAAAATGTATGAACAGAAGAACTTTCTCTTTCGTCTGTTTTTAATGGTAAAATCGTAGGGAAAAAGTGTATAGTACGGAGGATTCAGAGACATTAGTCAATATCAGCACTTGCAGCAAAATAACTCGTACGTACTTGATCAAGAAAGATAACAAGGAATAGTAAATTTAGCAATCGTTAACGCTTAGAAGCATGATGAGAAGAATAATATGTCAATTTAGCATAAAGAAACAATAATTGAAGAAAAATTTGATTCCATGATTTTTTTAACGTTTGTCAGAATAATAATTCAATCATTGCGAGAGAAGAAATAGTTTCCACAAGGCCGGATACGAACCTGAAATGCTGGAACGTTTCATTTAACACTTTTTCTTCAAGAGATAAATCGACCAAGGACCGGTCAACCTCGTGAATGATCACTAATGAATTTTCAACCAAGGATTTTTGACGCAATGGATATTTTACGAATTCGTTTTTCAAAATGGATTACTGGTCGCAATTTCTTGAAGAGCGGTAGAAGCTTGAAGAGAAATATGTAGTTGGTTAAAAATGTTTAATTGGAAATCTCTGAAACATTTTGACTTCAATACTGACTTGATGCTGCCATATTTAAATGAAGGGGATATATTTAATTTTTTTCGGGCATGGAATATTCTGAGTTGTTACATTCATCCGAACCACTTCTTATGGAATGCTATGGAAAGTGTTGATCATAAGGAAATCCCATTCCAATAATGTGAACTTTTTGTTGCTACGTTCTAACGTGATGAGGTAAGGGAAGGCAAACTCATAACTCTTTGCTCTGCCTTTTATGCATCTTTCCCTCTTTAAGGGGTAATACTGGTTACTAATAACGGGATGGTGAGGTAAAGACGGTCCTCGGAGTGAATGCTGCACATATCAAGATCATCGACAAGAAATCTAACTTTTCCAAGTTTTTCTTTTTGTCGCTGGGAGATTTCACAAGAAGAAATAATACCGCCCTATTTCTTATTCGAATATGGAAAGTACACGGTGCATCCAGAGTGGGCAAGAGGGCACCAACCGGAACTGGAATCGAATGGAAGAAAACATGGCAGAGTTCATAGAGGTCGCCTATATTGAATTTCGATCCTGTTTTCTCCTCACGTCACCGGATTGATCATGGGGGCAAAAGTAAGTATTCGAGGTTAATGGACTTAGGAAAGAAAAGAAGGGATTTGAGAAGGGGAAAGCCCGCAATGCGAGGAATAGAGAAGGTTATGGAAGAACTCCATGTGATATTCAAGAGCCACTCTCGGGCTCTTTTCTCGTGTTTATATAAGAATACTCAGATAGCAGAAGCTAGGAGTATCAATACTTCCAATCATTTCGTCGGATTAACTTATGCCAATTCTTAGAAACATTATTTATAATAATAAGGAAAATATAAATTAAAATATGATAAGTAGTATGTATATCCCGTCGGAGCTTTAAATTGAATTTGATTTAATTAGTTTTTTCCCAGGGTCACAGGAATTTTACATGTTACTTAAAGAAATTTGCATTCATGGAGGCTTTGAATACATATATAAAAAAATCCTTTCTTTTCCTTTCATTTCGAACAAAAGTTATTCTTTTAAATATATTATTAAAACTGTTGAAACTTATTATAGCGAATATTAAATTTTTTCACCCTTTTGTAAAATATGATTTGTTACATTTTCGAGTGAAAGAACATCATTGGAATTTTAAAAAAATCTTGTGAATACATTAAGAATAAGTTTTATATCTAAGATAATTTTCAGTTTTTGCTTTTACCAATTTTCGGGGTTAAGTTTACTATTATTCGTAAAACAAAACATTTTGTTAGATCCTGATGAAATCCACGAAAAAGAAAGCTTTAGGAACTTATTCAAATTTTATTCAACCTAAATCGTTCTATATTTGATATTGATTCAAATGAGTATGCCGACTGTTTGTGAAAACTATGCCCAGCTTCAATAAGTAATTTTCTTTTCTTGAAATCACGGCTTGAATTACTTGGCGCAGTTTCTGAAAGTGGTGGGAAATTGATTTAAATATTTACAATACAGGAAAAAATGATACGCCGGAACATCTAAACCTCAATTAGATGAAAAATGAATCAGTAGATATTCCAATAAATTCAACCCCTCACCAGAGGACAAAAGAAATACCTCTAAACATGCCAAAATTTTGGAGATTTTCGTGATTCCAGAAGAAGTGGCAATCCTTCGTCAGAGATAAAAGACACCATCGTGTCCGTAGCAAAGCAGGCAACAATGGAGAACGTGGTTAGAAAGTAACTAAGGTTGTACTAAAATAGGAGAAATCACAAATGGAAGAAAAAGAGGTCGAAGAAAGAGCATGGGGGATAGAGAAGCATGTGAAGTGGTTGGAGAAGGAAAGAAATCTTAGTTGTGCAGTGAAACCTCAATATTTCGTTGCCTTGGAAGAAAAGGAAGAAATGCCTAAGATAAAAGGATTTGAAGTCTCACGCTATAGGATATCAGTTACTGCAAAACCTACCGTGTTGGTAAAACATGGCTGAAAAACAATACCGTCTCCATATACAGTTCTCTGTTTCTACTTCTTCACTTCTACTACCCTGAATTTTCATCGGTGATTTTATTTGGTTTGAATGAAAAGAGTGTCGATGTTATTCTTCTGAATTTTATTGTTGTTCTGAATTTAACTTCATATTATAAGAATTATATACTTTATGCCTTATATCCTCGATTACGACTTAAAATTTATCAAAATGTATATTTTTATTTCATATATGAATTCTTCATTTCACTCTCCTATTAGAGAAGTCGCTGTTTATATTTTAATACTTCATGAAGCAATCTATGATTTAGGAATATAAGATGGCTAGCGTTTATTGGATTTAAAGACGTTCATTATATTAAAATTAAATGGCATATAATTTAGAGGGCAAATTTTAAACATACATACACACTACCTTTTGCAAGAAAATAACCTCTCTTCTTGCTCAAATATTTTTTCTTTCTTCAGAAAGAAGTATTCTGTTTTAAACCCGTGTTTGATTTTATGTAATGCTACTAAATTTGTATCTTATTTTTCACTTGCTGCAATTTAAAGTATAACTATTAATAGACAATTCTATTGCTTAAAATTCTTCATAACTATAATACATTGCACTCATATTATTTATGTAATAACTATTTTTTCATAATTTGATTGCATTATAATCTTATTCGCTACTCATCATTATTGAGTGAAGCTTTTCTCAATTCATAGAGCATACAAAATCAATTTTTTACGCTTACAATATCATAAATTGAGTATTCTTTAAATGAGTACAGTATACCATTTTCCGAGAATTTTTAAGTCTTTCGAATCAAAATAATCAGTAACGGATTTACAAATTTAACTTATCCATAATTTAAATTCTTTAAAAGTAGAATAGGTACCTAGGACCTGCTTCATAAGCGGGATATTAGTTGGCAGTGTAACATTAGTATATGAATGAATCATCGACAAAAAATATCTCTTGCAACAAATATGGCCTTCGAAAAAAATAATCTAGGAAATTGTTGAAACACGAGCCTCGACGCAGAAGATAAAAATGGTTAATCTCAATCGAGTTAGGATGGTAATCATCGAGTAAGAAAGTCAATCTTTATTCAATCAAAGCTTATCTTGCGATAGATATAACTAAATGAAATTAAAGAAAATGATTAAAGATACAGATAGCACGATTGATTCAACCACTAGCACTAACAAAATAAATCTGATGTGGCCAACACATGGCTTTCTCCATATTTATTGAAAATAGAAGAATATGCTGGTAATATATAAATAACTAACTAATAAACTAACTAAACATGAATTTTGGAAATGATCGGATAATTAATTTTTAAGATAGATCGCCCAAAAACTTTTTTACCACAGACAGACAAACACACAGACATGTTCGGGAAAATAGCGAAAACGAGCTCTATGGTCCCCAAAAAATTTATTTCCGTTGAAATCTGGAGGTCGATTTTTTTACGAATACAATACTTTCTCTATACTACGTATAGGGAGAAAGTAATAATTCTATATATACGTATACTATGTAATTCAGTATGTAGTAGATACATAGCATTGGCGTTGGGGACCACACACCTGAGTCCTTCGTTACAATAGTAAAAGTACGTCCTATTCAACTGCTATTGATATTTTGATAAAAAGTGATAACTTATTTCTTATTATCAATCAATCATAACACCTTAAATTTAAGAAATGCGAAATTAAACAATACTATCAGTTGATTTCTCTCAGTATCTTCCATTCCTTCATTTTTCATACTACCAAAATGAGTCTTCCAAACGGAGTTTACGAAACGAATCTTTGGAGGGCGCGCAGAAAAGAAACCGTTGAAATTATAACCAATTTGTCGACGTCCTAATTGTCTCATCTCTTAAAGACGTTAACGATGTTGACGGTTTTCATTTCGCCAGTCTTTTTGTCCGATACGAAGATTGAAGGGAGGAGACAATTTTATTTTCTTCTGCGAATCTGGTTATTGACTTCGCTCCTGTCTACGCCTTTAGTTCATAACTAGATTGCCCCTTGGATAATTAGGAGAAAGGCACATCTTTGAAATGCAGTTGTTTCCAATGCTCGTTAAGGACCGAGATTTTCAGTCGTTTTCTTCGTAGACGAGATGAAATTTTAGAAAAACGATTTCGTCGCATAATCTGATGTTTCCTCAATTGAGTATATGTATAAGTTGCAGGTTAAATTTATTTTTCAGACTCAAAATATAGCAATCTTTTATTAAGACATCCCGTTATTCATGGGAAAGCCACGTTTATGAACCTTCCATGATTAGTTATCTTCAAGAAAAGGACCATTTCCCTTTCTAATGCTTTTGCCTCAGTGATTTCTACGACCAACTTGAGGAAAATGTGGATATAGTGCATATACGTAGTATAGAGAAAGTATTGTTTTCATAAAAAATCTACTTCGAGATTTCAACGGAAACACGTTTTGGGGTCCCTAGAACACCTTTTGGCCATTTTCAGAATGATTTCTGAGAGTGTGTGTGTTTGTGGGCGCTCTAATATGAAAACTATTTGTCGTAGAAACACCAAATTTTATATATAGCACTTTGGCAGGTGCCTTTAGAGTTGATTGCTTCTTGGAGTAAATCGGTTAACCGGAAGTCAAACTCTATTTTTCGAGGCTCGTTTCTGTTCTTGCAAAATTTCTCCATTAATCTGATATTTAGGTGTATACAATTATGTACAAAACTTACCAAAAATTTTATTTTATTTTAAAACATTTTCGATATCAACCATCGTTTAGGAGTCGTATCATAATTAACCAATTTCCTGATTATAGATACATATTTACGTTAAAATGTCGTTTTCATTTATACCATTTCATAATAATGTTGAATACAACATGGTTACTATATTTCTTCTAAGTTTTATTTGGAAGTAGATTTTGAACTTGATACACGAGTATTTATTTCAAAATAATGATTCAATTTTAATTTTTTCGTGCCGTTATTGATTACTCTTCACAATAACAATAAATTTCGTTACTATGGGTTTGTTTACATGGCAAACAATGCAATGCAAATAGTCTTTCGCTCACACTCTTGCTATAGATTGAGCTCTGGCTGATTGATAAGGTTTAAAAGGTTTTCTGCTTTGTTTTTTTACTCCATTTTTATTCTTTATTTGTTTTCTTTTGCGTATATTAATAATTTTCGTCATTTTCTGTTACTTTTTAAGTTTCAACTGTTAAAATGTGTAGTCATTAATTTTATTAATCGTTTTTGTTGTTCATGTGTTATTTTGCTCTTCGTTCACATTTTAATTACGTTTCCATCGCCTATTATATTGAGTTGGAAATATAATCAGTTTTGTGATTTATACTAAATAAGTGCTTATAGTGTACTCAAAAGACTAATATTACCAGTTTTCATCGAACATGTCCCGAAAAACGTTATTTATCATCTTTGTGACATATAAGTATATATAATATAAATTAATCTATAATGTATCTTCCAAGTTTATATTGAATAAAACTTCGACAATACTGTCGTAGATAGAAATCTACATCTTATACATAGAGAAAGTCAGGGATGTATCAGATTTTAAAAATCAATAATTCTTTTAACCCTTAAAATTGAAGATCATTGACCTTAGCGTCAAAGAATAGTAATTTATTGATTCTTGATTATCAAGATATTCATGCGATTATGAGAAATGCCGTCCGAATTCCTTGGCGAATAATTTATTTAGGTTAGATCTTAGTTTTAGCATTATTTATCGAAGTATTTGGTGGATAGTTTACCATATTTAGGATTTTGTTAGCCTATATTAGGTTTGTCGCAGAAAAAATATTCTATGTTCATTATACAATATTCTACACACAGATATTCCCGAATACATCGCAAATGAATTTTCAAGTTTAGAATCGGAACATATCTTGAGCAAAAGAGAGTGCAATAATCTGCTCATTACTCACTATCGAAATGAAGCACTCCATAACTCCTACATTATGACAGTAAATAACTAATGTAATTATCTCCCTCTTTCTCTGTGCCCTCTCACTCTTCCGAGAGAAAATGCCTTACTCAACGTCAGCCTAATAGACCTCCATATTAGAAAGCCTCACTACTCATTTTTACAATTTTGATATACTCCGCGCCGTACATCATCTTCTCTGGTTCTTCTATCCTGGCTCAAACCTTTCTTACCAAAACCCGGTCTTATATAGTAAAACTAAATCTACTCTGACTAAAAATACTTTATTGATTTTGCTTACGCATTTCAACGCACAATATGCTTTTTCTGTCTTTGTACGTAATTTTACATATTTTGTCTAAATAGAAAATATTTAAGGCTTTAGTTATTATTTTTCTTACTGCGATTCATGTGTTTATTTTGCTATCGTGCTCGAATCTTATTCATTTTTCTTTAAATTTAGATACTGACGATACATTTTAGGCCTCTAATTTTTATCGTGGTTGCTAGCTTTAGATTAAGGGTCACCAGATAAATATTTTGGATTTCGGGTATTTTTAGGCTATTTCAATAGTAATTATTGCAATTAATATCTCTCATCGAATGCGAAATCTTATCGGAAAAAGTTTACTTATCGCATCCTTAAAGTTAGGCAACCCGTGTGTCTTAATTCGTTGAAGTTCAGTACTTGCAAAGCGGTCGGCAGTGAATCCAAGATTATAAAACGACTCAGATGCTTGCAGTGAACGCATTACATAATTACCTCTATTCCGAAGCAATGTAGATATAGATATTGCAATTGTTATGTCATAATAGAAACCTGTTTCATTAATAATATTCATTCCCTATGTAGGTTAAAAAAAGTAATGTTTTTTTTTAAATAAGACACTTTCTCTTATTTTACGAATTGATTTGGGGATTCTACCAGAGAACTTTGTTGGTTTTTAAATGAAACATTTTCAATGTTCAATCATATGTTTTGTTGCTTTTACTTCAAAAGGCTCTCATAAGTATTCACTAGCAAGACATTTGATCTTTTGTTTGAATGAATGAATTCAAGTGATTGAAGAAAAATCTCTTTTCATCTCAGTAAAAGCACAATTGATGATTCACAGATTATTAGCTTTTGTATTATGCGTAAGTTAGAGATTACATTAGGCTCAACGTGTCAATAACGGAGCCACCTGCGAAACAGAGCCGTTTCTTTGTCGACTGTGAGTGAAAACCTTTTATTAATTGCATCATTTTATCGGATATGGTTTTCCTTAACTAGAGAAAACTTTTTAAAAGTGCCAATGCCTCGTTTTGACAGAATACTTCGATGTAAACGTCTCATGCAAAATTTAAATTCAGATGTTTTACTCTCCCTCATTATCAAAGAATATGTTAAAACTTCTCTTTCAGTGAGGGCCAAATGGAATAGAGTCTTTCTCAATCGAAAATGTGCAATGTTAAGATATTTTGAAGGTATGCCTTGCAATCTGACACTTATTCGATGACGAATAAGTGTCAGATTGCCATAATGCTTCAGTAAACATCATTCAAATCAAAACTAAGAAATATAATTATTTGTTTTTGACCCTATACCTACATTCTTGATAGTGATCATGCAATTAAAATTACTTTTCTAAGTAAGGTACAAATTTCCATCTTTTGCGGCAGTGCGCAAAAATATCTAAAACAATGTCTAAAATACTCAAGTACAAAACAGTTATATTTTATAATTTGTGGAATTTAGAATATATCAGCATAGTCCAATGAACAGGATTGCATACCTTAAAATTATCATGTAATTTTACGCCTGAAATTTTACTGTCGGAGAATGGAGCTACGAATACTAAGGCATCACCGTCTACATATACAATTTCTAAATATCGAAACTCTTGTTCGTATAAAACATTGAAAGCAAGGTAATATACTTTTTTGTTGAGAAGATCAATAAACGATGGTTTAGATATAGAATAATCCTGGAGAAAACGATTCGCATTATAATCTTAAGTGAAGGTGAAGTGATTTCGTACGTTCTCTTACGAGTACGTACGAAATCGTACCGTCAGCGGAAGATTGTGAAATAATATAATAGAAAGTGACAGTTTGCTCGATCTTATGGAAGAAAGGAGAATTCCAACCTTAAACAAGAGTTTGCCCTAATTCTACCCCTCTTTCATACAAATACGATTAAATTATACATGAGGCCACTACCGGGGAAATGGAAGGAATTTAAACTCGCAGAGAGAGAGAGGGGTTTCCGAGAAATCCGGACCTCCGCGGCGATAAATGGAAAGCCGGATCCTTTTCGTTAAAAAAAACTCCATTCTCGTTCGATATCCTCACCGCCGCCTCAAGACTTCCCAATTTTTCCTTATCTCTCTCTCTAATCTGCCCCTCTCCCTTCCCGTAAACATCTTTCTCTTGTGTAGGAAGAGGGCGTGGTTTTGCCATCTACGCCATGCCACTCAATCCCCCTTCTGCACAAATATCGCCACCCTCACCTCCGCCCTGAGACATCCCATTTTTTCCTTTCCGATCGATGTTTTCCTTTTTGCCCTTTTTCGCTCTCCCTCGCTTCCTTTTCTTTGTGAAAGACGCCATCTCCTTCCCCTCTCTGGAGTATTCCCGGGATCCGTCCCGTACGCGCCATCATGATTTCGTCACCCCCTCCTGCAAATGTGAACGTATGTGCCGATTTATTTTTCCCCTCTTGTTTCTCGAGATGAATTCCTCTTAAAGGGAAAGAGTGTATTGCGGCAGTAGTTCTCATTCACCATCTCCTTACATGGCTTCAATCGTCAAAATGTGTATCGGTACCATTGGAGTAAATGCTAATCACTGCTATTCTCTTAAAGGCTAGAGATCTCTTCGCTCATAGTGTACACTCAACTTGCATATTGTGCTTGTATCAAACGAAATTATCAATGACTTTTGAATTAAAAGACGTGAGAAACAAGCCTCATTTAATTGATAGGTGAACTAAGAACTAGGTAGTGCACCAAGGAAAATTCCCAGGGAAGAACGGACATGGAGTCTGTAAAGGTCGGGACGTGAACCCGGATCTCCCGATTGGCGGTCAATTGGGAGATCTGGGCTTTTTGAATGTTTTTATGTATAATATCTATCTTAGCGATAAAATTATAATTTATATTATTTTCATGCCTCTTTTTTTGCTTCTAAGTCAGAATTTGAGTTTCAGATGAGCGTACAAATTTGAAATATTATGCTGAGGTCCTAATGTAATGGATAGCAAAAATAGTGCAATTCCCCTGATCCTCTCATTGCTGTTTTTCCAACCAACTAATTACGGGTACATATATTTTCTTCTAAGCTCATATGTTTTATCCTCACATCTCTTCAAATATCCTATTGTATTCCTTTTTCTTTGTATCCAAGTTCCCTTCACCAATGGTGAAGTGCCTCCGATTCACAGAAATACCTCGTGCACCACGAGTTGCAAGGATACAGGTTTCATTAAAACTGCGTATTCATTTATTTCCGCTGCATATATTCATGTGAAAGTGTTAATAATTTATGTAATTTTCAAATATAAGCTAAAAGAGAAGTTATATAATAAAAAATTAACATATCTCAAGTACACAAAAATTAACCCAAATTTTAACTATGCTACAGCTGGTAAAAATACATTTTTAATCAGAAGTAACATAAGTTTAGTCAAATAAAAATAATTTTTCGTCAAATAACTTTGAAGAGGAAAATGAAATATTGCGGTTTGTACTAAAACCATTGAAAAAGTCTTTATTTTTCTTACCTCCATTGAAAGAGTGAATGAATATTCATTATGAAAAATTCACCTTAATTTAGTTTCGTATTGATCTTCTTCAATGCGTAGTAGCCACGTTGTAATTCATATGATCAGAAGCCAATCATTAAAAAATAAAAAATAACTTATACATCTTTAAATAATATTCAAGACCCTCGGGGTTAAAAAATAATTCCATGTGTATAAAATGGATCACTTTTTATTTTTCGATAAATTAAAGTGAATCGTCGAAGGAAAGTTTCCCACTTATATTTAACTTGGAGAGAAAGCCTCAAGGGGTTAGTGCTTCATACGCCGCAGTATTTAAACGGCCTCCTCCAAAAACCGACTACTCAAAGTTTTCGCGGCATTCCACTCCAAACTTGAAATCCGACGGAAACTTGTCCCAGCGCTCGATCATTATTTCTCCTCTCCTCAATTCCATCGATCCCTCCCGCGGTACTTATTCACTAAGATTGTTTTCCTAAAAGATTCGACGCTGTCATCTTTAAAGGAATCGTTTCTCTTCGTTGCTGAATCTACCGATTTACTGAAGAAGAATATCTCGTGGATTTATGTCATCTTGATTGACTGAACGATTGTCGCCCACTAAATAATTTATTTTCTAATTACGTCACCGAATTATTGCTTAATGCCATTGGTCTCATTAGTCGTTGGATCTTATAGCAGATAGTAAATATAGTATAATTTAAGTTTCTATTCTATGTTATTTGAGGGTCTCTTTGAATTTCAATTCGTTGTTTTCCATCTCTGTATTCGGTTCGACTAACAAAAAGTATTTTTTTCTGTTTGCCTCGCATTCACTGGAATAATCTGTTGATTATTTGCTATCCATATTGAGTTTCTTCATTCATATATTTCCAAATTATTTGTTTCGAGTCAGTGTTGAAATTTTTGTCATCCTTTATGGCTGATTTTGATAAATTTGTCTCATAGCTTAATAGAATCTGATAATTTGGCCTCGACTTTGTGGTAGTTCTCCATAATAAAACTTGAGAAAAAGAGAAGATAAGTTATACCTCTACCACAGAATTATGTTCTAAATTCTAAAGTCTGTGGTGAAGGTATTAGTGTTCTTCTTATTTTTCCCGAGTTTTACTCGTAGCTTAAGCTGATTTCGTGGCCAAAGTTAATTCTATCAATGTATTTTATTTTATCATTCTATATTTTTCATAAGTTAGTTAATTTTCTGGAGGATATTGTTGATATGAATATTATTTGTAGCTAGTGAAGCCTTTTGAAGCACTTTGATTTACAGAATAGAGTTTCTGGCGTCGTGATGAGCGAATGCATACAAAATAATGAGTTAAATGCCTCTCCCTGAATATGTTACTGGCTTAAAGGATAAAATTGGGATAGAACAGAGATTTCTGTTAAAAAAAACATTTTCTGCCGCCTTACTCTTCTCTTTCCTCATTGTATTTCATTCTCTCTTTCCTCTCTTTTCTTTCACTTTTCGTCAAATTGAAGTTTAAATTCAGGTTGATTCTTCCGAGTCCCAATTCCACCTGGAGACATTCCCCGTATCTCCTTCACTTCTTTCCCTATCATCTCTCGTCTATTCTCCTCCAACCCTTTCCCCGTATCTTTCCTCGAAAAAACTTCTCACCTCCTCCTCCCCGCTTCCAGGAGATCAATATCAACCATCCAATCGGAGGAGTAAGTCGAGGAGTAGGGAAAAAAAGGAGGAGGTGGAGATAGGCGAGGTAATGGAGGGAGTTTGCGCGGTATCGGATCGGCAACGTCGCTCGGAGATGTGGCAACGCCGATCCCTGGGACATGGAGTCGTCGTAGTGAATACACTGTAATGATCACGTCCTCATCCCCTCTCCCTTAATCTTAACTCGGCGGTGCGGTTTTCAGACGGCGGAATAAGATGGAGGAGGGAGTGAATAGCAGTCCCATGCAAATGGGGGCGCCACCCTCACTTCCTCCTGACAAGGAAGTCCGTCTCTCCCATGGATCTCTTCTTCCTTTATTGAGAGGTTGGCTAGCGTGACGAAACACGATCGTTGACGGAAGTGCACCCTGATAGATGAAATATTCTCTTCCTTAATTCATCACAAGCTGTTTAACCGATTTTTTTTTCGTTTCGCCGCTTCCAGCTCTGTTTTGATCATGTTTACAGGTACACTTTCACGGATTATGTTGTAATTTTCCGGCGTTGATTCAATTTCGGCGATCACGAAAGGGATTATACCAATTTAACGTAAGCGAGTAAAATTAAATTTTTATAAATATTGAAATCAGTGGCAGGGATTCAATTTACATCCTGATTTTTGTAGTACGTATTCTGCAGTCATTGCAATTTTCGAGTTTCTGCTGCTATTTGTCTTGATAAATGTAAAAGACGGGAATTTATGATTGTTATATTGGAAATATTTATGACCCATATTTAACCACCCGTTGGAGTCGCGAGGTAGATTTCTATTTTACCCGACAGATATTATGATACCTATACTTTGCTTATATTTTCCCCTGCTTTTTAGTAGCTGTTAGGAAATGTGTGGCCTTTACTTTATACCTAGTATTTATGTTTATGCCAACCTTTTTCTTGGGAACACGGTTTTTCGTGAAAGGTGTCGAGTTAAGCGAGCGCTAGGGCTCTGAATTCACCTTTTTAGATTTGAATATTTGGGTTTAGATTTATTTTTTCTGTGGAATGTTACTGTTTCATCAAAAACTGCTTTATTAGAGCAGTTTTTGAGCTTTTTCACCAGCCTTTTTTTTCTAGAAGTCAGATATATTTTTTGAGGTTATATGGTTTTTTTATGTGGTTAATTAACGAATATTATGAGTAAACATTATACAATAGATCATATTTGTCTTAAAGATTATTAATATATCTTTTGATGGTAAAATTATCATGTTTTCCTATATTTTAACACACTTAAAGCAGGGGGTAGAAATGTACCCCGCGCGACTCTTGGTGTGAGTAAAGCTCTTGCGACTAACGGAGGGTTAAATAAACGTAATTAGGTTCGACTATGCGACTTATAATTCCCTAAATTGAGTTAAAATCACACATCTCTATATCCCTTGAAATCTTACGATTTAGACTGGGGTTAACCAACCATATTAACCAGAATGAAGCAATACAAAGTTTATTAAGAAAGTAAGTAGGCAAGCTCCTTCAATCAGCCTTCTTCATCGTATCTTCTCATTACTTATATTTTGCATGTAAATGATCTTCGACAGTTCTTGGTGTTAAGCAGTCTCTCGACAAATTGAGGATTTGGGTTCCAATTTTGGTTTCGTCGGGCTTCATCTGCATACCCAGGTGAATATTTTTTACACGGTTTGTTTTCCTCGATTCCCTCATGTATGTTTGTAAGCTACTATCTTAATGTATCGTTGGAACTATGTATAGCTTAGTTAAAACCGAATGGACAAAAGCAATTAATTCTTGCGAGAGCAAAATTAATTTCAACGAAGGATTTAAAAAATGTACGATCACTTCTATCCATGGAAACTAGTGCTTTAGTCGAATTATAAGGATGGTAATAGCTATTGATTTATTCGACATCTTAAACTAGAACCTACTCTACTATGGAGTTCTTTTTGCATTTTTAGGGCGTCCTTTATTTGTCATTCGTTTCGAAATTTCTTAAATATATCTTACCTTTCTCAGTTATTTCCGAGGCAACCGTTATCATTAGTTACTCAGTGGCCAACGAAATGAAATAGATCGGAATTACTGTGGTAGCAACCAAAACTTCATTTACAGCGATACGAACATTTAATAAACTTTTTCGGGAAAATCAATTTATGTTGTCATAGTTTTCGTGATTTTGGTCAGTTAATAGCAGTAAGTGATAAAAATAAGTCTTTGTAAAATTTACAAAAAGAGAATGGTCTGCTTCGAAACGAAGAACGAACTTCGCAAGTATTTTCTATGGAGGTTACCAACATCGGACAAATATATGTACAAATTACAGATTTATGCTCGATAGTGTTTATTTATGGCACAATTTACGCCTCCTCTCGCTTTGGTAATGAAAAATGTTTAAGAGTAGTGGCTTCCATGTATAAATCGACCCACGGCTATAAGCTTACGTGGGAATGTTAATTTCTCCTCGGCGTGGTTTATCCGTGGCTAAACAAAACCACTTTCCCTTGGCTTTCCTTTTCTCCACCTTTCAACCAATGCCTCACCTCACACCTCCTCTAATACCCACTCACTCTTTTTAACCCGCAAGCCCCTCCTAATCCGATGGGATTTTGAGCGACACCTCACGGTAGCCCGCACTCTGTTATGCTTGCTGCAGCCAGCCTCCGCCATTCCCATAATCCTCTGCGAGGGATTGCTGAAAACACGCCAAGTCCTCTTGACCCAAAACCACTTTTTCGAGCCATTTTCACTTTTCCGTATTTCCTCGTGCGAGATTGACGCCTCAATCGATGGAACGTAAATCTGCGAATTATCTTCTCGCAGCGCCTCAGCCGAAGAATACTCGAGAACCCAGCATGTTTAAATCAGAGCGACCCTTTATTCGGAAAAGTTGGACTATGGTGAGTATCTCTTCCTCAGAAGCTCTTACGTATCGTATTTATCCGCACGCATTCATTCACCTTTTAAATGCATGAAGTTATACCATATTTTACAAGAGTAAACATATTAGAAAAAATCGACAATTTTGCTGTCTTTTAGCACAAATGCATGTGATCAGGTTTAATGTTCCTTATACTGATGATATTTGGTTTCTGAAACCTTATTATAGACGTATAATTAAATTTACAGTTAGCAATAAATTTAAAGATAGAGTGACAAAGAATAACACTCATTTCAGACTTTTCTTATTAATTTTACTCATAGATCATATAAATGCGTAAATTCATATGAAGTATTGTGTCTTTTGCGTTATAAGATATTTAAGATGGAATATTAGAGAGTGCAAATGTGAAATAAGCAATAGCGCAAATCCTATAATATAATTATTTATATAAGGGATAACACTTCTCATACATTTCTGTTGCGTAATTTCTTTAGTGATAAAGGTTTATTTCATCATAGTATCATATTTAATTCAATACCATATTTTAATCGCTCATAATTACCTTAGAATCTTTTAAAAAGCGTGATGAATCAAGTACCTGTCAGACAGCCATGAAACCTCATCAGACCTCAAGAGTCCCGTGATAGTTGTGAAGCGCTTGACCACTTTTTATGGAATCTATTAGCGAATTGGATTCGAAATTACTACGAGGATGAGTTGCGAGTAGAGAGGTGGGCCATTAATCTGCTCCGGGAAATGGTTCCAGAAAGAGATAGGAGACATCTTTAATTTTGCTTTGTGAGTGACGTCGGGGAGCCGCAAAAAATGGGTCCAGAGAGCAGAGGAACGGTGAGAGATTAATGGTCTCTTCAGAGAGACACGAAATAAAGTGTGGGAGGCAGCGATGGAGACAAATCCGTGATTATGAGATTAACGGAAGATAAATTATTTGTGCCTAGTAAATCATGAATCATGTTGTGAGTACTCACTTGTTGGTGTTCATGTTGTAAGAACTGTGGTGCATTTCGTTAATTTAACTATTATGATAAAAATTAAAACTATAAATCTACGTATATATCTTGCCGACCGCCTATGGCATGCAGCAGGGTGCATGTAGAGTCCATTCCATATTCTATATAAGTTATTGCTGCGTTTCGTTCGAGGAAAATGAATTTCCATTACGAATGGGGGTAGAAATTCTTCAGTTTTTCTTGCACTATCTAAGTGGCCTCTGTAACAGGCACCACATTCTCTTTTTTGTTACACCCTCACCAACTACGAGTATGTTGCTCGAAGACAGATAGGTAAATAGAGATGATGAATTATTCATTCCTTAGCCGTAGAATGTATGCTTATCCACACCAAGCTGCTAAAAAGTGATTTTCATCTCATTTCATCTCTTATTTCTGTCGTTCAAGATTTTTTGTGAATACGATTTTCCAATCGCATATCTTAGGTAAGGAAGGTATTTAGCTTTCCACATAACCTTAACAGGATATATATATATTTGCAGAGTTTTCTATCATGCGTACAAATAACCAATTATCAAAAGTTTATTGATTTGCATTACTTGATTCGCCAAATACATCTTTCAACACGGATAGAAGCTCACCATTTCTGTTTTAAAACTAACTGCCACCTGATTCTAATTCTCTATCATTTCCTTCCACCTTTAACTCCATTATAATATTCAAGAAACTGTCGTCCCTAAGCAAGTTGTCCTTTCTTTATCCTATTCTTGTTCTCGATAGAACTCTCTCTCTCTCTTCATTCACTCTCCAATGTAGCTCTACGTTAGATATTTATTGCAGTAAACGTCTGGATCTATCGAAAAACCAAAACTCCTAAATTCAGCTAAGGACTCCCCGTGGTTGCTGAGGCACTTGATTGGCAAACCACGGAGGCCGTGAACGAGGATCCCTCGTCGAGGGGTGACACGGCTGAGATGGATCCACAGAAACAGAGCACCGATCGCTTAGAAATAATAAAAGGAATCGAGTTGAAAAGAACGCGCAGTGGGGTTAGCGAGCGATTACCGCTTCGGAGGAGTGCCATCAGCCCTCATCGGTTTGTTGGTTCCTTTGGTTTGAGTGTTGGCAGGGGATGGGAAGCGGTCTATTGAAATGCGGAGTAAATAGAGATATCACGCTCTATTCCCGGAGGTAAGCGGCGGTCCAGAAGGGTGAGGCGCGATGGGGAAGGGACTGCTCTCCCTTCCGCCGCACCTTGAAAACCAGATCTGCAGAACGGACGGGGGGAGGGAGCAGCTCAACCCGGGTGTCTATAATACCCTCATTACAAGGAGAGCTGCCTGGGGGTCGCCTATTGTGACCGCTCCCTCCCTTTTGCCAAACCCCTCCTTCCTGCCCTGCCTAACCTTTCAACACACAAGTTGTATGCCTCATCAGATTTAGGGTAAACTTTCATTCTCGAGCGGCCCATTATATCGGTCTTAAAAACCAGCCTTCAAACATCCTACTCCATTCTTTAAGCTTCAGTTCTCCGCGCCTCACTCCCCGTGCTTTTCCGTCTTCATTCACCCTGGTTTCCGCGACTGGCGACAATACCCAAAAGTATCCACCTCTCGCCTCTCCTGGCCTAAGCCGCTTTTTCGCCTATGTGTGCCTCAGGGAGTCATTCTAGCGCCCCTTTTCTTTCAGTGTCTTCAGCGTGACGGTTGGAATCGCTTATGGATTGGAGTCATGTACGGTTTTTTTCTTACGCTTGCTTTCGGTTTCGGGGTGCTTTTAATATTTCTTTCCTCAGCAGGGTTGCCAACCTTTCGGCCTGAGAGCCGGTCTAACACATTCCCGGTCTAATTCATTCCATGTATCGTCTTGAGAAATTTGTGGAAAAATGTTGTCTTCGAAGAAACGCTGTTGGTTTACGGGAATGTGATTTTTTACGTGATTGCGCCTTGTGTTGGCATTTCTTCATATCGCGAATATTTAGGTCCGGAAAAGTTTGATGAAAAGAAACAAACGCCTTGGGACGACAGTCAGCTGAAAGTAGCATTGTAAGGGTGGCTCGGGGAATAATTCTAGGGAGATATAGGCTGGGTTATGAATGCAAGATATTAGCCTTCAGGTGTTCTGATGGAATGAAGCCTTGGCTGGAAGCAGGAAAGCCTGAAGAGCTGCTAAAAAGCCAGTATTTGCATTATTCATACTTGAAAACAATATGGATTTTCTCGAAAATATTTTGTTTTTGCAAAACGTATTCGTTTAAAAATTATCAAATGTTAATTCCTTTGAAAATAGTAGTTCCTATTATATTTTAACGTATTATAAAAAATGAAAATCTCATCAAGATTGGTAAATTCGGTTATAACAGGATATTTTAAAAGGCGAGGTTACTTTGGTGAGAAAATCTAAAAGCAATTACAAGGCCTGATGTCTTCGTCGCTATCAGGAAAACGACTTTTTTTTGTAAGCCCTCAATGAGATAAGTTGTGCAACCCCTGTATTAAATCAGTCAAATAATCGTGATATCTACTAGATGCATCCAGGCCTTTACATCCAGCGATTAGAGAATTATGGAAAGATTTTGGTGTGCGCTATTTGTCTTTAAGCGGGCCTTAGAGATAGCACCAAAAAGATTGGAGGCTCTCGAATTGTGCGTTTAGCCTGAAATGGAAAAAGTAAATTGGATTCATACAGAAACTACCTTGATTGAATGTATTTACATGAATCACTCGGACGGGATTCGGAAGAATAATTTCTCCCTCATATACAACAACACTTAAAGCATCAGCAATAGTTTCCATGCAAAGTGACTGTTTTATTCGTGTTATTCAGTCCGTGATCACTGTAGGAATGTGCAAGAGACTGAAATCTTCTTAAAGCGTCTATTCATGGAGAAATACCACCTTTTCAGCTGCGGGCCCCGGGTCAACTGCCTCCTTTGCTTACCATCCAACTCCTTACGACGAAGCAAGCTGCTATGCATTCAATTCTTCCGCGTATTCCTGCATTGCTATGCTTTTAAATGGTTCATTGCAGAAACTGACATTTAACCAGAGGAAGGTTGGGGATATAAACGACATCCTGGAGGATTTCTATACTAGTTCCCAATATAGTGTGCGCGTTTAAGGTGGGAAGCAAGGGGCCTCTTGAATCTGCTGTCGTGGCGGTGATTAATATCGCTGACTGGTGGAAAAAATATATTTGCGGCCAAAGGTGAGTTCATGATTCGAGGTTGAATCCGCATAATCCGTTACTTATATAGGTGATAAATGGTCATTATAGGTGATGGATGACGGGAGTGGACTCGTCGACGGCTCTTTATGTAAATATAATGCCGTGTAATGAGGCGAGAAGTGGAGGATGGGCGGATGCCAAAGGTCTTAAGGAAGAATCCTTCCTCTTGAGAATAACGCGATATCCGATTAACTCCTTAGTTACCTTTGAAACATCTAAATGCGCGAGATTGTAATTGATTGCGTTTTATGTCCATGAAAGATGACTATGATATTGCCAGAGGAAGGTCTTTTAGATTTAAAAGCGAAGAAGCATTAGCAATTAGGTGAAATGTTCGGAGATAAGCTTTTTTATTGAGAAGTTAAGAAGCGACCATAATTGATTTGCCACAGTAGTAAATATTACGAAGTCTGATAGAGCCAAACAATGCATTCCGTTGCTAGGTCATCTTCTAATTTAATCATCTTATGCTATGGTGTGGATATTGGAATTTCTAGTTTTATTTATCCGAGTAGTAAGAATTTCACATTTAAATGTTCTCATTTACCTATTGGACGCGTGCCAGCCTTTGATGGAAGCAGTACCAAGCTCAATTTTATTTGGAGCCCCATTGTATCTGTATGGTAGAAAAAAGTGTCCAGCCGTAAATATTGATACAAAAACTCATCTCCATTAGTAATCAAGATCATCAGCCGATGCCATAATTGGTTAAAAATCTTTATATGAAAGAAATAGTATCCTGAATCTCAAATGCACAAGAACTTACTTATTGGACATTAAATACCGATAAAAATTAAATTAATAAACAGGGCCAGATTTAGGTATTATACAAAAAATACCAATTCAAGGAGAGATAATTTGATTTACATTGAACATATAGGTCTAAAGTTGATCGTTTTCCCGTTAAAATGTTGGCTGTGTCTTGAAGGTATTTATGTAAATAAATATATTTTAGAAGCAATCGCTTCAAAGAGAAGAAAATAATATTGTAAAAAATAGCGACGAGATGATATATTACGTTACATTGGATGAAGCATCTGCGATATCAGTCAATAATGAAGTAGTTCACGTGAATGAAATAACTAATTGCAGACTGTTGATACAAATAATGTTGTGTGACTACATATGAAAGTAATCGACAAAGAGGTCACGTGATACAAGGGAAAAGGTGTTAAGACAACAATGTTAAAGGCGAAAACAACAAAGTCAGTTAATGTTGCTATTAGGTAGCCAAAGGTCTGAAGTAGATACTGTTAAAAATACTTTAAAATATTACTGATTCTTTCAAATACGATAAAATGTAATCAATACTATGTAATTATCAAATCGCAGTTCCACATGCTAACCAATAATGATCGTATGATGACGGTTATCGCGTACATAGCTCAAGTGTTCAATTTCCTCTCCTTATTCATCGAGATAAAATTCCATGATATGCCAGTTACGTCGAGAAATACCGCGATATTAAAATCGACGATCTGATCTGCGATAAAACCTCTCCAGACACTAAAACCTGGATGGAAGTACTCATTTTTTATCGATGATTAATGAACGCGCTATTGTCAAACCTCTTGACCGTGAACTTGCAAGAAATATATCCATCATGGGATTAGCGAAGCAGATGCGAAGCTGCATTTCTGGACGGATTAGCTATCTGAAGGTAATGAGAAAGCATATAGCGTAGATATTACAAGGCGTCCGTTGAAAATGGAGAGAAAGCCTTTTCACAACGCAGACCTTCCTCCTCCCACCATAAGGACGGTTGCAGCTCGGTGAATTAGCACTTCCAGAAGCTCGTCATCCTTTGGCAGAAGAGTTCTCAAAGAGGGGGAGGGCGACACCTTTTTTTAAATGGCCTTAATGAACTTCTCCGAAAAGAGCCCCGAAAAGCACAAAGCCCATTCTGACAACCTCGAAGGGGGGAGGAGGGGGGGGGGTAGAAGAAGGCTGGAAGAAGATTTTACAAGCGAAATAAAAATTTAACATTAACAGTTCTGTAGTTATGTAGAAGGCAAACCAAAAGGGCATATTATTTTCATTTCTCTGCATTACTTTTACATTACAAACGTAAATTCCGCGTTTGCACGCATCAGCTTTCCCGTTGTAATTCCGGAGAAAAGTTCATTTATAGAGTAATTTATTCCCAGTTATTGAATTATATGTTTTGTTAAAAAATAAGACTGCCATGTTTGCTGAATTTTAACTCATTTGCATAAATAAATACGCATCAATTGTTATGATTTAAACGCTCTGAGGACCTTGCTCACTCGTTCTTTCCTTTCCATCTTTACACATTTCTGCTTTAAATACATCCGTGCATCTTTTCACTACACTTTTCTTTCTTTAAATGAGCAAAAACCACAGACGGCCGGTCGAAGTTGTGTTTAGTGTCGTGTCAAGTATTGGTCTTTGTAAAAATAACCACCTTTATTTTAAATCAGATTCAATAAAAGATGATTACAATATTTTAAATTTTTTACTAATATTTATTTTTGCGGATAGCTAACGTGCAGTTTTCTGATTGAGAGTAAAAGGACTTGAACGAGCAGTTTTCTCATCATATCCCATATTTGTCATTTCGCATACCATGTTTGCTGGATGCCCAAACCAGCGTTAACAAACTCTTCTAGAGACCATCCATCCACTATTACCACGAAGGCTTTCTATCCTCCCACATCCATTAATTACCAAGTAATTACGATTTTTTTCTCTTCTGTTTTGCCATAAACGCCTTCACTTTGAAAATCCTTGGATTTACCTTGGCACAGAAGAGAAACAGAATGTCAGGAACATTGCATTAACCTAACAGGGAAAGGGTGTAGGGGAAGAGGAAAAGATAGAGTACGGGAATAGTAAAGAAATAAAGGAAGACGTAGTAGGCGAGGAACTCTTGGTCCGCAGTCAAAGCAGAGAAGGGAATTTTGGGGAATTCCCAGTGGTCACACCCAAAAGCCGCAGTTCATCAACGGGGGGCTGGAGGACAAGGGAAGTGAGCTTCAGCAGAGTTCATTATCTT
Source organism: Sympetrum striolatum (assembly GCA_947579665.1). Classification (NCBI taxonomy): domain Eukaryota; kingdom Metazoa; phylum Arthropoda; class Insecta; order Odonata; family Libellulidae; genus Sympetrum; species Sympetrum striolatum. The sequence goes on along the minus strand of OX388347.1, from coordinate 79,094,785 downwards.
GGAGGTCTTTCAAAACCGGAAGGAGGTTTTCTGTGAGTGCTTGGACAAGGGAGTGGACACAAGTTGTCGTCGGCTGCTTCTCTCTGCGATCTCTCGGTATTCTTCGACCCCGCACCAACCCTTTTCCCGTGCTCAGGCCAATTTCGCGGAAACAGAATGGAATGGGTGTCACTTAAAACCTTCCTGAGTCCGGGAAGGGCCGTCGAAAGGCTGCAGTTGGTTATCCTCTTGCGATGTCTGCATTCCTCGCGCGACCACCGCTCCTTATACACCAGTAATCCCTTCCTCCTCGGCTTTTCTCTCCTATTGCGAAATTAAAAATTGCACCCGGTTCCTTAGAATACTCTTCTGAATAGGTGAGAAAAGAAAGAGTGCGTTTGAATGTACTGGCGTTTCCGATAGTCCTGCTAATTGACTATCCGTTGCTAAGGATTTAAGTTGTTCGTTTACAAGGACGGGTTGCGTAATATTCATCGATTCGTCTCTTATCTGATACACACGTTTGCTGCTTTTAGCAAGAGATGATTTAAATTCAAGCTGCGTAAGGTAAAATTGACTTTGACTTGGTTATGGATCACATTTTTCTTAAATTATCTGTGTACAATGCACCCATCGAAAATCAAAATGCATTATAACAGGCCCTGTCAACTAATGATATGTTCTAATATAAAAAATGTTACGCTGAAAGGCCATAGGTTTTGTTAATAATTTTTACGAAAAATCAACAAATATCACAGATATACTTTATGTCACTTTAACGATATATTGGAATCTTAAATGTATCTGTCGATTAAATGTTCAAACTATCCACTGATTGTGAACTTTCTTTATATCTAATGTTCAATGAGAATCCTTTTGCTCTAATGAATATTGCATATATAAATATATTTTGCAGTTTTCATTGTTCTTTATTTTGAGATCTAAATCTTTCTTTCTTTAATTCTTTATTAAATCTTTCTTAGGTTTTCACACCCCTCTTTTGATTGTGCTTGTGTGACTGGGATGGATGTATTTTTTCTGAGACCAAAACTATCACAGTTTTGCTCCACAATACTTTACTTTTTCCAGATTTCCTTCTCTGAAAATGGGTATATATTGTAGCTTGTATCTCGTCTTTTGCATTTATAATAAAACAAGGGTTAAAGAGAATATAGAACTCCCTACTTCTATTTCCGGACAATAAAAACTTTTGTACATATGAGGTTGGATTGATAAAGGATTTATTATTGACCGAAAATGTTCAATATTAAATGTTCAATAATCCGCTAGGCAGTACAAATACTTAGGTTTCCTCTTCAGTTGTAATCTTTAATTTAAAATGCACAACCAAAACGTAGCTGGATCAGCCGATAGGACTCTGAGGCTACGCAACCGCGTCCTGAGGGGCAGCGATTCGAGCGTAAAAGAGGTGACTTACTTTTCACTGGTTCGTCCACTACTTGAGATCGTAGTTTGGAATCCTCCCGAGAAGGGTTTGATCTTGGAGCTAGAGCGCGTGAAACGTAGAGCGGCTCGTTCCATAAACAGAGACAATAGATTCGATAGCAGCGTGTCCGAGATGATCGAATCCTTCGGCTCGAAATCTCTTAAGAAAAGATGAACTGAGTATAGGCAAACATTTTTAAACAATGATTTACACGACGAAATACGCTACGTCGTGATCCCAACTCTCAACGAACGCGATTTTCGCAACCAAACGAAAGAAATATTTCGCAAGATTATAGCGAGAATAAATGGCCTTCATTGGTCTGTTTTTCCGGATAGAATAAGGTGCGCTAATTTGAAAATTATTTAGGTAATTTGGTGTTTCACATCCCCTGCCATACGCCTTAGTGCGGCTCCCGGTGTACTAATGTAAATGTTAATGTAAATAAATCTGTCAATCGGGCGTTATTGGAAGATGTTGCATATATTGTTTGCATAGGTGCGAAAATATTACCACTGCTACATCAGAGAAAATATTTATCAAGTTGATAAAGGAATATCTGCTTAAATATGATTAAGCTGAATTTTTATTTAAGAACATATTATGAAAGCTGTAATCTGTAAAGAATATCCAATCCACTATATTGGATTCTATGAGATAAATATTATTATTATGTATTATGTTTTGATTAATTCTACACATGGTCTATATTCATTTTTTTGATTGATCATATGGTTTATTTGTTTAAAATTTATGTCAATGAAAATTCGGTAACCCAGAAACTGGTGGCTATCACCATAGGGGTACCTATATTACTAATAATGTTCTTATTATAAATGTTATATAAAAGTGGAGGAATAAACAGTATTATTATTATTATAGGTATCGGCAAAATCTCTTTATTAGGATACTTAATGGTCTAGATTATTTTAGTTTTCGTGGGGAAAGAATACATCACTTCAATATCCCAGACTAAACATCAAAAAACAGGATGGGAGCGAAATCCTTTTGTCGTCGTTAGAGTGCGCCTATCGAATTTCTGGATGCTCGGATCGCAAACCTCTCAATTTTCCTCAAATAAGTCCAAACGCTCTATTTTAACTCCAACTTACCCAAAATCGATCCAAATTCCCTTTTGCCACGGAAACGTCCTCCTTTCCCTTCTCCATTGTCCTCTCTATTCCTCCCTTATCTCTCCTTTCACCTTATATTTATCGCTCCTCCTTCCGAACGAACGGCTGCGGATCATGCATTCATCCCCCAGCAGATGGATGGAGGGCCGGCAGTTGCATCCATGCCTCCCCCTGCTTTCAACTGCATCCTCACTTCAGATTTTCACTCGAGACTAATTATCCCTGTGATTTTCCTACAGATTACTTTCGACAACTCTGTTCTCAACCCGTTATCCAGAATAATGTCGAGGGTGTCCGAAGCTTTGTAATATCCTTATAACAGCTACTGCCTGTTTAAGGCAATAAGGATCAAAGAAATTAGTGTTAGAGCGAGCCAAACGACAAGACAACGACGTTTCGGTTGCTGTCTCTGCAGCTATCTCCAGGTCAAGATGCTTCAATGTAATTTATAACTTTATTTAATTATTAATTTAATTATGACTCTTAATTTTAAGAGGGATTCGAATTTACTATCAATTTCACAGGAAATAGGTGATCTGAATCCTATGAATGAATGATATTTCATCAGATGCACACCATAATTCCTTTCGTTTTTACACTCTTATTTACATCTGTTTAAATTTTTACCCTGCAAACTGCTGTAAGGAGTACGGCAGAGTACATCTTTAGTTCTGTGTGATCATTCTTTAATTCGATTCGAGATTAATACCTCAGTTAATAATGCCATTTTGAATTTCAGATTCCAGGGGTATATTTTATCTTCGCTGTTATCCAATTATGAAGATCCTTCTGCTCCAACTGCCATCTCAGTTATGAATTCCTCATCATTTCCCTTCGAAGCCCATTTCTCCTCTAAGGGCGACTTCTTCACAAAATAAGCTCTCTTAAAGGGAGAGTACCTCAAGGATACTGATTGATTGACTGGATCTCTTTTCGGTATGTCATATTTCTTTGCAACATTCAGTTCTTCCATTCATCCGCGATCTTTTCATTCCATAATAATTCATAAAAAGTGAAGTCCGTTGCAAGAACAAGGAGCATTGACGTACATACAACGAAGATAGATATGAAAGATCTGGTGCTTTCCCGGTGGATAAGTTGCAGGAACATTTCTCGGGTTCTCAACCGGGTCGTAGAGTGGAGCTGGTACATGCTCTTCGTCCAAGCTAGACCAGCTCCACTATACGACCCGGTTGAGAATCCGAGAAATGTTCCTGAAGATAGATATGTTTATCTGCTCCTAAGCTAGTACGATACGTAATAATGGAGGCAGTAATAAAGTATTCATTTCAAATACAGGAGTTTCTTATATGAGTAGCTCATTTAAACGTATTCCAACCTTCGGTTAATTTGTGCAAGTTTTACGAAATGTTACTAGTATTTCTAAGTTGTCATAAACATTTTTCCTCAGAGATTCAATATTATGATGCATTCCTATATAAATGAGATAGATAGTTATTAAATGCAGGTTAACTTCCCTCCAAACTTGACCGAACTTGATTTAACCTTAAAAAATGTTGCAAACATTAGGTCTTTTAAAGCCAATTGATTTTAAGAAAATAATAACGTGGTATATTTATTATTTTTATGAGATAAAATTTTATCCGCTAAATGGTTTGATTGATGAATTTAGAATAAATTTGATAATGAATTTAGAATAAATTTAGAATACATTTGATAATGCATAATGATAAAATGAATTTAGAATAAATTTGATAATGCATAAAATCAATGCTAAAAATATTGTCGGTTGAGTTGCAAAATATACCCGTCTGTGGTATTGGGCTTATATCTCGTCTTGAATATGTATGAATATGTTCGTCAAATAATATGTAATTTGCGCTTTTCGCTCTAAGAGATTTACATGTACGTTAATATCTCGCGAGCCGCAATAGGGCGTATGGCAGGGGTGATGATGATTTCTCATTCTAAACTTCGCCCCAATTACTTTCCTATTTCCGTGAAATATGACTGGAAAAGCATTGCCTAGATCGAAATGACGCTTCTAGAGAAGATGAAGCGATCACTACAGGGCGACGTCTAATCCCGAGAGAAAATTTTCCTTGAGGCCAAATATTTTGGAATTCAGCTTCCGCTGAAGGATAAGCTGAAACGGACCTCGTGCGGGTAAAAGATCCGGAAAGCAAAACATCCAATCATCTGAAGAATGCAAAAAAAAGGAATCCCCCTTTTATCTACTGCTCTCACTCTATCGGATGAGGTATTTTCCGAAAAAAGGCCGATGTCTTTCTTTTCACGCCCTCTTCGGTCACAAAACCGCACGATGGGGGAGGGGGCAGGTGGGCACTCAGACGGCCTATAAGGCGCTTACGAAAGGTGCGAAGTATGTGTGCTGATGGAGATTTTTCAGGGTCTGTGGCCCATTTTTGGGCTGGCTTTAGTCCGAAGTGAAAGGTGTGAGGATCAGGGGAAAGATTTGGGAAATGGAACGGAGAGGGGACGAAAGTGCGGAGGACGATATGGTGGCGGAGTTGAGGAAAATACGTGACTAGGAATGAGTATCCCTGCGAAAATGTCTTTATGGAGGGATAGCCTTTCGTTTGGATGGGATACATGATGGAGGAATGTTTAGTTTTCGTTTACTTACGTCTGAATGAGGGAATTCAAGATTCGAAGCATAATCGTAATCATCAGAAGAAAACACGATGATACTAATGATGAACTTGTATTTTTAATTTTCATATTGGTTAAATGACAGATGGAAGTTCCATAGTCTCAATTTTGCCTTATGAAGTCCTTCAAAAATTTAGCATTTATTGCTCCACAAGAATAACTCAAACACGACTCAGAGTTTTGTGGTATAACCTCGTCATCAGGTGCAACATCTAACGAGTCTTGTCCACGAAACCATGGGTTGGTGTTGTAAATATTTTATTGTAGACTATATTGGTGAATTTTGAGTTACCTTTAATAGCATTAATTCCTTGTTCGCTTTAAATAACGAAATATCTTATCAATGCCTTAAAATATAGCTGAATCAGGTTGGTAATCGTTAAAGAATCCAGAAGACGCCCATCGTTCGTAAAATTGTCTTACAACTCGCTAATGCACGCAAGGTTCAGGTATCAAACATAGCACGAGGGCCTCACATATTTGAATTGTTACTATTTGTTGATATTGAAGGACCAGCGCATTGACAATGATGGAAGAGAAAGTAAGGTAAAATAGTAAGAATACGTTTAAAATGTCGAAGCTGTTTAGGAAACGCTTAAGCAGTTTACGACTGATGGATTTTTAAGGATGTTGTGGCAAATGCTGAAGCATGCCATCATACACCGTAATGGGCGTCTTACGGCATGAAGTTTTTCGTTAAGGGTTTTCTGGACTTTTTGTCAGCTCTCCTAATGGAGGCCGTATTTAGAAACTGCTTCAAATTGAATCTTCTTATGATGCAAGAGTATTTTAGGCCTCTCCTCTTGCCACAATCTTTGAGGAAAGACGCATCAGCAGCTTTTTAAGTGGAAAAGTCAGTTGAAGCAAAGAGACAGCCATGGCGTAATTTTAGATGCCTGAAGTATGCCGGAAACATGGAGACAGCAAGCTGTCTTTCCTCTTGTACATTCTTCTGATGATGGTCGCATCACATTCAAAGAGGAATTAGTACTCAAAGAGTAATTAGTATCCAAAGATAGAGGTATTCTTCTATGCGTTGTTGACACGAAAAAGAAATCTTTAATCAATCAAAAGATCCATCACAAATCTGTACATTTTTGCATGATTTTAAATGAGTAAATAATAGATTTTGAGCTGAAACACTAATAACTGAACAGCAAAAAAAGGGCTGATAAGCAATCGAGTTTTTAACTTAAATCTTTGGAAGGACTTAGAGCGGATATTTCCCATAATGCCTCATGGTATTTATCGAAAATTATTTTTTCTTTACCTATCGCATTTTTACAACATCTGCACTATTTCCCGATACTATTAGTAATTATTTGGTTCACCATCAGCAAGTATTTAGGGCGCTTGGAATGAAAATGCATCATAATCATAATTCTTTGTGAAGATTTTGTCAGCTATAAATTAAAGCATTTATGATCCCGATGAAAATATATGCTACGTTACTTATATAATATTTACTAGATTTTTTAACCACTCAATTTTCTAACATCCAACTTGATGGTACAAATATTTAGCTATACATTTTTATTACTTAACGCAACTGTTTCAAAACTTGAATGAGTTATGTGAACATTTACATTCAAAACATTCGATATCCATCATAAAGTTTTTTATAGCAGTGCCTCTTTCTATGATTTCAATTCGTTTTACAAGCAAGCTCGATTTAAGAGTTTTACGGAGCCATAAAACTCAAAAAAACATACGAAACTAATCCTGCTGGGGGCACAGTTTGGAAATCAAACAATACCTCTAATACAAGTACATACAACAATGTTTCGTCGTTATAGATTCTCATTCTTTATCAATGCTATCAGCGTAGTTCCTACACCGGTTTCTACTGGCAAACCCATCCATCTCAACATGCCCATCCGATTGCTCTCGATCATAACATAAACACGAACAAAGACCTTGGCACTTCCTCGAAATTCAGACTTCCGCCAGGATATGACCGATAGGATTACGCCTTCCGGAATCCCATTCTCACCCAATAGAGCGTACAAATCGACGTTTCCTTTTGCTGCAAAACCACAACTTCTCCAATCAGATCCGAGGAAGCCCTCGCGAGATATCGAAAGGTCTCCACTTCCGGGATCCCCTTACCGCGACCGGATAGAAAGGGTACGCGCACCCCCAGGGATATTTTTCCAGAGGAAGGAAGTCATTGGATGTCTACTCCGCCTCCCTCGCCCCCTCGCGCATATTGTCTCCAGCGGGGTCTCATTGGCCTGACACCGATCCCCCGTATCCATGTCAGAGGCTATTGGCCCCGCCCACTCCACCAATGGTCTTTCTCCGCCTCCGAGCATCGCTTTTTTCTGCCGGAAAAAAATCCTCGTCCGTTCGCCGTCTGCATACTTACCTTTTCCCCCTCCACTCTCCACTTATCCGTTTTTAAGGATGCGTAGTCCCCGCCGTCGCTCCCCCCTCCCCCCCGGGGGCTGCTCTGAGGCACCCCCGTATCACTTACAAAACAAAATGGCCCCCGGAACTCCCACGGATGGAGTCGATGTTGATAGGGCGCGATACGGGAGGGGTGCCGATACCTTTCTACGTTAGACTTCCCGGATATAGGGTTGAAGTGATTCGGAGAGTTGGTTACGTATGATTTTCTTGGTGGGGTATCTATGTCAACGGTACTACTTGAGGAGGTGAAGATAGGTAAGCCCCTTGAGGTTCGTCTACAAGGATACTTACAGTATCTGTTGAATCAATGATTTCCGAACCTTAATTAGGTAAGGCTACATCTACCTTGGCAACATTAGAAAGTTCCTCCTCTTGAATTTACATCTTAAAACCTTTAATATGTTAGAGCCCTTACCGATGAGTTTAATTCGTTCTACGAGCGAGCTCCATATAAAGAGTTGGAGCCATGACTGTATCAAGAGAACGCTGAATTATTATAGCATATCGGTGTACGACGGATTGAGAACATTGGGTTTTGAATTGATTCATCCTCGCTTCAATTTCTTCTATTTAATGGCTCAATTGTACGAGGGTTAGCACTTCTTCATCACTTATACTCTGCCCAGGGCCGGATTTAGATGAAAGGAGGCCCTAGGCTATTCCACTTATGAGGCCCTTTCACCTCCCATTTTTAAGTTAGTAAATTACATGAGAGATAATAAAATACATCATCACTGTGTTATATATAAATATGTCTCCTTATTTTCGGTTGAGTGTTTTAGTGTTCACTGTTTTTAGAATAGTGTGATTTTAATTTTGCTAACAATTTGAATGTAGGCCCCTCTTGATCTTGAGGCCCTGGGCTGAAGCCTAGTTAGCCTAATGGCAAACCCGGCCCTGACTCTGCCGTTGAATGGAGAACTGAGGAAGTACTCGGTTTAGTTGAATGTCTCAAGATCACACACCCGACTTTTGCAAACTAGAGCACATGCATCCGAAAATCTAAGGTGAAGTGTTTAGAGAACTAAGTTTCATCTAGTATTGACTATAAAAGAAAAAAGGAACTCGGCTATGTTATTAACATTAGGGTTTAAAAGAGCTCCAAATAGCCGTTGTTTGCGAACAACCCGTGGGTTCGGAAGTAGCCATGGGGATAACCGTAACTAAGGTATTGTAAGCTTTATTAATCTCGATCCGTCTTTCGGTGACTTTGTCATCACCTTCGGGAGAACTGAACTCCGCTCTCTTCTATTGTAATAAGAAGAAATAATGTTTCGTTTTGACCAATAGGTTCTTCATCCATTACGAAAATTCTCATTATGAAAGGGAGAGTAACAAAGATTTCGTAAGATATTTTGTATTATACCAATATATAAGATTAAAATTAAACACGATGATGCCGATTCTAAATTTTGCGACTATACATTTACTTAGTATGCTGTGTTTTTTGCCTATTCATGTAAATGATACATTATGCTACTGCGTCTATGTTATGTGTGGTGTGGCTAATAGTCTTTACGGATGCACATGTTGTTCTATGTTGAATGATGATGTTCTTCTATTCTCCAGAGAGCTGTGGAAGTTGGGTCAGTTCGAGATCACCCATTGTCTTTTTTATCAGTTCCTCTTGAGATATGACACTATAACACGCATTGAGACATGATGTTATATCTTAATCTAAAAAATCTAAATGTTATGAAAGTCTGGATTCCTTGTTTGCAAGTTGAATGGTTTGAAATAATTCAATTCCAGGGAAATCTGGAATTTATTTAATATTAACCGCTTTTTATCAAGAAGTTTTGTTCAAAGCGAATAATTGTTAAATATTGCAACTAATGAATCACGGTTCAATCTTTTGGCTAAGGTTGGGTATGAAAGCGCGAGTGGTTAAGCAATCACTAATTTGGTACTATTTATAAAGTTCGAGCTTTTCCTCGAAAATGTCAACTTTCTATGTTTGATCAATTTTGATTTTATTGGCAAAAGCGTCAAAAAGCGATTAGATAACTTACAAAAATGACTGAACTGAATATTCGAAAATGAGAACATCTGTGGAAAATGGAATGCGTGATCAACATATTCTGAATGCTCTTATGTATTAGTCGCAAAGATTGAACCCATTTACATCGGTGAAATATTTTTCTCCACAACAGCGATACTTATATTTACACTGTTCTTTATTCGTAAATTACCTGCCGTTGTTATTAACATTTCCAGCTCAATAAAATATCATCGAAACGCAGCCAGAGAATTTCTTAACGGTGGCAATTTAGCAATTGAACAAAGCACGATGAAATTCATTGTAACTATATTCAGATAATTCCTTATCATACAATTACATTTTATTTATTCTTAAGGTAGTTAATTTTCTTGCCAGAATATCTTGCATTCCAAAGCTAAACCGATGGAATATTTAGTTAAGTTATGCACTTGAAAATGAGAAAGATATTAATCAGTTTCATGAATCTCTCTCAACTCGTAATTTAATTTATAAATACGACTTATATAACTATATAACTGAACGAGTCAAACGAATTCGTTCTCAATTCTGCCGTCGTACTTATCACAACCATACATATAAATGGAATTGGGTAAGATGGTAATTGATTTCCTGCTTATAAAGCAAATAAAAAGGAAAAAAAGAGGACAAAATATACGATGCAGTCATTTTTGAGTAATGAGATGTATTCTTTAGATATATACAGAACTCTTCTCACAATTTAGGTAAGGAAACTTTGAGTTTTACACAGTATCTACAAATAGTTTTTCTTCGATATTTATAATATTTATAGATTCAATATATACGCAGCAGTACAACACCCTTGGATTGTTTACTCTAGTTTTTAGAGCCCATTTCTTAATGCAAATTCATCATTCGTCATTGCGAAGCGTCTATCTCTGCAGGGGGTATGTATTCACTCTCCATGTATTCACTTAAAGTGTCTTTTGTTGGTATCAGGCGATTGAAAGTCTTCATGTAAGAGGTACCACCACCTTCCGGGTCCGATACAACCACCAACACGCACACACACACGTTTATTCAGAACGACACGTGACACAAACGGAGAGGCAGGTTGACCAACCATGTCTTTTCGCCATTTTTAGTCTCTCATCACCAACCATAGACACTCCTCTTTCTCACAAAGAACAGTACAACTGCACTCACGCCGTAGAAATAAATAGTTCCCATCAGAACGGTTCCCTAGGTTCTGAACATTAAACTTGCTAAGTCTATAATGTCTTCCACTCACGAAGAACTGCATTTCAGGCTCACGATTGTCCCGAAAGCAAGGTGAATATAGGTGAACAATCATGTTCTCTATAGAGTCTGTTGAGCACCTTTTTCTATCCGGAAATCGATTGAATTTAGTCTGACGTGATCTTGTGAGAGTGATTGAGTCCGATCTATTTTCCTTTAGCAAGTCAGCTGTCGAACCATGATATGGAATCGGGTAAAAGAGACCGCCATCGCTTTCTTCGAAAATAACTTAATGATTATTGACATCGGGAATGGACTTTAGTTCCTGGTGACACCCAAACCGTGCCGATGCATTGTTTCGAGTGTTTCCCAAGGCAAAAAACCAATAAATCGCTATTAGGCAACCAAAGCCTACGTTTCGTTGCATTTTGGTGGGACGCTATCGAATTTGATAAGCGCTGCAGAACTCTGAAAGATCGTTTTCGACCAGGGGTAAAAATAGCGTCACAATTGTGGCAAACCTTGAAATAAACATCAGGCGCTCGGTAAGAAAAAGCGGCCCGCGTCTCGGATGGAGGTAACCGTAAATGAATGTAAACAAACAAAGCAGTCTAAACCAAAAAGCTATCGCGAACTTAATATATTCGTTTGAAATGTCCATAGAGTAACTCTAGTGTAAATTATTTTGGGAAGCATGGTGTCTAATTACAACCAGTGAATCAAAAATCTAAACGCAATCGACTTGGCGTCATTGGTTTCTTTCAGAGAAATGCCATTTTCTACTTGAGCCTCTCTTCGTGGAAGGATTGTGCTAACGCAAAACCCTAGAGTTACTAAAGCAATATTTGCGCGGTCAAACTTGTTTCCTTCGCCTTTATACGAGATTCTATCGCTCCATGGAGGATCAGCCCTCACAGATTGTTCTCCTCAACACTTTACATCCGGAGAACAGTTTCTTGCATCGGAACGCAGGTCGTCTCTCCGGAGCAGATGCGTCTTTGCATCCACTCGTTCGAATCCCCGAGCTGCATTCCCAATCTGACATTGTCTTCAGCAGGCTCTTGCGACCACGAGGGCTTATCACGTCAACCGCGGAGGCGAGAAGGGCCGGTGCAACGAGAGTGGGGCCGTGGAAGGAGGCGGCACTGGAAGGGGCAGAAGGGGCAAGGGGCAGTGCGGTAGCGTGGACAGGGGGTGGTGATGGTGGTGGTGATGGTGAGGCGGAGGATGGAAGGGGGAGGCCAGGTGCAATGGGGGCAGGGGGGTGGAGAGGGAGAGCGGGGGTGGTAGGTGATAGGGCGGCGACGGAGGCAGGTGGCTCCCCGTCAACAGACCCGGAGGCGGGGGCGGAGGGTAGTGGCTGCTCTTGGGCGACGCTGGGGGCGGGGGAGGGGAGGGTCCGGTGGGGGAACCGACCAAGCTTATACTTCCGACGCTGCTGCTCCCGTTGGAGTCCGCGGATGGACTGTGGGGCGGCGGGGGGTGGTGGCGGTCGCCGGCGTATTCTGCGCCGCAGCCGCCGACGTCCAGTTCTGGGTCGCTGTCGCCGAGGTCGTCGGCCAACATGTCGTCATCGTCGTCGTCGTCCGTCTGGTCGTCGTCGTCGTCCCCTGGGCGACGCCTTCGACGACTGCCGCCGCTCTTCCTCTGCCTCGCCCGAGAGGTGGCTCCAGGAGGGGAGGAGGCGGAGGAGGAGGAGGACGGCGCGTGTCCTCTGGCACCCGGAGGCGATCCGGGGAGACCCGGGCCGTGGTGGTTTGATCCGCGGTGTGGGGAGGCGGTTTGCCCTAGTTGCGCCTGGAGTTGCTGCTGCTGCATTCTGCAAGGGGAAAAGAGAATGGGGTGGTTAGCGGAATAAATATTGGATTAGAGCTATTATTACCATACTATCATCTACTGAATTACGCAAGAAAAAAAACAAATAAAAAGAAAGAAATTCTTCGATGTACCGTCCAACCGTTAGTTGTTAGTTAATGTTATCTTAAGTCGATAATCCTAGAAAGACATATGTCAAGAGGTAAAATTCAGAGAACACATTCTCGCGAGTTTCACTTGAAGAGAATACAGAGATTTACACCAATAGAAGAAAATCTACCAATGAGATTCACAATCCTCCAGAAACAAACCAAAAGCCTATGAAAGTACCGGCGTATCAGTTGCCAAGAAGACAGTAGCGATAAAAGACAATTTCCTTACGGACACATCTCCAAAAAATGTTAAGCTACCCATTTTGAAGTTATAAATATAATAATGTACAGTGATCGTGTAAGAACTTCGCGAAAGTGACAAAATATGCGAAGTTTCTCAAGATTTTAGTTTGTTCATTGTGTACTTGACTAAACCACTCTTTCTTTTTAAATCTAAAGAATTTTATTTAACCATTTATAACATATGCATATGTACTTACGATGCTAACTTTCAATTCCACATAAATTTCGATTCTTCATTCTCTTATTTTTCATTCAATCCATCTAACACTATGACAAGAATATAATTAGAAGCTATCGGAGGAATTAGGTATACCTAATCATATGTATACGTACGTTAGTTTCTACAGAAACTTGTTCTTTCAATCGTTCACAGTTTCACATGGAATCTCAGGGCAGTAAACATTATTCAGTTTAAGGGAATCACTGTGACATAATCCCAATAAACAATGATGGAGCAACATCATAGCAGCTGTGATAACCAACGCTGGGGGACCGTTACATCAGATTGTGGATGCATAATAGAACAGTACTGGAAATCTAGATAGCAAAACAAATCAGAGACGTAGAAAATCGACACCAGCCTATTGACGTTTCATTGGCTAGTTTCGCAGAACGTCAGATAAAAACTTTCGCAGCTTTAATACGCATAATCTCCCGAGCCGCCTCCCATAAGCTCCGGTATCCATTTACTAATCCCTTTCTCTGGCGCCCAGTTTGAATAAAAAAGCAATCGAACGTGTCTCTCTCTCCAGTCCCACCCACGGTCCATAAAAAAAGAAATCTCTCAGAGGTGGGCGATTTCCTACATGGACGCATTCCGCCTTTCGTTAGTTCTTAGGATCTCCGCAGAAATGGCGGCGCTGCGTGACCGACATCCGTCGTAATCCAACACCATCGGAGAAGGACCTGATACAGGGAGGGAAGCTGGGAGAGATTTGGACCTTTTCCGCCGTTCGCCATCTTGTCCCTTTGGAGGTCATCTTACGCCGACAGTCTCGCACGTCTCGCGTCGTTAATTCCTTATCGCTTGCCTCCCTTCCCTATCTTCGCTATATTCGAAACTGTTCTTTTCCCCGGCGGTCTCTTAATCAGGTAGATGTGGGTCTCGGATGTCCAACTTCCTAGCTTTCCTCCTCCTTAATAAAGGCCAGTATTCGGGAAGTAATTTAGGTCTTGCCCCTTTTACCGAGTTCTTCTATCGCTCCTGAGGTAGATTTGTAGTGCCTCTTCTCATTGATAGTGTAAATAGGAAGTCGCAGAATTATTCCACGCAGTGGCATACGGGTATTATTGTATTAGAGCAAGAGAACGTTCCTTTATGAGGATAATTATCTCAAGTCCAGGAAGACTATTACGGGCAATGGATGTGTTTAGTAGAAACTTAACATTTACATATGCACTTAAACCCTGCAATCCGCCAGTGTCGCATGGCAGGGGGTGTAAAACACCAAAATCCCTATTTAACCTGGAGAGCTATTAGCTACTCTAATATTACGTGGGAAAAACGACCAAAAGTAACTATTAGTTCTGGCTACTATTTCCCAGGATCGATTTGTTTTCTCTCGAAGATCGCAAAAGTTAATAACTTTTTCCTTGGTAATTATGAAATTGAGCGAGCATCGATTTTCCCATGCTCATCTAAAGAGTAGAATTTAATTAGATTATGATCCATCATCTTTGGACGACCTATTGAAATAAGATGATAAAGATAGATAATATATTTTCAATGTGTAAGAGGGCTTCTCCGTATAGGTTGTTCACAATAACAGATACTCTTTGTCGCCATCTGAATACGTTAATGTCGACACGGAGATGCGGATGATCACGAAGCACTGAATGAATTTACGACAGAGTATCTTATTTTAATTTTAATAGTTACAGTCCGTAATCACCCCAGTCAAGTTTTCTGCAAAGGCCCCCTCCGTGGTTATGACCGAAGGCGGTATCAACTTCTGGCTTGGTACTCATCGACCACATTAGAATGAATCACATATTAAAAGGCTTAATGAATCAGCAAACATTATAACGCCGTTAGGAACCCGTTACTTTCATATGAAATTACTGTGGTTACTACGAGTGATACACCGGGATTTCCGTTAGCCAGTGGAGCAACTGAATGCTAACGGCACCTCACTTCACTGAAGGTAAATCAGGAAGCGTGGATCCAACCTGTCATGGGCGCGTCAACTTTTTCCCCTGCGTTGGCCATTAACAAGAATTTCGACATCAACCCACCTAACTCAAACAGGAAGTCAGTGAATACCATGGAAAATTTCATCTTTCGCCCCTTTACCCGTACAAATCAATCGCGTGCTTAACATGGAATATCTATTCCTAAAAGTGCACCTTTCTTACAACAGGTGAGAAATTAAAATCGAAAGATAAAAAGGGTAAAGATTGAAATATTTGTCTCAACCATAGGCAATCCTTCTGAGCTCTTATGTTGCCTCGCCCACTGATACTTTTCCGATTATGACGGAGTTTGTTTTTGCCGCAGAATGACTTGACAGGAAACAAAAAATTAACGAGATTAGATGCATATCAGAGAAATTAGACACGCCAGTGAAAAGGTCATCAACATATTTACTATCGAATAACCATTGGTCTCTGTTTGCGGCCTCATTTTTTCCTAGCATAGGTTTTCATCTCTTCGTAAAAGCGATACCAGATTGTAGTCGTAACGTCTTTCGTAAACAAGAATTAGGGTCGATCTTTTCCACTAGAACTTTTTCTTTCAATATATTGTATACATAAGTGTCCTTTTACGTGTACTGATTTTGCCCGCCTTATCTCATTGCCTCAGGCATCTTCATGTCTCTCTTCGATCAGACTCATTCCCTAATTAGTCCTACTCTAGATCACCATCTCTGCTGGCTGACCAAGATCAATATTTTAGCCGTTCTTACTCATTACTTTTCAAATACACGATATTAGAATGAGAACGAACCTCTTCTCTGTGTTATAATTATATTTTCGTTGGCTATAAGGGATTTACTAGTATGAAAAACACTCTTTGCCTATCGAAATAGCTGGTGAAATATGCCGGAGCTAAAGGATTGAAATGAAAAGGTCTATAATATACTCAACGCGTCAAGGATTACATCAACCGTTACCCTGAGATTGATGGGAACTCCCCTAGAAGGGTTGGATATGAAAATAGGAGGAAGATAATTCCTCGCAAGGTGAGACACGATAAGCTGGGTTGTGAATTCAAAATGAAGCCGAAAATGGTTATAAGGGAAAATATCGTGCGAATTATACGCTACGCTTTATCTGCCACGTAGAGCAACAAGGGGCATTATAATTCAAAGAGTAGAACCTCCTTTCTTTACGCAAAATTATATTTCCCACCACAAGCCTTTCAGATATAACTGATTAAGTACCAAATGGAGACTTTCCGGAAGCTTAAGAAAGTTTTGGCTTAAGACGGAACTTTTTTTCTATTTATCGCAAACAGTTAACTAACATCTACCCATATGCCCTTTTACAAACAGTTATCCAATTCAGAATTATCGCCAGCTGTAATCAAATAAATCATCTTCGGATATAGGTTTCCTCAGTCTTCTACAATCCGATTTGTCTATAAAGTCATCAGCCCGAATGCTGGTTGAGTCCTCATCCCCTCAGCAATTAAAAAGTATGGAGGGGAAATGAGGGGCTTACTAAGTTAGATGAGGAATGAGGTAGTTTCATACTGAGCTGGAATATTGTGAGGGGAAAACATCCACGCAAAAGCAGCGCAATGAATGAGTAACGCTGTTATTAGCATCCAGCAAAGAGTAACTAAGTAAGAGAGGAACTTATATTCAGGATAATTAATACCTCTTATTAATCTAGAACAAGATTACGATAAAATACAAAATAAAGTTATTAGAGTTATGACGCACTACTCAAGAATGGAATCATCGTTTCCACTGTATGAAAGTTAAAAATACTACCACTTAGATATCTTTTCGTATGTAAGGTTTTAAGGGTATTTTATGATCGTGGTGGATACATTAATAAGCCTTGTCTGTTCGTATGTAATTTAAGAAGAACTTTCTGTTTTGAAATCCCGAAACCTAATGTACAATTATATAAGCAATTTTATTGTTATTTAGCTCCCAAGTTGTTTTCCTCACTTCCAAAAAATGTATCCACCCCACCCAGTGAAAGAATTTTTATTGCTAAATTAAAGAATTGGCTCTTTTTGCGAAAGGATATAGAATTATATATAAAGTAATTATGTATATTGTTTTTTCTTTCTTCTATTTTCTTCTAGTGCTTTTTTAATTTTGTTTTTTATATCTCGCTATACTTTGTTTATATTATAACCTCAAAGCGTTTCACATAAAAATTTGTTTTGTTATACTTGTATGCCGAAAAACATGTTAATTTCTTTTTAAAGTGATGGCAATCCCTATAAAAGAATTATCTTCTGGGATGCATTCACATTTTGGTTTTGTTTAATATATTTAAGAATGCATTATATAGGAAAGTGAAATAAAAATACTATATTATTATTATTATAAAAAAATTAAAAGGCATGTACTCTGTCCTTTATCACAGAACAGGAAAAAAATATTCCTTCCATCAATATATGATCGCAAGGACGTATGTCTGAACATGTATTTTATTGTTATTCTTTCAATTGCCGCTCAATTTTTTCAATATTTTCCTCCCAAAAAATTAATATGCCACGTCTTAATAAACTTGTTATTCTAAAGAAAAAAGATGGGCAGAGGATGCATGGCAGGGGCAGAGAGCGAAAGGCTCGGTCGGGATATTATAAAGCGGACCGCAACAGATAATGAGCAACACGCTTTATTTGGAATGAGAGGGGAATCTGGGATACGAGAAGGGATTGCGGGGGTGGAGCGTCCTTCCTGCGGTTTTCTTCGCTAAGCGTCTGCGGCCGATATTCAAGAACCCACCGGCAGATGTCAGGCTCGCTCGGGCGTTCAAAAAAGAAATAGAACGGAGAGGGAAAAAACCGCAGGGCATGACGGGAAGTTTGTCGGAGAAAGGGACAGGGAAGAAAAACATCAAGTTGATGTTTGTGGAGGAAGTAGCCGCGGAGACAGAGGTAACCCGATGACCGTCTACTACGCGGCGGTTGACTTAAGAGGGCCTTTCAAAGGGTGGGGAGAGGGTTAGATGAAACATTTCCAAGTTTCCCCTTTTATAAGGGATAAAAGCCCCGATGTATCGCGGAAGCTGACGATTTCCTCCCCTCCTTCTCGAGGGTGTTTCCTTCCTTTCTCTCCCTTATATTTTGCCTAAGAGGTGTTTTCTTTGTCCGCAAGATAAGCAAAAACACCGGAATGACCCGTTCATAATCGCGGAGAATAGCGTCGTTTAATATGGATAACAATAAGTAATCTTCTGCCGGAGTGTTCTAACATTGCCGGGAATTGAAATGCTTTTCCACTGAAGTATTCGGTGATTACTTTTATAAAGTGTTTCCGCCCTCAACGATTTAGAGTCTGGGCTTTCTAATTGGTGGGTTTTTACCGCAAGAGGTACGAAAGACTTGCGCTGGGGTGAATAAATATATTATAGGCTACTACTACTACCTACTATTGTAGCTACTATTATATAATTGTTAAATTGGCTACTTAAGCAACATTTTTGAGTTTGTTTACGCTTGTAGTCTTCATCATTCAATCTTGCGACTTCTCTCTCTCGTTTTCTTTAATTTTAAGTGGCAGGGTATCTTATTTAATATCATTCAAATCATTCAAGAGAAAATTATGACTTTTATAATACTGTATACATTATTTAGAGTGAAAATTTTGAGGCGTCTCAAATATATGTGGATTTTTTTAGATTTCCATGAAGAAGGCTGAAGGATTTTATCGGTGAATATGAATCAAAACTTAAAATCACAACATGAGAGTGTAATTATGGCAGGCATTAATTTCCAAAGAAGATCACGAGAGTTAAAACATTATATGCTAGATAAATGTTTCCATATTTTATTGGGGTATTGTTTTCTAATAAATATACAAAGAAAACTACGTGAACTATATAAATCCCTAAGGACATGGCCAGACTTAGATACGAGCAAGTGATAGTATTGCTTCTAGGGTCAGCTATCAATGGAACCATTAATTGAAGAGAGTCGTGGGCTCCAATGAGGAATATAGAAAACAAACTATGTTTCATTGCATTTAAATGAATCGCTGAAGATTCATCCAGCTAAAGATATGAGATTGTGAGTTAGTGTGTTAAACATTAAACAGATAAATTAAGGGATGCTGGTTGCAACAAGCACAAAATCGTCAAACTAAAATGGATTCCGCATTGTTGAAGAACGGATTTTAGTAGAAAGTCAACAAGGGATCTTAAGTGAGTTAGCTTTGTCTCAGGGCTGCTACACAACCAAAGCTCTACAAGCCAAAGACTGTGCTAAACCAAAGGTTATCTTCATTCATTGCAGACATTTATATTAGAAAAATATTTTCCATAAGTATCCGTATGGGCTATATGTCATATCCTCGGTGGTGGACAACAAAAGGCTAATCTTTCGGCTTCTATTCGCATACCTCGCCTACTTACACGGCAGAGGAATGCGCGGCTCAAGACGTATTAGCGCCTCGCAAACCCTCTCCAACCGAATTCCCACGTCCGCAATCACCGCGATGAAAAACAGCCTCTTCGGAGGAGGATTACCTCGGTGACGTCAACGTGCGATCTCGCGGGTACCCGAAAGGAGACCCCAATCATCAGTCGGTACACCTCGCCACAATAACCCGGCTCATCGCCTTAATTAGACCCTTGGCCGTCTTGAATGAGACTTTAAAAAGCTCTCGGTGGAAATAAAATACGGAGGACTTTTGGACAGTCATCCTCACACGCCCAGAATTTCCACAGGTCATTTCCAGATAAGGAGCCAGGATTGCATGGGAATCTATCCTTCATCCCTCGGAAAAAAATCATTTTTTCCACAGCCTCCGATCCTTTGTGCTTCCCTCAATTCTCTTTAACAAACCCTCCCCCCCATCATAACCCGAAAACTCACTCTTGACCCTCATTCTATCCACTCATCCAGTCTACTAAGACCCGGAGTTTACTTTGGCCACCGCTGGACGGCGCCAGGGTCCCCACCCCCTTCCCTAAAAACCTTCCCTCTCTAAAATCCATCCCCGCATCTCTCCATCCCTCCCCATATCCTTTCCCTCTCCTCTTTCAGCTGTCACCTTCTCTCTTTGATGCCTCTTTTCAAGGTTCCTGTGCGTGGGGGTGGAGGGCCTTGTTAGAATGGGCAGCCAGTTCTGTTTTCCCTCCCTCAATCCTTTTCTATATTCTCCTCTCCTCAATCTCTTCTGTGTTTCCGTTCCATTGGTTTTCCATCCTCGTTAACTTTATGTTAACGCCGCAGGTATACCCCGGTAATGTTTAAGAATGTAGAGCACAATGTTGGAAGGATAACAATCACAGGTCGTCGGGAAAATTTGCGAGAGGTAGTCGATATAACGTACTGATTTTCTTCATCATTAGTGAGAAACGAAGACAAGGATACATGTTTGAAAAATGAGTTTATACGGAAAATCCGCTAATATAGAGCAGTACTTAAGCGGTATTCTTTTCTAGGACAGTACTGTTTCAGAATTAGTCCAACCGTCATCGTAATTATTCCATTTTTATCTTTAACTGATCACTTAGATTTTTGTTTATATTAAACTGAGGAACTTACAATAGTATAATAGTACCCACAATAGTAATAAACGAAAAAGTTCATTTTGATAATTAAGTATCGGATGAAATTTAAACATTTTTATAAATTTTACTACGGTATGATTGTCAATCTAATTTTTATATTGCAACGAGAAACATTATCTTGTAAAAATGAGCTATTACTTGGTTTTCTTTGTGTAAGAAAGAGGCTTTTTTGTATAGTTACGATAAATTTATGATCCTAATATGAGATAAATTAATAATATTTGTATTTATTTGCACTGCGGACATATCGCAAGCTCAAGTGACGAGAAGCTACTTTGTGGAAAGCCAATAGTTTCAACATTTAAACACCCTCAACTACAAATATGACCGGAACAGACATTTCCCAGGCCAAATCTGGATTTTTCTCGGTTCTCTATGTTCTAACCGCACCGGCTTCCACCTTAGCTTTGGAATCGCAAGATCCGCGTTGTTTTCATCATTATTGATCACTTTGGGTGTTAAATCTCTTGGCTCGCCAATGTTCCTCCCATTGGCACTCCCTCAAAGCTCTCCTCAGAGCGCACTCTGGATAAGGCGCAGGGAATCGGCTTATCTCACCCACATCATGCCCCTTATCTCTCGCACCTTTTTCTTCACACATGCGCATAGTGCGGGCGTGTCGAGGGACTTAACGCAGCCACATGACTGGGCCCAGAGATGGAAGGAGAGCTTAACTCGGCCAACCCCTGATATCTTCCATTAGCTTCCACCATGTTGTATGCCCCGAGGATGGGTATAAAACTTTTAAAACCCTACTTCAGATGGTCTTAGCTCAGAGATGGAGGATATTTTCCCGGAAGGAAATATCAATTCGTGAAATGCGTTACGAATTCTTTTTGGGGTCCTGGAAAGAAATATGGGGTGGATACTTTGCTGAGCTTGGGATGTGAGGTGTTAATATAATATGGTTCATAGGCAGATCCAGAGAGGGCGGTTGATTTACAGATAATTCCGCAGAACAAAAGATTTTCTTAGTAATGACGTGGAGCTAAAATTTAAAAAGATTGCTAACTGTTCCTTAGATAACTTTAAATTTATTTAATTTTTTCTCAAAAACATGGCTTTTTCCAGATAATGGGAGAGCCGAATTGCTGCTATTTTGCTATCCGGGAGCCCCTAATTAGAAAGGGTTTAAGCATTGATATAGATGCAACTTTGTGATAAAAATATGAGATATTACTCTAAATCATTCCCCATTCAAAGTTTCAAATGCTCCCCCTCATTAAACTATCGAAATAAGTCAACAATACGACATGCTGGAAAAGGGGAAACCAGTTTGCAGTACACCAAACGTAAGTGTAAATAATTTTGGCTGATATGAGATTCAGAGTAAATTTAATCCAATTAGTGAAAGAAAGATACAGCTTGCAGTCTTTCTTATGAAATACTTTTGGTCAAATGCAACAGATTTTTTTCGAAAAGGACGGTCTAAAGTTATCACTAATTCTTGAATGGATGATATAAATTTGTCCTTAATTTCATAATTTAAACATCGCCGAGGAAAATTGGAAACTATTTGGAAAAAGAATCAATGAAATAATGAAAAACGTTGAATTCCAAATTTGGAGTTACTAGCAGAGCATCATGCTAAGATAGTAAAGGACCAACGAATGGATCTTCCAATCATCCTCACTAACGCAAAATGAATTCGTTTTTAACACCAGTTAATATCGGAAAAATTTAACAACAGATGCATTTGAGTGTTCCCACGGTCCTTAACATGCTACGAAGAGCTGATACAGCGAAGGTTGGAGAAACAAGAGCTATCAACACTTCACTCTGTCAGAAAAGGGAAGAGCTTTCAGAGCTGACTACATCACATTCCGTTCCTGGAGATGGGAGCCGAAAACATTTAAGAAAACAGAGGTATTAAGAATACTCCCAAGTTCTGTTCGTCAACCTGAGATGATACAAGCAGAGATAGAGGAGATCCAGCTCGCAACCCCGTCCATTGGATCCCGTAGAGAAATATAAAAAAGGGTCCACCCTCTTTTTCTCCATTTAACCCCTGAGCGACCCCTGGCCACAACGCAAACCACCCCCGCATCAATGGGCCCTAAAAAACACGCGTGGGAACTGGCGGACCCGCACCCTCGTTTGTTTTACCAACCGCTCATGGGGCGGAGTGGTTTGCAGAGGAGGCATCATCATTGGCGCCACTGTCCACGGCGGAGAGGCCGAGGGAATGTTATTTGGAAGGTTTTGGTGCAAACGCAGCGGGGGTGGAGGAGAATGGCTGCGGACCGTAAAAGGTGTAGTAGAGCCCAGATGCGCAGTGGGGTGCATTTCTGCGGTTAAGAATGAATCAGCTCAAGCAAAACATTTTTCCAGAGAATGACCATTGAAAGGCCGTTTTTGAACGCCAAATGCTCACTCGTATTAGCGCTGGGAATCGAGTACTTTTGTGGTGTAGCGTAAGGTATATTATCCGATAAATTTTTAGGAATATTGCTGAATACGCCGAAGATATTTCTTAGAGGGATTTACTTTAAATCAACCTTTCTATAATCCTATTTACAAAAATGGCTTTTAAATATTCATAACACGCAAAAGGATGATAGGAACGTGTAGAATTTTGAGTAAGTATTCCGAAAATTGCAAGCGATTCTTATTAGAAGCAAGATATACACTATATTTCGAAACTTTATCAACTTAAACATAGTTTGCTCATAGATTTTTTATATTTTTTGTAGATTTTAGATATTTTTCGAGTTTAACAAAGAAATGCATATAGCATTTCCATATTCGTGATGGTAACTTCTTTTTATATTCTATCGCAGAAAACGCACTCCTTTTTCTGTTCGGCTTTGATCCATAGCCATCAACATCAGTCCCATGAAGATTCATCTTGGATCATTCATCTTCCTGCAACCCATACCTTTACTGCATATCCATATTTATATAGGTATTGTCACGTGATTTTTTGACGAAATTTATTTTATTTCTAAGCGTTTTGGGAGCTAATGCCAATTATAGCCATCTGTTTGTCCTGCCTTTTCTCGTACCTATTCACAATGAGCCTTGCAGTTATATATGAAGTATGGAATATTTTCGAAATACATGTTCCCAGAATGGGTAATCAATTGTTAATATGAATTTTCAATTCCAATCGGAGATGGTTAGTTAGATGAGGTTGCCACTAGGTATTTAAAATTCCAAATCATTGGATTAATTTTCTGTTCCATATTTAATAGAATTTTTTAAATACATTTCGCATGTACTTTAGATAGAACCCTGTCAACCCTATTTATACACTCGCCACTTCTTGCCGTGTTATTTGGAGCCCACACTTCTCTGCGTTACTTAAAAACAGCTAATCACAGAATCGCACGGGAACGTGCCATATGCTTCAGGAAACATGACCAGGCGTATACTTTTCCCCTCTTCAAGGGAGAGACTTTTTTGCACCCATTTTTGTTTTCGATAACAAACCGGTAATCGTAGCCTCCGATATCTGGCAAATCCGAAACGTCTCATCAAATAATTCCCTCCCGATCTCTAACGCCATCTTGACTCTAAGAGAGCCAATGCACCTTTCATCCTCGGGCAAACACGGTTTTTTTTCGCGTGGGAAAAAAAGACTGTATGGGGTTGGTGCGGGTGCAACCCGGGAATAACCATAGCCAATATTTGCGGAGTGTTTTTTCCCGCGTTGTTTTTCGGCAGTCTGTGGTCGGAGGATGAAAAAGTATCCCCGGAAAAAACGGGGGTGGGGATGCGGTAATCGGATATTCTGCGTCACTGTTTCCTCCTCCCCCACATACCGCTTATTTTTCCGGGTCCCCTCCGTACAACTTTTTCCCCAAATAACCATCTCGGCCCTCTCATTATTTTTGCATGCGGTGATAAGTCCGGTGCCGCTAATCATCCGCGGAGTATCCCTCGGTTTTTACACTTACCAAGTAACCAGTATCGGAGAACACCGAAGTAATGCGATTCCCATGAAAATAATTATGTGTTCCTCTTACCGTAATGGCCGTGCCTGCATTTTTCGGGGATGAGGGTAATGGGAGGTGATGGAATAAATATGCAACGGGAGTTATTATCCGGTAAAATCTGGCTGGCGTACCTGAGACTACTACGTACTGACGAGAATTATTAAAGAGAAGTACGAGAATAGGCCAGCAAATATTTGGGAGAGATATCCCCTTATAATGCAGCTCTTCCCAATTTTTGGTATGCGTAACTCATTGGGTACTCATATGAAGGCGAATGTTGGGGGACATATTGCAATTGTATTAGCTCCACTTGCAGAATTGCTCCAAATGTTTGGCAAGGACTTGTTTATATTATCTCGAAACGAATTGGAAATAACGGTTACTAATGACGCTATGAGATTTTCGTATTTCCCATACACACTCAACTGATGTTGCTCCTGCTCTTCCTCTCAACGCATTAGATGCTTTCTTTGTCTTAGTACGTAATTATTCTGTCTATATACCTAATAATTCTCATCTGTTTCTTTTTTTCTCTCTCTTTTTTTCTTACTTAGAGTTACCTAAATATCTATGTTATATAAAATGTTGACTTGTACATACATACTGTGTGCATTATTTTGATACTGTTTTTTTAAATAATAATATTCTTTTATTTTATTTTTTTTCTCTGATAATGTACG
The DNA here is from genome assembly GCA_947579665.1 of Sympetrum striolatum. NCBI lineage: Eukaryota > Metazoa > Arthropoda > Insecta > Odonata > Libellulidae > Sympetrum > Sympetrum striolatum. Next base: position 79,069,449 of record OX388347.1, on the reverse strand, counting down.
TTTTTTTTCTATTTTGTTTTTTTTTATGTTACTTTGTATATTGCTATCTCTTTTTAAATGTGAACTGATTTATGTATCGCATGTAAGAACTTATTGGTAGTGTATTTATTTATTTTTGAATGTTTTTCTCTTTTCTTATCTTTCTGCTATTACTATTGGTAGGTTTGCGCAGGTTTTTCACACCCCCCTTCCTTGTGGGTGTTTTCCTGCAGTGGATTTTTTTTTCCTAAGAATCTCTTAGGTTTTTTCCCTCCACAATTCTTCTAATTTTTTCTATTTCTTATTTTATACTTAATGACGATGGGTTAGATGGAAGAAGAGACTTTTAAGTCTCAATCTCGCCCAAATAAAGACGACTTATTATTATTATTATTATTAAAAGAGATGTAGTTTAATGAAACAGCTCAATGGTTAAAAGAGATCTGTTTGTATATTATGCAGCTTGAAAGTCAGTTTGGATTTCATTCCACTACTGTAAGAGACCAATAGCTATGGTGAGGGAATGAGACTTATTTGGCAAAATGAAGAGTTAGTTGGTTTGACTTCGTTCTCGTTAATGTAGTAACTATTTGGTAGATTTTTGATTGAATTACGTAGCTACAAATTTTTCGCGATTCCGTTGCCTCGTATCGAAATATTAATGAAAATGACTCTATTAAAATTTATTAGACTGTTATACAAAGCGATTAAAACCGTAGACATGATCTCTATTTTATAATAGCGAGAAAAAGTACAAGTTATGCCGTAAATGCTTCCTGAGCATGAAAATACTCATTGAATACAATTCTATCGCAAAATGAGCCAATCATTCATGAGCGAGTAGGAATTGTATAGGTTTAGCGCCATAAGAGACGCTCGCAGAGGTTTTTGTGCCACTTTATTGTATCTACAGCAAGACCGACTGAGATACTTACGCTCCGACTAGTAAATGAAGTCCTTACGTAAGAGAACACCCGACAGTACTTAATGGTTTTTTTCCTCAAATCCGAGGCGCGGTGATTACGGGTCCAGTTTCAAAATGCGATAAACAACAACTCAATCTTCTTCACGCTTGTCCTGCCTCGGTCACTACTTAAAGGCGCGGTCATTAACTGGAATGCCTGAAAGCAATACCGTGTCAAATAAATGCTTCCGAACATAAGCGCGGAGACAAGTGAAGGGCGTGACGCAAAGTGCAGAACTGTGGCGCTCCTCAGATGGAGACGTAACTTCCAGCGAACTGGGTGAATGAAGATTATAAAGGATTAGCCATAAATGGTGTAGAGGAAGAAGGCGGAGAGAGGACTAAAGATGGGAGGTAATGGAAAAGGAATAAGGATGCGAAATGCGTAAATCAATGGAGGTGAAGACTTAAGCACAACCGTATAGCCGCATACAGGTATTTCCGTAAGAACCTCTGAGGTTTTTCACGCTGATAGTGCAGCCACTAAGACGAAGTGAAACGGATCATATCAGCTGATAAGGGTTTTTCCAGATCTCCGTCCATAAAAAAGTGTGACGAACATGTGGATTTATCCGCTATAGGCCGTACTGAGATAACAAGGTTTAGAACTCCGTAGAAAATATTAAATGGCCGCTATAACATAAGCGAGCGCTGTTTTAAGTGGCCTGACTATTTTAATTTTAGAAAAATCACGGATCTAGAAAAGTTTGGTATAAGAATATCCTTAGCTATTCACGCATTTACAGCAATAAAAGACTTATTCTCTTGTCTTTTACCGCTATAAAAGCTAATTTTCTTTAAAAATGCAGGAACAGTATTTCTTGAAAAACCTCCCTATTAGGCTTCAGTATGTCCTTAACGACATAGATAAATCTCTCTGAAACGATCGGCCACAACGTCCTGTATAATCACCATTGTGTTAGATGTGACAAGATTCGGCTGTTAAAATAAACTGACCCTCGATAATTCTTTGGAGCTTATATCATTTAAGGATCTTAGAGCGATAGTCTTACATTGACTTCGTATTATGAAGATTTTTCCGCTGCCACTTCATGGATATAATAAAGTGTATCTTTGATTTATTTTTAACTCAGTCTTGCTCATGATTCTGATAAGATGAAAGTGACTGAGTTATGAGAGATGCTGAATAATGATATTCAATAAAATTAATATGGTCAAGCGTAACTTTGTGGAGCTCAACACACATGTTGAAAGAAAAAATACTTTAAAAAAGGACCTGAAGATGTCAACCCGTTGACGAAACTAGTCGATCAATAAACCTGCTGTGGAAATTACTAAGAACTTTTTCTTTCAACATGAATGATATTCAACCTGGTCACTCTTAATTGAATCCTACGAAAAATTAAAAGGCACCAGCAAAGTAAGAAAACGACAAAGTACTTATATGCTCTTCTTTGGCTTATTTAGCCTCATCCTTCTCTAAGGATTTTCGTGGCTAATGGTTGAAAGATGGAGTATCAAACCTGCCTTCAGGTTGACGGTTTTTCAGATATTTCATTAAAATGACGTCAACTAAATAGTAATCGATTTTATTTCATCACCATTGATATAAACAACAACTTTTAACTTTTTAAAAGGTATATTATTCTCTTCCTCCAAAAAATGCTGAGAATCAAATATCATATCCGCCGTACCGCCGATGAAATTTTCCACCGGTAACACTGACGCCATTATTCCTTTCGTACACCCGACTCCCCCGCAAGAAGTAATCTTCCCTCCCATGAAGTAAGCTCGCCCTCGTCTCACATACACTGGAATAAGGTTTTAGTTCCTCAGTGGCTTCCCACTGCGCTATCGAGAAGGGACGCCTCAAACATATTGGTGGTTTCCGTGGGTTAAAATCCCTCCCCACTCAAAGCGCATACAACTAAAAGCAAATGAATGCGGTTATAGGGGGACATGCAGAACTCATTCGCTAAGTATGGCGTACCTCTTAAAATGTAAGATTAATTTATAGATTTATCTATGTGAATAATATCATAAATTTAAGTTGACTCCGTAATATTGTGCCACCAAAATATCAACTTGAAAACAACGAATTTAAATCCTCATTAAACAAACTACGAAAGGCATCATTCCAATTATGGTTACTTCTGAGCAATCAAGTTTCTCAGAGTCATGTTTTAGAATCTGTGAGTCGTACCAATAGCGTATACATTAGAACATCAGAGAAGCCAATCCAAAAATTTTCCTCTCAAAGTGATCCACATCTATCGTAATCTATTTTGTAAAATCCCTTATAAATTAAAATTAATTTCCATTTCGTAAATCATTATTACAAAGAATCAGAAAAACTTAACTCTTGAGAGGCCGCCGGAAAGGGCAAGAGGAAAATTCTAAAAGAATGACTTTCATCCGCGAAACCTTTATGTGATAATCATATAATGATAATGTAAAATTCGTTATTTACCAACAATTCTTAACTTTTCAAAAGTATTAAAAAATCCGCGGTTCCAAAAATCACTACAAATATTCCTTTCTTCTAAGTAGATACTACTCGGCAATCAACGGAAGTTTTGACTTTTTAAAAGAAATCTCAAAATAATGGAAAGATGGCATCAGCAAGAAGGAAATTAATCAGTATCAATGAGTACATCTTTGAAATATTCAATTCGATCTTCAAAGTGTGAGAGGGATAGGTATCTAGTTTGGCTGTCTCAGCATATCCTTTCCGCCTATGGGATCCACCCACGCTCGCCCGCCCACCAATACCCTCGCTGCACTAATTACGACCGCAGCACCAATTAGGACACCCGCGGGCGGAAAACGGAATCACATTTGCCGGCTTTGCTGAAGCTCTCTCACAGCCCTCTTCCACTCCCCTCTTCTTTTCCATTCCTTCGTGCCCCTTTCCTCTTGTACTCTATTTGCCATAGCTACTCATGCGCGTATAATGAAGCGTGAGTTTCGGGGTATAGGTTTATTTGAAATACGTAGTTGATTCCTGAGTCTTAATTCAGTAAAGAAAATAAATTTCGAGATTTATCACGGAAAACTAAGGGCGTGTGGATATAGAATTCTGTTTTATTTGCAACTCAGTTCGTGAGCAATTATAATTTCAACGAAAATATGGTATCATTATTATTGTAATTATTTGCAAGTACAAATACTCAGGTGGTAACTGAATGATCGAAACTCACAATTACACGAAACTAGTACAATAACAATGCACAACAAAAAAACAGTTCCCTTCCTTGAAATCGATTTAACATTTGCAATTAACATTATGCTAAAAATTTAGAAACTATAAGTTAAGATACAAGAAAATTTCATCCTAAATTATCAGTAGGAGCTGAACTACAATTGTATTGTAAAAATTTATCATGCAAGTATTTCGAAGGTTCCTAATATACCGTAGCATCCACTTCGTTTACCGCAAGCCCATCCGTTCATAGAAGCTCTAGGTATTCAGTTTGAAATATCCTTGATGTTTTCCGCGAATAAATTAATAACTACCTTAACTTACCTTACGTCTGTTACCTGCGTATCCCAGGTAAAATTTAATTCCATTTAGATCGTGAGAATTGGGAGGTGCTTTAGGAGCCCTACCCAGAGAGTTCAACCCTAGCGGTTCCCCAGAATCCCAAAGAGAACCTCAAATTCCCTCTTTCCACTTCTTCGTGGAAAAGAATATTAAAACCCCGGAATCCACGACCTCTTGTGATGCATTTCTTTTAAAAACTGCTGGACCAAATTACTCTCCCTCGTTTGAGTCCCCTGTCTTTTCCCGAATTTAATTCCGTCGCTCCGTCCTCCGGAAAAAAAGGAGCGGATGAAATTGGCGTCGCTCGGACCAAATTGTCTCCCCCGTCTCTTTGTTTTTGGCTCATTTTTGCCCTCCCGGCATGCATTGCGACGAATGCCCGCTCGCAAAAGAGTCGCCGTGGGGAGGAATAAACATATTTTCCGTGAGGCGCGTGCTGCGAGGCGTTTAATGTGGGCGTGGCTCCTTTACCCTCCCGTGGTTTGGAACCAAGGGCCCCCGAGAAGAAAAGACCGTTGTAGCGGTGTTCATCGGGGTGTGAAGAGGGCGGGAACGGGGACTTTCGAGTGATCGCGAGCGTTATAAAGGAGTGAGGCAGGCACCGATAACTTCACAGAATGTGCGAGTACCGCGGAAGGCACTTGCGCAGTACGTGAACGAAGTTACAAAGTAGATCCAGCGTCTTATTTTATTTTTTCTTAATACAACCATTCGTTGGGCAATGACATTGCCCAAATACTGGGCAAACGCAGCCAATCCTTTTACGTTACTCGAACCCAGGGCTATGGAGTTGGAAGCTATGTATGCTAACCATTCCACTTCGGAGTTCTGTGTGATATGGGGTAACTGTAAGTAGGGTTACCTTGATCTTAATGAGTGAGTGATCTTTAATGCGCAATCTTTGTCACAATCTCATAGGCTAGGTAACTGATTTATTTCTCGGCTTTTATACAGTTATATATCCTTAAGATTCATAAATGAAGTGAAAGCAGCATATTTAGGTTGGAAACTACCTTAAAATGTTCAAGATTGCCTGAAATATCATCGGATTTTAAGCGATTAACTTATGGTTTTCTATCCTGCGAATTATTCAGCCCTAAGGAATTGTTTAACCACAAACCCTCCTCCATTAGTCAGCTGAAGATGAGATGAGGCTTGAAAAAACATACGTGGAGCAAAGTAATTAGCTTTTTTCTTGTCTTATGGGGTTTAATTCCATGGGTATTGCACTGCTTTATGAATGGAACACATCCAATAACCAATGCCATTTGAATAACACTTTTCATATATTGAAGAGTGAAAGATCAGGGTAAATGTTATTATTTTTATTTTCAAACAGTCCTCGCTAGTTTTATATTATCACAGTCATGAGTGAAACTAAGTCAGAAAATAAAAAAAATATTAGTATCCATCCTGCACTAAAGAACCAATGAAAGCACTGACATTAATTATATTAACAGGTGCCTGTCACTATATTCCTGTTTGCATAACTCAACGCTACGATTGACTCCATATCTCGCTAAGAATAGTACCTCTAGCGCTTTAATCCTCACACCTCAGAAATAGTCTTCATTAAGACCCTTTGACAAAATTCTTTTGGCTTAAAAATTCTCGCGTGTCTGACGAAAACGAAGGCGAAATTCGAAGTCTTTTGAGGGAAGGTCTCACTTTTTGTTTTGGTCAGCGACACCAACTGCCAAAAGCTGGAGAAAAAACGTATACCTGCTCGGCAGCGGCGACGTCTCGGACTTTTGGAAAAAAGAGGAGGGCGAGCGCGAAGAAAGCGAGGAATATTTAATGAGGGAATCTCCTTTCAAAATAAGTGAGGCGGGGATGGGGGAGGGAGCCGGTTTTTTGTATTAAAGCCACGCCTGCCAAGAATCGCCCTGGCAAAAGAGACGGCCGGGAGACAAAAGGGTCAGGATGATGACGGACGTATTTCTCTTATGGAATAGAGCCGTGCCGTATGATGGGGAGTTTGCGCTATATATTACTCTCACTCGGCGTATTTTGAGAGAAGGTGAGAGAAAAGTGGAGGGGGAAATAAGAGGGAAAGAGATCCCGGTGGACGGTCATCTGCAAAGAAAGCTAAACCTCTTTGGAGGAAGGAGAATGCGCTCGCGATGGTAGGTGGCTGCACGTGGCCCCTTGTGCCAGACGTCCCGGTTCAGGTGGGACAGTTGAACTATTGGTCCCGCTTCCCAAAATGGTCCGGACACTTTCAGCTTCCTTGCGATCGCGAGAGGAAAAAGTTTAAATGCACCTGCGATGTCTATCGATGATGATCTCTTTAAATTTTGTTATTTGCCATAAAAAATGATTAGTATTTCACGTTGCAAATAAATCATTATACCAATTTGTTGGAAAGATTAATTTTATTTAATCAATTGACTTGATTTTTATGCAAGGAAGTGTGCGGAAATAACTTTCATAGGATCCACTAACTTAAGTTGCGTAGGATACTGAATTTCACGATATATTTAAGACTTCGAGGTCTCCATAAATATTTAGAAATTCATTCAACAAGAATTTAATCCTTCATGGGTATACGTATTCGGAATGAAGCAAGAAATTCGATTAGAAAACGATGATCAGCAAATAGAGCTCTGCAATGATACCCATCGATGGTCCAAGTATAGCTTACTTTATTTTTACACGATCTCTTTTTTAATATCAATGCCTGATTTTGGATCCTCTCGAGTTGTTTTGACCTCAGATTAAGAAACGATTCTGTGTACCGCAGTTCGTTTCGTTAGTGGAGATATTTAAGGCTCGATAGAAGTGGTCGAATTAGTTATTTGTAAATGATTTGCTCCGGGGGTTGATGAATGACATAGATTTTCATTCACTATATCACTGTATAGAGATCATAATTAATTATGAAAATTAAATACTATAATTTTATTAAGTATTTCAACCGCATCCACAGTAGTGTTACCGCTAAACTGAGGGCCTGGGAAGCCACGCCGTAATATTTTAACGCCCAAATATTAATGTTTCGAGCTCTCATTACTTGAGTCTTCACCTTTCGTTCTGAAATATTCATAGTTTTTTTGTTTATTGTCAATTTTATGAAATGCATGGTTTACTTTGTTATTAAAATGAAAAAAATCAGAAAAAATCACAACGTAAAACTCTTATCAATTTGCAGCTCCGTAAACTAAGCTCCAGTAGTCATGTTATTGCCGCCCACGGATGAAATAAATTAGCGAAAACTATAACCACCAGTAGCGCTCAGGAGTTAGTTAAATGAGGCACATAAATTTAGTTAGCTTGACGGCCTATCTGGATTCTTCTGGTTCTCGTGCCCCAAAATCCCATCTCACAGTCTTTTTCACCTTCTTAAAACTTATCTCCTCTTATGTAGCACTCGAGACATTTTTTGTTTACCTCGTCCAATCATGATTTATTTCCTGATAATTTATTTTTTGATTCTTTTGCAGGCGATCACAAATTTAAAGCGTGACTAACTGATTTGAAATCTTAAAACGACTCGCATTCAAATTTTTCATCCTAGAATAATGGATTTCGATATAAATCAGTACTACCAGATTTTCACATCCCTCTTTATGATTGGAATAGCATTCATTAATTTTCATTATAATAGTTTCGCTAGTTTTCTTCTCTAAAAACTATCTATCACTTATTTTAAATATACGGAGGATTCTTTCCTCCTTACTATATTTACTAGATTTATTACTGCGTCAAATAGGGATTCAAATTTGATTTAGATTTAGATATATACCCCGCAAGCTGTCAGAGCCGTATGGAAAGGGGCGTAATAAAACCATAATTACTTAATCTACTATATCAGTGTCTGTAATATCCTGAGGAAAAAACGACCGAAAATAATTATCTATTTTTGCTATTACTTCGCTGTAACACTTTTTCGATGCTTCTCTTAAATCGCGTTCGTTCTTTTTCTAGCACTAAAAATTCCTTTACTTCGTTCATAAGTTCTGAGGCGATGAATTTTTCGAAAATCTTCCGTCGGGATACATGCTAAGATCCAGGTTAAAAACTCCAATCTCGTTGGGCTAGGAGGCAGTGCTTGAATCCCGAGTCTCCAGAACGAGCCGATGGTGAAGAAATATCCCCTTTTATATATCGAGGCCAGGTCTCCTTCGAAAGCCCCTTCCACCCCAGCGAGCCTCTCCTGCCCCGCACAGCCCATTGTTGGTGCGTGTCTGCAAGATAGAGAAACTGGGAGAGGGAGGACTGCGTGAGGGCGAGTAGGAAGAAGCGTATCGCGTTACAACGCATTCTTGGGAACTAGTGTACCAGGCACTCCCATATCCCTCCCCGAAACCCCTTTTCTGCCATCCTCTTGGGCCCTGTCCGAATGGTTTTCTGCACGGTCGCTTCGGGAAACGCATTGTGGCCGCCACTCTTGCCCTCGCCACCGATATCTCTTCCGGTTGCTCGGAGGCCAATGAAGGCAGAAAAAATAAACCTCCCACTCCTTACCCCCTGCCGCCTTCGTCTCTATAACCTTCTTTTCACAATACTTCTTCTCCATTACACCTTGGAAGGTGGCTTCCTACCTTTCTCTATCTTCAAGAGGGTTTTTTGATCGGCTCTCCGAATGGGGGTTGTTGAGTAGTGCGTGTTCCAGAGGGAATATTTTTTAAGGGCGAAGGGGTGGGTGTTGTCGATGGACGTTGGATGGACCACGAGGGGTTTTCCTCCTCCTCGCAGTGGCTGGTGGTATTTTTTCGGTACCGATGTCGGGGTATCGTTTTTCTTCACGATCCGTCAAGTTTGGAAAACGTCTTCGATGTTTCCGTTAGCCGAGGGTCTTCTGATGGCTAATAATGGGGGAAATTAGGATGAAGAATTGCAGAGATGGTATTCGACCAGGGAAGATTGGCAATGCAAGCGAATCAAGAGCGTCTTGGGGTTGCCCATTTTGAACACGAAGGTCTCAAGGATGGATCTATGAATTTGATAAGCGGGGGCTTTGCACTACTCTAGGTATAAATAAACGTGGGCCATAAATCGCTTTAATTAACCGCTAAGAGGTCCTGTTGTCGTAAAGGATTCAATGGATGTAAAGTAAACGTAGAAAATTTCTATCAATATTTAGTTTGAGCTCCTCGTAATATTGTTGGCAAAGCTTATTTTATACTGCATATAATATGGTCCTGTCTTATTTCTTTTGAAGATTTAATGGCAGATTGAAGTCTCAAATTACCCTAGTTTCAGGATCCTTGGAAACATTTCGCAGCAGTATGTTTTCAAAGCAGCGATTTTCCTTTTTTCATTCCTGAATAACTTTATCACTCTATTGATATATGGATAAATGGGGAAAATGTATAATTTGTGCGTAAAGCAGCGAGAGAATACTCACTCTACATTTTGGTAAATACATACAATTATCAATATAGGTTGGGCGGTAATCTGATGCGATAAAATAAATTGAAAGCACATATTTACTATTTTTCCTATGTAATCATACTAAAATTATAATTAAATATTAATACGCTCTGCTAATTTATCGATTACCAAAAATGCTGAAAAAAACAAACTTGTCAAGGGCGCGAGAAAACGAATTACATTCCTGCATCTTTCGGGACTTCCACTTAATTAGATAGTATAGGTAAGCAATAAACACATTAAGTAACGTAAAAAATGATTTTACGATGGTGGGGTTACAAAATATTTAATTACTGAATCATGGCTTCGACGGTCATAAAATAACGAATATTCTACCGCACATTTTCCGAAGTACGTTTTTTTTTCTTTTACGACGCAGTAGAGCGTGAGATGGGGGGACTCTGGAGAAAAATATTTTGAATGGGGTAGTGCTTGAGTGCTCAAGTGGTCGAGGAGGAATGTTATACCCTCAAAATGCTGCGGTGTATATGGACCCTTCGGGGTAAAGCGATTTTCTTGTGGGTAGCGTAAAGTTTGTCAGGCGGTAGCGGGAGATGGGGTTGAAATCGGCGAAACCCGATAGGATTGAATCATGGAAGGGTTTTGGAAGCGTGTGACGCCACCCATATGTCGGTCACTTGGCGGCGTCTGCCCCTGCGGTCGCGGGTTGAAGCCTCACCGATGGTTGCCCAATTTCCGAAAGATGCACCACCTGCTTGTGGCCAGTATCTATCGGGCATTGGTTTCCAGAAGTTAGATGAAGAGGATTTTTAAGGGGGTCATATTTTCACAGATGCCGAATCTAGCAGGTAGATAGCTCGAGATAAGGTTTCTTAGAGCGGTGGATGTACAGGAATAGAGGCGTGTATTTACAGTCGAGAAGAATCCCTCAGTTTCGTTAAATCAACACCTAGTAGGTTTCGATTTATCGAAGCATCAATAAAAATTCAGAGAATATTTTTCGTAGATACTGCATTTTCGAGAGAATTGATTTGAACTATATAAAATTAAAGAGATTGTGTATACGACCGGATTCAGGTAATAAGCAAGAATGGACTTAGCCATTAGAGAATCACTGAATGCGACGACAATGTCAAAGCAGCGAAGTGAATGACGAACGCCTTCAACGATAATAACCTCGGTGCAGAATGTTTCAGAGATGCCTATACTTGGGTGCATTTACTGGATAAAGTTAACATCGCTGCGATGATTTTTCTTCATTATCTACTTATACAATTTCCTTAATAGAGAAATGATGACAGGGGAACATTATTCGCATTTTTCAAAGGTACACAGCATCTTCAGCGTCGAAAAATTATTTTGTGCTCCTATTTTATAACTATTCTTCATAGTTTCTTTATTATCCTTATCAGAATTATTACTTTTCCTGGTTTATAATAAACTCATACCGTGAATGAATTCTTCCTCATTAATTTGCACTATTTAAGTGACGAATTTCTTTTATGTAAAATAGCAGCGGGGAAAACGCTGACTGATTTTTTCGCTCAATTAATCATATTTAATTGGCCATTCGAAATTGCGAAAACAGACGCTTATTTTCTAGGGTCGATCATATAAGGAATTTAAATGTCAATGGCTAATTAGCTGGAAATGTATGGGCACGATGAGTTTGGCAGGAAAGAACAGAACGGGTGGGAGAGGATAGAAGCAATACGAAACGAAACAGCAGATGGAAGTGATAGAGAATTGGATCCATGGTACAAAATGATTAGTAACCCCTCCCCATTTCATAAACCCTGATCATGAAAAGTTTTTCTTTCAAATTTTCAAGTGAAATTCACTTTTAATTGTTTTTAATTGAAAGGTAATTAGTCTTTGAATATGACCCGCCAAGAGCTGTACGTTCTCTTAGTGGCCCCACTCGGCAAAAAGAGTCTACGAGAAAATAGGATTATCATCACACTTCATTGTGGTATTCAAGCCTTTCGCCTCGGATTCCGTGGTATTATTTGCTAAGAATTCTCCGACTACGGCGAATAAAGCCGAGAAGAAAGCAATCAATAACCGTTTGATCTTTTCCCCGAGCATATCGCGCCTCGAAGGCGCTCGGAGGCTCAGCACATTAATCATACGCCCTCCGCTACCCGTCGGATATCGCGTTTATGTTGCCATAAATACTCCCTTAGTTACCTCTTCGAAACGTCTTTATTCTCCGCCGCATTCCCCAATACAAATCCTTTTGTCCGATTGCCGTGCGCTTCAACACCCTCTCTACGGGAGCGTCGGTAATGGGAGGACCAGCCGAGAGTAAAACGTAGGCGGGGTAGGTGATTATGACTCCCTTTGCCTAGCTTCACTCTTTCATCCATCAAATCCTCCGCTGACACTCCTCCCATAACCTTCCATATGGATTGATGGCGCGGTAAAAAACGAGGGAAAGAAGAGGGATAAAAACGGAAGCCTGGGGGCGTAGGCGGCAGGGTTACAAACGGTGGACGTCATCATCATGAGGAGATTCTCTCACTCACACCGACGGGGAAAACAAAACCCATTCCAATCCACGGTCTTGCCGTTTTACCGAACGTCTTCATTTGTTCCTAGCCCTCCACACGTGAGAACACCTATGTTATTGCTTCGTTTAGGGATGTCTTGCTACGTTTACACTGGAATCTAGAATTGTAACTGCTTGCGATGTATAATATTTTTTTAAAGATCGTAGAGGAAAATAATGAGCGTATTCCTCAGAGTTGCAAAGCTGCAATTGCAAAGTATGTGGTTGGTACTTTACTTCCCTCAACTCAAAGGGTTCAAAGAGAAATGTGATGATCAAAGAGTGATGTTTACAGAGATAAGTTTATATTTTAATTACACGGTGGAGTGCTTCATTTTGTAAATTAAGTAATATGGTCTCGCGGTTTGAAATTAGTCGATAATGCATAGACTGTCATGGATAACGAAAATATAAAATTTGAAAAATTATTACTTTTTCGATGTAGATGTTAAATAGCGGCACTTCTAAAAATAGCGTCTTCAAAGTTTTCTCGACATCTTCAATTTAAGGACAATGTCTAACAATAATGAGCATTAAACAGAGCTTAGATTTCCTTTTTCATCTAGCAAGCAATGAATTTTATCAAAATTAACAATGGAATTAAATATTCCTGCTTCGCACATGATAATCTATCATACACCAGCGGCTATGTCAAGCGACAGTCCTATTTTCTTAACCTGAAGAATTAATTCTGAAACATTGAGCATTTAATATCAACATAAAAAATATATAAATATATAAAATCATGATATAAAATATGAAAATAAACTACGTTTGGTTCTGTCACTCTTTTCACTTGAATTCTCAGAGAGCGATAGGTGTACCAACACTAAGAGAAACTAGGAGTATGAACACACTACCATAACTTCCTTTGAACTTCCGGAATTTTCATCTGTTACTCCATCTGTTCCTTCTCCTTAATTTCTGTTTTAAATTGAATATCCTCGCCTTTGTATTCCTCCCGTTCCTTCCTTCCGCCGTTCTTATGCGATTAAGCCGTCCCGGCGTCTATCTCTCACATTCGAAAGTCCCTCATCTTTCATCGGTTTAGTTTTTCCGGATCCATGCTTAAAGCGTCCCACCCACTCCCTTCCAATTATGAGCCATATTGCTTCCCGGCCGTTTTTTGGCAACCAACGCAAAAAATCCGAGAGTACGCTATCCAATTCCTGGCGCGAATAACTCACCCGTGCAGACATTAGTCACGGATCATGAATCACAAAGATGTTAGTTTCGGGCATTATAACGTCTCCTTTTTTGTTTCGGAGAAATTCACTCGAGGAATTCTGCTGCAAAAAATATCGCAGCAAGGAGAATTCCAGTATGTATTTCAATTATTACAGCAAAACAAGCGCTGGATTAGATCATTCTTTTGGGACTGCTATGCTACAGAATTAGCCATGGATTATTTCCCTTGCTTTTTTGGGATACTGGGAGTAGATTCTGGACCATATTAAGTTTTTATTTGAACTGACTCATTTCAACCACGGTGAAACAATAATGATAGTGATGTAACCGACTTTGTTTTGGCGAGATTAAGACTGAAGAGTCTATTCTTAAGTCTATGCAATCATAAGAATGATGACGAGAATTAAAATAGTGATTCATAAGTGAGAATAAAAATAATGTTCATATAAGGGCTCATCGACTCCTAGAGATTCATTCAGAATTCGAATGAGTTCATAATTATCTATTCCTAGATTTCAATTCAGCCACACTTCCGAATTATTGCGATTGGAAAGCCTATTTATAAGGCTGCCCAAAACTACTCCTATAAGTGATTCAAATTTCTTCCAAATTTGTCAATATTAAAAAACATTTAATTTCTAATGTCGCGGATGTAGTATATCTTTGAGTTCTAGTTGAGCATTTATTCAGTTACAGAAGTCCAGAATATCTATTTGACCCAAGATTTAATACGAGGCGAATACCAGCGATTCACTAACCCTAATTGATGCACGCTTCCTTCTGGTCGCCATCCGTACCAATTAATTGAAATTAAGTGATATTTAAACCTTGCTAATCATCGACTTCCTTCTCGCGGCAAAGTGCGCTCTTTCTTTTCGTTCCACAATCACCGTCAATTTGTCCACGTCCGTATTTCCATGAGATCATCGACAAAATTCACCCAAAGGAGAACCTAGAAGCGTCTAATGCACCGAAGGAGTTGAATAAATGTGTGGGCATTAGGATATAAACGCTCAAATATATATCCCACGTATAACTTCCGCATCGTGTTTGGTGACTTCAACGCCCGAGGCTATCAGCCTGTGGGGGCTCTAACTTGATTAACAGATCCTTTCGCGCAAGAAATTCGGCTCCGAGTAATCACCACCTCTCAGAATGCCAACGCAAATTAATTGATCAATCTCATCCAAACCCTTCTTTCTTTTCCCTCTCCCCCATCGTCCCTCCAAACAATCGCACCTTCCAATTCTTCTCCTCTTCGCCTCACCACCAACAATGATCGTGACGGGAAAGAGGGAATTACCTCCAGTTCAAACCACGCGAGGAGATGCGCCTCCCGACCAAAATCCGATATTGTTTCCCGTCGATATCGTAACAATAGAGACGTGATCACCTCCCGTTAGGATTGAATGAAGCGGTCCTTCTCACAATCGATAACTCATTCCACTTACTTTTTCCCTTTTGCGAGGGCCGGTTTTTCCTCCGCGCATCCTCTGTTCGTAAAAGTACCGCCTTTGTAAACACCACATCCTTCCTATTAGATGATTTTGTACCATATTTAATCGATACAAAATTTGTAAAATTTTACAAAATATCACGGTGTTTTCAATCAATAGGGAAGAATATCTTACGTATCACGCGATATCCGATGGGTACCACAACTCGTTTTCAGGAAAAGAGCTATGAAAAATGATGCAAATATACCAGATATTTCTTAGAAATGGCTAACTTGTGAGAAAATATTAAATTCGCTAGGAAAACCAGCTGCAAAAGAGGGATACGGCTCAAATTCCCACCCCAAATAAATGATGTCACTATTGCACAAATTTTAGACAATCTTAATCCAATATATATAATAAAAGAATTTTATTCCAACGAAAGCAGATGAATGGAGTAATTTAAATTATTAATATGTATTATATTAATATATACCTCATTCCAACATGTAAATCTTTTCCGTTGATTGAAGTTCAGTACATACACAAGTTTTGTGATTAATTTACGCTTCAATCGGGTTGAATAAAAAAAATGTATTGTGTAAAGCATTATTTTGATATCATATTCGATAGTATTGGATCTTCATAAGGACAGTAATAGTGCGAAAATTAAAAATTATTTTCGTAATAATTAACTTTCGTTATGTATACGGTAATATACTTTTGTTTAGTATCATATTTTCTGTTTAGTAAAATTAATTCAAAGAAATAGAGATTTTCAAATCGATACAAAATGATTCTTTTTATTACCGGTTTCGGTTAAAAAGCTATCACCAGGTCGTAATAATAAAATGTTTTGTGAAATTTACCAAGCTGTTCTCCAATCCTTCAGAATACCTTTCTGCTAAGTCCAGCCGGGTAGATGATAAAATTTATCTAGATTATACATTACTACGTCGAAAAGAAGGCGAGACTGTATTTGGTGATCATATACGTTCTGGAGATGAATTATATTAAGAAATAACAGGAAAGAATTGCATCGGAAAGAACGGCAGGAACCAAGGAATGACGCAAAGTTGGAGAAACGACGATCGAAAGCGAAGTAAAATTCCCTCCGATTTCCGTGGGGAAAGTACGAGCCTCGTAATTTGTTACCCCCCTCCGAAGAGAGAGGTAATTTTTCAATCCGTAGTCCTTTTTCGTTTTGTCTCCACACTTTTTTTTCAATTCGTCGGAAGAATTCCGCTCAGGAAGCGGTTGCTTTCGAGACAGATTGCGATTGGAAGCTCCAGGTCACGCCTCGTGTCCAACTTCTCATTTTTTTCCGGACGAGGACCAAAGTGTGATGAATTATCCCAATTTACCCTCTCTCCCGCTCGGGATTACTTATACATTCGTAATGCGACGTTCGGCGTCATTAACGAGGAATCCGACTTCCGTGTCGAGAGAAAATCGTTCCGTTTTGTTGGGAGACAAATGGCCATAACGCGGATGGTTATCCCTTCCTCCGCGTCGATGGAGAAAATGGGAGGCTTCCAATTATAGGCTCCGCTTCGGTTTCCTTTTGCGGCTTCTAATAACCTTCCAATACTGGATTCTATGTCTTTGGATCATTGAAATTTTCTACTGTTCGTGAAAGATCTACTAGTGGAGGTGTAGGGGCAAAGGTGAACATTTATAGGGGGTTATTTTGCCTTTATAGATAAAGAATCATATATTTTAGGCTCATAAATGTTTGTGTTTAATTTTATAGTGATAGATACGACCAACAATTCCTAATTTCACATTAAGAAATTGCAGGGCTTGAAACTTATTTGGAAGGAACTTTCAGAAAAAATTGTCAAAGATTTTTTAAAATATATCGTAACTTACAGGAAAAGCTTTATATGTAATAATTATATTGATCAATAAAATAAATTCTTTTCTATATAAAAATATCACTAACTCTGAGGCAGTAGAAAACTTTTCACAAGGATCTTTTTGCTCTGACTCAGTTTGATAATTTCTTCGGTAAAATCTCAATTAAAAGACACATTCCCATCATGCCCCATCATTGCTTTGAATTATGATATTACAGAGGTTATAATTTTCTCCCCATTCTATGGATTAGAGCATATCCTTAGGTTGAACACACAAATAAGAAAAACATAAATGTAGACCTCGAGGTTTAAATGGTTATCGTGCTATCCTACTAGCGAAGCGGTCATGGGTTCGAGACTAGGCTAATCGATTTAGGTTATGGTTACGGAATGTTTGTTTGTTGATTTTATTGCTATTTATCATTTCAATTGCCCTATATTAGCTTTTTCTCGTGCTCACTCGGGAAAAATTACTTCATTGTTTCATTATCTAGGAACCCAAATCAGACTCAGCAAATATACTGAAACCAAACCGATTATTTCATTTCTAAACACTGATCTCATAGGTACTACAAACACCTTCTCCGTTTCGGATGAAAAATTCATTTCTCTTAGCCTTTACAGCGCAGTGGATTCGCTTTGTTAATATTCGAGCAGATAGTTATAGAAAAGGAAGTGTAAAAAATTTAATCATCACGCAGTAACTCCCGAAAATTTTAACGTTAGAGGGGAGAAGGGTCTTCTTTCCTCGGTGTAAATAAATAAGGAGATATAAATCGGATGAATCTAGAGAGAGACCCTAAGAGGCTTTAACCCCCACTGCCGCTCTCCTCCTCCATCATCGCCACCTGGATACTAATTTACAGCCTTCCTTTGTTCTTCCGGCCGCCTTCATTTGTCTCCTTCCGAATCCTCCCCACACGAAAAAAGAGCTGGAGGCGAAGGGAATGCAGTGAAAAATGGACGGCCCTAAATAAGGTGTACGCGCGGATTACAAAAAACAAAAGAAACGTTATGGCAATGGGCAAATGACGGGTGGGGGAGGAGTGAGCTACTACTGCTGAGGCGAAGCTTGTAAATATAGGCAGGTTTTCCCGTAGGTTCTCGTTCCAATGATATTCGCAATTCACTTGAATGTTCATCATTGACGTAATGTGTTCAACAGCTAGCTAAGATTATGTTCAGAGTAGATGAGTACCAAATTAAGACAAGAATTCGGCAAAATGTTAGGGGAAGTCGAGAATTATGGCTCTCTTCGAATCCGGGCTGCGACTTTGCCTGTTTATAAATAACTAGTAAATGGGTGCTTGCATAATGCAAGCAAAGAAAATTATCAAGGGATACTACCCTGAGTTATGCGTCTATATGCTATATTTATGTTCCTTTTTAATTATGCCATTGTCTTTGGCATACATAATTTTCAAATCTAAGATCGAGATTCATCAAATAATATAATAATAGAATAATTATTTCGAAAGCCTTTCACGTTTAATTGAGACGGGAGTTTTGCAGTTGAGACCTTAAAGAATACGCATACGTAAAATTAAATTAAAGAAATGCGCCAAACAAATTTAAGTAATAATAAAAGTCTTCGTAAGATAAAAAGGCGAAATCGATAGATGATTCGTTACCTGTAGTACTCGGTTCAGTGCAAGGCATACTTCAATTGAATCCTATGCACATTAAATGGCGTCTAAAGCGGCACTATGAGCTCCGTTTCTAATTAAATAACAAATAGAAATTAGGCAACGTAGTTGAATAATTTTGAAGAATGTAGAAAAAGAAGTTGAATTTAAAGCCCATATGGAGATGTTGGGAAAATATTTTGCATGCGATGATAAACGCAGAAATTGTTTTTACTTACAAAAATTATCCAGCGAACACGTAGAACTACATAATCCGAAGGTCGTTCAAGGTTTTAGGACGTCCCCCTTTGGATTTCAAAGGCCTTCTACGCTTATTTGATACGGGAGATTTGGAGTTGATTCCTAATGAATGTGCATTTGTAAAATTAATTTAAGAAAATACGCCAATCAAAGCAAAGTTAGAATAAAAATCTGCATAAGATAAAAATGCGGAAAATAAATAGACGATTACCTGTGAAGTATTCGGTTCAGTGCCAGACATAATGAAATTGAATCCTATGTTCATTAAATGGCGTCTACCACGACAATGAGCTCCGTTTCTAATTATATAAACAAACAAATATGCTACAGGTAACGTATCTATGTAAATAATTTTGAAAAACGTAGAAAAAGAACTTAATTCTAAAGCCCGTTTGCAGAATATGAAAAAATAATTTGAGGTGAATACAATAGAAAAGAGTAAACATAGTAAGCATACATTTTTAATCGCAGAAATTGTTTTACTTACGAAGAATCATCCAGCTGATACGTAGAAAAACGTAATCCAAAGTTCGTTCAAGGAAATCAGCGTATTTTATGAGTAGATTTTTGTTGTTTATTTTGATGAAAGTTAAATGTTCTTGATGTATATTAATATTACAAACAAAAGAATATTGAAAAATATTTCAAAAACTTCATACTTTCATCACGGCGTATGTTATTTGAACTGCAAACAAATTTGTATTCCACGTAAATAATGGTCGTAGCCAAAGTTTTTATCTTGGGAAGGGTGCAAATAAAAACAGTATTAATTTGTATTTAATTTAAGATGTTGCCGACATGGCGAAATTGGATGCAGGAAAAATGAAAATTCCTCTTTGAGGTATAATTTAGTTAAATACTCTCCACTGTACGTACATTTTTCATGCTTATGTGAATGAAAACATTTGGTTCTTCATGGACATTTATCGTTTCCCCAGCAGTATCCCATATCATTACGTAAGGTACTACGTATTAATTAAAAAAACGAAAATTTAACTTAATTTTAAATTCTGTATGGATAAGATGACAGAATAAATATATGTTATTAAAATAGAAAAGACGATACATAATAGGCATACAATTAAAAGCACAATTTTCACACACGAAAGGCAATCCAACATATACGTATAATCCTAACATCGTTCAAGGATATAATTTTATTTCCTGTGTAGATATTTGTTGTTCATTTAAATGAAAGTTACACTTTCTTGATATTCAATTATAATATGGTCCTTCAAGAAAGGCGGGCAGCAACGGGTTTGGCTGCCCGTATGAGCTTTTTGGTTACAATGTATCACAATGTATGTAGTATGAAATTGAGGCATACGTTACTTAAAGCTTCCCCTCCTAAAAGGAACATCATCTAAAGAAGCCACACTATGAGGTGGCACGCGAGACAGGACGCTGGAGCTTATCTGTCGATCTTAAGAGAAACTAAGGGCAAAATACCAAACACACCGAGTGCGGTGAGAAAGTGGTCACTGTGCTAGGACTCCAACACCAAGGTACGAATTCCGGCTAGCAAGATTTTTCTGGCTATAGAATGGTTGAGTGTCTTTGTTAATAGTATTAGTTATTGAAATGGTGGTAATTGGGATCTCCCTGCTTTCATCAGAGATGTTATGAATATTGTTATTAATTATAACGCCATAAAGTAGGAATCGGAAATGGCCATTGCAAAGGAAGTTTTTAGACATAATTTAATATACGATAAATGCATTGGGTTAAGTGAGAATAAAGTGAAATACTACTATACTAAACTATACCGATTTTGATGCTAATGATTCGTATTGTTTGCAGTTATATTATTTCTAAATAATATCGTTGAAACTATTAATTTACATTAATATTCTGATAGTAATATTTTAGGATGATGTAAATTTCAGTTGTACTTACTTTTACTCAGGCATAGGTAGACTTGATCCGGTATAATACGTTCTTCATCAGTAATTAATGAGTATTTTTCATCGAAATTGCTTTCTTATCCCCCTTATATAGATTCAGTGTAGACTTTTAAATTTAATCCTCGAATAATCTCACTACTTACATGACTTTTCCGATTATCTTCGTTTATAAATGGTCTCGTATTTTCTACATAAACTTATGTTATCACAGTATGTATTCCCGAATAATTCATTGACCGTGCAGATATTCGCTGTCCATTTTGATGAAAGTTACATTTTTCAACCTTCAGTCATAACATATATGGAAAGAAAATTTTTTTAAATATACCACTGTCTATTGTATGCATAATTTTCAAATAAGTGAGATCGAGATTCGCCAAATAATATGATAGTAAAATAATCATTTCTAAAGCCTTTCGCGTTTATGAGATACGGGAGTCTGTAATGAATACGCATTCGTAAAATTATATTAAAGAAATACGCCAAACAAAGTAAAGTCAGAATAAAAATCTGCATAAGATAAAAATGCGGAATAAATAGACGATTACCTGTGTAGTATGTGGTTGAGTGCAAGACATTCTGCAAAATAATCCTATATTCATTAAATGTTGTCTACTACGACAATGAGCTCCGTTTCTAATTAAATAAACAAATAGACAATAGGCAACGTAATTATGTAAATAGTTTTAAAGTACGTAGAAAAAGAACTTTATTCTAAAGTCCGTTTGGAGAAGATGGGAAAATAATATTCATACAATGATACATGCAAAGATTGTTTTTACTAACCAAGAATTATCCAGCGTTGAACAACGTAATCAGAAAGTCTTTGAAGGAAATCAGAGTATTTTATGAGTAGATTTCTGTTTTTTTTTATTTTGATGAATGTTGAATTACGTAATATATTACGAACTAATTGTGTACTACGTATTAATTAAAGAAACGTAGAAAAAGAACTTAATTTTAAATTCTCTTAGGAAAGGATGACAGAATAAATATATGTAATTAAAATAGAAAAGAATAAACATAATAGGCATAAAATTAAAAGAACAGAAACTCACACACACGAAAAGCAATCCACCATATGCGTAAACCAACGATATCCTAACATAGTTCAATAATACCATGTATTTCCTGATTAGATATTTGTTGTTCATTTAGATGAGAGTTCAGTATATGATAAATGTATTTGGTTAAGTGAGCTATGAATTATAATATATTAATAAATTATAGTGTTCGCGAAACTAATGATTCGTAATGCTTACAGTTATGTTATTTCTAAAGATTGTCGTTAAACCTTTTAATTTACATTAATATCCCTATTTATTAATATATATTCGTATCTATGTACTTCATTCTAGAATAATCTCACTACTTACATGACTTTTCCGATTATCTTCGTTGATAAATTGTCTCGTATTCTCTACACAAACTTATGTTTTCACAGCATACATTCACGATTGATTCATTGACTGTGCAGATATCTACTGTCTATTTTGATGAAATTTACATTTTTCAGCATTCAGTAATAACATATATCGAAAGAAACATTTAAAATGATTAAAAATGCATCAAACCTTTATCATGGCGTATGAAATTAGGATCGTAAACAAACTTGTTTTCGATTCAAACAATGGTTGTTGCCATAGATTTAATTTTCGAAATGAGGAGAAAATAACGCAATAAATTGGCGTTCAAACTAAAATTTTGCAAATTTCCTGCCGGAATGTTAAAATCGGTCGCAAGAAAAGAAAACTTTGATCCTTTAGACGTAATATAGACCAAGTCCCACTGCTTTACGATCAAATTTTCACATTTTAACTAATGAAATAAAATTGCTCTTCATGGCCATTTTTCGTTTTCCCCGTTTAAATACATTGAAAAATATAATCGTCTCTGGGCTCAAACCTAGGACAAAATCTGGGAATTTTCGATTTTTTCCTAACTCGACCGTCAATTATGAATCTCTTCTGAAAATTTCAGCCTTCCAGCTCGATTAGAAATGCCCAGGAATTTGTATGAATGAGTCGGATTTGCAGCTTTATATATAGTAATATATGGTAGACTTCATCAATTTATAATACGCATTTAAAGAAGATAAAATATTATTGTTTGTTCTCATTTAGTTAACTGAAAGATAAAACTAGCTTAATCTTTAGGTGTGACTTGTGTCCTTAGAGGATGCGATATTGTCATGTATTCCTTGATGTTATTGGTTAGATAGGAAGAGTGGGATGCAGAATAATCAGAAAATGCATTTAATAAGTTATAGTAGAGGAAAGTAAATGTTCATTTGATCTTAATTTTCTATATTTGCAAAGCTGCCACGGCAATTATGGAATGTGTAAAACCTTCAAACGCAAACAGATTAAAATTTCTCTCAAATTGTTAAAAAAATATTCAGGATATTTTCAGAATGAGGTTTCTTTATAACTTTTATATACATAAGCCGTGAATAACAACTAATTAAATGAAAGTAAATGTATGAGAGACTCTCAAATAACCTAGATCTTATCTTTAATGCTTCATAAGTAGGAAAAAACATTGATGGCTACGGTAGTTCAGGACAATGGAATAGGACCGTTAAAAGACCGAAAGAGGTTGTCTAACTCTATCCTTTTCCTGGAGGATGGATTAATGATCCAAAGGGATTGTTTTCGTTTGGGCGTGGAGAAAACGCATTCCTGTCTAATAGCACACCTCCTCCGCTAGCGCAAATGGTCAGAAGCGGTTAGGTTAGGGAGGTGAGCCATCCATTACTTCTTCAGATCATCTAGTCTCCGTTTCATATACTGGGCGTGTTACGCTTTCACGAAAAATGGCTTGATCTTCTATACCCTTTTAAGAGCGTATCTTCTCATCGGACGGCCCCTGCTTTGAAAAGCCCGTCATTCTGTGGGTAAAAACCAGGTAGAAATCATTTTCTCCTCTAAAATCTCAAAATATTTCTATTTTATCATGAATTTCTAAGATATCAGAATTGAAATAGACCAAAGTATTTGATTTTTAAGCTATAAATATTCTTATATTGTAAAAGAACTTATCCATTCGTTTATCCATCACCGTATTCAAAGGCTGTCTTGACAAAGAAGAATTAGTGTTGAGGACGTATATCCTGGATGAAGACTTATACTAGGATGAAATATATGTGATTAATTTTTCTGTAGTTGAAAGTTAGGAGAATATTTGAAAATATTAACTAAGTTTTTGTCGAAATAGATTAAAAGTAGAAAGCTTCTAGGTCGAACGGTAGGCGTAAAGTCATCTCTCTTACCTTCTAAAGGAGAGCATGAGCTTCTTCTAGTCCATGATAAGGCCATTGTGTAAATTTATCTATTTATTTTTTATCTGTAGTTTGTATTATTGTTGATTTGTTCCCGTTATATATTCAGCTTTCGTTATCTAAAGCCAGATTTTTTCGACTCGCAAAATGATAAATAAATAAGTAAATGTTGTTATTCGATTCCCTTCTTCGCAAGATCAAAAACGTTTCTCTCTTTTCTAGTGAAACGAAATAAGAATCATCTGCAATATTACATTTGCCGGATCCGCTGAAGCGTTTTCCGGATCCGAGAGATTCGAATCGTTCCCCAATCAGCCCGTCTCTCGTCATATGCATGCGTCTAAGATGAGATCGCAAACAAACTCTTCAAAGCCATCCTCCGACTGTTTGCTTTTCGATACATCGATTCTATCTCTTTCTACTCCCCCTCCTCCGCTGTCCCTCTTCCGATTGCTACTGGGAAAGTCGTGACAAATTGAATAATATCATTAGAGTTGTTTTTCCTACTGGAAAAGGACTTCCAGCCCTACGTCTCCGCTCCTTTTTTCAGCAACCGGTCTCGTCACCACTTCCGTCGCTTCCTTTGAATCAACCGTTTCCCTGGGCCTATCAAATCAAATTCGTTCTTCCCTATTTCTCCCAATATCTATTTCCAGTCCTAACCAAGAGCTTTGTAAGAATTTCAGCTGTAATGGCTTTCCATTAGCTGATTTCCTAGATTATTCTGCACGTCAGTTAGTTCATTTTCTTATTCATAATTTAGAAGGAAAATGATCATCTACATACTGATTTCTTGTGCTGTATGTGCCTATTTATATGTCGTGATGGACCAAGTTGCCTGTAGTCAAGCAGAGAGATACACCAATCGTTCAACTGGTAAACGATTTGGATGCAGTATTATCCATGCGTGTAGATTCAAGATGAGCACGATTATGAATTCATATACTATCAGGCCTCCTCTTGAGTTATAAAATCCCTGATCCTTTAAGACAATAAAATTTGTTAGTCTTATACTTAAGAAATTTGCTTACTCATATCTTCACTCATATAGTCTCGGGTCTTGAGTTTTAAAACCCTATATACTTAAAGACAGCAAAATTGTTTTACTCCTATACTAGGAACAGTTGCGCATCCACATCTTTACCTAGTTATATAAATAATTGCTTATATGATCAAATATGGTTAAGAACAAATCAATTTCCAATGAGAATATGCGTGAACATAACAACTGTAAGAACATTGAAGTTCTTATGATGAAGGTGGCATAAAAATAAAATTCAATGCGCTAGTGAGCTAAAAAAATGATCGTATTTTCGAATCCTTGAAAGTATTTAAAATTGCAGGAAGTATCAAAACTGGTAAATCGAAGTTTAGCTTTGATTTCGCATTTAGCATCCCAAACAGGAATTTCTTTGACCCGAAAAAATTTATTCCATCTTGATCTGCGCAAGCAATCCCAAAAAGGATTTATGAAACTGGAGAAACAGTTCACCGACCATTCGCTGTCGAAGGTCGCCGGTTGTCCCCCAAGAGGAGGTATCTTAGCGTATCTGTGGAGGTCCAAGTCACCGCGAATCCCCGCAATGCCGCTAATGTGCGGTGTGTGTGCATGTGACTCCGATGGCCTCCCACTGCGGAGACTCCTCCAATCCTTGAAAAGATCTCGTGTTCGCGGTGCTCTCGGAAGTCTCCGTTTAGCTAATCCCACACCGAGTTCTCTAGCTGCTATAGGATACATACACGATTGGCTTCCTCTTAGTTGGGTTTCCAATTGCAGACCGAAAACATTGCTTATAGGAGAACGTTGTCCATTGGTGGGAGTCCGCCTTACACTTCAAAAACGCTGGCAATTTTAGAGAGAGAAAAAATATTTTTTGCACTCTTTTTCTTCAGAAGTTTTATTTCCTCAAGTGATCTGAATCCATGGCAGTCACAAATTCAAACAAAATTGTGAAAAATTACCGTAAAAAATGTACAGTGTAATGAGGTTGAATTGATTTACTTCAAAAAGAAGGTAAAATAATTCTCGAATCAATAAAAGTGACATCAAACCCAAGAAATCCATATATTGTGCTAAATCACGACCCTTCTGTAAAATGTTCTTAATTATAACTTTTAAATTTACGATAAGTAAAAAGATGGATTACTTCTTGTTCCATGATAGATTTCTCATTGCTAATTTGGCCTGAGATGGGAACGTATTAATAATATGTAAAGTATTCTCTGAAGTAGGATACCCAAAACGTAAAGAGAATACGATTCTATGAAAAAAAGGGTAAATTATATTAAAATCCTCTTTAATCCATTCAGATATATTTTAATGCCTCTCCGCTGCCCATTCGGAGATGCTGGAGGAATGACGCTAAGTAATTAACAAGGGTTCATATTTTAGCTTTATTGGATTTGTAATGCTGTCCAGAGGTAAAAGGCCATAAATTAAGTAACCGAAGCATTGTGAAAGACTAAGATGACCTCTTTAAGGCTTCTTGTAAAGGTCTTAAGCTAATATATACCATTAGGTACAAGGATTTCATGTCCGTGCATTATAGTTTGAAATTCCTTTTGTTCTATGCGACCAGAGGTAACCTATTTTTCTCCTTGGAAGCGGATACAATCCGATCCAATAGGATCAATGCGGCATATCTTATATTTACCTACTTAAAGGGATTTCAACGTCATAATAGCGACTAAAACACCATTTAATAGGCATCGCAATATTTATACCCTTTTATCGAACGAGACTGGATTTTACTCATCTTATCCAACGAGGCACTTTAAGCGATACTCATTTAATAATGAGGTAGAAGCAGATTGGCCATATCAAAATCTTAATTTAAAATATTGCTTTTCTACAGATATAATTGAAGCAATTTGAAATTCTCTTTCATTTTCTAAGATGAGTTTCATCGTAAATGATGGGAGCCTACAACAATATTGATATATTTGTTTGTTTTTTTGAAAAATTAGGTAAATAGTATTTCAAAAGTGATGACAAAGAGAAGGGACTTCATTATTCACTTCCAAAAGTGCAGAAATTTTCGCAAACATCGCCTACTTATAAAAAATGTATTTATTTATTTATTTATTTTCAAATGACGCTGCGATTAAGCCATCAGGCCTGGTGGCAGCGGTGGATGGGGAAGTGCTAAATACAAAGGGTTGCCTGGATTCGCCCAAAGACGGGAGGAAAAATTCTCCAAAAACAAAAAAAATGTCTTTATAGCATACTTTATTTTTGCTGACTAAAATTTTTAAAGTTAAATTTAGCAATTTCCGCTCTTAAGTATCATTTCACACTTATTTACATAAATAGATATTTATATTTTGTGGGATTCATAAATTCGTTATTTATCTGTGATGTTATTCCACGTCGCTCAGCCTAATACTATTCAAATTATTTTAAAACTTTCTGGGATAAAAGAGTCACGTGCTAGTTTCTAAATGATACCTTTAAAAATTTATATCATGGACATGTGTACATGAACTGGAATGAATATATTTTATAACATTCTTAATCTAAGGTGATGTACCGCAATAGTGGATTCATGCATCGCAATTCATCACGTACATTTCAACGGGTCTTAAAAATCGAATTCGAGGAAAGCGAGGAAAGGTACGAGTTGCGAGATTTCCTCCGTAAAATTTCAGAGATAATTTCTCGCTGCGAGAGAAAAGGAAAGGTTTTTTCAGACCATGGTGTCCTGAATTATGAATTTCCAAAGGTTGTGGATTATGGCACCTAAAATCCCCTGCTAATGAAGCCCCATCCCCTCTTTCGACCCCTTTGCCGTTCATTCCTTATTGGATTGTCAAGAGGCTCGCATTTTCCATACCCTTCTTTTCCTCTATTCCCCCCTCGCTCTATTGGATTAACTCTAATCAGCCGTAAAATTAACTCCAATAACTTTGTTGAATGTTGCGTGGGCTAAGGGAAATAATAAACCTAACGCTATAACGGTCTATTCTCGTCCTCTTCGACTCTTTCCGAAGCTTCACCCTTTCTTCATTTCATTCGCCTGCCTCTTCCGCAGTGGTTTCATCCCCGTTCTTCTTCGCATGTGTATTTCTTTTGTATTGAGTTCGTAATTCATCCATCGGTTCGTAGCGGAGAGCTCATTCTCAATAGAGTCCATCGCATCTGTCGGTGATGCAAACATGGAGATTTTGATCCCATGCGACGATTGGTTTTATCGAACCTCCAGATCGGTGGTTCGCAATCTTTTAGCAACTGCGTACCACTTGAATTTTTGGAAATTTTGCGTGCCTACAGTCCTATATTTTTTAGAAATATATATTTACTTTCGGAAAAGTGCAAAATAGTTTGTTCTATTTTAATTAAATTACTGAGAAAACTTCATATCTAATTATGAATGCACTTGTATGTAGGTTTTTTCATCCCTTTATCAAGGCAACAATAGACATACATCGATTTTTTTTCAATTTTTTCTTGCTAATTTTTATTTTCAAAATATATAAAGATATATGCATATCAATAACATTTTATAATAAATGAAAAAATCAGTGCTCACGCATACAGAGGCTCTTACTAACCCCTGCTCTAGATAGTTAGCGGCATTTTCGATTGTTTCCAAGAAGTATATATTGTGAAGCAATACGGACTAAAGGATAAATGTCGATTCGATATGTACTTCATTCCGGTTAAACCGGCAATCTCGTAACCTTTACGATAAATACTACATATGGTTATCCACTAAATTTAACAATATTACAAAATAATAACTTTTAAAAATCCCTCTAAGCTTGTATATAATTTATATTTTACAATTGATGACATTTTTAAGGTACCTGTTAACAAAATAATAAATAAATGTTTTTAATTTCTCGCGAATTCGCAATTGAATTAGTTGTATATAGTTTTATGAGCACAAATTAGGAAGTATAAGACTTTAGGAATCATGATTGATCATTCCTTTATTAAGTCACTGATTCTGTGTCAATTTCAATAAGTACCTTAACTGTGGTAACTGTGCTAGTCCTAAGAATATATCCAAGTCTGCGAGAGAAAGCATTAGAAAACCATCACTAGATTACGTTATAATATCTTAGGTTTGCGTTGTATGTTCCATTTCAGTATTCTTTAAATGTTTCTTGCATTAACTTCTAAATTATTTCGTTATTTTCTTTATTTTGAAACCTGATAACGTTTTCCAGGACGGGTTGAGTTAAAGGGAAGAAGAAATCTGATGATTTTATCAGAAATGCTTACTTTTAATTATTATTTTTATAACTAAAAGAAATAGATTTGTTGAGATAATTCAAATGTGAACCAAATTGATAACTATAGCTCTTTATTTGTCGCAGCTTAGCATAAGGATATGGTGCTACCTAATGAGATAAATATCTCCATGTGAAGGAACTTCCTTACTCCTGCCTGACATCCTCAAACGCTTCTCCCCAAATATTTTAATCGCTTTCCTTTGGAGAGGCGGGGCTTCTGGGAAATTAAAATTCAACGGAGACAGAGTTAATTGGCGTCCGAGCAGGTCACTCCGAGGCGCCGAGTTTATTGCGGCTGTCAAGCGAAGGTGTTGCAAGGCCTAATCCATCAAGCGCACTTGCTGTTTTAGAATTCCACTGCAGAGGCGACCATGGGAGTCATTTTGAATGAGCAAATAAACGATTGGACTATTACATCAATGCATCTACATTTGTAACATCCGGACACAGTTGTAATTTTTCGATACTCTTGCGTTTTTAATAAGGGATATATCCGTATAATTTCATAGGATAGAATCATCAGACTTAATGGAAACTGTAACATATCTATACAGGGAGATCTAGTTGTACTGTCAGAGTGTCGAATACTATTTGAGAGCCCTTAGTCATCATCATTATTTATTGTTCAAATTTGGATGAATTTTTGCTTCTATGAAAATTTTTCATTCGCCGGTTATCATTATACCTACCATTATTATACAATTAGGGTGGTCCAATTGACAGTTGAGTGAATTATAAGTATTTGAAAACAGATTGTGTTTTTCATAACTTAACGTAATTATAAATTTGATTGTCAAGTAATATCGACTTGTTCAAACAAGATGATAACCTCGAAAAGTTCAGAATCGATGCCTGAATTTAATAAGGGCTAATCAGTTGGGGGTTAATTTTGCCAGATTTCATGGGGGAATATAAGGTTTGGACGCCATCTGGTGATGATATTTACTGAACGATAATTATCAAGTTTCCATGCTAGTTTTGCTACTGATAAGCAAAAGATAGCTGTGCGAACATCTTCCATAAATGACTTTGTTTTACAATAACGATTTTTCGAAAACTTTAATCGGTATTGGCTTATTTAACTACTCTCGTCCATCATTCTCGTATATCCTGAGCGGGTCCTATTGACATAATTCATTGCTACTGATGAAACCAATCTTATTCCAATAATTAGGTATCGATCCCATTCACTCTCATTCTGTAGTCATATCTTGCAAATGACTCAGACTTGGGATTCTGCTTTTTGGTCACTAATGTCCCATGACGTAATTGCGCGACATCCTCTTACAGACTGAAAATAACCGAAAATTAATATCCCCGGTCGATAAGAACCGATTCATTACCCGTCGCAATTGTTTTGTTTACCAATTTTCGGTCTGATAGGAAAAGGCCGCAGAGATTGGCAGAAGTAATGGCTCGAATGAATCAAACGGAAGATCGATCAGCCGCAAAGAAGTCATCCGATGATTAAACGAAAGTTGATTCTAAAAATGGACCTTGACGAGCCGCAAATCAACAGCGGGGACGGCGTCTTTGTGACTGAAAATCGCAACCTTTTCTTACCCTAACGCGAACGTTTTGGAGCCCAAGTAGTTACCCGGTCCATTTATCAAGGCGGCGGAGGCAAAAATCGGGCGCATTTGAATATTCACGACCATTTTTCACGTCGTTCACGAGCTCTGCCATTTTGTTCTCCTTCGTTGGAGGAAGAGGGTGAGGAAACGCTATACAGGGTGTTCTCTTGGAGGGAGCCTAGATTTCTGAAGTGGGAAGGCACGCCTACGGATGAAGCGTGGGCCAAAGACACGCGAGCTAGAAGCCATATCGAGGGAGTCATCAAACAAATGAGGCCTCTCCCAATGGATGCCAGATTTCAAGAGGAAAGGATGGGAAGGAAACAAATGACGTTATACACTGCAAAAGGAAAGAATAAACAAAATTTTCTGGGTAGTTTCAGTATATATTACGGAAAATTTTTGTTACCTTTGCCTGATGGTCGTAGAATAAATTTTGGAGGCACGTGTTAAAGTGTGTATCCCGCTGCAAAGTCGTGCTTTAAGCAAATATTTCAGTTTGATAGTTTAGTTAGTTATTATGATGATAGTTTTAGTATGTATCATTCATATAATCTGCTAATATAGCTGATCTGATAAGTTAAAACTGTTGGTGATAAAATCAATAGAAAATTGGTATTTAGAACCCGTAAAGCATTGGCTAGATGCGACTATTTCACCCATTTCGTAGGTAAAGAAAGAAAATTTGGAACACGGCTGTTATTGAATTAGAGGTTTGAAATCCATAAAAGCCGTCTTTGTCGGCACTCCGAGTAATTACTTGCCGGTAGTCCGAGAAAGCAAGAGAGGAATGCCGCACTTTTATGGTACCCAAAACGTTTTCGGAGACAATGTCTCTTCCAAAAATTCTTTTACGAAAACAAAATTCTTTTACGAACCCTGAAGAGGGGTCGTAAAATACGAACACATCGTATACGATTATATCAGCTTTTTGAAGTTATCAAACCTGTAAACCATTTTGTAGGGCCCAGTAGCCAATTATTTTCGGAATATTTTGCTCTCATTTCAATCAGTAGCGATTATGCGACCGAAATCAATATAATATACCACAGCAAATAAAACATCGCGATATATATTTAAAGAAAATTGCAATGAAAGGATCAGCTCTTGATTTTAAATGGATCTTTGACAATTAAAGCGAAATATAAGCGACCCATTGGCAGTAAAGATTGGACATTTGATTGGACATCTTTGAATTATGTAAAATGGCATAGAAAGTAATGCAGTGTTTTTATGTCTACCTGACTTATTTCTGCATATGTATACCATTGGTTAAGTAGAGAGTGTTTTAAGACGACGAATGCTATTCTTTTGGTAGAAAAATGTTACATTGGTTCTTTGCAATCAATTAACGTAATTATCAATTAAGAGTTACTTCTGCGGAATCAATCGGATTGCTTTTATTACGTTATTGTGAAGGCCAAGTATAAGGTCATCGATTGCACTCTTGATTTTAAATATTGGACAAATTTTTTCGATTACGTTTCGAAACTAATATAAAATTTAAAAATTTTAAAAAATCATAAACGCCGCTAAAGAAAATTTTTGCAAGTTTTGAGAAACGTGTTAGGCTCACAAGAAATAGTTTTCATTTTTGGTGGGCTCTAATACCCTCCGTAAGATTTTATACGAAATAGGATGCCATGACGCTCATAATTAATAAGTTCAGATGAAATAAATGGGGCATAATGTCTAGGATGAAGAGTGTTTATATAATCTGCAAATGGCTATAAAATAATATATATGATCACGCACTAAATTGTTTCTTTCATCAATATATTTCATGGTGAAAACGTGAGGCAATGATATTTCCCTTGAGGATATGCATCGCAAAAAATAATTCGTAAATGCATCAGAGTGTTCATTTCCTAAATGTCGCGAGACAATTTCGGTGCTCTATTCTTCCGTAAGTTTTTGACGTCTCCGTAGAATTACAACTTATCGTCTGCTCAAACATGCACGAGCAAATATAATTCCATTTTTTGGAAACTCCGCCGGCGAATGGGATTGAATTGGAAACCATTTTCAAAGGGAAGATTGTTGATCCCGCAGATTGCGAGGGATAAAATTAGAGGGAAACCAAACTCTATGAAGCCAAATCCCTCCGTGGGTATCCCGTGGGCTTACGTTTCCCCGACTTTTTTCTCTCTCCTTTCATCTCTCATTCGTCTCAATTATTCCGCTTGCGTCCTTCTCCTGCGATGTCGTCCGTATTCTTTTGTTTTTATTCCAATTTCCGTATCGAGAATATAATTTTTATGCTCGCTTCGCGTTCCCATTAGGGCAGCATTCGAAGAATTGATTGTCTTCCGAGTTTTAGAAGACGGCAATCAATTCAACACGCGATAAGGGAAATGATTATTTTACCGCGTCGGAAAAATGTTATTTATTCTGAAAATATCGTTAAATTTCTGTTTGATAAAATTAAATTTAGAGTACATAAAATAATATTAAGAGTTATAGATTAGAGGTGACAAGTAGTTTTTCGCATGATTTATTATTCTTCTTTTATTTAATATTTTATGCTCATTCAATTATTTAAGAGCAATATTTTCAGAAAAATTAAGTAGAATATAATTCTATTATAAGATTAGCATTCTAAAAATACGACAATATCTGGAGAGGGTGTTCTATTTCGAATTGGTAGAGCAGTAGAAAAAGCGCCAAAAAAATTGTAAGGGTAGCAATTATATGAATTCTGAGAAGTAGGTAATAAAAGTATGAAATTATCCAGGGCTCCTCAAACTGAGCACCAAGATAGCTATTAATAATCACTATGTTTTCCGGTTACTTTTATAAAGTTAAATCATGTGCGTAATTGTTATTCCCGTAAGAATAGAATAGTATTTTTCTTCGGAATTTTTCTTATAAGTTGTCTATTTATTACTGACTCTTTTTGTGCATAAATTCATGGAATATTTACTATAAGTAGGCGCTGATCTTGAGGTTATTTGTCATGCCACTGAGGAAAATTAGCAACGATGCACTGACGTATTTTCTTGCATACGAGGACCTTTTATTTTGTCCTTATGTTCTCTGAATTATTTTTGATAAATTAATCCCAAAACGCCTTAACATGCATGAATGTATGATTCAAAGGTAACGCAATATCATAAAATAAAATCCGGTGACGTCTGCTGAGCAATATTTAGTCCAAGAAAAAGAGCGAAGCTGTCGTGTTCCCTCGGAGGAAGAAATATTGACTCGCACATTGATTCCGACATGCAAAATGCAATTTAAAACCTGGAAGATTACAAAGATGTAAGGGAAATCGGAACCGAAAAAGAAGAAGGGACCGATCGAGATGGGGGACAAAGGGAATGAAGCAGAAAACTCGGAGGGGGGAAAAGAGCCGAGCTTAACACGAAATAAAAAATCACAAGTTAGCTTCGGAGGAAGGATCCATCTCCCCACGGGTTTTTTAAGTTCATTTCCCCCCTTATTCTCCCTATAGCTGGAGATTCTCCCTACCGACCCCTTAGTGAAATAACTCCTCCAAGTTGATAATAATTCCGTTAGGATCCAATGTTTTAACAAGGCGTTATGAGTTCGGGAGGTTTGGGCTTTTTTCATCCTGCGGAAGAGGAGGAGATTATTTTTAAGTGTCAGAGACCAAGGAAGCGATGGAGAACGCGGTGTGTATTTTGACGCATTGAGGAAGATGTGATAAAGACCGTGTTTTAAGGTTGGAATTCAGAAAAAGAAACATTATAGATGGAATAATCGAATCGAGGGTTGAGATGGAAGTCGAAAGGAGCTGGTCCACCAAGATTATGCTTTTAAATTATATATGAAAGTTTGACGTTTGCGAAATTCGGAACCTTACTTTCCACCTATAATCTTAAATTCCAAGCGAATTCTTTTAGAAAGGCCAACCTTTCATTACTGCCATCATAAACACCCTAAAACTGTAAAACGATTAGTACACTTCAGAATTCATTACAGTGATGAAAGTTGTGGTGTTTGATTTTTGTATGATGTGGAGGTAAATAGCGTATAGTCAATGAAAAAATAAATGCTACTCAAGTTGGTTACAAATACCTATATTCGTCAAATTATCGTACTTATTCTATTTTTTTCTTAAATACCCACTATTTTTAAATATATTCCTCGTGACTAGCTGAATCCATGTATGATCATTTTATTATCTCTCATACATGAGTTACTTACACTGAATTTAAAAAAATACTGGAATATTTCCTTAGTTGATGAATGAAACGTCTGACCTAGGTGATTCTGTTCCTAATACAGGTTCTCTTCAATTGCTCTGTCAGATATGTGGTTTCTGACGGTGGCTTCTTCTGCAAGAATTCAATTCCTACTTTCGGTATAAATTCCGCCAAGATATTTCTGGGATTCAAGATTAAGACTTTGAAAAAGGTAACGCCTTTTCTTCTTCCTTCTTATATAACATTAAATTTTAGGCGAATTGAACTAAATTAGATTACTTTCTTTTGAAATCATTTCATCATTTATTTATTCCTTACTTATAACTAGATGTAAATATTAATGAGATTGATTATACGAGCGTAAAACGATATGTTATTGAATACTTCAAAATAGTAACCAGAATATATCTTCTTAAATATTTAAAGTCTTGTTTCTTTCAATATTAATGAGATTAATCTAACAATATGTACTAATCTTTCAAAAACTTCATGAATATTATAAACTATAAATATAGACTACTGAGAGACGTCTTAACCTGCAGATGAAATTTCTCGTTCTATAGACGATTTCAATGTTTGTAAAAGTAATACACATTGGAAAACTAACTTTACAATGGGACACTGATATAGGTAGCACCTACATCATACGGTTACCAATAAAATCTGTGAGAGAAAATGGTGAAAAACTTTTTGCCGAAGCTATGAATCAACCAATATACTAAGTTGCATAACCTTAAGGAGTGTACAGTAACAAGGCATTGACTATTTTATTGGTGAACGTGTGCTGCACATCCTCTCTCTCTAATGGTTTCATCCTTCTAAAAATAATAAAATATTTCAGATGCATCCTTCGCGGCCAATTTCCCATGCTGAAAACCCCCGCTCTGGGGAATCGGCCCAGTCTCATTGAAATCGCGCCAAGTTCGCATATCCTCCGAAGAGGCGACGCCGAAGCGTTACAGCGATAGTCAATTGTTCGGACGGGAAAGGGGCTTGTCGCACGCAATGAGGACAACGAGCGAGCCGTCAATGAAGTCGGCAATCTAACGGAAGATAGAGATACCGTGGAGGATTCATGGGGGGATGAAAATGTAAAACGGACAGGAAGAAGGGGATTATAGAGGGAGGTAGTGGCGGAAACGATTGTTACTGTTGGGGGGATTACGAGGAGGACGCAGGGGGGAAGAGGGGTTCGAATTGAGACCTCCATGGACCCCAATAGCATTTCCCCATCCGTCTGTTTGTCTCTGCCAAACCCGATGGAAGAAAGAGATTCAAATGAGGAGGGAACAATCCCCTCGCGGACCCGAGATTAACATTTATTATTTCAAATGTGCGCGCTGCCGACCTTTTCCGCCGTATTTTTTCTCGGATTACCGTTTTTGTCGCTTTTCCCCAATTCTGTTGTGCTTTCGGTAACGCAAAGCGGGTGTAATTCCGATGTTCCCCGGCGGTTGCGCTGGGGAGCATTAGAAACCGCATGTGTACATACAAACAGGGTCCTGCAGAGTGGGAAGGGAGAATTAGCGCCTTCATGTGAGTCTTGTTTCTTAGTTGGAACGGAAGCTTTGCGAAGTTAGCGTTCTCGTTTGCGTTGTCGGGATGAAAAAGTTGCTTGCGCTCCGGACTTGCCTCGTGCTGAGAGAATAATTGTCTATCCACTTCCGGAATTTGCGTTAGCTTTCCTACGTTCGTCTCGATCCCCTACCGCAAGGACATAAATATTCCCCGTTGAAATTCTACGCGGCTAAGAGAGCAGAAATGCTGTTGGATGATTATTATAATGCTTTCAAAGGTTTTGTTCTTAGCAAAGGAGGGACTGTTTGTCCCGAAATAACGGATTTACTCTTACATTTTTTTGTTCATTTCTGTTTTCTGTCTAAAAATCTCTGACTTTGATGATAAGGAATGAGGTTGAAGGCACGTAATTTCACTCGATAAAAGGTCGAATAGAATCATCCCGTAAAATTTGCAGCTATCTATAACATTTATGTACCTTAGTCCCATACAGGATTAAAATAAGCGAAATTGATTCTAATGAAAAATTTAGGCGGACAAAATACAAAAAATCTTTAAAGATTTTTTTTTAAAGAATCGCAATCTGTTTTCGGTTCATACGAATTTTGATTAATATAAACGCATCAAGTTTCGCTAACTAATCTAATTTCCTTCGATTTTTCACTTGATTTAGTGATTTATTTCGCATTCTTACTGAGAAAAATGGACTTTAAGTTGTATTTCTAAGGGCTCTTGGAATTTAGGTTTAGAAAGCTGAGTCTTTCCTGCAAACGTTTTTCAAATGTTAGCAATGATAGCATATCGAGAAATGATTCCAGTATTTAATTAATATGACGGAACTTTTAAACTACTTTCAAGGGAAACTGCCATCTTCAAATGGCAGTATATGAGACAATATAATCAACTCTCAAGGGAACTTTTAAATTACTTTCAAGGGAAGCTGCCAATTTTAAATGGCAGTATATGAGACAATATAATCATATAAATATAATAAGAAATTACTTTGCTGATACTCTTTAATGCATTAGAACAATTATCTACTATGATGAGTGGATGTTAATTTTATTGGCGTCCAAATATATTTAAACCGGTGGAGAGCAATTTGATCTTTACCTATTTCTATAGGATTTGAAAACATTATTTTATTGTTTTGTAATTGAAGCAGTAGCTATTCACAACAATTTAAAAGAGCAAATTCGCGTTGAACCGAAATATTTGGGTATCACAAGTATTACACCCAATCTCTCTTTCAATGAATATATGAAAGGCACGTAAGTTTACTTGCTTTACACAACATGTTTACTGTCCTGTTAGCTCAACTAATTAACAATTTAGCGTTGAAATTATATGCCTTGTACAGATATTCTAGCAGCTCCTGCCGGCGACGTGCAGTGCACGACACTCTGCACCCATATTTGGTCGGATA
The DNA here is from genome assembly GCA_947579665.1 of Sympetrum striolatum. Lineage (NCBI taxonomy): Eukaryota > Metazoa > Arthropoda > Insecta > Odonata > Libellulidae > Sympetrum > Sympetrum striolatum. Next base: position 79,031,635 of record OX388347.1, on the reverse strand, counting down.
AAAAAGGGATTCATGCGATGAGGGTGTAGAAAAGATTCCCTGCGGTCGCCAGAGAATCGCGAAATGTGTTTGCGGAGTAAAACGGAGTGAGTCCGGCGGCGAGTCTTGATTATGGAAAGAGCAAAAAACGTGGAGGATAAATAGAGAAGATTGGGAGAGGGGAAGTTTTAAGGGATAAAGCCAAGGGTCTTATTAAAATCTTATATTCTATCTTTTCAAAGGGAAACCCACGCGCTGGGAAGAAGGGTAAAAAACCGGGATGGAGCGAGTCTGGTTGATTCTCGTATCATAATCTCCGAGCGCCTTTTGTTCGTTTGCCTTCTCTGCCCCGGTTTGATCCTTCCCCGCCTTCCTTTTCACGGAGCAATTGCCAATTGGCTTACCGTCAATCCATGTTTTACTCTTTTCTCTTGCCGCCCCCTTCGCCCTGTGACGAACTGAAAAACATGCACGCGTTGATTCATAACAACTCCTATGTGATCAGTCTTACTTGGCCCTCTACGATAAACACATTTTAAACGCTTCGGCAAACACAGAGTGAACTTAATTTAACCTTTGTGCTTAGCTCTTTGATTTGTCACGCGTTAGATCGTACGTAGGATGTACGCACCTGTCACCTAATAATGCTTTTTTAAGTTGTTGAAAATCAAACGGATCCCTTCTGTCTTCGGCATTAGACACTTGGCCAGGAAACGTTTTATTATAATTATCGTAAATAATAGATCGAAAGATAAATCAAAAGTATAGATGGAATTGTCAGTTGTTATAACATTAATTTTATTTGTTCCAATATTGAGCCATTAAACTTTCCTTTCGGTTCGTTTAGGAAAAGAAATATTTTTTGCGTTAGCGTAAAAAAAATCGTCAACTTTCACCGACTCAAATAATATTATTTGCGTTTCTCAATGATCCATGTAGTATATGTTAAACTAAATTCACAGTCTCTTGCGATGTCTTGTGGAAATACGTCATGATGAAGAAGATCAATTTGTACTTTTTCCACAGTATTTTATTAAAAACAATAAAAGGAAACAAAACACGACTAGTTTCAGAGATTGATCTCAAATTAGTCGTGTTTCGTTTCCATTTATTGTTTTTAATAAATATTGTGGAAAAAATACAAATTGTTCTTCTTCATTATGTTTAATTACTTTGAGCATATAAATAGAGTTATCGAATGAATAAATTTTCGAAATGTGCAATTTAAATTTTACCTCGTTTATCTTTCCATTGATAACTAGTCACTAATCTTGAATACTTCTTAATATTTTTACAATTATTATTTTTTGCTGGTTTATATACACATGTATAAAACGTAATTGAACTGAGTTCTTAATTATGTCCTTTACTGATCATTATTCAGTATTATCCTTCTCCCTTGTGGAGTTCCAAAGAAAAGGGATCATGTATTTTCTCAAATACTACGCAAAGTAAAATTGATTAAACCTTTACCATGAATTTTTTCCTTTCTTTAATAACAAAGCTACGCAATATTCCAAATTGAGGTAAACGTACAATAGTACGTATGCGAAGGAAGCAACTTATCAATCAAGAGATAAACATGCAATATTTTACTTTGGAAGCTGTAGGGCATGTTAGATACTTTCCCTTTCGATTACTCTTTCTTCCACCGGACTTTATTCCACCTCACTCTTCGTGGATGATTTCCTCCTCCAATCATGACGGAAGATTGCCTTTCCAAAGTTTAAATCCCGCATCATTAATATTTTAACCCCCGTCCTTCCCACCATTAATATCCGACCCTTCTCGGCCACCTAAAATCTCCGCCTTCCCCATTCGGCCGTTGGAATCTTCGCGTTCTTTTGCCCTCTCTTTCCCTTCGCTAATTACCCTTTCTCTCTAATCTGCATCCTCTTACGTCAAAGGCTTCAGAAGTATCCCCCAACATCGCAATGACTTATTCATGCCTTTTTCTTTTTAATCGTGAAGGGTTTCGTAACGGGGAGGAAGAAAGAGGCGCTGTCCTATTCTGTAATTACTTTTCGCAGAAATTCCGCGGTTTGAAATTTTTTCTCGCGCTAACCGTCTTCCGCCGCATTAATTATTCGCTTTCCTCATATTTTGCAGACGCTTTTCTCTGTAAGAAGAGAGTTAAAAGGAAGCCTTTCTTTTCCAGCGTACTTTTCCTCCTAAGATTAGCAGAGAATTTATTTCCTAAATGATTTAAAACATGGCTCTTCTACGAAAAAATGGCTAATTTGTTGGCGTTTAAGATAGACTTGGGTTAAGTATGTCCAAACTTAACCCATGGAGAGGAGCACCCAAAAACTCGACAGAAACACTAGTAAAATGCTGTATTTGACTCATAGAACTCTAGAATATCCAGAAGATATATGTATCATGGGCTGCCTAATCTATCTCGTATATAAAATAAAATACCTATGAAAATAGGAGCAGAAAAAATAGTATGAATAACAACTACATTGATTATGTCACTTCCTAAGGGTAATGTATGATTGTATGTAGTCCAAGTGAAGATGCTTAAAAATTAGCCACATTATATTGAAAAAATCCACATCTTTATCTCAATTTATGTTAACATAAGTTGCTTTGGACGGGAACAAGTAGAAGCTATGCATCCATTTATATAAAATAGTGAATAGAGTAAAATATACTTGGGCCCAGATCTAGATGGTAAGATGTGGCAATGAAGATGCTTCAAGAGATGTAATTAGGAGATATATCTTACGAGGATAGTACTGTCGGAAGTCTATAATTTCGTTGCTAATTGATGGAATACTCTATGATGAGGAGATCTCGAGACATCGGATAATTATCTAGCACCGGCGACTTAGAGGCAGATAATCGCATCAGGATCGGTCGCACCGTCTGTTGGTAGCAGTGGTCTAAAACGGAGACAAACTACACCCTCAACCGCAGATGCCGCCATGGATATAGGCTGGGGAGGGTAATAGAGAAGTTGTGTGCCCCGGCGGCAACGCAAGGGGATAAGTTTGATAATGACGGTGGACGAATGCGGACGGCCTCCGTGTCATGCCCCGGTTTTGTATTTTATTTTAAAGAGAGAAAAAACGGTCCCCGCCACCCACCCTTGCCTCCTCGAAAATCTTCGCCGTCGAAATGGATCCGAGGGCCGCCTACCCCGGGCCCCCCATTCTGCCCCCCGGACATACACCCGCCCTCTTTCAAGCTGGGTCAAGTCTCCCACCGGCCTTCTCAGTTTCACTCTCCTTTTGTAGTTTGGGAGATATCAAGTATCAAGGTTCCTTTTTACCAACTCTTCCCTCTCGCTGCTCCTTCTTCGGACGTCTCTTCCACGTCCATCCGTTCTCAACCTGCCTCATCAAACCTCTCCTTTGGCTCACCCCTCCCTCGGCTACCTAATCATCCCCTCTCGTTTTTCTCCGGAAGGACCTCTATGATGTGGGGGCCTAGTTACCCTGTCTCGTGTTCACCCCTTTCGGAGAATTTGCGAAATGGGCCGATGCAACGTCTTCATTGTCTAATTCCTCGCTAACGGTGCTGCGATTAAGTGTTTTGACGTAACGGGGAGGGCTCCCAGAGGATGGCAGAAGGTGCGATTATCAGAGGGTCATTAAAATCATCTGAGGTGGAAGGAGCAAAGGAAAATCGATAATCTGGTATTTTTCGATGTTTGATATAATCCCAAGTTGCCATATTCTCTGGTACACTATGCAAATGGCTGATTTTGTTTATTCCTTGTATTTCAAATCCTTTGCGTTTCTCAGCATGACTCCCATTCTATCTATACTAAATCCGACTCCTTTATAACTTATTCTGAGGAATCGTGTATCCTTTTCAAACGATCTACTTACAAACTGTGCCGAAGTCTACAAGTTCCTATCGAAAGAGATGCTTGCATTTATTCTACAAGATTTATTTCCAATACACGAACGGTTTCATCTATTGGTCTATAATAAACAAAACTCAAATGATGGAGATTCTATTTAAGGACTAAATTATGAAAACATATTGAATCATAAACCAAATGATGACGATTGCACGAATCGCGTAAATTGTGATTATTTAGTGGAAAAAATCTTTTAAAGGAATAGCGAAAATATTTTCATAAAAATATTATTTTTCTGATTCGGATTATACAGATAAAGAATAACATCAAAAGCTCCATTTTCACCGCAATGAAACAAAAATAGTAATAGATTTACAATGAAAATATATTGTTCGTAATTAGCAATATAAGAATGACGTTCTGAGGAAAATGTAGCATCGAGTTCTATAATTATGTTACGAAAATCAAGTGGCAAGAGGTGAAAGAATTTATCGAAGACGGAAAAAGAAACCAATCAGTAAATATATACGGATAAAGTTCGTTAAAAAATATTACAAAATCAAATATGACCAAATCACTCAATAAAATGGATATAGTCAAGATTTTATCTCTCGATAGCAGCTTCACTGACAGGTAAGTTAGGGCTAGAAATCTCTAGCGGTGTCGGGCGGCTAGAAAGAGGAAACTTTATCAATTCATCTTCTCGTGTTATGCTCATCCGGAATGACGTTGGACTCTGTGTTGCCGACAGTTCTAGGCCAATGGTAGGGAAAATCCCTAGTACAAGAGATTCCTCGTGTTCCTTTTGGTCGGTTAGTTTTTCTAACCGTCTCATTTAGGAACGTGCAGCTTGACATTGTAAGATCTACCTTTCTTAACACTTGATGATCGGGCGTTTGTCTTAGACCGCCCCAAAATGACCTAAATACCAAGAGTGCACAAGTATCATATACCCGATCGGTAATTTTTCCAACCGTGCACAAAAAGAAATGATGCTTAAGTAGTCGGTAGTGGAACAGGATTTTCAGCAATTTGTGCTGACCACGAAAGAATTGTGTAGTTCTCTCGTTCCAAAAGAGCATTTTTAAAACTAAACTGTTTAAAATAAAGAAAAACGTTTTGAAGACTTACTGTCCGTGATCCTTCGAGTACGAATGACGAGAGACTTCAACGCGCGACATGCTGAAACGAGAGAAGCATTGGGGTTTAGTGGGTTTAGACAATTCAATCCTGAAATAAAATAAGGCCATCGCGTGGTTAATGACCCTAGCCTCTTCAGCCCTGCTCTCGCAGAAACGTAAAGGCTAACAAAATAAATTAAAAATACACAATTGCATGTTGGCGAGTTTGCAGCACATTAAAGTTCGCCGGATTAGAGCAAAAAAGAGAAAGCTAAAAATGTATAACTTAATGGATTTAAGATCATGCAGTTTTAAAATTTTTAATAAACCAACAAAATTGCGCTGGAAAAGCAAATAATGTAAATCCAGATGGGAAACCAAATAAAAGTTTTGGTACCATTAATATACATTACAATTTAATCTTATGTTTTGTGCCATATAGACAAATACTTAATGAAATATATAAATTACTTAAATTAGAATAGACTTAATGAGATATTAAAAAAATTAATTCAAACAATAATATATCAAAATAAAACTAGCAATTAGGTATGCTGACTTGCATATAATAAAATATAGATGTTTTTCCTATTATACCTTGGCGAATGGCCAATTTCGACATTCTTTTGGTACTGGATGAACTTCTTCAATTTACTTCTTTCTCAGCCTTGTTTATGTCTACGTCAATATAAAGATTACTAAGGTATTTGTTAAGGTCTGCCAAACAATATGCTATCAAAGAATTTTGGTTAAGCAAGGGAAGCGACAGCAAACTGCCTTACTTACATATCTGATCTAATCGCCTAACACACTCTCCAAAGCTTTAGTTAGTAAATTGTTAGTTAACTAATGCTGAAAGGCTGGTGTTTCGAAGCAGAATGATAGAAATAGTTTCGTAAAATAATCTAAAAATTGAAAAGAAAGCCAATTTTAATATGTAGTGGCAACGGCTTCATTTTTAGATTTTTAGGAGATTTTTATCTCATTTTCAATTCATTTAAGCATAATTTGAAAGCTTTATTTTGGCAGCTTACCAACTCTTATCCAAACAGTTGTGATGGAAAACTATCACTGCACCCTATCCAATAATATTGGCATCTCGCTTATACCAAGTGCGCCACTCTGTGGAGCGGATGCCTCCCAGTTAAGAGGAGCAAATAAGGCCACACTACTTTAATCTCTTCTCCGATCCAACTTCCTCCCATCGGAAGACAGGCAAACGGGGCGGAAAAATACAGCTAACGCCAAGGTTTCGTGTTCCACTCCCGGATTGAGTTACACAGAGGGAGGTACCCCAGCCTGTATTAGAGCACCGATTCCTCCCCGCATTCATTGTGCTTTTTTCGCCACCTTCCCTCTTCTCTTTCATCATACCTCCCTTCTTGCATGCCCCGTCGCTTCCACCTCTCCTCAAACATTTTCACAAAAGAGCCTTCCTAATTTCCCTTTTCGGCTTTTCATTCTATCCGCTCCTCTTAATCGGTTCCGTTACCTCCGTTCTCTTTTTCCCGAAGTTCATCAAACTGAGTTTTTCTAACCGTTGCCTTCCCTTGGCTCTTATTTCTTATTTTTGTCATGCGGAAGATGTCTGAATCCGAGCTCTGGAGCAGTTACGGAGTCCAGAGGCCCATGGTACCGAACCGAGACTTTTTATTTCGTCGATGGTGCAGGACGTAACCAATACAAACGCATGTCACAATATTGACCTAGTTAATGGTATTTTAATATAAATATATACTGCATTCCATTTACGTCGAATTCCTGCTAGCGCAATTTTATAGTCTACCAATGCAGTTTATTGAAGTGTCTCAAACGATTAGTCAGAATTGGATACGATTTCAAGTACTTAAAATGTAACCATATTTTAGTGGGTGCCGAAAAATACTTTGGTGGTACCAGGATATGTGATTACTTCATAAGTTCTTGGTTATCTTGAACAATTTGAACGCTGAACATCCTATATACACTGCAATTCTCTAAAATCAGTGTTTACGTTCATGTTAATCAATATATCAGATAATTCACTGATTCAATTATATTTTAACCTAAGTATTACCATATGAATACGAAACGTATGTCTTGAATAACCTATTCATAATGGGATGCGCTTTTAAATTTGCTCTCTTCCTACCAACATAACTTCTTATATAATTTCAACATCAAGATATATAAACAGATACACGAAATATAAATCATATTCATATTTCTATTCATAAATTGTGCATCAAGTAAGGATGCTTCTTTTGCTGAATCATTCTTTATTTTATTAACTGTTGCGTCATGTATGCAGTACTCTCGTTCCTAGCACTTGTAGTTAATCCATTTCCCTGTGCATAACCTTTACCAAAATGCTGGTATTGAGTAAAATGGGGATATGCAGTGTAATAATGATTGAAATTTTTAATAGCCCTTAGCAAATGGTTTTTGAACTCCTGTGAACTAACATAAGTCGGCTTAATCATATCAATTCAATATCATTTGCTATTTCCCCATGCCAGAGGGTAATTGTTGGTTTAGCGCGGCTCGAAGTTTGAATTTAAATATATACGTATGCCACGAAGCTTCAAGACATTCAGTAACACTTAAATATTTCATTTTACTGACATTACAGCTTTTCTGTTAGTGTTGCGACTTCTACATTGGTAATATTTAATATCTACGTCTCCGATTTTACGTCTTTTATGAATTTATAACTTGTGATATCGAGAAAGACCCGCAGAGCATCCTCGGTTGCAACTCGTATCTTTGTCTCATCAGCAATGTTTTCTTCCAGCATCCAATCATCCTCCGATAGGGCGCACGCTTTCTCTCCCTTCCCCGTTAAACTCTCCCCGCCCAACTCACGGTTCCAACCCAATTAATCCTTTTGTGACACCGCGCTCAATAATAGGCTATTAGAAGTAGGTGGGGTGGGGCGGGACCTCTCTTTCCCCTTCTTCACACCCCCCGCTGGCTGCGCGCTCGTGTTCCTAGGGTGGTAATGACAAGGGTGAGTGCGTGATAACTGGGGGAGTTATATAGTTGTTAGATTATAGGCGAGGGGTTGCGAAAAGGAGAGACTCAATATGGGAACAGGATGCGATATACGGACGCAGCTCGGTTGATTTTTTTCGCCGTCGAAGGAATCGTGGAGGGAACGCTCCCTTTTGGGGCAAATATTTTTCATCAAAGGATTTCTCTTTTTGCTCCCTTTTTCGGCCCTTGATTCATTTTCGGGGTGAAGGGATTATTTATTTTTTGCGCCACCCGCCGCCTTTCTTGCTCCGCGCATTTGTTTGTTTTTGTTCCGAGGCCCCGTGCGCGGTTTGCGCCGATAAATCTGCAGCAAAAGGAGGGACTGGTGAGAGATTTTATGCCTTAATTACGGCTGGTGGGATGGAAGGATCGGGTTTTGTCTTTCGAAAGGAATCGCTCGACCGTTAACGAAGTGTTTTCTTTGTCGTGAATTTGCTCGGTCACCCGTTGATCACGCTCTTATCAATGTTGCGATATAGAAGTGAAGTGGATGGACCAAAACGTTATCTTTCTTACGGTCGTCCTCATTCGTTTCTTTATCTTCTGTATTGAATTTGGAGACCAATAAATTGTGCTTGCTAAATTATATATTTGAAATCTGCATTAAAAGTAGAAAGAGCTGAAAGGAAATATTTTGAGATCATCATGATGTAATTACTAAGTAGAGTATGCTCCTCTTTAGAAGTACGGCGAAGAGGGTTTTTTTTTATTTTTTAAGTATAAATCAAATACCTAGTTTCCTTTTCTTCCTTTCCATAAAAATTGTTTAAACATGTCCATGTTCGTCTGTACTATCAGGATATCTATTCTCAAAAAGAACTTCTTAGGATGACTTAGAAATGCATTACTGCAGGGTTTCTCAACCAGAAATATTTGCGTTAAAATCAAATATGTAATGTAAAAATCTAGTAAAGTTAAATTGACAATAGAAAAACGTTCAAATAAAAAAATGATATATAACGCGGAATAGTTATACAACAACAATATTATATTTTTGTTTATATTTCAGCGATACGGAACTTTAGATTAATGTATACATAATAAATATTTAAGAGCGGAAATAGTTAGGAGCCCATGCGTTACTGTTTAGGATACGGCAACTTACAGCATTTCGGCTGAAGAACATGATCCCGGAACGAATCATCTTTGTTAGTGGTGGTATCACTGAGCTTCATCTATGTTCTGAGTCGAGGATTAGGAATGGGGTCTTTTTCATCAGATGGATTTGAAATGTTATTAGGGTAAGGAGTGGTCAGAGGAGGTGTCCGTTGCCCGGGGCTTCCATTTCCGGAAACACGCCGTGGCAGAGGACCGGTGGTTTGTGATGAGAGGGGACGGTAATGGGGACTCCATCGGAGGCCATTTGCACCGGTAGATTCGGGCCTAATTGACCTCAAAGACTCTCAACCTCAACGTGCAGCACCCGGCTTTCCCTCCTACGCTATCTTCCCTCTCACTTCTACTCAGAACCTACAGAATATTGCAACACTTTTCACTTTCTCTATTTTAATAAAAGAATTAACAATACTTATGATTCCTTCTTTAATTTATAGATGAATGGAATATTTTTCATGTCTTACGGTATTTGAGCTCTGATTCACAACAAGATTATGGGTACAAAAATTTAGTCATATTTTAAAATATTAGAATTTACCTTCAAACGTCGTCGTTATTACAGCCAATCAGGTTTTTGAAGGCGCTTTTTATTTCATTTTTCATCAATTTCAGAAGACTAAAAGGGGAAATGGGCTAATAGGAATCGATTGTGGTGTAAGGATGCATTTTAGTGTACCTAACTCCTCATTTTGATCAGTACAACTCGTTCCCTCTTCACAGCTTTTTGGAGCCAGCAACCGAAGAATTTATGATTCAACTAGTCAAGTAGTTGGAAACTTACTGCTCCCGAGACTCGCACGGCTCATTTGGCTCTTGCGTACAGTATCGAAGTAGAATTGCTCATGTCATAATGTATGAATATACTTTGGTTTATTTTCAACAAGGAAAAACGCGCATAGAGTTCACAAGTGACTAAATCAATGCTTCCTTATCTTTGGAATTCCGCGACACACTAATTTACCTATTCAATATTCGTGAACTCTAAAACAATAGTTTGTGAGTGATGGTTTAAATTCAAATTAAAAAAGAATAAAACAATAAATGAAGTATAGACAATTGAGTATTTTGCTCTAAGTTCTAACAAAAAGATTCCAATTCAGGTTTGACTGTGAGGTTTACCACAAAAACGAACGGTAAACGTTTACCTTTATTGAACCACACAAATTATTTCAACGCGTATATTTTTCTCTTACTGAACGACAACAGATTATGCAAATACAGCGCATGTATAACGTGAAATCCGGAAAGCTTGTGACCATGGAATATTATGCGGTACACCGAGAGCTGCACTGGTTAGGTAATGCCGGAAAAAATGAAACAGCTAGTATATACCCGAGAAAAAATGATGCGGGGAATAGCAAAATAACCCGAAAATCCGAGTGCCATCGATGCGCCCGGAGATTTAAAAGCGTTCTTGCGTGTTTGCGCGGTATCAATTAATGCTTCCGCTCGGCAAAATCAACACAAGTTAATTACAATTCTTCGCCCCCTCTCGCGCCTTCCCCGCGCGACATTTCCATTTAATTCAAATTACGCCACGGAAGCCCTAACTAAATCAGCGACGCCTTTTTCGCCGAATAAAGAGGTGCGCGAGGAGGTGAGAATGTTTTAAAATCCGGGTGTCGGAATAAACAAACGGCTCCTGCGACCCGTGCGGTTTTTCGCGGCGCCCTCTTGTTTTTCCCTCGCTTTTTTCCCCGGGAGTAATTATCCACGCGTAATTAACTCTCCTGCAGGGCCGAATGCAAAGTGCGCGGGGATTTGAAAAGAGGACTCTTTGATAAAGAGCTGCGCAGATTGGACGAATATTCCATCGCGATACGTTTCGTCGCGTTTCAATTGTTTTTTTTTTTCCGGCGACGAATCCGCCGCCGGGACGTGCAATTACGCAAATTGTAATTAGCGAGTGGGGTGGGTCGCCACGGTTTCGTTATTTGCGCGAAACCAATTCCGTGGCGCCGCTGGAAATCCGCGGCAAAAAATGAGGGACGGGAATCAGTTCATTAAAGTATTTCTTCCGATTGCGAAAAACCGTTGGAATGACGAGCAGCGGTGGTATATGTTTTAATGACTATCGATATGTCTTCTCCGGTGATTACATCCATATTGGCCGGCGGTCGAATAACTGCCTTTTATCCGCAACCGATGGGAAAAATACACGATCGTGACGGTGCATGCGACTGTGTATCCACAACGAAATAATAAAGAGTGTTTACTATTGAGCATACGTTACCCTCTAATGAGCTGCAATGAAATTGTCTATGTTTTAATATGGAGGTGCACAAGCGACGACCCAGTATAAATATTTCCCGATGCATAATTTTATTCGCTGTATGGTTTCTGCCTTTAATTGGTGATAATTCATGGATTAGTAAATGATTCTTTGAAAACCAAACCACTGGATAACTTTCCCTGCTACTTTCTTTTTGTTTATTTATTTATTTAAAGTTGATTCATTAACAACCAAATTGACCAAATACAATGAATCGTACAACAAGTTGAGAAAAAGTATAAATAGAAATTAACTTAAGTATAAATATTAACAAAGGAGCATGGAAATGCAACCAAGCATTTGTATAGAATGAAAAATATGAACAGAATTAAATTTAACTAAATGGGAAAAAAATAAAATAAGATAAAATAAAAATAAAATAATAATAAAGTAAAATAGGGAATGTAAGGACAAAAATAAACAATAATGATGGGGAAATAAAAAATAAAATATGAGGGAAAAAGATTTAAAAAGACGGGACAACGAAGTAAGCTAAAGAGCAAAGATTAATGAATGTAAGAAAGGAGTGAATTAATAGGGGAAAATATTCTTTCTTCTTCTTCAAAATTCTTGTGGTATATAACCAAAGAAATATGACTCGTTATGTGTAAATCGTTCTTTTCTCGAATAAATTGGTATAGTAAGTCATTAGCAATCACAAATCGAGTAGAAATTTAAGCTAGCTTTAGCTCAAAGCGATAGAGTGTCCATAAATAGATTTGCGTGTCGAAGTCTAGGAATGAAAAATTCGAAAAATATACCCTTTTCTTGGAATATGTATTTATGACTGTGCAAGTAATGCAGGATATAAATTTTGTACACTATTTATCAAATTGGTGTATATGTTTAGGTTGCCAGGATTAATTGCCTCTCTCTTTCCAATATTTTGAAAATTTGCTGTCGAAAAGCTATAAAACGCATAAATGATTTATTTCTGTAAATTGTTTAAGATTTTAATCTGATTTAGTCTAAATATCATAATGTTCAGCTGTATCGTTTTTAAATAGGAGATTTTCTCAGCATTTTCAAACCGCATGGAATGTTAAATGTGATTATAAAGATATCTTATCAAAAATCTATGACATTACATTTCCAATTCAGAAATTAATTTCTCAGCACTCCCTAGACGGTCAGCTATTGATCTAAATATATAACTTAAGTTGCTAGTTTATTTTCCTTCTTTTATAGCAAAAACAAGAATTTTTTAATTCTCTCTTTATATTTTATCATAAAGCAAGGTTCCGTCACGTAATTATTTACACAAACGCTGGAAAGAATGCAACGATTTTATTCCTTCAAAGATCCTTTTTCCTTTGTAAATAAAATTTCACCGATAACGATTGAATAAACTGTGAGTTGGTTTTTATAATCAATATCGTAATTAAAGAAAATAAATATCCGTTCGCTTCATATTTCATCAAGCTCAAATGACCTCAGTTTTATCGACTTTGTGATTTCATTACCTCTTCTGTCAAAGAATTCTTTCTTTGGGGTTAGATTCGATAGCTTCGTTTTACCTTTACGTTCATTGTCACGCTCTGATGAAGTTTTTCTGATAGAACCCGTTTGTACGGTAATTTCCTTAATAGGTTTTTATGACAAATGGGCGTACTAATTCTCCATCGATCGGAGATAACGACTTCCACTCGGGTCAAAGCGGCCCACCGCAGAGGTCCGCCATGGGCATGACAACGAGTCTGGATACAGAGAAACGGTGGATGTATCGATTGAATTACGAGGCCCTCATGTCTCGGGTTCGCCGCAAACTGGGAACGAACTTTCCGTCGACGGAGTAACTCCGCTTACAACCTACTATCCGACTCCCAAATAACGAGGTCCTCTCGCAATTCGCAAAACCCAATCGTTAGCCTCTGCTGCGGAGTATTCTCGCGGATCTATACTGTTATCTTCCTCTTTTCCTATTGCCCCCGTCTGCTCCATATCTATAGTTCCTTTCCCAATCCATCTTTCACTTGTTCTAAAGCACCCCGTTCAGATCTCAGCCCTGATGTTGCGTTGACTTGCTAAAGGTCTGTCTCATTGCTGGCAATTTCCAGTTTGATTTAAATTCTATTATTTTTCTACAATATTAGCGTCGAGTATTATCGAGCAATGTCATATTGAATGTGACAGTTTTTTCATTAATGAAAATCTAGATAATGAAAACGTTCATTTATTTATTATTAACATCCCATGTACTCAGCAATGTATAAATTGAAATAAATATATTAATTATGCGCTAGATGAGGGACTCGTCCAAAGCATGGCTTCAACCAAGGTTGTGTTGTGGAACTCAATACAAATTTCTACGGATTTAAATGTCAATAAGAAAAAATGTGTCAATATATAATCGTCTATTATAGTAATACCACGAATAATTGAATGTTTTATCTATCTGGCTACAGTATAGTAATTAAATTATCCGTATTAGATATTCCCTTGGATATATTTCATATAGAAGGTCTGGGAAAAATAATGTTACGCCTTAACACCAGTTAGACGTGGATATTAAACCACAAATATAATAATATATCCCTTCCGTATATCATGGGAGGTTCCAAACTGATCGAATTCCGATATGAAAAAAATTGAATACCAATTAATTGCTCCATCATATAAGATGAGAGGACTAATCCCACTAATTAAAGCAAAATTTGTGGAAGATTGCAATTTTTGTGCTCTAATATTACATGCTGGATACCCAAAAGAACCCGTAAACTCTGTGACTTTGCTTTTACTCATCTTGAAGTTGAAATTCCTGTACATTCCCGAAGGAAAAAATCCACTGAGTTAAGTCTGAACATTAAAACTAGGAAATTGTTATCATAATGTCTGAGCGAACAGCGTAAAAAGTATAGCTACAGTAGATACCATAAGGGAAGTTATAACTAGGAATAATCGTTGTAAAAATATTTGAGGAATTATTTTGTCTTCCTAGTCGTCGGGATTCATTCTCTATTATTCTTATGCAAATACAACGAAATATTCTTTAGTTTTTCTAAGAACTCCTTTTGCTTCGAGTGCTCTTAATTTTGACATCCTCGCTATGGACGCAGAAAGGAACATGGCGATTCAGTTCTCCCCACCCGAAGTGCCGAAATACGCCTCCCAGCACATCACTCCCACCACGTCTCTCCCATATTGCTCCCGACACCTCATGCGGTGTTGCGCCTGCTACTTGGACCTTTGACGCAGACACCGAGCGGGTGAAATTTCTCGTCTCTTGGAAAGGAGCACGCTCAAGGGAATATTTCATCTGGAACGTTTCCATGGAAATGCATACGAGAGTGGAGGGGAGGGAGAGATTAAAGAAGGAGAGGCTTATCGCGGAGTTTTCTGATTTTGACAGCACAAGTAACTGAATTCCTCTTTGAAATTGTCATCTAAAATAAGACTTCGTCAAGGCAGGTGACCGAAACCAGGGAATTATTTTTTTTTTTTGCTTGATGGTTGCCTATTGTAAGGGGTTCCTTCCCCGAGCTTTTTCCAGCAGATTAATCGCAAAAAAAGGTTTAAAAAATGTATATATCCTTTCTTAAACACATCTCAAATCCGCCTTAGTCTTTCCTAAAGATATGACATTTGAAATTGATTCTTTATATCGGAAAACACTCGATCGAAATCTAGAGATGTCTTCATTTGTAAAGAAGGACGAAATATTTCAATTGCTCTTACTAGAAGGTCTCCCACTAAGTTTGTTCTGATGCATTCAATGGTTGAACATTGTATGTGTTTGTAGTTGACAGAGTTAGGCCGCATGAATTTACATGACTGAAGTACCGCAGTAACTTCTGTATGTTGACTTCGAATGTCATAACACAATTAACTTTACCAGCACTGATTTTCGGGATCTTGTTCGGATTTGCGAATATTTCTCTAAATTCTGAACTGATAATAAAATCTATAACTATCAATGGTTAGATTTTCATAATATTTTTCTTTGTTCAAAGTATCGTGTATTGCTAGGCTAAAAATTTAAATTATCCTCTAATCGTGTGCTCGATTCCCTATCGACTTTCCTACTCATTTTATCCTGTAAATGCTTATATGTTTACAAAATAAGCATGCATTTTTAATCCTTGCTTTTAGCTTTCTTGCCTCTCGCTTTTACTTTCCATCGATTTTCATCAATATCAATCCTCTTTTTCCCTTTTCCAAACATGTGATTTTACGTTGAGCTAGACATTTTCAGATTATGTAAATAAGTATGTAAGTAGTAAATTAGTATGAAGAAGTGCATCATTCTAAGCCCAAATCTCTGGCTGATCGTTACAGATATTATTAGTCCTTCCATTCTCTCCCTCCATTTATCGAAATCATGTTTACGTGGTCCTGTGGAAACAGCGCCGAACGTCAAACGATACCCCTTCGGAAGGCCCTGCCACCTATGGAAGTTAATTATTCCCTAAATTGGCGGAGATTGTCCTGCGACCCCTGCAGCAAAGGATCCTTTGATGTTATACTTCAAAGGGATGCAGTGGGGCTACGCCTCTTCCCTTTCCGCTCTTCCACCAACAACCCCTTGGGCTAAATCGACATTGAATAGGTGGTAAACGGTAAACTCTCCACCACGGAATGTTGGCTTGAATCGACAAGTCAATGGGGACTATTCCACCTGAATACATCAGGGAAACCCTTCCAGATTTTTAATCGGTTATTTTCATTTACTTCGTTTTTGAATTGATTCTGTCAATTGATTGATGGTATCTTTAACAGTCCCTAGACGTAGAGTGATGCATTTTGGTAATTTAAATTTCATTAAAACATTATTCAGTGAATCAAAAATGTTCATTGTAAACTTTGAGTGTCTAATTCAATACTATGAAATAGTTTTCGTAACTTTTACCAAAACAATTTCTAACAGTGATCAGTATCATATAAAGAATAAAATAACATTCTGTTATCTAACAATTTGATGATTATTTTGTACACTACTGTGATTATGTGCACTATCCTTATGCGGTACAGCGAAATCCAGGTCTTAGTTCCTCATTAGGCTCACCAAAGAGACTATTCTATGATTTGAAATAATCCGTGATATATATTTTTATCAACACATCATGTAAAACTATTCAAGATATATATCTTACAGTTTCCCCTTTACGTAAGAAAAACCTTGCATCACTTACTACCTCCATAAACCTTCGAAATATCATGTTTGTAAGAATTCTTAAAGAGTGATATTTAGCCCCACATACTTGATACCGTCGGCTAGAGTATGGTTTGCCTAATTGTAAAGCCGCTCTTAAATAGAAAACGAAAGAAATCTACAAACTTGATATCCAAAAGAAAAAAATATCAGTTGATAATTCAGGAACATGAATGTTAATTGCAGCAAATTTCCGCTCGAATTAAAAACTTCTCATTCGTTACGTAAAAAAACATTTGATTCTATCAACGAAAAACCACAGTAAAACATTGCCAGAACAAAAGTCTATCTAAAATGGCCATGCGAGCGTTAAATTAATAAAATCCACCCAGATAGAAAATACTACGGAACAAAACGAAAAGGAACCGCCTGGGAAAGTGATAAAAACACGATTTTTTCATCTCGACCAGAAATAAAAGGGAAAAATATTAAAACAAAATAAGGAGCGAGGTGCGTGATGCGTAACGCGCGATGCGAATCTCGATTGGGATATCGAAAAAAATGGTATTCACATGGGAAGACGATAGGAAAGAACAAAGGCGACGAGATGACAAAACCTTGGAATGAAGCCATCAGAGCGTACGCCACTCTTTTCAGCGGTTTTTTTATCCGCGGGGGATGCCCAAGCATCCAAGAGAAAGGGGAGGAATCGGAGGCACTTATAGGCGTCCAGAGAAAAACAGGGAGGAAGTCAACATGTCATTTTTATGACGAATGTTTCGTAAATTGCGGCTGGGCCATTGTGTTCAATTCCGCTCCGCGCGGCACGCATCTCCTTTGTTTTTTCACGGAAAAAAGTGTTATTCGAGTGCGATAAGTCTGGAGGAAAAAGCGGTGCATTTTCACGTAGTTTGGTGTCACGCTTGGGCTGGTTGACACGCAGTTTCCGGGTTGTCACGAGTGCCGCATATGATTCATTGTTGCGGGAACGGTACGCTCTCTGGTGGCTGTGATTTTCCTCGGGAAGAGTCGTTTGAGGCTTGGCTGCGAACCCGTGTCGATTGTACGCCGGAATCGTCGCCTTCCACGATTAGGGGCGCCATCTTCATGGAAGGCTGGGAAACAGGGCACTCGGAGCGAGAAGTGTCGCAAGATTCTCCAATCCGAGAAATAATAAATTTATCAAACTTAGGGGTTGCGACCCCTTGCAGATTTTCCTACTAACACCTACATTATAAGGATTGAACGATTATGGGATATTTCGATCAAAATTGGGTATCGTGGAAACAGCACTGCCTAGATTCTTTGGGAAAGCGGTCGGATATTAAATTCATGGTGCGCGGCAACAAATGTTATCGAATTATTCTATTGATGTTTTCATTGCTTATACTCATTTCTATAAACTGAACTTTCACTCTAAATTATTATAGTACTATTGTTAAAAGTGCTTCGACAGCTTAGGTCATTTCGCACATTGGCTCCCACCGGGAATCGAACCCGGGACTGCTTTCACCAAAGGCAAACGCGCTGTCCACATGAATATCCGGGAGCCTCTCTAAATTATTTTTTTTTGTAAACTTGCATCTATAATACCTATTAATCTTTGTAGGTTTAGATATTTTTCTATATCTTAGAAGTTAGTAGAAAAATCTAAACTTTAATAGGTTTAGATATTTTATTCTCCCTTTCTTTGGTTGCTTTTCTGAAAGCTTAGTGTTGTCTAATTGTAAATGTATTTTTTAATACCATCACAATATTCTTCTTCTCTTTCCTGTAATTCCGAATATTGTCTCTTTCGTTAGAATATTCAGTGACAAAGGATGAGCTACAATACTTATAAGCCTTATCTCGACATTAATCTTCTTATCGAATAATGCCTGGACATAAAAATTAAATATCCATTCAATGTCTCAGATCCAGGAAAGGGCTCAATCTCAAAGCCATCGAAAGAACTAATATCAAGCATGAGCGCCCCGAGCTAAAGAAATGTAACTCTTCTGATTATCTCTATAAGATTGTAGCGTAATATTTAGTTTGGTTGGGTATTGAGATACTGATTCTAAATCAATAAAAACAACTCTATAGCCATTATACATGTTAGGGGACATTTCATCTCATAAGATTTCGATACAAAGTTGATAAAACCACAGTATAAAGGCGCATTCTCGGAACCCCATCTCATCTGTTATTCTAAGAAAGCCCATTATTCTTTCAAGTGTTGGGTAATGTCTTTTGCGACCGCAGTCAAATACAAAGCTCGAGACAAATAGGAATATATCGTTCCTCTATTCTCTTATTCGGGTGATTTATGACTCCAAGTTTGCTACAAATAAAAGATTAATGGTATGAGGCGAACCAAGTTGGTGATCTCATTTTGTTTCGGAAGATATCAATCATCATTTTGAGGTGGTCAGTTGATGTATCCCGAGGAATGAGGACTACGTTGAAACATAAAAATGCCTTAAAAACAATGTTTTTTGATGAGAAGTGACAAAGTCTACGGTTCCCTGTCATTCAATCAATTTGCACGATTTGAAGTTACCGAAATATTGAAATAATAAAATTGGATGTTCGACTTAACAAGAAAAATGGGCATTTAGTTTTACACAACCCATATGTATTCTTTTGAATTATGTAAGAAAAATAATATTTTATGAACATCGTTTTAAGATAAGAATGAATGCTTCAAATCTTCTCTTATCACCCGTAACATCTACCATCTTCTATTTTTACAAACATTTACCATTACAATGTCATATAATTACCCAAAGAGAACCTGAAAAGCGAATTTAGAAATCATTGAAGCTATCAGTGGGGAATTATCATTTGTCTTTGTCTACATATCACTATTAGCAATAACATGCTGATGATGACAAGACGAGTAGAAACGTGTTCGCTACTTTACGAGCGTGGTACGAGTGAACTACTGTTGTACTTACCACAAAGTCTTGCCCAAGTAATAAGTATTATCGCTTATTTATTAAAGAAATTATGATAGTGAGGGCTAATATCTTTTCTTATTTTTTTAGAAGATTTGGTAACTTAGGGAAAGGTTATGTGCCATTACTCAAGTACTTTGCGGTCTCTCAGATGTTAAGCTTAGAGAATACATAGGCACAATCATCTTCATTCGCACTGTAATTTCGCAATTCGTGAAAAATTACATTAAATTAAGCGCTTCCTCAATCAAAACAATTCTTTTTCTTGCGGCAGCCAGTTGTTTTATTAAGAAACATGTGAGTGGCGGAAAGCGTCCACTCTCCGTGTAATTGCTAAAATGTCTTCCGAACAAGATGTTCACACTCTCATGCTCCCGCTCACAAAAGATGTCGACAATGCTCTATTCCATCCGCTTCCCTTCATTGTTGCCTCATTTCCCGCAATTGTCCGCGCCTCAATGTCACGTTTTGTTGTTGTTTCTGTTTCCAATTGTCACCGCACGGTGTCGCGCGCCGTAGGAATGTGGACGCAACTTTTTTCCCCTCTGTTTATCTTCCTTCATTTTCCTCATTTCCAACGCCCGCCGCCCATTCATTCCGTCTCTCCGATCTTCATTTTTTTATGTGCGAACAGTCATAGGCGCTTGCGCCGCCGCAGCTGTTGTTATTATTACGATTGTCTGCTGTCATGGCGTCCGGAAGTGAGCTGCGCGCCACTGCGTATCTGATTTTGTGTTACAACCGCCCGTCTTTTGCTTCCTCACAGTTATACTGTTCCCAGTATTATTATCTATATTACTAAGGCCAAAAGCTTAAGTTAGCGGAACATTTCGAGATTTCCCGGGGGGCGGTGGGACATGCAGGACATACAAAAATATGATAGTTTAGTTATCAGTTGAGTAAGTAGAAAAGTTACTATTTTTCCTGATTTTCATTAATTTTAATTTTATGTTGAGTACATAATCATGGTAAATCTTAGCTGGGAGTTTTGGTAATTGTGGTTACGGTAACTTCTTACCTTCATGACTTAATGCGTCTTCTAAATCAGTTCTGATTCTCTTTTAGGAAAATATCCTTCTCATTAAATCGATTATCAAAACTCCGATGCAACTGATAATCACATACATGGACTGTTTAATACTTTCGAAATTGAAGATTACAAATAATGTTTTGGTATCCAGGAAAGGTAAAATATGGAAAATATTTGGGTCGCATAAAATGTCAATAGTGGAAGCATAGGATTATGGCATTAATATCAGCGATTACTTGTTATGATTCCTAGTGTTATAATGTGAGACATATTGCAATCCAGCAATGTAATGTATAGAAAGTTGAATGCATTATACGATGAATATAGAGCAGAGGCAACGAGTGAAAAAGTCAAGTACATCAATTGATAAATATTTAATTTAGCGTAACAATATTGGGGGAAATTACTAATTATCTTCTTTTATACGAGTGGAATAGAAAAAAATACGAAAATGGGGCATTTCCAGGGATCTATCGCCATTTAGCACCAAAATCCGCGGCGATTGGCTATTTATTCTACGTTCACCTCTTTCCTAATTGTATTTTTCACAAGATGAGGAACCAGTTCCATTTAAGTATCAGTAATCGACGGAGATAAATTAAAGTGAGAATATTCTCACATGTCGCCGGATTTCAATCGCTTGTTTTACAAAGTGGCATGCATCGATCTTTCCATTACTCGAGTTGTTTCCCGTGATTTTCTGCCTTAGCGAATTCCTCTCTATCTATGCTAATGCTCCCGAATCTGAAAGGGTCAAAAGAGCCGTGGCATGTTGAGTGCGATACCCGGACGTTTTTATTTTTGCCCGACTGATTTTTGATGTTTTTTGTACCCACTCTCGCTTTCGCCTTTTATTATTGGATTGTCCTTTTGATTTTCACAGCTCCCTCGGACTAGTGTTTCACAATTTCTGGCCCTAGATGCAACTGATTACGTTACGCAAATTCATGTATTTACCGTATTTGTTCGAGCTTTACTCTGGAAATGATTTAATATTGAATTATTATCAGTAATAATAATAGATAAAAAAATTAAAGATGTAAAATAATTATAATAAATTGAAGCAAAAGAATTCGATTCCTTGAGGTTTTTTGAATGCATTTCGAAATCAGCATAAAAATTTTAAGACGTATTTAACGTAAGTTTTGAAGTAATAACTATGGAAATATTAAATAAATTATCTTTACAACGAAAAATTTAAATGAGTAAGCCATCGATTGATGACTATATATGTATGCGCTCAAAGTAATTCATTGCATTATATGGTTCGCTCATAATCATGAATGTCTAGATTATTCAATATAGTTGAAAGTGGGGACTCTGCTTAAGTCTGTAAGACTAACATCAATTTCTTCGGAGTAGAGAGAAAAATCAGAATTACGTAATGAAAGCATGGTGCTTTAAGCTAATTTTATAACTCGATACGTCGGGTGGTATCATTAAAAAAATCGCAGAACTAATTATTCTCTCTTTCGTAACCACAACGTAATTTATATTAGAACATTTTTCTTAAACTGTTTATAGTCGTTTGTTTTGAGCAAAAACTCTTATACATAAATACACCTTTGATAGATAGAATTTGAACAAGAAAAGGATTGTGTTCCCTTTAAAAAGTAAAATGTAATAATCATATGGTTATCATCATTCCCAAACTCGTGTAAACATCTCAAGGATTATATTTCTTTCATGTAAGCAATCCATTTCAATTTTCATTCGCTCATTTTATCAGCCACCGTTACAGTCGCAAGTAAATGGCAACGTTAATAAATTGTAAGAAATCTAAATCGTCGCTTCCCCCGCCAGGTGGGTCTAAAAGCAAGGCCATCGGTAATTACCCCCACGAGATTAAGCCTTCATTAGGCGTTCCAGAGGGCACTTTTCACGCTCCTGTCCAAACCGCGCTCTTTAATTTCGCCTTTCTCCTATTTTGACTTACGACCTCTAATTCCTTTATCTCCATCGCTTTACACCTCCATCATGTCCGCATCGGCGAGGCGATCTTCCAAACAGTTCAATCGCCGCGCTGTTAGCCGGTATTTCGGAAAACGGGAAACGGATAATTTCCCTCTTAATCTTCCTCTTCTCTTAATTATTTGAGATTCGCCCATTAATAAAAAAGGTCGGGTTTTTTCTTCTGCCCGCGAAACAATTATGTCATTAGGTTCCTCGACCGAGAAGAGATTACCGTATTTCCCTATTTCTAATTTCGCCCCGACAGAGATGAAATACGCGTCATTCGGCTCGCTCTCGAAATTAAATTAAAATTCTGGAATCGTGTTTTCGTTGAATAGAATGAGATGCTTATCTTTGCTCGGGTGCGTTTCGCCGTGAACTCTTATCCCGAATGTCTTTGTAATTAATTTAAACCTCGCGTTATTTGTTTTTAATTTGAGGGGTTATTCAGGACTTTAGAGTCGTTAATTTCTTTAGGGTAATGCTGATAATTGCGTCCCTCTTAGCTTAAAAACCACATATATCGGACGTATACGCACTCATTCCGATTTTAGGATGTTCTCTGCATTTCATGGGAATGGAACTGAATGGAACTTCCTGGAACAACTTCGAACATACCTTTTTAACGAATACAGCATTTCAAGTGTGACAAATAAGAATCAATGGAATTCTTTCTGGTGATGAATTAGAATGAATGAAATTAAAATGGGAGATACCACAGAAGAAATAGAAATATTTCTATAAAAATATTCTTTATAAAACCTTATTTACTACCGTATTTTCTCTATTATAATCTTTAATTGATTTAACTCTTGAGCAAGTATATTCAGTTTCAGTCTCTCGTTAATATTCTTTAGGTTTTATCTTTTTGTAAGTGGATTTATTGAATATCTTTGAGCTGACAAACATCAAAGTGCTCTTAAGTTTAGATAGCTAAGTCCAAGATAGTCATGTTTATAGCACGATCACCTTTGGTCCAGTGTCCTGGGTTCACTTTCCGGAGGGAGCTGAAAATAACCCTTAGCTATCGAAGCATTTTTAACAACACCATTACTGTAAGAATCCGTTTTGCTCACAAGCGTACGAATTCAACTTTGGGAGGATATTTTTCCATTGGGTTTTCTCTTGAAGTATCGATTGAGAAAAAATAATTTGAAAGCCTTGACTTTTCCAAGAAAGGTCGCTTTGAGCCCCCAGTTGGATCGCATGGGACGTGGACCCACCTCTAGTATACGAGATTCATACTTCTCTATCACCTCGAAGTCTCAAAGAGCCTTGTGAGAACGCCGCGAGAGCATCAATCAGTTCCCAACATGTGCACCTCCTTGCAAATCTCGGAGAGACTTTTCTTGACCCAAATCGCTTGAAGCACCAAATCCAATTCCATCCTCGAATCTGCCTCCCATATGCATCCCTCCCTCTGGGAACACTCCGACAATATCCACGCAGGCGTCGCTCCCCATTAAACTCAAAGGCGTGCCTCGGCCACTGGATATAAGGGAAATGGGATTTGGGCCCTCGGTATCGGAAAAAGTGGGGGTTCTAAGGAGCGGCACGGGATAAAGGATCGAATCCACACGTCCGAGAACGTCTTTCTCTCCGCTAAATCTCCCTCAGTCCACGGAATCTATCACCGTCCACTCTTCCTTTCATGGAGGCAAATTGAGTTTGACTCCGAACCTCTCATACTTATTTTTTTCTCCTTCGAGGGGGGTGAATTATATTTTTTTCGGAGAGGAAGTGAGGTAGATTGATGTGAGTGTATATATTTTTTCCGGAGGGTCGGGGGCGGGTCCGAGGTTTCTACCTTCCCTCCTCGAGGGGTCAAGTTCTTAAAGGCGCGTCAAACCGCCTGTCAAATCGGAATGACTTTATCCCACTCCCTCGGTTCGCTTTTGAGATCCCGTCCGAGCCGCTCCTTCCAAGTTTCCCATCACTCTCTTTACACCTTATCATTCACAAACCCCTCTTCCGCTGCCCTCCTAAGCTGCGTCTTTGCCGGAGTGTTTTGGTCGAAAGCTCCTTTCCCTCTCCACATATTAACGTATTTGTTTTGAGAGGTTGGCATAGCGACGGCTTAGGAATCGGTCCGAGTCGTGTCCCTTGAATCACTTTGCGATCCACCTGCCTTTTCCGCAATCGTGGTCTTGTCTATCTCGAGCCATTAACTATCCTGTATTTTTTCCGGTGAAATTGTTACACTGATTAAAGTGATCTTAGGATAAAATATCGCTGAAATGAGCAGGAAATTGAAAGGTTGGACCAAGTAAAAATGCAGAATTAGAAGTACTTGTTATTTTACGCAGCATTCATTAACAATTGGCTATCTGAGGTGTTCCAAAAATACTTGTAGAAATTGGATCCGACGTTAGTTTTGCTAGGTTAAATCTGGCAATCCTGTGAGAAGATTCGATTATTTTACTATTGAATGATTATTTTATTCTTCACATTCTTATCCATCATACGCCAATTTTTGACTGCGTTCTATCATATTTAATAGCAGCGCGAAGTTTATAAATATAAAGTTTAGGAGAAAATCCCTTCAATTAGCGTGCCAAGCTGTAATAACTTTAAATAGAATCACAGTTATAGCAAAATCTTAACGTTAATATTATTATACCAACAAAGTATCGCGATTATGCTTCTTCGTTATTTTATTCAGAGCTCTACCCTGAATATGAAGTACTAGCCATTTTCGCCTCTGAAATTATGCGAGTCGACCAGTGTTCATTTCGAAGTCAGAGGCGTTGAAATTTCAAAGCTTTGCACTATTTATATCACCTTTCATCGCACATCCATCATCTCCTTTGGAATGCGTTAGTTGTGCAACCGTGTAAGGAAATGAGATCGATAAAGTGTAGCGACTCTTTCCACCGTTCAACATTAGATTAAGTGTGCCAATGGGATGGTATATCCATCCTCTCTCCCTCTTGCGATGAAGCAACGAGCAGCTGAAGATATTTATGCGAATATCCCTACCTCTCCTTTCCAAACGCATACATTTGCAACCTCAACTCATCAGTGAGATAATCAGCTCTTTTGCGTGGGCGAAGAAGGTAGTAAGTCATCCAGAGAAGCCTTTGTAACGGATAAACGCCGCTTGCGCTATTATAATATCGAGTTATCATATAATCGGATAGATTTTTTATAACTAATTCATAAAGCTGTGAGTTAATAAAATATATCGAGAAATAAATTATAGAATTCGTGATGTTTAACATTTGACGGTCGACATACATCAATATTTGAAATGTACGTTACTGCTACATCATAGTTTTACTACAGGATGAATAGTTTTGGGCGATATTTCTAATTGATGATGCTGGATAATCAAGTGTACAATAACTTTGCAGGCCTTTACCTCCTCAAATTTCAAAAATACAATTTTACTTGATTGTTTGAGCGTTTTCCTAATAATCTATGATTAATTATTTCTATTGCTTAAATCTTGATTATTGAATTGTACTATGCACACGGGCAACCTCCTAGTTAGCTGTATAAACTATTAGCCCTTGAACTTTTGAATGGCTTGTTGTTGATTTAGAAGAAATTATTAAATTAATAGTTAAAATGAACATATAAGTATTGCTTCTCAAACTTTTACTGAACACGATCATATAAGATAGATTTTTCTTATATAACGTATGTAATTTCACCGCGCCAGTACTCAACCAAGGAACCTAAAATCTTTACCCAGAGTGTGCAGTTAGTTTTGATAAAATATATTATTAATTAAATAGTTAGGCAAATGATAATATTGATGATTGTCTCTGAGCATGATTTCGCTACATCAATATCTCAAAAAATATTTCCAGCATATATACCCATTCAAATACATGATCCTGATAAAAAATGTAAAACAAAAGATTGAAATTTACAATTGCATTATTGAATAAAGGTAAAATATCCAAGTAAGAGAAAATTACTTCTTGTTTAACATGATTAAAACCATGAGCTAATCTTCAGTTTTCATAGCACGCTCTTTCAGTGCTAGCAGCTAAAAAAGGCAATCATTATGACACGTACTTATGTTTATACGATTCATATAGCAATATTATGTAGAATGAAGTCAACATTAAGAAATTTCGATCGAAACTTGGAGTTTGTTTAGTATTATTTATTTTTCATCAGATTTTAACCATAACGGAGCTTTCAATTTATAGTGATAAATAAAACAGTGAAGGAAGTAATCAAAGAGCTACGTAAGAGGAAGAAACAGGAAATAATAATTCCAGACATAGAAAGAATTCGTTCAAATCCGATCGCGTAGTTTCATAGCTGCAATTTGTAACGCATAGCGAAGACGTACAGCCGTGAACGGTATTTTCTGAGCGTAAATCTACGGGAAGTAATTCCCCTTCGTGGGCGTTAAAAATAGCTTGCGTCGATACACCCGTGCGGTCGGAGGTTGTATATCACGCGGGACTTTTATCTTCATTTCATAAACCGCATTTCCTCAACTCCTCTTTCGCTTCTCAACACGTCCCTCTCCAACAGTCATTTGTCTCCGGAGGAAAGGTGCGCTCTCCCCGATCCTCATTTGTCACGGCGGCACCCTTCCTAATGCGCTCTGCCCTCTGGCGGTCACCGAAAGAAAAGGAGTATATGCCGCACCTCTCGCTAACACTCCTTCTCGATAGCGATATCGATTTTTCGACAATCGATTGTCTCGTGGTCTTTGCTCAAAGGTTGTTCGAGTCCGCGAAATTTGCACCAACGAGAACAATTAAGACGAAACCTATTATGGCAGCTTTTATGAGGTTGATGTTCCAGAGGCAAATGGGTCGAGGTTATGATAAAAATTACAAACAGTCTATTACGCAGGATTACCTCTATAGACCGACATTCACTAGCCCGACCGTATTCCTCGTTGTTATATTTTTCACCGGCAGTTCCTTTAGCATTTCTGTCATGTGCACATTAACATACAGCTTGTATATGATCGATATCAATAAAAGCGAACTTCTATTGATCAAAACGGTAAGGGGAGGAAATCTACACTGTCCTCTGTAACATGTAATATACTTATAATAATGTAACAGCTTAACTACAGGTTAGATGGAAGAGGAGACTTTTTAGTCTCAATCTCGCCAATTAAAGACCCTAATAATAATAATGAAATAGTTGAATACATGAATATAGAGAACAAATTTTCAATAGCACGACTCTCCTCGCCGTTGATTTTCATCTATTCGTTCTTCTAATTTAAATTTCAATGATATGGAAAACTTATTGACAACTTGTTTAGTACATAAAATAAAATAATATCACCTCATTAAAAAGCAACTATCGTAAAATTATTAGAAAACACAATTAAATTACTTTCAATTACAAATAAATACCCTAGAAGTAGCTTATATCACGAAATACTTAAGGCTCAAATGTGGTAATCCAAAAGCGGTGACGGTAAAGTGAGGATCGGTCAAACGATGGGATATCGTGAAATCGATCACTTTACCTTTTACTAAGTGTTGTTTTACACTTGATGAAGTAAAGTAAGTTGAATGTACATGAATTAAAACAGTTTACTTTCTTCACGTAGGGAAACGTCACAATCAATATTTAAACTTTTAAAGCTTCGTTTCGTTGATCCTTTGCAGTAATATTTCTAGCGTGGTTCTGACGAGA
This sequence comes from Sympetrum striolatum, assembly GCA_947579665.1. Taxonomy (NCBI): domain Eukaryota; kingdom Metazoa; phylum Arthropoda; class Insecta; order Odonata; family Libellulidae; genus Sympetrum; species Sympetrum striolatum. The sequence goes on along the minus strand of OX388347.1, from coordinate 79,003,679 downwards.
AATACAATTTCGTGATATTCGCATTTGCTCTAATTGAAGCAATGTATCGCAGTATTGAATGAATTCCCGCTCATAAGATGTGAAGCATTGCTCGTTGCTGCAGTCAATTCCTATCCTTTCCATTAATAGCAAACGAGTAATAACGACTTTCCAACCGTTTCCCTATCTTGCCAACCGCACTTCCAATCAATCATACAGTCTGCTTTAACGTCCTTCCCATTTCCTCAGCAGGCATCAAAAGGTCGTGGAGGCGACACCATTGTCTTTCAGATGCCACCAGCAACACGCCTTCCCTCGTATACCCAACTCAAAGAAGCGCATGACGACCCACGCCTTTCCCCCTTATGGTAATGGATTCAGCCATAGCTGTGGTTTCATACGAGTGAAAAGTGATCGAGGAATGATCTGGGAGATGGATTTCTTTTTAAATTATGTGATTGGAATGGTTTAAAGATTGCTATGCGGATTTGGATGTTTTACAAAAAATATCTGATTTTGATCACTCACGGAAAATTCGGTATGATGTATATCTTTGGTAGACCCGATCGGATATATAGATGGCCTATGATATATAAGTAGCTAGTGTTAGCAAGATAATGCACAGTCCTGGCCAAAATTAACGCAGCACCAGCCGTAAGGATCGCTAGGGAGGTGCTGCGTTAATTTTGGCCAGGAGTGTACATTAACGTTAATTAAAATTCACGATAGAGCAAGAAAAATATTTATTAAAAATAAAAAGCAAGTTGTGCAAGACAAGAAATATATGAAAATTGAACTTGCGTTGGTAAAAGGTATTGATAATGTTGGATTTGTGCAAATATTGCACAAGTTAATACTATCCCATGTTCAATATTTTAGAATTCCATAACACCGGCAAGAGTTTTAGAATATTATTTTCATTCTAAATACACGAAAACAGTGAATTGTTAGCCTTATCGCTAAATAGAAAAAAATCTACATTTTAAATACTTTGTAAGCATTGCTAATTTATCTATTCATGAATTAAGTTTGACATATCTCAACCATAAATGATGGCGATTTATCTCAGCTACATCTTTCAAGCTAACCTCGAGTAGTTGAAATCAATAAACGTAACAATATTTTAAACCGCAAGATTCTTTGACTATTCTGTTGACTTACGTCAACAAATCCTTGTCCTTAAGTCTCATAAGTACAGAAAATTATTTCTAACAAATGGATCATAGGTCTAACAAATCTCAAATACGAGTTTTCGTCATAAAACTGGTTTTAACTGTTCGGAGCTCAACTCTTGTACTTAAATGATTCCTAAACCATACCTTACCGACAGTTTTATTTGGGCACACTCATTTTCGCTCATACTCATAACTCAATTTCGCCTAATTAAGTTCCTTAAAAATGATAAAATTTTGATAATTTTAGTAATGGACTACAGATGAAGAATGAAAATTTCTTATCAGCTAATAATACGTACATTTCATCTTTTCCGTAGTAAATAAAGTAATATCGTAAGTTCTCTGTACGAGTATTAATCTATAAATGCTCAGGGCACTTGCGCATTATACTAATTCGGAATAGGGTGCACCTTTTAAGAAGAACTTCGAATGAGTTTGAATTACAATTAATAGGCACTCCTCTCCTTGGTTCAAACTTCCATAACCCTCATTATACTCCTTGCGAACTTGCCTTCCTCTCCGTATATCGGAGTGCCATGAGCTCCCGTGGGACTTGAGAATTCCCTCATGGCTTTCAGGTAACTACGGAGATGACGTACTACGGCTCGTGTTGCAAACGATACTTTAGGTGAAAGCGCAATGCATTCGCCCCCACGAGTGGGATTTTTAACGCCTCATTATCCCAAGGTTCAATGCCGTAATGGCAATAGTTGGAAAATGAGAAATTTCCCAACTCCGCAAAACATAGTGGACGTGACAAGGCGTGTAGGGTGCGCGCTCGCTTCAGTCGTAGAGCGCGTGGGTGAGACACGCGTGAGGCGTCATGTAATGATTCGAGATGGTCATAAACGATGAAGATTTTTTTCACAGCATCTGCTTGTACAAATCTTAAAAGGAATGCGAAATATGTTAAAGTGCCTTCTTATGGTGAATTAAACGCTATACGTGGTATATCATGGATATCCCCCTAGAAATATATGAATTAGAATTTAAAGACAATTATCAAGGGGTAATTAAGTACGTTATTGTGACAAATTTAATTTTTTAGGACTTTAGGATTTTAGGATTTTTCAAAATAGTTATCATCAGCTAAATCATAATGAATTGCAACATGTTTCTCAAACCAAGTTCCTCTTGGGATATTATCAATCTTTATAAGGCACTAAGCAGGGGAAAGTAACAATTATAATATATATCAATATATAATAATTATTATAATATAACCAAACATAGATGTAACTGTGATATTGCCTTGCACCTTGGTTTAAGCCGATGGCTTGCTTCTATAAGTCCATATAAGTGGTTACATAGTCATATAGCTATTAAAATTAAATGTTTGAAAAAAATTCTTCCAATATCGATGACTAGTTAGTTATTTTATTTCGAAAATTTTACCTCAAAACTAGACGCAATGGAGTATTAACCAGCACGATGCAAATCGCGACAGTATGGTAATTAATAATAACGGTTGATGGATTTTGGGAAACCCTTGAGAGAAGATGTTTAAAAACCGATGGTTTTTGGCATCAAAGGTTTTATAGCCCTGAATTATATTATGTAGCTTGAATTGTAAAGGAAGAGATATTTTTCAGAGAAAAATATTTACTCTGGGAATGTCATGAAAGATCACGAGCATGTTTCCCTTGGATTCCGCCGCGAGCGCAACAGTAGATACTAAATGAGCAGCCGAATTCGATTCCACAAATTACCCGCTCTAAAGACCATAGAATCCATGACACAAAAGGTTAATATCTAGCGGGGAGCCTTTCGTTGTCATGCAAACATTGCCCGTGTGTTGCTATCCCGCGCAACATCAATTCCGCCATTGATTAGCCCCGTTTTAAGAGGATCCCTGGGCGATAACCCTGCATCTGAATCACGCTTTTTTTCCGCCGGGGGCTCGTTATTCAAACCGCAACCCTTTCATGAATGCAACGAGTTTTATCTCGGTGACAAACTGCTTCAGCCCGCCCACTCGACTGCGTTTAATCCAGCAAATCTCTCTTTTATTACACCGTGTTTTTTACAGCTACCTTACCGCAAATTCATACGTTGCCTTGCTAATACCTCAGAACATTTCTTCTCCTCCGATTCTCTGATTGCTTTCGTACCTCATAGTCACTGCTGAAGTACCTTCTTTTGAGAAAGAGGGCATTTTTTGGCAAATATCGGACTGAGACCCTCGTTAGAAAGGAAAAATGGAAAGCTAAAACTGGATGTATAAATACTGCAATAAACTTGCATTTTCCTTCGTAGGGACCTTGACCTTAATGTGGTCAAGTACTGCATTGAAAATTACACCGAATTCTTAATAGTTAGGAATGAAATTTTAGGTCTTTACTGAAGTGTACTTTGTTTTTAATCCTAAACGCTATAGCCTGTTCCCATTCTGGGCTCCCGGATGGCCAAGTGGGCTTTCGACTTCGGTGAAAGCGCTCCCGGGGTCGATTCCCGGTGGAAGCCTACGTGCGAAATGACCTACGCTGTCGAAGCACTTTTAACAATATTACTACTACTGTTCCCATTCTTCTTAAGATAAGTAAACCATTTAATTTATGGGAATGGATGGAAATTTTTATTGTTATCCTATGGCATTACATGAAGTAGAAAGTGAGGTTGAATCAGGGTTTTCAATGGGAGCTACGCAATTCCGCCTTCACACTGATATATTACTATCCGTACATAGAATATCTGAAGCATTTCTCCATGAACCGTATTGGCTTCCCTTGACTCTTTTCTCTCTTCCCTTGCTTTATTTCAATTCCTACCCCGATTACTTTGGCACGAACATTCGCATTTCCGTTCACTTCTTCGCAAACATGTTTGCACCCTTTGCCCCCTTGAGCGCCCTTCTGCAACACGTCTTCCGATAAATCTTCGATCCCTTATTGTTCTCTTGGATGTCGAGTCCACTTGGGCTGTCACTGTCTGCCAATGGCCACCCCGCACTGGAATACGAACTCAATAACTCTGGATTGATGTGTCGAAAATTGCCCACGTGCCCGCCGATCGATTTGCTTTTGTTTCCCCATCACTCTGTCCGGCTAACTCTTCCGCCCAACGCCTAGTCCTCCGCCGGACTCTTTCTTTCTCTCTCTACACCATCCGATCTTTATTTATGCCTCTTCTGTCTTTTTTCACCGGCTGCCTTTCATCGGCCCTTTCCGTCCCTTTTCACTATTGCCTCTGCATCCAGAGTGGACTTGATCAATGGAAGTCGTTAAGTTTGAATTTCGTCAGCCGATTGTTTGACGATTGCTTCATTACGGTGTGAATAATATAGCCAAAGAGTGGCCACCTGCTTGCTCACTGTAACCACATGTCGCCTGTCCCCGTGTATTGGTTTGTTGGGATTTAATACTCCACAGCATAATCTCTCCCGATTGTGTTGATCTTAGTCATTTTTATCTCGTTTAACTTGGTCTGAGGCTTTCACTATTTTGATTTCAATTCATTTTTCCAAAATAAATACGGTGTGCTTTCTTTCGAAAGTTTTGTTTTTCTGTACCTTGAAATAAGATGTAAGAATATACCTACCCACTGATAATAATAAAGCCATAGAGTTTCCACTGTAATTTATGCACAAAAACTTTCCAAGCGATAGCTTAAGAACGATAATCCGCTATGCATCGGGTAAACATTGCTGTATTTTCAGGAATAGTAAAGGAGAGGTTTAAATTTAGAATCCTGCCAAGTAGCTGAAGAAAGAGAAAACAGAGTAATGAAAATATTAAATTCTCACAGCTGACTTCAGAGTAGGAGTTTTCGCAGTGTACGGGAATTGACAGCAGAAGTTTCTATTTCTTATAGATAGTAAACTTTAGACTGAATTGATACCACTTTTGACGCATTTCATGAGTTTTTCTGAGTAAAAATTAGGTTTGAACAAAACGAAATTTATCATCAGAGATCACTCAAGACATTAACGATTCTTGCTGATGCATCCAAAGTTATCAGACTCTCAGTTGCAGTGGTGTAACCATCTCGACGAAAAATCATAATTGTGCAATATACCAAGAAAACATTTGAAAGTCAAACGCTTACTTTCTATAAGATTCCAAACCATTATCCCGCCTAGCAAACGTTTCCTTAATTAATCTCGTCTTTTATTATTATTGTGTTTGGTTGTTTGAAAACCACGGCTATTCACACTCGCACAATATTAAGATATAACTCGGGATTTGCTTCGTTGAATACAACCCACTCATCACATCAATCATGGACATTTTGCCAATCATTCTCCTAAAATGGGCCTAAGCGTGATTCCTCTTTCTCTTAAGCAAATGCTTCGATACAATAAACAGATACGAGAGATATACAAAGAGAATGAGTTGGTGGATTTTCCTTTGTGGATTTTTAATGCTGTGATAACTTCATTTCAAAGTTACGCCCTAGGAATAGGCTGTCACTGTCCAATTCATCGAGGAAGTAGCATTCATATTCCGAATTTAATTAATTCATGTGATTATATTGGTAATTTGAGTTAACTACAAACAATAATGTTTAGAAATGGGGTAACCAACACAAAGCTTCAATGATCTGGACGTTTTCTGTTCCTCTTTTCCTTAAAAGAAAGCTTTTAGCTAAATCATTAGGGGATTTCCCATTAGCAATGTTTGATCTTGAATATGAAAGGAACTTCATTCTGTTTTTTCAGTAATACTGTAATTCATCATCCCCTTTGATGGATACTATACATAATACTTAACAAAGAGCTTGTTTTGAACATTCTTACTGAATAAAGTGTAAAATTATTTTCCGATGTTAGGGAACTTCCCAAGAACTGGTCGCTTGTATTTTTGTGGATTTTACAATTTTTGCTTTCATATCAATAAGGCATCGAACTTTTCTATAAAGTAATTCTGAATGTGATTCTTTATTTACCAATCATTTTTAATAAGCCTAGAAAATAATAATTTTTCCACATGTATTTTTTTAATAATTTTTAATTTGCAGCGTAGTACATAAATGCCTATATATATGATAGAATAAGGGAAGTCGTGATATGGTGTAAAAGTTGTGCAAATACCAAAAGATCACCAAACCTAGAGGACGCAAAACATTTTCATTCCCAATAATAAATACATCATTAGTACTCCGAAATATTAAAAAAGTAGCCAATCTCAGCGCGTTTCACCGACCACAAGCACCCTTAATGAGAAATCTCGGATATCCATTACGAATTTACCGCGGTGAAGTTTCTGCGTGGTGTTTATGGCTGTCGGAAAGAGTGAAAGCGACCTTTTCTATTCCTCCCCTTATGAGCACACTCTTAAGGATGCTTCTAATTAACGGCCCTCGGAAACAACCGCAAGGGGCCACTCCCATCACTTCCTTTTCACTCGCATGCATCTGACGCCTTTTGTCTCCTCCCGCGCCCGCATCTCCGGCAGGCATATTGTTGTTATGTACGAGTGGATCTCACTTTTCGAGGGGCGACTTCAGAGAATAAGTGAATCGACGCTAAGAGTAACTAATCGATTGTCCGAAGTGCACATCAATGGGATATTATTTCGAGGAGAGATTTCTAAAAGGAGTGCTGTTATAAGGGCTGATGTAAGAATATGATCATGTATCGCGATAAGTTAGCCCTTTCAGGAGGCTTGAGAAACAAAGTAAAGTGTTGCCCTATCTTAATTAGACTGATCAGATAACAGATAAGATATAGCGTTAGGCGATTTTCAGATTGGAGTGTAAAAATAAAATAAAAATATTGATTCATCTTCCTCTACGTTTAAGTACCCGTACTCATATTTGCATTAATCAATAAAAAAGCGTTTATACAAAATATACGCGTAAGCTAGGGTAACTTGTTCCGTCTAATCACATCTTCAATCCCACTCAATATAATTTAAATTAATTTTTTTTAGCATTTCAGACGGTGTTCCGCAAATTATTTTTAATTATTATGAGCAACAAATATCATTGAGATATCGCAATAATTCTACAGGGAACTTTTTATTAATATAAAATGCTTATCAGTAAATGAATCTTCTGTTGAAACAGTAGGATATCCTTATCATTTGTTGGACAAGGAACTTTTACAGTATCGAGGGTATATCCATTGAATTTATTTTGAGCAAGCTGGCTTCTATGGAGCTAAACAGTCGATATATGTGTAGTTTTTTATAGTTTTAGCGAAGAAATTATACAACATGATTAGCAACGATAAGGAATGCAAAGGCCAATAAAAGAAAATATCTGTTATAGAAAATCCTTGCGACCTTCAAAGTACTCTGTAAGAAAATAATTAAATTCTTTTTTGAGAACTATTTTTTCTTAACTTTGTCTATGATGAAAGTTTCCTCCACAGCTAACAACAGTTTCCAGGGATTTGAATAATGAAATAACACGCTAAATCGTAAATCAATTACTTTAAGTACGATGACATCATACCCTCGCAGCACATTGTATCCGAGTAGAAGGTGCACAGATCGCAATCGATTGCAACACTCTCTTCCTCAAGGCTCAAATCTCAATTTCGGCTTCTCCCTCCACTTCTTTTGTCTGTCACCCCGCCATCCCTCAATTAGTCTCCCTGCGCCCCTGGCGGCAATCAAAGAAACCTCTCCTGTCCCCCATCTCCTCTAATATATCCCTAACACACCAATCCTTCACTCTTATCACCACCTCCATTTTCAGTACCACTCTTTCTCCAGTCTGCTCCAAGATTCGTCATCATGCTGTTCATTTTCACGCCATCATTAACTTAAACTATCCTCGGTGTCTATTTCCAATTTCCGTCTAGAATTACTCCCGCATGAAATGGCAAAATCCAATTTGAAGTTGTTTTGAAAAGTTACTTTCTACTATTTGGTAAATCAAATGTTTATGCTAACATGTTGAATTTAGAACCAGTCCATTTTATGATGAAAAACATGTGGCAAATTTTCATAACATTGTTCATAACATTTTCATAACATTGTCAAGCCTACGTCTCTATAAGTTGAGAAAAATTCTGAATGAATGGAACATGAAACTCTGATTTTTCATTTTAACCCCATATTTTCAGTTTATATGGGACATTAAAAACTATAAATTTGACGAAGAAAGCGATTTGCAAATTCGCCAGGAAGGACCACACAAGTTCGTGTGGGCCGAAAGGCAATTTTGCCAGATTGCTACGAGAGATCGCTCGTATATTTTGGGGAATGAAATTCAACAAATGTTCAGAAATTACTATCACTAAAATGGACTGTTAATCATGAGGCGTCATTTTCATCCAAGGTTTCTATCCAATCATTTTTTAGTTTTTTTATATCCGAGTGGATAGTTTTTCTCCACCGGCGATTACTTCTCAAGGATTTTGCACCATCCTACTCAACAGTAAATTTTTGACTCAAAATCGAGGCTCTGATGGCATTTGATGGCTACATTTCAAAATGGAATTATTTTTTATCCTTTAGCCTTTAATGCAGTTTGAGAATATAGCCTAGTTTGCTGTAAGGGTAAGTGAGCAATTTTATAAAAGTGAAATGAATTTTAAGAATTTTCCTTTCCCACATCTTCCATCTTCAAGATTTAGATTACAATGAGAGGAATTTATCAACTTTTCAAAAAGTTGTGAAATACTAGATCGTATTCCAATAAAGTCTGGCTAATGCTTGCTAATAATCGTAAATATTCGTGAGCCACGTTTGTTAGTTATGTGAATAAATATAAGGATATATTTTATCAATAAATATGGAATTTACATATATATTTTTCACATTTTTCTAGGCGGGCAGAGAGTCGTTTTCTTCGAAGATGCTTATGAAATTGGAACTTCAGCTTCTTCAGGTGAGATACATGACGAATATGTCTTATCCTAAGATCGATCATAATTTTACATGATGTTTTCGTTTCTTAGCGGGGTCGTCAATGCATTTTCAATCTTCGGTTTTATGAGATACCTTCTACTACGATAATAAAGTGAATCTGCGGCAGTGCATTAAATACGTTTTCCTCCGGTAGTGATGTGTCTTAGCTACTCCGTTCATTGCCATAGGTATTATAGCTTAAATCTAGATTTTAAAATTAACGTTAATTATTTTTTCGATATTGTTAGTAGCAACAAGTGAGGTTAACAATGAAACAAACAGCTATCGATGATTGGCTTTACAGCTTTTACAGCCAGCTAACCAATATTATTTGTACTTGAATCAACCTGGTTAATCACGATAATGGTGATCTGAAAAGGGATTTCCGTTGGGGTCTCAAATTCCACCAGCCATCCATAAAAATGCAACTGTACTTAACTTGTGAGCTGGGATGAGCCGTAAACATTTCAATATCAGCTCTGCACGTTACCTTAATTTGCTAGAGCATCTGCCACGAACGAGGATGATTAGAGTGCCAATATCTAACGTTCTCATGTTAGTTCTTTGAACGAATATTTTGCTCATTTTAACGAGCACGCGTGATTTCGCGCTCATCCTCCAAACATTCGCTAACCGAGTCCAGAAAACATGGGAAAAATATTCGCCAAAAATTTTGCAAACCAAAAAACTCGTAAGTAGAGTTAACAGCTAACTCAAGTATCACTGTATTCCGGAGTGCTTTATCCTCTCGAGGTCGACAAATCCATCGTTTGGGGAGGAAGGAATAAATCGAGCGTTCAAGTCTCCAGTGGTTTCCACGAACACATTAACTCCCTCGCGTGCCCATCGAGCGCAACTAATTCCGAGCACCTATTGCGTAACGGCGTCGCTATCCCAACTAATTCCCTCAAATGAAGCGTGTGACATCGAATCCGCAAGCCGCTCTCTCCGAACGCTTCCGGGCGCCTGTTTAATCTCTCACGATCTTTCACTCAAACGACTAAAAGAACCACACTCTCTGGGAGAGAAAAAAAAAGCTACACTCATTCTCGCTAATACACCCTATCGGCTGGAGATCTAGACTCCTCCGTATTTTTTCTTATTATTTCTCTCTGTTGAAGGGCCCTCTCCCGGATCCAAATGACTAATGACCCCTTGAAGATCGATGGAGGAGAGGAATGAAAGGTTCGTATTATGGTCTCCAGCAGTTCAAGTTTTTGGGGGATCGACTTCGGACCTCCAGAGGAGAGTAATCGGTTTTCTGTTACTGTTAATTACCCCCATCCACGACCGTTAATTGAATTTGTCCAAAATGGAAATAAGGTTGCCAACCTAAGGGGAGATACTCATTGAATCAAAGATGGAGCTGGTTAATTCTCTGGATTGAAAGGGAAAACCCAGTTACACAGAGAATATGGCATTTAAATAATAGATATATAATATTTACCACATATATTTACAAGATAGGCTGACTTTTTTCATTGTTTTCCTTTCATACTGGAATAGATTGTTGAAATAATCGGTTCTCACTAAAGTTTTCGGCAATGATGTCTTGTGGTTGATACAACTGCAGCGCTATTTCAGTGTGTATATGTAATTCTATCTTATATTTATGTTTGTATGTTTACTATAATGGCTTCTGAGTTGGGATAAAGGTAGGAAATATACTGTCGCATTGTGAGCTTTAGAAAAGAGATTGAAAGATCAATTATTCGCGTGTCAATTGGATTTGTCAATATATTTGATCTATTTAAATATCAAAGTTAATATCTTTAAAGTTTATAACTCGTAACTTTTTCAGGAAAATCCTATTATTCTAATGCAATGAGATGTAAAGTGGATGGCAAAGTTTAACGCATTACTTGTTCACTTCATTAATCAAAAATCTTAAGTAGTCTGCAGTTTATATCAGTTGTTTTATTAGGAGAGAAGAAGATTGTACCAATGTTTGAGATGATGGAGTACGTAAATGAAAGTAATAAAGACTTTCTAAGCTCTCTTTCTTTCATTTCCCACATTGCAACAGCCTTGACTATAGCACGTTTCAAAATTAGTTACAGCAACACTATATTTCAGACCGTCATTTTCCTACTCTGTCTAACCCATAAATCGTATTTTTGAATGTTGCCATCTACTTCCAAGGTAGCCATATTTACTTCTTATGGAGGAAAATATTGACCATCGATAAATTAAAGAAGAAGACACCCATCGTAGTATTGCTAGCTGTCATATAATTGCGAAACGAGCCACAGAAACGTAACTATTGAAAGAACCGATCATTACGGATCCGAACAAAAAGACAATGGGAAGGGAAGATGAGGAATCGAATTATGCCCGATGAATGAGAGCCTTAATTAAGATATCTAGCCAATCAAGGAAGAGGAGGACGTTGGAAAGCCTCTCCCTCCATTTTCAGATCGGAATAAATTAACGGCTCCGGTGAGTGGTGTCTTTAGAATGGTGATCGGAGATTGATAACGGAGATGCTAATTGAAGTGTTTTACTTCGATCGAATGAGTCAGTCGCCTGAGTGCTGGAAATGAGGAAGTGGAAATCAACGGGTGAGAGCAAATGGATTCGGGAAGAGAAAGGTGTCGAAAAGTCGAGTCATATTCAGATCAGGTTCTGCAGATTCCGAACCTAACACGGTTTTCGAATTAATGCTGTTACCGTTTTTGGATACACGTCTTATTCTTTTCAGTAGCCCATTTTTGCATGTGTTGCTTTTAAGGTGGACTGATATTAATTTGATGAGGACTGATTATATACAATGATGATATTCAGGTTATCTCACTAATCCCTACGTCTGGACGCTTTTTATACCACCAACTATTGTACGAAAAATTGGTTTTAAGCCTGTGACCACACTCACAGAAGGCGAACACTCTGTTACCAGTATTATTTCAATTCCAATAATAATAGATAGACGTTAAATTAGGTGAAGATGCATATCATGATATTTTCTATTAATTTTTACGTTTAATTACTCAACTCACATACATTTTTATCTTGAAGTAAAATGACAAGAACCCGTGAATGTTTCGTGCATCTAAAAGATGCGCAAAACGTGCATAAAAGTAAGTTATTGCGAATAAACAAGACAGACTATGGTTCCACTTAGTGGTAGTTTCTGACAGTAAACAGGTGCATAGTAAAAACAGGCCTGATGATGTAGCTTCGCTACGAAGCCTTGGTCGTATCTGTATTATTCTTGTGGTGTAGTAAAAGTTTTTATTATGAATCTGTTTAAATTATTGCGAGTTCTTACGTACAGTCTCAAGAGGTCCTCATAGCGCTCCCAGTTATGAATTTAATCCTGCTGAAGCTATATGGCAGTAGTGTTCAAGTTATTAACTCCACAGAGTATCAGTAACTCAAGAAAAGACTTTGAAACCCACGATTGATTTAATTTATTATTACTAATTATAGCATTATAATAGAAATATTTATAGATTTTTAATATTTCGATTGTTTTAAAACGATGCAAGTGTTAAGTTTCATGTATTTCGTAGATTTCCATAAAGTTATTTACCTGTTCAACTATGATGCTTTTGGTTAGAATGTTTTAGAAATTCTTCGGAAAACGACACGAATTATATTGGTTTAAGGTCCTCGTGATGGGCACCCACATTCTTGAGCGATCTCATTTTTCCGCAGCTAACGTATAATGAAAATAGGGGGAGGGGTTGGCAGGCGGCTAGTCCAGCTGCTCTCCATTTTTAAACAGTCCGCTCCCATTTGAGAAGACAAATGACTCTCGACTTGGGGGGGAAACATTAATCCCCGAGCTCCGACAGCTACAATCGCGAATCATCCAACTCGAGAAACGTCAGAAACGCAAAAACATGCGGTTTCGCCCGTTTCGTTCGCGAGCTTTGTTTCGATGCCTACCTCCTTAGCTCGCGTCTCGATTATATTCGATTATCGATGTATCGACTATCGATCGATCCTCTCGTAATAGACATTGCCAATTCCGTGTCGGTGGCCAACCCCTCCTAACAAGACGGCGGACGGGTATTTGAAAACGGATCGGAATAAAGCATCGCCTTAATTGGAGGATTAGGGGTGTGGGGTGCAGTTGTAGTCTCGAGTTACGGAAAAGGGGGATATTGGAATAAAGGATGCAAAAAGAGGATGCCTTTCTCTCTTTTTAGAGGATCGTTTGACCTCACTTATTACGCGCCTCTAAACCGACGACTGCGCTCCGCAGTGGCCTATCGCCGAACCCTTCGAGCCCAATTTGGCTCATTTGGCCCACGGAGGGTCAAATGGGCCAGGTCTCGTTAGCCGGAAGTAGGGGGAGGATGCTCGGGAAGTAGTTGCATGTTGCATCTGGAATGGGAGCCTTTGAGTGCATGCGGGAGTTGCAAGTGAGCCGAGAAGTTTCGCAGAGAACGGTTGACCTATGACACAGACCTCTGATCTGTGCCTTTTCGTGATAAATATAGCAAAATATATATGCAGAAGAGATTATCAAACGTTGGCACCTATACCACTGGCAATACGCCAAGAATATGTTGTTACTCGAATAGTAGGCTAATTATCTTTTTTGTTAAACGTGTATTCAACTGATGATGGAATTTCACGAGTCTATTAACGAAAATTCGGAGATCCCACGAAAAATCCGCCATTTTCGCAAATACTTAATTAAGCATAAGACTAATTTTAAGGATAGTTTGGTTAGATAATCAGGTTAAAGATGATGTTCTATAAATAAGCTTCATAAAGCTGCCCCCGTTCAAAATAGATGCTGCTATATTCCCTAATAAATCATCATTTTCCTCCTTTCATATTCTCAGTATATATAGTATTGACATGCAGAACAGAAAATGCAGACTATTGTAGATTATACCCTACACTAAACATTTAATTTCCATAGCGGAATGATTTACGAGAATAGTTCGAAGTGCTATATGCTATGCCAGCGATAATGATGACTGAAATTTACTGAAAGCAATAATCGTCAAAATGCAAATGGTATGCTTTATATCGTACTCATAAGTTACTATTGATCGAATAGGAAATGAAGATGGAACCTAACTGCGAAATATGGTTGGCGAATTAATCACCTTATCGATTATCAATCTTTTCTAATGGCTGGTGGATTCTTCGAGTTTGCATGGCCTTAAAGCCCAGATGCATTCGCTGGAAATAGCTATCAGAGCAATGTTTACAACAGTCAATCAATCCAAGCATTGCCTGCTATTTCGAAAATAAGACCTCCGCGCAAACAAACTCTTTGGCTATTCTCTCAGATGCCCATCGAAGGCGACTATCGATATGAATAATGGGACGGAGCTAATGTCGGACATTTTGAGGACTCGGACACAACTCAATCAGCCCGGACGTTCCAGGGCTCCCGATTAATTGATACGGCCCCTCTTCCTATCTGGTTAATTGCTTTCGATACCAATACACGAAAAGGCCGCCTAATGAGTCGGGGAAAAAGTGATTGATCTGAGGAATGTTAATGCGAGAAACGGTAGCATTAAACCCGTCGCGATGTTATTTGGATGTAAATGGGGCCGATGGCAAATAGTGGTTCATTGGCACCGAGGGATTTCGACAACGGCGCGGGAATTAAGAGAGTCACTGCGGCCATCAATCAGTAGCCCTTAATGACGCGGATGGATTGAGCAATTCGCAAACTCGTTCTGATTCGTCACGATCGCGGATCGGCGGATTTCACGGTGGCGACCAATTTCCATCCAATATTTCTGGGAGCTCGTTACCCGGCGATGAAAATGATATTTCAGCTGCTATCTCGATGAGGATGTTTTTGATCCAAAAGGGTTATTATATCTATATTCAGGGCCTGCTTGCGGTGATAAACAAAAGAGGTTATCCCCTTGAGAGAGCGAGATATGGCTGTTTGTAGTCAACATGCCAATTAAACGATTCAATTCTGACTACAAAACAGCCTTCAAAAATTTGTAAAATTAGGAGCTTCCCGTTATCTGGAAAGAGATCAGTAGTTATCAACTATGTGATGTAGTCGTTTTCTATTGATAATTCTCTGTAGAAAAGAAAAATTTCGATATTTCTAAGATAACTGGAGTTGTATTTGACGTTCTCTCATCTCATCAGCTGTGTACGTTCATACTTTTGAATGCAAGTCTTTAGTATTGTGTAAAACATAAGTTTTATAGTTAATCTAGTGATACTTATAAATGTCAGTGGTTTTGAGGTGAAAGATATTAACGATAATGAAAGATGTTGCAGGAGTGGCAAATCCCCCAGCCGTCTTTCCTTGATGCTTAGGTAATGAAATCTCGATCTTTTTTTCACTCACAGAAGAAGATTTCGTGACGTTTTATCAAGTAAAAATCTGTGAGACTACCGATCTCATGAATGAAGATATCTAGAGCACCATTTGTGAGAAAAATAGAATTTCTCTAGAGGTTCAGAAGTTAACATACTACTTCAGTAAATGTTAAAGCAGTTTGCATTAATACAGTAATTTCCTTTAAGAAGCTACCCGTCTGCATGCCACCTTTGGTCGTTATTTCCGTAAATTCCTTCTTATAGGGAGTATATACCCCCTTCTTTACTCGCTCCCTTTGCAGGTCCTTTGCTCGCACATGCGTAGCATATTAATTCCTCTTCCTGATTCAGTATCTTCATTAAGTCGTGACGATTCCGACGCTCAATCGACGCCTTTCGTTACTTAAGACGTCTGCGTTGAAATCGATTTGGAAGAAGAGAGATCGTCGATTACTCTCTTAACCCTCGTCTTTTTTGCTCTGGAGAGAGCATTCCTCGATCTAGTAATCTTCCTGCAGATGTCAATACTCGATGAATCGTCGTTAAAAACTAAATACATGCCAATCCGAATGACTTTCGATGCTCTCGGTATTCTAGTCGTGATTAAGATATCTCGAGTGCGAGAATTAGTCGGCGAGCGTTAGTGGAGTTGGGACGTGGGCAATCTAGGTAGCAATTATTATGCAAATTAAGAACGCGTGATTTTAACGACGACACGTAGGTGTTAATTATTATATCGAATTATGGAGATGAATGGGGTGCATGATTGAAGACGAAACGTCAATACGGGAGATAGGTTTTCGATAGAAAGATACTTTTTTGACTTTTTGTTCCAGCCGCTAACGAGTTAGTAATCATATCATGTCCTACTTCGCTCCCATTCCGTAGAAGAGAAATAGACTCGCAAGAAAATGATTGCTTCCATGGCACTGTCATGGGCTATTTAGATGTTGAGGAGACCATCTGAATAACATAGATAGTGGTTTTGATCCTAGGTAAGGACAAATTAGAGCATCTGATCGTATTGTAGAGCCTACCAAATTGAAGGAATTTATTAGAGATGTATTCTTTGCTATATTCATAATGTTGAGTATTTGCTTCAAATATAGAAAAATTTGACGAAATATTCTGAAAAATGCACAGCAATAATATAAAGGCAAGGTTGTATTTAAAATTTTCGTTATTAGTATATGCTAGAGCAAGAACTGGTAGAGCTATATAGCTTTCAAAGTAGCAAAAAAGTGCCAAAATAGGAATAAAAGGTGCTAAGGAATACGCTTAAAATAGAAACTTTAGTATTAACGTTTTTGTGAACTGATAGAAGATCCTAGAGGTGGGTGGCGAGCCTATGGTAAGCGTGGCGGAAGTAGCACGCGAGACTATTATTTTGGCACCGGAACTATGTTACGTATCCTTCAGATAAACGGTGGCCTTATGTCTGTGCAATCATTATGGAGGCTGAGCGGATCCTCATTCCCCCAGTCAGCTTCAACAGGTTTCGTATAGGGAAAAATGTGACAAGCTTTAATGAGGAGTGAGGTAGTTCACGAATGAAAACCAAGGAGAAAAAATGCTAAAACTTCGAATATAATGATGTTATTGACATTCTCACGATAACGTTACATAATCAAGGAAAAACGAAGCTGATGAAGTCCGAAATGACGGATAGTCGAACCCGGGTCCTAACACCGGGCAGACATACAGGGTGTCCGGGCTAAACGCATAGCAATGCAAAGTGTAATAACTTGAGAGTTAATTCATATATTTATTGGTGGTTTGTATCTAGAAGTATGTTAACTCAAAATGTTTTTTTTAATAGTTATGCATCTTGATATGTGCAGCATTAGCGGCAGAAAGACATCTAATCTCTTTTTTTATCTCTAAGTGTTTTTCAGCATTGCTGGAATAACATTTGCAATTACTGCAGGAATTCGATGGCGCAGTTTTGGTATATCACGAACTGGTGTCTGGTACACTTGATCCTTGATACACACCCATAAAAATATTCAAGTGGCTCCATGGCTGAATTTCTAGGGAGAGAAGCAATCGATGGACTTCCTCTCCCAATCAAGCGATCTGGGAACTCATTATCCAACAAATCCCACACAATTACTGCATAATGTCATGATGCGCCGTCATTAAGCAAACATAGAAAACGTTTTGAGTCATCAAACTTGTAGAAGCAAACCGCGAATAAATATCTTAATTATTACATTTTGTATTATTATATGTTTAACCCGAACACCCTGTATTTAAGAAAGAATGATGAGCCTCTGAAATGACCAGACACTCCTCCTCAAGAGAGAAGAGGAACGAATTATTGACTCAATTATTGGAACTTTATTAAGTGAGCACATCATAACAACGGTATAAGTTCTTTGAGGACTATAATGCTTCCTATTTCTAAACAACAGAATCAATGAGAATCCTTAAGTTTTCGTTGGCCTAAATAGCAGTTCGTGTTCTACCCTGAGCCATCCCTACGTCCGCTTTGGTATCATTCAAAATCTCTCTTTCGGAAATCTTAGACGCCTCAAACGCCTCCGCCCTTAGCAAAGGGAATTCGCGTGTACTACATGTCGGAACATGACCTTTCTCTCGTTACGCTCCTTACACGAACACGTCTCGCGGGTTTTTTCGGCGGTATCCAACGAGCGTCAACATGTAGGCGACACCTGTTTCGATGCATGAGAGTCCACGCGTGAGTAGCCCTCTTTCGCACTTGCGCAAACACCGCGTTTTTTCGACTTCACCAAAGTTAACACCTGTTTCGAATCCGAAGTAAAAGAGACCCTAAAAAAAGGCACGATCTGACGATGTCGCATCTGAATGCTCATGTTCCTACCTCATGTCTCGGTACGTGCCGCGTGTCAAAGGATGCTGCGTGCCTCTCGCACCTCCGTACACCACGCAGCATCCGAGAGATTTTTTACGGCCTCACGGGCGAGGATATTTTTCTCAATATAGTGCGGCTTTCGCGTTTTAATGTTTTCGCTTCCTTTCCCAACCGTGCCTCATTAAGCGTTAAGAGCGTCTTTGTAATTAATTTTTTACGACTGTCGGTTGAGAAATTGCTCGCTTCTCATTACCGAAGGTGTACAACAATCGGGGAATAAATTTTAATGAGTTATAGCTAGCAATGGATGGATCTTGCTGATTAAATTTTTTGCGATACTTTGGAAATTATGATTTTCCTCGCAAATATCAGGCAGATTAGGATTTTTTGCTACTATTACTATAATATTGTTTCATCCCGTTTCAAGTAGCTACCCAATCTATCAAGATTCAATCTGCGAACAGAATTCCTTTGAATTATGTAATCGGCGTGATATGTTGTAAAAACTTGGAATTCTCTGATTAAATAAGCAAAAGTTTTCTTAATTCCTCTGAACAAGTATCTTTAAACAGCTACTTCTTATATTTATTTGACCATATTAATTAGCCCGATGATACTAGTTCGCTAGTGATTCCAGTTAAAAAATTAACATTTGATTGAAATTGCAAAGTTATCTGATTGCTTTTTATTCCTTTACATGAATGGAAGAATTGTCATACTAAGGTTGATAATAGAATAAATATCGGAATCATAAAAACGAACTTAAGGGTAGAAATAGGGGAGGAACAGTCCCTTATTTCTAACACATAGTTGGATAACGAAATGAAGATATTATTTCTAAATAATGGTTACTTCATTAAAAACGGTTTCTTTCTTCATCGGAGGGATACTATCTACATTTTCCTATGAAATAGTAGTAGTAACTAATTTTTTTCACCTCTTTGGCAGAATCCTTCGAATAGAAGCTACAAAAGACTTCCCGAACGCGAATTTGTTAGTGATAAGCTCTGGTGTTAATCGTAAGAAGGTAATTTGGATTAGATTGAATGAAATCGTCCATTTTATGTGTATTCATAACCTCATTAAACTTCCTTTACGAATTACTAGCAAAAGAGATATTTCTCTTCCAGAAAATGCTTAACATACTTGACAAACGAATTTAATCTCGGATTTTAATCGCGAATATATGTTTCTCGTTTGATTCAACGAAATGTTCCATTATGAAAATTTATTTTGTTCGCGTTCCAAAATTCAAACTAGAACATTCAGTAATTTTCGGTTTGGCGTGAATTACTACGTTGGAAACCTGAGCAGTTATTCGAATTAGTAAAAAGTTGGATGTACTGGTAGGCACATTACGTCACTACGCAAGGCCCAAGTACTCCCCATACGATCACGAAACCTTTCCATCCACATTCCCCAGCGTTCGGCTATCATGCGATGCAGATTTCTCTCCTCCGAAATATATACGAAGAGACAGCCGGGATTGGGGAGTGTACCACCGCACGCAATATTCTTATCCTCATTTTTCGCCACCTCAAAATGTTTACTGCATTTTCCGCACGATTTGCCCCTCACTTCGCCCTCCTACACCCTCTTTCGGATTCTTCCTCAGTTACCCGGAAAACCACCGACAAAACCTATACCACGATACCGGATACCCTGGCCATCTGGCGCGACTGGGTGCAAAAAGGGTTGTTATTGTTGGGAAGAGGGAAGGTGGGGTGCGGACTTAATCTTTTCAATAGAGATCCGGACGGGAAAAGACCTACTAGTACCCGCTACAGATGCGTGACCGCACCGAGGCATTATCAATTCGTCGACACTGTTCATTACTTCCACTGACAGTTTACCTGTTTCGACGTTGGTTATTTGATGCGTATTTCTTTAATAGCCCATAAAATACATGATATTGTTATTCAGGGAAAATGGTTAGGATATATTTGTGCATCCACCCCACCCACAGGACTAACAGGAGCGGGAATCGAACCCAGGATCTTCCTCCATCCAGGAGGCTGATTTAGTTAGCTAAGCTCTACGGATAGAACTGAACATAATTATTATTCTGCGTATGTACTATCTGATAAAAGCGTCATAGATGCGATTTGCAAACATCCATTAGTACTTCATCACATATCAGTACTACCTCATTGTAACGCACTAGTGAATTAAATAATATACATTGATACACTAATACATGCATAACAAATTGTATGTACCATATAATATTCAATAATATAATATTAGTTAATATTCAATATAAGTATATGCCAAGTGGAGCAGTATGAGTTTCCATACTTGCATATATATTCCCCCTTGAGCTACAAGTTTTCTGCTTTAATAGTCAATCTTTCAAGAAAATGGTTTCTTACATTGCTATAAAGCAAGAATGTTTATTTGAAATGATAATATTTAGGAAATAATGTGACCTATATAATGTCTATGATATTCTTTCGTAGGTAAATAAAATTGGAAGTGAGATGTGAATCAAACGATAAATGTCGCCTTCTTATGCTGTCCAATAACCTAAAACATTTTTTTAAGTCGATTATTGACGTTTAAAACTTTGGAATTCATAAAGTATTCATAGCCTAAAATTTCTCTTTAAAAAGATATCAAGTATACATCTTTGCAATCATGTATCCATCTATGACTCACTATCAAATTTGTTTAATCTCCTCTTAAATGCTAAGAAAAAAACAGTAAAGAGAGGGAGCGAGCCTCATGTGCTGTTTCTGCGTATCTTTTTATGTTTTAAAGTGGGGGATAAAATATGGTTGGAGGAAGGATAGGATCGGAAGAAGGCCGATCTTTTTTTGTATTGGGACAGCAGATGGCGCGGCGAGACCCTCCGGCGAAACGCTACCTCTTGCATTCAAGCTAGGCTAAATCGCCCGTCGAAATTGTTTATTTATTTGCGTTCGTTCGTTTGTTGAAAGAGTCGCGACTGAGTCAGGTTGTTTCCGATACCTGGAACTCCACTTTAAATCTTCAATGTGAGTTCTATTAGAATTCTGAAGTTTGCACAACTCTTGAATCGTTCTTGAAATGACGATCATCTATCTCTTATTGCGAATGTAATTTTTCCTGATATTCCACTATTCAAATGTAATAGTTTCTTAGTTACCTGAGGTAAAAGTTGTTTGGTAGCTACATATGTCTCCCCATTCCCAGATATGTTTCGATAAAAGCATATGCCATCGTGAAAAACTAAAAAAAACGTCGTTCGCTCAAATATTTCAGCAATCTTCATAAATTATTTTAACACTATTAAGACTTCTTTAAACCCTTATAAATAATTTCCAGCTAAATAAAAACGGGTCTGACTTCCAAGCTATATCTAATTTGTAGTGATGTTAACATAAATATTTCTTGCATGTTAGTGACAACAACTTAGTTCTTAGAAGGAAAAATTAAATAAATGAGCTACCAAAAACCTGTAAAATTTCATGATTAATCAAAATAATAGTAATGAAACATTGGCGGCAGGAAGGGTATCCAGCCGTAAAAGTCAACATTATCGCCAAAACTAACCTCATCATCACCCACACCATCTCTCATCAGCCGACCTCATCAAAATATGGGAATAAGGCTCAGAGGAAGAAAGTAATAACATATTATTGATTTTACGCGAATAGTTTTGACTCATATGTAATAAAGGTTTTTGTTTAGTTTTCTTTGTTAATGAATTCATCTTGTGTTGTTTGCGTTGGTGTGTGCGTCTTTGAGTTATTTCTTTCTTGTAATTTTAGTTTATTTATATGTTTATATAAGGTCCCAGCAAGTCACCTTTTGGCATTCGGCAGGAGGTACAATCACCTTCACTTCATTTACCTAGTCGATTGCTTTCGCGAAAAAAATGAATTCTTGAAGCGATTTGTTCTTAGCATCTATATCCGTAATCTTCCTCGCAGTATCAGAAAGGTCTATACAATCAGGAGGTTGAGTTATATCGATTTCATCTTCTGAGAACTTTATTTCTGTTAACGTATTTAGAAATTTTATACTTGGAAGGAGTCTTCTATCTTCTAATGATTCCCATCGCGCTTCCTGTATCATCTGAGTAATATTCACTAGTCTCTTCGTTTTATTTATACGGAACAATATCTGTCCCTTTTTTGGTGATCCGCCACGTTTTGACTTTATATTTTAAGGCCTTATATCCTGTTAAGTACAGACAGTTTTTCGCCCCACGCGTCACATCGTCTACGGTTAGAAGCGTCGAGACAGTTTTTTTTTTATTTCGGCCTCCGATACGCGTTGCGTGATGAAAGATAGGAAATGCAGATCCCTGCGCCGCCTATGCCATCGTCTCCTTTGCGGTCTCTTCGAAATGCGTCCTTTATTTTCGTCAAAATTGGCGCGAGCGTAACAAAACAGCGAAGTGGAGGTAATAAAATGGCTCCTCTTGCGGTCTGCTGAAGTTTAGGCCAACCGCAGGAATGGGACGTGTGGAAGGATACATGAGTGTGGCGATAAATATAGGGAAAAAAGGACCTTTTAAAAGGAGTGCAACGTCGGTGCAAGTGGGGGGAACTATCAAACATCGAGTGGGTATTAAATTTCTCATTTTTTAAGTTAAAAAGTAGCCTCAGGATAATATTTATCTAGCGCCTCGTCCATCATGATAACATGACTATTCTACTTCTCCGTTTGTCCATGAGCCCTAATGTTCCATACTTTTGCCTTTCTCTTTTAGCCTCCCTGTAGCATTCCCCATATCCCTTCTCTTTGCTTCAATCACAGACTTTACGTTTCCCTCTGTGCATTTCTCTAGCATCCTGCCTTCAATTGTTTCCTTTAAAAACCCATTCCCTCTTAAAAATTACCTCAAATGCCTCTAGCGTCAGAATCATATGAGGAAAACGGTATGTGCTTAGTGCAACGGTATAAATTAATTAATATTTTCTAGCATATTCATATAATTCAAAAATTAACAAGTGATAAATGAGTCAATGGAATGGTTTTTAGAGGAAGGAATTATTTCTGAATTAATCGGTTAATATTGGCGGGGAAGTACTTAGGATTGAACATACTTAGAAGCC
The DNA here is from genome assembly GCA_947579665.1 of Sympetrum striolatum. Classification (NCBI taxonomy): domain Eukaryota; kingdom Metazoa; phylum Arthropoda; class Insecta; order Odonata; family Libellulidae; genus Sympetrum; species Sympetrum striolatum. The sequence continues at coordinate 78,980,581 of OX388347.1, read as the reverse complement.
CATTACGTTAGTCTGTTTTAATTCAATATCACGATATTTAGAACATACATTCATAATTTTTCAAAAATTCGGCAAGTTCATGCGTCATAATATTCCCTATTTAACCCTTGAGAACCTTCAAGGACCATAAATCTAAATACTGTCAATATTTACTGTAGATATTTAGAAAAGACCGTCAAATGTTATATATGGAATACGACATTCATTGAAATACATTCGAGTAACTTGGAGCTACACCAATATACCACGATAAACGCGTTGAAATATTATCGATTTCCGACCAGAAAGAAAACCGTTTCCACTTCCTTCATCTAATATCCACCTTTGAATCGCTCTCCTTTCGGATCCCCCAATGCCTTAAACGGGAACAATCCTCTTGTAAATTAACTCGGACACAAATCTCGCCTGCGGTTATCCACATAAGCCATATAACAGCCCCCGCTACTCACCACCGATCTTCCTACGCTTCGAGAATACTAAAAAGGCCGTTTTTCCTTCTGCGGTGCTCTGACGAAAGGTATCCTTGATGATGGCGGTGCTATGGAACGCAAAAAATATTGGAAGGTTTGGAGTAATAGGCCTTGCGCGCGAGAGCATACTTATATAGGGGCTATTGGGTACGACTTACAGCGACAACAAAGGCGTATCGATTGTCCTTCCTTGCCTGGATGTGAAAATCGACGACGGATATGCCTTTCGCAACCTTTAAGACCCATGTCGTTTTATTTGGCTTGGTACTGGAATGGTTGCACAAAAGAGACGCGAGAGATTCCATAGACGATCCAACATTTTCTCACTCTCATGAATAATGAATAATGCTAGCCCAATTAAAGTGGGAATCATTAGAATCGAGAAGGAAAATCCTTAGATTAGCCGGGATGTTCAAATCATGGAATTCCGCGGAGGGCTGGGGCGAACTCAATGCCAGGTTTAAACTTCCTACTTATATCGGACGTGGCGACCATAGCTTAAATATCAAAGAACGCGAACAAAAACAGACATTGCAAAGTATTCATTCGTCGACAAGGGAATTAGAGAATGGAACGCATTACCTGGAGATTCTTTCCAATGCCAATAAATGTAAAAACTTTTAAAAATAAGCTTAATCTGTTTGTACTTTTTAAATTTTTGTAATGTCAATAATTGTAATATTAATGTTATATTATCAATTTAGTAAACAGTTGTGATATTAATGTTTTATTGTCATCTATTGGGTATTTACTGTAATATTAATGTTATATTATCTATTGTGCATGTATATATATAAAAGTAATTCATTGCCTGCGGGTGGTTTTTGGAGGGGTTTCCCTCCCGTCTTTGGGCGAATGCCAGCCAATCCTTTGTAATTTAGTATTTCCCCCTACACCGCTGCCACCAGGCCTGATGGCCTAATCGCAGCGTATTTTGAATAAATAAATGAAGTATTATGAGTGGCAAAAGAAGGCGTTCTAGCTGGGAAACGGTTGTTGGCTGTAACGGATACTAGAATGGATGCAATAAATATGGTTCCTTAAAACCTATACATGGAGAGACTAAGGGAGCAGTGGAATAAACATAAGAATGACGAGAAAAAAATGAATGTACCGAGCAACTGTTGAAGATTTCCTTTCAAGAGAGAATCATTTATTTATTCATTCATTTCTTCCGTCACAGTTAGAAGTCTGGTAGCAGCGTTGTTAATTAGTGTAGAAAATGATAATGAGTTATTCACAGTATAAAAGAGATTTGAATAAAGAGATGTCGAACAATTTTTGTACAATATTTTTGGATTAACAAGGTAAAATATCTTCGCTAATACTTTTGGAAATTGTGAGGATATGCAAGATATACTACCCCAATGTAGGAAAATTAGCGTATAATAAACTAGAATCAAAATTGCTATATTTCATGGATATGATTTTATAGATTACGACATCGCAGCTTTTTTTTCACGTTTCGTAAGAGAAAATATTCTGAGTAACATTTGGAACGCTAATTCGCCTTTAGCCAGACTGAGCACTGATATTCGATGTTCAAAAAGGGAACTTTGAAACCGGGAAGGAATTTCTCGACATCATTTTCTTCGGAGAAGTTTGTCCGGGTCATTAATAAGTGACAGTTTCGCTAACTCACCACTTTCCGGTTTTATTAGCGCTTCTGCAAGTAAAAAATGTCCTCTAGTGGCTAGCGGAGCTAATTAAAAGACTTTCTAACCATTAACTCGACGTCTTCCGAAAATCCCTTTCCTCTTGAAAACTTGCCTTAATCCTTTTTCTATCTCGAGAGAGTAATGAGCTAGAAGCGATTGGATGACCACGAAAGCAGAGAAGAACCTCAACGTCTGAGGCTACCCCTATTTCTCCCTATAATGGAACGGCTCGTTTAAAAACCGCAGAAGATAATTCAGAGGTGCCCAATACTCCCACACCGCAAGTGATTTACCCGAATTGGGATGAGGGTGACAAAATGACTGCAAGAACCCCTTCGTGTCACCTTCTTTGACTTGTTGCTTTCATTCGTCTTTAGTTCTTTCAGGCCCATTTCACATGTGCGTGAATGAAGAGACATATTAAATATTAAAATGAGTGCCATTTTTTATTTTGTGGTTTTAGTTGTAATTCTAGTTATAATAAAATAAACATGCTTCCCTTAAGTTTTACACGGTCCTTTTTTGGCTGAATACCATATTGAAACAAGATATAGATTTCACAGAATCAGAGTTTGATTTTCTCCCTTCGTTTTTCCTACGTCGAACATAAGAATGTTTTTTGTTTATTCTTGAGGACTACAATTATGCACCAGGCAAGGTGTTTGTCATATCTCAATGAAATTTAATTAATAATTTACTTAATCTTTATGTATTTACTTTCTTTTTCGTAATAGATGGTCCTTGTTTATAGCAATTAAAATAAATACATTAATGACAATTGGAAAACCTTTAGAAGCATTTAATGATGAAGATGCAAGATAATTTAAAATTTCAATTTATTCATTTCAATGAAAATAGTCGCCCTTTTTTTCGTCAAAAAGACGCAAGTATATTCGTTCATTTAGAAACGACAGAAATCATTGGGCCACATTACATTTGAATATTTACTTCATTCAAATAGTTCAGCAATGAAATTCCGCGAAGTAAAATTAATTCAATCGCTCCGTTAACGTAAATTGGCATATCTCTTAGAGAGTGAAGTGAAAAAGCCTTTGAAAATAAAAGTGTTGAATAAAGGTTACAGATACCTCTAATTCAAGCTTAACTATTTAGTTGAGCGATTTTATCCTATAATTTTTGTGTCGAGGAATCATTACAGCTAAATTATTTCATATTTTTCTACGAATTATTATACTTTAAATTATAAAAAAAAACAATAAGCAATAAATTTATTTATTTATAAAAGGACTTATTTACAAATCATCAGTGATAGACCACGAAAAAAATAGTCGAAAATTGGGTAAAAGAAATAGGATAATCAACGAAATTTTCTTATTTGGAAGGTGAACCGCGAATATTCCGCCAAGACCCCCTCCCCCACTTCCCCACCCACCCAAGACCCCAATCTTAATCCTCCGGACGTGAAATATTTCCCTTCAGTTCATTTCCCCTATATCGGCCGTAGGAGATAGCGCATTTACCTGAGCCCACCCGCTTTGCATTGTTAAGCCATTTAGGAGGAGAAAAAACGAAGCTAGGTTTCCGGCCGGTCCAATTAATAATTCATCAGTCACTCGGCTAACAATGGATCCTAGAGTGGCCTTTCTCTTCATTGCCCTCTCCCTCTGCTTATAAAACCGCGCGATAAGCTCGATGGAAAAAATAGGAGCTCGATTGCCCCATTGTTGCGAAGCAGTAATTTCCAGCTATCAGATGGAAAGGATCGATCCTACTGCAAACAAGTGAACGAGGAAGGCTTCTCCTTCATCTAGAACTTCGATTTTGTCGGGTTTCCCGTTCTCCTTATTAATTGTTAAAACAGAAATGAGGTAGTCGAATGGATTAGTATATTTAGTGGCGGTATTAGTAGAGAAGTCTAGCTGAGTGTTTCCGTGTTGTCCGATAATTAGTACCTCGAATGATATAATCTCGAGCTACCGGGTAAATTAACACATAATTTTATTGGTTAACATTAATATAAATTTTGATATTAATAAATACTTTAATTTTACTTAACTATACGCTAACAGACGGACTTAAAAATAAGATTTTAAAAATTAAATCATTTTAGTCACGAGTTAGAAAAAAATACTTGTAGTTTCTACAGAACAATTATTACTTCGACAGGTTTCGAATATATCAAGTAGTCTTCAGCTCTTAAGGATGATTTCTAATAATTTATTGCTATATAATCACTTTTAGGTATTTTCATTTCTTTCTCCATAGCGTTCAACCAATAGAGGCAAACAATAAGTGGCATGATTCATGATCGTTTAAATTACTTCTAATTATTCACAGTTTCCTTCGGTGTATCATCGTAAATGTGCCAGACCCAAGGAAATATTCACTGCGCTGTGGAAGTCGACCTAACGGTATTATCGGCTCAATAAAATTAGAGTTTTATTTTCCAGCAAAATTATTTCAAATAATGAAATTTGAACTCATTATCTTCCCGTTTTGATGTTTTCAGAACCTTTATTTTTCTTTCATCCGATGGAGAGTTTCTCTTAAGAGAAAAATCAGTGGTTTTATAGGAAAGAAACCAAACTTTATTTACCAATTGAAGAGTGTCCAAATCCTAAAAGGTTTACTCAAAGCAAATATAAAAAATGTTGAGCCGTGCCAATCCGAATTCCATTTCAATTAAGCTCTCGGCCAAAAATGCTATCGAAAGTTTTCAATAAATCTGATTCGCATAAAATGCACCTTCAGTCTGGATTAACCGCGATGGGGTAAGTGAAGCCTCTTCTCTTTTCCGATATCAGCTGAATTCACAGATTTAAATGACGCGTCATTTTATTTTACCGAGTTTTATAACATCGATGGAATCGTGTTGTTGCCGGATTCAACTCGAACAACGAAGCCACTGGTTAAAATCCTAATTGGAGAAAATTATTCTATTTGCTTTTAGTGAAATTAGTGAGGCTACCCAGAAAATTCAAAGTTGCTTCAGGATCCCAACCCCGCTTTCTATGAGGACGTTTCAATTATATTGGAGTCATTTTATTACTCGTTGAATGATTCATACTCGTCTGTTCTCTTTACATTTTTCCTTTCCACTATTTTGTGGATTATTAGATTCTATCCTCTCCTTGAACACCTATCAGATAAAGTGCCTACGCAGATGCATCTTAAGCTATGGATTAATTCGTTCTAAATAGTAGTTTGCAAAGCGAAATGTAATAACAAATAGAAGATTATGTATTATATGGAGTTTGATTCTGATCTGAATATGTATGTTTCATAAACACTGTAATAACAATGCTTAAGAAGCTATTTTCCTAATGCAAGGACAATTCCTAATAAATATTCTTATTGACCTTAAATAAATACCTAATCGTTTTTCTAGGCTTTTCTTTTAACCTCCAACTAAAGACGGCATACCACTCATACTTGCATAAAAGTATAGATATTCTCTGTGTGTTGATTGTCCGCACTTTAGAAGTGCTCTATATCCACCTTCAATGACGAACGAGTATCCTCCCTATCCTCGATAAATAAGTAATTTCAATTCAGTAGACCTAGCGATAACTTTATCTGAAGTAACCTCCTTCGTTTGGTAGGAGACGGAAAATCGATATTATTTCTCATAAATTACCGCTTTTGAGATTGTATGTAAAGTTTTCAATATATAAACAATTGCGTAAGTAAATAACTCACTCGCGATATTCGGGGCCAGAAATTGAGTACATTTTAGCGTTCACTGAAAATTCAAACATTTTCTTGGCCTCTCTCTCATGCAAATGTAGTAATTATATGATAATTCATTGCGCTATGAATGGATCCAGTAAATGTATTACTTGAACGTTTATAAATATCAATTGTGATAACAATTGTGAATAAAAACATAAAAAGTGATTAAAGGGTCTTTATAAAACGATAAGTAGAATTGAAAAGGCTCTCAAAGATGAAAAGTGAGTATTAGGTTTTTAATTCGTTAAACTCAAAGAAATTTTTATTCATATAATTTTATTGAATGAAATTTTTTAACAGTTTGTGTAGGTCATAAAGCAACTTTATAAAATCATAATCTAGCTACTGTTCCTTAGAATATAAAAATGCAACACTTCGCTTTTTAGGATTGTTATATAGAGTAAATATCCATCTCTGAGTATAGTATGTCGTGTCCTGTGTGTTCGCTCGTCAATCAATTATAATGATCATGGCTTTTTGAAACTACAAATACTGAAAAACGAAAGTCGCACTCGTCCATAATTTCTTCCTCTCCAGGGATGTTGGAGGCTTAAGTTGGATGCTTCGAAAAAAATATATTAAACTGAATTTTTAGGGCATTAAAAATTATGTCGGAGGTGATTGATGGAAAAAATTTCAAATCCTCAAATGTGATAAAATTTACTCTTAGCAGAGATAGTGACGGTATCTGTGGAGACAGGGATGTGTCCCCTTCGAATCCATTGTCAAGTGAAACGAGAGAGATGAACGCTGGAAGCGGCGAGAGCGATGCGTGATGAGCCTTTGAGAGCAGCCATAACGCTCCACAGCGCACTCCTTGCATGCAAGCACGCGTGGACTGCGTGTGATCAGCCGTTTGGTAATGACCTCGCAACTCTTGCGGCTGCGTGAATGGGGCTTTGAAGGTTCTCGGAAAGGGTACAGGAGAGGGTCGGTAAATGAAGTGCCGCGGAATTGCGATCCATTTAGGGATTGATGAGTAGCCCGAGGAAAAGTGATCCGAGGGAATCGGTTTGTCTTTTGAGACAGAATCTCCATTGTACTCCACGTTATAGAAAAGGAATCAATCCTTTAAATAATCGCGATAAACTTAAATGTCAAAAATTCCCAACTTAGTAACTTTTATCTGATATAAATGTAGTATCGGGTTTGAGGTAGCGGTAATTTCATTATTTTTGGATCGTAAAAATTATTTATCAATATTCATAGAGCCAATTAAATTTTCCCTCAGACAAACATTTATTGAAGAGAAGATTTTCAACTTTAACTACTAGAATATGTATTGCACGATGAATATAATATTATCCTTTCCTTAAAGTCAGAGGCACTACAATATTTTGATAATACTAAGCTTACAGAACATTTTTCAACTCCACGTGGATATAATTGTACCAAATATCTCGCATTGCTTTATTTTCCGTGGTATTTTATCATTAGATGAGACTTCATTTCAACTATGTTCAACTCAAGCATAGCTAACCACTATTCACAAATCCTTCTCCTGCTACCGCGACACAATCAGTATCGGAATTTTACTATAACGCACACCTAAGCTCACAGTAAACTTGTGATTGAGTTGTTTTTTCTCCGCAAGGAACAAAACATCGAGCCCGCTGTCAAAGCTTCCAACCAAAGCATTCAGAGCCCATATAACACGGGCCTGCATTCTCAGTTGGCATAATAATAAAAGATCTCGACAATACCCTTAAGGCTGAATATAATACTAATTGGAACTAATAAAACGAATTTTTTTTTCGTTGGCCGGCATTAATGGCAGGAGAAGAATGAAAGAAAATGAAAGGGGATTGGGAGGTCGTGCATAAGAAAGGCAAGATCTTTCCTCTGCAGAATTATGATGAAGTTGAAGGGTAGGATGGAAAGAGGAAGGTGGGGGAGAGGATGCGGATTGCTGGAAAAGGAAATGTAAACTTAGAAACGTAAAAGAAGGAAATAGGTATTGATAAATTTTGAAAAACATTTACCCACCTCAATAGGTTTTAAAAATTGGAAAATATAGTTAGAAAGTTAGTCTTAAACAAGGATGCTGTGCTAATGCGGAGCCCCAAAATGGCCATTAGAGAAATATGACCACTAGAAAGTGTTGTCTAAACTCTTATTGATGATTCTTAAAGTGTTCTCCTAAAGTAACAACGGTATTAGTGGCTAACATATGGCGCGCGAGAGAGTTATTTCGACATGCGGAACTCTAATGCTGTCATTCTTGTTATAAATTCTTCGTTTTGTTAGAACTAAACTTCAAAGTAAAGTGACTTCCTTCGATTATTTGGTGCAAACATGTCAGGATCTTGTTTGGCAAAACATTAGTATTCAAGTCATTATGCCATCAATATCACACTCTGACATACGATTCACAAACCCTGGTATAAGTGACTTCCTTATTAGCCTCTAAACATTAAAAATGCTATTGTTTCGTAGTAAGTACAGTTGATGTAAAGTGATCGTAGTAAAAATTCGCAGTTTCTATTTTATGTCCCTGGTCACATCTTAGTCGCTAGTAGATACTGAAGGAGAGAGGCCTCCTGTGGATCTACCAATACCAAAAGAACATTGCCATTTAACCATCACATAATTCGTAGAATTTCTTATAAAAATAACGAAATGTCAACTATCAATGAAGACACGTCCTCTTTGAGGAATTTAGGCCGATCGTGTACAAGTAATGGGAAACGAGTTTTGGAAGGAAACGAGCGAGGAGAAAACAAGCCGAATTTGCGAAGGGAAATCGGAAAAGAAGAAAGGGAAGCAGGATAAAGACGGATGGAAGAGCAGTCCCCCAGGGGCGGAATTTGAAGAGGAGAAGGGCATCTCGACGGAATTCATCGCATGGCATCCAAGTCGTCCGCCCATTATAAAATCAAGCGAACGTTGAATGAGAAGGAAATGAGGAGAGGGGAGCAAATGGACTGGGTAAGGAGTTTAAATAGGGGGCACAAAGGGGGTTCGAGGGCATTGAAGGCGAGGGTGGGTCCGGCGGTAGGAAGCACGGCGCACTTTGAAACTAAGTCGAAAGTCAACAAGGGGAGCGAAAGGGGGGCTGATCAAGAAAAGGGAAGAAAGGCCATTGGCATTAATGCTTCATGTCTCCTGGAATGGAAAACGAATGCCGATTTTTTCCGGGTTCGTCTTCTAGATGTGCGTTCCTTGCGAATGTGGAAATTTGAACTGAATGCTTTTGAGTATTGTTTTCCGGTGTGCTCCATTCTTCAAGAGAGAGGTAAAAAATACGACGTATGAATGGAAAGTAATTTCCCAATTTTTGTCCTACATACCATTCTTGCTCTAAAAGAAAACGCAAAATGGAATGAACTACTACTCGTATAATGGATCGCCTATAGAAAATTTCTCTGAATTGTTTATGTATAAGTATATAAAATATGAATGCTACCAATATCAGAAAATCTTTTATTATCTTCGAAGAGTCAATCTGGAATTCTAATGAATTTGGCTAAGCTGAATTCAGCGAAATTTTACATTTTCCCTTTTTAAACTAAAATAACGCTAGCCTAGAATTAAACCGTGTAGATCATGTCAGGCATTCCCGTAGCTTGAGCAATTTGTGGGATAGCGGCTATGAAACTCTTAGTTATCAAAATAAATTCCTTTTACAATGATATTTTCTTATCATTAGAAATCGTCGAATAAACTAGATCATCCTAGGTCTTACATTTCGAATTCAATAGAAAAAGGGATGATACTTTTAGTTTACCGAATCAAATCTGGCATAACACGGATTTTATACGCAGGTATCTCCTTAAATCTGGCCTCAATTACAACTTGATTATATCATAGATCTCCACAACTATCTCCATAAGAACAGATATTTCGACCCTTTCGAATTTTCATCAACAGATATGCTGCTAATAATTTATTTGAACAAGTTAGTTACTCTTTGAGATCCATCCAGGTTACGATTATTCTTGTACATATTCAATTTTTTCCTTAAATAATTTTGAACCTCTTTCCTATATATAGAACAATAAGTTATCAAATTCTCATTCGATAAATTTTTCGCAGAAGATCGAATATTTACTCGAGCATGATTTGTATTCCATGGCGGGAATATTTTCACTTTTAATTTGTGAGGAATAATTGGAAGGATCGAATTGGCGCTTGAAGGCCTTGCAGATTACACGGACCGGGTTGAGGAGGAATAATTAAGGGATAGTTTGGGAGGAAAAGGGACCTGCTACGAGATGAGAGGTAATCTCCGGAAAAAGGAAGGAAATTAGGTGGGATGAGTTAACAGCCTTGTTTCCAAACGTAATAAAAGAAAAAGCGACCTGAAACAGTAACGAAAGAAAAAATCCATTGAGCCATATCCCATGTTTGATTACTTTTGCAGAAGACTTTCAGATTCGGGTGTACAAATCCTACCAAAGCTTAGCACAATGTAAATGTAATCGTATTTATGGCTCAAAAAATATCAACGTAGATACTATTTTTTTCGAGGTAGAGAAATAGTAGTAGTATTGTTAAAAGAGTGTTGTCAGCTTAGGTCAATTTGTACGTGGGCTCCCACCGGGAATAGAACTCGGCACCGTTTTCACCAAAACAATGCGCTGCCCACATGGCTATCCGGAAGCCCTCGAGGTGGAGAAACAGATTTAAATTTCCTTATTTACTTTTCCAGACACCTTTGATCCATAGCAGGGGGTGAATTATCAGCGACATTTCTATCAAATCCAAGGTCGTTTAGCTTCTCTAACGCTCAGAGGATAAATGTAGGAATTAACTATTTCTCCTTGCGAATTATTACTCGTAGCACTCACATTATTTGGTTGTATATTTTTAGAGAGCATAAAATACAAATTTCACAATCATTTAACGAGTATGTCTAAAATACTTTGGAAATCTGTTCGAAAGTATTTTCTTGAAATTGCAAAAGGCATCGACAGCTGTAAAAGGCTAAATCGCTGCTTCAGAGAGTAAACTCTACTGTATTCGCTTCAGCATGATCTATTTATTGCCTAATGTCACATCACTTATCCAAGTATGTACACATCCTTTCAGGATGATGACTAATCCTGCTCCGATTACAGGCTTTTTTACCGTACGAATTCCTTCCCGTGAACCACATTTCGGTACTTTCTATTAGTGCACACACGAAGAATCGTCCATCGTCCATTCACCGTTGTTCAGTCCTTTAAAACAATTGACGAAACCTACCCGTCCTATCCAGATCTGAGAATACTCTAATTTGCAGTAGGACGTAATAATAATAAATAGATTAAATTTCTTTAGTTTTTCAATTTTCATTTAAAAACAATGATGTATTAGATAATGAATAAAAACAATGTAATTTTCCACACTTTTATTTAGCTGACGACCGGTTTTCGCTACCGGAGTAGCATCATCTGGTGTACTACTCCTCTACTCTAAATGGCTTTCCACAAAGTAACGCCTGATCATTTAGATTTCAATGATATATTACATTTTTGTTGTTGTGGTAACATTATTACGCCCTAATTGGCTAAATATTGGTTATGTTACCATTGTTACGGATACAGCAAGCATACACATATATGCATAGGTGGCCTACCTTGTTCAAGTGCCTTAAAATTCCCAATTCAATGCCATTTCCTTCGATTTTAGGTAGTCATTCCATTCTTCGGGGTATCTGTTACTGACAAACATACACAACCTTTTGAAATAGTTTATTTAAAGGAAGTGTATTTATTAATTAAAGGAGATATCAACGCCTTGCTTACATTGTCGTAGCAAAAAGGGTGGTGGGTATAACAGAAAATTACCCCGTTGACGACCCAAAATCACCTCGGTAACGTGTTTAACGTTTGAAAAACTCTCACGATTCTTCGAATGGAGACGAGCATCCCCTTTTAGCGTATTCATGGCTCCTTTGGATTCAGAGACGCACCGCCGAAGTCCGAGTCGCATATGGCGGAGGGCAAATTGACCGGAGAAGAAGAGAAAAGAAGGGATAAACGAAGGAAGGAAAGCATGGGGAAAATAAAGGGAGAGGGTTGATTTTGAGACGTAGGGATGCGTCGAGAGAGTGTTTCAAAGGGTCCGTATGTATTTGAGAGGGCGTGTATGTACATTGCAGATTAGGTGACATCCCTTTTTATAGGAGAGCGTGCAGGGAGAGAGAAATGGCACTCTAATATGCATGGGGATCGAGGGGGAAGGCAAATGGAGTGTGCGAAGGGAAGTCAAGTGTCCTACGGAATGGTTACCGAGCGAGATGGTGCCATCTGAGATGTCGTGATGGTTAGAATTGTCACACGTAAGACTGCGATTTACACGGAGTGTGGTTTTTATTTTTCTAGGTCGTTCAACTTTAGACTCGCATTTTTGTGTATGAGAAAGTATATTTCTTACAAAAGGCCGATTTTATGGATCATCATTAATATCAAGGTTTATAAATTCCACTAAATAATACTAATAGCTTGGTTGCGTAACTACTAATTCCTTTCCGATTATTCTTTTAATATTAAACGTACGGATATCAAATACAAGATGATCGATGGTTAAAAGTGCAATATGCGATAAGGAGACGAACTTTGGGAAGAATGACAAAGAAGGCTAAATATATACATTCAACATCCTGAGAATATCCATGTTCCTGGATGTGAATCGAATTCACCTTCTAGAAAGATAGAGGGATAACGAGTGATTGTTGAAGGGAGAAAAGAAGATCAAAAGGTAAATTTGCTGAAGAGAAGAAGGCTGATAAAGCGAAATTAGGGGTTTCCCAGGACGGAGGGCGTGTGAGAAACGCGTGTTACAGAAAACGAGGCTGAATAGAAGGCGAAAGAAAGCAAAAGATCTTTACGGAGAAATTGCATAAAAAAGCCCCCAGTGAAAAAAATTACGTTTGATGGATGAAAAGAAACTATCGTCGTTTTTATTCGTTTAAAAAAGCGAAATTCGTGTATTCGAGAAGACACCTATGGACGTAGGAACCCAGTTCTAGAAATGTGGCTCCATCAATATCCTTAAACGGCACGCAATTTTCGAAGTGCCCGGTCAACATTTATGGTCTCCCGCGCGGATCGAATTGCTCCATCCCCTTCTTTGGTCATCTGTCCGTTTCCTGTAAATCTCAGCAATTAATGTGAAAGACGAGTGATATCAAAATGGAGACGGTTGCCGAGAAAGCTTCAGCCAATTAATCCCAAATAATCGGAATTCCTATCGAAATGTAATAACTTTAAAGTAAAAAATCAGGTCAAGCAACTCTCAAGGGGATTTTCCTGCATTAAAATGTTATTTCGGCATCAAAGCAAGTTTTTTACAGAGTAACAGTTACAGTTTACTGGTTGGATTTTATTGGAGATATCGATCAACTGCCGAAGAAGTCCTCCGAAGAGCACACGAAAGGAATAGTCCAAGGAAACATCGACAAAAAGAGGATTATTTATTCGAGCCAACATTGAGGTACGATTGTTAGTTGAAGACTTTATTGGAGTGAATAGTGGAAGAATTGTGTAGATGATTCAGTAAGGATCTAGTCTCAACTACGAGAGGTTTTCGTTTTCATTCTGGGAGATATTACTGCTCGAAGGTTTGTGAAAAATTCATCGATTCAGAAAATCTAGACAAAGTAGATGAAATATTCGTTCCAGTAAAGAATGAACGCAATCTCCGAGAAGACCGAGAAAACTTTACAAGGCAAACACAGATACTTTACAATTGCAAAAAGAGACTACTTTTGGCTATTCTTCTATAAGATATTTAATAGAGTATATAAGTAATAATGTCGTCTTTATTTATGGTGTATTTTAGTCAAAGATGACCATTGTTACAATATATTTTGTTTTTTTAGGCGGAAATATTACCTATTACCCCGAATAACTCTTGGTCGCTAATGTTAGAGGGGATAAGGTACCAACATGGGTGAAAACTTTGAAACCAAAAGAAACCAAATATGAAAAATAGTGTCCCATGAAACCAACTGTGGTCGAATTGGTAGTACGAAATGACAGGAAGGAAAACGTATCTCGATAGCGTCCTCTAGACGAAGAAGAGAGTAAGTGCACGCAGCTGAAGACGCGTGAGTGACGGATAGTTTCATGGGATAGAGCAAAGTGGCGCGCAGATAGAATTACAAGGGATATATCAAGATAGCAGTCTGATAGTTTGATGAGGAGGATCGTAAGGAAGATCTCGGTCTGGACCGCGAGAAACAGGAGCTGGAGGGGATGAATAGGAAAATTAGAACGGGGGCGTGCCCCCCAAAGGGGCGTGGCGAACAGCCTTCCTCCCTTTCCCTGCAGTTTGGGCTTAATTAGGCGGAAAATTCGTTCGTAGACGACGGGCTGCGTTATTAGATTCAAAGCAGTTGCCCATCCTCTTTCCCTACGTTTGACTCTCTCTCCTGTTCGTTCAATTTTCTGCCGAGGAGCGTCGCGGCGGTCGTCGGGTCCACGGGGATCTTGGTGTCTATCCGTGCGGTTCGAGAGATGGGTGTCTGCGTGGAATACTCTATGCAATGGATATTAGAATGCTTATGGAGAGAATAGAGCCTTCTGAAGACCTTACGTATTTACATGGTTGCAGTGGGTTGTAAAAGTACATGCGCCAGCTGCAAACGCTATATCCTACATTATAAGTGGCTCATATATTTCGTTGTAATGCAACTTATGTCGTACTGATGTATTGCCAGCACAAGGATAATGACTTAGATTTAATTTTATACGCTATCTTGATTAAGTACTTGTCATTCAAAAAGCTACTTAAGTTTTAACCTGAGCCTCTGCGTATATATAGCTCAATTTTTCGCATAAGATTCCGAAAACTATCAGAAATGGAAGGTCGTTGTGTAAAAACACTCAACTCTCAAATACGATCTTAGAATACGTCGACAAAATCTAAGGGGTTTTTCTTACCGAGCCCGAATATGCTATATTTGAATATATAGATATCGATTTCATTTTACATTTAGATTTTTTTGATGATCTTTGTATTTATCAAATTCATTTGACTTTATATTAATTTTTAATTAGGGTTTCAAACATACGAATCTTCTGACTCTTACAAGCAAGATCATTCTTGATTGTGTACTTCTGTATCTACAACTGACGGTCCAGCTTTTTTCCGATTTTAGCCCACTGTGCGGCGTTACGTGTATTAGATTGCTTGGAAGGAAAGAAGATGAAATTTATTTGCAAAAAGATAAATTATCTTTAAAAAAAATGGAAGAACATAATTTCCTAAGTGGAAAATCTCGAGATCTATATGTCAATGCACGTGTATGGCGTGTTTGCCTAGCTACGATTTTCAGTTGCTAATTTTTCATAAACAAAGGAACATTGAGTTGAACGGCCGGACTCGTGACCACTATTTTCAAGCAAAGAATGTGCCCAGAAAGTTTCGTTCGAATCCGTTACCCACAAACCTGGTGTTCCCTTTGTGAGAAACGCTTTCAAAACTATTCTGGAAGTTTCGAAAAATAAGATTTTTTTTTATATTTTCCTAATTTTATTTTTTTTTTTGAATATTTTCCTTTACTTTTATTCTGTCTTACTAAACATAGTTTTTCACCTTTTTTATCCTCGCGAAACAAAATGAGATCAGATTGCAATTCCTCATGGCCGGAAAGAAACATTAAGCAAAGCAACGGTATCTAGAGTATTTACAATTTACCTTCCTAAGGAAGTATGGAAGGTTTCAGACCCGGAAAGCAGAAAAAACCATAGAGCATGGGAAGTGTGTCGCAAACACCATCTGACCATGTCATCCCCACAATGTTCTACTGCAACCCACTTTTCTCTCGATCTATATAAACGGCCTGCTATCGTGTTTTGACGTGCGAGGAAACAACAAAGACGAGCGACGTCTCAAAAGGAGATAAGATCCTAATCATTGGCATCCAAACGGTTTCGATCTTTCATTCGCCCCACTTCCGCCCCATATCGATGTGCGTGTCCATTGTCCCATTCATTTCTCCGCTTTTATGTATCGCCGCCCTTGATTACACTCCACCGGACCACGCCCCCTTTTCTCCCACAATAGCGAAGTTTCTTTTAAACATTTATCCCACCGGAGGCTCCCTTCACAAGCGAGCATTGCCTCGGTGCAGACAAGTCACAATGTTTTCGCTACTGCCTCCGAATCTGTCCTCGGGAACCTCCCAAAGTGTCCCTCTCTCGGTAGAAGGGGAAATCGCCATCTCATCATTCTTGTTCGTTTTAACTACTGTTCCAGGCAGTAGAGAAGGTTCACGTGAACAGCTGTGCTGCTGATGCAGTATTCCACTGTGGTTTTACCCCCGAAGTTTCTCTCGTTTTATTTTCGTCAGATCTTTATCTATACGTCACGTGCTTTAGCTAGCAAAGAGATATGCTAAGGATATTGAACTCTTAATTGAAAGAGGAATGTTTATATTTTTGAAAAAATTATGAATACTGATTTTCAGTATGAGGTATACCAACTAATATACTTTATTACAATAATCATGCTAGTTTATTCCTGAGGCATTCGGAAGGTTGTTGGGATTGATTACAAATTTTCAGGGGGATGTTTTGAGCAAAAAATACTTCCTCGGAATAAAAAGAAAAAGCATTGCTCTGGTGCAACTCTATCAGCTATCGTCGTCTAACCGCGCCATACTTATTCAGTAGTTTAACGAAGAATGCTTTATTTAAAAGCAAATAAGACAACGCCGTACCAATGAAAAGTTTCACTTTACATAGACATAGGGATTCTTCCGCAAAACAGCAAAATTTGTCCCTTTTGTTACAATTTTATGTTGAGACTCAAAACGAAGTATTCGTACATTGTGTACATTATTCTCTAAGAGTCATTATGCAAAATCCTAGAGCAAAAATTAAGTATTGTCACTAGAGCGATTTAGACAAACTGTTATCATTCACCAAGGCTCATCAAGCATTGACTGAACTCTACCCCAAGAAATCTTTTTTGTATCGCGTTTTAATTTGTAGCATATTGACAACAAATAGTGATACTCATAAGAAGCATAATTTAATATGAATATCTTTTCATGAACTCTAAGAATTGACAAATCTTCCTTCATAGTCAATAATAAAAATCAAAGAAAATTGTTACTCTCTATAAGCTTATCGAAAAATATGCACGATTCTGCTTTGGTATAGCATTTCAATGCGAAGAATTAAACTCTGCTGAGTCTCAACATAAATAGCAGAATGTTTTAATGGCTCAATTCATTTTCCATCCCTCAGGGCAAATCCTCCCCCGTGCTCCTTTGATAATGAATATTACTCTCCCTCACTGGCGTCTTTCCTTCCACTATCCTTTCCTGAGTTCTGAGAATTTCCCTTCCTCCTTCATATGCCCCCAACGACTGAAAAGTCCACGAAAAAAGCACCCCTTTATTTCATCGTCATGATTGCACGTTTCGGATCGGAAAATTTCCATTCAATAGGCAAATGGCATATGGGACAGAGGGAAGGGAAGTAAATAGGGTAAGGGACCAAGAAACTCTTGCTCGGTTTTCTTTCCTTTTTAAGGGATCCTGCTTCTGTCCCGTCGTCTTTTGCCTCTCGGGTAAACATATCCCAGAATTTCTCATAGCTAGATGCACACGTGGCATGCTGGTCAACGAAGAGTTTCTAAAGACATAATTCATTATTTTTGCCCTTCGTAGAAATTTATAATTATTCATCGTAGTCAATATTGTATTATTCGGGTGTTAGAAGAGAATATCTTATTTAACTTGTAGGTTTTACTTCAAGTTACAGAATTTTTCAATCTTTG
The DNA here is from genome assembly GCA_947579665.1 of Sympetrum striolatum. Taxonomy (NCBI): domain Eukaryota; kingdom Metazoa; phylum Arthropoda; class Insecta; order Odonata; family Libellulidae; genus Sympetrum; species Sympetrum striolatum. The sequence continues at coordinate 78,963,042 of OX388347.1, read as the reverse complement.
AATAGGGTAATGGTGTTAACAGAAAAGATTTTCTTCGAGCCTGCTAAGAAGACCGATGACTTTGAAATAATATTGACTTTTAAATAGAATAAAGTCGTTTTATTTATTTAAAATTTAAAAATAACTATCGATCTGAAAATTATTATTGTTATAGCATAGGAAAAGTATTCGTTACACGATTATTATACACAATTATCACGAAAACACAATTTCATTTGACATTGGAAACTTTATTGTTGCAGAGCTTATTGTGAATTCCCCATATGTTTTAAATTTGTAATCTTTTGCACCCGCATATTCGAGGCTGACAAAGTTTGAATCTATTTCGCTCACGTTATTTTGAACAACACAATGCTTCCAAATATTCCATCTCCTGTCTCGAAAACCTTTTTTCCATTCCTTGGACATTCGATTTGCAGCGATGTGCACCAAAGCGTGTATCTTTCCATCCCACCCTCATCAAAACACTGCGTCCCTTAAGAACTCAAACTTGGATGAAATCCTTCCATAGTCAATTGTTTCTCCCCCGTGGTTGAAGTCTATTGGAAACAAGGTTATGCCTTCAACTTCTCCCTTATTTTCAAACCAACGGCGTCGTTCCCAAGTCGTTTTCGAGATGTAAGTTGTTTGACCGAGTTTTCTGTCTCTCCTATACAATTCACGACGTTTCTTTTGCGATTCCTTTGAAGATGACAACTGAACTATATTATACAGCAAATATTGATCTATTTTAAGGGTTAGCCACGAATTAAATGTAAGCTTTATGTTATTGTAAAATCAGATATTTTAACATTTATTATCAGCTGCCTCTCTTGATCCTTTTCATGGATCCTTCAAATTTAAAAGAGCTACAACTAATTGGAATGAGTATCGATTCAAAAAATCAAGAATATATCTGAGTTGCGGTTCTTACTTCTGTTGTTTTTGCTTGCAATGAAGAGCATTGAAGTCATGTTTCTACGAAATGAGTTTCATCAATCATGTAAATTTTCTAGATCAGCTAATGTATCGTAAACTGATAATACATTCCCCTCATCTGAAGCAGAGGCGAATTACTAAAATAACTTCCAAACCTAATCTTCGGCTAAAAGGAACAAAGTTTAAATAGACTTATCGCTTACTAGGATAGCAATTTAATCTTAAATTATAACGTACATTGGCCACAAGTAGGAGCTAATTATAAAAAAATAGGAACGAATTATTAAACTAAGAATCGCTCAGTGATTCCCCAGCTAAAACATTTTCTTTCCTTGAATGAAAGTGAAAAACAGGTGAAAATTGTTAGGAGCAATTGGTATCGCAAAAGAACGGTACTAACATATTTAGTACCTTTGTACAATTATTAATCATTTAAATCACTTCAACTCCTCTCTAACACCTATTCCACAGACTAGTTTGACGTATATTCAATGAAATATTCTTTTATTTTTACTCTTTCACATCTTTCAATACATCTATACTGCGTTTGTGTCTGTGTCTCACTTCATTTTTCTGTTTTCATTGGTTTTTATCTTGTTATCTGATACCTTATTTAGTGTTAATCTGGCTGTAAATCGAAAAATATAAACGCAATCTTTTGGGGTCTCTAGCGTCGATAAAATCCTGCACCGACATCAATATAATTCAACGACACTCATCAAAAGGTGATAACATATGTTTCACCCTCTCGAGCGGCTGTGGAGGTGACGTCGGAGTTCATAAACTGCAACTCCCGAAGAAAGAGAGGAAACGAGGGATTGTGAGAACGTCCATAGAAATCATTGCTGCAGTGGGAGAGGGGTGGCTCGCGTTGCTTAATGGGAAGTTGTGTCGGAGGGGAATACATCTGGGGAATATGTGAAACGGTAGGAGATAAGAGGTTTCTAGCCGGATGAAATTAATTATACCCTTTGTCTTCCCTCCCACTCCCTCACCCCATCAACTTCTCACGCCCGTTCGGAATGTAGGCAACACGGATAGAAATGGGTATTGTGAGTGTCTGCTGCCTTATCTGTCTTGTATCTAGAAAACATTCTGTTGGTTGGGTGGTCTGTAGAAGTGGAATAACTGCCACTTGCAATGCACCTCTGAAACTTGCTAATGCAAGCAACCAGCTTCGAAGTCGGGGATGTTATCTTTCTAAAATGTAAGTGCTCCTGCAGATATCCTAAGAATTGAAGCTATTTAACTTAGCTAAAGAGACAACATAAGGAATTTTATGACGAATTCAAAACAAAATATTATGCTAATTTATAATAAAATAACTTGAATTTCATCCTTCTTTTGTTTTCTTGCTTCTCGCAATCCTCAGTCATTCCGTTCCTGTCTCTGATGATGCTCTATTAGAGAGCGAAATACGTATCAGACCTTAAGGTAATTTTGATGGTTTTGGGAGTGTTTTATACCCCCTTTTTTAATTTAAAATATTATGCATCAAAACTTATCTTTAATGTCCTGTATATTTCTCATTAAATTACTAGATTTTTCCTAACATATCATTCTTTTAGTGTAGTGAAATTGAGAGCTTATGGCCACTGACTGCATAGCATATAAGCGTATATTATAAGAGTCTCTGTTTCTCTCACTTTCGAACATAAATTGTGATACAATATTAGGTGACCAATACCTACCAGTATATCTAGAAGGTTGACCTATCTAGACTAGAAAATAGCTCCTTTCCAAGGGCCGTAAGCTTTCAGTTTCACTATAAGTCGATAATTTTTATCGTAATATTTTATGGATAATAATAATAAAAATAGATTTCAGTGAAAAAAATTCAGGGATTAACTTCTCCTGAGGAAACTACAACCAAATATGAATAATCAATTTGAGATGTATGAATCATTTGCAATATATAGAGCAATGCTATTGAATTACAAAGAAGTAAATCGTTAGCCAAACCTAAAATCTTAGTGAAATGGAAAACCGGTTAATGAAAGAAATCTAAGTACCCCCAATAGTTCTCTGTTTTCAAACTTAATTAAAATACAAATAATATATAATTTGCTTGATATATAGCATTTTATAGCTGTATTTTTTCTCAGAATGAAGCAGAATCAACCGACTGCTTTCCTCGCATAGAGCTGGGATGTAATTTTCATTTCGCAGTTAGCATTTTACTACTTTGGTTTCGGAGAGTTGACAGTCATATGCAACCGCTCGTGTTGGTGGCTAATGCGGTTTCAGTTGGAGGGATAAATCCCGCAGCACTCGAAACGTAATCCTGTAATTCACACTGATAATAGCTCGGAAGGTTTTCCTTAATCGTCGAAATTGAGGGCTGCACTCATGGAGCGAAAAGTTTGGAAAAGTCAGGTGCGGTGGACGACGGGAAATATCATCCGCGGGGTATGCGAGCATCATCATCGCTTTGCAATGCGAACGTTCACCAATGAAAGACACCCTATGAGATAGCACTCCGCTTTGCGGTGGAGCCATATGCGGCACAGTAATGAGTGATAATGGACACATAGGTGGTGTAGGGAATTAGAGGAAATGTAAGGGGAGAAAGACGAAGGGGAAGAGAGGTCTATTCTACCGATACTTTTAGCTCATAACTCATCATTCAGACATAAATATCAATCACGCAGTTTCGATAAGGAGAAAACATTGTGAATGGCTTCGATTACTTATCGACATACCTCAGTATTTCCCTTAACCAGGATGCAAATTTTGGCTGAGCGGCATCCATGCATTTCTTCATTGTTTTTTTTATTTTTTCAGTTGCATATTAAATGTCTTTTCTTCTCCATCTAATTTACTATATAGAGTCAGTTTCTCCCGATTTCCCTCGTTTTTTATAACCTCATTTATTCTCATCATACAGCATATTTGTCGTTCTGAGTACTCCAATCCTTGAAACGTTCACGGAGTAACATGAAAATTACTTTATTAAAGGTCACCCAAAATCTCTCCCTTATTGTATTAGTAGTATTTTTAAAAGTGCTTCGACAGCTTAGGTCATTTAGCACATTGGCTCCCACCGGGAATCGAACCCGGGACCGCTTTCACCAAAGGCAAACGCGCTGTCCACATGACTATCCAGGAGCCCTCTCCCTTATTGTCTCTTATGTATTTTTGCATAAGCTTCTCATATTACCCAGCCAGTAAACATTCACGAAAGCGATAGTTATTATTCGCAAATTTAATGAAGTAAAAGAATCATGTCCTACTCATTTCTCCAGCGAATATTACGAGGATGTATAGTTGTAATGAATTAATATAATAGGGTGGTATGATACAGATTAATGAATATCCGCTACAATAAAAACATTCGTTCGATAGTTAATGAATGAAAGCTTTATCTCATTCACTCCTATTATGTATCGCATTTAATGAGAATATGCAGTAGTACCTATAGCCAAGCACATTCAGTGGAATGTGATAAGGAAAAAATTACGTTCAAGACCGGAATAACACAAGGAGAGGTGATCATGAACGTAAAGGTAAGAAAGGATAATTCAAGATATCTCAATTAGTTAGATCTACTGCCTGATAGAGAAGTGGAAGATCTAGGCTCAAGTGCAGGTCTTGTAAGACATTTTCCATTGCCAGCGAAATAATTTGTTAATTATCTCTATAAATTTATTTACTTCACGTTCCTAATGTAACCCATGGAGATGGTATTTCTGTTTTATGTTAGCTTTTTTCTCAGAGGCAGCTGAAACGCCATGCTTCTCAAACTACTCAGAATTTCTTAAGCCGAGAAAACTTTTTCAGGGAGCCAATGTTCCATCGAAGTTTCAGATTGGAGAAAATGTTTCGAGGATTAAGGACGAGGCGATCTTCGAGTGGGATTCTCCGATCGGAGAACAATGACGTGGGAAAGAGAATTATGAGGCTGTCTGCCGTTTGGATACACTTTTAACGAGGAGCCATTAGTCTTCGCGGGATATACCGGATTATTGCATGCTTCCGGTTTTGCCGCCAAATGGCGATTACGTGTTTGATTGCGGTGCCTGTTACGCTAATGGCACGTCGTGAGATGAGACTGGAGATTCGGATCGACTCTTCTTATTAATACCCTCAAATACTTGTGCTCGTCGGAACAACGTTCATTATCTCCGAAATGGAATCTTCGCCTCGATATTTCTCATGGGCGAGAGACAAAGTATCTCCGAATCGTACATACGTACGTACGATATCACACGAAAGAATTCCCATTTCCGCCGAAATATCACCTAATACATATTTTGGCAAGGCTGGGCCAGGTACATACATATTAAAGATAGATGTGTATACACATATCTACGTACTTATTAAAGATTGAGGGAAGTTAAAGTCAACTTAAACAATCATCCTAGTAAAACGATTTGCACATTACATTTTATTACCTAAATGTTATCTAGCAGTTACCATGGTTCGATCAATAAATAAGTATGAGGTCTCACTGTAGAAATTCCTTTTTCAAAAATTAACTGCGGTTCTTATAAACGCATGAAGATGGCAATGAAGAAGACGCTCTGCGTTGGTTCGTTCCAAATAAATTGTTTGGAACCGTATAATTAGGATACCTCCTGAGGTATTGGTCGTACTGAATTAAGGCAATAACTAAAGGTGGAGAGGAGTATTAAAAGATAAGTGCACTGTACTATTAATAGGGTATGCTTCATTTCCCACAACTTGCTCTAGGTAGCTAATGTTGGAGGGCATGAGGTACCAATCGGCCCTTGGGCTGAATACTTAACTTACTGACCGTAAAGTTAGTCTTTTTGCCTTCCTCAATAATCTATAAAAAATGACTCAGAACGTAGAAGTTCCAAGATGAAGGCTCCTGATGCTACAGCCTAACGTTACGAGGAGAAAGCAAATTGACAAGCATATTGCTTCTACTACCTTAGTTACTAAAATAACCTTTTTAAATTCCCCTTCGACTTCAAAAAATGTGTGGAATTGTTACAAAGACATTTCAAATACCCTCGCCATAAAATATTCATGCCTATTCAACTCCTCCTCCCAATCTCCCATCCCAATGATCCCACCAAACTGAGTAAATCCTCGAGAAGTTAGAACTCTCCCCATTTCCGACTTCTCAAAAGACACCCCATAAAGACTCGTGACACAGGATCCTCATTGAAAACCAAGACCACCCCCCCATTCCCCACCCACGCAAAAAACGCAGGGAGTTAAACCCGGGAGCCTTGTAATTTTCCCGAATCGACTTCAAACGCCTTTTTCCGCCTCGCGTGGGAGGTCTCGGAATTACTTAAGACGCTCTTTTAACAGTCTCCTGTTTCCCCGACAGCGGATACCGGCGCTAGGAAAATGTTCGAGAGAACAATACCCCTCCGACTTCGATATCTCCCTCTCATAAACATCTCTAAATTGCCGCCTCACACCCGAAATCCCCAATTTCCTCCAGATTATCGCTCCCTCATTTTCCACTTGGGGGCGCCGATGGAAAAAGAGCCTTGGAGATCCCCGTTCACCAATATCCCCTCCCCCTCATCCTCCATAAATCCATCGCTACAGCATTGTTCTCAAAAGGATATGTTTAACGCGTTGGCTACTTGAATGGGAAGCGGGATGAATGGAAAAGAAAGAGATTAGAATTTGAGGTGTTCCCTCCCAATGGGTTACAGCTGTTTGTCTCCTATCAGATCTTGTATCGGCAAGAAACAGAGTCATTTGAGTGCGAGGAAAAAATCGGCTTTCATTATATGCACGGAGCGTGGGAATCACGAGGTATTTGTGACGCGGAGGCGATTCCAAGCCGGAGGGTGGTGCTTCGTTTCGAAAATATTTCCGCTGTTTTTCGGGCGCCTTATTTTCATTTCCCGTGGTGTTTTTCCTGAATTCCGTGCATAGCTAAATGTGTTGTGAAACGAAATGTGGGTCGCATCAATTAAAATTCATTTCGCGATTGGAGAGGCAGTCGTGCGATTCATTCAGCTATATCCTCTAATTACATGCAATTGAATGTTTGCAGTGCTATTTTCGAGTTGGTCAAAGACAGAATTGATCCATTGATTCACAATCTTTTGCGAGTCCTTGTAGAGGCTTTATGTGGTTCTATATAAGAATTGTGAAAATGAAATAGACCGATCTAACTAACGATTTAATTTTTCGAAAGACAAAAAAAAGAAGTATGTAGAAGTAGTAGTGAGTAAATATAGGATAAAACAAAGTCCGAGACCAATTGCATGATTAAACTACTATAAAACTTTGATTAGAAAAAGAAAAAACATGCCGCAGTCGTCAGCTGAAGAGGGTAGATGCTATTATGAGATAACTATGTAAATGTAAGATATGATTATAACTTCAAGCTATTTCCAATTTAAATTAGTTTATTTGTTCATTAGACATCACTAAGAATCAGCACTTACATTTCCATGATGTTTGTAAGCAAGTCTTTTTCTTTGGTTTTGTTAATAAGTTTCATTCCTACTAATAGAGGCATCCATGATACGGATATCGTGAGAAACCTGAACAGGTCTACTGTGAAGTAGAATAATATACCTCTCAATTTGATTATGCTGATACCTTAATCTAAAACAAGAATAACAGCGTGAAAGCGTTTATGATGCATGACCAATGAATCCACGAGACCCTATTCGTGAGCCTAGTGTGAAGATGTAAACATAGATGTAAGATAGCTGCGGAATAATATCCGCCTTCGGTATCTCAAGAATAGATTTGAATAGGAGAGGTTAACACACTATTGTTATGCTGTTTTGTAGAGGGTAGTTTCGGAAACGATTGCAATGGTTAATTAAGCAAATCTGTACATAAATGTAAATGATTCTAGGTAAATTTCTAAGCGTTTTTAATGAAGTCTTATATATGTATTGCATTTTTTGACAAATTTGAACACGGAAAAATTCGAGGTGAAAATTCCCTAAGTGCAGGGGACTCAACTCAATTTATCACAAAAGAAAATTTATCTAGATAAGCCAATAGCTCCAAACCAATCTACTTACCCACTTTTGGGGTAAATTCGGGCAAGCATGATTGCATTGATTGCATGACAATTGAGGTACGCCTTGTTTATGGAATGATTTTTACTATTTCAATCATTTATTAACGATACATTTCTATGTAATCACACTGATGAAGGTTTCATAGGCTTCATAAAATACAGTCCGGGGCTAGAAAATACGAGAATACAACTACGTATCATTTTCGTTGCAAAAATTACCAATTATTGTTCGTCTTAGTCGATCACGGTTAACAGATTGTTATCAAAGTCGATCGTAGTAAGCGATAAAGATATCATTAAATGATGTTCTTTTAAACAATGGAAATAATTTATCCTTTTTATTCCATGTGATTATGACGCAATTAGCAGAGAGGGCTATTATTCCAGAAATAACCTCCGGCAATAAAACTGCTTCCCGCGTGACAAAAGAGCAATTGCATAGAAACACCTCGCGAACCGAATACAGTTAATCTCTTTGCTCGAGGATTACCAAGACGTCACCCTCTCTTATGAAAGTACCCGACCGCCTACTCATAACAACCATTTATTCGAATGAATCCACACTTTTTTCCGCCTCCTTAAATCCCGAAGTAGAAACTCAAGAGGGATGTAATTAAGATCCATTCTCGACTCGAGAGGGATTGCGCAGAATCCGCGTGGGAGTCCGTTGCAACAAATGGAGGGAAAGAAGTTGCGAGAGACAAAAGAAACGCGAAAATGAAAAGCGGGCGCCGCGAGGAGAGGGGGGAAAGCGATAAATCACGAGGGCAAACACAATCGATTGTCGTTCCCCCTTCTCGCCTTCGATAATTCGATTGTTGCGTCGAATGGGCACCTGCTTCCCTCCGAAAACTTGTGCCTCTGCTTCCGGCGCCAAAAAAGCCTTTGACGTGATTGGTGGCAGAGCCTCCTTGCGGGATCGATCCGAACCACCGAAATCGGGTAATCGGCTCCCTCTCTGAGAAGTGGCTCTACGATTCCGTTAAAGTCGTTTACTAATGGATCATCGCTCGAGTGGTGCCTCTTTTATTTCTCTCTGGTTCGTTCAAGCGCCACGAGTGGTTTTTATGAGCGAAGAATGTGGAAAACCCTTTCATTATCCTGCAATTAAAGTCTCGTGTTCTCCAGCAATGACGTAAAAGTATTATTTCAGCACTTGCAAATTGAAGTACTATTGAGAGAGCAGGAAATTAAAATTTTGAAAACCTTAAGTAGCTTCGGTCAGAAGTATGATTACTAGAATGTTTGGAATCACATCGTCATGTATTTCTTAACCCCAAATATTTTTGCATTTTATCAACGTAAAATATTTTGGAGTAAGGGAAAATTACTATTAAATACATCTTTTGGACGAATTGCAGCCAAACGTATTGACTACAGGCAGAGGACAACTACAGATCATAGAAATTGAATGAGAAGGATAATATACGAAGCCTACAATAACAGTTAAAATTGAAATTAATTTTATTTTCAAAGCAGTACTCTTTCGAGAGATCAGCTATTGCGAATAAGAGTATATGAGTAAAATTTTATTATTTCTTTTCGTTAAAACAGTTTGTAACGCAGTAATTAATTGTGAGCATTATAGGACCATACTCATAAATTAGTAGCATGGTGATAGTTTAGTATAGTAAGTAATAGTACAGTATAGATAAGAGTTTATGTATATTTATAGGAATCGATGAAAGTATCTATTAGATAAAGCAGAAGTAAAATATGTCTATAGAATGATCTATGGACTAATTAGTACGATAAAGTACGCCTGGTAGGGTGATGTACGGTGGGGACTTCGTGAAGGCCTATCAAGAACCCTGAAATTTCTTGCATAATAAGTATAAGACAAGTAATTTATGTGCTCTTCAAGGTTTTTTTAATTCATACTGACTTAGCTAATTCACATAGGTGTTTTTACAATTCATACATGTGTTGCATATTTATATTTTTGTATTTTTTATTATTTTTATTTGTACATACTTATTTTGTATTTAGTTGGATTTAATGTATGAATGCATAGTAATATATTTTTTTAATAAATTGATATATAAGTTATCGTAGCCACCAGTACTTGCGACTAACTTGGGTTAGTTTTTAAAAATTATTATTGTTATTACGCAAATAACTAAGATGTTAAGTCGTTAATCAGGGAGTGTAAATTAAAAGATATTCTGACTTTACCTCTAACGTAATCGACGAGTGGAAGTATGTTCAACAGGGCGAATACCAATTTACTCACAAGGAAATTTTTATACGATACAATTCTTTGTAGATAATAGACTTTGATGAGGGCGGCGAGCCGTAAAACAAACTTCCGCTTAATTTTCCGGAGAAAATTCGACTCGTTTGCAGCGATGATTTTTGTACCCCAAGCAAGGCATGCACATACACGAGAGAGAGAGAACGTTTCGCGAAATTTATGCGACGAAGCTCCTCCGATCGCAAACCCGTCGTCACTTCGCGACTTCATCCAAAACGAAAGGCCAATTTGCAGCCGCTTTCGAATTAAGGTCCGCTCCACAAAGCGATAACAATAACAGAGGACAGAAAATCAAAAATCGCGTTCAAATTTCTCTCCCGAAAGGAACCTTCCGACCTTTTACACGCCCGTCGGAGTATCGCGAAATTCCGCGGGAAAACAATCGATGCAAAATCGTTATCGCTGCGAATCCCTCCGATAGCAATTTTCGCCGCTCCGCGACCCTCGATTGTTTTCGCCACGTCCGGATACGCGGGGGCGTTATCGAATAAACGGAGATTCCGGACTAACGAACTCGGCCGCTTTTCCCCGCCAGTTCAAGTCAGATCTCGTAAACCTTATGGGAGTCGAATCATCGGTCTGTCACAATATCGGGGGGGCGTGATGGAAGGGGTTGGGGACAAAAGAGATAATTGAAGCTTGAAATGGAACGCTCCCCCTCCCCACACACACCACTTCTTCCCTTCGACGATCATTCGTGCCGGTTTTTTTGTATCAAACGCGCTCACAGACCGAAAATATTATTTTTTGCGTCCCTGATCGTTACCTTAGGCGGATGCCGGAAAAAAATCTGGGCGCAAAAAAATTCTTCCGATCCTTTCGTTTTAATCTCTGCAGGGGAACTGAAGGAAGGTTTTCGTTCCCGTGAATTATGCCGATTCTAAATCTCTTGATTTTTTTCTTAATGATCAGAGCCATTTGGGAGTCTGTCAATTCGGCTGAGCTGCGGTTGAATGTTTTGCAAAAAACGCGTATTTTCAAACTTATAAATTCCTTCTGGCTTCTTGAAAATGGGGAATTGAAAATAATGCGAAATTCTAAGATATTATTATCCTGCTACCATGTCTTGATGAATGGAATATCCAAAGACTTTTGGTACAAGGTTGGACAAGTATGGGTAAGGAATGTATTTTATTCAATATGCCATCATTGTGATGATATGGAAGCTACTGAAATATATATGATACTGATGCATAATTACATTCATCATTGTCACTCCATGAATTCTGTGGAAAGTGTTGTTTATGAGGTTATCGTGCTTCATTTACATGGACATTTTTTCTTGATATGATTTTAGCTGGGTAAAGAAATTAAATGAAATGTTTCCAAAAGTGAAACAGCCCAATTATGTACAGTCCTGGCCAAAATTAACGCAGCACCGGCCGTAAGGATCGCTAGGGAGGTGCTGCGTTAATTTTGGCCAGGAGTGTACATAGAAAGATATTAAAAAAAGAATTGTTTATCTAACTTCAATTGAAGTTATGAGAATAAACTTTTTCGAATGAGAATATCTTGTCGTACACTTGCGATTTTCAGTTTTGGATTAATTCCATTCCCTTTACTTACTAAGCAAAAATCATATCAGGAATAAGTGCTATATATAAATACGTGATTATTCTGTTATAAATTTTGCAAGTACCATAAATGCATACTTCTGAATTCATAATACCTAATAATAAACTATGATATAATGATACTTCTAAATATCAATTTTGAAGACCCTTATCAACAATTGAGATTAACCCTTCCTTGACTGTGCCGTGAAAACTTCCAAAAACAGCTGTGCGGGGTACTCGGGTACCCCAACGCTTTTTTCGCGAATATTACGTTCTTTTTTGGTTTTTCTTTTACTTAACCTATAATTATGTTTACAAATACATTATTGATTATTTTGTTGAGATTATCTTTCATCTTTTTGGAGGTAGCATTAGAGTTTCGACTATGATACGGGGTAATATATCACAACTAAATTTGAATAACCTTATTTTATTTTAATTAAATGATATGATATAATTGCTGTTAATGCAATAAATAATGAATAAATTGAAAAATCTATAAGAAAGAGTGACTGAATTGCCACAAACACACGACATGACATTGTGTATAGCAATCCAAGCAAAAATGGCTCTGTAGGGTACTTTGGTACCCCATTCAAAAACTAAAGATATTTTGGAAATAAGTATTAGAAACAATTTTTTTTCAATTTCATAATATAAAAAAACATTGATGCACGAATACATGAAATAAGAAACATATGTGGTTAAAAATAAAACTTTTCTATTGAATTTAGCTATTTTGGGGTCCTCAAGTACCCCGCACCGTCAAGGAAGGGTTAAGGGAATAATATAGGTTGTGTCGAAGTTGATTTTTTTAAACTCAAATTCCATTATGGTTACTCTGAATATTTAAAAAAATAATATGAATTCCACACAATTTATATTTTAAACCGTTTTTATCTCGAAAATAATTATCACATGAACTTGTACATCATACGTGTAGATTTCAACCCTTTTCCTGCCATCACCCCCTATTATTCCCCTTCTTTCTCTGGTCTCTTCTCTTTCCATTTTGGTGCATAGAAACGGATTAATCGTTTTCCACCGGGTCTCTTCTGCTTCCACTCGAATGGCAATGAGTGTACCCACGGCGCGTGCCTCCGTGCCCTGAGGCCCTATAGCGCCGTATCTCATGGACTCCCGCAGCGAACGCAACATAATGGACATCCTATCCTTTACGGTCCACGGAATATACAGATTCGTCAAAGATATCAACGATCCAACTCAGAATGATATTGTCCCCAGCAGAGAGAGACTGTTTCGATATCCTTCAACGGTCAATTCCAAAGACATTTTCCACGCTCGACCACACACCCTCTTTCAAGGCTATTTAAGTTCAATCAGTCATAGAATCTCATTCCAACTTTTCAAAGTTAAAAGCCTAATTTTAAATTGAGAACGTAAAAGATACGATTTAAACTCCTATCAGTTGGATGGGTTTTCCTTTGTGCGACTAAAAATCTCAGACTCGATTTTTATGTAATTTAAACCATCTTACCACAGATGTAAATTATTGCCATGCAGTAACTTTATGTAAAGTTGCCTCAAAGTCACATGGTATGACTAATACTCGGATAAATTCAATTACGAGCACAAATTAAGATATAAGGTATTACCATGCAGAGTGTCGCATTTTAAAAGAATGATAAGCCTAGATATTTAACGAATAACTTAGAATGTGCAAGATTAAACACATTGTAGCACAGTCAAATTGGTACTTACTCCAAAAACTCGAAATACTTCAAGTCAACTTCATAGTTATTCCATGTTATTTCCAGGCCTCATTATTTAGTAAGGAAATAATTGAAATTAAGTCGGAGTGAAGCGTTATTAGTTATTTCATCACTCCCAGTTTCAATGGCACATACCTTTCCGAAAACCGTTAACGTCAAAAGTGATTTGGTAAGACATACGGCCACAGAGAGCTATTGAGTGTGATTGTAAATGGCGCGATATTTATTAGATTAAAAACATTTCTTCATTTACATTGACAAATGGGCAAGCATGTACTAAATAGGAAGGATTTAAATGTTTTTATCCGTCTATAATACCAAAAACATCAGTATCGCTAGAACAAACCGAACGAGATTGACATTCATTCCTTTGATAAACACAGAAACACCGACCAATTAATAAAATAAATATTCTGCGCCAATAAAACGGGCACCATCTTTCCTTATAAGGTCCACGAGTCGCGATTCCTTTACGTTCATTTAAATACGGAGATATTTCACTAAAGATGACGAACCGTTCAGCCGATTTCTCAATTCTCAGTTACTCTTAGGAAACCACCTCAACCACTTCCTCCCTCAACTTAAACAACGGGCAATTGGAATCCCTTTACGACCGAATCGTTTCCCAATCTCTTTTTCGAAACGGAAAATGAAATCCTGACGGCGCTTTTTCATTCAGCCGCTCCCGGGAGAGGGCACTCCAAACGCCGCTTTTAATAAGAACATCGTCACGAACGACCATAAAACATTGGTTTATTACAGGCCCCTTCACGGTGTTATTAATATTTAATCTTGGTAAGTCCACAATATCTGTCACGGGTAAGCACATATGTTTTGATGGAAAACCCTCCAAGGCCGTCGTGGGTGGATATTTACTCTCAAACAGCTTCTCATTAACCGGCCTTCCCCCTTTCATTCACACCCCCCACGGCCACTGTTTAACACTCCAGCACACTCCCTTCTTTGCGCCTCCCCCAGGGGCTCCCCTTTTGCAAGCGAAAGGAAAGGGGTGAGGGAAGATATAGCCGGAGGTGTATCTCTCTTTCTATTTTGTCCCTCGTTCATGGAGAGTATGGGAAGCGGCGATAGAGAGCAGCACCAACGAGGATGCGTCTCCGTAAAGAAGGGTCGGGCTGAGAATGAGCTGAAAGTCACTGTAATCCGTATGCGATTACCCGCTCAGGTACCTGATGCTAAGCTCCGAAAAGTTTCAAAACGCGAACCTAACTAATGGAAGATTTATGTATTTAGGCGTTGTGAGGGCTAGTCGAGGGTCTCAATGACGGTTGTGCTGAGGAATTTTATGTAGAACTAACTACATTGTTGAATCCTAATGCATCTTCAAAATACTATACTTTATTATTATAAGGCATAGAAGTGATTGTCAGACATCCGTATCCATTATTCTATAGGCTGAGGAAGATGCATATCTCATCTGTCTTAAAAGTAACATTATGAAAGACTGAGATATTGAAGGTATGGGAATCACGCTATAATGTTTTTGTTCATTTGTAATTTCTATCCATTGGTAGTCGTTTTACTGATTACTTATTTAGCAACCATCTAGTTACATTAAAAATTATTACCAATGTCTACAGTTCAACCACTTTATTTTATGCAAATTATTCTTTCATGAACTTGGATATAACTTTTTGTTCCTTATTTTTAAAGCGAATCATTTGGAGCAGTAGTAAAAACGCGATTTTTCAAGAAAATTAGATACATTATATCAGTTTTCGTGATATAGAATCGAAGTAATATTTCATGATGCAAATAAATGCCTCTGTAATATTATTTTTCATGGTTCCTCTCTCAATTTCCCATTCTCATAAGGAGAAAAACAACGATGACGAACTCGCGAGTATATTTTCACACCTGGAATTTTTGCCTTAAATCGTTCTCTGGATGTTTCTGTGGTCATTTGCCTAAAAGCAAACGCAGTGGCAACGTTGTAACACGAGAGGTCCCCGTCATTAAATTTTGGGAAAACCCAAGGGATGACGTGAGAAAAGGACCAAAGATTAAGTGGTTTGTCTCAAAAGTGAAAGGTTGGATAATCCCACAAAATGAACCTTCCGAGTTCGCGACTTTTCCTCTGAGGGAGTCTTTGATTGCATGGCCATGCTGTTGAGGAAATTTGAACGAAGCCCCCATCTCTGAGTGTTGCAATATTTTTAAGAGTTTGTCTCAGAAATTTGCAAAATTTAATTTAGAAAAGTGTAATCGATAGTGAAAACATTACAAGATAAATTATGTCACATAATGTTTGGATTTGATGAGACAATGATTCAATACAAGAGTGATAAATTGTCTATTGCTAATTTGATTGCTCATGTTTTATCTAACATCGAAAATGCAAGTTTTCAATCGAAGAAAAATAATAATTGCTTCCGAAAGTCTAAATCATGCGAAAAATATATTAAGGTAATAACTCGATTGAAAAAATATCTAGGATGTTATTAATTTTGCCTTTTAAAGGAAGCCTTAAACCATAAAATTTTCCTTTTGCTCAAAACTATGGTATAATATTGTGAAATGACTGGGTCATAACATGAAACGTTGTTTGCAAGGATAATCCAATTCCAATGATAATCATCGCCATAGCTATATTGCTTTTCTCTGTTTAAATAAAGCTACTTTTTTGCAACGAATTGAACTTAAAGCCAGAAGGTAGAGCCTCCATTTAGTCTGAAATGAATATTTTTTCAGAACGTGAACATGATTAAATATTTTTTGAAAATCAATCTCTGTTACTTTAGCAACCCTAGAAAGGCTGATTTACAATGCAGCATTGAATAAAGGTGCCTTTTCTTCCGTAAGGAATGTACTAAGTAATTGAATTTGCTCAAATTTCCTCTAGATAACATACTAATCATACTAAGAACATACTAAACTGTACGTCAAATTTGAACGAATAAATCTATCATAACACTCTCTAAAGTCAAAAATAAGCGATTAATCGCTGTAAATTGGAGATATATGCGTTAGATTACTGAAATTAAGTCGAATTTATAAAATTTGTTTCAAATTACCATTGAGGATTGCGATATTCCATGTATCGCCGCAAGAAGATTTGAACGCGCGATGCAGCAGGCATTGCAGGGAGACCAAGAGGATGGGAAACAGTGGATAAAAAGAAGATGATGAACAGAGAGAGAAAGAGCACGTAACAGACGGCGAATGTCGCAGAGTCATGCAAAGGGAAGATTCCGGAGGCGAGCACTCTGCCCTCTGGTGGATAAATTCGAGATCCCTCACCTTTTATTTTCCTCCGGACATCTGAATGCGGCTCCCCGTCTTACGTTAACAAGGGCCGATGGCTCCTCTTATTTATGTTCCTTTTCGGAGGCGTGGGAGAAGTTGAAAGAGCTCAATCAGCGCCACGTTTGTGAGTGCGTGACATATCTCCACGCGTAATTATTTCGGAATGGATGAATCCGGGAGCATTGCTCTGAGTCGACTCCTGTTCGATGTTGACAAGTCTTCGATAAACACCCATCACGAATTTGGGAATTCAGTCTACACGAGTGTACGGTAAAAACGATTCCAATTCAACGGAGACTGGTCCTTTTTATCGGGTCATCAGATAGCGGTCATTCGCAGAGGGAGTGATGGCAAGTACTCAATGAGATTATTCAAAACTATAGAAGAAATTAAGAGGCTCCAAATGTTAAAATTTGAGGTACATTGTTATGTGCGCATGGTTGAAGATATGGGTCTCTCTTTTTCAGCAAAAAATTTAAGTAAGACTGAAAAGCAAATTAAAAACGATCTCGCCCAAATAGGAAATCTCTTCATCCATTTTTAAATTCAAAATTGTGTAAGCAGAAGCAGATCGCTGAGGAAAATATACTTAAGGAAACTTCTTTATCATTATATTTGTATACTATTACTTCCTTCTAATGTCTCATTTAGACAGAAACTATAAATCTCTTGGAATGCGTCGGATCATTTGAGAATATTCTAACATTCTTTCTTAAAAATTGCCATGATGTAGAGCGAAACTACCTATGTTATTTTCAATTTTTATTATTTATGAAAGTTTGTCAGTAAATATTAAAATCGAAACTCTCTAAATTTTTATAAAAAAGGAATAATATTTTCTTCAACATTACCTGTGGAATGTTGAATTTGAAGAACCTATTTCTGCGAAGCGTATTTTCGGAACAAATTTAATATTACGATTTTAGAAATGATTTGAAAGAATAAAAAAATTCTAATAATTTTATTTAAATATTCGTACTATATTCACAGCTCTTAGGAATCGTTCTGTCTCTGAAAGCTATGATATAGACTTCCATTGCATAAGAAATGTGATTTATATAAGCATTAAATGAATTGAGATATGATGTCACGTTTCCGCAATCCAATATCATCTTCCGTTACTCACATAAGAAAATGTTTGATTTAATTAAAAGTCATTCGATATGTGCTTTCGGAGTAAGGAAAGCAGAGTAAAGGTCATACGTGTCTTACTACATCATTTTGATTGGAGAGGAATCAGAGCTTGAAATTGAAGAAGATGCCTCTGACTCGTATCTTACTCGATCACATCTTTTTGAGGGCTTCGGTAAACATATGATATAGCATCAAACATAGTAATCACACACTAAAGAGATAAAAACGACCAATACTATCTTAGATCACCTATCATCATTGCTTCAAAGTATTATAAAGCAACTTTCAGGTTCACTGTTTTCTATCTAATGTGCCAGTACTATATCCCGCTTCAGTCGGTCTGAGGCAATGAGGCTTAACAATTTAAGCTCCAATTTATTTTATATAACATTCATTGTTCTGTAACATTCTCATGCGTATTTATTATCCAAATCGAAGAAATCATCGGTAAAACTTCATCGATGCATTATTGCAACAATCGATTGTTATTCTTTATCAATCGTGCGGTATAATTAATAGATATCCGAAAAAATAGTATTTACAGCAAAATGTAGCATATACCCACTTATATTCTCGGTAAGCTGTTCTATAATTTCTGTTATTTTTTGTTTGAATTTACCACTAAAATACTAATTTCCAATATTCAGATTTTGAGGATGATTAGTAGGGAAGTTTTCTGCCCAAGTAGTTTTCAATAATTACGTAACTTTTACATCGGTATCAAAAGCAATTATGGAAAATTCTCTCAACGATTCGGTTACCAGAAATGGCACTTCTACTATGTTTCTCATCGTGAAGCAAAATAACACATTGGGGGGCTCCTTTCTTATTGGAAACAAATGAATATGCTCTCCTACTCCTATCATCCAGAATTTCTCGTATACCTCGGTGAAATTAATATTCAAATCTCTGAGATCCAAAATAAAATTTATTTGAAGTGTTTCCCGAAATTTGGTGAAAAATAGCCTCTGAATAAGAAAGAGATCCGATGGGTAGAGCGTAAACAAACAGTTTGCTTAAAAAGATGACACTGCAGAAGACGTAGGATTCGATAACAGCGGAGTCATCGAAGGAATACGTGATGCGTTCTCGTGCTCGCAGCTTAAAGAACAGAAATAAAGAAGGGAAAAAGGTGAGAAAGTCGTGTCCGCTACCGATTCTACACCACCCTCGTTTGAAAGGCATCATTTATAGGAAAAGCACGAGATCTTTTTATAGTAAATACCTCGTCAGTGAAGACATTAAGGATGAGGATCGAACGGATCTTTTAATAGATCAAAATGAATGAGAGTCGGTATGCTTCAGATAGCACTATTCCACCCACACTGAACTTGACACTTTCACCTTTTTTCACGTGCAATGGCCCCCTTGTTTCCAAATACATCGCTCTCAAGCGCCATCTCCGTATGTAGATATTGCTGTCTGATCAAATACGAGAGTAATAACAAGCAAAATTAAGGCAGAAATGCTTAATACTTCTCCCAAATCAAGTTTATCTGCATAATTTGCCTAGTCTGCAAACCAGGATAATTCAATGTGGAAAGGCAAATGGCAACAGGATGATATTCCCATGGATCAAACTCCCCATCGATTGATTCAGTGCGTTATTGCAATTTTTGTCAACTACAGTTCTATAAGGATGGAATTTTGACTGCTTCCACCAAAAGTTGGAAATACACCGTATATACTTTTCCATTCTTCGGCTGCTGTTTGCATGTAGTACAATTTGGGTATCTGAGATGACGATAAAACCCTAAGGATGGGATTCAATGCTGGATAGGATGTTAGGTCTTAGTTAGTCAGGGGCTTACATAATTAGTTCCGAAATTTCGTCATTCCTACAAAATCTTTTCAACCATTTTTCACTTTACGTCATGAAGTATCCGACCAACGCTTTTCGATAAATCATAGTAATTCTCAACCGATCATATCGACTTTTGCTGAACCTTTCCTTATTCTTAAATAAATCAGTAGTCTGCAGAGCCATGTTTACTCAAAAAAAAAGATCAAATAAGCGCTAAGTAAAAACGTTCAAGAATATTTTCTCCGTTTCCTCAAAAAAGGTTCTTTTTCTGACATTTTTAACAGCACGTTACATTACGGACCTAGGTACCCAAAGTTGAATTCTTCATGATGATAGCTCCAAAATATATCGATATCTCGAAACTATCATATGGAAATATCGTTTCTATATCTATCGATTACCGTGCTGTACGAAACCGCGTTACAAGGATGCTGCAGAAGGGAAGGAAATCTTAAGGGTCCTGAGCATGGGAAAGATCGTTCCAAATCAGATTTGGAAGCCTCGGGCCATTTTCATATTGATTTCCAGTGTGGCATTATGGTCTGAGGTTGTGCCCTCGGGATTCGGTACCCCAATCTCCTTTATTCAATATTTCCCCGTTCTTCTTCCTTTACGCAAATCTCCCGCTTTCTTCTCGACTCCGGAGGGTTAGTCGGACCTATTTTCATCCACGATCTTCGATGAACAAGTTCCTCCCCCTAACCAAAGAAACTCTCCGGAATATGAATAGTCTGATAGGTTCTATTTGCCTTTTGATTTTTGAAACATCGAGTTAGGGACATGGGAGATACTTAGTCAAAGCAAATCTTAGTCGTGATTTATTATAGGATGAAAATGTAACCCTATTCCGAAAAGAACATTAATTACAGAAATCTACCATTCACAGGAAACCAGATGCTGATTTTATTATCGTTTCTACTCCACGGAAACCATTGATTCAGGTTTTTAACTTCGTTAATCGCGAAATTTTTCATATGTTTGCCTCCTAGACTGAATTATTTCCTACCTATAATAATCTGTAAAAACTTTCCTAAGAATTTTTATCAGAATCTTCCTCCGCACGTACATTTTTGTTTTAAAAACACTAATGATTTTTAAATTTACATTTTCAAGTTTTCTTTGGTAGCTTTCTCAATTCGTAAACAAAAACACTTAAATTTTGTCTGATGAAAGGTCGATGAAAGGCAATACAGGTCTCAAATGAAAATGGGTTCAATTCCTCGATTAATTTGTAAAACAAGTGTATTTACATTCACATTAAAAGCCCGCGAGCCGCCATAATGCCTATGAATGCGGGTGTGAAAATTTTGATTTCTCTTTCCAGTGATCAAATGTATGCGTTTAATATCAGAGCAGAATGAAAGATACTTAACTTCAGTATTTTAAAAATATTCGTACTTTAAGTGAACAAGTTTAGCCAAAATTACTTCTTGACCAATATACAATTCCTTTTCGACATATGACATTCTTTCTCTGATATTTTTCACTGAAAACGGCCCTCCAATGATCAGGCTTGAAGACAACGCCCTCTGGATATCTCTCTTTAGCGGATCTCTGATCTGGTGTGAACAACCACCAGACGCCAATTAAGCAGAATTCTCTCCAGTTCGCATCCACTCGCAATTACGCTCGGATCATTCACATCGCCACTTCTTCTAAATTAGCGAATTTAATCTGGTATCCCCTTTGGCAATCCTACACTCTGTTAAGGTTCTCACCATCTCAGCTCAAATATCTGTCTAATCCGTAGTCCCTATTCTATTCCAATAGAGTACTATACTAGATACAATAGACTTTCTGTGTGTATCTTAAATGGATGTAGATGTAAATGTAAATGAATAAATCCCCGTCAATACAAGTATTTAGTTAACGTGAGGGCATATTCATAAATAGGTACATACCCACTTTAGCGATACGGATATGATTACTAATGTTGTATTTGTTTTTAAATTAATACTAATACGAAATAGCAATTTGATTTTGCTTCGGATTGAAGGCCCTACAGCGATTGTTTATCAATTAGGCCGAATTTCGTTAATAGATGGAGACGAAGATGGTGCCTTCTCAGAAGTTGTTACGAAAAATCGGTGAAATTTTCCAAAAGGTTTCATTGTGTATGATTTTAACTAATTTCACTCTGTAGTTATATTTAATATATTAATTTTCACAGAAGTCATTGTATATATTATGCGATATATCTGTCACAATGACCATTCAGATGCGATGAGAAAAATCGACCTACTGAAATATAGACGCTATGAGAATCCGATTCTAAATAATTTTTTTCTTGTTAATATTTTTAAGCAGAGAAGCAATCAGCAGAGAAATTTTTCAATCTTTTGTTCATACTTATCGAGATCCAGAATAAAATGTAAAATGCAAACACGTCAATACGTTCTCAGAATTTGTTACTTGGTCGAGAAAAAGATCAACGCAATAACAATTATTAATACAAATTTTCATAGAAATAAAATAGAAAACATTTAATGAATAAATTAACATACGCAAAATATTTTTCCGCGAGTTTTTAAGATAAACTAACTTTCATAATAAAAGGGGGAAACCAAGCGGGTGCGGTGTATAACATTTTCACTCGTATTTGGAAGATTTCAACGAGCGGAGAGTATCAGTTGACTTCTTGACAGAGGGCAGCCTTTTCGATTTTTCAGCAAGGATGGAAACAACCCCATCATTATCCCATACGCACCACGGGGCTCCTCAGGGTCGTGAAGCTTCTCCCCTTCACAGATTCATTTCCATTCCTTTCTTAGGAGTTCACTGACCCAACCCCCTTGCCCATTGAGGATTGAATACTGCGTCCACGTTACGAGTTGGTTGGGACCGTGCAATAAGAAACAACACCGAAGCCTCTTCTGAGAAATTTTCCATGTAAAATTTAGCTGGTCGTACTCAGTGCTCTCACCTTTTGAGTTTCGCAGACTGAATGGTGCTGCAGGTGTGAATGGGTGTGGTGCGCCAGGTAACTCGGCTTAAGAGTGACGAAAGACATAAGCCCCTCTTTACGCTAAAAATGTCCCAAATGCGGTGGATTCCTGGGGTCTTTCTGTTTTTTTAATGAGAAAATCTTCGGCATTTCCGTGGGAAAGTTTTGATCTAATCAAGCAGAATAAGTAGGAGTAAACAGTCGAACTTCCTTCTCGGAAAAGCTTTGTTTTTAGACCTCACGCACGATTATCGTATCTATTTGTGGCATAGAATTTGCGTAACTTTAAATCGGCGTAGGGAAACAACGAGAATTTATCGAAACGAAAACGGATTCATACAGATTGAAATAAAAAATAGACATTTATAGGAATTTTTCCAAAGCAACAAAGCAGTATTATATCAAGCTCTATAATTATATTAACATCGGGTTAGATCCGTGGTTATAAAAATTGACTGCATCTCAAAGAAGTCTCATTTGAAGGGGAAATTTAATCAAGAAATCATGATGGGTTTATTTTCAATTTAAATTCTTTTCCTCTCGTATGAATTCCATGTTCCTGTGAAGTTTATTTTGCATGAGGCTGGCCTGTCAGGCTTACATAAGAAATTTATAGAAGCTCTCTTTTATGATGAGAACAATTTCATGCTCAATATGATTATAAAAAAAATTGGGGAATACTTCCAAATATTGAAAACGACTCAATGGGGCATGGCTGAAAACATATGGAAACCAAAAGGCCAAAATAACCTTTTTATATTATATTGAATGATAATAATTGAATACATTTATATGGAATAATCCTGAAATCGAAATGGGAATAATACTTCATGAAGAACTTGAAATTTATATGACACTATAACTTACATTAGGGGCAAGAGGAAATTGTATATTAACCATAGGCTTAGAATGCAGGCATTTTTTAAATACACCCGTTCGATTTTAGTATTTCGTAGTCGTTCGTTCTTAAGTTCTTTCGAATCTACACTTGGCTAAAAGTTTAAGGTCCCTAATGGTGCACAACTTAATTCCATCTTCTGTGGATAATTTTGAAACCCCAGCTAGTGACAGCGAAGGCACTAAGACGCTGATTGCAGCAGAAATCTCAACGGATAAAGAGAATGACGGAGGGATCATATTCTCCCAAGAGCGATTAGCGATCCTGCTGCGGCCCATTAGGCACTCATAACGAAGACCACCTGCGCTCCCTTCTCTACCTCTGAATATGCCCTTTCAGGAGACACACCAAGGGGTATTGTGCCATCCAAAAGATCCCGGAAAAACCCAGGAAATTCTCAGAGAAAGTTGAGGAATTCCTGGTAAAGAAGGGGTTCCACTGCAATCCTCTATGTCTCCAAATGGTTTCAACGAGAAAAATAAAAATACTTGGGCATATTGGGCAAAAGACATTAAATTGCTATTCAGTATGCATAAAATTCCTCCAAAGTTACATTTCATTTAGTAAGTTAGTCTGTTTAATGTAATTTCCTGCTGCACGAGAAATATATCAATTTAATAGTTAAAACGATTGTAATTCCTTTTTCCTGATATGAAATGCGTGCGTTGTACCATTTACAATCTCCCAAATATCGCATGATCGACGTAAGATATCCAAAATAAAGTTTTTGTTAACTGACTACAATCATTAAAATACATTTAATTTCACATCTATTAATTCAAATTTTGCTTTGTTTCAGGATCATCGTCATCATCAAGCAGCACAAACGTGAGCTCAATACTTTTTTCAACAATTTCCAATTTTCCTATTCTAAATCTGATATCAAATACACACCACAATTCTTTGAAATGCATACGCACCAACATCACTAACTACAAATATTTTTTAAACAATGGATTGATTGGAATGGAAGGATTCTATAATACGGAGGAAGAGATCAGAATAAACTATATGTTGAGGCAACTATATCAGTGTAAGGCATCCGTATTTTTCTCGGAGTTCGCTAAAACAGATTACCAAAATAAATATTAAAAATAGTTCAGCAAAATGTACGCAGTCGTATTTAAATGGCAATTAATGCAGTAATGGTAATAAAAAAATACTTTCGGACCTTTTCAATCTTCAATGGTGAAAGTACAAACGTTATTTATTTGACATTATTTTCTGCTGTGTTTGTGCGAAATTTTATTCATTCGTTTTTTTACTAGATTGTCCCACCGCACCAACCTTCTCTTTTAACTTAATCCGCATCATAATCTGCAATACTCCTGAATCATAAAGCATTATTTCCATAATATTGGCGTATTTATCGGGAATTATTACAATTGTAAGATGAGGTGCTATCCTTATCACGATTCATTTATTGCAGCGCATTCTTATTCGCATTATAAATCTATGCTATTTCCGTATTAAATAATGATGGACAACAGTACTTTTAAATTTGAACCTTGAGAATAAAGACTAATACGAATGATGAGCCGTTTTCTAGATTCGTTTTACCGAAATTTCTGGTTCGTTTTACGAATAAACGCCGTACAGAATAGATGGAGAGTTTTGCCTTCGTCAGAATGGTTATGCAATCTACACCGTGGTTAAGATGGAGTAATAAACACGGTGGGAGAGCAAATGAGGCTTCGCATAGGAGGGGAATTGCGTACTACTGCTATCACTCACCGGTTCTTGGCTGCTGCCGCTCTGTCTCTTTGCCTCCGGTTCTTGAACCAGTTGCCCACTTGAGTAGGCGTGAGGCCCGTGGCCGCGGCCAGCTCCCGCTTCTTCCCTGGGTTGGGGTACGGGTCCTGCAGATACCATTCGCGCAACAAAGACCGCGTCCGCTCCTGGAAATTCCAACGATATCAGTTAAAGGGGGTGATTGAGTGTTCGACAAAGGGTGATGGGAAAGTGAATCGTAGATAAAAAAAATGGGACCGAGCTATTCTCAGACATTTAAGGTTATAATTTCGAGCTGCCATTGGCATGTAAAAGTATTCGTCATCAGGGTGTCCTATCTGCTGGGCGCAGGGGTCGACAGCCCCAATTTAGTATTTCCCAAACAAATCTGTGAGGACTCGCTTGCTATTATCGTTTTTATATAAATTGGTAATTAACCATGATTTTTATTACGATATTTTCCTTAAATTCCTTATAATTTCGAGAATCCACACATCAAGTTATCGTGACATTATATTAGAAATTATTTTCGTTCTTGGCGAAAATTACGAAAAATTCCTGAACTAATTTGACTTTCTCCAAGACATAAGAGGAATCAGGAATTTAAAGGTTTCCCAACGACTCAGCCAATCAACACGTCTTTTGTATTTTGAAATGTTGTAAAAATTTTCTGTAAACGATTTCTTAGCGATAGATTCAGACGAGGTTATATCATGGATTTAAACTTAAATAATTATGCTGCATAAGATAAAGTTCCCCGTAAAGTTACCAATTGATTCATGGATAAATATTGAAACTGTTGCCTACAGACGGTAAATATTTGCATTCCCACCGGGCAAATGACACCTTTATGAATGTTTTAAAGAAAGGAAGATTTCCATGTCGAAAATCTCTCTCTAATCTATAAATCCCTTTAAAATTGCCTCCTTTGAGAACATCTTAGAGTCTGGGATATCATTTTAGAGCGCCGATTTCGTTGATTTGGCCTTTTTAATAATGATCCCGGATTCCTTTAGAAGAGGCTATCTGTTCTCACGAGAGGCGCCTTTGAGTGGAATCACTTCCATCTGACTCTTCTAAGGGCTTTTGGGGAGAATCGTTAGATAAAGATATGAATTCCTTCTCCAATAGATAAATCCCAAGTCGACCCAACCTCTGCTGAGTATCGGAATGAACCGTATCAAGTCAAAGAAGAATATCCGATTCTCAAAGTTCAAGGGCATTTATAGTCTGCTTACACATATCTTTTTAAGTAATCAAGTATGAAATATATTTAGAATAGTATTTATAATGCATAAAAATAAAGAGGGACTTAGTATTTCATAAATTGATTTCGTTCCTTTGACAAGGCTCCTCGCCAAACCGGTCTATCAGAATATACAGAACGTATTTTGTAATAAGAATACTGCAATGGCCCGTCTAAAGTATATGGAATTCGAGGGTTGAATTGGGTGTCTGGAAATATCGATCAATTGAGCAAAGCTCCTTCACATGCATCAATAATGCAGTATCGCGTAACGTCTACTAACTTTTCCGCATTTCCGATGACCAAACTGGTGAGATAACTCAAGAAATAGTCGTTGGCTTATTCGATGGTTGAGGGTGATTGAGAGACGCCTGTAGTTTTGATTGGAATATTTTTTTAAGAAGTGCTCACCTTGAAGCAATGTGTCCTTTGCTCCCCATCCCAGATGGTGCGTGGCAGGGGGTGCTTCTTCCTCACTCTGTACTTGTCGACTGGGCCCAAAGGCCTTCCTCGAAGTCTCTCAGCCTCTGCGTAATGAGCCTCCAGCCACATTGCCTGCAAAGAGAATCAAAAAGCATGTTTCTTAAAAGAAATCTCCGAACCACACAAAGAGTTATGGACTATTTCAATTTAATTATTATTAACTAATTGCGATTATCGTATCGAATTATTGCAACATTCACTAGACATTTAATATCCCCTGTTTTAGGAAGGTCTTCAAATGATGTTGAATTCTGTATGAATTCCATAAGTAAAGCGTGAAATACTTAAGCGTCAAAAGATATTACGGCGTAGGGTATATCAGTTTGATATCATTCTATTCATATAACTATGGTTCTGCCCACACATTCCCTACCGCTTTCGTTACCCCAATTATACCTAAGTGTAACGCATCCTATTTCATCTCCCTTACTCGAGTGTGATTTTTTCATTAAAATATCCTTAAATTTTTTAAAACGTAAGGCGATCATAATGTTCTCAGAAGACACTTTTTGTGGTTCACAAATGGCTATTGATACCTTTAATTTTTAAGATAGTTAATTCTTTGCGATAATCATTAGTCCTATAAAATAAATCGTGGGAAAAACAATATAATGCCTCAACAGGATCATCCTCATTTTACGAAAAGGATCCGCTTTGATTTCATCTCAGCGTTCCGGGTTCGAGTCCTTTCTGGAGCACGTAAATCAATCCTCCCTCACTCCCTGAAGCAATGAACTCCCAACGAACGTAATTTGGGGTGAACTCTTCCCAAAGGCGAATTTCAAAATTAATCTTCCTGTCGTTTACAATCAACACGAGCATCTTCTTTTTTTACAGAAAGATAAAAGCGGAAGGAGTACAAAACGTTTCTTAGCATTTCGAAAATCCGTCCTGAATTTCCATCTCCTGCTTCCATCTCAAAAACAGCGCAACGTGAGGAAATATTATCGCTCATTATGACTGTCTTGCACGTCTGGACGCAACTTTTAAGAATCCCTTAAAGCAATAGAGTTTTTAGAAACGTTCAATTTTATAATAAATATTTTATTACAGGCAGATTTATATTTATTTATTTCACAATCTTTCAAAAAACTATTAAAATATTAAACGTCTTCTTACTCAGAAAATGGTAATTTTTCTTGGCGGAGATTGTTCAAACGTTTCTTCGTATTTTCGGGACCAGCATCATAGGAATTGTCATCAAAGTGATTCTAAATGGTGTTTGGAAATGCACCAATGTTTTTCTGTAAGTAATTTCACGGAGGTCCAAATCCATCTAATGTTTTGTTTATAAACACCGAACTGAGGATCGAATTACTTGTGTTCACGATTAACTTTATGTTTATACTCTCCTTTAAATCGATTATGTGCATGCGGTTTAATTGGTGAGCTAATTAACATTTTTTTGGGGTCGTAGTTACGGAAGTGTTTCGTAAAGAAAACATATTCATAGGTTTCTTTCTTTCTTCAACATCACTATGGATCTATGAATTATTACTGTGAATTGAATTAGGAGGTTGACAGTAAATCATTTTCCGCATTGAACTATCAAGTCTAGTATCTCTATCTATTTGTAGTTCGTCGTTTTATGAATAATTGCGATTTAAAATGTACTTAGCAGTTTGCAAATACTTTCAAAGTTCAATAAGTATGACTATCATCTATATTTGAGTGGATATGTCCAAATTATGATTTACACTAGTATACGATACATAATTAAAATAAATGTAAATATTCTCGCAGGAAAATGTGACCACAGTTTGTGTCGCTGTTTTTCATCTGCTTCTCTTACATAAGAAAGATTTCAATTTATTTATTTAATCGTGTATTTTATAAATCACTTACTACGCACGTATATTCTTCACTAGTTGCAGAGCAAACATTTCTTGTTAATATTTCAATGGCGATAAAACGTAAGAACCCGCTGGTGCCCCCTGGGGGGGACCGCCTCACTTAGCATCGCCCTGCTCCCATCCCAGAGCGTGTATATTGCTGTATCCATGATGTATCACGTGGATGGAAAGGCTCCCCACCGGAGAAGAATCGAGTTTGTTACTCATTTGTGTTAGCAGAGTGGATTGGGGAGGGGAAGAAAGGGTTCGTAGAAGCAGAGCACTAGTTTCACAGGCGATGCGTGAAACGCTGTTACTCCTCCATAATCCCCACAAAAGGCAACTTTTCTCCATCCCTCGCAGCGCCTTGCCAAAACTCGCCCGGATACCGTGAAATGCAATTTCGGATCCGCCGGTTGAAGCAGCCTTTTGATGCGACTTACAAAAACTCATCGCCGGGATCATGCGCCGGAAACTTTCCATTTCCCGCTAAAGCGTCCTCCGTATCCCATCTCCCCATTTTTATCTCTTTCTTTATTTTCCGATGTCGTTGCCTCTCGTTTTTTATTGCGACGTTTATTCCCCGGTGGAACAATGGTTCGCGAAATTATTTTCTGTTCCTCTCCGGATAAGATTTTTCCCGCGTAATAGGATAAGGTGGGGCGGTTTCGAAAATTCAGGGATTAAATTTTGAGGTATATAAATATCGCGCTATTATAACAAAGCCTCTCGAATGGAATGCCACCAGGAAGCTTTTGTTTGTCTCCTCGGCTTATAAGAATTTGATAGCCTCGTTAAAGTTTAAAAGACCGTGATGTTAATGTATGTATGTCCTATTCGTAAGATAGGCAAATACGCAATAATACTATAGAAAATTGTGTTTCAACAATCGGTGCTCATTTCCTTATCATTTGCTTCACCTGAACATGTCCACAAACTAATCTACATCTAGGAATGATCTGGTGCTTTCCCGGCGTATAAGATGAATGAAGCGTTCTTGGGTTCAGTCCTGAAGATGGCTTCTACGGAGGAAGCCGAAACGTCGACCATCATGGAGATATTCATCCGGCTGGAAACCCGAGAACGCTTCATTCAAAGCTACATCTACATAAATACCCTGCGAGCCGCCTTTCGGCGTGTGGCAGGGGATTCAAACGCCATTGAACAAATGAATGAATGAAAACACTATGAATGTATTTTTTAAAGCAATTAAATATATCTTCCCTGTCTATAATGCATTCAGCCTGGAGGCCGGTTTCATCCTCCTACCCTACACCATTCAATACCAGAAGCTCTGGTTAGGGGTTGAGGTTTACTACGCAATAAGAGAAATGAAGTAGATCTCTACTACTTTCATCATTAAGCCATCCACCTAATTGTTTTTTACAATTCCCATTCGCACATGTCACTTGTATTTTTCTGTTTCAAGAATTCACATAATGACTGCATTTTTTAAGGGGATGGTAGAGGGTTAACGACTTGGAAAGTAAAATTAATATGGTCAAGCGTAACTTTTTGGAACACAACACACATGTTGAAAGAAGAAATACTTAGTAATTTCCACAGCAGGTTTATTGAACGACTATTTTTGTCAACGGGTTGACATTTTCAGGTGTCAACCCGTTTTTTTCATCTTTTTAAATGCACTTACTAAAGTAGTTACATCTAAAGAGATGTTAACATATAGTTTTTATTTTTCCTACCATTCTGCACTTATGTGAGACCTATTGGGGGTACATGCATACAGAATACCGTCATGGGCTTTCCTATTTTTCCCAACAATATTCTTCGTTGACCTTATCTTAACCACGCCAAGTTTTCAGGATATTTATGGTGATATTAGTTATGTACAAACTAGACTGAACAAAGCGACTTAAATATTTCTTCTGTTTGAATAATAGCAAGTGGCGTAAGTTCTTTATATTCTCATTTTTCCAGATGATCGTAGATTTCTATTACTTCCCTGCACAGATCCTAATTATCATCCTTCCATTCTATATATGGATCGGTTGCGAGAAGAAAGAAGAAGAAAGAGTAGATTACGGCGTCAGAGGCCTCTTCCATTGTTTCATGAACGGTCGAGAAAACGATGAGTTCCACACGATCATGAAAATTAATTGCGACTCTGAACAAGGGTTTCCATTCTCGGCGCAATCAAACGACATTATAATCTCTTTTAATTCGGTTCGTAATACTTTTTCCGCGTTAGTTTTTATCTGATCCGGAGGCAAAAAGCGAGCAGCTAATGAATATCGTGTTTGCTCTCCCTCTCTCGAGAAATACACTCGCCTCCGTATCGAGAGAGATAATCTGACGCATCAGCTCACCGTATCCTCTACTTAAGAATTTTAACGCACTTCTGTATTTTTACAGGGAAGATAAGGGCCTAAGCCCTTCCCTCACGGTTCAGATGTTTCCCATCCTCGTGCGATCACACTCCCGAAAAAGGAAGGGATTCTAATTAAGATATAATGCTCCGGATATTTCTTGGGAGTTTAAGTCACCCTGACTTGAGTGCTACCGATCTCGGTCGAAGATGCCCCCTTAAGCGCGAAGTTAACGATGTAACGCGTGTGGGAAATAACTCAAATTACTCTAAATCATAACTCGTACTCTTGATATTCTTCTTTAGGATGACCAGAGAGAGAATCTGTATAATTCAAGATCTTATTTGTACTTCATCAGTTCAAATAAAGACAATGGGTGATGTTGTAGACGAAGAAAGTGTTTTAGGGTTCAATTTTAGTTCTTAAGTGAGAGAAAACATGAGTCGTATGGGAAATGCTTTAGTAAACTATGGGTATCAGCTTAGTTAGACAAACTTCCTTCGTATAGCCACTTTTGTAATAAGGCGACAAAGTTATTCCACTTCCACAGTCATTATAGAGGTTAAGGAAAGCGGAAATCAGAGGATCTGCGGTACAAGACGATATTATCAAAGGAGTGGAGTTATTACAACAACAATGAGTTGAGCATGTTGCTTGTCTTCCTCTATGATGGAACGCATTTCTAAGGACTTCCCCCTGCGACAAAACTACAAGGCAGGTGCTATAGGGAAACCCCTATTAAGGAAGAAGTGTTGTAAGAAACAGAGACTATGTGGCATCGATGAGTGCTATTCTCGTATAAATGCTAATTTTTTTACATTATAAAATTTACTTTTCCAAAAGACCAACCTTGAAGAACAACTAACTGTCATTATCTATCACATAGACCATTATCAGCTTCAAAGGTGTGATCACCTTTATGTAAGATTATCTAGATACAGGTATTTGTATTTCAGACTTATACTTCAACAATTTCAGAGTTGATTATTGTTGCGTAAAACAATATTGATTTAAAAAAATCACTTTTCCCTGCCAATAAATGTTCTCTATGGTAGCATTACGAATGACGCATCACCACAGGTAAAGATTCGTTAATACGAAGTTCTTATGAAAAAAATCATTGTCGTATTTTTTTTAAAATGAGGTCTGAAATGTAATTAAATATTTTTGGTAGCAGGAAAATTTCTATCCGGGAATCACGCATTCATTTTATTAATGTAATATTATAATACTTGCTTACTAGATACGTAAAACAGAACCTCTCTACCTCCGAATGCCTTTGTTTCAAACTGTGGTTGCGACAAGTCTCGTGGAAATTAAATATTTCTAGCTCTATGGAGGTAGGACTTCTCTCAAAGAATTAAATTCTCTTGAAAGAATTTATCAATGAAGAATGAAGCTAAAATTTCTACCTGGGATATTTCTCTGAGTCTCTTCATATAGTTATAGCCATCATCGGTATTCATGTTTTGGTTGCGAAATGTGCCAAGTATTTTTAATGGTATTAGGATGCTTATTATGTATCCTGAGAATTAACACGATGACGAACCTGCAGTCTCGCGTGGGATGCCCTCCCAAAACGATGGCTCTCAAGGATTCTGTACAGCTCCCGGAATCGTCCGGCCCGGAAAGCGACAAGGGCGCGTGCGCGGAGCACAGCCTCGCTCCGGTCTAACGCCGCGACGTCAGGATGCGCGACGGGCAGCGACCAGAGGAATCTGGCGAGCCTATCCACGTCACCGCTTTCCTCTAGGGTCTCGCAGACGGCGGCCACCTGCGGAAGACATGTGCCAGTTAATTAACAATTGCGAGGAGACAGTGGAAAAATTTATTCATTACTTAGCTTTACAACGGAGGCATGTACAGGCTTACAAAATGGCGGGTCTATCGGAAGGCACCGCTCATGGAACTGGGTGCTTGACAGTTAAAAAAGAATGAAAGATATTCAGATACTGTTTTCATGTTTGTCTGATGTGGACCAAAATACTTTTTTCCCTTAATTATAACAATAAACTATCGAAATTTTAGAATATCACAAAAGACGAATTTAACTATGTCGATTTCGTAAATAATAAGGATAAACAACATAAACTACGCCACAACCTAAATTTACTAAACAGTTCAGGTATCGACGCGTACAGATACAAATTAGATGATATCACGAGCCGAAATCCGAGTAGGTCAACATATTCAAGTGGTACTGTATATAGAGGGGCATTTTTTGTGATATAGACCTACCGCTATGTCGTAGCCTAATTATTAGATTTGTTATCTACCTAAATTTACTCAGGATACTTGTTCTACGCAATAAATTATTTCAGTAGAAGATTTTATCATGCTATACACTTGATATATCTTTGTCAATGTTGGTGTCTTTGAATAACATAAACGATGAAGTCATAATTATAAAGTTTCGTTGATTCTCTACGTTAGTCAACAATTACAGGATAAGTTTCGATATCCTTTTTTTGTTTAAAAGTATATCTATGTTTGATGGGTCTGACAATAAAAGAAATGAGAGAGTCATAATTTCTGGCATAATTCAACACCGCCATCGTCGGATTTCTTCATATGATAGCAAAGAAAGCTTAGGACTCTTTCGTCGAAGAAAAGAAAATTTGTAGGGTATTTTCTCTTGGAAGTCATCCTTGTATTGAAAGACCAGTTCCTTCTAAATCGTGATTGCCTGCATTCACTCTCATCCACCCTGATACCTATCAACGTGATAACACAGATGCATGAGGGAATTTCTATTAACTTTAATAACCCCGAGGGCTACTTTCTCCGATATCGCACTCGATAGCGTCTTTCCCGCTCACCCCTGACCCAAATGCCGGAAGCTCCTCCTAGGGTCGTTGCCACACTAACATCGTGCACGTCTGGTCGCGCTGCCATGAACTTTAAGAGATACGCGGCAGTAATTAGCCAGGGCGAGACTCATTACTTCCTCCCTCGACTTAAGGGACGACCACCCTCGTTAACGGGGAATGACTGGAGATTTTCTCGACTGTGGGAATCTGTGCTCTTGTCCCTCCCTTCTCATCACCATCTTAAACCGCAATCGCTTAAGCAGTGAGAGAAGGGAGCCGTGGGGGTGCGAGCATGCGCACAAATTCGATTGGCGATGAAGCGTAAACTACGTTCTTCCGATTGCCGCTCTGCGAAAGATTCTTCCCGTACTGCTAATTCCACGAAGACAGTTCTTACCAACCGGAATGCCGCTGCACGATGGTATCTATGGCGAATCTAGAAACGTGCCAAGGGTGAGGGCGGGTTGGGGTTGTAGCTGACTTATCTACTCTAATATTATGAGCCCCTTAATTCTCTTCGATCGGCTTGACTCCTTCACCTCCAATCAATTTAATTCTTATAATTTCGTGAAAAGTTCGATGCATTTAAATTATCCGATATTATTATTTATATTTTCAAGGATTTCCTTGTGATTTTTACGCTATTCTTTTATATCATCATTTTTCCGTAGTAAAAGAAGAACGCAAACAAAACAAAATCGGCACCCCTGTAAGATTTCGCGGACATCTTCTGCGGATGTATTTCATTCACGTTTGTTCCATGAGGTTGTTCGACGTTCTAAAACATCGATGATCTGTAAATTCAGGGACAGTAAAGATGACGTGAACTTTATTATGCGAGCCCCCTGCTACACCGATCTGATAATGAGCGTAAATAAAGAGAATTAGATGCTAGGACAATTCATTTTTTCCGAGAACGGTTTCCAAGAGCAACAGACTAAAGACACCTGGTGTTTACACCCCTTGCAACACTAAAAAGCGACTTGTAAAGATTTAATTAATATGCAGATATATATGAGATAACTAAAAATGTGAACCGTTAATTAAAAACATTGAAAGCTAGACTCTCTAAGTGACTTGCCTACAGGCAGACACTATTCTCCCAAGGCATATAGTGTATCAATCGCATCCCCTGCGCATACGCTCTCGGGAACTAGGCGTCGCCTTTAAAATGGCAGCATGCTGATGTTGTCTAAACAGATCCCCGCCATCTCTAAGTGGGGGTAAGGGGATCAAGGGGCGACTCGCATCCATGGTCCTCGAGCTAAAGGGAGAGAGAGATCTATGGCGCTATTCTATCTAGGACATGCAACAGTACTCCGCTTCCAATCACACAGCGCAAATAGCGAGAAAATACGCCGCGCTCTAATTATCGGCTAAATATATTTCATAAGATTGCACAATAGAAGAATCTCATATTCTAATTACCTATACATGGAAGGTCAATTTTCATTTCCATCGCAACTACGTACGTCCATGGCGTCAAATTAATGCGATTTTACTTCCTTATTGGCTACATTGTTCCGTGAAAAAATCCAGGAAAACATATGACAGTGTATTTGCTATGTAATTTTGTAAAATAATGCAGAAAATATACATAATGCATCCTAGATAATTGGTTTCCAACTTCCAAGTAATCTTTCATGAAATACGTGAGTTTCGAGTTCTCCAGCAGTACCTTTTAACATTCAACAATATCCAATAGAGATTTTATAACTAAACACATCATAAAAGGTACAACATAGCTGCATAAGTTTAAATATCGATTACTTTTATTGATGTAATAATATTTTTAAATACAAGGATGATTATTATTGATTGAGGCTCTTTAAGGGATAGTTATGAGTGTTTCTTGCACTTCATCGTTGATGGAATGAGCAGAATCTTAATCTTTTCTCGCAGAATTTCTTTTTGACATGAGCATTTTCGTTAAACTGCTCCCCATTTGATTTTTTTGACAAATATCTCATTGAATTTTTTTATGGATGTGTGAAATTGTCTTTAAGGAAGGAGCTAGGATAGCCGCAAATTTGCAAGGAAATTAAACATGATACGATAGGTTTATCTCGTTTTTCAATGAGCCTTTATAAGGGTGATTCTTATGTGCAAGACTCTTGAGTCCTCAAATAATAGGTTGGAAAGCAAAATCGATTGTTTTACAATCATAAAAGACAGGTTATATAAAATAACAAGAAATTTGGCGAGTTTCGGCCAACTATGAGACGTTTCTGCGGTTTCAAAAGACTAAATAAACTACAAGCAGCTTTCCCTTTCCTATCTGGTTTTATCTATGCGAAAAGGCCATCAACGAATAGATAACAAAACGAATCTCTCAGAGAGATGGAATGATTGGGAGACTTATCCTTACCACTGCACAGGCTTATCATATCCACCCAGCTTATGAAGAAAATTTTCACCGGAAAACGTGGAAGCCGATTTTCGGTATCGATACCCATTCAAATATCCCGATTAGACGTAAAATGTTGGTAAATTTGGAGTGCTCGAATGCTCGATATTCGGATTTGGGTTTCCAGACCGTGACCAAATCCGTAAGGAACATTTGCTGCACTTACTTCCATTTCCATTAGATGGATATATAGACAATGAGATGAGATAAAATGGGCATTTGTATAGAAGCAAGAGGACGAATTTTTCCTATCTTATGTTGCATACTCATAAAATAAGTTACAGATGAAATGTACACGACCTTTGGATTCATGAAGAAAAAAATTAAATTTCAATGATATAAGTAATGTCCCTACCTACCATACTATGAGGAATGGACTATTTTCATTTGTCATATGGCTCAGGATAGAGAAAAATGTATCTTTCATTTTCTTTAGTCCCAGTCTTAATTATGGCTGTGATAAAATGAAAGCTACTAATGTATGAGTGAATAATAGCACTAATCAAGGTCTCTCCTTACGGAATGTCAAGAAAAGTGTTACTCATAGAGTCATTGTACTTCACTTGCGTGGACATGTTCCTCTTATAGCATTCTGGCTCAGTGAGGAAAGCAATGGCCAATTACCTCATTCCTCGTCCTGCCTAGTGAACCTCATTCCTCTATGCCAGTAGTATGCCTTAGTAGCTTATGTACCAACCGGTCTTTGGGCTGAATACCTTACAGATATCAATAATAACAACTTTCTAGTTCATGAAAATTCTCCGATAAGAACACCTCTACGGAAACTTTGATGCGATTTTATTTAATGATTGCGATAACCTGGCCTCTCCCTGCAGGCTGATTGTTTTCTTGATATATTCACGCTGAAAATCAAGGTAAATCACTGGCTTGTGTTATTATTTGAATGAAATAAACGTAATCGATTTCGCATACTGGTAACAACCAGATTATCTACCCAAACCTAAGCTTACTACGCATCAAAACAAAATTTTTGAATTCTCTATAATGAAGAAGAAAGGTGAAATAGAAAATCATGAAAAATAGCAAAGGTTGGATTCCAAATAAACAGATTAAAAAGCATTGGTAACAACAGAGATACAAATATTAGAAACGAATCTCTTCAAGGTAAACAACAAAAGGAAGTTAGAAAAGCAGTTGATCGAATTATAGAACTTTATTGAGTTTTATGTATTAAGTATTCAGATTGAATTTCAGACTCACAGATTACGTGAATGCCAGCAGATATAGATTTAAATATAAATCGTAAATGATAATTTTTTTACCATAACATTAAAAATAAATAGCCATACGAGTCAATAAAGTACCTAACTCCTTTCATAACTGCATTTGCTACCGAATAGGCATTTATTTCTGTTCTTTCGTTGACATAGTTTATTTATTCTCACAGAAGTAAAAATCTGCAGTGAAAGATTAGTTATTGATCTAACGGCTTCAAAAGTTGTTCCAAAAGTACCTCTTCATCGTTTTACCTCTAGTATGAAGCGACCTGATCTGGAGGATTTAGACTTACAGACGCCAAAGACGGAAAATCAAGATAGAACCCTCCATTATAAATAACTTTAACAAAGAAATAACCTTTTATAATTAGCATAAAGTGCGTTCTAAAATAAATAGAAATATATAAAGTGATATTATGATATGCAATCAATAATGAATAGGTAGTTAAATGAAATATGTTACAGGTTTTTTCCGTGAAATCTTCATTGATAATTTTGCAAGGGCTTCTCAAGGGACAAGCCCCTCAGTTTGCGCTTACAAATCTGTCCCTAGGCTCAAGATATCGGCAATACCTGCCATAAAACGGATGAGTTCTCGGAAGACATGATTCTTCTTATTAACTGCGTCTATGCGCAATGCTAAATTTTAGGTCGTCAAGTAAATGCAATCCATTTTCATGCAAGCAGCCGCTGCCGATAAATGCAATGAAGTATCGAGTCTGAAGCAAGGTAATAAACGATACGCACAATTATATTCTGCATCGAGTGTCATTCCGTTTCCCGCTCCTATTGGCACTATTTCGAATCTTCGATGTGACATTTGGTCGGTTGGTGTGACTGCTCCAAGGGGCGGAGCGGTTGTCATGCTGCAGAGTGGATGCGGGGAGAGGGAGGGGTTGGAAAAGGCGATTCTACCTACTGTATAAACTCGGCCATCGCATGTGCCTGCAGAAAGGAGGCGGGAAAAGCGAGGAGGGGATAGGCCAGGTGAGGGTGCCGCTGCCATAACATTTGCCCCCGTGCATGGGAGCGAAAGATGGGCGAAGGGAAGAGATAGCGGTAGGAAGATCCGCTCGGAATAGTTTCTTTCGCGACAGCGGTAATATCCCACTCAAGTTATTCCATTATGAGAGTCAAGGAGAAAGGAAAGAGTGGAGCTGAGGAAATTGCGGGTTGAAGGAATTCTTAGAAGTAATCTCGGTCGTTCCTCATTATATCATCGAATTAAACACATAGTGATTACCACCGCGTACTTACGGCTACCGAAATGAGTTTCTTGAGTCGAGGTTAAAGAAGATTGAAAATAGTACTAATTAGGAATCAAATGGTTGCGACAATTATGACTATGACCTCTAACGTAATGGAAGATATCAAACAAAGATAAAGCAAATGGTATGAATACGTAAAAAACTACAAAAGACCTGGAGTAAGCGATTCTTTTAGTATGAGAGAAGCAGAAAAGGATGATATGGATGAAGTTCGAGGAATGATTGCGGTGAAGCTTTATGGCTTTAATATGGTTAAAAAAACCAATAACAGAAGAGAATGGAGACCGGAAAAGAAGTGACTCAGACCTTTCAAAATAACTGAATATAAATAATTACTACTTTAGCTACTACAATTAATCATAGATAAAGCAGTCAGAGCTCAAGGGGATAAGGTATGATCAATGCATCTATATGGACATGCCAACCATCTTATAAATATTTCATCCAATGATTCTCTTAGTTATAAAAATCCAGTTATCAAAAGAAAAACAAAATTATATACTACAATGCTAACAAGTAGTCACAGAATATTACCAAAAAATGCATTAAACTGATTATCAGCAAGTGCGGGGCAAATGGTAGCGGAAGAAAACAAAATAACAAAGAGAATAAAAGAAAAGAAATATGACAATGAATGCATAACATAATGCTAGCGAGTTGAGAAATTCAAAACATAAACATATTAAGTTTGAATTTAGAATAAATACGATAATGTATTTGAGATAGTTATACATATTACATATTACAAATTACGAAAACCGTATTTTCGTTTGATTCTGTAGCTTGTTCCTCTCTAATTAACCTTAATTGCACTAAGAATTGAATAAATTAAGTTAAATATGTAGAGGCTATCACGTGGTTTGTTCTCCCAGGGTAATGATGAGAAACATTCTGGTAATAGCCTGAAACGATCATGAGTTGTGATTTCCCTTCATCTTTATCCAAGTAGTCCTTTTTTACATTAAAACGCCTTCACTATAACAAAAACGCGTTTTAACTTTATCATTTAATCGAAACAGGTCGAAATATAACAGAAATAGAAGACATCCCATTGAAGAAATCTCATCCCAGTAAATTCACATGAATACACAAAATCTTTCTTGCCAAACATTTTCTTATTCGTCATTCTCGCTCGTTCTAATATTATTGATTTTTTATAGCGCCAATTACATCTTCTGAATGTTGATATGGGTCACCAACAGTTTGAAATGTCAAGTCCTACAAGAAACCGGTAAACAATATTCAATACTGCATAATCTCGTGTAAAATCCAATATATGCGTGCTGTGAAAAGTCACCGAAGATTCATGAGAGCAATAATACGGTGATTGCCGAAAGGATGAACCTTGAATCAACAATAGTTTTCTCTATCGATTTCAGATGGCAAATAGCTTAATAGAAATCCTCAAACCTATCACTACCTTCTTGTTTACCACTCCAAATCTTCGCGTTACTTGGCCGCGTCACTACATTCAGACAACCCCGAAGAAGCCCTAGGATTCCCTATGAAGACATCGGCAAAAAGTTGAGAGAAAGAGATCTGCCTGAGCACTCTTTGCCGACGGATGGGCTGGCGGAAATTTTGAATGAAACAGTTGCAAATAGGGGGATGTGCCACGGTGTCATGAGAGCGTGCACCTCCCTCCCCATTCGCCCGTTGAAGTCTCCATTGAAAAGAAAGGTGTGGACAAGGGCAAGCGAAACCTTTTGTGCGAAGGGTGTGATGTTTGATAATGGCCGCGAGACGGAGTGCATAAAAGATCGAGAAATGGCTGCGGAAGAAGAAAAAGAAGCGTCGGTGAGGAGGAAGACGGCACATCGGCGATAGGAAGCACGTATCGGTCGGATGATTCTCACGCGTTGAAGGGACTTCGACAAAGGACTTTTTTGTCGAGTTGACCTCCCGGGCCAACCGAAATGCTCCTGGGATTTTCAAGTGTTTTGGGATGTAATGAGTCGTAAACGCTTTTGTCGCGTAGGATTGCCACCGCCGGTAACTAGCCTCACTTCGACTTGCGTTCCCAAAACAATGATTGAATAGAAGATGCTGGGGAGGATCCCTTCGATTGCGACTGCTGTGCAACGGATTTACAACGAAAAGATCTGCTCCAACTTCACAATAAGTAACAAATAAATGAAATCCACTTCTCGATTTACCACATTTTAGGGGTTCAATCGGACCAAATGCCGATCATCTTGACAATGCGGCAATTTTTGTTTTGAATCTCTTGGAATATTCCCTTCTTGGACCAAAACTTTCACCTTACGACTACACTGTAATACGCACGAGGTAAATCAAAATACTCATACCCACACAATATAAATCGTGATAGCAGATATGAAAGAATTCATTCGAATATTTATCGCAAGGCAAATAGAAAACCAAAATACGCTTTCCATATTTACTCGAGACTGTATCAGCAAGTCCTGATGGTTATATCGAATGTATTTAGCTACCATTATTTCGCTTGGATACCCTTTCACAATTCACAAGCTATATAATTAATTCATTGAATGTACGTGGTAGTCATTAGTCGTAATTTGATTTCCAAGGTAAAGATCATTCAATAGAATATTTAAAATTTTAATAAACAGTGAACTATAATTAATTAAACAATTAATTTGATAATGAAACCTCGTATTGAATTCAAATTGTATTCAAACAAGATAGAGCTTGCAGAAATCAATTTCGAAGGCTTAACGAGAGTTAAAAATATTTCATTATGAATAATAAATACGTGAAATGCTAATGCAGTAGCTAGTTGTGATTAATTTCTAAATTCAAAAAGTATATTGGATTACATGTCAGTATGAACATTTTTGAATTATTGCATGTCCTTTAGTTCAAATCTTCTTTCCTTTCTAAATAATTAACTTTTCAATAGAACTGTCTACTTCCACAGGAAACCGCTGATGTCTGTAGACGTTATCGATTGATTTGCCTAGTACGAGGGCTCATATCAAAAACCTACCCGTTAAGCAGCTCAAGTATCGCTATGAGAAACCGATGTCTCGCACATGAAAGGCATCATTTCGGTCTGAAAACCACAAAATGCGGGATATCAAAGTGGTGAGCCCCTCAAATAGGGGATTAGGTGTTAAACCGCGTAATGTGTGATAGGTACTTTTTTACGAAAGCCACAAGTACCGTCGCTAGCACCTTAAAGAGGGCTCACCAATTATTCAGTGTGCTTCAGTGCTAAATAGGAAGGTATATTCTTTGTTCATTCTCGTTTAATTGAATATAACTACCCGCAGTCTTTGCAGATAACAAAGCGTCGATCCGTCATAACAAAAGTTTATTATTAAGGCTTCTTCAAGTTACAGATGCCTCACAAAATTTTTATTTGTAGTATCGAATAAAAAATTCATAGCTCACGAATCCCGAGAAGCAGGCCGTTAGGAGGATAAATTAAAAAAACAAAAATAAATGTGCCTGTTATGAAATGAAAATAATGAAAAGAAAATTTTACGGCAATAAATTTTTTAAACAGTTACCGTTTCCGATTTACGGTAAGAGTCGATAACAGGAATGAAAAACTGTAATCTACAATTTTCTATTACTAATATGAAATTTATTTTATTCACTCAACAAAAATGGATGCACATTTTCTTAAGGTGTAGTCCATGGTTAGCAAACTAGCCTATTAACGCCGATATCCTGGGTTAGTTAGTCTGGAATTTACAAGGACTTAAAAATTATAACATATAATATTGGTTTCAGTAAAATAAAAATCGTCTTGTAAATAATGAAATACAATTATTAATGTCTAATGAAATCCTAAGGAAAATCATTGTTATAACGTGCATTGTGTTATTCTCTGCACTCTGTATGATTTGCTTGGTAAAAAAATGATACTCTAGATAATCATCAACTGTTGCAATAATAAGAAACACTGGTAAACTGTTAGTATCTAAAATTGGAAACCTCGCACCACGAATTCCATTTCGATAGCTTTTAGCGCGTATACATTAAGTTTAGCCACCCCTGATGTAGACAAACAGCTGACAGTTTTCATTGCAAAATTAACTTGCTCGCCAAAACCCCCGAGAGCTTTAGTCCGTCATCATCTCGTCTTCCCACGATCGCATCGGAGCCCGTGCGACGCATTTATTTACTTTTTCGTGGTCCATCAATGATTTTTAAAGCTTTCGATGGTCCCCATAATCCCCAAAAAGAGAAGTCGAGAGGGGAGGCAGGACTGGCGCCAGCCAAAAGATTCCAGATTGGAGAAACATCCAAAAAACATAAGTGAGGCTGTGAAGGAGTAGGGATTATGTGGTTCGCGTCAATCAAACCAAGACAAGGGGTGCCTAACACGGCATCCCTTCTCTTCCAAACAGGTCACTCCGATCAACTGCGCGGGAATCGGTTGTATTGACGCTCGGAAGATAGGACGGCAGAGTTACGCATAAACCTCGCTCGGGCACTCACAAATGAGCGGAGTTCGAGCGACGGAGAGAAAGTTCGGAGCCTAATATTAAGTTTGTTAGGCAGTACGCGGTGGTACTGCAATCCGAACGCATCAACGTTCCATTTTAACGCGATCTGTGCCCGCTCGTCGACTCCTGTTTGTTTTCTTTGTTAATACGATCCGGATTATAGTTTCGATCCCGCGCTCATTTCCATAGGCCCGGCAAATCTCTTTCAACGCGGGTATCCGGAAAAGCACGAATCAATTTTGGCACCCGTGAAAATGCGGATGGATGTACGGAAAGGAATTCAAAAGTGCGAAACGGATTGGAAATAATGCAAAAGAGTAATGGCCAGGTCGTTGATGCGGATGGATTTTGTTTCGATTCGTAACTTTTTTCAATGGCGTAGGGAAGCGGACTCTGAGGATCTCCCATTACAATACAGTGTTTTGCGTTTTTTCAAATCTGGTGATATTTCCTCCATGTAGTACGGTCGGTGGAGAATTCATGAAGCTTAATTCCCTTTAAAACATCGATTTCAACGCTTCTTTACCAACATTGAGCTCTCCTTTAGTGTTTTATTTCTTTATACTTCAATGTGTACAAATTGATATATTATGTGAAGAAGCACAGAAGGAACGTTGTTTATTTTGCAAAGTGTAAGGGAAATACTGATTAACAGACGGAAATGCCCTCAAATCTCTCATTTCAAAATGTTAACTTCGGTATGGACTCATACCAAAACAGCAGGCGATAATTAAGTAATAATACTCATAATTATGATTCAGAAACTTTTCGTATTCTATATTACACCAAAGAACAAATGCGATCACACCTTTAAAAATTAAATTTTTCGTAAAACCTACGAAACCAGACTACGATAATAGTCAAATGTTAATTAATTTAATCGATTTAATAAGTTAAAATGAATAAGTTGCGAATGAGTTCGAGAAAAATTTATAGATGACAGGACCACCTTTCGAAGATACATAATTTTCAAATCATCACCATCATTTCAAAGAAATCATGGTATAGATTTAAATAAAAACTACACCTTCCGGCTGCTCATCGCATTTGACTTTGTATAATTGCACAGATATTGCATTTTTCGAGTGTTAGGGAAGTATCAGAGGCTAAACACTTTAGTCAAAATATACACTTCAAAATCTTAGTCAATTTTTTTTATGTCTTAATATTATTAGCTTAGGAAGTATTATTAAGCTGTTGTGTTTTTCAGTACTCCTTACCAATGCAACTGGGATAAAACATGCCCTTCTACCTCTCGGTACATTTATGTGTGCTAAAATTTACTATTTATAGTTCTTGTCCTTTACTAAAAAATAACCCAATCATTTATATCATCCAACAATTTTTGTATCCGTCAATTTCTAGCAAACTTTCCCCTATAGCAATAATCATCAATAATCTTCAGCAAGGATCTTAACTTAACATGATCGATTCGGAGAAATTGCGTTAGGTAAAATAGCAACGCCCCCAGATTTAAAATGTAAATAACTTAATCTAAAACATAAGGCCTGGATTGATCGCTCTCTGATTGCATTTAAGGGGGATACGGTGTATCAGGTAATGCGAAAATCTTACAAGTTTA
Source organism: Sympetrum striolatum (assembly GCA_947579665.1). Classification (NCBI taxonomy): domain Eukaryota; kingdom Metazoa; phylum Arthropoda; class Insecta; order Odonata; family Libellulidae; genus Sympetrum; species Sympetrum striolatum. The sequence continues at coordinate 78,918,192 of OX388347.1, read as the reverse complement.
GGCGGCAGAAATCGGTCATATTCATGGGGTTGCAGTAATTTACTTAGGCGAAGAGGGGCTGCCGCTTGGGCGCACGGAAATCGTCGCTCGAAATTCCGCCCCCACAACCGAAAGAGGACGAAATCGTTGCGGCCCGCGCTCAATGGGAAAGTAAATTGGCTTCGGGGAAACTCAATCTGAATAATATTTACTGGGAAGGGGATCCCAATTCCACGCTGGGGTCGCTTCCACTGGTCGGCAAGAAATATGACGGATACATTCGAAACATAGAAGATACTAAACCACCATTTCCCGTGAGAATGGCACAAAAAGGACCCCCAAATTATGTCTCCGTTTAGTTTAAATATGGCTCACACATATGTTAGATTTTATACTCAAAGGAAATTCACCCCATCTCTCTGATTACTCGTCTCTATCCCTATCTGATTACCTAACTATTGGCACTAAACCTACGACGTCTGTATCTCCAGAATGAGAACACTAATAACAGCTATACTCGTATATATTCATTTTCTCTGTTCCGTTCCATTGTTTATTTTTCTGCTGTACTCGTATATTCATAATATAAAATAATATAATCACTCATTTACATGTAGAAGCCATTGATTGCGGTTCCCGTTTGAAGTGGAAAGCCTTTCACAAGCATTTAGATAGACTGTCTTATCTGCTACCTCTAAGGAAACGAGCAGAACCTGCGAAACTTCTTCAAAGTACTGCTTATTCTAACATATTTAAGTAATATACAGTCCATTCCTCCATCGAAGACCGTTCTAACGGGCATTGTTGGCACAGCGCAGTTCAAATGTTTCACGATATCACGATATTGCATTCTTGTAGTTAGGATCCTAGTTTTCGGAAAGAACGGAAACTTTTCTTCGAAAAATAGTTAAAAGAACATAGATGTATTTAAGAAAATCTTTACGTTATGGTTTTCAGGAGGAACGTAAACTGAGAAAGTTAGCCTGCGGATTTACTTCAAGAATGAGTAGCTCCGGTAACTTATTTTTGTTGTTCTCAATTTTTTCAATGACCACGAAGAAACTAATACTTCAGCGCAAAAGATATGATTAGGGCAATTGACGTAAGAAATTATGGATGCTGAAAGCTGAATATAAAATTTGGACCATGTTCTCGGTCAATTTGTCCGCAAATTCCGTCAGCTTTTGAGTTTAGTCGCGTTATCAATATCAGGAGCTGGCTATATACAAATAAGGCACTTCATAAAAATAAGGATTCTTCTCCTTTTCCTTGTCAGTAAATTTTATTTATTTATTTTGTGAATCAGATCGATCTAGCGTCCAAGGCTATTTTCTCTTGACTTTTGAAACAACTTTGATTATAAATGGGTAACGATCCCGCGTGAAACTAAGTACTTCGTACATGATAAACATGGCAGGTACATAAAATACTCCGTTAAAAAGTGGTCGTTTTGCGTATCTGTGCAAAGCCACTTAGAATATGCCCATACTTAACTTCGTTTCCCAGGAAGAATACGGAAATTGAAACGAAGAAACGTTAAGTCCTAAGAGATATATTTATTCAAACCTTACAATACTTCTGTTAACAGAACAATTTGATTATTTTCGCACCATTCTGCACAAACAGAAATCGGATCAAGTTGACAAAGTGCCGACGAGTTAATTTCATCGGAGCTCTATCATTGCTGAGCCTTGCTATTTGACTTCTGTCATTCAACGGAATCTATCGCTGTTATCCTTTCTTCCAAAAGATGAAGGAGGAAGTATAACTGAGCGTTGTGAAAGAATTGAACAAGCCCTTTCGACGAATGAAAACTTGCCATTGTGATACCGTATGAGGAAGTCCAGGGATTTCTCCGAAAAGTTTCAAGTTACGGTAGATACTATTACACAAATATACCATATTTTAACCACAAAATTAAGTGCACTTATTATGCCTAAATTTCTTCTTGGGAATATTTAGCTTTAGTACAGCGAGAATCTTTACGACTGCATAACATATTTTTATGCCATTGATGAGCAATCGTGAAATGTTGTCCTGTGCGTAGTATTGTTCTTTCAAACCAATCGTGCTTAATATATAGTCAAAATGCTTTGCCGGGGAATTTTAGAATGCCATTACAAAGTTTAAAATAAAACCAAAGTCCTCCTATTTTTAAGTATACCATATTACGAGGGGATTTGGTTTAGTTTCAAGCAAGACTAATCTAATCTAACCTAAATGACCAACTTATTTTTTTTTGCGGAAAGATTCTGATAAAATGGGAAAGATGAATTCCCTGGGACCATCAGATGGCCTAATGGGTTGCGTGTTGGCTTTAGGAAAAGTGGCCACACGTTGGATTCCCGGTTAGGGCCCATATGTGCGAAATTTCCTCAACTATCGAAGCACTTTTAAAAATCCACCTAATATTTCTCTCTTGTTTCTCTGCACACTACACCAGAAAATAAGCATCAAAAGAAATGTTTTACCGCCACGTTAAATCTCCTATATCCAATTGGGGTAGAGGTAAAGAGGACGCTCCATTGATAAATGTTGATTACTTCTATGGTTTTGTAAATTGCCTTGAGAGGACTCCGCCCAAAACAACTCCTTACTTCGCCAAGAGACGCTTAGCTCGAAACCTCAACTTAAAACATTAACCTTTGACGATTCATTAGGAAGATTCGGAAGATGAGGGAAGTAAAGCAGCACTAAAATTTGTCACAGGGATTAATGCGTCCGGTTTTCCCGAAATTACCTCCTTCGAGGGGCATTTAACACGAGGAAACAGCGAATAAAAAATCGTCAATTAAGTCGCACACCATTCGGACCTGGGAAATGGCGCGGTTAACGCATGAAATAATTTCCTTCTCCATACAAGGATGTGTAAATGAGTGCGTGCAGGAAGCTAAGTACTCCGACAATCAAGTAACTTCCGACTATGGACAAAGGAAAATTAAAAGTGCCTCTTAAATTAAGTGTACTCGCGCGAGGACTTTTTGTCTTTGAGTACATGAAGTGTTTATCTGGGACATTTGTAGATGAAGTTGTGGATTTTAAATATCTTTTTCATATCTTATGCCTTAATGTTGCTCTCTTTGCTTTGTTTTGTCTATATATGCATAACCTCATTTTTCTAAGACCGAGGAGAAATATCTCATCCCAACTTGGATTTATATGCATGTAATCAATTACTATTACGACTGTATTATCGTTCTTTTAATTTTGAATTCATTGGACTTCGTATGCCGACATGTCTACGACATAGATCATATGACATCTTCCGGCAATCTATACCATATTTATTTATTTATTTAACTCAAAACAGGAACAAGCTCACTTAGTTGAGTTATAATACATATATACGTCAAACAAGAAATAAATGACAGGTAAATAAGTATAAATCGAAAATAGTAAATAATCTTAAACTTCAAGAAACATGCGATAAAAACATAGACAAAAAACAGAACAATAAATAGTATAAATAATAATAACAAAAATATTACAAATCCAAGAAGTCGAGAATGGTTGACAAGACAACATACAAGAAAATATTAAACATAAAAAAATTAAATATTAAAAATTATTTACTCGAGATGTAAAATAGTTGGTTAGAGCTCTTCTTAAGGATTCGAATATTGGCATTATTGGCAGTAATAAAATAGTGTCCTAAATACACTATATAGTTATATACACTATATATTATAGGATCATCTCTCAGGATACACTATAGGATCATCGACATATCTAAACCGTGCAAAATGGATCGATTCCCCAATAACGTCAAACGTGTGATAAATGCCTCCCAAGCTGTTTGTTCATATAAGTTGCCTTTGAAGTTTTTGATATCCCGCCCTTGATCATCCCCAGATACCCCGTTCGAATTGAGTCGACACTTGAGCTGTCGGGAACCTCTTCCTTAGGTAGTTGTAAGGTTAATTCGACGAGGTTACAAATAAACGGCATTACTATAGCAAGTTTAAACGAATAACAATAATTTGAACGAAACTTAGATGTCTAAAATAGACGATGCCTTTGCAAGGCTATTTACAACATTCGCACCACGAAGAAGTAAGTACTATACGATCGACGGAAGAGTTAATGCACATAACAACCATTGTTTACAGAAGTAAGAATAATTCCAAGAAAATTAGTAAATATTTGAAGGCATTTTTTCCTCTTTCGGCGAGCTATGGAGAGTGATGATTTGCATATAAAATAATTTATTTTTACATTTGCAAGCAAAATTGATATGCGTTAGCAAAAGCTATTAATAAAAATGGCATCTCATAGAAAATATGGCAACTGTTCACTCTTTTCCGTGTAAGTACCGCTTTCCTTATTTTATATTTTGTAAAATAATTATTACTTATGCGGGTTTTACCCTGAAATCCCAAAATTTATTAGCTACTCTGTGTTTTAAATCATTGAATCATACCCTGATTATACCATTATAATAAAAATGTTTACATTAAAGATTTTACGCCGGTGTTTTCATCACTGAAATGGTCGAGGTTGAATACATTATTTGAGGGAAAAATTTAACTATGAATTATTTAATGCGAAATTCTATATGAAACGTTTTTATTTCGGTACGCAACTTGGAGAGGAGAAGAGCAAACTCGGATGTACTAAAACTAAAATTATGCCTTTATTTGGGCAATTCTCAGACCGTAAACTGAAATTGAGAATGTTTTAGTCTCGCTTGAACTCTTATTTGACCGCAATAAAGTTGTAGTAGACTATTAACAAATTTTTTCTTCGAGATCGAAAACCTTTTTCCAAGGAATGGAATAAGTATAACACTACTCTTTAGCCTACTTGTTTCATCCCTCCACTCCTCAACGGATATTGCGTTGGTGCCGAAATAACTAATGTACTCTCAGAGGACTCAACCGCCTTGCTCTAAGGGTCCTCATGGATGCGACGTTGTACTCCCAAAGGTCTTCCGAACGCCGGAGAGAGAAAGCGCCATTCCCCGCGAGATAATCCAACCGTCGGAGACCCGTTTTTCGCCTATCTCCCGCGTTGAAATTCAACGCGCGCTTCATTCTCGTACGGAACACGTGTAGGCATAATCGGAGGAGCGATTTGTCACGGCCTACGAAGGGCACTCAGAACTGACAGTCTTAAATACGTAACAAACTCCTGAGCGATATCGCAAATGGGAAATGGGGCATCATTGGCGCATGTCAATTGATCCGAATTCGGTATTCCGACCGCACATCGAGGATGGTTTCGCCCACGTTATCGCAGTTTCAGACCGAAACGTCGGTGTTACCAAAGGAATATACATCCGAAAGATATTGTTTTTATCTTCTTTTAAACATGCACAAGGGAGCCGTCATTTAGCGCCGCTCCATCACGTCTACTTTATTCTCACTATTCTCACTCTACTTCTGCAAATTGTTTCATTCGTAAATCGTTGCAAGCTGAGTCTTTTACCGACAAGCTTTAGTGTCTATTTACCTATTTTTTACAGTATCTGATCGACCTATAAAACCTGGTGGGTGAAATACATGATATACAACATGAATATAAACTATGGGTTCAATTTGCACCTGACGGCCAAATAAAATTTGACACCTGCGATATCTCGGCGGAATTTGCTTTTCGTAATTGACTTTTCAACCGAATTTCAAACCAACGAAGGTAATGATGGAAAATTTATGGTTCGAGATAAAGTTCGTTACACTGTGTAATGAAATATGTATAAATGTATACGTATATACGTCATATTCTGAGGTAATTGCACAAAATGTACGTTTTACGTAACCTTTCAGGTAATTGGCAATTGAGATACATTTTGAGAGCTAAATTCATTAGCTTATGCGGGTAATAGATAGAAAATGAATCGCCTTGCAAAAATAATTTATACCTTGTTTTAATAAGATGAATAATAGCATCGAAATGTTTTCTTAAGTAACTATCCTATATCACCAAACTTTACTAAACATTCTAACAGAAACTGATGTAGTGGTTTTAGAAATTTTGTTTCAACGCCATTACAAGTAAACCACAAAAACTAGAATTGACAAAGAAAACGACAAACTTACTTACTAAACAGTTAAGCATGGCCCAAAAGATTATGGCCTACAGTCATTAATCGTAAACCAAATCTATACCTATTGTTCGATGAAAACAAAACGTTTTTAGGTAATATTTCTCGGCGATAGCCCACTCTTTGACGCTAATTGGTCTGACAATGGCAAGCCTGTTCATGCAAGTCCTGAGACTCGGTCTTTGGATAACACTCCTGCACCTACTGAATTATGTACGAGAATTCTGCTTGCTCTTCCTCGATAACTCTTTTCAAAGAAAATGTCGTAAATTTCATTCATTCGCCAATTACGCCCCATTAAGCAGCGTGATAGAGCCGAGCGATTAGATTGAGTTCGAAAGAATCCGAAATTGCTTTCAATAAAACTCGAGGAAATTAAAAAAACGGAAAGCGTTTTGCATATCTATCTTGTATTTCTCAGTCACAGTCTCAGTCACACGCGATAAAGGCTAAATGATACTGACGTACCAAACGACTGCATTATGAACTGGTTAAGGCAGTTGACGTAAGTAAATACTTCACACTATCAACTTCTTAAAGCCCTCATTTCCAAATATCCAAACATATATTTGACGAGGGGGAAGGAAGACCATTTGTTCGCTTAAATTCCCCATATGATGCAACAATTATCACTGTTTAATTTTCACAACTGCCTAGAAGAATCTTTTCCTTTCTGTAAGACTGAATCTCAAAATAGGAAAAGAAAGATGAAGATTTCAATTACATATAAAGATTGGCAATTCAAGGAGACCCAATCGACTCCTCAAAATGTTTTGATATTTCACTCAGGGTTGGATGAAAATCGGAGGGTTTTTGAACGCTGAAATTACTTAAGAAAAACCCGTTTAAGCTCACTTTGAATGTTATCTGCAATGCCTTTCAATGGAAAATTAAAAAAATCTTGCCTCCGTTTTCTGGTTAAGACAAATAGCTACAAAGGAGATATGGCAAATATATTCATTGATATGTTGAGAGCCAAAACAAAATCTAATTTATTGTCCTTAAACACCATATACTTTGATAGTCTTTCAGAAAAGATCAGGGAGCATGTTTTGACAGACAAGTAAGAAATGAAAAATGAACTTATTGAGATTACTTAAAGGAATTATGGTGTCATGTGTGGCTGAAATATGAATTGATAAGGTATCCATTATCCTCCATTAGTATTATATCCTCCATTTGGCCCAAATGGACATCTCTTCCACCCAACCTCACAACATCTCTATAACGAATGCCACAAATATGTATGAAGAAGGAAAGAAAGGTTGCGGAGAAATCGCTTACAGCTAGAGGTTAACCAAGGAGTTCTAGTTGCAGAAAGCAACCACTAAGAAAGGGTGCTTAAAATTCGTGAGAGTTGTTAAAAATATGTCTTATTATAAGGAATACACGAATGGATAACTTAAGCAAAAGAACTATGCAAGAACAAATTTAATTATCATCCCGGTATGGTATGTATTAATGTATGTATAATGTACTTCTCGTGTCAACATCATGTATGCTAAAGACTGCCACCAGTCATACAACCTATGTGTTTAAATTCTATAGTATTAGGCCGGACTTCGTGGAAAGCCATGATAAGAAATGAATAAGGCACTTCGTAATTTCCACACTGTGTAAATTACGAAGTGCCTTATTCATTTCTTACTATGAGTGTTTATTTAAATCATTTGGAAAAGTTGGAGATTAGTTGTAAAAGGAAAAAAAAATGCTTTTTCTCGAAAGGGAGTAACAAGTAACTAATAAAATCGTAGGTGTGTAAATATTTATAAAATATTAGTATATAGTAACTCCAGTAAAATTAACGCTGCTGAGGTATTATTTCACGGAAAAATCAAGTAATTTTACTTAATGGATATGATTTAAAATTGGTCTCAAAGTAAGAATGAAATAATATGAATTTCCGACAGAGTTTGCTACTCGCTCTGCTACTGCTCCCGCGAAGAAGTGGACTTAGAAGTCATCACTGTGATGTACGACATCAACATTCGACGAGGATCACTATCACAATTTTTACGCGAGTTTAATATTTGAATTCGGCCCTGTGAAAGTATTTGTAAATCTCGTTACTCTCCGTTCAGTAAATGGTAGACGTCATTATGTATTGAATGTTTTTTTTCAGAAACGTCTTTTCCTTCGGAAGACTGCTTGAGAGATAAATTCTTTGAGGCACCGCCCGCCCGATCCGTTTTTCCTCGGCGAAGACGCTGAGGGCGAGGGAGCAATCGCACTCGGCCCGCTGCGGTGAAACTGATTTCCTTTCGAGTAACCGGTATAAATATCTTGAGGAAACAATTCCTTCTGGTATCATATACGCCCCTAAAGAGAATTGTGACGTTAAATACTTTACCAAAATTCTAGCATACAATGTTTGCGAATGACGAAAAGAATGCGTAGATGGATGCATCTTATTAGTACAAACTGTAAACTAATCTCAATTATATGATTTATTGCATCGTTACTGCTGAGTTTTTGGGGGTTAACCTCATAATCACCCTTTTCTAAGATTAATGACAACAAGTTTGCGAGAGTTTCATTTTGCTTAGGGCTATATTGCAACAAGGAATGACATACTGTTTGTAAATAATTCTTTTAATCGAGATTGTAGCCAATGAATACATGAGGAGGCTACGATATCTAAACATACACAGATTAAATCATCATAAATAATAGTCTTACTTTTATGATAACGGTGAAATGTAAAAGAAGCTCCTTAGTCAGAGAGGAATGCTTGGCATCGACATGAAGGTGATAGTGAATTAGAACTTTCATAAATGTCACATCTTGACAATAATTTAGCGGACTATATCGATCATTTTAAATATACAATACTTTTAAATGGAATGGTTTATTTGGTAAGTTCTAAGTCTGATCAGTAATAATGAAACAATGTATAATTAGTTGTTCTCAGTTTCCTCTCTGAAAAATAATTCAACTGACAAATTTTCTTTGATATCTGGTATTCTTTCATAATTATATATTACAAAAATATAATCTCATTCCAGTATTCTCAAATATTATTTTCATCTTATTTCTAAAAATTGTGGATCAGACGTTAAGAATACGAAACGTACCACATTCGTGAGTAGTCGAGAAACCGTAATCTATGAAATTGCCAATAAGTTTGACAATACACTAATGAATTCTTATGCAATTTTGAACTTTTTTGACGTAGATATTTTGTTATTTTTGATCATGTCTTTGATACAACACGACTAGTAGTAGTTACGCATTGATACAAAATTTTAAAATTGTATATCTCCGATTCCTTAGTTTAAGCAACGCTGAATATTTACGAAATTGTGACATATTGAAGTATCTCGTGGGAAATTACGGGATTAAAAATTCACCGAGTCAGAAAATAACATTAGATATTATGTGAATGATTAAGTGCTCTTATACTGTTACATCCTTTTCAAAACTTGCTCCGAACAGTAATTGCATTGCATGATTATTGCCCCCAGAAATCAGAGCCTCCACAACGGAATATCTTCACTTTTTCCCTTCCAAATGCATTTTAGAGATTCATCCTCCCCTCCTCTTGAATTTTCAAAAGTAACATTTAAACCGATAGGACTTTGAAGCGCAACTTAAAAACATCGCGCTCGGGTCGAATCGCAGGGGACTCGGCCGTTGAAATCTCCGGCGATTCCGCCGCACTCACCTGAGACACGGTGAAATTGAGCGTCGGCAACGCGAAGAGCGGCGTGGGCATCCCGATGCCTCCGGGCGCCACCCCGCCCCCGAGCAGACCCCCGGCCATCCCGATGGCGCCGAGGGGAGAGTGGTGCGGGTGATGCGGGTGGTGGTGCGGAGGGGGCGGCAACGGGGGCGGCGGTGGCGGAGGAGGCGGGGGCGGCGGAGGCGGTGGCGGCGGAGGAGGCTGCCCTGCGGGCGGAGGCGTCAGAGGGGCCGACGACGTCGTCGAAGAGGACGATGAGGAAGACGAAGACGAAGATGACGTGCTGAGGCCTAGGGCCATATCGTTGGAAAGTCCACCGGGAGCTCTATCTTCACTCGGTGGCGTCACGAGGGAAGACTCTCCACCGCTCTCCCCGGAGTTGGGTCGCCGGAGAGACTCCGGGACCTCCCCTGCATCCCACACCCTCCACAACAACACTACCACCACCGGGCGCGAATCACACACGGAAAACGGTGCGGGGAACACCGAGGAGGACGGAGAAGTACGGAGCCCGTTTCCCGCTTATGGGGACTTCTGCAGGCACATTCACTGCGTTCACGACGGCGGCCGGAAAAACACCGTTCACTGTTCCGGGGCACACAGGCGTCCGGTGGAAACAGTCCCTTCGGGGGCGAAAACACGAACTCCACGCTCCCCCGCGAAAGACGTGTTGACGAACCTGTCCTCTGACGAGGTGTATCGCTGACCGAAGACTCCGGGGCGTTGGAAGAGAGGGGGGAATAGGAGGGATCGCAAACGGGAGTCGTGGAAAGAGAAGAGGAGTTACACGAGAAACCTCTCCGGGGACCACGAGAAGACTGCCTCCACTATCCTCCCCCTTCCCCGCCTCCCCTGCACCCCTCCCCCAAGTGTGAGCCACAGGGGTTGGTAATGCCTCGGCCAATACCTGCCCATGATACTTCTCCGCCCCTCTGCCCCCCTCCTTCACGGCTCACTCGCTCCGGCTTCTAATAAAAACATCACCGCCTCTCTCCGTACGGATCCTTCACCACACACACAACCTCTCCCTCGCCCTCTTTCCACCCCTACCTGCAGATATTAGAGGGGAGTTACACCTCTCCCCGTCCTCAACGATCCGAAATACGCTCTACCGTAGTGTTTCCCCAGTTTCCCGACAGTTGTCGCTGAGGCCCGTGATGCCGAGGGGAAAACCGTTCGGCATTGGTGCGCGGGAAGGGTCGGGCCCCGCCCTTTTCGCTCGCCCCTCGACCAATCGGCCCCATCTCGCCCTTCCTGGATCTCTTGCCGCTACGTAGTCATGGCGACTGGGCCCCCCGGGGAATCTATAATCGAATAACCGTGAGTGGAGAGATAGTGCCACGGGGCCCCCTTATCCTTCGGTGACTCTTTTCGGGGAGGTAAATGTAATCGGGTGCTCTTTTTAGATCTGCGGTCGCGATGAAGGGGTTTATTGGCCTTCGCGGAAATCTCCTTGCGGGGGAGATTGGCGTCGTGGAGAGGAGATCGGGTTTTCCGTGTTTCCCTGTGGCGCTGGTGATCAATGGGCATAAATGGTGTGAGCTTTATGAGTTGCCCTGTTGCTGCGGTAAACTCAATTTCGCGCCGTCTTGAGTTTGGTTCTGCGGCGCCCGTTTAACGGAACATCTCGCTTTAGTACACTTGGGGTTGTTTCCGAATTCTGCCACCGCTTTGGAAGACGTAAGTCAATAGTCTACGTTCGTCCTCTCTGAACAAGGCTGGCTGCAGATGAGAGAAAACCTCTCAGGATGCAGGAATAGAAAGGGCATGGCTTCTTACGCATCGGAGAATTTTTACAAAAACCTCCAGTTAAAGGAGCAGAAAATATAGAAATGTTAATCTCAGAAAAAAGTTTCTGTTATTATACTCCGATGAATGGAGTTTATTTTTTTTCATTTTCCTTTTGCTACGAGATTGAAAAGAGTATATATTTAATATTTGTTTCTCAATTTTGTTTCCCAACATGAAAGTTATTAGTGTGAATTATGAAGAATGATAGATGATAATGCCTATGCTTTATACTCATGACAGCCCAACTCAGTGAGGAAGAAAAGGCAAACCAACTTCTTACTTCTTATCTTGTCTAACAAGCCTCATTCCCTTTAGAATGCTAATAGCTGATGGCGGAGTGCTTAATAATCAAACCAACCTTCAGGATGAACACTTAACAAACTGACAAGGAAATAACGAGAGTGTGATTAATGTAATTGTTGATAAATATGTGAGGTATGCAGCGCTCACGATACATTTAAGATGTTTGAAATAACAAATAAAAATGTCAGTTGCCACTAATTTAGAGTGATGCGACAGCAATTCTCATCGATATATGTTACGACAGAGTGAAAGGAGAAGAACGAAAATAATACAAACGTAAACCCTCTTTAACCCGAGTAACGTTTCCTCTGTACCAGACCTGTACTGATCAACGTTTGAACAACGGAGTAAATAATGATGGCTCTCGACAATAAAAATTGATGAGAGACTTCTTCATCATTTCCAAACAAGATGGATGATAATCGAGAATTACGCTTAAATTGTTCAAACCTAATAATTCTTGATCATATATAAAAAATTTTATATTTGAAAACTGGAATCGGTTACAAAATCTTCTATTCACATTAAGCACTCAAATCTTTATATTTATATATGTTTATTTATTACCGAGTCAACATTCAGTATAGTACGAGGAAGACTTATCTACCAGCCATATTTAGTTATTTTTTGGTTCAGTTAATCTGTTTGAGAATTAAAAATTAATATTATTTTTAGAGTGATTTTATCACCAAATAAGTTAAGCTTGATAATTTTCACTATTACTTCCAGTAATAGACTTGGTATACCCACATCATGTAATCCTAAAATTCAGAGTGTACTAGTACCAGACTTGGGATACAGTGGCGATTTGACAACACATAATCAATAGCAGAAAATATTGTTTATGGTATTATATTCTATTCCTGTTTGCACTTTCACTCAAAATCAATAGTTTTCCATTAAGAGGTTTTCGTAATGACCGCTGCTCAATCGTTCGGATGAATTTGCACGAAATCCATAAAGCTTACATCCGTTTCCGCTGGAGCTGATTGTTCTTTCGTAAAGATTTTCCTCTCATTGAATTTATGTCAATTCCTGGAAAAATCGATGTTCACGACTACTGATTTCCTAAACACGATGAAATCGTTGCAACAGTCAGAAAAGGGAGTTACGAGAATAAATACGAGTCTGAAAGCAGTGATTACGAATGCGAGGAAAAAACTAAAAAATTGACAAAACTAAGATGAAATGAATCTAATATGAAAAAATGAACTCCAGTGATAAGTGATCGAAATGAACGATTTAGTTTCCACTTCCTAATTTTACAGTCATTGCCTCTGACTGTAAATTCTTTTCCTAGAATCTGATTCTCATTTTATCGCATGGACGGTCACTTTGTTACTTTCCAAAAGAGGCAATCAACGTACACACCCAAATTATATGATTTTCAAATAAATAGCTTCTTAATATTGAAGTATGTCGTGAATTGTTAACAGCACATATAGCATGAAACGAAAATTTTTATTTTAGTCACAATTTTTATTCGTTCAGCCAAAGTATCTTTTTGTTCCGCTTGTTTATCCTGTAAGTTATATTTTTCCGTGGGACCCTTCGTGCTCTTGGTGTTGCTTTGTAAATTCCCTGCAGGAAATTAACATAAGAGAAGCTACATTGAATGACTCTACCGAAAATTGTTTCTATTATCACATAAAAGTCTCCAATTTCTTGTATATTTTCCATGCATATTCTAATCGGTTCAGTTTTGAAATTGCGAAGTGGTTGCCCTTTTTATCCAAGAAGAGTTTTAAACTGGATTCGAAAAGTAATCTCGTCAAATGAGTTTTTTTATTAACTTTTATTTCTTAAATCTGTAAAACGGAATGTCTCATTAACCTGGTTAATAATTTATGAGTCTATTTTTTAGAAAATGATCGCGTTATATAATCCTCTACGTAAAACCCTCTCTTTCATATTAAAACACTATGGTCCTTCCACCACGGCCATTGGTACTCACAATATCAGAAATTATGTACCAGGCGTGAAACTAAATTCAATTAGAATCGTTTTTAGGCGTCTAAGTTTTATTAGCTTAATTAGAAGCATTTTGGTACCGACCTAACGAGGAGCTTGAATTAAGCTCAGATTGTGAAGTTTTTCCACGATCAGTATTTACATTTACTACATTTATCACGAGAAAATAGCATTTAAAATAGTTTATTGGAAACGAGCGTATGAGTAAATTGTCCTCCCCTGCAAATACTCCCCCTCTTAAACAGTTTCTAGATCCGCCTCTGCCGCCCACCTTTATGGAGTGTAATTTCCTATCCGCCCACCAATAGTCCAACAACTTTATCAAGCGCTAACGGATATAGACACACAAGAAAGGATTTGTAAGAAAAATAATGCTTAATGACGCAATACATTTACATAATGCCACCAAAAATTGCTGTGTAAATCGGTATGATCGTCAAGTAATAGAAAATAAAATTAAAATTAAATTTCCGGAAACATTGTCCTTTATAGTATTGCAATACAACTGTAAGTTAGTTAGTTGGACCCTTTATTCGCGAGGTTAGGCCCAGGTGGGCCTCTCTTCCACCTAACCTCGTATGTCGATTGTATTTGTAGTTAACTTATTTAAATAAATACAAAAAGAAAGAGTAGGGTGTGGGAAAAAAATTTTTGCAACTGAAGGTTGACAAAGAAAAAACCCACGTTGCGGGAAAACACCCACAAAGAAAGGGGGGTGACAAAAACCGCGAAAACACAGCAATAAAAATAAATATAATAATATACAAACAGTGAGAACATACAATCTAATAATAAATATTTGAGAGATTTTTCACTTAGTTGTATTAATGTCTTCATCCCCTAAAAATATCATCTATCTTATCTTAATAACACACATAACACATTTTCGAAGATAAGAAAATTTTTTTCGAAGTTTATTGGAAGTTACTCAATTGTGACTTTACATTTGTTATCGGCCTCGATTGTAGTTACGGAGCACTCACTGGTCGGCTTGGAAAACGCCCTCAAGTAGGAGGTAGAGACAAGGTTGATAACCAACGGACTATGCTGTAGTCTTCTAATTTTAAGGCGTTCTTATTTGGACTGCTGCTACTCCTTTCTTTCATAGTACTCTGGGATATGAAAAGCATCGTCAGAAATGTGGTGAATATTAGTTTAATAAATATATTATACACTATTTAATCGTCAAAATAAGTTAGAAACATACAAGGATCTTCCATTGTGTCTGTTACTGTCAACTACGCCTCTCTTTGAAGGTACATGTTAAACTTATATTTACTTTTCATCATAATAAACGGAAGGTAGGTATACTAAAAAAAAGTAGGAAGCCTGTGACATTGTCTTTGAGATTTAGAAAGGAAAGAGATTGCTAAAAATGGTAAATTACAAAGAGGGTAGCACAAAAACGTAGGGTCGAACTTTAAAAAATCACACCAATGCAGGAAACAAAAAGGGAGTAGCGAAAAATTCTGCGAAACCAACTAGTTTGGATTATTAAAATTATAAAAGAATGAGCTGCAATTAGCATGTAAGCTAAGCTCTTTCTATACTGAATGTGGATACTAACAGGGTAGTAAAAAAGGTTTTATTCGAGTATAAATAGTACCCGGACCGAGAAAAGAAGCGAAAATTAACTGACAGCCGTTATTCCGTTCCGGATTTCGGTACCAAATAATACTTAAGTGTAAATGGAGGACATTATACTGAATATGGATAACAGTGACTCGTAACTGCATAAATTGAAAGTTTTATATTTTTCTTTGTCTTGAGCATTATTTCTGCAATAGCACTTTTTTTTAATCTTAAATTTATTATTTAAATTTAAATCATAAGCATGTCACTGAAAGAGTTACGGAGCATAAAACAAACCTTTCAGGATATGTAGGATATAGCATTTTAGATGAAAAATCAGTTCAACGTTGTCACACGGAGTTAAAACGGTGTTTTGGTTCTCCATTGAAATAGAACGAAATATAATACAATTCTATTCTTTGGCTATATTAACGAGAGTTATAACGATATAGTGGCCGCAAAAATTTTCAAAGAGTTTCAACTTTGTCAGATGGAGTGAAACCGGAACGAGCGAAATTAGGTGTAAAACTGGGAGCAAAAACAGGAACAAAACATATAAAGCTTAACTTATTAAAACAACGATTCAAACCGATCGGGACATCCGCTGAGAACTGTAGCGAAGTGCGCAAAGAAGGACCGAGTTTAGGCGGAGAGCGTTTCGATTAAGACAATCGATCTCTGGCGCCTGAAACACGTCAGCTTTAAGATGAGATCTTTGCGAATCGTCTGTAGCAATTCCCCTCATCCGGGCATATCGACTCCGGCCGCAAGCAAACCCATTCCTCTCAAAGCAGCCCCTCATTTCCAATTCTCCTCGGCGCCGAGCAAGTGGAGACACCTGTGGGCGTGTCGGGGAAGCTCGCATAGAATGATCGCGCCATCTTCTTCCTTTGTTTTAGCTCGGTTACCTTTAATAGACGTGCCCCAGTGGATGCGTGCGGTTTCCTATTATCTATCATCTTTTCCAAACGCCCATTGAACTCGGGATGATTGCGTCCCCATAGAGGTGGGCATTTGCGAAATTGCGCTCCTCTATTCCTTTCGACCGAGAGGGATCCATTGACCGATGCTCGACTTAATTTAGGAAGTCCCTCATATTCTAATTCTCACAATTTAGGTTTTCACAGACTTTTTTAAAAAGTTAGATCTGACTTTCAAACTTCCAAACTATTTCATGATATCCTCTCCCCCTCCTTGGATTCCCTTTCAACATCTTGAAGTGATGGTTTTTATAAAATTGATTTTAATTATTAATTTAATATGACATAGGTTTTGGCATATTCGGCAGGAATTCTAATAGTAGAACATACTGGGTAGGTAGATGGCGTAACATACTCCCTGCCCAGAAAGTGGTAGACCTGGGTTCGATCCCAGTCATGTCACTATTTTTCACTTCTGTTTATCCGTGGGTATGATAAAGAGCACTGCTATAAGTACAAAGATACTTCTTTCCTTCATCCATCAGTAAATAATCTCAATAACAATGAATTAAATATAAACCTATCAGGAAACCAACTGGCGTGCTGAGTATTTGAATATCACCTACCATCCATTGACTTTACTTATTTTAGAGTTATTTATTTTCCGTATTTTTATTAAAATTTTCTAATCTTTTGATTTTTAAATCACATTTTGGATGTATACTCAAAAGACCTTTTAGTGTTTCATCTCGATGTGGTAACTTACGATACGTTGTCAATTGTATGTCGAGACGCTGTCCATGTGGAAGGCATCACTTTATCACCCATAATAAAATTATCTGATGAAGCATGGTTTCATTTAGGATGAAAGATTGTAGAAAAGCTTAAAACTCAAATATGGAACGAACTACCGTTTAGAGATTTAAGTTTTTGGTAATTAGGATTAGATATACTTCGAGGAGAAATTTTAATAGAAATAACGACTACCGCAATTGCCTGAATCTAAAACGGATCCGATTAAAAAAGAATTCCTATAAATATTATGAATAAATGAACTTTGGTTATAATCAATGGTGGTTGTAAAAACTTCAGTTAATTAAAAACCGCCAAAATTAGCAAACGTGTAAATAGGTACAAATGTAGGCTCTCTCCATTTGCATTTAAAATTTCAACTTACACGAATTTTACTAATTCAACGTATCGTGATATTTGCTACAAACATAAACTTATGTTATGAAAATAAATGTGAAAGTAGAGATTCTTTGAAAAGCAGTTGTAAGTAGTACACTTATGAGTGAAATTTAAGTCGATCCTCCTGATTTATATGTAGCGTGTCGGTGCTTACATCCTTGGAAACAGAAAGCGATGGAAGATGTTATGAAAATAGATAGTTGCGTAGCGACCTGAAACTGAATCATCTCACAGCAAAAAATCCGAGTAGGATCTGCTGGAAATGGATTTCCAATTGAAAGGTCTTGGAGAACGTTCTCATTCTTTTTTTCATCACATCATGGATTTGTTGTTTTCCTTACAATTCCGTTTCCTTTTGAGTGGAAGCTTCTGATAGTCTTCCATTCCGTTCGTCTAATCATCATTTCGTTTTATATTTCAGTATTTAAATACAGTTAAATGAAAATTATATGTTCTTTCATGGGCCTTGGAAGTTGAAAATCGTTTACTCATGTCCACTCAAAAGTGTACTATCCCACCGGACCAAGAAGTTCATAATTTACGCACAAAACTGCGACAGTGGAAAATTACAGGATGTGTTATTGCTGACTTTAATCTCCGCTTTGATTACAAAAATGTAATGTATTCAAATCTACTACTCGTAATATTATTAAGTTCTCGTAAGTCGTAGATAATGTCATACGCCCATCCTGTTAATTAACTTATTCGGTACTACAAGAAAATTTGGGGACAGATACGAGAACTAGCCACCTCAAAGATTAATATTTACGACGGGAGGTACGCAACAGTAAAAGATTAGAAAATTAATCTTATGCTGCAAATACCCCTACACCCAAAGGCAGCCACACGCCGAAAGGCGGCTCGTAGGACTTGCTTAAATTTAAGTGAAATTTATAATCTCATCAACAGACAGAGGACAGAGAATTAATGATGAGTGCTGCAACGGAAGACGGTCGACGCAAATTCTTGTAAATAAAAAAAAAAACGCGCTCTGCAAACTATACTTCGAAAACTAGAAAACAGTGAATTTTTTGGTCAAGAAACTTTGATTTAAAGTTCAGGTTTTCCTAACAAATGCCTGAAAAATATCTCAAATTCATTCATTTTCTTATGGAATCAGCTCATCCTCATGGATGAGCTGCATGTTTAGGAACTAATGGTAGATATTTTAATTCATATTTGAAGTTTTTTGGGTTCACTAAACATAACTTCAATTATATAATTATAACATTAATTCAAGATATTCTCAATTTTTGGTGTAGTAAATTATTGTATGTTTTTATTGACATCTTTAGTGTAGTTTATAATACTTTCCGATATCCAAATGTTGACACCCCGATTACGTATGCGTCCTGAATACCTTACTTGCGTCTGAAGACTTCTGTGATACTATTTATTTATCAGTTTCAGATTACTTTTAAGAATTTCATAGTCAACAATATATGGAAAATACAAAGAATTACATCAGATATATCCTTCTATAAAAATACTATGTAACAACATTAATTGTTTTCTATAACTTGTTTATAACTTGCGCACAATGTGAAACCTATGGTTTTTCCGTGCTGCTATTTTTTGTAAGATAAATCTAGAATCCCTTGTTTATTATGTAACCCTTGGAAGGTTTGCCTTAGATATTCATTAAAATAATCACTATTACTATTACTCTCATAATAGGATGCTCCTTAATTTACCAGAACCAACCAAAACCCAAGAACAGAAGCTTTTGGTCGTCCTCAGTGTGTAAATCTGGGAAACTCATTAAAGTTTCCGTCTAGTACTTGGAACGTTGAAGAATTTGCCAACGCTTGAGTACAAAGGAAGTAGTCAGGTTACGAGAAGCGGTATAGAGCAACGAAGCCCCGGACATTGAAAGCCACCCCATTATCTTTATCTATCGGGTGCATATCTGATACCGAACAGTATCAGACTTTATTTCGCCCCCTTTCATTAAGCCCGCATCGTTCAGTGATAGCAGCAAAGAAAGGATTATTTTCATATATTATCATCAGGTTGAAATTTCACATCATAAAATATCATATACAGTGTGACACTTATACCGATTCAAGCAAGGGACGTTTTTTTGGGAAGATTGATTTTAATCTGGAAAGAGGTCTTTGTTCGATAAAAAATAATTCCACATGTTGTCCAGAGAAAATTTAAGAGCACTACAGAAGAAATTAAACATACCGGAAACTTAAAGAAAATTTTAGACAATGCTTCTACACAGTGGCGTAGCGAGGGGGGCGGAGGGGCGGACCGCCCCGGGCGCCTCTATTAGGAGGGCGGCAAAATTTGCTTGTGCTATACTATACACGACCAGATTGATGAGATCAGAATTTTTAGTTTTATTAAAAATAACAGTTCCGTGCGGTAAGTCCACATGTAAAGAAAGCTGTGGGTTAGCAGGGTATCGAACCGAAACCCCGAACCGAAAAAAAACGATCTTTTTAGTTGGAGAAGAGCTGAACCCGAACCGAAAAAACGGAACAAAATTAACTTTGATGATGTTATTAATGATTTTGCCCGAAAAAGGTCCGAAAAGTCAAATTTTAAACTTAAGTATACTATTTTGGTTTTGAAATAAATATTTTTCGCTCTTTCATATGATTCCTTTTTTCCACCAACATCATTATTTTTATGACGTCACAATGGCGGCAAATTATGATTCCGCCCCGGGCGGCGATGGCGCACGCTACGCCACTGATTCTACAACTCAGAATAGATTTTCTACCTAGTGGAAGCCAATCTCCTCAAAATGTTTCACCGTATGAAAACTGCTAACACACATATAATGTTGTCTTTACCAGCCTTGGTGGTTAGCATTCTAGCCCTCTGTCCCCAAGGTCCCGGGTTCGAATCCCGGAAACCCCTGGTCAGGATTTCCATGATCAGGGAATGGTTACTAGTGTTGACCTTTGTTGCTATTGTCTTGGTGAAGCACCTACTGATGAGTCCTACTCAGGACTTTACCAGTTATTGGCAATAACAGCAGAGTAGCAAAAAGTAATAGTAAAAAATAGGAACAGTAGGTATTGAATGATGGTCTTTATTATTTCTTCACCCATGCTTACTTTTAATTCCATGTGTTTGATAGCTTCTTTAGTGTATGTTACTTAAAATATACGTTGACAAAAATAGTCATCATAAATATTGCAAATCTAAAAATGGAACCTTATTTTTTATGGTTTGTATTGAGTAAAATTATCTTCATCAATTTCCATCATTCCGAGGATTTATTTTTTATTGCCCTCTAAATCATTTGCCCCCTTTCGTTTACTTCATTTTATCATAACTGTTAAACATAGTAGAGGAAGGTCGACATTCAACGCATAATAGGTCGCTATATTACTAGAATCGAACAATGAGTGGCTTTTTCTCTCCTAGAAAACTGCGATTGTTATCAAAAAAGGTGATTTTTGGGATGAAAATTTTAACTAATCTTCAGAAAGTAGCTCTTCTACTCCTCGACGTGTCAATGGAAATTTTTTGTTTCGATTCAATACCTTTAGCCAAATAGTATTGATACTAGGTTATCTGTACCCCAAGGAATACTCGTGTACTTAGAAAGAATAGCTCTATTGAATTAAATGTCATCTACGGTTGAACTAAGTTCTTTATTCAGGCATTTCTCAGGCTTGAATTGTAGGTTCTCTTTCAGTGGCTGAAAATGGAATATCTGATAATGTTTTAACCAACCAAGTCGTAGACGACTTGTTACTATGATGTCAGAATAGATAAAAGGTATTCATCAATACTGGTAGAAAAATATTCTCAAGTTACAACAAAAATTTAAAATATCAACCCTAAATATATTTGCTAGCATTTCTCAATGTGCTTGTGGTCTCGTAGTTGACCAATATTTGTTTATTGGAGTAAACGAATGGAAGAGTTTTATGACCCCTATATTAGCCAATATAGGGAAAATTAGAAACACGTTTTAAAATAGCTGATTGTGCATGGGTGTATTTGAAGGGGGTCTCCGGATAACAAAGCAGGAAGTACGTTAGCCTTCGCATTTTGTTCGGTTGGCTCCATAAGCCCTAAAATTATCAAAAGAAACCCTTCCCTTTACTGCTTTATAAATTACCGCACTATAACACCTTTTTCCTTTGTCAACTGATTCATTTTGTAGGATTTTATTGGCAATTTTTACCATAGCCATGAAAACCTCTCCAAAAAAATTATCTGATGCACGTATGTGTGTTAAGATAATGAGAAATATAATAGAAGAAAAATTTTGAAATTCTTTTACTCTTTCTGAAATAATGTGATCTTATAAAGATACGGTGTGAGTTTTTCCTACTTTTGGAAGACGAATAAATTTACCCATGAAGTTATGCTATACAGTCATTGTTACTTTTTCTACAAACCAAATTCAGTGTAAATAAGGATTACGGAGCATGCTCAACGTAATTCGCTTTAATTTTTTTCATCTTTGAGATAAGGTGAAATGACTGTAGACCTTCTGGCGCAGTGCAATAACCATCAAAAAGAATTTTAAAAATTTGTAATTTTTATTCTTTGAATTTAAACATCAACTACGTCCACTGCAATTTTTGTCAGAAATAAGGCGAAATACATTTATTTAAACTCTCTTGCTGCGAGTAATATTATCTAAAAAATTAATAAAATTTGGCTCAGGAAAATTAGATTACTCATGAATTTCTTTCATGCTTTCCATAATTTCGTAAATATACTTTAGTTATCCAACATGGAGTTACGGAAGGACAAAATGAAGAAAGTCATAATTAAGGAGCTATGCATGAAGTTGAAATGATTATTCATGAGCGCGAAACAGCTCACACGACTACTAAGTTTGCATGGATTACCATTCCCAAAAGTAGTACTACATACATGTCCTCAGAAATGCTTCCCTTAGTTGGTAACACTAGTTTCCAGTCGTTATCGTCAATAAAATGCACAGTCATGGTTGAACTCAATGAACATTCTGAAATCTTTACTTCAAAATCCTTTTTTGGGTGAGGTTCGTTTATTAAATATTGTAGCTCTATTAAACACTATAAACTTCATTAGTTGTAAAAATATATTAATTATGTTCCTCTATGCTTTTTGATTTTGCTTTATTATTGCATTTCGGAGTTGTAAATGCAAAATGAATATCAAAGAACTTCTCTTGTAGACTAATCGTAGATCCCCGGGAAATCATTCATCATGTAAATATGACTAAGATAATGAAAGAGCTTACATTATATACTTGTAGGAGCTAGTAAGTGAACACGATGTTTTGTCTCAAAGTTTATTTCAGTAAATTTTAGTACTCTTTCTCTTTTAGATTTGGCAAGTAAGCATATGGGATAAATTAAAATCGATGGAGCTATTAATCAACCAAACGGCAAAGCCTTTTTGTGCCTCACGATTGATTGAGCATTTCGGGAGTGCGAGGAAACGTTTTGAGAATTCTTAGTGTGACAGCAATTGAAAAGGCTGAGAGCCACTGTTCTAAACATGCGGACTATGAGATTTCTGTTTTAAAGTAAACACAGAGAATAAATTTATGGCCATCGTTTGAAAAAAATAGTGCTACATCCTTAAAGAAGATGCGGCAACATAAAAGAATTTTAGTGAGGAAAGGGGGGGCTTGAGGGCCAATTTGGCTCATGACTCTTCTTTGTAAGTTTTAGGTGACGCGGGAATATCAGATATACCATATAAATGAATACTATGAAAAAAGTTATCGCTATGAATAACTTCACAGAAAAAAAAATCCCAAAAGGTATGTCTGTAAAACATAACTTTCTTATATGACTCCAACACCTTTTTTTACAGAACCACGTTGTATAATGTAGACTCGCAAAAAATTTCTCAAGATTCGCTAGCGGTTCTTGTTGATGGAAATTCGAAGAATTCACTAGTGGAAACAACTTTCAGCGCTCTCCGACGGAGCAATTGAGAACCACGTGGTTGGCTGAATTGGGCTGAACTGCCTTTTACTGGCGCGAAAGCTTTAAGGTGACTGAGCGTCTCAAGAGAAATTCCAAAGTTTAAAATAAGTCCATAATTTTCATTCTTCTCTCAAAATTCAAGCCAATACGCTAATGGCTAAAGAAACAATTAACTTCTGATTTAGCTCTTTGGCATCAACTGAGAGTAATCGATAAGTTTGAGGCAAGATCATTGACATAAGTCAATAATATAATTTGATTACATTCAATAGATAAGCCTTTTGAGTTAAAAGCATATGGAAAATGTTTTTGAATATACCTTTATCGTAAAGAAAATATTTTACCATTCCGGGGATCAAAAAATAAACAATATAGGATATATCATATATTGTAATAGGAATTTGAAAAAGATTTACGAACCATTTGTACATGACATACCAACTAGTTATTCAATAAACAAAATTATGATGGATCCTTATTCAAATCCTTTACTGATGAGTAATACTGATAACTATTATTTCTTTTCTTTGATCTCTAAGGGATCAAAAGATTTTTATGCATCATAAATTACGAGACAGTTTCATAAGTTGATGTAATAAATCATGCATCCAAAATTACAAAAAAAAATCTATAAAATAGCATGCCAAACTGTATAATGTATGCATTTGGCTAAATAATTTGATTCTTTCTACATGGCATGGCTTAATAGTGTAAATGACATACAAAAGAAGTTCTGAATGTTCATAAAAATTATTCAAACTATAAAATATAAATTGTGGTGTCATTGAGGATTTTTACAATAGATCGATAATATAGAAAAGAAGATAACAGAATCTTTCAGCAATATAATATACGAGTAAAATGTAGCTTGCATACTGCAAGCAGATCGGCAATTCTAATTTCATATCGGTATCATATCGGGACGGTCCTCAAAAGAAAAAAAGAGGATAGAAATTTTTCTTAAAATTTGCTGACATTCCATGTCTGGCATCGAACTCGGGCCTTTACTGTGAACTTACTATGCAGCACAATAGAAGATCACCATCTCTAACTATGTGTGAAAATTCAAGCAGAAATATTGGCTACAACTGCCTTAAAATACGTTCTAATTTTTCCGAAAGTAAATGGTTCTCTGGATTCGAACCAAGGACGATCCTGGAAATCTAAAACGTGTTTCTTAAAGTTATTTATAATCTTTATCTACATGCCGAAATTTAAGTTTCAATATTATTGGGAAAGGTTTCAAAATAATTCCTAAAAATCGGATCAACTTCTGATTGCAGAGGCACCTGGTGTCGAACCCAGGAAATATTGTAAGTTGTGAATGCACAGTCTGATTTGTAAGTACATGATGTTATTTTATGCAAAGTTTGAAGTCGATATCGTTCCGGGAAGTACCTAAAATTTGTTTCCTTTATCTCCGTAAGAAATGCATTGATGAATGTAAATGGCCCTCTGGGATCGAACCAAGGACCATCAGCGAATACAAAAAATTTGATTATGAAATATATTTATGATCTCCAACTCCATGCCGAATATCAAGTTTCCATGCCATCGGGAAAGGGTCCAAAAGAAAATCTTAAAAATCGCCGTAATGCTTTTTAAACAGCCGATTTTTGCCTCGACCTAGCATCGAACCCAGGATATTTTCCGTAAAAATCATTTATGTTTTCGATAGATCATGACCATATATATTGGCTCCTTGAGTTTTGATTCTCTCCCTATCCGGTAAGTATTTTTTAAAAATTCCCGAAAATCAACGCAATGTATTTAAATGGAAAAAATCGGGACTTTGAGGCCCTCTGGAATCGAACCCATGACACTGAGGATCAAAATCGCATTTTTTTGGCGGTTGTACGTTATGGCCAATACGTGGTAAAAATTTCGAGTCAATGACGCCAGTAGTTTAGCCTGTGAATTAGTATCCTATCTGGGTATATACATGAATGAATCCGGAGAAGCATCTATATATAATAGATTATATAAAATAGGATATAAAATTGACATAATTTTAACAGTTAAGTCCTCCTGATCATAGAAATCATCAGGAGATTTTATGTTTCACTTGGGTCATGCTGTCATTTAGATATTATAATACATTTATAAATAATTCATTCCATATAATTTTCCACAAAAATTATGCATTAACTGACTATGTTAAAATATAATAAACTCTCTAAATAAATTACAAAGTAAAACTGATTAAACATTAATGAAATATTTACTTCCATTTAAACAGAAAAATGTCTAAACAACCATGCTGAGTGAAAAGAAAATGTGTAGAGATCTAAATATGTATTGTCATTGGTGAGTTATATATATTACTAACCATCAATGACGATATCCTCATTATTGATGAAACATTAATTAGACCAAGTTCACCATTCCAAATGTAAATTATAAGAAAGATAGTTGAAGGATAACTTTAGATAGATGTTGCCCAGGATTATGGAAATGGTAAAATCAAATCAGCCCTTGTTCTTTTTGCAACATGACCTTTTTGTTTCCTCCCTATATCATGTGTTTGGAAATTGTTTCATCAGGTGAATAAGCATTAAAAAATGATTGTACATCTTCAATCATTTTCCATAGAATGTGCTTATTATGAATGAGAGAATATATTTAGATTTTTCTGGAGATGAATTTTTAGAACTAGGATTTTCCAACGAAAATTGCTCATGTATATTGAGTGTAATAGTGTAATACAGTCTATCAGTCAAAGTAATTAAACTTGAAAATAATTTCATAATATTTTTAATAAATCTTTGATCTTCTTCTTGTGCTTCAGGTCCTAATATTGTTGATCACTTATGTGAAAGCTTATCTATCCTGCTGTTGTTCCTTGGATTCGTATCGAATCTCAATTTTTTTAAATGCAATATTAGCTTTATGCCAACACCATGACATCTTTCAGTTTTTCCCATCAGTATGATTTGTAAGCATCAGTATCTATCACCACTGAGGACATGGTCCAGATGGGAGATCTTTTAGCATATGATGGTTTCAAACATTTTTCAATTAACTCCAGCTCTTCTTAAAATTTCTTCATTGGACATTCTGGCTGTCCACAGTATTTTAAAATTTGTAATGAAACCATATTTCAAACATCTTTAGCCTTTTATTGAATATACTACTTTAAGAATCTTTGTTTCTTTGCTGTAAAGCAGAATTGATCAATGTAAAGTTTGATTTCTTACATAATTTCAGGTTAAAGTTATTATCACTGTTAATATTTTTCATTTTGTTAAATAGAATTGTGCTTATTCAATTCTATTCTTGGTGTCAGCTTCTGGTTCCACATTTTTGTTATATGTTACATCCAAAGATTCGAAATTGATGAACTTGGTCTGTTTTTCTTGAAGAAATAACATCAGATTTAGGTGCTGCTGGTGACTAAATAGTATATATTTGGTTTTGTTTGTATTAATTGTTAAACCCATTTGTTGTCCTATTGAATTGACATCAGAAGTTGCTGAAGACCTGCAGATCTGTTATGTATAAGGCCCATATCATCAGCTTTTCTGATAACTGTCATCAATATAGGTTTTTAATGTCCTTCATATCATAAATTGAACAATATTCCAATATTGATATATATATTCCAATACCTTTAGATGTTTTGCCACTCATCTTCACTGTCACTTGCTGCCTGTACAAGGTAGTTATTACCTTTAGGTCTCTGCAACCTATGCTCTCGTTAGATATTAGAGCTGGCAAGAGATACCATGAAATGGGATAAATAGCAACATTTTCAATTTTGTACAGCCTACTGCATCTTTAAAAGATAATTTCTGTTTTTTTATCAAAAATATGTGTCTAGATGTGTATTTCCTGACCTCCAAATGTCAATTTGTTGATATGAAATATAACACCACCAATACTAATTTTATATGGTGTTGCTATTCACCTGCTGTTCGGGGTGAATAGCAACAGCAACAATTCAAACCATACAGGGGGTGGATAGTAACAATACAAACAGCAAATGTATGCACTTCTTCCATATTCATTTCTTAAATGATATTTTTTTATATAGTCCATCTAGTGGGAAACAAAAATTACATTTGGAAACTAATTACAATTTTTTTGAAGGGCGTGAAATTATTGATGTAAGGAACATAACAAAATCAAAAGGAACACATTAATTAATATACAAAAATCTAAAATAATCGAACTGTAAATAATTCACCAATCAAAATATTTCACCATAGTATGGCATGTGTTGTCTGGGATTAAGAGTAAATGATGGAAGGAAAGAATTGACTTTGCAAATGAAAGTGTGTTACCAAAGTTACACAGAGGTGAAGAATAGTGACTTGGCTGGGACTCCAGCCCAAATCTCCCACTTTTTGAGCAGCTATTCTAACCACTGAACTACCAAGCCACTTCCTTCTTGTGTAACTTTGGATCAAGCCACACACTTTCATGGTTAATTGATAAATACGATACTTTCTCCATGCTTCTCTTAGGCTCATTCCATCTTTCACTGTCTGTTTTGCTTCTTCCACTAAAGCTAAATCAACTTTCTTGTAAATTTTCCCATGTAGATCAGGCTTGTAGACATCTGGCATTTCTGTAGCTATTCACCCCTCTTCACCAAAAAAAATGTAACTGCTTAAGATTAATTGCCTATATCCACAAATTTGTTAATTTTCGAAAAGTTAGTTGTTAATAAATAATTATGAATAACTTACAAGTATATTTATGTGGAAACTTGTATTAGATACAATCACCTTCTTTGCTAAAAATGATAAGCTTAGTGGCATACAAAACAACATGTTTTTCTAACCAAGCAAAAGACATATGAAAAAGAATTACTTCCTGAGCAAATGCTTTTAAATGTAAAAAAATCCAGTAGGAATATATCTGCCAAGATAAAAAAATCACTTAAAATTCTCTATATCTCCAGTACTTTCCAAATTTTTTCTAGTAAATCGAAATGACAAAGTTTTGTTGCTTTTCACCCCATTCTACAGTAGTGTTTAAGGTTACTTCTGGTAGTCTAAGGCATACTTGTGTTAGTCCTGGTATTTTTGGAGCAGTATGTCCATTAACCCTCATATGGATTCACTGCGCCTTTGCGGCGCTCGTGGTTTTTAATATGCTTTAAATACTGCCCAATCCCATGGATTTTGCTGAAACTTTCAGTAGTCTATTTTTTCTGGATTCTTAGTCGACAAGTTTAATTTTGTCCGCATAGTGCGTATAGTTTTCATTTTATTGGCCACTAATGGAAAAAGTTACGTCGCTGGATTTACGGCGCCGCTGCGGCTACGCGAGTTTTCTCGTCGCTATTTTGGCCTGTCAATACTCATTTAATGATTCTTATTTTACGCATGAAATAGTATATTATATTTATATTCATAATATTTAAACGATGAAGCTTTCTAAATCATTTAAAATTGTTTAACATAGGGCCAAGTTTGCTATGCCAAATTTCTTTCATCTATTATCCAAGTATCATAAATTTTTCTTTTTTACAATGTTCTTTTACAAAACTTCATCTAAATACAATAATAGATTTTAGAAATTCGTGGCTAGCCTAAGGGTGTTATTTCTATGGCCTCTGTCATTATTTGACAGTAAACGGAAAATAATGCAGTGTTAAAGGTTTTTATTCATAACTTCTGTAATAATGGGTTCAATCGAACAAAACACAGTTAAAAATAAAGAATATAGAAGTTAGTAGCATTATCAATAAAAAAAATTGCTAAGAATAGCCAAATTTGGAAGATAATGACAAAAAATACCGCAGCGCCTCTGCGGCGCCGTAAATCCAACGACGTAACTAAATTTGTAAATCCATATGAGGGTTAAAGGAATTGCCTCCATTGTTTTAAAAGGATTTCAGTCCAAACTGTGATTCATTTAAAATTTTATTTTGTTTTCTTCTTATCCTGATGTATAATGCTAAGAAACACTTCTAGTGTGTGGCATACTCAGCTGATTAGCCAGTATTCATTAATTAAAAGATATTTTGATTGAATTCAGGTGCAAGCAAATCAGCTAAATTGAAAACATAAGAGATAACTAATGGGATTAGGAGTTGAAAGCAATTCTACCATTTGTCTGGTAGAAGCTGTAAGTTATGGGTTTTCAACTTCTAGCAGGACAAGTAGCTCTCACCCCTAAAGGATAAAAATTTCTGTATTATTCTCAATGCTTTTAAAAACTCTTTGATCTCAGTAAGCTGCAGATATGAAATGCACACAAGTGTTTGAAGCTGTTCTGTTACCATTTTGTCTATTTAAATTTAGAAGTGGAAGTTTTTTTCTTTCCACTTGATTTTATAAATCAAAAGATCAATAACTTGTCATATACCGATACAAAATACTTTTTTCAAACACAAATAACAATGGTATGGTTAAGAGGCAGTGTGTAGAGTTTGCTTCAGTTCATTTTATGCTAGTATTATATAAAAGAGAAAATATGTACTTCCTATACTTAAATACCTAACTTTTACAGAAATTTTCATTTCTTATCTTCTTCAACTCTCGGCCCCTATCAACTGATAGTATTTATCTATCTGTATACAATCAACATATATTTTATTCCAACAATTCTACCATTACACAAACATTATAGAGATACTTAGTTATATTATACAAAATTGTATCATTGATATTATTATGTATAATTAATTAGTTTTTTTGTATCACTTATATTTACTATTTTGTCAAATATATCACAGTACCAGATACAGTGATAATATTTTTTAAATATTTGTTTACAATATTCTTTATGTCTCTTCATTGGAGATGGTTTGAGGACACCATCAAGAGTTGGCTGAGTCTTACACTTAGTCTGAAATATAGCAATAAATCAATGATATTTTTTTGAAAAAAAAATATTTATGGCTCTATACATACAAAATCTTTTTTTCTTGCCTTCTCTCTTCGTTCACTGATATTGCAAGATGTGTTTTACATAATATTTTTAGTTACTTATTTTTGGTTGCTATCTTCTTTGACCGCTGATAAAATTTGATTTTCATTCATAACTTTTTCTGAACTCCTATTTAGCTCTTCAGTGTCAGATCAACCTCATGCTCTTTTATTAACTCATTGATGTCTTCTTCATTAATTTCAAGGGCATTGCCTTGGCCAAGGAAACAATCATATCTATAACACCAATTCTGCTTTCAGTTTTTTCTAATTCAGTTTCTTGAATGCAGTGGAGCCATAGTTTTATCCAGGCTGATACTATGATTCTCACTAAAATGCCTTCTCATGTTTGATTTATAAATCATAGGAATGAAGAATATTGAAATATTTTTTAAGATAACTTGGTTATAGAGTTGTTTAATTACAGTTTGACCAATATGTTTGCTAACATATAACCCTTAGCAAACATATTGGCTATGACATTGATTTGGTATTAAAAGGCAAGAGCTTCTGTTAAATAAAAATTAAACTCTTTTTCCAAATCTTCTTCCAACTGCAGTGGATGTGCTTGTCCATTGCCAAAAGAACTACATTAAAAGCCTTTCTGTTATAGATACCAATTTACAGTGGGGCAAAGAATTCCACTATCTACTCAGTAAAATATTGCCTAGTTACCCAGGCTTTGATGCTTGATCTCCACATAATACCAAGTTGATATTTGTCAACATTGTTCTTGTTTTTATCTTCAGATTACTACAGGCATTGGCATAAAAAAGTGAACTTATTCTTTCTTACATAGGTTTGTTCCCAGACAAAGCCATTTATTCTTAAGCAATGAAAGTTCTCCTGGGAATATTTTTCAAGAAAAGTCCTGTCTCAATGCATTTGAAACTTGCTCAGTACTGTGGTCTTCTATTTGCATCAACTTGATTGAAATTACCTTACGAACATTTTTTCAGCTACTTTAGAGTCATTAGTCTTTCTCTATGCTTTACAACACTGTGGATGCCAGCTCTATTTTTAAAAATTTCCAACCATGGTTGGCTTTAAATTCTTCATTAATATCTTTGCTATTACTAGTGGCAATTTATCTGTAAGGTCTCCGTAAACATCCTGAACCTTTGCTCAGATCATATTTAGGTATACCATCTCCCTTTTTGCATTTACCTCTTCTCTTTAGTCCCTTATCATTAATCCTGATGAACAATATAGTTTCCATTTCTTCCAGAACTTTATTTCTACAAAATGGAATGATTGATGCTACTTTGGCTTCTTCCACTTTCTTGACAATAGTACCTTTAGTGGATTTTGATGGATTAAATTATTCAAACAAATTAAATAGTTTGTCAAATCCCTTTTCATATTTTTTTACAATTTATTTATTATTTTATTTAATTTCTATTACGATTTTTATTTTTTCTTTCTTTTTAGTTTAATAATATATTTCCTGAGGTACAAGAGAAAAATGAATTTAATCATAATCATTTCAATCATTTTTAGTCATGTATTTACACAAATATAATCTTCAAATAATTATGAAAGTATGTAGCTAAAAAGGACTTACCTAATAGATAGATCTTTTTATTTGACTTCTCTATCTCTAACAGAAGAAAACTCTAAAGAAAAACATAAAAGAAGCTGTTTATTCAGAATATTTCAGAAATCTTTCCTGCAGATTGGTAGAATAATCAGCTCAAATACCATGCTTAAAATTAACACAGGATAAGTCTGGTGTAAGTAGCATCTCTCAGATGGCTCTCTCTCCAATAAAAATTTACACAGTTTGCTCATCTCCATCAAAGAATATCCCTTAGGGACCAACTTACCTTTTTGTAGTTTTCTACTAGGAAAAGATTACTGCAGTGCATGTAATTTTTTTCAAATTGAGTAAATTGTAAATTTATTTATTTAAATAATCAATATTACAATTAGAACAAAATTCAGATACTAAGATTTATCTGACATAACAACATTAGAGTACCTTATAGTATGCTAAAACAAATAATCCTATAGTCTTTTTTGCTTTTCGGGTAGGGTTTGAGAGCCTCTTCAGGTAACATATTCCAATATTTTATCCCCTATTTATAAAAGAATACTTCGCTATATCTGTTCATTGTTTCCTAAGCTTAAACTTATATTTGTGGTCCCCTCGTAGGGGATATTTTGTATAATTTGGTCAACTTAGACAAAAAATGTTCCAGAAAGTTTTATGGCATGGTCATCAATGTGCGCTTGGGCAAATTCTCTTGATTATAAAAGCACCATGATTCGTGTCAAAATTAAGTTCATACCTCAAGGTCATAGTTTGCAGTCCCACTGTATTTTGTGCAAATGCTATACACATCTCAATTAATATCTTTAAATGACTGTCATATTTCTAGTTTATTACGCTATTTCACAGATTTTAATAACAATTTTGGTTCAGAAGTTTGAAAAGTAAACAAGTTTCCTGCTATTATATCTTCAAGAAAAGAATGGTTTTCATTCGTCTTTTGGTGCATGCACATGATAGAGAAAAATGAATCTTTAATCTACTTTTACCACAGGATCATTCAAAGCAGTTAAGTCATGAAAGCTTCTAAGATGCGATGTTGAATAATGGCACTGATTACTGTCTGAAATGTAATGAAAATTTGTACAAATGAAAAATAGCGACATGACTAGAACTTCAACCCAGGCCTCACACTCTCTGGGCAGGTATTCTAAACAAATAAACTGCTCCGCTGTATCCGTGAATGGGTGCTTATATGAGCAAGGATATCAAATATTCTTCTTGTACAAATTTGGGTTACACTTTCTCGTGCTAAGTCAAATATCATTTTCATCGCATTT
The DNA here is from genome assembly GCA_947579665.1 of Sympetrum striolatum. Taxonomy (NCBI): domain Eukaryota; kingdom Metazoa; phylum Arthropoda; class Insecta; order Odonata; family Libellulidae; genus Sympetrum; species Sympetrum striolatum. The sequence goes on along the minus strand of OX388347.1, from coordinate 78,885,121 downwards.
GATATAAAAAGCGACGACACCAGCGACAACGAATACACACAACCATTCCCTGATTGGAAAAATCTGATCAGCAGGGATTCGAACCCAGGACCTTGGGGTTTGGAATGATAGCATAGTTGGAATGCAATCCACTCCACCACCAAGGCCGTTAATGAACAACTTACAGACAGTACAGAAGAGTACGTAGTAATTCGTTAAATAAAAGTACAACTTCCCTTATAAAGGAATATTTATTTACAGACTTTTTACATTCAAACTTCATTCTCACTTGGCTTTTCTCACTTTTCAACAGAGAACATATGCCTTCCCAACCACCTCATTTTGTAACAAACAATAAAAACAAATGAAATAATTTTTTCAGGCACACATTTTTCCTTTAAGTTTTGACGGAATGGAGATAGAGAAAACCAAGCAATGGTATTCAGGTGTTGCTGCTTAGGAGCAATTAGGAAAAATGAAAAACTTTACTTTTTTAAAGATGATTCCCTTATTTATTTGGGAGACCCCCAAATGTATCCGAGGATAAAAATACTAATGCTTGACAGTATCAAAAAACAATAAATCATCCCTCACTGGTATTCCTTCTAAAGGATAGGAAACAATACATTCTGAAGTTGCTAAAACTTCTGGATCCTCACAGTTGAGGGATGAGGGAAGCACCATACTTGGGCACTCGGCACATTTATTTATCTTTTGAGTGGGTTTCGTCCAATGTCACATAAAACTTTCATGAGTTATGAGAATGATGTGTTCCTCTTCTTCAGGATTCCTATAATTATTTGCCCATACCCATTAAATTGCTTAGACCACCTCCTGAACCCTGTTGCAACTGCCTCATCATGTTCTGAAGTCCAGTCATGCCACCTGTAATTAACATCATTATCTCAGTTAGATCCTTTAAAAAAACCTTTGATGGTAGTTACCTTCAAATTTGCACAAGAAAGTGTTTTTTTTTTAACCTAAGGTTGTACAGGAAGTGAAAAACAGCCAGGTAAGTTACTATTTGAAATAGTCACAGCCAAGTCACTATTTTTCACTTATCATACAACAAAAAGTCCTTTGATTTTTTTTATATCACTTTAAAAGGAATACTACTCATTATTAGATGTATTACAAGAAAGAACCCTTATTATTAAATTTTCAATTGGGTATATCACTAAAATACAAAATTTAAAATTGTTACTATAACATTTTCGTAGTCTCATCAGGGGTTTATTAACTATCCAAAAGCCATCTTTTTCAGCATTCTGCACCGTGTTGTTGCCAATTCTGGATGCACCCTGTGCAGAACTATGACAAAGATGGCATTTGGAGGGTTTTCAAACTAGTGGTCTACCAGTCTCTAATAGGAGCTGTGTAACAGTAGCTTAAATTTCAAAAATGATTTCATTATTTCCATAGCTTACTCAATTTCAGAGCAATTTTATGATGCTAAGCTTTTTTTTCCTCAGAAGAGCATAAAAATGAGCTTAAATTTGCCCTTTTTCAAGTTTTTCTTTTATTTTTCCATAAAATATAGGTATAACCAAACAACTTGGAATTGAGGGAACTGTAGTAGAAATTTATATTTAAGTTTATTAAAACTTTGTATAATGTTACATCGTACTCACCCATTTGGTTCAACACTCGAGGATCCATCATCTTTGCCATTTGCTGATTAAGTTTTGCCATTTGAGCTTGGTTAACATTCTTGGCCATATCTCCTCCTTAATAGTGAATAAAAGAAGAGAAATTATTTTACAAAAGGAAAAATTTGAGAGGCTTAAAAGAAATACTTACAGAGATTAATATAATCTAACACAAGACAACACCAGGAATGTTACTAAGCAACTAGACCCATGAGACAGGAATAGAGATAAAAAAAATAACAATGGCATTAGTAACTTGCCTTTAAAAGAATAGTAATGCAAACAAAGTTAGCAAAACTAGACTGAAATCAGACACAAACTTTGATCCTAAATCAAAATGAAGTTCCATCATACACAGGAGTACTGTATTTAATTGAAAATAACACACCCAAATAATGTAATTCATACCCCCAAATTCGAACATTAGAAATTGAAAAATAATTTGCCCACAAATGTAATGTGCACCTTAAGATATGCGGTCATGTCATTCGCAGTACCGTATACATGTGAACTAGGAAACATACACACCGATATACATGCATCTTAATGAGCATATACACTGTATACAAAATGTCGGTAGTCGTCTACACCGAGAGTTGTGCGTAAGTACAAATGTTAACTAATTAAATATCGGTCATTTAAAAGGTTTGATGGGCTAGCCCTTTTAATTGAAAACTGTTGTCCTGCAGTTTAGTCTAATGTGGCTCATACAGCCAAAACATCGAAAGCGCATTGGTGGAGCATTTGACAATTTATATAGAACCAGGGTGAGCCGAGGATGAGGCTGGCCCATGGGCTACAAGAGATGTGAACAAGTAGTGCTGCGCTCAAAACTAGTATGCAGATGATTCTAACGCACACCCCAATTTTTCAGCAAAAAAAGGACCCAAGAGGGTGCGCAGTATTTCCTAGTAAATACAGTATATCTTTAACTTTCAGAGTACAACCTTTCTGGTCTCACAAATATTGATGCTCTTTTTGCTAAAGAACCAAATTGAAAAACTGATTTCCACTGAGCACCAATTTCAATTCCCTCCTGATGTTGGTGGAGTAGTTCATAAAAATTTCTGCAACAATACAAATCACCTGACAGAAATTCTATAAAGTTTTCCGAAAGGGATAATGAACTGTGCCAAAAATAGATAAAAAAAGGTGATTGAGAAAGGGAAATAGGTTGTTTAAAGATAAAATCGAAATGAACTGTAGATGTTCAGTACTTCTGGGCCAATTGCTATGGGTATGCCAAAATATCTTGGCATAAGGAGCTCTTATCACATAGTGATATTGTTTTCATTAACTTTCTAAGTGATAGATGGATAATTCTTCACAGCTATTCTTCTATGCCAAATATAACTGCCAGATGATTGGTTTAGAATGTCCAATTTGAGAAAATTGTCAATAAAAATTATGAATACACCAGACAGAGCTATGAAAAGTTCAAAAGTAATTTAGATAAAAGTAGTGCAAACTGACCCTTAAATAATCCCTTGATTCCACCCATCTTCTTCACAACGGCTGCAAACTTAGTATACTGAGAGAGCAAGTCCTTTACTTCCTTCTCAGTGACCCCAGCTCCCCGTGCTACCCGTATCACTCGCCCTCCCTGCTTGCTGAAAAGCTTTGCACCATCTCGGTTGTCCAGCTCTGCAATATAAGAGATACACATTCAGCATAAAAGTAATGTAATTATATCAAACAAACCATTTCTTTATCATGTCACTTCAAAGATAATAGAGGCGAACAAAGCTTTTGACAAATAAATCAGAGGCAATATTTGATTGATCTTATAAACATATAGAAAGTTTGTGTGGTTTGTCAGCTAAAACTTGCAAACCAAAAGTTGCGCAGTTTTCAAACTTTAAATATGGTATAATGCATTCCATGTGTAGAAAAGAGGCTACCTTTATTTACCGAATTATCTTCAGTTTAACCATAGACAAAGCATTCTGATTAGAGATACATGAAAAGTACAATTTATTGGCTACTGGCTTTATTTCTTTTTTAAAATAAAATTACAAATAACAAAGCAGTAAGATTCCAGGTTTCTACATAAATTAACATTTTAAAGCATAACTTTATCATCATGCTTGAATAAAGATAATTTCACTAATAAAAAATCATTTATTAACAATGAGAAAGGTAACCTCTTGAATTATCATGCACTAATAGCAAAAAATTCTTACCAATTGAAGGCTAAAATTAGAAAATGAACAATTTCAAGCAGTGGCTTTATCAATATGCTGAAAAGAATATTATTTCTCAGAGCAAAAATTACTTAAGAACCTGATGATTAGATGATCATTTAATTCAAGTATATACAGCCAGAGTAATTTCTTAGCTGGTGATCATAGTCTAAAAATGTTATGGAAAACCTGCATTAAGAGCAGGGGGCAAATTTATTTAATAATATTATTGAGAGTGAGTCCATTTAAAGAAAGGCTGAGAAAAGATGGTTCTGATGTCTAAAATTTGCAAGGAAGCCTTTGAAAGGCTGCACAGTTAAGCCACTTGTTATTCATTGATGCAAAAAAGTAATGTAAGGGAAACCTTCCAAGTTTTAGGAAGAAATCTAAAAAGGCTGAGAAGTCCATAATACATGCATTTCATTTGTGTGATTCTAAAGATGAAAATTTGAGCAAAAGATTCCTCATAATGGAGTGAATTTGAGCTCTGTGAAGAATAAATGAAACATGAAAAACTGGAGTTTGAGCAACTGCACTATTTAGTCACCTCTGCCTTGCTTAAATACTAATAACTACCCTAATTTAAGTCATGGCCATGATTCAAAATTTACAGAAAAGACAGTCATCCGCGATGAAAACAAGGAAACAGTCTTCATTCTTCTGTGTATGTTTTACTCGAAGCTCAAGAGATTATTGGTCACAATTCTTCTTCTTGGCTTCATGTTTCAGGGCAATATATCATTTGCATTATTGAGTATGAAATATAATAGCTGAGGTAAGAGAATAAATTATGTAGCCCTTCTTTGTTTAAGTTAGGTTTTCTTGTCAATAAGTTATAAAATAGTTTTTTATCAAAGTTAAATTAAAATTTAAAGGAATTTCTTTCCTCAGAAATTTATAGCATACACATATGCATATTTTCTTTTGGTGGATTAAACTCTTTTATCAGGTTTGTTCTTCATTTTTAGTGTTGAGAAAAAATGAAAAATTTACTCACCTCCGTCATTCATACTATCCATAATGGTCATAAGTTTCTTAAGACGTGCCATTGACTCCTGCTCACTACCTTTAGGCATGAAGTCTTGGGTAAATCCTGGTATCATTCCCTACAACAAACATTTTTCTCCTTAAATCTGATGCCTTTAGACTTGATAAAAAACCCTATTCAACATCCAAATATACTAGATTATAGAAAATTAATTATTGTTAGAAATGCTTTAAGAACAATATAGAAATGAAACTACATTTTTAAATGTCCTCCTTTAAGAAAATTGAAAAATCTGCGAACTTATTCTTCCTCAAAATATATGTACACATTAATGACTAAGCACACACCATAATTTGTGAAAATGGTCCCATTTTCATGATGTTCTGGAACTGTTCATACATGTCACGCAATGTGAATTGCCCATGACGAATCTTTTCCATGAGCTCTTCATTTTCATCTAGGCGTAATTCTGAGACTCTATCGATAAGGCCTTCTATGTCACCCATACCAAGGAGTTTGGAAACAAATGGCTTTGTTTTAAATGGTTCAAGGTCGTCTATGTGCTCTCCGGTACCTATGAAAATGATTGGACTCATTGTGGCTGCAACACTGGAATAGATAAGAAGATGACAATTAGCATTTTCCCAAGATATATTGAACATTTTATAAGAGCTTGAGTTATCCTATTCCAATGCTTAAATACAAGATTTTCTTTTTCTGCCAAATTACAGCCAAAGTTTCCAAATCCATTCCACTAAGGAATCTATCTTTAATTTTCTACTAATTAAAAGCAAAGAAGACCAATACAAGCAAAGTGTTCTCCAGCTTTTGGAAGTTTTTTCCCATTAATGCTAACAATTAAGATATCTTATTACACCTTCATAATCTTATTCTATAGATTGCTTCTGAAAGGTCTTCAAACCTGACTCATTCAGCACTCGATGAAGCATAAATAAATCACATGTTTGACCTAATTTTCAATTCATGCATGAAAAGAGTAACGCACACAGATCATTACAATGACTGAAATTCTCAACCTTTATCTGTAAGCAGAGAATTCTTGTGAAGTGAACATAACCTATTAGCATCATTCTAATTCATAATTGAAACTATGTCAAAGCAATAAAATAATTTCTCAAACCTTATTCTTCAGAAAATTCTGACAACAGAATGAGGTCACAATGAAAAACTATTGAATAGTGGGGCAGTCAAAGGACATTAGTTTTAAGATATAAAAGCACAGATCAATTCTTTGTAATGCAGATCCTTATATCTTTTAGGGTTGAGACCATTTTTTTTACTAACCGGTATATTATTAAATTTAACCTTTTTCCTAAGACCTTCTCTCCATAACTTTCACAATGTATATTCTTTCGTCTATATGTTAACAAAACCAGTCAACAGAAATATGTATTGGGGAAGTTATTGTTTTTCTTTTAAGAAGGTTTCTACAAAATTTTACAAAGTTAGGATTGACCGCATTAATTACACACAATACATTCCACATTCTAATTAAAAAGGAGTTAAAACCTTAAAATTTACTTGAGCGTGAATGATTGATATAATATTTTTGAGGAATGCTAAAATGGATAGCAAAAGTATATTGCTACTTTGATGGTGCAAGAAATAAAAATCAGGGGTGGTTATTTTCCATTTCTGTCTTCAGGTCACTTGTTCAACAATTAACAGCATTGCACCATCTATTGATAACAATAGGATATTAGGAAACAAGGGGAAAATTTAAACACATTCTCATCATATATGAATGAAATAAATCTTTCAACAATTAATACAATTTTTTGTGTTTGATCTATTATTACAGGGAGAAGTGAAAATAATAAGTGTGTCCGATGAGTTTTGCAGCAGATTCTGAAAATCTTAATTCTTTTAAGAGAAAATGAAAATGTAAGCAACCCTTATCCATGTTTTCCGACTTCTCTCATAGCCCTCAGGAGTTTACCTGAAACTTGTTACCTTCAACATTCAGGTCCATTATCAGTGGCAAAATCACTACTTACGCACTAAGTGCTCCTCCACCTTTTGCGTGACCATCTAACTTGGTAATTATTACTGATCCAATATCCACCTTCTCCTTAAAGGCACGAGCCTGAGCTTCACAAGCTTGACCAATTGTGGCATCCATAACGAAAATAGTATTGTCAGGTCTCTGAAATAAATTAGTTACAGAAAATCATTCATGAAATAAGATTCAATATTTTAAAGGTCTTTATATGCAATTATTATCTAGATGTATATATTTTTTGAAGAAATTGCCAGAAACATACAATTTGGAGAAGATAACTTCATAGGCATCTTTACACAATTTGATAATTTTCTTAAGAGAATTTGCTGTCTGGTTGAATAAACTTCTATATTCACTCTTCATAAATACCATTTAGAGTGATAATAATGTGTATGCCTTGAGGATTCTTAAAGACTTAACAAGGAATTTCAATAATTTTATTCTACTAAGACTAGGAGATTTCAGGTAAATCCACCACAACAAGAAAGGAAATCTTAATAAGCTCAATTATTGCCAAACTAAACTCATTTCTCCATAAGACAACTTTTACTGCATTCAAGGCTTACAAGCTTAACTAACTTTATAGTCATCTAAACTTTATATTTTTCATGAAAATTATTTCATCGCATTGACTTTTTGCTTATATTAACAGTGTTACTTACAATTGCATTAGAGACTTGTAACATTTCTTCAAAGAGCGATTCTTCCTGTTTATGACGACCACTTGTGTCAACAATAATAATTTCAAAGCCTTCCTTTTTGAACATCTCCACACCATCTTGAGCTATTACAACAGGGTCAACTTCTGTGTAACTGAATTCCAGAAATGCAAAAGAGAAAATATATTTGTGAGTAATGTTAGTGAACATTTAATTTTTTTATTCTAAAGGAAAGATAAAGATAAATAATAAAGTTCACAGTGAAGCAGAAACTTCAATGACATAACAAGTACAGCCTGATTGCATCATAAAGGCAAACAGGTACAAATATCAATGAGAAACAAAAAACATGATTTATAATGAAAATAAGTTGGCAAGCCCCCAGAATTTCAGTATAGTACAGGTTTTAAAGTACAAATACATCTTTGGACTCTAACCCACCCCACCCAAAGAACATTTTCTGTATTATTTTCATAAATAGGATTTTATTAATTTAATAAGAGAGGATTAACATTCAAATGGAAAGCTATAAAGGAAGCAATCAGATCATATATGTTAAACTAATCATTTAAATAATGAATTGATGCTTAGGCCATAACCTCATTCATTAATATAATTTATAATTGACTTTATTGTTATTTTCTCAATGATGCAACATACACCAACGATGTAGCAAAGGGAAAGATAAAAGTAAGAAGTGGTAAATTGCATAATATTTCATTAAGTGAATTAAAAAGAAACTATGCTGTTGTATGATACCCTTTCAGGCAACCATTAATTGGGTCTGTAATAGACTTTGTTCATTATGTGATAACTTTGCTGTACCCACCTGCCATAGAAGGGGATACGTGCTTTCGTTGCATTCTGTTTCAACTGGTCATAAGCACCAGCACGGAAAGTGTCTGCACACACTAAACATGCTTTCCAATTCTTCTTGAGGTAGTAGTAAGCCAATTTTGTACAAGTAGTTGTTTTACCTGATCCCTGAAGACCAACAAACATAATGATGTTTGGCCGTCCCTTAACTGGCTGATAAGCCTTCACTCCTGGATCAACAAGCTAGGAGTATTTGAAAGAAATGAGACATGTATTAGCATAAACACATCCAAAGCTCAGGCTGGGAACAAAAATAACACCAGAAAATTCTCGATAGAAAAACAAAGTAGTAATATTTCCACAAGAATTAATCAAAGCACAAAAATTTGAGTGATTTCAATTGACTATTTCAAATTACGACAACTTAAAACATTTTACAAGAAAAAGTAGGCAAGAATAAATCAAAGGTTTTATTATTTCATTTCCCAAGCTAAACAGGAATAATGAAAATATAAATTATTATCCTTTCGTATGAATATAACTATCACTACTGATGAGTTAATAGCATATACTTTAGAAAAGGATACTGATTTGATTTATATAGACAGATAAATATCGTAGGATACAAGACAGCCAAGACAGTAAAGCTCTCCAATCTAACAAATTGTTAACTAAGCATTGCCCAACCTGTAAAGTTAGGCTCTTCAAAAATACTGTCATACTAAATTGACAAAAATTAACTTATTGGAATCTATAATTGCAGGTTGAAATTGATCACTCAGACATTTCTTGTCGGCAATTAAAGATATCCAACATTATGCAAACTATTTACATAAAACTTTACATATCACTACAATCAGAGAATAATCGCTTTTATGATAACGACGATATGATTCAAAACATCTAATTTTCACCTTGACAAGTTCTTTGAAAACAGCACTCTGTATCATTCGCCTCTTATTCAGACCTCCAGCCATTTCATCAAAGTCAATGACCTGTCTGACATTTTCTCTAAGTTTCTTAACCAAACGGATATTGACATCTGCTTCCAGTAGGGCAGCACATATCTCCTTTAGCATAGCATTGAGAACCTGATATAAAAAAGTAAAAGTTCAAGTGTTATAGTAAATATTTGAGTATAAAAGAACACTGGTGGTGCTATATGCCTGCTTTTGATAATAAGAAGAGAGATAATTTATGGATAGTAGGCATAGTTGAAAGTTTTTCTCATGTAAACAAGTCTAGCGTGCCACTAGAGTTGGTGTATACATGGAGTTTAAGTTTCTTAAATATAAAAATTTGAGATTAAAATAATTTCGTTTATTTGAACTTTCTGTGAGAGATTTGCTTCATTCAAGGACATGAAAGCATCAAGAAGTGATAACCTTATCTTCTTTAAATTTTTTCTAGGTTTAACTATCTGTAAGTCAAGTTAACATTCTCAATAACATTAGTTAACGTTCCATTGTGATTTCTTTCGGCAAATGGAGCACATTGACAGGAGAAAACGATTATATTCCATGATGATCTGCGATCGAAATGTAAACATCTGGTACAAAACTGAACATACCTCTTCATTAATAATTGTTGCATTGCTCAGCGAACGCAGAGCATGCGTTATTTTTCTTCCTAAGTCTGCTAAAACCATCTTGCTGAATGATTTCCTTCAATTTAGAAAATCCTCTTCTCTAACTGGGTTTTTCACACGTACACTTGTCACCACAGTTCGTTGGAGTAGTCGATTTTCTGAAATAATAGAGTTCTTCTAATGTGTTAGCCACCTTCAAAATAATATTATAACAGGTGCTCAGGTTTATTGAAGTTGCGTAGATAAACAATACAAAAATTTTCAAAGAATTACACCATTGTTATTACCTAAACTCAACCATTAATTTCACACGACTTTTCTGTCACCGTGGAATACGATGCTCTTTCTTTGGACTTTTGCGTCTTTCCTAATAGATGGCGAGAGTAAAGCATGCGCGCAGATTTTAAAGGCTAACCCTACCGATAGTTGGAAAGTTAGGAATAGGATACAGGATATCGCTGCTAATAGAGTCCATAGATCTAATTTAAGTACATCCTTAATCCGTTTCAGTACTTTTCTGAGATATACTTTAAATACATCGCGCAGAACAAACTATGGTGAAGTTTTAATCGCTAAAACTCTTAAGTCGGAGCATAAAATTCGGACGTTGGATAGTCGTTTAGTTAAAGAAAATACTCTCTGTGTACAAGATAAACCATTTGAGATTTTTTCTTTAAGTTTCAATTACAACTTGAGAAAAATCCAACCTCTAAGAATACATATACTATTCGAGACAAAAAAAATATTAGAAATACTATGATGTAAACATAGTAGAAATTAGTAAGACAAAGTAATACATTGCTATTGAAGGAAAATCTGTAATCGCTGTTTTCGGTAGCAGAGAGGACGCACAGCTCATGAGAAAAAAAGTAGATTTTTGATTAGGGATAAACTCAAACAAATTCTTCCATAGCATAAGTCTTCTATTAAAGGGGCCCAAATGTTTAAATTTTAACATGGCCCCTTCAGAGTTGGGCGGTATCGAAAATACGTACGTATTTTCGATAAATTTGTATTTTGTATCGAAAATACATTTCAAGCATAGTATTTTGTATTTGTATTGAAAATACATTCTATGAGGAAATTGTATTTTCAATATACTCATACTCAAAATGCTCCTGCGGAAATACTTTTCATTTCACGTATGAATATTGTCGGAGATCGGCTTTACGCTGTTTTATTAGTTTCATTTTTCTTTCCTGGAGAAATTCTTGTCGTTCATCAAATATTGATCCAGCCGCTGGGCAGGAATCCAGGAAAAATGCCACGGGTAAAAATGCCACGGGTAAAAATGCCACTGGTGAAAATGCCATGGTAAAAATGTCAGTAAGTAAGTATATGTTCATAATATACATACAGTAATATAATAGATAATACATACATACAATAATATAATAGATAATACATACATACATATTATTGCAATGATATAAATAATACATAATTATGTAATATAGTAATGTAATAATACATATATGTACATTATGTATTATTATGTTCATTATATATTATAATATGATAATAAACATTCATTAGCAAATATTTGGACAAAGTGTTTGAACCTGCATTAAAAACATTTACATATTTTTTACAGTGTTTGCACATACCCTTCTAAATGCTTTTTCATTTTCTGATCCATTCAGGAAGACTATTAAAAAGATTAAACCCATCAATTAGAATGATTTCCTTGAGAAATTAGTTTTAAACTTATGAATTTTAAAATTTGATTGCTGTCTAGTTGCATATTTATGATAGTCACTATTACATGTTATCTCTTTACATAAGTAGTTTGGTACTCTTTTATGTAACATTTTATGCACTAACTATAGTAAATGTAAAGAAATTCTTTCTTCAATTTTCCTCCACTGAAGGGTGTTCAGCATTGTTTGAATTGGAGTGTATTTTCCACATCCTAGAATGACTCTCATTGCCCTATTTTGTAGCTTCTGTAATTTTTTCATGTAGTTTTTACAGATTCCATACAGAACTGAATAACAATAATCAAATTGGGGAGAAATAATTGTTTTGTATATGAGACTCTTTGTCCATGGGCTTAAGTATCTACTTATTCTTGATAAATACCCAATTTGTTTGCCTATTTTTTTACAATATAGTCTACATAACTCTTGAAATTTAAATGGGAGCCTATAAATACCCATGTAAAAAAATTGTGTTGAAACTGTGTTGAAATGGCTGTGCTGAAAATACCTTGAAACTGTGTTGGAAATTGAAACAGGATTCCAACACAGTTAGGCCAACACAGTTTCAACACAGATAGGCCAACACAGTTTCAACACAGATAGGCCAACACAGTACAACACAGTTCATGCATCACAGTTTCAAGACAGTCTGTGTTGAAACTCATTGAACCTTACTGTATTGAAATTCACTTGAAATAATATTCTCGCATTTTATGAGTGGAAAATAAATTAAACAATGGCATAAAGTTTAATAAAGTGTTTATTATTAAAACATGTATCTTTAAATACAAATCAAAATAAAATAATAATAATAAAACTATAATATATCAATTCGGCCGAAATGTTGTGGAAAAACATAATTGAAAATAGATTTCTACTTTTCTACATGGTTTTTATTAAGGAACTACTGGTTTCGGTATATTACCATCGTCAGGTTCAAACAAAAGTTTTGCTTGAACCTAACAATGGTTATATACCAAAACTGGTAGTTCCTGAATAAAAACCTTGTGGAAAAGTAGAAATCTATTTTCAATAATAAAACTCTTAATTCGGCGAGGTTAGGCCCATAAGGGCCTCTCTTACACCTAACCATTAAGGGTAACTAATGTTAATTACAAAAAAGGTGGAAAAAAATACAAATATATATATATATATATATATATATATATAAGAAGAAAATAAAAAGAAGAGGTAAAAATAAAAGAATTGGGATGTGGGGGAAAACTCGTCGGCTGAAGGCTAAGCAGGAAAATCACGCTTTTCCTATCAATATCACTTTAATTATCTTTACCATTATAACTATTATATAATATTTAAGGGTGGATAATTCATTACATTATAGTAGTTTATTAATCTCAATCTTTGAGGCCTCCGTTACTTAAATCACATTTCCGAAAGCTCTTTATTTCCCATCTACTGTTCTTCTTCTATCTTTTCAGGTAAATGACATCCGTAGTCAACCACCAACAAATTTAACGACATTATTGGACAGCAATTACTAGTGATATACCTGCTTGCATTTATTTCCATCTGTGTTTTCGCTGGTATTTTTCACTCCCCTTCTTGCATGAGCGTTTTCCCACACAGTGGGTTTTTCTCCGAAAGCCTTCAGCCAACAAGTTTTTCCCCACACCCCAATTCTATTATTTTTACTTCTTCTTTTTATATATATATTTGTATTTTTTTCCACCTTTTTTGTAATTAACATTAGTTACCCTTAATGGTTAGGTGTAAGAGAGGCCCTTATGGGCCTAACCTCGCCAAATAAAGTTTTTTATTATTATATTTCTTAAACACCAGGCTCCAAAACCCAATAAGGGTCTTGTTCTTTTTTGTTTTTCAGGCTGCATATGTTACACACTGGCCCAGTGTATGTGAACTGACATTCTTGAATACATTTATGATTTATTTTTCTTTTTGTGTTTATAATGTAAGTATAACGTTATCCTAATTAAAAATTTTGAACAAAACATTTCTATTTACCTCAATCATTTAAAACCTATAAGTATTTGTAGTTACGAAAATTATAAAAAGATCTTAAGTTCTCCGAACATGTGAGTTTAAAGATAGATCAACACAGTTTCAATATAGACAGGTACAAGGGAGTTCAAGTGAGTAGGAACAAAGATGGTTTCAAGACAGTTCAACACGGTTAAAAACAACACAGACCAACACAGTCCATTTCAAGTGAGATAAAGACAGATTTCAAGACAGTTTCAACACAGATATATTCTCCCATATTGGGAACAAGAGAGATCAACACGGTTCAAGACAGTTTCAACACAGTTAAAAATAACACAGTCCATTTCAAGTGAGATCAAGACAGATTTCAAGACAGTTTCAACACAGATATATTCTCCCATATTGGGAACAAGAGAGATCAACACAGTTCAAGACAGTTTCAACACAGTTAAAAACAACACAGACCAACACAGTCCATTTCAAGTGAGATAAAGACAGATTTCAAGACAGTTTCAACACAGATATATTCTTCCATATTGGGAACAAGAGAGATCAACACGGTTCAAGACAGTTTCAACACAGTTAAAAATAACACAGACCAACACAGTCCATTTCAAGTGAGATCAAGACAGATTTCAAGACAGTTTCAACACAGATATATTCTCCCATATTGGGAACAAGAGAGATCAACACAGTTCAAGACAGTTTCAACACAGTTAAAAACAACACAGACCAACACAGTCCATTTCAAGTGAGATCAAGACAGATTTCAAGACAGTTTCAACACAGATATATTCTTCCATATTGGGAACAAGAGAGATCAACACAGTTCAAGACAGTTTCAACACAGTTTAAAGTGTTTCAACAGAGTTTCAACAGACTTTCAACACAGTTTGAACACAAATCGTTTTACATGGGATATTCCTAGATATTTTATTTCATTCACAAAATCTAGCCCACTACTATCAAAAAGGATCAACGGTCTATTTTGATTATCTAGAATTGCTTTCTTTCTCATGGTTGATGGTATAATCAATATGCATTTGGTCTTGCTCACATTCAGCTTGAGTTTGTTTAGTTAAAGCCAGGTGCTCAAGTTGTCAAGGGCAGAATTGATTTTATTACATACTTATCCATAGGTCCCCTCAGATGCAGATATTAATGTGTCACTGGCAAAAAAATTACAAATACATAATTTAATTGCAATGAAAGATCATTAATGTAAAGGATAAATACCGTATTTCCTGGCCTATAAGGCGCACTTTTTTACTCCAAAATATGCTTTACAATCAGTCTGCATCCTATGCGCCGATGGTATACGGGTACAATAACTCCGTCCTATAATAAGCAAGCCGATTCTCCGGGATAAATGCATACCATTAAGTATTTTTTACTGAATCAGGCATTGAAAATAGTTCAGTTAATTACAAATTTAAGTAGTAGGGAATACAGTTTTAATATTTCGATTACAGAACTTTCTTTAAAAAATTCCCAGAAAAAATCGGAAATGTATACAATGTAGTATGTTTAGTTTAATCTCGCATGTGGTGCTGCTGCAAAACTAAGACACATTGGGCCAATGGAGATGTCATCCCTAAGGTAATACATTGTATCTCTCATGATAAAGAGTTTACCGGCACTCAACTTTATGTAACAAAGTATCAGTTTTTTTGTAAATTCTTAGCTGAAAAATCAAGGTGCATCTTAAGCGCTGGTGCGTCTTATAGGCCGGGAAATATGGTAGTAATGGCCCCATAATTGCCCCATGAGGAATTCCCTAATTGTTTAAAATTTCACCTAAGGTTAAGTTGTTATACCTTGTTTTTTGTTTTCTATTGCTCAGATAGCTTTTTACTAGTTCCACAGCTGCATTTCCAAAACCATATTTTGTTAATTTTTCTACCAGTAGGTCTCTGTCACTAGTTTCAAAAGCCCTTTTAAAATCTAATATAATTGAAACTGTAGTCTTTCCATCATCTGCCATTTTTCGCCATTTAGATAAAACAAGTTGGATGGCAGTTTCACATGAAAAAGTCTTCCTGAAGGCAGATTGATTTGTGCATAATATGTTATTTTTCTCCACATATTCAATCATTTGTTCATGGAGTATTAATTCTAAAAAAAATTCATACCTTGTCTGATTGACATATTTACAATCTTCAGCAACAAAGCCCCTCATTCATCAAATGTATCTGATTTTAAATTTGCTGTAATGTGATCAGGTGCACTTTTCTTGTTATTTAGGGAACATACAACTTTGTGTAATTTAAATAAATCTATCTCTTTGAACTCAAGAAACTAACACCATAATTTTGAAATGTGATATCCTTTACAGTAAGCTTTTCAGCTTAAGATACCTTGGGTATAGAGTTTACAATATCTACAACACTATTTACAAAGAAATTATTCAGGCGATCATTTCAAGCAGGTTTATTTACCAATAACCTTTTTTTGGTTTGAAGTTACTAAATCAATCATTGTTTTACTTGTTCTTGTAACTCTAATGAAGTCTTTGACAAATTGCTTTAAACCAAAGCATTGAATCACATTTATCAATTTAATAGAATAGGTAGAAATGTTCTTCATGTCAATATTAAAATTACCAATCAGGATACATCTACCACTCTAGTTTTTCAACTATCCATTCATCTAAGAAATTAATAAAATCATTAACTGATGATCCTGGTGATCGATATAAAGTGCATATAAACATAATAAATGCCATTCAATGTTTTTAGTTTAATACCTAAAATCCATACACTTAAATTTCTAATTCTATTTTCTACTATTTCATAATTAATATCATTTCTAATATACATAATGCACCCACCTGTATGTTTACAATGAGATAAGCACACTTCACAGTTATATCCATGTACGTCACAGTAAAAATTCCATAGTGAAAATGTCACTATTTACAAATGCACAATGTCTACTTAATTCAAAAGGTTGGCAGAAGAATAACCCCTTTTGTCGAGGTTAACATAAATTTCTGCAAGATTTTTTTAACAATCATTCAGGAAACCTCAGGTTTCTTTTTTGTTACCTATGTGTTTACCTAAAATTCAAAAATGGTGTAGGGTGTATCCTATGCTACACTATACCCTCAAAAAATATATTTATTCATTTTTTTGGTATGTATCACAGCAGGGGCATAACCAGGATTTGACTAAAGCCCGTCATACACGGTACAATCTAAAATAAAATATTGTGAAACATGGCCGCCGTCTTCTTCCTGATTGGCTGATTTTTGAGAATCTCTCAGATTTTCGAACATGTTCTATTCTAAGGCCGTCATACACGGGCAAATGTTTTCGAAAATAATTGTGAAAATGATTTTCAAAATATTCAACAAGGCGGATCGGCCATACACGGGCAAATACTTTTGAAAATTATTTTGAAAATTATTTGCAAACATGGCGGATCCGCGATTCCTGATTCACGAAAGATCGCGCGGTTGTTTTGAAAATAAAAGAGCATAGCGGGCTTGCTTGGTCTTTCCTTCGCGTCCATCGTATCTTGCTCAGGCAAAATGAGTAACTTATTGAATGATTAACTCTAGCCCATACTGAGAGAGACCTTTTTCGAGCGCTTCAGGGAAATTAAACGCAATTTAAATGCCGCCTAAGTAAATTGTGATTGAAAAAGTTCTCTATCCAGAAATATGAATAACTATCATTGGATAAAGCTTCTTTATATCATACCAAGTGAATTAAAATGATAGAATAGAAATAAAAATGCTTTATAAATCCTTAAGTAGAGGAATCATCTATATATTAATACGTGAAGAGAAAACTTTGGAGGATATTGCGCGAACGAAGGAGTTTGAGATTTGGCATAGTTGAAGTTTATATGCAGAAGGAGTGCAGAATGCTAAAATCTTTGTCCAAATATCCTTGGTTCGACTCTGGACCAGTATAATCGTCTCTCATAAGAAATGCACGCCAAGTTCATTTTGATCAATTACAGACATTTTTTCTTTTGCAGAATTAAATCAGAAATAATGGTCGTACGAAATAGTGATAAGTACCAAAAGAAAGTAAATTGAATAGACTCTCTCATTTTGTTCGTAGAATATAGTATTCGTGTCGAAATAACGAGAATTAGGGCAAAATGAACGAAAATTTTGTGAAATTTCTTCGTAGTAAACAAACCAGTCCCCCTGACGACCAAGGCGATTGTTGAAACCGAGCGTATGCGTTTTCTCAGAAATTTACCAAAATCTTTTCTCATTTTGAAAATATGGCAATTAACTGAGATGCCAACATATGCTAACTGCTTCATAAATAATAGGGATAAAATTACGGCGATTTTACAGAGTTTTTTGGAAATCAATCTACAAAATTAAAACTGACAATGAATTGTATAAAAAAATTAATGAAGCTAGAAGCTGTAATTGTCTTTTTTATTGTTACTTACATTAAAATTTTAAATTTCGTAGGTATCGACGGGAATTAAGGCTAACAACACACCAAAATTACGTATTTGTACACGCTCACAGCTGACGTATAAGAAAAATGAAAAAATATAAGCAATGATTATATAGGTATACTCATTGACGAAAGAACCTCAGTAAAGTTCAGACTTAAAAATTCAATGAATTACGGTTGAATTTTGACCACTGGGCTATCACTAGTAAATATAAATGGTCCAAAATGTGATCAAAATATTCTTAATTCTTGTCACACGTGAGTACGATTCTCGTGAACAATTTTCAAAGGTTAAACTGTGTAAACTTACTAGTAAGAATAATATGCATTAAATAGTTCTTTTGCCAGTATTACGTCTACTCCGTTTTACTTTTACAATATACAATAGGTAGTAAAAAGTTTCATTCCATCGATAATGCTCATTTTCAGTATCTCCTTTTACGATGATGGTCAATCTCGATTGATTTCATTTATTATCATAAGCGGTTTTCATATCTACATACCGTTGATTACATATCCATTAGTCGATTTTACTTTTCGCAAACTTGTCCGTGTGATTTGGATCGAGAGCTAAACTGAAAGCTGGAAAGCAACAAACACCTCCAAAGGTAAACAAAGCAGATGACAGCATCCCTATCCTTCCCCATTGGTGTATTCTAGACGGAAGTCGACAGTGGCCAATGGGAATGCTCGATACATTACTATGAATTTATACAAATTCAACAAGTTCTCCATGCTGACGACAAGGTGGCAGAATAGTCAAATATTTGGTAACATGGCCGACTGAAAATATTTTCAAAATAGAACATGTTCTATTTTCAACCAATCAGGAAAGAGGGTCGGCCATGTTACCAAATATTTTCGAAAAAATTTGCCCGTGTATGGCGGCCTGAATCGGCCATTTTCACAATTTAGACTATCCTGTCACCTAGGTGTCAGGAAGACGAACTCGTTGAGTTTGAGGATGTCAAGAATGATGTATCAGGCTTTCCCATTGGCCACAGTCGATTTCCACCACTTGCAACACTGTCTGACGCGCTCTTTTAACTTCCCCATTGCCTTGTTTACCTTTTGAAATTGCTGCTTTCTAGATTTCTTGAGGGGAAAAAGTTCTTTTAAAAACTCATACCCGTTTACTGTAGTAGTTACTAGATTAGTTACTTTAGTTTAGTATAGTTTTATACGCTATTTAAGAGTTAATCTACATATTAATACGTGAAGAGAAAACTTTGGATTCCTTTTTAAGGATATTTCGCGAACGGTGGAGTTTGAGATTTGGCATAGTTAAAGTTTATATGGAGAAAGAATGCAGAAAGCTAAAATCTATGTCCAAATATCCTTGGTTTGACTCTGGACCAGTATAATCGTCTCTCATAAGGAATGCACACAAAGTTCATTTTGATCGATATCAGGCATTTTTTATTTTGAAGAATTAGATCAAAAATAATGGTAGTACCAAATCGAGATCAATACCAAAAGAAAGAAAATTGAATAAAGATTCTTATTTTGGTCGTAGAATATCGCATTCGAGTCGAAATTGAGAGAATCCAGACAAAAATGGTGAAAATTGTGTGGGCATAAACAATTCCCTAACGACAAAGGTGATTGTTGGACTCAGCTCTCATACGAATCAATGCGAAAGATAGGCTCATAAGAAATGTATTGAGAAGAAGAGCTGAAATTTCATGGCAATAAAACGATACGTAAACTTTTGAAATTGAATTGATTGAAGCTATATATTTTTATGAATAATATCACCTTCTAAAATGTGGATTAATATTTTCGGCTTTGTAGATAAAACTTCAAACGATGTATGTTTACGTTCTAAAAACAGGGAAAATTTTACCGTCAAAATCAATCGAAAGGCAGCAATACATACAAACGCGATTTGGTTCTAGCAACCAAATAAACAAATACTCTATTATAATAGTCAACAAGCACTATTTGTGTAAATGGAAAATACACGTATCTTCACAAAAATTAAATGATTTCCAAATGCAATATATCTTACCTCTATGAATATCAAGTCTAATTTATATTAGCATTAATTTGATTCAATGATAACAAGAAAAATTAAGAGTGACATTGAATTGAATCAAACAATAATTTAAACTACAAGCCGTATTTGTGTTTCTTTTATTGTTACTAACATTTCATTTTAAATTCCATTGGTATTGCAGGGAATTAAGGCAAACAACACCCAACCTAATGGCATGTTTGTACACGCTCGCAGCTGACGTAATAGAACAAACTTCAAAATCATTATAAGCAATAGAGATAGAGTTATAATCATTGATTAAAGATCCTTAAAATTGTGGTATTTTCTTTGTTTGTGGATTATTCCAGGATGGTTTGGTCGAGGAATCAGACCGAGAGATTCATTTCCATTGTAAGTGAGCGAGTTTTGTATCTATTTACATGTGTGAAACTGTTTCTATCCCGTTTTGTTTTAGGTGGCCAACCACCACACAATTAACATTATATTCTATGAAAAATCTCCTTTGTTCAGCCCTTCCCTGCGTACTTAAGCCGAGATCCTTCCCTTTCATTCTAGCGAGAATCAGGTTTCGCAGATCCGCCATGTTGGATTTAAAAAACAGAATATTTTATTTTAGATTGTATCGTTTATGAGGGCTCTCGGAGATGAAGTGAAAAATCAAATATTGTCGACAATATTTTATTTTAGATTGTACCGTGTATGACGGGCTTAAGGGAGGAGTCCAAAGCCATGTCATAAACACAGAATTGCCTTTAGGTAATTCAGGGGCCGGAAAGGGAAAAATTTGTACCTATTTTAAAGTTATTGACACGATCTAACCAGATTTTCAATTTTTCTTAGCAGTGAACCCAAAAAACGTCAAGAACTCAAAAGAAATTGTTTTGACTCAAATTACATTTTTGACTAAGTATATATAAATTCATGAAATTTTTCGAGCATTTAAGCCAAAAAACGTCAAAAAACTCGAAAAAAAATGGTGAAATATCAGGTTTTTCACCGTATTTTACTTAAAATTAAACAAATCTAGTCACATTTGTACCAATTTTAGAGTTTTTGACAATATCTAACCATATTTATCACAATTTATTCAATTTTCTTGTCAGTTAACCAAAAAACGTAAAAACTGGAAAATATCGGTGAAATTTCAGGTTGTCGTTTGTTATTCCGCTTAACTCAAATTGCACCTCCAGATGGGAGAACCAAAGTTCGACTTTTTCCGGCCACAATACGGGAGCTGAAAAACTAATTTTGGCCACCGCCGAACCATCACCTGTTAAGTCCGTCATTCTAACTTTACGAAACGCGATCACGTCGGGGTCACCACTTGAAGAGACGTTAGGCGAGGATGGAAGTTCTACGAATAATTAAGGCGGCCATTAACAACTAATAAATACGCTTTATTGCAAAATGTAACTAAACAGTACAAAAGGCACAATGCAATGTAGCGCGTGGCTAGTAGCGACAGGCAGGAGTGAATGTCACGTGTTAGCAGGTCAGTGGACGGCCAGCAAGTGAGAGTGATGGTTAACTTCCTCTCTCCGAGTTAGGTGTCGACAGATGAAGGTCGTCGCCCGCTAAACATGGCGGCGGGCGCAAATCGTCTGCTATGGCCGCCTAAGGGCCATATTCTGCTAAAAAATGATGAAAACAGAACAGTTTTGGACTCTTTATAAAGTTTATGACAAGATCTTACCATATTTTATAGAAATTTTTAATTTTTCTTTGCAGTAAACACAAAAAACGTCAAAAACTCGAAAAAAAATCGATGAAAATTCAGGTTTCAAGTTTGGAGTCATTTCAAAGTTTGTGACTAGATAAATCCAAATTCATTAAAATGTTTCAATTTTTTTCAGTAGGTAACTCAAAAAACGTCGATCACTCAAAATAGAAATCAGTAAAATTTTACGTTTTTGGCCATATTTTATGTCACGTTTTTCACCGTATTTTACTTAAAATTAAACAAATCTAGTCACATTTGTAGCAAATTTAGAGTTTTTGACAATATCTAACCATAGTTATCACAATTTATTTAATTTTTATAGTAGTTAACCCAAAAAACGTAAAAACTGGAAAAAACCGGAGAAATATCAGGTGTTTATTGGCATATTTTGCTAACAATTGAGCTAAACAGGTCATGTTCTGAATCATTTTAAAGTTTTTCACGAGATATATCTATTTTTATGTTTTCTAATCAGTTAACCCAAAGAACGTCAAAAAATCGAAATGAATCGATGAAATTTCTGGTTTTTGACCATATTTTGCTACAAATTGAGCAAATCTATTCAAGTTTGGAGTCATTTTAAAGTTTGTGACTAGATATATCCAAATTCATTAAAATGTTTCAATTTTTTTTCTGTAGGTATCTCCAAGCTAGTGAAGGTGTCATGGAAATGTCTGAAATCAGTCGCATGCCCACTGAAGGAGGGTAATGTGATGTTTGGGAGTTTGAGTTTTCTGGAACCAGAACTGACTTCACTCCGAACTGATTGCGAAGCGTCTTGTGATGGACTGGCTTGTCCGTGTCTTTCCAGGAAAGCAGTCATTCTTGCTAAAACATCCATATAATGTTTTATGTAATATTGACATGTATGTATGCTTTAAAATATGTTATTTTATGTTATGTTATATATGTTAAAATTTTATTGATGTATCCTATATATGTACCTATTGATAGTGTATTTATAAAATGTAATCATGTTTCTTACCATCTTTTTAGTTAATACTATCGGTAGGTGTGCGCAGGTTTTTCACACCCCCCTTCTTAGTGGGTGTTTTCCTGCAGTGGATAAATTTTTTTCCTAAGAATTTCTTAGGTTTTTTACATCCACAATTTCTTCTCAAATCTTTTTCATACTATCTCTTTAAATTAATTATTTATGTATTGTATGACGATGGGTTAGATGGAAGAGGAGACTTTTAGTCTCAATCTCGCCCGAATAAAGCCGTTTTATTATTATTATTATTATTATTATAGGCTTCTTCAAACGCTTCATGGTCGGCTTCATGACCCTCTTAATCATATAACTCTAATTGACGTTGAACTGCATCATATTCATCAAATATGCTGGGCATTTTCTCTGCTCGTAATCTTATATGAAGTATATCCGACCCCTGTTCGAATCTATACACGTAATTCTTCATGCGAGTAAGACTCGCCTTAATTCTGTGACTCAGTTGAGAGCATTGATTAATGAAGTTGTTAGCAATTACAGAGCGTTAGAGGTTTTACAGTTGGATACCCCTTTGCATGAAGTGTTCCTTTCGCAACTTATTCTTGAAAAAATAGATGACTCGAGCCGGAAGGAATGGGAAACGAAGACTAGAATTCTCAGCAGTTTGCACGGCTGAATGAGCTAATCGCATTTTTAGAAAATAAATGTCAAACATTAGAATTGATTGATTCTGATCAAGTCATCAGCGCAAGTATGAAAGCTTCCAAGAATCAGAATGTCAACAAGCCCATATATAAAAACATGAGGCAAAGTTATCACGTGATGACCAAAGACAGATGTTCTTATTGTAATCAGTGTCATCTGCTCAACAAGTGTTTAGAATTCGGAAGATGCAGTGTCGATAGGCGTTTCGATTTTGCGAAGAAACATTTTTTGTGCTATAATTGCCTTCAACAGGGACATAGGGTCAATGAATGCAAGTCGATCTTGCGGTCAGAGACATCACACTCTCCTTCATAAAAGTAAGAGCAGTTCAATGCCGCAAGGGCAACGTATGCACGGTGCACAACCGTCTCTACATCGCAGCAGTGATCCGTCGAATCCCAACAACGGAAATGAAGATGGCAACACCATGTCGTATTGTGCAATGAAGGGATCGACTCCAGTTCAAGTTCTTGCTTTAATCAAAGTACGTGGAAGTGATGGTAGACTTCACACCTGAGCTCTTCTAGATTCGGGTTCCCAGTCCCATTTTGTTCCTGAATCATAGGTGCAACACCTGAACATAAAAAAGACGAAGCAGTACACGCCAATTGAAGGCATTCATACGCACAAATCTCTCGTCAAGCATAGTGCTTCCCTCCAGATTCAGTCAATACGCAGTCAGTTTGCAGTTACGATTGATTGTTTAGTATTGCCAAGAATAGCTGGCAATGTTCCAGCTGCTTATGTTGACATTAATGAGTGGAATATTCCAAGCGAACTACTTCTCGCAGATCCATCTTTTAATCAACCAGGTAGGGTGGATATATTAATAGGTTCAGAGATTTTCTTTCATCTTCTTCGTCCAGGGAAGCAGTCGAGGCCAGGTCCTTTTCCCGTATTCTAAGAAACGGAACTTGGATGGATAATGGCAGGAAGATTTCAAAACCATACCACCGTTTCATCGGTGTCTCCGCAGAAAACTTTCTTTGTCGTTAATGAATGCAATATTCAAGAGCAACTACAGCGCTTTTGGGAAATGGAGGAATTGAGTCAACCCACATTCACCAAAGAAGAAGCGGAATGTGAAGAGCATTTCATCAAAAATACAGTTAGAGACCAGACAGGGCGATTTGCTGTACGGTTACCATTTAAAAGTGAACCTATCCAGCTTGGTGACTCACAGGACATGGCAACAGCTAGATATTTTAAACTTGAAGGTCACGTGTCACAAGCTCTCCGACATGACTACAATGCGTTTTTATCTGACTATGAATTACTTGGACATATGAAGGCCATTCCTGAAGAGAAGGTCGATTTGAAGCCTGCATATTACTTACCACATCACCCTGTGCTGAAAGATTCAAGTACAACCACAAAAATGAGAGTAGTGTTCGATGCATCAGCCAAATCTACAAATGGAAATTCATTGAATGATGTTCTCATGGTAGGTCCAACAATACAAGACGGCCTACAATCAATTATAATTCGTTTTCGCACTCAAAGGATTGCATTCACTGCAGACATCGAGAAAATGTATAGACAGATTCGAGTGGACGAACGTGACTGCAGGTACCAGAGAATCTTGTGGAGAAATTCCAACGAAGAATCAATTCAAACCTATGAACTGCAGACCGTGACATATGGTACTGCACCAGCGCCATTTTTAGCCACTAGGTGTCTAAGACAATTAGCAGTAGAGGAGGCAGAAGAGTATCCTAAAGGTGCAGATATTCTACAGCGAGATATTTATGTTAATGACTGTATTTCTGGCGCGTCAACTCTGAAGGACGCTCTTGAGATTCAAAGGCAGCTCATACTTTTATTGAGAAGGGTGGTTTTCATTTACGGAAATGGACATCAAACCATCCAGAGTTACTTCGAACCATTCCAGCCGAACTGAGAGAAGTACAGCTTCCACTTCTATTAGACAGCAGCACTGCTGTTAGGACATTGGGCTTGCTTTGGCATCCTGCGGCAGACCAATTCCAAATTGTCAGTGGTCTCTACACTGATAGTTCATCAAGGAATATAAACTTCTCTACAAAGCGGATAGTGTTAAGAGTAATTGCTGGAATCTTCGATCCATTGGGTGTCATAAGCCCAATTGTCATAGTAGGCAAGATTATGCTTCAGAAACTATGGTCAGCCAAACTCGTCTGGGACGAAATGCTACCAGCTGAACTAATTCATCAATGGCAGCAGTGGTATTCTCAGCTGTCGAGGATAAGTGAAATTCGTGTAGATAGATCAGCAATTGGGCAAGGCAACCACAATGACATACAGGTCCATGGTTTTTCTGATGCATCCGATAGGGGTTATGGTGCTTGTGTCTATTTGAGATCCACGAATGAAGAAGGAAGCACTGCAGTTAAACTGCTTTGCTCTAAATCTAGAGTAGCTCCATTAAAGAAGGTGTCACTTCCTCGCCTGGAATTGTGTGCAGCTCTACTATTAGCTCGTTTGGTTAAGGGAGTCAGTACAGCAATCAATAATACAGCTGTTTCAAGGACATTTTATTGAACAGATTCTACTGTAACGCTAGCATGGATAGCAGCAGAGCCAACAAGATGGAAAACCTTTGTGGGTAACAGAGTCGCAGAAATACAAGAATCAACCTCTTTTGGGGATCGGAGGCACATCCCTTCTGCAGATAACCCAGCTGACATCACATCAAGAGGAGTGAATGCCAGTGGATTGATCAACAATAGGTTGTGGTGGAATGGACCATCTTGGCTTCAAGAATCACCAAGAGAGTGGCCAGGTCAACACTTTGTGAAAGTATCTGAAGACATCCCTGAAGAAAGAAAGTGTAAGACAACTTTCTTGGTCATAAATACTATGATGTCTGAATTTATGGAACGCTTTTCAAGTCTGAAGAGATTACAACGAGTTGTAGCTTATTGCCTGCGTTTTGCAAATAACACTAGAACATCACATTCAGACAGAAAAGGTGGTCAACTTACCTTGCAGGAGCTACAAAGTTCACTGAGAGCATGCATTAGAGCTGTTCAAGCCTCCGAGTATTTGAGTGAAATACAAGACCTTGAAAGCACTAATTCCATCGGCAACAAGAGCAATTTAAGATCGTTGAATCCATTCCTTGGTGAGCATAAAATACTTCGTGTCGGCGGAAGATTAGAAAATTCTGATCTTCCATTTGAGCAGAAACATCCAGCTATTCTACCCCACCGGAGTCATTTAACCAAATTGATTATCCAAGAAGAGCATAGACGATTGCTTCATGCTGGATGCCAAATACTGCACGCATCACTAAGAATGCGATATTGGATTCCACATGGAAGAAGAACTATCAGCATGGTCATTCATCGCTGCTTAATCTGTCACAAGTTAAAGGCAAAGGGAGGAGAACAGCTGATGGGGCAGTTGCCTAAGGTTCGAGTTCAACCTTCCAGACCCTTTTTAAATACTGGAATTGATTATGCTGGACCATTTTATGTTAAGCCATGCTCTACGATCTAAAACAAAATTTAAGTGTTATGTCTCTGTATTTGTGTGCTTAGCCACTCGTGCTATACATTTAGAAGTCGTCACTAACATAAGCACTCAAGCATTCTTGGCAGCATTGAGGAGGTTTATTGCACGACGTGGGAGAAGTCACAACATGTATAGTGATAATGGAACAACGTTCGTCGGTGCCAATAAAGAGTTACGTGAGCTGCATAAACACTTCCTAACTACGATGCAACATGAATCAGTGGCGGAATTTGCCTGTAATGAAGGAATGTCATGGCATCTTATACCACCGAAAGCACCTCATTTCGGGGGGATATGGGAGGCAGGTGTTAAGTCATTCAAATTTCATTTGCGACGCGTAATGGGAATGTCGTGCATGACATATGAAGAGTTGTCAACTCTAGTAACTCAGATTGAAGGGTGCCTTAATTCGAGGCCTTCCGTTGCCGTATATAATGATCCCGATGACCCATCCATTTTGACCCCTGGCCATTTCCTCATTGGTCAACCTATCACCTCTTTCCCAGAACCAGAATTAAAGAACGTAAAACTGAGCTTATTATCCAGGTGGCAGCAGCTTCAGCATTTCTGGAGGCGATGGTCAAATGACTATTTGACGCATCTGCAACAGAGAGCCAAATGGTCAACCAAAACTGTTAACCTTAAACCAGGAGGATTGGTGGTGATAAAAGAGAACAATTCACCTCCAATGTCTTGGAGTGTTGGGGTCATTCAAGAAGTTCATCCTGGAGCTGATGGATTGATACGTGTGGCTACTGTCAGGACTGCACATGGAATATTTAAAAGACCCTTAACAAAACTTTGCCCTCTTCCTTCAGAAGAGACAGAATGTGTATCATGATTTTATTTTTTGTATTCATTTTTGACCAGTTTGCTGTTTAAAAAAGGGGACTCCTTAATTCCCCTTTTGGTGGGCGGTATGTTTAGTCTCGTCCGCTTCGGACATTTGTATTGCTGGCGCCTTCAGCGCGCTGACTAGCGTATTCAGAGCAGTCTGCCTCGATGCATAGTCGGGGAACCACGCCTTTTAACGTGCGTGTATTATACTATGGGAATTCAGTGATTTTGAACCAGTGAATAAAGGAATCTTCATACAGTCCATTTGCTATCGTTTAATTTCTACGAGCCCCAACACACTCAAAATAGAAATCGGTAAAATTTTACGTTTTTGGCCATATTTTGCTATAACGTGAGCAAAGCTAGACAGTTTTGGACTCGTTTTAAAGTAAATGACATGATCCTACCATGTTTTATAGAAATTCTTAATTTTTCTTTGCAGTAAACTATAAAAACGACGAAAACTCGAAAAAAACCTTTGAAATTTCAGATGTTTTTCCGTATTTTACTTTAGATTAATCAAAGCTAGTCAAGTTTGTACCTATTCTAAAGTTATTGACACGATCCAACCAGATTTTTAATTTTTCTTAGCAGTGAACCCAAAAAACGTCAAAAACTCCAAAGAAATCGGTGAAATTTCAGGGTTCTTGGCCATATTTTACTAAAAATTGAGCAAAAAAGGTCAAATTTGACTCATATTACATTTTTTGACTAAGTATATATAAATTCATGAAATATTTCGTAGCGTTTTACCCAAAAAACGTCAAAAACTCGTTTTTATTGCCATCATTTGCTAAAAATTGAGAAAAACAGGTCATGTTCTGAATCATTTTAAAGTTTTTGAAGAGATATATCTAAATAATCTAGATATTTTATGTTTTTTAAGCAGTTAACCCAAAGAACGTCAAAAAATCGAAATGAATCGATGAAATTTCAGGTTTTTGGCCATATTTTGCTAAAAATTGGGTGAAATTAGACATTTTTGGACTTTTCTTTGAGGATAATGACAAGATTTAACCAAATTTTATAGAACTATTCTATATTTCAATGCAGTTAGTTCAAAAAACGTCGATAATTCGAAAAAAAAATTGTAAAAATTTTATGTTTTGGGCCAGATTCTGCTAAAAATTGATCAAAAAGGGACAGTTTTGGACTCTTTTTAAAGTTTATGACATGATATTACCATATTTTATAGAAATGCTTAAATTTTCTTTGCAGTAAACACAAAAAACGTCGAAAACTAAAAAAAAAATCGATGAATATTCAGGTTTTTCACCGTATTTTACTTATAATTGTACTAATCTAGTCACATTTGTACCAATTTTTGAGTTTTTGAAATATGTCTAACCATATTTATCACAATTTACTCAATTTTTATTGCAGTTAACCCAAAAAACGTAAAAACTGGAAAATCGGAGAAATATCAGGTGTTTATTGCCATATTTTGCTAACAATTGTGCAGAACAGGTCATTTTCTGAATCATTTTAAATTATTTGACGAGATATATCTAAATTATCGATATGTTTTATGTTTTCTAATCAGTTAACCCAAAGAACGTCAAAAAATCGAAATGAATCGATGAAATTTCAGGTTATTGGCCATATTTGCTACAAATTGAGCAAATCTATTCAAGTTTGCAGTCGTTTTAAAGTTTGTGACTAGATATATCCAAATTCATTAAAATGTTTCAATTTCTTTCAGCAGGTAACTCAAAAAACGTCGAACACTCAAAATAGAAATCGGTAAAACTCTACGTTTTTGGCCATATTTTGCTAAAAAGTGAGCAAAGCTAGACAGTTTTGGACTCGTTTCAAAGTACATGACATGATCTTACCATGTTTTATAGAAATTCTTAAATTTTCTTTGAAGTAAACTAAAAAAACGACGAAAACTCGAAAAAAAATAGATGAAATTTCAGATGTTTTGCCGTATTTAACTTTAGATTGATCAAAATTAGTCAAGTTTGTACCTATTTTAAAGTTATTGGCAACATCTAACCAGATTTTAATTTTTCTTAGCAGTGAACCCAAACAACGTCAGGATCTCCAAAAAAATAGGTGAAATTTCAGGATATTTGGCCATATTTTACTAAAAGTAGAGCAAAAAAGGTCAAGTTTTGCCTCAAAAAACGTTTTTTGACTAAGTATATATAAAAACATGAAATAATTCGTAGCATTTTACCAAAAAAACGTCAAAAACTCAAAAAAAAATTGTAAAAGTTTTATGTTTTGGGCCATATTCTGCTAAAAATTGATGAAAAAAGGACAGTTTTAAACTCTTTTTAAAGTTTATGACAAGATCGTAACATATTTTAAAGAAATTTTTAATTTTTCTTTGCAGTAACACAAAAAAACGTCAAAAACTCGAATAAAAAAAATCGATGAAAATTCAGGTTTTTCACCGTATTTTACTTTAAATTGAACAAATTTAGTCACATTTTTACCAACTTAAGAATTTTTGAAATATATCTAACCATATTTATCACAATTTATTCAATGTTTACAGCAGTTAATCCAAAAAACGTAAAAACTTGAAAAAAATCGGTGAAATTTCAGGTTTTAATTGCCATATTTTGCTAAAAATTGAGCATATCAGGTCATGTTCTGAATCATTTTAAAGTTTCTGACGAGATATATCTAAATTATCTATTAGTTTTATGTTATCTAATCAGTTAACCCAAAGAACGTCAAAAAATCGAAATGAATCGATGAAATTTCAGATATTTGGCCATATTTTGCTACAAATTAAGCAAATCTATTCAAGTTTGCAGTCATTTTAAAGTTTGTGACTAGATAAATCCAAATTCATTAATTGTTTCAATTTCTTTCAGCAGGTAACTCAAAAAACGCCGAACACTAAAAATAGAAATCGGTAAAATTTTACGTTTTTTTCCATATTTGGCTAAAAAGTAAGCAATGCTAGACAGTTTAGGACACGTTTTATAGTAAATGACATGATCTTACCATGTTTTACAGGAAGTCTTAATTTTTTTTGCAGTAAACTCAAAAAATGTCGAAAACTAAAAAAAAAATTGATGAATAATGAGGATTTTCACCGTATTTAACATAAAATTGAACGTATCTAGTCACATTTGTACCAATTTTAGAGTTTTTGAAATCTATCTAACCATATTTATCACAATTTATTCAATGTATGCAGCAGTTAACCCAAAAAAACGCAAAAACCTGAAAAAATCGATAAAATTTCGGATGTTTTTCCGCATTTAACTTTAGATTAATCAAAACTAGTCAAGTTTTATCTAATTTATAGTTACTGACAACATCTAACTAGATTCTTAATATTTCTTAGCAGTGAACTCAAAAAACGTCGAAAACTCGAAAAAAATCGATGAAAATTCAGGTATTTGGCCATATTCTGCTAGAAATTGATCAAAAAGGGACAGTTTTAGACTCTTTTTAAAGTTTATGTCGCGATCTTACCATATTTTATAGAAATGTTAATTTTTCTTTGCAGTAAACACAAAAAACTTCGAAAACTCGAAAAAAATCGATGAAAATTCAGGTTTTTCAACGTATTTTACTTAAATTGAACAAATCTAGTCACAGTTGTACCAATTTCAGAGTTTTTGAAATATATCTAACCATATTCATCACAATTTATTTAATGCTTATAGCAGGTAACCTAAAAAACGTAAAAACTTGAAAAGAATCGGTGAAATTTCAGGTTTTAAATGCCATATTTTGCTAAAAATTGAGCATAACAGGTCATGTTCTGAATCATTTTAAAGTTTTTGACGAGATATATCTAAATTATCTATATGTTTTATGTTTTCTAATCAGTTAACCCAAAGAACGTCAAAAAATCGAAATGAATCGATGAAATTTCATGTTTTTGGCCATATTTTGCTACAAATTGAGCAAATCTATTAAAGTTTGCAGTCATTTTAAAGTTTGTGACTAGATATATCCAAATTTATTAAAATGTTTCAATTTTTTACAGCAGGTAACTCAAAAAACGTCGAACACTCAAAATTGAAATTGGTAAACTTTTACGTTTTTGGCCATATTTTGCTAAAAATTGAGCAGACCTAGACAGTTTTGAACTCGTTTTAAAGTAAATGACATGATACTACCATGTTTTATAGAAAGTCTTAATTTTTTCTTGCAGTAAACACAAAAAACGTTGAAAACTCAAAAACAAATCGATGAATATTCATGTTTTTCACCGTATTTTCCTTAAAATTGAACAAATCTAGTCACATTTGTACCAATTTTAGAGTTTTTGAAATATATCTAACCATATTTATCACAAT
This sequence comes from Sympetrum striolatum, assembly GCA_947579665.1. NCBI lineage: Eukaryota > Metazoa > Arthropoda > Insecta > Odonata > Libellulidae > Sympetrum > Sympetrum striolatum. Next base: position 78,853,162 of record OX388347.1, on the reverse strand, counting down.
TTATTCAATGTTTATAGCAGTTAATCCAAAAAACGTAAATACATGAAAAGAATTGGTGAAATTTCAGGTTTTATTTGCCATATTTTGCTAAAAATTGAGCATTACAGGTAATTTTCTGAATCATTTTAAATTTTTTAACGAGATATATCTAAATTATCTGTATGTTTTATGTTTTCTAATCAGTTAGTCCAACGAACGTCAAAAAATCGAAATGAATCGATGAAATTTCAGGTTTTTGGCCATATTTTGCTAAAAATTGAGCGAAACTAGACAGTTTAGGACTCTTTTTAAAGTTTATGACAAGATTTTAAAAAAATTCATAGAACTTTTCTATATTTCGTTGCAGTTAGTTCAAAAAATGTCGATAATTCAAAAAAAAAATCGTAAAAATTTTATGTTTTGGGCCATATTTTGCTAAAAACTGATCAAAAAGGGACAGTGTTGGACTCTTTTTAAAGTTTGTGACATGATCTTACCATATTTTATAGAAATTTTTAGTTTTTCTTTGCAGTAAACTCAAAAAACGTCGAAAACTCGAAAAAAATCGATGATCAATTTAAGGTTTTTGGCCATATTTTGCTAAAAATTGAGTGAAATTAGACAGTTCTTGACTCTTTTAAAATTTCATGACAATATTTGCCCTAATTTCATAGAGCTATTCTATATTTCGTTGCAGTTAGTTCAAAAAACGTCGAAAACTCGAAAAAAAACGATGAATATTCATGTTTTTCACCGTATTTTACATAAAATTGAACAAATCTAGTCACATTTGTACCAATTTTAGAGTTTTTGAAATATATCTAACCTTATTTATCACAATTTATTCAATTGTTATAGCAGTTAACCCAAAAAACGTAAAAACTTGAAAAAATCGGTGAAATTTCAGGTTTTAATTGCCATATTTTGCTAAAAATTGAGCATAACAGGTCATGTTCTGAATCATTTTAAAGTTATTGACGAGATATATCTAAATTATCTGTATGTTTTATGTTTTCTAATCAGTTAGTCCAACGAACGTCAAAAAATCGAAATGAATCAATGAAATTTCAGGTTTTTGCGCCTATTTTGCTACAAGTTGCGCAAATCTATTCAAGTTTGGAGTCATTTTAAAGTTTTTGACTAAATATTTCCAAATTCATTAAAATTTTTCAATTCTTTTCAGCAGGTAACTCAAAAAAAGGCCAACACTCAAAATAGATATCGGTAAAACTTTACGTTTTTGGCCATAATTTGCTAAAAGGTGAGCAAACCTAGACATTTTTGGACTCGTGTTAAAGTAAATGACATGATCTTACCATTTTCAATAGAAAAACTTAATTTTTCTTTGCAGTAAACTAAAACAAGGACGAAAACTCGAAAAAAAGTCAATAAAATTTCAGATATTCTTCCGTATTTAACTTTAAATTAATCAAAACTAGTCAGGTTTGTACCTATTTTAAAGTTATTGACAACATCTAACCAGATTTTTAATTTTCCTTAGCATTGAACTCAAAAAACTTCGAAAACTCGAAAAAAATCGATGAAAATTCAGGTTTTTGGCCATATTTTGCTAAAAATTGAGCGAAACTAGACATTTTAGGACTCTTTTTAAAGTTTATGACAAGATTTTAAAAAAATTCATAGAACTTTTCTATATTTCGTTGCAGTTAGTTCAAAAAATGTCGATAATTCAAAAAAAAAATCGTAAAAATTTTATGTTTTGGGCCATATTCTGCTAAAAACTGATCAAAAAGGGACAGTGTTGGACTCTTTTTAAAGTTTGTGACATGATCTTACCATATTTTATAGAAATTTTTAGTTTTTCTTTGCAGTAAACTCAAAAAACGTCGAAAACTCGAAAAAAATCGATGATAAATTTCAGGTTTTTGGCCATATTTTGCTAAAAATTGAGTGAAATTAGACAGTTCTTGACTCTTTTAAAATTTCATGACAATATTTGCCCTAATTTCATAGAACTATTCTATATTTCGTTGCAGTTAGTTCAAAAAACGTCGAAAACTCGAAAAAAAATCGATGAAAATTCAGGTTTATCACCGTATTTTACTTAAAAGTGAACAAATCTAGTCACATTTGTACCATTTTAGAGTTTCTGAAATATTTCTAACCATATTTATCACAATGTTTTCAATTGTTATAGCAGTTAACTCAAAAAACGTAAAAACTTGAAAAAAATCGGTGAAATTTCAGGTTTTTATTGCCATATTTTGCTAAAAATTGAGCATAACCGGTCATGTTCTGAAACATTTTAAAGTTTTTGACGAGATATATCTAAATTATCTATATGTTTTATGTTTTCTAATCAGTTAACCAAAAGAACGTCAAAAATTCGAAATGAATCGATGAAATTTCAGGTTTTTGGCCATATTTTGCTACAAATTGAGCAAATCTATTCAAGTTTGCAGTCATTTTAAAGTTTGTGACTAGATATTTCCAAATTCATTAAAATTTTTCAATTTTTTTTTCAGCAGGTAACTCAAAAAACGGCCAACACTCAAAATAGATATTGGTAAAAATTTACGTTTTTGGCCAAATTTGGCTAAAAAGTGAGCAAAGCTAGACAGTTTTGGACTCGTTTTAAAGTAAATGACATGATCTTACCATATTTTATAGAAATTTTTAATTTTTCCTTGCAGTAAACTAAAAAAACGACAAAAACTCGAAAAAAAATCAATGATTTTTCAGAATTTTTTTCGTATTTAACTTTAGATTAATCAAAACTAGTAAGTTTGTACCTATTTTAAAGTTATTGACAATATCTAACCAGATTTTTAATTTTTCTTAGCATTG